>CAWUFW010001043.1:1980000-3239481 GCA_963921515.1 Calotriton arnoldi
GGCGATCCGACAAAAACTAAGGGAATTCGATGTTACAGAACATCAAACAGAGCTACCCAGAATTATAGAGCAGTCATATGCAGAATTAGGCAGAGATAGTTTGGGTGGGAGACCAGTTAAACCAAAACTATCTGAAAGTTCTGAGAAGGACTCAATTAAACAAACTCCTACATCTTCTAAAAAGAAGTGGGAATCTAACAAACAAAATTCAAACGAGAAAGGTCCTCAATCCCGATGTAGGTCTCCTCAAAAGGAGCCCTCTGAAAGGAGGTATAACCTCAGGAATAGGGATAATTTGAGAAAACCTGATAGGTATCAAGATAATGATACACGTTCCTCTCGTCCCTTTCAGGTCTCATCACAGACTTCGGAAAGAAGAGGACGAACAGAACATAGAGAAGAATGCGTGAACTCGAAAGACGACAAACACGCAACAAAAACTAAAACAAAACCTCAATTCTCCAAAAAGAAAGTAGCAGGTCTGAAGATAAGACATGCCGAGAATAATGAGATCACAACTCAAAAACGGGGAATGGGCTCAGACAATGCTGGACAGTGCAGCAGAAGTCACAATAGCTCGCCAGAACCTGATGGAACTTCTGGAGATAGTGGACTTGAATGAGTATATTACGGTAGAGACTGTAGACACCAGGGTTAGTACTCCATAAAGGTTATATGAAATAACACTCCGGATGGAGGGAGACAAACCTAGACAGGTTAAAGCACTCTTTTGGGAAAAACTATCAAAAGGTTATGACATACTTCTAGCAGAAAGACTGGCCACCACAATTTGTCAGGGAGTGCCCACATGGCGAGGACATGATTATGCCTGCCTTCTCCAATCACATTCCAATTCACTTAAAATATACATATGCCAGAAAATGGGCAGTAGCCCAGGCTCCAGCATTATATAAAAATCATGTAGGATGGGATGAGGACTCCCTCACCATAAAATACATCTGAAACATGAACCTACTGCACAGAGGCAGTATCCTATTAAGCAAGAAGCTAAAAAACAGGTCAGGGAGATTTTAAATCAACTTGAATACCAAGGGGTGATTGAAACTAGCACCTCATCTATGAACAATCCTTTGTTTCCTGTCTCCAAACCAGACAATACATATCGTCTAGTTTTGGACTACAGACATTTAAACACTTGTTCTAAAACTTTTGCAGTGCAAAATGCACATAGCACAGCATTAATGAATAACATTGTGCGAAAAAATACAAAACCACATTAGACATCTCAAATGGATTCTTTTGTCAAAATATAGCACCTGAAAGTAGGTACTTAACGGCATTCTCCATAATAGGGACCCAGCGTCACTTTTGTCGACTCCCACAAGGGTTCAAGAACAGCCCAGGTTTATTCTCAGTGAGAGTAACGGAGTTACTACACATTTATGACAACGAGGCATTGTCCTATGTCGATGATATTTATCTGACAGACGATGACTTAGAAAAACACTTGAACAGGGTGAGCACCATTATACTGGGATTCGCCTCTGAGGGCTATAAGTTCAACTTTAAAAAGTCCCGAATTGCCCATCTCAATGTCCTATTTTTGGGATATGAGCTTTCAAGTGAAGGCAAGAGCTTGGCAGCTAACTTTCTAGAGAAGTGTGCGCTGATCCAACCTCCTAAGACGCTAAAAAACTTACAATCAATCCTGGGTTTCCTCAATTTTGGTAGAACTTACATTCTAAACTACGCAGAAAGGGTTAAACCTCTCTACGCACTAATCAAACCTGATTTTTCATTCAAAAACTGGACACAGGAACACACAGAAATTTTACGTTCTCTCCAATCTAACATGTTAGCAACAAATCACTTACAAACACGCGTAAGTCAAAGAAATTTGGTGATTCGAATAATTTCGGGTCAATGTGGATTCACTTACTTAACCTTTAATGAGGGTGAGAAAGTACCAATCGCGTACAAATCACATTTGTACACACAAGCAGAAATGCGCTTCAGTTCAACTGAAAAATTCTGACAGCAGTTCAAACAGCTGTAGCAAAAGAAAGAGCCTTAGCCCAAGGGAAACGCATAATTGTCGTTACCCCAGTACCAGCTTTAGAAGCGGTCACAAAAGCGAGCATTCCCAATGCTAAAGCTTTACATCCAAGATGGATACAATGGGTTAATTCTCTTGCTGCAACTGATGTTGAATATGTATTTGATCCAGATTTAAAAACACAGGCATTTCTCCAATATGAACAAGAATGTCCTCTGCCCACTGAGATTCTGCCTCTCGATCAGTATGAATTCGTAATTTACACTGACGGATCCGCACAGCCCGCAACAGGGAGTAAGCAAGCTTACAGTGCAGCGTGTGCTATCGTTAAAGGTCGCATACGAAATGGCATCTTCAGACCTATGTTCACAAAAACTCAGTCACTAGGTGATTGTACAGCTCAGCGAGCTGAACTACAGGCATTCAAACTGGCACTTGAAAGTACGGATCGGGAATTCCTCACACTGATAGTGTGCGATTCCTTTTACTGTGTTCAGTCGTATAATGACTATATACGAACCTGGCTTGAAAATGGTTTTAAGGATGCAAAAGGTGGCACAATTAAGCACAAACTGCTTTGGGAACAAGTAGTTCTGTTGAAAAACGAACTACCAAAGGCTCACGTGATTCACACACTGAGTCATCAGCGTGATGGCGTTCACGTTGCAGGGAATTCATTGGCTGACGAAGCCGCGAAGGGGGCTGTTCAGACGGCTTCCGTAGCTGCGATCACTCGTTCAAAAACAAAAATAGACGGTGAGATAATGTTAGCTGTCAATGCTTCGAGCAAAGGCAGCAGTGCAGCGTTACCGAAAAAGTTTCCACTCAAGTACTCTTATGTAATTGATGCGAATAACGTTCCTTTTGCTCTAATCCCTGGAGTGGGGGATAGGGTAATTCCAAACATGGAACGAAGAGCAGCCTTGATTTATGAAACACATTTGGGGGAGGGTCTGTCACATCAAGGGATCTCTAAAACAATATTTGAAATTAAAAGAGATGTACTGGTGGCCTGGGATGAGTACACACATTCACATATTCATCAACAACTGCTTATACTGTAAAATACAGCGAGAAAACCACCAAACACCATGCAGCGAATGCGGCAGCCCAGTGCAGACACCACTGTTAGACAGCATTAGGCTATCTACTCGCCAGCGTCCTACTGGACAAAGGCATTCCCGCAAATACTGAATCTAGGTTCCTATGGTTATGGCCTCAGCGCTCAGCTGACGCTCGAACTGTTATAAAAGATTTGCGAGTCTTTATCGGCACATACGCAATAGGCACGTTTCATTCTGACCAGGGTCCTGCGTTTAGCTCTAGGGCTTACAAGGAGGCCATGGCCAGTCTGGGCGTTGCATTGCGGTACTCCTCTCCATTCCATCCTGAGGGAAATTCTGTTGTGGAAAGGAAAAACCGAGACATAAAGCAGTCTATAACAGCTAGGGTATTAGGCTCGGGTGATGGGTGGGTCAAACACCTAAATAGCGTTCAGCGCTCTCTCAATAATTTGCCAAGAAGTTCTCTAGGGGAGTCACTCCATATGGAGGTCCTATTTGGGACAAGAATGTGGGTTCCAGACTTAGAACACGTAGGCACAGTGGTGGACAAAAAAGAATTTGATATCAAAGATCGTTTGGCTGTTTTACAGGAACTTAACAAGTTAAGAACGAAACAAAGCAACGTATCCTTACAGCCAACCACCACTGGGGAAAAATCGGCGGTCCCAGTAAGGCCTGTCTGGATTCCAAAAGTTGGGGATCTGGTCAGAGAAAAAATCGCGGACAAGAAGGAATTTGGACCTTCTTACAGACAACCGGTACCTGTTCTAGCTGTTCAAAGAACAAGGACAGTACTTCTGCCGCCCCTTGCTGGAAGAAAGGAGAAAAGATTTGTGTCCATCGACCTCATCAAACCACAACATGTGGCCGATACTAAGCAGTAGGCCTCGTGGACTCCGACCTAGTAGCAGACGCACTCCTCTCGCTACTATTCGAGAGGTTCAGACTGAAAGGCTGATCACGATCGAGAATTCAGCTGTAACAAATGAAGGACTAAGCAACCCAGCTATGGAACTCATCCCTCTTGACAACCAAGTAACAGTTCGTCCAAATACACCTGTCTACACCAACATGACACGTGAAGAACTGGTTCCTGTGATTTCAACGAATCCTGATGCAATTCCAACAATTGACAGAACTGCTTCTGGTTATTTCATTGACTTTGATACGTTCTCAGAGGATCCAAGCGAACCTGAAACGAGGCCAGCATCATCAAAATTCAAGCAGCAAGTACAAGACTTTGTTCACTTTCTAAAAAAGACTTATCTGGTTTCTCCATGGATTGAACTCTGGATTACATCTGGACTTTTTGTTTTCCTGCTCTGGCTAGCTTTGGTAACAACTGTAAGCATGCTCATAGGTGGCAGATACATCCATGTGAACATTGAAGGAAAGGACATAAACGTGCTTTTGAAACCTCATAAGTCTTCCCATCGTGAAGCAAGAGACTTGTCATCAGTGAATATCACAGCTGTTCCTATACAGGATGGTATAGTGTGGGACAAAACAGATTATGAAATATTCGGCCCAAGTGAACAATTGAACATTCCACATTTGTTTAAAATTTCACTAAGCGATTTGATAACGTCCAGTACCTATTCAGATGATTGGGACTTAGAGACTGTTCAAGATATAATGTTTGATCTAGAAAAATCTGCTGCATTTTCTAAAAATGAATATTTAGAGGGTACAACTGATTACGAAGAACTGTATTGTTATAACCACTATGGTCATCATTATTTGCACAAAACTGCATATCCAAGAAATATATTTATGTATAATCAATGGGAACATTGTCCTACACCACCACAAGGTAGTTCGAAAACTTTTGCTAGTAAATTTCCATATTTTTCAGGTTATAATACATCTGATCCAGAAACGTTTTACTATAAAAATGTGAACAAAACAGGACTGAAAATTATGTTAACAAATACAAAACAGATTTACTCTGCAGCATTTATTGCCCAACTGTCTACACAGGGTTTCGACTTATGGAAAGACACGATTGAGACAAAGACTGTCTGGGGTAGTAAAGATTGGCAAGTACAGGGTATAGAAGCTTTATTTAGAGCCTGTATTATCCCTGAACAAATACTGTTTTTGAATGACACCGTCCAACAGACATCTTGTCTTGGATTAGCCAAGATCAAAGAGATGAAAACACCTTCTGTGCCAACACCTGCCAGTGATAATAATACAAAGGCAGTGGTGACAGTTGACAATATACTACAACTCAACAGAACCAATTCAAATTGGAAAAAATGGTTGATCTGGCCCACAGACACAAACAACTGTCAGGAAAGGTTCTTGAACAAAACTCAGGGCTTTGCTCTTCACAGGCCAGACCCAAGATATGTCCAAAGACAACATCCGGGGGTAGTAACAACATATAGTGTAGGAAAATTATGCCTCGATTGGCTGCATAAATCTACACTACAGGATGTGAAGCAACACTTAACCTTACTTGCACACGACGCAGATCTTAGGGAATTCTTGCTTGGACCAAGAAAACCGCGTCAAAAACGTTTCATATATGCCGGTATCTACGCTGTTTATAACGAAGCATGGAAAGTGTCACAGATAGAGGCTGCAGAATGAATACGTGAACTTGATCGTATCAATTTAGAGAAAACACTCTCTGTAGTCGACAATGGGTTAACAACTTTGTCCTCCAGAATTTATTCATTGGATGGCATTGTATCCTCTGCTATCGACATTCTAGAACAAGATTTGGCTATGTTACAACAAGGTCAGTCTCAATTACGTTCTATTGTGTTATTGACATGGACGCTGCAATCTTTGCGAGCGGGCTATGTGCCTTGGCGTTTCATCAACACGTCGTCCCTGTTTGCAGAATACAATCTGACTGATAAACAGATCGAATTGGCACAAAGAGGAGCGAGGTATACAGTGCTGAGCATTGAAAAAATTGACAAATTACCATTCACAGTGGCAGAAAAACCAGCTACAGAATGGCTTATTCATGGAAAAATAACATTACCTGTGACAACTTTCCAGTTCCAGTATTGTCTCAGACAGATGCAAGCAGGCAAATATGAAAGGTTGGGTAAGGAATACATTAAGACATCTTGGAATTTACCGTATACACATAAATGTTGGAGTGGGGATCGTGAAGTGTTTCTTAGCGGTATTAACTGTAAACCTGCACTGACCGGTTCACTCATATGTCAGGACATTATTTTGCACGGAGCTTGTAATGGTTCTTCTGCAAACTTGTCTTGCCATCAGCACGGTTCACCAGCTGCTGTGATTAAACCAACGTTTGGACAACTTTCTAATGGGAGTTACCTCATGTTGAATGATCAGAGCTGCTGTGGAATGTTGCCCGGCATCCCATATCTAGTAACGGTCAACTCCAGGGTCACTTGCTGTATGCAAGTATTGTTTCCCCCGATAGACACAGTCAGGGAGTCGGCTTTATGGCCTTCACTGAATGTCTCTTTTATAAGATTTGATACTTTAAGCAGAATGAAAGCCATGCTTTTACAGCAAACAGTGCCTTTGACCTCGGCCAGAGAAACCTATGATCTACAAGTTGCAAGGACTTCGGCTGAGATACAGAATTTAATACGTACAAACTGCCCTATACATTTCGTAGAAATGTTATCACGTATCTTCAACATGTCAGATACAACAGGAATTGTACATGTATTTAAGAGCATTTGCACCGGTCTCTTAGCACCGTTCCAGGCAATACTTGGAATCATTCCGAACTTTGCACATTCGGTGTTTGGTGGCATACCATTGATTCTAGCACTTGTTGCGGGAATTCTATTCATCTGTCTGCTATTGCGCTATGGTCAGCCACTTTGCAGAAATAACTCCGAGCGAAATGGAGAAAGCGCTCCTTGAAAGAAAGTGCCGTGAGCGAATAGTACAGCTATTGGGCATGACTCGTCTACGGGACCTTAATACCACATGGTTCCTGTCATTCCGACCAATCTGGCATGATTGCATCTTACCTGTTCTACGCTGCCTGCTATGCGGTGAAGAATGCGTGTTGGACGCTTGTCTAACATATCCATCAGCTGTGCCAAAGGACGTCGATACTTTGCTGGTCCCGATAACGGTCCATGCTTCGTGTTGTCCCCAGAGGCTCCCAATACTGATGTCAGCATTCATTGAGATCTCACAGACGCTTCCTGCTGCTGCTGAGGTACGAGAAACAACTCCAGGCACACAGGTAACAACGGACGCGAACATTGCTGCAGCAACCTATGCTGTGGGCGGTGTTTCCCATCTTTGTGCGGTCAATCTCTTACGTGAGGTGTTCGAACTTACACCATCGACAGTGGATGATGTTTTGTCTATTGAAATAGATGATCTCATGTTTACACCAGAACAGTGAACTGACTCTAATTCGGCATACTTTGTTCCAGTGCAACAGCAACAATTTGGCCTTCGTTTTTCAAAGACTTGGAACATTACCAAAATTTGAACTTTTCCCATTTTTCGAACACAAAAATGGCACTTCAATCTGCTTATAGTAGAACTGGCCTTATAATACAGACTTGGCAGTACTTCCAGGGACACTTAGTCATCTTGTGTGTCTAAAATCGTTCATTTAGTTTTCATGACAGGAAATGACTTTGGTTTGCACAAACTTGTCACTCATTTTTTCGTCATATGTAAATATTGCTTTTATGTTCCGTTCCGATTGCATTTGTTTCACACTTTATGCAGGAAACGAAAAGCTTTGCTTATAAATGTACAGACACCTTTGCATTTTTAAATATGTCTTTTAGAGCTTTTAGGATATGTTTTAATATCCGGTACTCTATTTTAATGTTTAGCATTTTGGATGTTTAGCATTTTAGTATCATTGTTTCCACGAAAGAGGAGTGGGTGTTGTATACTTCATAGGGTGTCCATAAACGGGCTTTCTAGACTCATGTCCTTATATAGGCATAACCCAACCTGCCCTTATATAGGCATAGATTCCCAGGCCTTATTTAGGCATAGACCATGCACACCAAATACAGGCATGGCTTCCGACATCCGTCCACCCTAGCGTCTCAACGAGTCCATGAACAAACAGACCCTCTGGCTGCGGGAGTTTCCCTTGCCCAGGACTATTGATTTCTTCAAGGTCTCATACATTATGCATGAACCTCTTATTCCCTAAGGGATTCATTCATGACGTCTTTCGCTACCCAACTCACGTCAATGCTAACATTTTCAGGTATAAATATACCTTCCCAAACCCCTGTAAATCAGAGGAGACCTCGACTTCAGAGGAGCCCGATTCCCGGCCAGACGCACTGAGAAGACGCTGCCCTTCCTGCACGCAGAGAGTCCAGCTTCCAGTGATCTAACTTCCCTTGCGGGGTGTTGGAGTTCGAGTCCGGATAGAGATTCCTACCTCTCTCATTCTTCAGGTATGGAGCAGACTAGAACCTAGAGGGACTCTTGGCATACTAGACTCTTGGCATGCTAGGCGTAACTTACTCTTAGTATACTCTAGTCAGGAATACAGCACCTACTTCTACTTCTCCCTACACCTAGGACAGGTTAGGCACACTGGGTAGAACTAGGCTAGAAACGCATCGTATGAGTACTCGCATTTTTAGGTTGTGTCATTTTATGTAAATGCATATATGCTAAAAAGATAATGCTGACGCAGTATTATTTATTTTTACTGCTCACCTTGTACATTATTTATCTCGCATACTGTCTTGTGATCATAACAGCACATATAACTTACAACAGAAACAAGACTGTTCAATAAATCCTTTATTGAAACGCCCGTCTGTTATTTCTGTGTAACTCTGAGAATAACTGAAACATGCACGACTGAGCTGAGTGAAATAGTTATCTATTGTTTCTACGACTCTGGGACACATCCTGATTCTGTAAGGGAAACACAGTGGTCATGTTTTGCGGCAGCCAGAAACTAATCCCTTCTTGTCGTCAAGAAGTTTCTAGTGGCCTCTGAGCTAGCTGGCACAAGTAATTAAGTTTAATATACTCGATAGGGACATACCGACCTTAGTCCTATGTCAAACCTATAGGATATATTATTCCAATGCGCAGAGCCTATAAGGGAAATAGGAGCTACACTACATGGCGCCCAACGTTTGGTAAGGCAGTAATTCAACGTTAGATACTGAGTAACTCAGCTGTGCACTTTTATTTTTCTCTCAGAGACCCCTACCCCATATACTCCAAAAGACGTCTGGAGTGGGCAGGGTTAATATCCGCCACGGCTACATAGGGAAGGCCCCTATATATTAGCTGTTTGGTTTGCTCAACGTTGAAGGATAGACTGTTCCACAATATTGTGCATCTTATCTTTGTTTCCTTGAAACTTGTGCTACATTTTTCATAAAACAAAATGTCCTTAAACGGGGACAATCCCGCCGGAAACGGTGGAGCTGCGGCTGATCCAGCCCAACCAGCGTTATTTAACAACACAGGTTTAAATGAAGCCGAAGAGGGTGTCAAGGACATTCCTCCTAACTTAAGAAGAGCCATTACTCTAAAACTTATAAAACATGGCCTATCTCCGAGAGGAGGTAGAGCAGTTTTCGTGATAGAGGCACACGAATCCTTTCAGACAGAGGTATTCTATTCATGGGTAATTCTTCCTGAATCCAATCCAGTAACACACTTGTTTCACTACTACAAAGAAGATGAAGCACCAGAGGAATACATTCCTTTCGAGGATATTGAGATTCCATTAACATACCAGGAGCATCAGCTCTGGTTTAAAGGCGCCCTAACACACAATAAAAATATAACTAGGCTCGGTCCACTAGGTAGACCAGGAGCAACATGGCCGATTCTAGCAGGCTATACACCTCATTCAGACATCGAAATAATGTCAGACGAGGAAATACTTAATCAACTCACAGAGTTAATAAAAATCTACAGACAATTGGTTCAATATGTCATGCGGACTTTCACAGTCCAACCACCATTAACAATTACAAATCATACTCCTCCACAGGGGAGTACACTGAAAATTACACCACAGACTCTATACGCAGTCATGGGTAAAATGCCCACTAAGCGGGAGCAAATTCCGTTTTGGATAGCTTAAAAAATTACTCAAATCGAAGCAGTATTTCCAAATACTAGCCCACATGAGAAACACAGAATCCTAACCATTAGTTTACCAATGGGGATCACACCACAACTGGAAGACTGCACCACTTGGGGCTCAGTCTTTGCTGCCATCTACACTAAAACACACGGCATTCCGTCAATTGCGGTAATACCAGATGTCCTAAAACAGATTCAAAACGAATATGGAGCAGAGCCTGCTTTAAATTTAGGTATGAAATTACTGAAAAATTTTGAACAGGTCTCAACGATAATATTATCTAATATTAAAGGGGAGGCAGCAGCAGTGGCGATCCGACAAAAATTAAGGGAATTTGATGTTACAGAACATCAGACAGAGCTACCCAGAATTATAGAGCAATCATATGCAGAATTAGGCAGAGATAGTTTGGGTGGGAGACCAGCTAAACCAAAACTATCTGAAAGTCCTGAGAAGGACTCTATTAAACAAACTCCTACATCTTCTAAAAAGAAGTGGGAGTCTGCTAAACAAAATTCAAACGAGAAAGGTTCTCAATCCCGAGGTAGGTCTCCTCAAAAGGAGCCCTCTGAAAGGAGGTACAACCTCAGGAATAGGGATAATTTGAGAAAACCTGATAGGTATCAAGATAATGATACACGTTCCTCTCGTCCCTTTCAGGTCTCATCACAGACTTCGGAAAGAAGAGGACGAACAGAACATAGAGAAGAACGCGTGAAATCGAAAGACGACAAGCACGCAACAAAAACTAAAACAAAACCTCAATTCTCCAAAAAGAAAGTAGCAGGTCTGAAGATAAGACATGCCGAGAATAATGAGATCAGCAACTCAAAAACGGGGAATGGGCTCAGACAATGCTGGACAGTGCAGCAGAAGTCACAATAGCTCGCCAGAACCTGATGGAACTTCTGGAGATAGTGGACTTGAATGAGTACATTACGGTAGAGACTGTAGACACCAGGGTTAGTACTCCACAAAGGTTATATGAAATAACACTCCGGATGGAGGGAGACAAACCTAGACAGGTTAAAGCACTCTTTTGGGAAAAACTATCAAAGGGTTATGACATACTTCTAGCAGAAAAGACTGGCCACCACAATTTGTCAGGGAGTGCCCACACGGCGAGGACATGATTATGCCTGCCTTCTCCAATCACATTCCAATTCACTTAAAATATACATATGCCAGAAAATGGGCAGTAGCCCAGGCTCCAGCATTATATAAAAATCATGTAGGATGGGATGAGGACTCCCCTCACCATAAAATACATCTGAAACATGAACCTACTGCACAGAGGCAGTATCCAATTAAGCAAGAAGCTAAAAAACAGGTCAGGGAGATTTTAAATCAACTTGAATACCAAGGGGTGATTGAAACTAGCACCTCATCTATGAACAATCCTTTGTTTCCTGTCTCCAAACCAGACAATACATATCGTCTAGTTTTGGACTACAGACATTTAAACACTTGTTCTAAAACTTTTGCAGTGCAAAATGCACATAGCACAGCATTAATGAATAACATTGTGCGTAAAAAATACAAAACAACATTAGACATCTCAAATGGATTCTTTTGTCAAAATATAGCACCTGAAAGTAGGTACTTAACGGCATTCTCCATAATGGGGACCCAGCGTCACTTTTGTCGACTCCCACAAGGGTTCAAGAACAGCCCAGGTTTATTCTCAGCGAGAGTAACGGAGTTGCTACAAATTTATGACAACGAGGCATTGTCCTATGTCGATGATATTTATCTGACAGACGATGACTTGGAAAAACACTTGAACAGGGTGAGCACCATTATATTGGGATTCGCCTCTGAGGGCTATAAGTTCAACTTTAAAAAGTCCCGAATTGCCCATCTCAATGTCCTATTTTTGGGATATGAGCTTTCAAGTGAAGGCAAGAGCTTGGCAGCTAACTTTCTAGAGAAGTGTGCGCTGCTCCAACCTCCAAAAACGCTAACAAATTTACAATCAATACTGGGATTCCTAAATTTTGGCAGAACATACATTCTAAACTATGCAGAAAGGGTTAAACCTCTCTACGCATTAATCAAACCTGATTTTTCAAATAAAAACTGGACACAGGAACACACAGAAATTTTGCGTTCACTCCAAGCTAACATGTTAGCAACAAATCACTTACAAACACGCGTAAGTCAAAGAAATTTGGTGATTCGAATAATTTCGGGTCAATGTGGATTCACTTACTTAACCTTTAATGAGGGTGAGAAAGTACCAATTGCATACAAATCACATTTGTACACACAAGCGGAAATGCGTTTCAGTTCAACTGAAAAAATTCTGACAGCAGTTCAAACAGCTGTAGCAAAAGAAAGAGCCTTAGCCCAAGGGAAACGCATAATTGTCGTTACCCCAGTACCAGCTTTAGAAGCAGTCACAAAAGCGAGCATTCCCAATGCTAAAGCTTTACATCCGAGATGGATACAATGGGTTAATTCTCTTGCTGCAACTGATGTTGAATATGTATTTGATCCAGATTTAAAAACACAGGCATTTCTCCAATATGAACAAGAATGTCCTCTGCCCACTGAGATTCTGCCTCTCGATCAGTATGAATTCGTAATTTACACTGACGGATCCGCACAGCCCGCAACAGGGAGTAAGCAAGCTTACAGTGCAGCGTGTGCTATCGTTAAAGGTCGCATGCGAAATGGCATCTTCAGACCTATGGTCACAAAAACTCAGTCACTAGGTGATTGTACAGCTCAGCGAGCTGAACTACAGGCATTCAAACTGGCACTTGAAAGTACGGATCGAGAATTCCTCACACTGATTGTGTGCGATTCCTTTTACTGTGTTCAGTCGTATAATGACTATATACGAACCTGGCTTGAAAATGGTTTTAAGGATGCAAAAGGTGGCACAATTAAGCACAAACTGCTTTGGGAACAAGTAGTTCTGTTGAAAAACGAACTACCAAAGGCTCACGTGATTCACACACTGAGTCATCAGCGTGATGGCGTTCACGTTGCAGGGAATTCATTGGCTGACGAAGCCGCAAAGGGGCTGTTCAGACGGCTTCCGTAGCTGCGATCACTCGTTCAAAAACAAAAATAGACGGTGAGATAATGTTAGCTGTCAATGCTTCAAGCAAAGGCAGCAGTGCAGCGTTACCAAAAAGTTTCCACTCAAGTACTCTTATGTAATTGATGCGAATAACGTTCCTTTTGCTCGAATCCCTGGAGTGGGGGATAGGGTAATTCCAAACATGGAACGAAGAGCAGCCTTGATTTATGAAACACATTTGGGGGAGGGTCTGTCACATCAAGGGATCTCAAAAACAATTTTGACAGTTAAAAGAGATGTACTGGTGGCCTGGAATGAATACACACATTCACATATTCATCAACAACTGCTTAGACTGTAAATTACAGCGAGAGAGCCACCAGACACCATGCAGCGAATGCGGCAGCCCAGTGCAGACACCACTGTTAGACGGCATTAGGCTATCTACTCGCCAGCGTCCTACTGGACAAAGGCATTCCCGCAAATACTAAATCTAGGTTCCTATGGTTATGGCCTCAGCGCTCAGCTGACGCTCGAACTGTTATAAAAGATTTGCGAGTCTTTATCGGCACATACGCAATAGGCACGTTTCATTCTGACCAGGGTCCTGCGTTTAGCTCTAGGGCTTACAAGGAGGCCATGGCCAGTCTGGGCGTTGCATTGCGGTACTCCTCTCCATTCCATCCTGAGGGAAATTCTGTTGTGGAAAGGAAAAACCGAGACATAAAGCAGTCTATAACAGCTAGGGTATTAGGCTCGGGTGATGGGTGGGTCAAACACCTCATTAGCGTTCAGCGCGCTCTTAACAATTTGCCAAGAAGTTCTCTAGGGGAGTCACTCCATATGAGGTCCTATTTGGGACAAGAATGTGGGTTCCAGACTTAGAACACGTAGGCACAGTGGTGGACAAAAAAGAATTTGATATCAAAGATCGTTTGGCTGTTTTACAGGAACTTAACAAGTTAAGAACGAAACAAAGCAACGTATCCTTACAGCCAACCACCACTGGGGAAAAATCGGCGGTCCCAGCAAGGCCTGTCTGGATTCCAAAAGTTGGGGATCTAGTCAGAGAAAAAATCGCGGACAAGAAGGAATTTGGACCTTCTTACAGACAACCGGTACCTGTTCTAGCTGTTCAAGGAACAAGGACAGTACTTCTGCCGCCCCTTGCTGGAAGAAAGGAGAAAAGATTTGTGTCAATCGACCTGATCAAACCACAGTATGTGGCCAATACTAAGCAGTAGGCCTCGTGGACTCCGACCTAGTAGCAGACGCACTCCTCTCGCTACTATTCAAGAGGTTCAGACTGAAAGACTGATCACGATCGAGAATTCAGCTGTAACAAATGAAGGACTATGCAACCAAGCTATGGAACTCATCCCTCTTGACAACCAAATAACAGTTCGTCCAAATACACCTGTCTACACCAACGTGACACGTGAAGAACTGGTTCCTGTGATTTCAACGAATCCTGATGCAATTCCAACAATTGACAGAACTGCTTCTGGCTATTTCATTGACTTTGATACGTTCTCAGTGGATCCAAGCGAACCTGAAACGACGCCAGCATCATCAAAACTCAAGCAGCAAGTACAAGACTTTATTCACTTTCTGAAAAAGACTTATCTGGTTTCTCCATGGATTGAACTCTGGATTACATCTGGACTTTTTGTTTTCCTGCTCTGGCTAGCTTTGGTAACAACAGTAAGCATGCTTATAAGTGGCAGATACATCCATGTGAACATTGAAGGAAAGGACATAAACGTGCTTTTGAAAAAACCACATAAATGTTCCCATCGTGAAGCAAGAGACTTGTCATCAGTGAATATCACAGCTGTTCCCATACAGGATGGTATAGTGTGGGACAAAACAGATTATGAAATATTCGGCCCAAGTGAACAATTGAACATTCCACATTTGTTTAAAATTTCACTAAGCGATTTGATAACGTCCAGTACCTATTCAGATGATTGGGACTTAGAGACTGTTCAAGATATAATGTTTGATCTAGAAAAATCTGCTGCATTTTCTAAAAATGAATATTTAGAGGGTACAAATGATTACGAAGAACTGTATTGTTACAACCACTATGGTCATCATTATTTGCACAAAACTGCATATCCAAGAAATATGTTTATGTTTAATCAATGGGAACATTGTCCTACACCACCACATGGTAGTTCAAAAACTTTTGCTAGTAAATTTCCATATTTTTTCAGGTTATAATACATCTGATCCAGAAACGTTTTACTATAAAAATGTAAACAAAACAGGACTGAAAATTATGTTAACAAATACAAAACAGATTTACTCTGAAGCATTTATTGCCCAACTGTCTACACAGGGTTTCGACTTATGGAAAGACACAATTGAGACAAAAACTGTCTGGGGTAGTAAAGATTGGCAAGTGCAGGGTATAGAAGCTTTATTTAGAGCCTGTATAATCCCTGAACAAATAATGTTTTTGAATGACACCATCCAACAGACATCTTGTCTTGGGTTAGCCAAGATAAAAGAGATGAAATCACCTTCTGTGCCAACACCTGCCAGTGATAATAATACAAAGGCAGTGGTGACAGTCGACAATATACTACAACTCAACAGAACTCATCCAAATTGGAAGAAATGGTTGATCTGGCCCACAGACACAAACAACTGTCAGGAAAGGTTCTTGAACAAAACTCAGGGCTTTGCTCTTCATAGGCCAGACCCAAGATATGTCCAAAGACAACATCCGGGGGTAGTAACAACATATAGTGTAGGAAAATTATGCCTCGATTGGCTGCATAAATCTACACTACAGGATGTGAAGCAACACTTAACCTTACTTGCACACGACGCAGATCTTAGGGAATTCTTGCTTGGACCAAGAAAACCGCGTCAAAAACGTTTCATATATGCCAGCATCTACGCTGCTTATAACGAAGCATGGAAAGTGTCACAGATAGAGGCTGCAGAACGAATACGTGAACTTGATCGTATTAATTTAGAGAAAACGCTCTCTGTAGTCGACAATGGGTTAACAACTTTGTCCTCCAGAATGTATTCATTGGATGGCATTGTATCCTCTGCTATCGACATTCTAGAACAAGATTTGGCTATGTTACAACAAGGTCAGTCTCAATTACGTTCTATAGTGTTATTGACATGGACGCTGCAATCTTTGCGAGCGGGCTATGTGCCTTGGCGTTTCATCAACACGTCGTCCCTGTTTGCAGAATACAATCTGACTGATAAACAGATCGAATTGGCACAAAGAGGAGCGAGGTATACAGTGCTGAGCATTGAAAAAATTGACAAATTACCATTCACAGTGGCAGAAAAACCAGCTACAGAATGGCTTATTCATGGCAAAATAACATTACCTGTGACAACTTTTCAGTTCCAGTATTGTGTCAGACAGATGCAAGCAGGCAAATATGAAAGGTTGGGTAAGGAATACATTAAGACATCTTGGAATTTACCGTATACACATAAATGTTGGAGTGGGGATCGTGAAGTGTTTCTTAGCGGTATTAACTGTGAACCTGCACTGACCGGTTCACTCATATGTCAGGACATTATTTTGCACGGAGCTTGTAATGGTTCTGTGGCAAACTTGTCTTGCCATCAGCACGGTTCTCCAGCTGCTGTGATTAATCCAACGTTTGGACAACTTTCGAATGGGAGTTACCTCATGTTGAATGATCAGAGCTGCTGTGGAATGTTGCCCGGCATCCCATATCTAGTAACGGTCAACTCCAGGGTCACTTGCTGTATGCAAGTATTGTTTCCCCGATAGACACCGTCAGGGAGTCGCCTTTGTGGCCTTCACTTAACGTCTCTTTTATAAGATTTGATACTTTAAGCAGAATGAAAGCCATGCTTTTACAGCAAACAGTGCCTTTGACCTCGGCCAAAGAAACCTATGATCTACAAATTGCAAGGACTTCGGCTGAGATACAGACTTTAATACGTACAAACTGCCCTATACATTTCGTAGAAATGTTATCACGTATCTTCAACATGTCAGATACAACAGGAATTGTACATGTATTTAAGAGCATTTGCACCGGTCTCTTAGCATCGTTCCAGGCAATACTTGGAATCATTCCGAACTTTGCACATTCGGTGTTTGGTGGCATACCATTAATTCTAGCACTTGTTGCGGGAATTCTATTCATCTGTCTGCTATTGCGCTATGGCCAGCCACTTCGCAGAAATAACTCCGAGCGAAATGGAGAAAGTTCTCCTTGAAAGAAAGTGCCGTGAGCGAATAGTACAGCTATTGGGCATGACTCGTCTACGGGACCTTAATACCACATGGTTCCTGTCATTCCGACCAATCTGGCATGATCATCTTACCTGTTCTACGCTGCCTGCTATGCGGTGAAGAATGTGTGTTGGACGCTTGTCTAACATATCCATCAGCTGCGCCAAAGGACGTCGATACTTTGCTGGTCCCGATAACGGTCCATGCTTCGTGTTGTCCCCAGAGGCTCCCAATACTGATGTCAGCATTCATTGAGATCTCACAGTCGCCTCCTGCTGCTGCTGAGGTACGAGAAACAACTCAAGGCACACAGGTAACAACGGACGCGAACATTGCTGCAGCAACCTTTGCTGAGGGCGATGCTTCCCATCTTTGTGCGGTCAATCTCTTACATGAGGTGTTCCAACTTACACCAGCGACAGTGGATGATGTTTTGTCTATTGAAATAGATGATCTCATGTTTACACCAGACCCGTGAACTGACTCTGTTTGGCATATTCTGTTCCAGTACAACAGCAACAATTTGGCCTTCATTTTTCATAAGACTTGGAACATTACCAAATTTGAACTTTTTCACCATTTTTCGAATGAAAATGGCACTCAAATCTGCTTAAAGTAGAACTAGCCTTATAATACGGACTTGGCAGTACTTCCAGGGACACTTAGTCATCTTGTGTGTCTAAATCAGTTCATTTAAATTTCATGACAGGGAATGATTTTGTTTTGAAACAACCTTGCATTCATTCTCGTCATATGTAAATATTGCTTTTATATTTCGTTCCGATTGCATTTACTTCACTCTTTTTGCAGGAAATGAAAAGCACTGCTTAATAATGTACAGCATCCTTTGCATTTTAATGTATCTTTTAAGGCTTTTTAGGATATATTTTAATATGCGGTACTCCATTTTAATGTTTAGCATTTTAAATGTTTAGCATTTTAGTATTGTTGTATACACAAAAGAGGAGTGGGTGTTGTGTACTTCATAGGGTGTCCTTAGACAGGCTTTCTTGAATCATGACCATATATAGGCACAATCCAACCTGCCCTTATATAGGCATAGAATCCCAGACCTTATTTAGGCATAAACGATGCATACCAAATACAGGCATGGCTTCCGACATCCGTCCACCCTAGCGTCTCAATGAGTCCATGAACAAACAGACCCTCTGGCTGCGGGAGTTTCCCTTGCCCAGGACTATTGATTTCTTCAAGGTCTCATACATTATGCATGAACCTCTTATTCCCTAAGGGATTCATTCATGACGTCTTTCGCTACCCAACTCACGTCAATGCTAACATTTTCAGGTATAAATATACCTTCCCAAACCCCTGTAAATCAGAGGAGACCTCGACTTCAGAGGAGCCCGATTCCCGGCCAGACGCACTGAGAAGACGCTGCCCTTCCTGCTCGTAGAGAGTCCAGCTTCCAGTGATCTAACTTCCCTTGCGGGGTGTTGGAGTTCGAGTCCGGATAGAGATTCCTACCTCTCTCATTCTTCAGGTATGGAGCAGACTAGAACCTAGAGGGGCTCTTGGCATACTAGACTCTTGGCATGCTAGGCGTAACTTACTCTTAGTATACTCTAGTCAGGAATACAGCACCTACTTCTACTTCTCCCTACACCTAGGACAGGTTAGGCACACTGGGTAGAACTAGGCTAGAAACGCATCGTATGAGTACTCGCATTTTTAGGTTGTGTCATTTTATGTAAATGCATATATGCTAAAAAGATAATGCTGACGCAGTATTATTTATTCTTACTGCTCACCTTGTACATTATTTATCTCGCATACTGTCTTGTGATCATAACAGCACATATAACTTACAACAGAAACAAGACTGTTCAATAAATCCTTTATTGAAACGCCCGTCTGTTATTTCTGTGTAACTCTGAGAATAACTGAAACATGCACGACTGAGCTGAGTGAAATAGTTATCTATTGTTTCTACGACTCTGGGACACATCCTGATTCTGTAAGGGAAACACAGTGGTCATGTTTTGCGGCAGCCAGAAACTAATCCCTTCTTGTCGTCAAGAAGTTTCTAGTGGCCTCTGAGCTAGCTGGCACAAGTAATTAAGTTTAATATACTCGATAGGGACATACCGACCATAGTCCTATGTCAAACCTATAGGATATATTATTCCAATGCGCAGAGCCTATAAGGGAAATAGGAGCTACACTACATGAGCTAGCTGGCACAAGTAATTAAGTTTAATATACTCGATAGGGACATACCGACCTTAGTCCTATGTCAAACCTATAGGATATATTATTCCAATGCGCAGAGCCTATAAGGGAAATAGGAGCTACACTACACTGCAGCCAGACCTTCAGCACCATCTGCACCCCCACGGCCACTACCCGGACACCGAACGCCAACACCTCCGAAACCCTGAGGTGCATCCTCCTCAACATACGCTCCCTGCACAGACACGCTGTTGAAATCTGGAACTTTCTTCGACTCCCTCTCACCAGACTACGCCTTCTTTACAGAAACCTGGACCAACGCCTCCTCCGCCCCGACATCGCCACCGCCATCCCCGACGGACACAAGATCCAGAGGAAAGACTGCACCAACCACCCAGGAGGAGGACTCGCCATCACACACAAGAGCGCCCTCCGACTCACCACCTCCACTACAAACGACTCCCTCTCCACCACCGAACACCTCCACTTCAAGATCCAGACCAGCCCGAGAACCACACTTCGTGGCACCCTCGCTTACAGACCCCCGGACCTCGTGCCATGCCACGACCATCGCCGACCTCATCGCACCCCACGCCATCGTCTCCATGGACTACATACTCAACGGGAACCTGAACCTCCACCTCGACAACCCCAACTCCACCACCCTCCTGGACAACCTCGCCAACATCGGCCTGAAACAACTCGTCACCACGCCCACCCACAGGGCAGGATACACCCTCGACCCCATCTTCGCAGGAGGTAACAGCATCCATTTCAGCCACACCACACAACACCCCTGGACGGACCACCACTGCGTACACTTCAACGCCGACAAACCCACCGCCCGAAACCTGCACCATGCCCTCCCAGAAGGAAATGGAGCAAAATCACTGAGGAGCAGCTCAACACTCCGCCCTCAACCGCGACACCCCCACCACCTCGACTGAAGCCAGCCTCGCAGCCAAAGAACTCCACAGATGGATCTCCAACTGCGCAGACGAGCTTGCACCCCTATGCAAACTCCGGCAGACAGCGCCCCAGGAAGGCCACTTGGTTCACCACAGACGCACCTGCAGACGTCTCGAGAAGAACTGGAGAAACAGCAAAATGCCAGAAGATCGCACCACCTACAAGAACGCCATGACGGAATACCACCAACGCATCAGATCCACCAAGAGGACCTTCATCCAAAACAAGATCCTCGCCAACTCCAGCAACTCCAAGGAACTCTTCAGCATCATCCAGGAATTCACCAAACCCCCCAGCGAAACCACGGACATCACCCCCTCCCAGGACCTCTGCAACAAGCTCGGATCCTACTTCCATCTGAAAATCCAGGGCCTCTAAGACCACTTCAACGACCAGACACCTGCCTCCGAAACCACCTACCTCCCCAGCCCACCGTCTCCTCCTGGACCCCAGTCACCACTGAAGATACCACCTCGACCATGAAAAGCATCCACTCAGAGACCCCCACGGACCCCTGCCCGCGCTGCACATCTACCACAGAGCCGCCAACGTCATCGCTCCAGAACTACGATGCACCATCAACACCACCTTCAAGACCGGCACCTTTCCCAATGACTGGAAACGCGCAGAAGTCAGACACCTTCTCAAGAAACCCTCAGCAGACCCCACGGACCTCAAGAACTACCGACCCATCTCCCTCCTCGCCTTCGCGGCCAAAGTCACCGAGAAGATCGTCAATGCCCAGCTAACAAAATTCCTCGAAGAAAACTCCATCCTCGACCCCTCCCAATACGGATTCCGCAGCAACCACAGCACCGAGACCGCTCTACTCGCCGCCACAGACGACATCCACACCCTCCTTGACCAAGGACACACCGCGGCCCTGATCCTACTCGACCTCTCTTCTGAGTTCAACACCGTCTCCCACCGCACACTCACCGCCAGACTCCACAATGCCGGCATACAAGGAACCGCCCTCGACTGGATATGCTCCTTCCTCACAGGCAGAACCCAAAGGATCAGACTGCCACCCTTCCTCTCCGAACCCATGGAAATCAACTGCGGAGTACCCCAAGGATCATCGCTCAGCCCCACGCTCTTCAACATCTATATGGCCCCCCTCGCTGCCATCGCCAGACAGCACGGACTCACCACTTAATCATACATATTGATAAGATGCGGTGCTAGCAGAGCTGCATATTCTTTATAAAATGACGCTGACAGGCCATTGAGACCGGGAGCTTTATCCCCTGGCAAGGCGTGAATGGTCCTGACCACCTCTTCCTCCGAGAACGGTTCATCCAGATAGTTCTGATGCCCGCTCTCAAGCCACAGCAGCTGAATTGAATCAAAGAAGTTGTTTAAATCTGGAGGAGACTCTCTTTGACTTGCCTCATACAATGCGGAGTAGAAGCAGATCATTTCAGACTGGACTGCCGCTTGGCAGATCGCCTCCTTGTCACTGGCCCAGGGCTAGACCTGCTAGCGTCCTGCCGGCACGGTCCCCCTCTGCACACCTTCTAGCACAAGCCTCCTTTCCAAGGAAATGAGACTCTCTTACAGCAGCCTGCTCGAAGTCCCCTATCTTGCCCCTGATGTTCCCCAGGACTTCTGTATTGTTGGTGGTAAAGAACTCCCTCTCCAGACCACGAATCTCCTTTTCCAGTCGTTTAAGATCTGCCCATAGCGATCTCAGGACACCAGCCTGCTTTGCAATACATTCGCCCCGAATTACAGCTTTGAACGCCTCTCAGAGCGTGGAGGGGGACTCAAATGAATTCATATTAAGTGTGAAATATTATATTATCGCTGTCCTGATTGCTTCCCTGAAAACCTGGTCTTGGTGAGCTCCGGGCAGAAGTCGCCAGCTGAACGCTCTGCTAGGGTATTCCGGCAAGGCTAATTCAACGAGCACTGGGGCATGGTCAGATAGAGTCCTGGCCAAATGAGTGGTATCAGTGACCCAGTCAAGCACGTCCCTTGAGGCTAACCAATAATCAATTCTAGACCAGGAGGGGCTGGCTGAGGTCACACAGGTACCCTCCTCTCCATTTATGTGTCTATTGCGTCAGATGTCCACCAAGTCATTGTCCGCTATAATGGTATGTAGTTGTGCCGGTACTCACGGGTGAGGGCGCCGCGCATTCCCCGATCTGTCTCTGCGTGGATTCAATACTACATTATAGTCCCCTCCCCAGAGGACTGCACCCGACCCTAAAGTGTCAATCAACCTCCAAACTTCCCCGAAAAAGTCCGGGTCATCTACATCGGGCCATATATCGAGAGCAGCCTGACCAGGTGTCCCCCCCAGCGAGCCCGCCAGCATTGCATATCTTCCCTGTGCATCACAAAGGACCTTTCGCATGCGACATAGCAGTCCCTTCCTGATAAGAATGGCCACCCTCGCGCGTAGTTAGAATAGCATGCTATATGTTTTACTCGCAGGCGCTTGCAAGTGCGGTCCGTCAGGTGCAGCTCCTGTAAAAAAACAAATGTCCGCACCCTGGCGATTCAGGTAAGCCACTACCAATCGTACCTTCCTTTTATCATTCAAGCCTCCGACATTCCAAGTAATTATTTTTAAGCGAGACATACTCTCTCTGCGCCCATCTCAATGCTGAATAACCGTCTTGCTCTCCCCTCTTAAGGATCCATACCCAGGATCAGTAAGACAGGAGGAGGCCAGAGGGGAGGAGAAGAAGAGGGGGAGCAATACTACTAAAGAGCATTTTAACATCTGTACAAATCCACCTAAGCCCCACGCTGCTCCCACTACTGCTGCCCAATCCGGCAGGATACAACCCCCCAATCCCAACATCGCCAACTGCGGCCAACAGTTTTTCAAAAAAAGGAATCATCCCTAAGGGGGAACCACTAGTCGCCCGGCTCATCCCAGCTGTAGGTAGCTGGATGGCTGGACTGTTTTAGATCAGCGGAGAAGTAATACCCCACTGCTGGTAAGGCAGACATCTACAGACAAATTCAAAAGTATATAATTAAAGTGAAAAATAGTTACGTTCCTGTGGGCTACCATGCGCTGCCCCGCAGGCCCAGGGTCAGATTCTCAGCCAGGAAGGACTGACATATCAGTTGTCTTTAGTCATTGTCACTGATGTGGCTATCGGCTTCATTGTCCTTCTCCTCTCGCGGAGACCGCCCAGCCGAGCGGAGGCCGTGCATAAATTTGGTTGCGAGCTTTGGGTCAGTAAAGTACGAAGTCTTGCCCGCATGAGAGATGCACAGTTTGAGGGGTATAACAAAGAGTATTTGATGTCTTGCTTTTGGAGTAGTCTCTTCACCAACAGGAACTCACGCCTAGCCGCCTGTACCGCCAGGGTGGAATCGGGGTAGAACGACACAGTGTTATCCTGATAGATCACTTCATGTTGATCCCTTGCCATCCGAAGTACAGTGTCTCGGTCCCTATAATTCAACAGGCGAGCAATGATTGATCTAGGGGGAGTCCCGGGCGGGGGCCTTGGGCCTAATGTTCTGTGTGCCCTTTCCACTATGCAAACAGGCAACAGTAAGTTTCCGTAGAGGGAGCTCAGCATTTCTTCAACAATGTCTTCAAACCGTGTCATGGAAGTGGACTCCAGAATTCCCATTATTCGCAGGTTGTTCCGCCTGGACCTGGCTTCTAAGTCCTTGTTTTATTTCCGGGTCACTAACAAAACTTTCTCCATGCTGAGCAGCTTCTCATGTGTTGTTACTCTGTCATCTTCTAATTGAGAGGTGCAGTGTTCCAATTGTTCAATGCGTTCATCGTGACTAGATACCTTGTCTTTCAGTCTGTCAAGTCTATCCATGAGGGAGTCGATTTTGTGATCAATGGCAGTGAGGGATTGGTTTAGGACCTCGAACATCTCGCGGATATCTGGCTCCTCTGGGGGCACCTCTCCCAGCTCTGTCTCATGCTGGGCTTCCTCCGTCGGTGCCATGCTTCTAGGTGGCTTGCACTGTTCAAATACAAGCTTAGATTGGCGGGTGTCCATTTTCCTCATGGTAGCCCAGTTCTTCAGTTAACTCACAGGGTCACCCCGCGGCCCTCACACAGTGGCCTTGCTGGTGGTCTTGTCCTCGATTAGCACGGTTTGCCAGTCAATTCCAGAGGTGTCTTCTCCTACATACTCGGCCCACCAAGCCGCAGCTCGGCTCCCCAGGGATGTGACCAGTTGAGCGTCGTCCTCCAGTCCAATAAATGGTCGAGTGCTATGATTCCTGCTTGCCCGCACCCAGGCAGACACTGAAAATTGAACCTGCTAGACGGCCGGTGTCCCTTACTCTTTGGGTTGTGCTGCACCCGGCTGCATTGCTAAGACCTTGCACCCTCTGTCACCAGCAACGGTCAGGAGTCCAGTGGCGGCGACCTTCCCCCCCGGCGGCCTCCTTGTTCGCTCGCACCTTCTTGGTGCTCCATGGATGCCACAGGAAGCCGCGGTTACTCCACTTGCTGCAAGGGCATCCACACTATGCCCCGGAGGTCCCTGATCCCATCAGTCCTTCACTCTTGTTTACCAGTGTGTCCACACCCCAGGACCTCGTCCCCGGCAACGCTCTTACTGATCTAGGCCCCTCTTGTCAATAGCCTTTTCATCAACAGGCATAGGGGGGGGGGGCGCGGTCCCAACGGAGTCGGCTCGCAGTCTGCAACAAGGAGTCACTGTATTCCTCTTCCTGAGGCCTTTATGTAGGCCGTCTGGCGACGTCCTTCACGCAGCCACAGAGCCGGTTAACTTTTGAATGAGATTCTGACGCACTGTCAGACCAGCTAGGCACTGAATTCAAGCATGCAATCACTTAGCATGTGCACACCATCAGGCACAGTTACTGTCACTACATAAATGTATGTACTGTTGTTGTGCCTCTCATTCCTTCTCCTTCCCTCCCCTCTTCTTCCCCTTTTAGGTCGGTACAGCTGTTGACCAAAAAAATAAGGTACAGTCTATATCATTTTGCGTGTGGGACAGCACGGCACTAGACACAACATGTGCCTCAGACTGTTTCATTAAGAGTAGTTTAGTTTTTTGTTTTTCACGGTCCTGACGCATTGCCTTGATTTTTCACGACTTAAATGGCAAGAAACATGTTGACCACCACCTTTACCTTGAGCTAAAGTGGACCATTATACCCACCTTGGCCTACACCTGTTTTTAACATAACCTAGGGTTTAACACATTAAACTTAATCTTCAATTCCCTAAGAGTTATTTTTAATCCTTAGCACTCTTCTCACACTCTACTCCCTCACCCCCATACTCGCACTTCACAAACGGCGCCTCAAAAGAACTCCGGCAAAGAGCCCCCTCGCAGGGCCCGTTGGGCATTGCAGCGCCGACCCAACGAGGAGCTGCCCGATGATGAAGCATGACACCCCTTGGGGTATGTGAGGGCTCTTGCTCCTGAAGGATCAGATACCTCGGACTTGACCACTCAGGAATTTACTGACCTACCTTTCAATAGGAACGGCACA
Organism: Calotriton arnoldi; assembly: GCA_963921515.1. Classification (NCBI taxonomy): domain Eukaryota; kingdom Metazoa; phylum Chordata; class Amphibia; order Caudata; family Salamandridae; genus Calotriton; species Calotriton arnoldi. The sequence goes on from CAWUFW010001043.1 coordinate 2,006,065, forward strand.
CCTACTTGCTTTCCAGTACAGTTACAATCAACAGGTTTGGCAGAGGTCATGAGAACATACATTGGTGTGGGACAGCCGATAAGTTAATCTCAAGGCATTTCAGTTCATTGTTTCTCACCCCATCATCCACCCCATCATTTATTGTTCATCCTCCCCTGCAGGCATGCTTACGCTAGTATCAGAGTCGCGCAAGGCACTCACAGCCAAGTTGGGATTCAGAAATGTATCACACAGCTCCCTCCAGTCCCTGAGGTCGTCCTCCAATTTCTCATCCCTCCTGCTTAGTTTCATATGTGTTTCTTCAGCTAGTGTCCACTCATCACGATGCCAGACTTCCACTGTGGGGGCGCGTTGACCCATCCACGTTATAGCTATTCTACGTCTACACTCTGGAGTCTTGAATGGAATTCACCTGCAATGTGCTTCACTGGTTCTTCTCCTACCTTTCCAATGACACCAGTTTGTCCACATGGGCACTGCCAGGTGCCAAAACAACCCTATCACCTACAGAGTCCCCCAAAATTCCACCAAGTCTTCGGTCATCTTCAACCTCTACATAAAGCAGTTTGGTTGTCTACCAAACAGATACCAGCATCAAGATTCACCAATATGCAAATGATACACAGCTTGAAAGTCTCCTGTGCTTCAGACATCCAACGCCTCAAACACTGCCTAAAAATAACCTAGACCTGGATGTCCGGCGCTTAACTGAAGCTCAGCCTAACCAATACAGAATTCCTGTTATTTGCTAAGAACAACAAACAAGTAACAGTAGAAACCTGGCTCGATAACATGAACCTTGACAGCTTCGACCCTCAAGTATCATCAAATGCCAAGCCACTTGGATTCACATTGACACCAACCTCACCTTCAAGGAACACATTGCCAAAAAACAGAGACAGACGGGTACCAGCTCGCTCTTCTAAAGAAAGTGAATCGTTTCTTTCAGAAAACGACTTTAGAACTGCTATTCAAGCCATCTCAGATCTGGATGATGGTAATACCCTCTTCCATGGCATCCCAAAATCCACACTTGCATCCCTAAAAAGCACTCTACACACCACAGAGTGTCTCATCTAGTGCCTGAAAATATATGATATCACCTCCATCCTGATGCCCTCGCTTATCTTGCAGACAAGCTCACCATCTCGGGTGGTTCAAAAGCACTCCCGCAGCCATGACACCATTAGATTGCACACTACGAACTGTAAAACAAAAACCACATGCACCAAGGATTTGGAACAACATCCATCGGGACCACTCCAACGCTGCTCCACTTTAGGAAAGAGTTGAAGACTGACCTCTTTAAAGAATACTACATTACAACGCATTACCCATCCACAACCTAGCTACCTCTCCTAAAGTCCTTTGACTTTATGCTCGTTTTTGACCCCGTACACTGCTCCATTGCCTTTTTGAGTAGGTCTGCAATATAGAAATACAACATGCATAAATACTGTCAACAGATGTTGGTCACTGGAAGCACACAAGTTACAATTCCAGGAAAAAGAGGTGATGTTCCATGTAGGGTGACATCTCCTTTCTACGGAGACCCCTGCAAAATTACATTTATGTTCTTTTGGGTTTATAGTGCTTTTGGTCTTCAGGTTCCTGGTAAGTCGTGGGCCGGTGGGTCACTGTCCAGGGCGACGCAATTAATCTGTTCCGCAGCTAATTACTTCCTTTGTTCTGTAATCATGCCACCGTGTCCATTCACTTAAGCATGACCTATGCATTATTTCATTCTGCCATTGCAGTGTTTGTTCAGGTTAGGTTCTAAGGCGAGAACACAATTTCTTTTGCAGGCTTCTTGCATGTGTCAAACTCACTGTAAAAAGTAAAAGTTAATTAAGGCCAGATATATTTGCTGAATTCAGTATTTTACCTCTAATGGGGAAAAACACTTATTGAATCAGTTTTATTATTGCTAAAATCAGCAGCAGAAACACAGCACAAGAATGACAATACTGTTATTTCTGTTCGAAAGGAAATGTATTTTTTTTTTCATGATCACCCCCAGATTTTTGTACAGATGCTGCTGTTTTTTTTATTCTGAAGGTGCCTTGAGTCCTGCCTCAGTGCCAGTACTCTGACGCTTAAAAAGATATGTCTAATTGGCTCACCCACAATTGGGTACAAATACCCTATATCTAGGGTATTTAGGGTAATAAGTATAAGTCACTATTATATGGTACCAAGTGTACCCAGGGCTTGTATGTTAAAGTGCCCCTCATGGACTGCAGCACTGATTATGCCACCACGAGTGTGACAAGAGCAGAGCATTACTCCCAGCCGGCCATTGCTGGCTGGCAGAGCAGTTTTACACTACTAACTCGACTTTGCCATTTAAAGCAATGGCATAGCCCCATACCTTCCTTTTTAATATTTGTATGTCACACCTAAGGTAGGTCTGCTGTGCCCGAAAGTCACCCCTAAGGTAAATCTGCTGCGTCCTAAAGGCAGGGTGCATATTAAAAAGATGGACATTTGGATTAGTAACTCTACATGTCTTGACAGTAAAAACCCTGCATTGTTGTTTTTACTGTAAACCCATTGGCCAGTAGAGAGTTACACACTGACAATTCAGCAGTTTTAACTTCTGTTGCTTTAAACCAGGCTTGATGCTCAAGTGCAATTTAATGACACTTTTTTAGAAAGTTACCACCTAGTTGCCTGAAGTTTCCAGTGACCATTTATGGTTGCACGCAAGTTGCTGTGCTCTGGACAGCCTTCTGCCCTCCAGGGGAGAGGTGTGAATAACTCTCAGGAAGGAAAGTGAAGGGCCTGCCATTGGAAGAGGAGCAGGGTGTGTGCCCAAACGGCAAGCATCAAAGGGGAAGCCGCCTTTGAAGGGAAATGGTAGTCACACACAAGAGAGGCTGCTTTTTTCTTTTAGCAGACAGCTTGGAATCTCAGATAGAGAGGGAGAAGCCATTGCCAAACTGTTTTTTCTGTGGGCATGAAGCCCCTGCCAGGGATCCACACCTCTGGGATGGGCTACGGAGCTCCACACACCAAGAGGGGGTTCTGCCATGTTCGGAGCAGGCAAAACGGTGCACTATGGGCTAGCTAAATGCCCCACTTTACAGGAAGTCATCACTAGGCAGGAGGGGATCTTGTAGCCCATTGGTTAGTAGTCACCACATCCCCCAAGGGCAAGAAGCCCCTGGCACCCAAACCCCAAATCACGTCTGCACTAGAGAGAGTACCAAAGAAGGACTGCCATGCTCTTCCCTGGACCCAGCAAAGAGAGGTTGAACCAATGACTGGACGGTACCTGCTGCTCCTTGGGCTAGCAAAGAGAGGACTTTACCTGAGGTGCCCTGCTTGAGGAAAAATAGTCCCCGAGCCTGAAACAGAAACGGTAACTCCTAGGGTCAGTTGGCTGACTCCCTGTTACAGTCACAGGGCCATAAAAGCTGGAGAAACCTGCCTTGCTTAGTTGGTAGCCAAGAATGCCTTAATGGCGCAGTGCAGCACGGGAGACCGAGTCCCAACCCTCAAACGTTGCACCCGAGACTGCTGAACCTGGGAGAGTCGTCAAAGTATAGTTTTATTGCCCAGCATGGAAATCACTGCAAGTTAAAGGGAACCGCTGGTTTAGCTATAACTGAAGACCAATGGCAACTGGTTTTTGGCTGCGTTTCTCCCAGACTTCTAGGGACATTGATCCCTGTATTCAAAGTCGCCCCACTGTGTTTGTGGACCGAGGAGTAGCCCCAAGGAAGTCCTCCGACACCAGCTCAGCATCCTTAGCATTCTTGAGCATCCTCAACATACTGCATTCCTTGCATCAGGACCACTCCATTGATTCCTATGGGTTTGCATATAGACCCTGGACTGGAGACTACCTTTCTTGTGAGGTAACTGTTCTGTTGGACCGTATCGGTCCATGTGACTGGCTCCTTGCTGGAGCGGGTCGCCACAAGTTGCCGTTATAACCATTTTCGAGTTATATGTTGTCGCTAACCCTAAACTGTGAGTTGCGGTAGATTACAATGATTTGTTGCGCTGAGTGAAAATCTGTGATTTATTGTTTCTTCAAAAACTCAAAACTTCAGACCTCTCTGGTAGATTTTTATCATTGAGGTATCTATTTAAAGATAAAAATACAACCTATTTTTATAAATTGGTGTCAGGTTTTTAATGTGTTGATTTTCCTCCTTATTCAACTGCTTTGATACTTCTTGATGCTTTACACTTGTTCCCTTTGATAAAGCCTGACTGCTCCGAGCCACGGCTACCCAGAACTAAGCTAAGGTTCTACAAACAAACCTGGCTGGACCTGATACGGAACTGGTACTTAATTACACGATGAGGTCACACAACCACACCATATAATAAACCACTTGCACCACATTTTTAATTAGCAATTCAATTATGTTTGTACTTTCTGACTTAGCTGTAGTGATAAGGGCCTGGTGATGTTAAAAGACCTAATGTAATCACTTGGGCCATAGGTAAACCTGTGTGTTCATTTTTAGTGCACAACATGAGCCATTAAAGGTTCATGAAACTCTCTATCGGAGTCTAAAGGGATCTTATTCGCAAGCAAACATGGTGCATCACAGCATTGCTCACGCCAGAGTGACCATCAGAAAATATATATACAAGTGAGTGCAGTTTTCTATCTTTACATCATAGGAACATGCGAGGTATGGCCACACACATATATACATATATAGAGCAGCTCCTTTATATGGAACACTCTACAGCACCACCAACACTCCAAATCTGCTTGCCTCATATGTCTGAATTTCCAGCTCAGTTTTAAGCGTAGGATTAGCACAGTGCCATCAACACCAAGCTACAAAGCAACAAATGATTTTGCCTTTTTTACAGCAAAGTTTTTCGGTGCAGTATTAGCAAGTGCCATCCACGTCGAGCTGAAAAATGACAAAAGCCTTTTACCATTCCAGGCAAAGTATTACAGCTTTTGGATTGGAAAATTGACTTCTACCTCCGGCTACAGACTACGGCGCCCGGAGTACCAACTGCGAGAGCGGTGCCCCCTTCTTGAGCTGCATGCTAGGTTAAGGTGAGGCCATTTCCCCGCAACATACGGGTACCACCAGTGAATCTACTTTGAGATTTGCCAGAGAAGAAAAGGATCACTGGTTGTATTGTCTACTTTAGTTTTCACTGTTTTTCTATTTATCTGAGAATTACTCAAGAAATTCATGATTATCCATCACCACTTTATATAGTGATTATAGACACATTACTTTAGCAAGCAGCAGCATACGTTGGTCCTGACGAAAGCCACAACACCTCTATTGAGTGTCAACAGGCTGAAACATGTAGACCCTTTTTCATCACTAACTCGCAGATATATGTTACCCCTGCCAGTGCCCTGTTTTTTAGGTCTCGCCTGAGCCAGCGCATGCGCTGCTCTGGCGAGACTTTTAGTAAGTGGGCTTTAAAAATCCGACCACACGCTTTTTGTGTGGCCTAAAGCGTGCGGCTACGCGCACAGGCGCCATCTGGCTTTCCTCTCTCGTCATGGTCGCGGGCACCCTTACACTCGCGGGACGCTGCAGCTGCTTTCACTTTTGCCGCCGCACGCGCACCACTCGCGTGCTTTTTTTAAATTTCCTTTTAGCGCGCGCGCGCGCACACACACAACTCCCGGGCTTGTTCTTACAGCTCAGCTGCCATCCTCTCCTGTCTTTCCCTCCACTGTTGATTTATCTTCCCAGGTATTTCGCCTTCCCTTTTCAACAGACCCACGATTGCCAACTCTTCTATGCTTCACGCTTTCCTAGAGTACTTTCTCTTGTTTTTTTTTACTTTTAGCGCGAGGCGCGCGCGCTTGTTCTTCCAAGCAGTCCTTCCCCCCACCCACTCCCCCCCAACAATGCCTGCTGAAGGGTGGGGCTTGTCAAGCAAATTCCTTTCCAGCTCTCATTTGCTCATTTATTGCAGGCATAAGGCATGCTTCACGTAACTATGAAGCCCTGAAGCTGCCTCACCAGCTATTGTTCACCAAGTGACGCTCGACTTGTGTAAATGCACAAGCCTTCTGTATGCGATTTTTGCAGCGGCTTACCCCAGCACCTACGACTTTACTGCTCTTGGGCCCACGCTGCAGCCTCTTTTGAGACTTCCAAACGGGAATTACAAGACATCCTGGAGTGACCAAATGAACTTTTCTGGATCGCCCTGCTGCTGCTGGTAACGAGCTCTCACATCCGATAATTACTCTATCTCTCCCCCTCATGCATCGCTATAAACGGTTCACCTTTTTTTGCCAGTCCCTCCATATTTGGTGACGGAATGTTTGAAACAAAGCTGTCACAGTTATTATTTGGAAAGTGTTTTTCTTGTACAGCAGTTGCCCGCTTTAATTTTACTTGCACTATTTTTCTATTCATCAATTGCATTTCCAATGATTTTGATTATCTCCGTACGCATCGTCCAATCTTCCAGTACATTTAGAGCACGTGTGTGGGCCTGTGTATAAGGACACTGCTAATATTACAGTCTATGACTACTGCAGTAAGTACAGTGGCGCTGAGGTCCAGGGTGTGGGGTCACTACACTTCAGTTAGGGTGCTAATATGCTATATATTCACAGTTTTGAGGGGTAGGCTTAATTCTTGCTTTCATTATGGCCCGTGGTACCACTTTAGGGGGTGGGTGGGGTAGGAACACATACTGTACAGTTCATCCTCTGAAGTACAAAGGAAGCACACAATACCTTTGAGTAGACACATGCAGCATAATACTTCCTACAGAAGCAGCACACTACTGCCTTTAAAGTACATATGTAGCACACAGTGCTCTTCACTATCCCGTGACGTCATCGCCTTTAAAGCACGCATTTGCATGCAGCCCCTGCAATATATGTATGTTGCACCCTACTTTACCATAAAACATGCAGCAGACTACTACATTCCATAAACACGTGGGGCATAAAGTTCCTTTCCATATATCACTGCAGCACACAGCCTCCTTATCATGTCATACGATTCCCTTCCATGTGCAGATCCTACACACTTTTTTCTTTCATACAGACAAGGCTTGTGCCTGTGCTATATCCATACAGTACACTACAGCCTTCTCCATAAGCATCTAGCACACAGACCCCTTCCGAACATGTGCCCTTTTTATAGACACAGACAAAACCCAGCCAACCACCATACACTCATGAAACAGCAGCTCCTTTTATGTTTCAAAATAGCACGTAGCGCACATTCATCGTACCTGCACACTTGCACAGCACACCTCATTTCCAAATACTCCTGTCATACAGCCCCACAATCATTCCGCAAGGTACAAAAACAAGCATTGGCATAGCAATAGTCTCGCCTTGGGACCTTATAGGTGCTTAGCCATGCAACACTTGATGTTGTTGCACCAAGGATATTGTGCTGGATAACTAAACACTTATAAGGTCCCAAAGGCGAGACCTATTGGCTATGCCAATGCTTGTTAAATCCTGGCCCCAGGATGTGTTAATAAAGGCATATTCCGTACCTGGTAGCCAGTTTTACCTTATCTTTTCACCTTCACTATACTTTTTTGCGCTGCGCACCTCACCTAACCTAGTTAGCTACTCATCATTGGTGGATTTAGTATATCGCAAACTAGAAACAAAAACATCCCTGAGCTCCTCCCTCTCAGAGAGGGTTTGCAGCCCGTGGCAGGACTAGGCATCCTGTCACGAGGAAAAACCCAATGATGAAGCATGCCACCTATGGTGGGTGAGGGATTTCGTCCTGATTAAGGGATACCCCAAGGGACGCTAAAGGCTTTTTCTGGATAACCCCTCTTACTTTTGCTCATTGTCCAGACCCGAGGGTTCTATATTGTGTTATTAGTAGTAGAACGGGGAGCTTACCCTTGCAGGTCTTAAACATTCTCCTCGGACCCCCTTCCCTTCTGTGTGTGTAAAATACTAAAATACCAAGCCAACCTGCAATTAATAAAAGCAATCCTGACACGTGTGCACATATATATATATATATATATATATATATATATATATATTTATTTTTCACTGAAAAAAACAAAGGGTCCAGGGACATTAGAGTTAGGTTCAGATTTCACATACACAAAACCATAGAAATTCGCCCCCAAGGTCCCCATCTCCCGAGGTCCAGCACCTTTTGTAAATGGGTAGGGGGATATACAGCCCCCCTCCCCGGGCCAATTTTGGCCCCGGGGATCCCATTCCTCGGGGCCCAGCAAATTAGTAAAGAGGAAGGTGGGCCATGCGGCCACGCCCAGGACGATTTTGGCCCTGTGGGCCCCATCCCCCCAGTGCCCAGCCAACAAAAGGTTGGTGCCCTGGTGCCCACCCAGGGCACCCACCATCTCGTTGGGGGCCGCGGGGGAGCCCCAAGGCCCACAGAGCCCCAGCCGGCTCCCCGCATCGAGCGAGAGCCAGCATTGCTCCCTCTCACAGGGAGCAGATAAAAATGCTGCTCCCTGCGGGCTGTCGCAATATCCAGATCTGTTTCCCTGCCCACATCACTGTGGGAGGGGAAACGGATCTGAAGTCCACTCCCAGCTGGCGGAAGCATATTTAAAGCTCCCGGTAGCTCGGAGCGGACTTCGTGTTTGCTCTCGCTTGGCGGGAGCTGTGAAATTGCTACTGCCAAGTGAGAGCAAACATAATTTTCTCTACCCACACCAGTGCTGGCAGGGAAACCGCTATGTCCCTGGGGTGGACACCCTGGGACATAGCAGCAGCTGGCCCAGGGGGATGGGGTCACCAGGACCATTATTAACTCTCGGAGGGGGGGGGGCCACACGGCCCCTCTCCCCATTACTATTACAGCCGGGCCCCAGGGTCTCTGGCCCCTCCTCTTCTGTTAATATCGGCCAGGCCCCGGTGAATGGGGTCCCCGGGGACCAAACCAGCCTGGAGAGGAGGGCTTTGTGCACCTCCCTCCCTCATAATAATTTATCAAATTACCCCGGGTCCTGGCCTATCCAGGGGAAAAATAAACACAGCGCGGAACACTGAGCTTGTTTTTTTGTTTTTTTTAAATTCCGCGGATCCTCTGCTAATTCGCAGCAATTTATTTGTTTTTAAAAAACATTTTTGGCCTCATGCCGGGGTCCTTCTGGACCCCACGAGGCCTAGGGGCTCAGGGAATTCCTATCCTGCCCACTTGTGTTTTAAAAACAAAAAAAATCTTGGGACTTGGGCAGAGTTCCAAGATGGCTGCCAACACTTCCTGGTTAAAGTGGTGGTAGCCAATCAGATCTCAGCAGGAGATCAGTCGGATCCACGGACCCTCCGCATCCCTTGATATACATAAATCTTTTTCTTCTAATAACTCCAAAACTACTGAACGGATTTACACCAAATTGCTGTCTGCAAAGTTTCGGGATGATTCGTCAAGCGGGGGCTGTGAAAAAGGGGATCCCAAAATGCTTTTTAGGTCGAGCCTCGAGCCAGCGCGCATGCGATGCTCTGTGAGACTTATTGTAGAGGAGTAGGGAATAGAAGCCCCGCCCACTCTCCGCCCATATTTGCCATTGGCTTGTGTCATTGTCCGTCATAAATGCTGGCTGCTGATTCGTCATTAGGCTAATTAGTACCGCCTCCTCTTCATTTGTCAACTCCCATGGCGACTGGCCCCTTTACTTCGGTTATCACACGGTACGGGCTATTTAGACTGTGAGCACTATTTTCTTTAATGAGGTTCTCCTACTGCAGGCACGACATGCTGTGGTGCCTTCTTTACTCCCCTCTCACTCCTGTTGTCGTGCCTTCTTTCCCCCCCGCCCTCCCTCCCGTTGTCCGTGCCTTCTCCCACTGCCTGCCCTCCTGTTGCCCGTGCCTTCTCTCCCCCCCGACCGCCCTCCCTCCCTCTCATTGTCCGTGATGCCTACCATTTACAATGCAATAGGTCTCGCGTAAATGAGAGACCAATTGCATTGCAAATGCTTGTTCCCCATGCTATCTCCCATAGGGATTTTAGACACGACTACAGCATGAACCGCTAAACAGAATTACACATATTTTGCAAAAAAGCTATATCTTTACCCAGAAAGTGTGCTTTTTGTGGTTTGGTATAAGGAGCAGGGTGAAGGCTGATTTGCATATGGCTGGGTCCTAACCGGGGTGGCGTAGTGAGCAAAAAAACAATGGATTAAACCCAGATCTGTGTCTGAGGGTGCATGTTTGCATTGATCAGCATTTCGTCCATCATCTGTTCTTCTTTTGGCTTTTGTCGCCCTAATTGGGAAGGGTATGCCCAAACGTAGGTCCCCCCGTGTCCACTGTGCCACTGGATTCAAGCTAGCCTGACTGATGAGGGGTGATACCCCGAAACCGGTTCCAGGGTGCTTGTTTCCAGTCCAGTGAGGATCTGGCTTGGCAGTTTGGTCTGGACTGTTCCCATGAGGTGCATGGTCAAGACTGAGTTGCATATGGCTGGGTCTTAACTGGGGTGGCGTGATCAGCAACAAAACGATGGATTAAACGCAGATATGTGACTGGGGTGAATGTTTGCATTGTTCAGCATTCCGTCCATCATCTGTTCTTTTTGCTTTTGTCACCCTAAGTGGGAAGTGTATGCCCAGACGTTGGTCCCGTGCTCACTGTGCCACTGGATGCAAGATAGCCTGGCTGATGATGGGTGATACCCCAAAACCAGTCCCAGGATGCTTTTTTCCGGTCTAAGGAGGACCTGGCTAGGCAGTTCTTTTCCCCCATGGAGAGAGTGATCTGATTTGCTGGTTGCAACTTGAAAGAAAATGTTGCAGCCACCATTACAATACACAGAGACATGATCCCCTTGTCCTGAAAATGTAAAGGAAAAAAAATTATATTAGGGGGCATGATAGGGGTACCATGACCCCCTGGTCCTTATGGGGGGGGGGGGAGGGTTGCAGAGGGAAAGTTCTGGCTTTTTCATGCTCCTATAGGACTTCTGGGAGAGCCAGCGCAGCCCCCTGTGTGCTCCAGTGGGATTCCCGGAAAGTCCTGCAAGACCAAAAAAATTAATTTGTAAAAAATGAGGGGTCAACAGCGGCATGGCTACTTGTGGGGGTGTGGACCGGCCATAGGGGGGTTTAGTGCAGGGCCTGGCCGCTAGGCCTTGCGGACAGCCTCCTGCAACGCATCACTCAAGACCAAGCAAGGTGTGGGACGCTTCGGGGGGCGGGCGGTTAGCATGGGGCCTAAAAAAAACATAAAAATTCACTGAAGTAGCACTATTGTTTAAAAATAAAAAAGCTGAAAATCACAAGTCACTGCTGTAGTTATAGTTAGGTTAGAGTTTCCATGGGAAGAAAGTTTTTTGTTTTGCTAATAACTTTGGCGCCATTTGACGAATCTTCACAAAGCGTTCCCAAAAAAAGTTCAACCACCTCAACTCCTTCCTGGAAAGCTTCATGGTGATCAGACAAGCAGGGTCAAAGAAAAAAGGGGGAACCCAAATGTGTTTTTCCAATGCAATTTCCCATAGCAATTTTTGGAAACAGTACAGAAAAAAGACTGTAAAGAATGACATCAAATTTGGCAGACAGCTAGATATTTGCTCAAAAAGCGTGCTTTCTGTGATTTGGTGTAAATTCGTTCAGTCATTTTTGAGAAATTAAAGGTAAAAATATAGTAATATCTGGATGGTTCGTACAACGGTACACTTGCAGTACCGCAAATTAAAAAATAAACCACTTTGATTGGCCGGTAGGGCTTTTTTAACCTGTCGGTCCCTTTGGTTTCGCAGACCAGTACCGATCCAGGGGGATCAAGCAATCTGATTGGCTGGCTGCAACAGAAATGTTGCAGCCGTCATTTCGGAACTCGGTCCCAGTATCTGGAGTTTCTAAAAACACATAGGGGGGCAGGGTAGGCGTATCCTGTTCCCACTGCCTCTTGTGGTGAGATCCCAGAGTGATGGCAGCATCACACGGTCCATATCAGTGATATGATCAGTGCTGTCATCATTTATGTCATTTGAGATGTCATCAATGATGTAATTTAACATGTTTTGTGTTGTATTATATGAGGTCATAAACAGGGCATGGCGGGGGCGCAAGTTATAGTTAGCTCCGTAAACTGTAACTGATGAATTTCAGTGGGTTTTTAAATATATTTTTCAAGTTTTTATATTATTAAACACCTAACTATAACGTCACTTTAACCTTTTTCCAGTACATTTCTAGGGGTTTTTAAATTGTAAGCTAAAATCTTACCTTACCCAACTATAACGTCACCATAACCTTTGTTTTTTCAGTGAATATATATATATATATATATATATATATATATATATATGTGAGAAGTTGGCCTGGTATATGCTGTCCTCTAGTTAAAGTGGACACCTTGCACCAGTTCAATTCGACTCTTATGGTAGGTAGGTTTAAGACAACCTTTATAGAAAGCTATCCTAGTGGTAGCTGTGGAGAGCAGCCTTCAGGCTAAGTCTTGGAGGAATGTAAAGCAGCTTGTTTTACCACACAATCTCTTGAATCACCAAATGAAAAGACACCACACAGGTATATTTATCAAATATATATGTATTTATTACTAAACAACTCTCTACTAATCTCTTTATGAGATTAGAAGTCAGGAACATATGTACAAATCAATGTTTCACAATCAGTTAAGCACAAATATGGCTGGGGCCCTAGGGCGTACCAGACCATATACTAAAAAAGAGACTTAAGAACAACGATTTGCAAAAGGACAAGGCCTAGGGCCTTCAGAAGTGCTGGGGCCTCACGAAACCACCCAAGGTAGGTAACTAAAGGACCCACGGGGGACGCGTGCAGTGAGTGAACACAGGCACGGGTCGCCATTGACTTCAATGGGGCAAGTCGCAGTTGGAAATTAAGAGTTTCAGGGCACTTCGGGAGTAGCTACAAGCAAGTCACTTACAGGGTAAGTAGTTCTAGGGCCAACACCCACAGGAGCACCGTAGTGCTGGAGTTACCTCACCCAGGGAAGCCGGGTGCATAGGTGTCCTTTGGTGTCGGGTCGCGGCGTCGTTCTCAATGGGAGCCACTGAAGACTTGCTGCTTGCGGCGACAGAAGAAGTGTCCGGTGGAATCCAAGCCTGGATTCGGAAGAAGGAAGACCTGAAAGCAGAGGGGACAGTGTTCAAAGTCACTTGGCAGTGACCCGGGGCAAGGAAGATGAATGCCCACCGTCGTCGACAGATTCAGGTCGTTCACGGGTGTCTTGACTCTTCGGCCACGAGGTCCAGGAGGCGTCGAGGATGACCAGGAGCTGAATTCGGCGTGTCCCACGAAGTCTGCAGCTTACTGAGGTGTCGGCGACCCGATTGGAGCCAACAAGCCTTGGTAACAGCAAGTCTTGTGGAAAGGACAAAAAGTCAATGGTTCAGACCAGCAAGGTCTGGGGGACTCACCCAGCGAGGGTAAGTCAGGGCAGGCCTGGAGCAACCAGGGGAGCCCTTTGTTTCTGTAGAAAAGTCTTCAGGGGACCCACAAGCCGGCTGACAAGGGATCGCGAAGACGCCTCAGGAGGATTCCTTCAACAGGGGCCCACGGTCACTCGGGACGGGGTAGGCCTCTGATCTTCGGAGGGATTCCTGCTATAGGCTGGGACCACACGTGGTCCAAAGCACAGGTTCGTAGAACGACGTGAAAGGGTTGCACTCGACAATAGTGCACGGTACCCAGGGACTGCGGTTCCTCCTCACTCGTGGGGTCCACTGGCCTCAGCTTCGCTGGGGACTCACGATGGCCTTGGAGAAGTCAGGAAATCCTCTTCCTGGGCTGCAGGGACTTCGGGCTCCGGCGGGAGCGGCGTAGTTTGCAACCGTCGTTTCAGTTTTGGGTGCCTGCCAAGCAGGGGAGTCACTCCTTGACTCCAAGGGAGATTCTTCAGTCTTCCAGAGGTAGTGGAACGTCGAAGGTCCGGGATTCTTCAGTAGAGCGTTGTCCAGGGAGATCTAGGTTGCAATGCACAGGTTCCCCCTCTTATACTAAAAAGAAGGGAGGGACTAGCTCTATGACCCCACCTATGGGAGGGTCAGGGGAGTGGGTGGCTACACCCACTTCCCTTTGTCCAGTTTCACGCCAGAGCAGGGGCAGGTAGCCCCTGAGCCGGTTTGAACTGGTGTATGCACAGAGGAGCCTTCTGCTCCCCCAGTGCAGGACTTCAAAGCACTCTGGGAGTGCACCCACCCAGCCCCAATACACTAAACCCTGTCTGGGAGGTGGTCACACCCCCTTGGGACAGGATACCTATTGTTGGGCCTCCTCCACTGCGAGTGTCAGTCATCAGCAGGAGGGCAGCCCAGTGTCTGTGACTGGTGGCATCCATTTTGTGATGCCAGGGCTCTTTAGGATTCTACCGCGTTTCCACAGTAGGTACATGTCTATCCCTCTAGAAGGGTTGGATCATACTCCCACACCAGTTACTGGTGTGGGGGTATGATTCCAAGGTGTTTGACACCAAACACGACATGTTTTGATGCAGCCATTCCAAAGTTAGCATTTACCACGAGGATATAATGCACTTAAGAGTATATGGTTTGACTGCATTCACAAACAGCCCCAGAGAATGGACTCTGAGAGCTGCAGAGGGGCCCTGCTCAGGCAGAGGCACCCTCTCACATAGAAACTAAGCACCCTGCCCTCAGGATTGATAGGGCCTGCCTTAGGGGTGACTGATAGGTTTAAATGTGTGTGCAGGGGAGATATAGGGAACCTATATCCAAGTGAGGAGTGCTAGCACTTCCTCACCCAGGCTGCAGTAGCAGGCCTGTGGTGTCAGATTTAGTCTGCTTCCCAGGGGTGGCATAATACATGCTTCAGCCCCTGGTAGGCCTGTGAAGTACCTATGCCCTTGGTACCTAAGGTACCATATACTAGGGACTCATAAGGTACCACAGTATCCAATCACTAGTGCACCTAGAGTGCACTCCAAGTCGTTTAGAGAGAACAGAGAGGCTGGGGCCCTGATTGGCAGGGTCCCAGCCAGACTATAGCCAGCAACCAGTGTAAACATCAGAAAAAAAGTGGGGGCAACATAAGAGGCAGATCCTACTCTCCTACAATATATGTGTGAATAGATAGATAGCTAGCTAGATAGATAGATAGATAACAAAGATGTTGTAGACATATAATGTATGTCCATAGGGACTTAGGACAGCTGCTGACCTGAATATTCTTTCCATCCACAGCGTGTTGTGCTTTGGAAGAGGGATGGACTACAACACAGGGACCCAAGTTTTCGAGACAAGCAGACTTTAAGTAGTTTGTCACAGCTGCTGGTTTTCTTTGAGAAACAGACAGGGCTAAAAAGACTGCCATGGCCAGTTTACTATACAGCATCTGTGAAATAGTCTGCATTGCATTTACAGCCTCTGCGTACTCCAGCAGTCAGATGTGTTGAACAATTAAAGCTGATGCAGTGATAGGTAATATGTAATACTCTTACTTCGCACCATCAGGTCACATGTGCCTGCCTCTGATTGCTGGCACATGTTTAGTCAATCACTCAGGCAGCGGCGGTTTCTTGGTGAGGGCGGGGAGCATCACCCCTCCGCCCGCAGCAGCGGCGCTAAATGTGAAAAATAAAATGGCAATGAAATTATTTCATTGGCATTTTATATTTCACGTTTAGCGTGCAGCAGCTGCCAGCCTGCCTACAGCCAGGAGAAATGGGGGCGTGTCCTCCTCTGCTGCTGCAGATTGGCAGCAGAGGAGGACTGAAGCAGGGCTGACTGGACGCTCCAAATTGCGCATGTCACTTTGGCCAGCTTTCTTGTGCCAGCCAAAGTGACATGCGCACTTTGAAGCTCTCCACCCTGCTGTCTTAGACAGTTGGGTGGAGACCAAACACAGGCCTAAAGGAGCGTCCGGCCAGGACGCTCCATCCAATCCTGGCGCTGCTCTCATGCTGGTGAGAGTAGTGCCAGGATTGGTTAGTGGAATTTCCCGGAGGCTAGAGCCTGCAAAGCCGACAGAAGAGGGACCGAGGAGGACGTTGGACGTGCAGCAGGCACTGTAAGTGACTTGCCTTCATGCACATACTCACCCACCACTTTGTTGCCCGCCCAACCGACGTATAAACTTGCAAGCCACCCCTGCACTCAGGAACATAGAGGGACTAGGTTAGGGTTAGACACAGTGGCTGTCTTCAGCAGACACACTGGTTAGTGACTAACAGCAGCTTTAGAAGGTTTTATTATAGATTTTATTCAGCAGCCACAGCATACTGCTTTCTCACATAACTGACGCAGGGCCCAGAGTCATATGTGAACCTTTCAGCCATTCCTTGCTCTGTCACCAATAGCACTCTGCATGCCTGGAATTGTAGTTCTTCTTTATAACATTTTTGGATGGGCTTGGAAGTCTAGCCATGCAAACTGCTGTTGGCCTAAGAGCCAGCAGTGCTTTATAGTGTAATGTGGCATTAGACAACTTTCCTCTCACTGTCCTTAGGAAGAACCAGTGATAAAAATAGGAAGGACAACCATCTGCTTCTCTACATCAACTAAATGAGTGTATAGTTATGGGGAAGTGGGGTGGCCAGGAGGAGGCTAAGCAGGGACAGAATGGAAGAGAGCACATAAATAAGCTCAATCAATCAGGGAAGTTTAAAGTGTGCTACTCACCTGTGAGGGTCTCACGGCAATGGGGGGGGGGGAGAAGCTCCGGTCAGTCGAAGAGCCAGGTCTTGAGGGTCTTCCTGAAGATGTGCAGGGTGGGGGCGCGTCTGATGTTGATCGGCAGCTCGTTGCAGGTCTTGGCCGCGATGTAGGAGAAGGTTCTTCCCCCGTTCTTGCTCTGCAGATGCGCGGGGGTTCAGCGAGGGCGGCAGATCGGAGGTTCCTCTTGGGTACTTGGAAGGAGATTCTGTCGTTGAGATATCGGGGTCCGGTGTTGTGGAGGCATTTGTAGGCATGGGTGAGTATCTTGAAGGTTACTCTTTTCTCGACGGGGAGCCAGTGGAGGTTACGCAGGTGCTGGGTGATGTGTTCATGTCGAGGGATGCTGAGGACGAGTCTGGCTGCTGTGTTCTGTATGGTCTGGAGTTTGCGGAGCAGAGATTTGTTGATTCCGGCATAGAGGGCATTTCCATAGTCCAGTCTGCTGGTTATGAGTGCGTGGGGGACGGTCTTCCTTGATTCGGGGGGGATCCATTTGAATGTCTTTCGGAGGATGCGGAGGGTGTTGAAGCAGGTGGAGGCAACAGCGTTGACCTGTCAAATCATGGAGAGGGAGGAGTCGAGTACGATGCCGAGGTTTCGGGCTTGGTCCGTGGGGGTGCTGCCGAGGGCGGTGGGCCACCAGGTGTTGTCCCATCTAGATGGGGAGGGTCCGAGGACGAGGACCTCTGTCTTCTCCGAGTTGAGCTTCAGGCAGCTGCTGCTCACCCAGGATGCGACGTCCTTTATTCCTTCCTGGAAGTTGAGTCTGGTGGTGATTGGGTCCTTGGTGAGGGAGAGGATGAGCTGGGTGTCGTTGGCGTAGGATACTACGCTGAGTCCGTGCTGTCTGACGATGGCGGCGAGGGGGGCCATGTAGATGTTGAAGAGCGTGGGGCTGAGCGACGATCTCTGGGGTACTCCGCAGTTGATTTCCGTGGGTTTGGAGAGGAAGGGTAGAAGTCTGATCCTCTGGGTTCTGCCGGTGAGAAAGGAGCGGAGCCAGTCGAGGGCGGTTCCCTGTATGCCTGCTTCGCGGAGTCTGGCGGTGAGAGTGCAGTGGGAGACGGTGTCGAAGGCTGCAGAGAGGTCGAGTAGGATCAGGGCTGCGGTGGGTCCTTGGTTGAGGAGGGTGCGGATGTCATCTGTGGCGGCAAGTAGAGCGGTCTAAGTGCTGTGGTTGCTGCGGAATCCAGATTGGGAGGGGTCTAGGATGGAGTTTTCTTCGATGAATTTCGTTAGTTGGATAGTGACGGTCTTCTCGGTGACTTTTGCCGTGAAGGGGAGGAGGGAGATGGGTTGGTAGTTCTTGAGGTCCATGGGATCTGCTGAGGGCTTCTTGAGTAGGGGTCTAACTTCTGCGCGTTTCCAATCGACTGGAATGATACCGGTTTCGAAGGTGGCATTGATTGTGCGTCGTAGTTCCGGATCGATGGCGGTGGCGGCTCTGTGGAAAATGTGTGGGGGGCATGGGTCCCTGGGGGCTGCTGAGTGGATGCCTTTCATGGTCGATGTGGTGTCTTCAGTGGTGACTGGGGTCCAGAAGGAGATGGGTGGCTGGCTGGCGTTGCTGGAGGGGGGAGTGGTTTCGGAGTCAGGTGTCTGGTCGTTGAAGTAGTCGTAGAGGCCCTGGATTTTCAGATGGAAGTAGGAGCCAAGCTTGTTGCAGAGGTCCTGGGAGGGGGTCATGTCTGTGGTTTCGCTGGGGGGGTTGGTGAATTCCTGGAAGATGCTGAAGAGTTCCTTGGAGTTGCTGGAGTTGGCGAGGATCTTGTTCTGAATGAAGGTCCTTTTGGTGGATCTGATGCGTTGGTAGTATTCTGTCATGGCGTTCTTGTAAGTGGTGCGGTACTCCAAGGATTTGCTGTTTCTCCAGTTCTTCTCGAGACGTCTGCAGGTGTGTCTGGATTCTTGGAGGTCGGCGGTGAACCAGGTGGCCTTCCTGGGGTGCTGTTTGTCGGGGTTACGTAGGGGTGCGATCTCGTCTGCGCAGTTGGAGATCTATCTGTGGAGTTCTTTGGCTGCGAGGTTGGCGTCAGTCGAGGTGGCGGGGGCATCGCGGTTGAGGGTGGAGTTGAGCTGCTCCTCTGTGATTTTGCTCCAGTTTCTTCGTGGAGGGCGGGGTGCAGGTTTGGGCGCCGTGGGTTTGTCTACGTGGAAGTGTACGCAGTGGTGGTCTGTCCATGGGGGCTGCGTGGTGTGGCTGAAGTAGATGTTGTTACCTCCTGCGAAGATGGGGTTGAGGGTGTGTCCTGCCTCGTGGGTGGGGGGTGGTGAGTTGTTTCAGTCCGAGGTTGGCGAGGTTATCCAGAAGGGTGGCGGAGTTGGGGTCGCTGATGTTGTCGAGGTGGAAGTTGAGGTCTCCGATGAGTATGTAGTCCGTGGAGTCGATGCGTGGGGCGCGATGTGGTCGGTGATGGTGGTGGTGAACGCAGTTCGAGGTCCAAGAGGGCTGTAGGCGAGGGTGCCTCTTAGGGTTGTTCTGGGGCTGGCCTCTATCTGGAAATGGAGGTGTTCAGTGGTGGGCGAGCTGTCGCTCGAGCTGGAGGTCGTGAGTCGGAGGGCGCTCTTGTGTACGATGGCAAGTCCTCCTCCTGGGCGGTTGGGGCGGTCCTTCCTCTGGATCTTGTAATCTTCTGGGATGGCGGTGGCGATGTTGGGGGCGGAGGTGGAGTTGGTCCAGGTTTCTGTGAAGAAGGCGGCGTCTGGTGAGAGGGTGTCGAGGCGGTCCCAGAACTCTTTGGCTTGTCTGTGCATGGAGCACACGTTGAGGAAGATGCACCTCAGGGCTTCGGTGGTGTTGGCGTCCGATGTGGGGGCGGTGGCCATGTGGGTGTGGATGGCGGTGAAGGTCTGGCGGCAGTGACGGCAGGAAAATTGGCCGTGGGTGGCGTTTGGCGTGGACAGCTGGCAGTTGTTCCTTCCGGGATTGAGTGCGAGGAGGGCAGCTCTGTCGTAACGGTGGGTGGCCGGAGATCCAGGGTCCCTGGCGCTGGTCGTGTTCGGGTCGCGGACGGGCGCAGACGGGCTTGCCTTTGGCACGCCAGTGGCATGCCCGCTGCGCGGCCGCCATTAAATAGGGAAGGGGAGAGAAGCACAGCTGGGAGGCGGGAGCAGGAACCAGCAGGGGGGAGGGGCCGCAGGGGCAGCAGTGGCGGGAAAAACTGGGCATGCAGGACACAATAGGACAACAGGAAAGACAGATGAAGAAAAAGAAAAAACAGGCAAAGAGGCACAAATCAAACAAGCATTAGCATAGCCAATAGGTCTCGCCTTTGGGACCTTATGTGTTTAGGCAGAATTTTTGGCTATGTTGTAGAGCATTGTTGTAATTAAGTAGTATTGAGTGATAATATGTGTAGTGCATTTAAGTTGCATTGAGTAGAGTGTAATTATGTGGCTTGTAATTATGTGTTATTTAGTGGTATGTTGAGTGTATTGAGGTTGCATTGAGTAGAGTGTAATTATGTGGCTTGTAATTATGTGGTATTTATTGGTAATATGTGGAGTGTATTTAATTTGCATTGAGTAGAGTCTAATTATGTGGCTTGTAATTATGTGGTACTTAGTGGTATGTGGCGTGTATTAATGTTGTATTTATTTTTGTGTAATTATGTGTCGTGTAACTATGGCACATTGAGTGGTATTATGTGGAGTGTATATATGTTGGATTGAGTACAGTGTAATTATATGTTATGTATTTCTGTGGCATATTGTTATTATGTGGAGTGTTTTTATGTTGCCTTTAATTGAGTGTAATTATGTGACATGTATTTTTGTGTTAGTGCGTGGTATTATGTGGAGTGTTTTTATGTTGCATTGAGTATAGTGTAATTATATGGTGTGTAATTATGTGGTCGTGCGCGGTATTATGTGGAGTGTATTTATGTTGTATTGAGTAGAGTGTAATTATGTGGCATGGAAATATGTGGTATTGAGTTGTATTATGGGGACTGTATGTTGTATTTAGTAGAGTGTAATTATGCTTGGAGATAATTGTAAGATAAGTAATATGTGGCTAGACGTTTTTATCAGATATTACCAGCTTCACCAGTTTACAGCAAATGTACAAACAGCATTACAGTGAAAATGGAAGTGGCATTGCAAAAAACATGATATAGAGTAGTAATCTTTTTGGTGCTATTGTGGGTCAAAATATGATAATCATTTTACCCTCCTTTCGCATGGGACTATGTTGGAGAGCCTCGAAATAAGTTTCCCTAAGCCTCTCTTTTCTACCGCCAGCCCCTAAGTACACTGTTTTCAAAGGGGCTTAATTTCAGCCGGAGTATGGCTAAACGTACTGTTTTTTTTCATTGGTTTTACACTAGTCCCTAACTTATAGCCAATAGGCCTTGCCTTTGGGACCTTATAAGTGTTTAGCCAGAGATATTGACTTTGCCTATGTCTTTAAGCTGTGACTTCCATTTTGTGAGGTTGAGGCAGAGTTGCCGCTTGATTTTGTATTCTTTGAAGAGTGACTTTGCAACTCCAATTTGATGTCTTTTGTTAAGAAGAGAGAGAACCCTTGTGAACATGTTTTATTCTTAAAATGTTTTATTGTGTCCAGTTTATGATTGTATGGGCCCTTTTATCGTATATGAAAACTTTGGTTCGGTTTTCAGGCATACTTAGCGTCTTGCCTATACTTTAAAAAATAAACAACCCCTGTGCTACTCAGATTAGCCAGGAGAGGTTGACCGAGAAAGAACTGAACCATAACAAAAGTTTATTTTTGATGAGCTGAAGACATACGATTGAGGCTCTTCTCCTGTATTCTGTTGTTACTTTAATCTGCTGTGTACTGTTTTTATACATGAAGCATGGGTGTGCATGTAATTGTGAGTATGTGAATACGTGCACTGGTGTATACATTTGGCTATGTGTGTTTGTGAAAGCACGAACACGAAAGTTAAAGCACATCCCCCCCCCCAAAAAAACAGATCTGGCTGGGAGTGTAATTTACCTATGGTGTTAGAAATTTGGGACAAAGCATTCCAGAGGGCTATGGAAGGCACTCTAACTGAGCTGCTCATGTGAACTGAGCACAACCAATAAGATTGTGGACATGACTTCCCTGCCTGATGTTTTGCACTAAACACTGTTTTATCACCATGAGGCACCCTGGTGAGTTCTGCAATACAAATCCAATAACCAAGGAGGGAGGGAGGTGGGGAGAGAGGGAGTGAGAGCGGGAGGGACAGAGAGAGGCAGGGAGGGATGGAGTGAGGGAGGGACGGAGAGAGGGAGGGAGGGAGAGCAGGAGGGACGGAGAGAGGCAGGGAGGGGGAGAGCGAGGGATGGAGTGAGGGAGGGAGGGACGGAGAGAGGAAAGGAGGAAGGGAGGGAAAGAGGAAGGGACGGAGAGAGGGAGAGAGTGAGGCAGGGAGGGAGAGAGGGAGGGAGGTGGGGAGAGAGGGAGGAACAGAGAAGGAAAGAGGAAGGGAGGAGAGAGGGAAGGAGGGAGAGAGGAAAGGAGGGAGAGAGGGAGGGACGGAGAGAAGGAGGGACGTAGAAAGGCAGGGAGGGAGAGAGGGAGGAGTGGAAAGAGGGATTGATGGAGAGAGGGAGGGACGGAGAGAGGAATGGAGGGAGGGAGGGAAGGACGGAAAGAGGAAGGGAAGGAAAGAGGAAGGGAGAGAGAGAAGAGGCGGAGGAAGGGAGGGAGGGAGGAAAGTAGGTAGAGGGAGGGAGGGAGAGAGGAAGGGACAGAGAGGGAAGGAGGGAGAGAGGAAGGAAGAGGGGGAGAGGAAGAGAGAGTGAGAGACGAAGAGAGAGAGGATGAGAGGGAGAGAGGATGACAGGGAGAGAGGAAGAGAGGATGGGAGAGAGGAAGGGACGGAGAGAGAGTAAGAAAAAGAAAGAAGGAGAAATAGCAATGAAGTGAGAGGGGAGATAAAGAGAGAACGAAGAAAAGGACAAGAGCTAAAGAGAGAGGAGAGAAAGCAGAATGGAAAGGGATGAGAGAAAGAGAGAGAGAGAGAGACACACATCTAGAGCAGGAGCGAGACAATGTGAAAGAGAGACCGAGAGCGAGGGAGCACGACAGCGAGCGAGCGGGAAACAGGAGAATATGAGATGAACAGCTAGAGAGGGAGAAAAGAGACGAAGAGAGAGGGGCGTAGACTCTGTGTACCTTGTGAGAGAGAGGGCAAGTAGACGCCACCGGCAGCAGAGCTGACGCTGCCCCCTGGGTCGGTAAGTACTCACACAGATCAGTGTGAGAGGCACAACCTTGCAAGCGCTATGTTACACGGTCTAACTAAATACGAAACAAAGCGCTATGTTACACAGTCTGACTAAATACAAAACAAAGCGCTATGTTACACTGTCTAACTAAATACAAAACAAAGCGCTATGTTCCACAGTCTAACTAAATTCAAAATAAATTGTTTAAGCAAAACGAATCTGACATTAAAATCAACCGTCAAAAAGAGTAAGGAATGCTAAGAAAAGTTCCGATCCGAAATGCAGTTTAAGCTGGACCCCCCATGAAGCACTGACATTTCACAGTCGCACTGACTGGGTGTCGTGTTAGCATCCAAACAAAAGGATGGGTTGAGACATCAAGTGCAGGCGGGGTTGGGGGGGGCAAGGGTCATGTCTGGTGATGGTATGTGGGTGCCGCAAAATTCACAGGGTCAAAACCAATCCTGCTCCCTGGCTCACCACTGACGCCCACTGACCCAGCTGTGGAATTTAAAGACTTTTTAATTTTAGGAAGAACGAGATTTCCAATGGAACAAGAAATAAACATTTGATTTTTTTTAAAGAAAAATAATTAAAAGTACAAGTTATCAATACCACTATAGAGAGGCAAGTTATCAGAAGGGGTCGGCGGGGCCATTGATGTTAAATCGACAATGGCAGCGCCTTTCTGTACCACTGGATCTTCACTGATAGTCATAAACGTTAGAATAGTTTCCGGATGAAAGCGTGGCAGTGGTAAAAGGGCTCCTGGGCGGAGCGCACAGCACCGGTTAAAACACCCCTGCTGTTTCCGGGCTCACCTCCGACACCCACAGACCCAGGCGTCGACTTTAAAGACGCGTTTCAAGTTCTGCGCTTCGGGCGCAAAAAGAAAGCGGTCTCCGGCGGCATCAGAACTGGGCACTTTTTTTGTTTTGAAGAAAAACATAAAAAAAATCTCATCAATGGCATGGAGGCATGATTGGCTAAACAAGAGAAGGCAGGCTATCAGAAGGGGCCGGGGCCCGTGTTGTGGCCGCGAACCGGAGCACCGGCTGTGTTTGTCAGGAAGGTTACTCAGCTTTGAAACGCTCTTCTAACACGGTTTTCTGCACCTCAGATAAACGCGTGAATGCGCAGTCTGCTTTCAACTCTTCAAGGAATGAGCCTGTCTGGTCAAAAGATCCAAGCCGGAGCTGCAAGCAGTGATCTTGTGTTGTGGCCGCGCGGACGCGGACAAGAACAAGCCCGGAAGTGGTGCGCGCGCGAGCGCACTTGTGCCCGCCGTTGCAGGATAAGACCGCCATCTGTTTCCAATTAACGGGCGCGATAATTGGAAACAGGTGGCGCTCATGCTCGCTCCCGAGCACCCTAGGCCAAGGACCAGAGAAGGCGGGACATGCACCCGCCTTGTGCCAATTGCATGCTGTCTTTCTTAGAAAGACGCATGCAAAGGCCAATAGGGGGAGATAAAAAAAAAGCACACGCACGAGCGCGTGTTCACAGTTTTAAAGCCCTTACTAAAGCCTCGCAGAGCAGCGCATGCGCGCTGGCTCAGGCGAGACCTAAAAAGCACAATAAAAAGACATCAGGGCACAGTAATAACAGAGACAGACAAGGATAGCACAAAACGGGCACAGGCAGAGAGGCTGCCAGAGGCCTCGAACACCTACTGGCAGAGGTGACGCGGGGTCAGCGGCGGTGGCACAACAGCGGAGCTGCTGGGGGAGAGAGCAGGTCCCTGGCCAGGGGGTCAAGGGTCAAGCTAGGAAACAAAAGTTTGAGTTAAGACAAAGGGGGGAGAAACCAAAAGTTAGTGTGTTCAAACAAGACAGAGACCCTTAGGTTGTGAGCTAGGACCTCAATGCAAAAAAGAAGAAAAGTGTGTGAGGTAGAAGAAAAGATGGGCAGAAAACTAATGGATCAGCTAATTCAATCACGACAATCCTGAAGGAATCTTTGTCGGCATTACAGCTAGAGGAGGCCTGGTTAACACCAGTAACGTATGTTGGATTCAAAAGCGTGGTGAATACTGCAATCAAGCGGATCTCTTTAATAACTGATAAAATGATCTTTGCAAAAAAACATCACGCCTGGGCGGTGATACAGGCCTACCAGAGGCTGAAGCCCCAACAGTATCTGATTGAACATTTCTCCCACCATAAAAAGCACTACCTGATGTTGCTACGAATGGGATTATTCCCCTCAAAGGATTTGACCCCAACATGGAAACATACATGGCCATCTAAGGAATGTCGCCTCTGTGGTCAAGGGGAGGAGTCACTACTACACCTACTATGTACTTGCCCTTTTTTACTGAAAACCCGTAAATCCATTCTTCGGGAGATTTTAAGGAATGAACAGATAAGAACATGTAGAGCCGCAGTCATCACGTGTCTTGGAGGGTTTTCGATTCCCCTGTCCATAAAATTCTGGAAAATAGCAGCAAAGGAACTGGAAAAAACTGATTCATGCCAAGCAGCCAATAAATAATCCGCTGGCTGACATTTCTAAATGTATTGTAATACCTGTTAGTTTTTTAATTGTGGTCATGACCCTAAGGCCTTTTTTCTCTTTTATGTTTTTTAAAAAAATGCTCATTTAAAGTATAGCGTTTTATGATGGTTTGCCATCCTTTTATGATTTTTAACGAATCAATAAAAGTATTTTTGACTGACTGACTAATGGATCAGTGAGAAAACATTAGGGAAACTAAAATAAGAGGATGAGTAAGAAGTACAAAAGTAAGCCATTTTGTTCTACAGTTGGTTGGAGGCCTAATGCTTGCCTAATATTTTCAGTCAAGCAGTGACTTGGTGTGGAATTTGTTTAAAGAAATGTTGCTCGACCTTTACAAGAACCATCACAAATTAGAGCATGTTAGTATGGCTGTCTTTTTGTTAAAAGAAAGGTGCCACTGCCAACCCTCCCCGCCGCCGGGCTGCAGCTCTTCTCCGGTTTTTGCAGCAGCACCTGCACGTAGGTGGCCTGTGGGCCCTGGGAGGGAGCCTCGTTCCTAGGCAGGCCAGATAGGCAGATTCGAAATGCGGTACAAGAAAAAGATTCCTCGCCGCAGCGAGAATGCTGGGGAAACCACTTACCAGAATTCCGCAGCATTTATTTTCTGCGAGCGTGACGGCCACCAAGACCGGCATTTGTTTTGGTTTCATTCTGCAAGCTACAGCAGTCGGTACACTGTACCCCGTAGTGTGAAAGATGCTCCGCTCCTGCAGTTTGCAGCTCGGCTCCCCCCTCCTTGCCCGGGTGGTGTCTGCTGGTTTGTTCCTATCACTGCATCACGTGCAGCAGGATTTAAGTGCTGTAAGCGAGGCAGGCGGGCATCTGCAGCACAATAGTGTCTGCTCGGATGCAGACCGACGCCGTCTGGTGGTGGAGTACAAGGGGGAATAGCAGGACAGCTGGGGCAGTGAATCTCCTTGCCCCGCCCCACCCACCCACTCCCCCCTTGAGATGCCACTGTTGACAATGCAGCCAAAGGTCTTTAAGTAAAAGGCCTCGATTCGAAACGAAATTCTTTTGAAGTGTCCAACATTCACTGCACATATGATACTACACATGACAAATATTAGTCACTTCTCGTTAGAGGATCACAAGTGGGGCCTTCATCCAGAAGTGAGGGGCATGATCTCCTCCAGATTTTTTTTTCTGCAGATTTATATAGCGCGAACTCGACCCGAAGGTATTGGAGCGCTTTACATGAGCACCAGTTACGTTACACAAGGACACATTCATTTTTAGGTCTCACCTAGAGTTGCTGCGCACATGCGCAGCTCGCTCGGCGAGATTTATTGTTAATGAGTAGTTTCAGAAAAGGGCTTTAAGCCCCGCCCCTTATTTCCATTGGCTGGCGTCATCGTTTATGGTAAACGGTGGCCTGCCATTGGAAATTAGGGTTTTTGGTGGACGCCCTTTGGCCTCCGAGCCGGACTCGGTGGCCTGCTTTGCGTCTGTCGCAAAGCAGTTTCTTATCTTTATGGGGCCATGTGTTAGAAACACATGGCCCCATAAAGACAAGAGATCCCCATGCTCCGGCTCCAGCGGGGTCCTCTTTCACTTTCGGGACCGCGCTTGTTTACTATATAGTAAGTTTGCTGTAATGGGGGACTTTAGGGGTCCTGTATGGTGGGGCTGCGAAAGCTGTATGATCGAGGGGATGTAATGAGGGGGGGCTGTATGCTGTGGCAATGTGGGGACTTTAGGCTGGGGGTCCTGCATGGCGGGGGCAGGGGGAGTAATGTGGGGGTGGGGCTGCTGTCATGCGGGGCCCGTCTCCAGGACCCAGTGTTTTTGGAAAGCTGCGCACGCGCTGCATTAATCCCCCGCGCCTCGCGCCGCCGAGCTCTCTCCTAATTAGAGCTGAGAAGGCAGGATGCGAAGGTGCCCTCCACCCCCCTCTCTCCATCCCTCCTCCCTCATACCCCGGGCCTCTCCCCCTCCATCCATCTCTCCCTTCACCGGTGCCCTCTCCGTGCCTCCTCTCCCCCATCTGTCTTCCGTCAGCCCCCCTCCGCCTGTCTCTTCCATCTCCGGAGCCCCCCCTCCTCACCTCCCTTGAACCCCAGCCTGGGGGGATTCATCGCTCTGCACTCCCCCGCCCCCTGCAGCAGGGCCTGAAGGCACATACATCCTACACGGTCTGCCCCAGCCCCCCTCACTGCCTCTCGCTACTCGATGGTGATACCTGGAGCGGCAGATAGGCTGGACATTTTATTGACATAGTTTTATAAAGCGCCCACCAGCCTCATGGCTTAAAGCACACAAACCAGACGCTTTACAGAGCTGTGGACAACCGTCCCGCGCTTCTCACTGCGAGCGCCCTCAGCAGCTCTTTCAGCCTCTCCGCGAATTGTGTTCGTGTGCTGCTATTTAACGTGTCTGCTTTTTATACAGCGCTCTGAACCCCGTAGGGGTCATGTTCGCGCTATAGAATACTCCTCAAATAAATAACACAACTACGAAGAGGCGCCTAAAACAAGCCAGAACTATTGGCTTTGACATTGCTTGTTAGCATTATCAAACAAATAAGTTACAAGGATGAATTTGTTGTGAATATGTCAATATTAGTGGCGGAGCAAAGCCGTAGGGGCCCCTAGGAGTGTACTGTCAAGGGCCCCCGTATCCTATCACCCTCCACCCGGGCTTATCAAGAAATATTTGGCGTCAGTGATTTACAAACTGGGGCCAAGGAATGCTCGGTGCGTGGGGGCCCTCGGGGCTCAGTCGCGAGGCTGCGAGCACAGCAGGCATGGCATGCAGAGGTGAGGCCTCTGTGTTGTTAAAGATGCTTTATTGGCACCGCACCAACGGCCCTTCTTACTGGTAGTTTTATCTTTCCCTTTTCTCCATCCCATCTTTCCTAGTCTGCTGCCCATCTTTAGCCTGATTCTTTCATCACCTTTCCTGCTTTCCCCACATCACCCAGCCAAGCTTTCTTCCAGCACTGCCGCCCCTCGTCAATATATTGAAGCCCCCTCTCACTGGCGCTGCTGGCCTTTACCTCTGTCATTCTTATTTCTGTTTTTCACAGTCTCCCCCCCACCCTGCTCTCCTCTCTCTCTCCCAGTTTCCCTCGCTCCCCCACCCTGCTCTCCTCTCTCTCCCAGTTTCCCTCGCTCCCCCACCCTGCTCTCCTCCCTTCCCCGTTTCCCTCGCGCCCCCACCCTGCTCTCCTCTTCTCTCCCAGTTTCCCTCGCTCCTCACCCTGTTCTCTCTCCCAGTTTTCCTCGCTCCCCCACCCTGGTCTCCTCTCTTTCCCAGTTTTCCTCACTCCCCCATGCTGCTCTCCTCTCTCTCCCAGTTTCCCTCAGACCCCCACCCTGTTCTACTCTCCCTCCCAGTTTTCCTCGCTTCTCCACCCTTTTCTCCTCTCTCTCACATATTTCCTCACTCCCCATCCTGTTCTCCTCTCTCTCACAGTATTCCTCACTCCCCCATGCTGCTCTCATCTCTCTCCCAGTTTTCCTCACTCCCCCATGCTGCTCTCCTCTCTCTCCCAGTTCTCCTTTTAACTCCCCTTCTGTCCTTTGGTTTCATCCATTTCTTTGAGTTTCCTCTTCACACTCAAACTTATGTCTCTTGTTCTCTTGCCTCTGCCATGTTCCCTCACACCTCTGCTACTTGTTCTGACAATTTTACTCTCTCCTCCATTTCTCCTAGTATTCTTTGCACCTCAGTCTCTCATTAGTTCACTCTATCTCTTCCAATATTCTGCTTACCTCCCACTCTCCTTTGGTAAACTGTATCTCTACTATCTCACTCTCACCTCATTCTCGCCCAGTTTCACTGCCACCCTACCGCTCATTCTCCCATCCTACAGCTCATTCTCCCTTCCGCTCATTCTTCCACCCCACAGCTCATTCTCCCTTCCGCTCATTCTCCCACCCTTCCGCTCATTCTCCCTTCCGCTCATTCTCCCACTCTACCGCTCATTCTCCCTACAACTCATTCTCTCTTCTGCTCATTCTCCCGACCGGTCATTCCCCCACCTTACCGCTCATTCTCCCACCCTACAGCTCATTCTCCCTTCCGCTCATTCTCCCACCCTACAGCTCATTCTCCCTTCCGCTCATTCTCCCACCCTACAGCTCATTCTCCCTTCCGCTCATTCTCCCACTCTTCCACTCATTCTCCCACCCTACCGCTCATTCTCCCACCCTACAGCTCATTCTCCCTTCCGCTCATTCTCCCACCCTACCGCTCATTCTCCCTACCGCTCATTCTCTCTTCTGCTCATTCTCCCTACCGGTCATTCCCCCACCTTACCGTTCATTCTCCCGCCCTATCGCTCATTCTCCCGCCCTATCGCTCATTCTCCCTACCACTCATTCTCCCACCTCACCGCTCATTCTCCCACCTCACCGCTCATTCTCCCACCCTATCGCTCATTCTCCCTACCACTCATTCTCCCTACCACTCATTCTCCCTACCACTCATTCTCCCTACCACTCAGTCTCCCACCCTACCGCATATTCTTCCACCTTACCACTAATTTTCCTACCATACAGCTCATTCTCCCACCCTCATTCCCCCACCCTGCCGCTCATTCTCCCTACCGCTCATTCTCCCACCCTACCACTCATTCTACCTACCCGTTTCTCCTACCCCCTCAATCTTCCACCCTACCGCTCATTCTCCCACCCTCCCGCTCATTTTCCTGTCCTACCACTCATTCTCCCCCCTACTGCTCATTCTCCCGCCCTACCGCTCATTCTCCCACCCTTCTTCTCATTCCTTCGTCCTACTGCTCATTCTCCCTCCCTACTGCTCATTCTCCCACTCTACCGCTCATTCTCCCACCCTCCTGCTCATTCTCCCTACTGCTCATTCACCCACCCTATCGTTAATTCTCCCACCCTACCACTCATTCTCCCTACCTTTAATTCTCCCACCCTACCACTCATTCTCCCTACCCCTCATTCTCCCAACCTACTGCTCATTCTCCCACCCTACTGCTCATTTTAACACCCTATCGCTCATTCTCCCTACCACTCATTCTCCAACCTGACTGCTCATTCACCCACCCTACCGCTCATTCTCCCACCCTAATTCTCATTCTCCCACCCTACTGCTCATTCTCCCTCCCTACCGCTCATTCTCCCACTCTACCGCTCATTCTCCCACCCTCCTGCGCATTCTCCCTACCGCTCATTCTCTCACCCTCATTCTCCCACCCTCATTCTCCCTACGGCTCATTCACCCACCCTATGGTTAATTCTCCCACCCTACCACTCATTCTCCCTACCTTTAATTCTCCCACCCTACCACTCATTCTCCCTACCACTCATTCTCCCACCCTACAGCTCATTCTCCCACCCTACAGCTCATTCTCCCACCCCTCATTCTCCCAACCTACTGCTCATTCTCCCACCCTACTGCTCATTCTAACACCCTATCGCTCATTCTCCCTACCGCTCATTCTCCAACCTGACTGCTCATTCACCCACCCTACCGCTCATTCTCCCACCCTTTCGCTCATTCTCCCTACCGCTCATTCTCCCACCCTACCGCTCATTCTCCCACCCTAGCGCGCATTCTCCCAACCTACCGTTTAAAAAAACATTCTTTTGGGCACGTTGATATTAAGTGATTTTACTGAAGCACGGAACGTTGAACCGACGCTGAGACTAGAACCTAGGTGTCCCGACTTCTAAAGTCAGCAACTCTGACAAGAAGACTCTGCTTTCATTCCCGTATGGCTTGTTCCCCTTAGCGCTGTCAGCGTTCTTATGGCAGTGTAAAGCGCTATACAAAAAACAACGTTCTCTTGAAGTGCCAATCCCTGCGACATCAGACAGTCATGGACTGCACTTCACCGTCGCCCGAGTCCAGAGTGGCCCTAAGGTGCAAGGAATTCAGTCCCGAGCTGCACTGACGCAGAAAAGGTAAATAAAAAATGCTTTATCAACAGCTTCCCCAAAGCCCAGGAAACTTCCCCACCCAGCCCCGCCGCCTTGGTTTCTAATGTAGCGCGAATTCGACCCTAAAGTATTGGGCCGCGTTACATGAGCAAAACCAAAGGGGATGATGGACGGAGTGTTGAACATTGCAAGCACTCACCCCCAGTCAACTGATCTGGGTTTAATCCATCATCATTCTTTAGCTCACTCCGCCACCCCAGTTCAGACATGGCCATATGCAAATCAGTCTGACCCTGTGCCTCATGGGAACAGTCCAGCCCGAACTGCCAAGCCATGTCTTCCCTGGACCGGAAACAAGCATCCTGGGACCGGTTTCTGGCTTACAGCCGTCAACAGCCAGGCTATCTTGAATCCAGTGGCAAAGTGAGCAAGGGACCCACGTCTGGGCATACCCTGCCAACTTAGGGCGAACATAGCAAAACCAAAGGGGATGATGGACGGAGTGTTGAACATTGCAAGCACTCACCCCCAGTCAACTGATCTGGGTTTAATCCATCATCATTCTTTAGCTCACTCCGCCACCCCAGTTCAGACATGGCCATATGCAAATCAGTCTGACCCTGTGCCTCATGGGAACTGTCCAGCCCGAACTGCCAAGCCATGTCTTCCCTGGACCGGAAACAAGCATCCTGGGACCGGTTTCTGGCTTACAGCCGTCATCAGCCTGGCTATCTTGAATCCAGTGGCAAAGTGATCAAGGGACCCACGTCTGGGCATACT
Source organism: Calotriton arnoldi (assembly GCA_963921515.1). Taxonomy (NCBI): domain Eukaryota; kingdom Metazoa; phylum Chordata; class Amphibia; order Caudata; family Salamandridae; genus Calotriton; species Calotriton arnoldi. The sequence goes on from CAWUFW010001043.1 coordinate 2,038,001, forward strand.
CTGCCAACTTAGGGCGAACATAGCAAAACCAAAGGGGATGATGGACGGAGTGTTGAACATTGCAAGCACTCACCCCCAGTCAACTGATCTGGGTTTAATCCATCATCATTCTTTAGCTCACTCCGCCACCCCAGTTCAGACATGGCCATATGCAAATCAGTCTGACCCTGTGCCTCATGGGAACAGTCCAGCCCGAACTGCCAAGCCATGTCTTCCCTGGACCGGAAACAAGCATCCTGGGACCGGTTTCTGGCTTACAGCCGTCATCAGCCAGGCTATCTTGAATCCAGTGGCAAAGTGAGCAAGGGACCCACGTCTGGGCATACCCTGCCAACTTAGGGCGAAGATAGCAAAACCAAAGGGGATGATGGACTGAGTGTTGAACATTGCAAGCACTCAAGTGACTGGTGCGTTACATGAGCACCAGTCACTTTACAGAAGGACACACACGTTCGTTGTTTTTTTTAAATTCTTTTGGGCACGTTGATATTAAGTGATTTTACTGAAGCACGGAACGTTGAACCGACGCTGAGACTACAACCTAGGTGTCCCGACTTCAAAAGTCGGCAACTCTGACAAAAACACTCTGCTTGCATTCCCGTATGGCTTGTTCCCCTTAGCACTGTCAGCGTTCTTATGGCGGTGTAAAGCGCTATACAAACAAGCATTTAAAATGCAATAGGTCTCGCCTTTCATTAAGTTAAAGCAATTTGCTTTGCTATACAATAACATTAGCAAAGCAAATGGCTTTAACTTAATCAAAGTCGAGACCTATTGCATTTTCAATGCTTGTTTTGGTAGGCACGGGGAGATTAAGTGATTTGCCCAGAATCACAGGATGTGGACGCGACCCCGAGGCTCGAACCTTGGTTTCCCAGCTCCAAAGTCAGCAATCTAGCCGTCAGACCACATCCTCTCCCCATTGATTGGTTTGTCCATGCATGGATCTCTTTGCCACGGGCCTGAAGTAGTGTCATCAGTCCTATGTCATACTCTCCCCTTCACATAGTTCCCTAGGGGATGCCTTCAGGTTCAGCAGATAGGCTCTATGGATTTCCACTCCATGCTTATATGGGGGGATGGTCGGTCCTCCAACCTGTTCCTCCGATGCTTTGGCTACATGCTTGGAGATTGGGTGGTGCCAACTAGAGACCTTCTGTTTACCTCCGGTAATCATCAAGGTTGTCTGAAATTCTGCAACACAGGTAATCTATAGAGACCACTGGCCAACACTAGTTGCTTTGTGAGAATTTGTGGGTTTGAACCCCTTCCACCATCATCTCTCTGACATGCTGCTCTTTGCACTCTCCCTTCCCCAGCACAGCATGGCCGTCACCACTCTCAAGTAATATCTGGCTGCCTTATGCGTCTTCCAGTGTCTACCTCATCAACTTCTCTTGTTTAAGGCACCCCTAGTAGCGGGTTTTCTGAAAGTAATATTACACTTGCTTCCTCCCAAGTCTTTTATTGTTTCGCAGTGGGGTTTGAATTTGATGTTGACCTTTATGGCTTTACCGATCGAATCGATGCACAGTTGCTCAGCTCATTCGCTGTATTCTTAGTGGCCTTAACTTCGGCCTATAGGGTTAGAAGATTACTGGCCCTTTCAGTCTAGCCACCCTCTACTGGTTTCAGTCCAGATAAGCTGGTACTTCACACTTGCCCTTCTTTCTTACCAAAGATTGTTTCTTCCTTCCACGTAGGTCAGTCCTTCACTCTTCCATCCTTCTTTCCTCCTCATCACCCCATGAAGAAATAGGAGGGATTTTAGAGTGGAGCTGAGGTGTGCGGAGTGGACCATCAGCTCATTGTGGGTTTTGCTGGAGGTAAGAGGGGTAAATTAGTCGCCAAGTCTATTTTTTCACATTGAGTCACCTTGTTTATTAAGCGCTGTTATGCCTTGGCCAAGAAAAATCCACCAGTTGACTTTTAATCGCACTCCATGAGGGCCATGGCTGCCTCTACTGCTCTCATCAGGGGCGTCTCAGTGGCTAATATAGATAATTGGCCAGGGCATGTTGCCTGATTTCCTTAGTTCAATAGATTGATTTAGGTGGAACTGGGAGGACCACCTTTAGATTAGATTAGAAAGTCTTATAAAGCGCTCAGCTACCCACGCGTGGTTTCCCGGTGTTTTAGCGACAGGTAGGTTCTAACCAGGCCAAGCTGACTCAAAACATCCAGGTCTTCAGCTGTTTTAGGAAAAATGGTAAGCGAGGTGCAGCTTCTCAAGTCTTCCGGTAGGGCATTCTACAGCTTAGGATCCTGGTATGCGAAGAACCGGCCTCCCATGCATGTTCGTTTGACTCTCGGACAGTGCACAGGGATAGGTCACTGGAATGTAGGGGACGAGCTAGCTGATATGGTCTTACCATTTCGTGAAGATATTGACGGCCGACCTCTAATCTTGCTCTGTGCACATAGCACAGGGCTTTGAATTGAATTTGTTTCTCCACGTGAGCCAGTGAAGGTCACGAAGGAGGGATGAGGTCGATACACTTTTCGGGAGTCTGTAGAGCAACCTAGCTATCGAGTTTTGGACCACTTGCAGCCGTCTCAAGGAAGCTTAGTCTGCCCCCAAATAGAGTACATTGCCGTAGTCCGATCTCGACAAAATAAGTGCCTGGATAACGGTTCTTTGAGCTGGGAATGGGAGTATCCAAAAGATTTTCTGCAGCCATGTCAGGACGGCGAAGTAGGTAGCAGCCACCTTCACTACCTGAGGCTTCATGGACAGTTTTTTGTCCAGCAGAAAACTAAGGTTCTTAACCTTATGAGCTGGAGCAGGAAGAGCACCCAAGGTTTCTGGCCAGTGCTGTGGACCCCAGAGGGTCAGGTTATTTCTAGCACCAGTACCTTGGTCTTGTCTCCGTTAAATTTAAGTGAGTTATTTTTCATCCAAATGGCCACCAAACCCAGGCAGGAGATCAAGGCCTCAGGGTTGTGGTCCTGAGCCTATGTCAAAGAGAAGATGATTTGCATATCATCCGCGTAGGAGAATAAAGTGAGGCCACAGCTTTCCACCAGGTCAGCCAATGGGCGTACATAGATATTAAATAGCGCCGGGCTTAGGGCTGATCCTTGGGGAACTCCTGAGGTGAGGGCATGCCATGTGGAAGAGGCATTGGCTGAGAAAACCTGGAAAGTACGAGTCTTAAAGAAGGATGCCATCCAGGATAAGGCTGTTCCTTAGAGACCCAAATCGGCCAACCTCTCTAAAAGCGTAGCATGAGACACAGTATTGAAGCCGGCGCTGAGGTCTAGTAGGATCAGCTCTGCCGTCTTGCCTACATCCAGGAGTCGTTTGAGGTGCTCTGTTCCTCCTAGAAGGGCGGATTCTGTACTGTGTTCCGCTCTGAACCCTGACTTCACAAAGACGGAGAGTTGTTTATTGGCATGTTTCTCCATAATTTTATACAGAATGGAGAACATAGAAATCGGTCTATAATTGTACCCGTTGGAAGGATCCAGATTAGGTTTCTTAAAGAGGGGCAGAACCATGGCATATTTCCATGGCTGTGGAATGTGCCCCTCCTGTAAGGAGGAATTGAGGAGTCCCACCTAAAACCGCATGATATCCGAGTCTAGGGTGCTGAGCTTAGCTGGGGGGAGAGGATCTATAGCGGAGCCAGATCTTATAGACTGCACCAGTGATAGAAACAGCAGCAGGTCCAGACTGGCCCACACATTCAGTTTCTGGTGGGCTGGTGTGGTGACTGAGATGTTCAGGTCCTCAGAGGCAGGAGACAGCAACCTGAAGCTGGACTGGGAGGCATCGCTCCTGGCCGCCTTCAGTGAGAGTTGGATGTCTTGCACCTTTTTAACAAAAGAAAGCGCTTATTTTTCACACTGAGGCTGGGACAGTGATGGTGCTGGTACGACTTTATTAGGGTCGAAGAGTTTCTTGACTACTCTAAAGAGAGTTTTGGGACAGTTTTGGGCTGAGGTAATTTGGTCTGAGTAAAAAAGTAGCCCGAGTGGCTCTACAGAGACCATGATAGTCTCTCAGTGCTGATTTGTTTTAGTGCTTGCTGTTCTCATCATAAGCACGCCTCAGGCCCATACATCTTGTTTTCTCAGCCCATAGTGCCTCAGAAACCATGGGGCTGGAAGGTGGGATCTGACTGAGCGACTAAGTTTAGTTGGTAGGACAATATCCAGTGAGTCCCGTAACCAGTCATCAATCCTAGGTTGATCTAACTCAGCCACTTGTGCTAAGCTGGGCATCGTACTCCTCAGTTGGCTGTTGAGGGCCGAAATGTCTAATCTTGACCAAGCCCTGGTCTTAATATGTGGTCTCCCCTTCTTCTAGGTAGAGTAGAACAGATCCGGACAGAGAAAGGTACTGCATAGTGATCCGACCACAATAGCGGCAGAGGAGGAGCTATATCAAGATGTTTAAATTGGAGAAGATAGGTTTTAAGAGGTGGCTTGCTTTGTGGGTAGATGTGGAGTTAATAAGATCCAAGTTCAATGCCCTGAGGTCCTCAATTAAGGTCTGGCCAGGACTACAAAGACTATCCTCTAGATGGACGTTCAGGTCCCCTAATAGTGTAAAGTTGGCAGATCTGAGGATGCGTGGTGCTAGTAGGTCAGGAAGCACGGTACACTAGTTGTTGGCGTATCCTGGTGAGTGGTATATCAATGCACCGGATAAAGTACATTTCTGAAATAGCATGGGGGATAAGGAGTCAGGAATGCAGTGCACCAGCTCAGCTCTGTAATGGCTCCATATAAACATGCGGATACAGGTTCAATGTGCTTGCATATGCAGGAGGGCTGTAAGATGGGGAGGAAATGGAAGTATTATTCCCAAGTCACAATGCTTTTTCAAAGCCCTGTGTTTATTCTGCAAAATTTATTTATAGATTTTGAAGCAAACTTGTCCTCTTTATTAATGATGAGACAGTAAACAGGGCTATACTACCAGTGTATGGTGCTATGTATGGAGCTACCATGTTTTCTATTTCACTGAAGGATTTTCTTAAGTTAAAAAAAGAGGTTTTGTCTTGCTATACGAGGTCCCACATGAAAGTTTTGACCCAGGACTCGCAGAAACCTCTGACATGTCTGTACGGCAGAAGAGTGTGCAAGATCCCTGCAGAGCAGCCAGTGCTCAATGCTGTTATGGCCACTTTGCTGTGCAATCTGGATGTTGCCAATGACCGCGCACCTTTTCTTTTCGGGTTTGGTGAAAATAGACTGAAAATCGAGATACACAAAGGAGCACTAGATGAGGTGGGGGGGAAGCAGAAATCGAGACCTCTAGGGCAAACTGCAAACAGCTAAGAAGAAGAAATACAAAAGGTACATGTTTCCCTAGTAAAGTTGAAATTCCAGTCACAGGTGGGTGCAGTGGGGGACTTGTGAGGAAATATAGTCATGATTAATAATTGTGCCTGGTTCATACTGCTGCAATCAAGTCTTCAAGCAAATAGCCTTCTGATTGGCACACTCCTAAGGCTGGCGAAGGATGGCTGGTCATGTTGGAGGTTCGAACAGCTACATACACTTCATTTAAGGGCCAATCCAAGGGAGACGAAACATACATTCCAGGTTTTTGACAAGAATATCAAGGGAAAATTCGAGATATTTATAAACACTACAATCAGAATCAGAGTTGTCAGTGCGAGTCCATAAGGCTGGGGTGGTCTGGCAGTGTCAATCCATTTTCTGTGCCATCACACAGCCTGCCACCATTGTGCTGTTCCATGTTGCATCGCTGGAAAGGGAAGAGAAGACCAGACTTGTCACTAGTCCCTGTTCAGTGGTCCTAAGTGGAGTAGTTTACTACCGACTGGAGTCAGCAAGTACTCCAGTATCTGGGGCTGCTGGAGGGACTGTTCTCAAGCTGACTGAGTGCTCTGTGGTATGGGTGGCCAGCTGTTGAGAGCATGGGCAGCAGAGCAGCGCCAAGCAACCTCTGGTAAGGCAGCAGACAAGAACAGAAATAGGCCACTGTGCATGGTCAATGGCACGGCCATCCTGCCCCGTGCCCAGTGATGGACTGCCTGTGCTGGGGATGACTCAATTACACTGTCAACAACACATCGAGATGTCAAATGCCACAGCTGATGCTGCATGCATGCCTGACTTTAGTCAGACCTTCAGGGGCAGAATTAGCGGCCAGGAACTATTTTCTAACTTACTTTGAACACTGGACTGCCACAGGACGATGGACGTAAAATGTTCTGTGCTGAGAAACAGTTGCAGGTGGTAACCAATGGCAAACACAGACACAAATGATCCCCTTAACACTAGGCACCTGGGCTCTAGTACCTATAAAAGTAGTCAGTGCTTTGTGGCACTTGAATGCTTTCCCAGTTTACCTAGCAGAACCTCCAACTAAGACGGCATCACTATAGCTCCTCCATTCACTAGAACACTTACCAAAACCTTGCATTCTGGGATTTGTATTGCACTTTCACCATACAAGGCATCAAAATGCTTTCTTAGCAGAGTAAGTAGCTACTCTATTAGTTGTGTGTGATCAGATAAGTGTTGGCTGAGTTGTGACCCATACGTTTTGCTATTATACGTGAGGCTTGAGGTGTGCTCCAAACTCGTCACAGTGGCGTATAGTGGTGTCTTAAGCATGAGGTGCGATGTGTAAAGAATGTGCATGATTTATTTGCAGATTATATATACAAACCCACATAGTCACTTTTTTAAACCTTTTGACTTCTGTGGACCCTCAATCAAGCACCACTAGAGCCCGCCCCCACCCCGCCTAAGCAAGTTCTATGATTCGAATCTCAGAAAGAAACACAAAAATACTGAAACATGAATACCTCAAATACAGAATTTATGAAATATTGTATTTAATTCACAAAAAGTATACACGCATCAATCAACATTTTAATGGTAAGGCTGGGGATTTTCATAAACTGGTTTTATTTCTAAAAGTCAAAGTGATATGGTACACTCTAACCTATCACTTCATTTTTTTCTCCTAATGAATGCTTTCTTTTAGTCAGCACATGCAGATGCTTCCATTGAGGCCACCAATCATCCATACTAAATTCTGTCTGCTGTACTCACGAATCAAGCTAAGGATACCAACTTCATTTTTTAACTTCAAATTTCCAATTCCTTCATATTTACTGTGGATTTCAAAATGTTCAGTTGTCTAAGCAATTGAGAACTCCCTGAGTAGACGTTGGGGACCCCCATGGGTCTGCAGACCCCACATTAAGAACAGCTGCCTATAACGTACAATAAGTCAACTGAAACTCAAAAAGAGCCACAATGTTTTTATTGCTTTCCTGAATTTCAGGTGACTACTAATGAGCCTACGCTCCAGTGCAGAACTTGTATGTCTGTACAGAGAATGAGCTCAGTCCAGTGCACGTGTTTAGCAAGTCAGGAATGAGGAGGATTGAGGGTATGGATCAGAGGTTTCTCCTCGGACTGTACCTTTTCAGGTTGAATTGTATGAAGATAGTTCCATTTCCATGTATCGCCAGGACAGCACTGCAGAGGGCTTTGAATGAGATTCTTCTTGCGGCTAGTAGCCAGTGTATGCCCTTAAAGGCAGTAACATTTCCACACCTCCATCACTTAGGCACCTCATCAGGCTGACTGTGATGTACTCTTAGCTTGATGGTGCCAGGCTACTGATGAGCTTTTCTGCGTTGAATGTCGCAGAGTATATAGAATATAGTTCTTCAGCTTTGGATAAATCAGACTCGCATGCTGGATTTACTGTATGTCATCAAGCTAGGAATAATGAATAGAAACAGAAAATGCTGTCATTTAACATGACACCTTATACAGCACACTCCTCCTTTATAATGTCTGAACTAGGGCAAATGGGTTCGAAAGGCTCAGAGTTCCACTCCCTCTATGGGATTCCATACCTCTGCATTTTTGAAGAATAGATCAACTCAAGTTCAGTGCTAACAAAACTGCTCAGGTGCTGCTACGGATAAGGACATTTATTTACATCCTTTCGCCCTGCCAACTATTTTTTTCTTCAAACTGCCAAGCGCTCAAAGTCTCTTAGTTGAAAGTCCAGAGGAAAAGCTGCGTTCTTTTGCCATGACACAAATACCAAACAGTTCCAAAGAATGAAAAATGTCCTAGCTTCTGTAGCGGAACGTTTAACTTGGAGACTAGATTATGCTTTACTTCCTCCGCTTTTATTACATTATTTCAAAACAGCAGCCATTTTAGTATCCAATAATAATAAACTAACATTCCTAAAAACACTAGAGAACCACAACATCATTAACAGCTAATCTCGTCAACAGTCCCAATAAAGTCCTTTGTCACTGTTGAAGCTCTTTCTTCGCTCGGATCACGCCACTGCACGACGTTCATGAGGTCCTGTTTGGAACCATCAGCCTTTACGAAGAGATACAAACCCGTAAATAACTGTTTTCAGGGAGCAACCGTCATCCAGCATAAACTTGATCATCAGCACTGTAACTTCAGCATAAACTGTACTACACAATAACCAGCTGTAAACATAACATTACAATCAATATTGAGCTTTGCATGGAACTTCATAGAAACAAGCATACATTTGGTTTACTTATCCAAAACGGGGAAGCAAGCACAGCTGATACTGTTCGCTGGGTGGGATAATTCTCACCTCTGAGTCCTTAATAGAATTGAAACTTTCCATTATGGAAGCTAGTAAACTTTTCATTCTATGTCAGGACCGAAGGCGAGGATTATGCTAGTTTAAAGCTTGCTCCAGCCACATCCAGCACCGGCTTAAAATAGACTCTCCTAAAGGTGAAATCTGTGGACATATCCATAGCATTCATAATGTCCTCCAACCGGGCACCTAAGGTGAATGCCGTCGAGGACAACGCTCCTCTTGCTGAAGGTGCCCCCAACACACTGGAGTCTATACCAGCTACTTGCATGACCAAACGTACCCAACCGTGCTATTGTGGGTGAAGAAACCACCTTATGCGGTTTACATAACGCGATGAGTTGTTGTCACTCGCCCAGCGGGCGAGTATCCTCAGTCATCTCCTGATAAGCTTTGAGGCACTGTCCCACATACAGCTTGGGGACATCCAGGAATTCTGGGTAAGAATAATCCTAGTATTATTTAGGAAGACAAGGGTGCCCCAATATATGAACCTGGGGTAATATGTAGTTTAAAGGAACAATGGTTCTAGAGTGGCCTAAAAGGTCCAAGGAGAAGTAACCCTGTAAAGGGCACTGAGATAAGTAAAGGGATAGAAACTTAATTCATAAAAGAGAGCAGTAGGAAATATAACGAGGGACATATAGGTCAATGTATGACAAATATTTATTACACAATGAAGGTATTCAGGTGCTCACACAGTAAGTGACAATAAGCGTGACGTGAGAAGTGAGGGTGAACTTAAAATAATGACATCGCATTGACAACAGAAATAGAAGCTCCTTTAAAGATTTTTACAGAGTATAAGGAGTTCATGTTGTAGGGGGTCGACGACGTTTCGAACTCAATTATTCGAGTTCATCTTCAGGACAAAAAAATGTGAGCAACTTGAATTGAGCTGAAGAAGGAAAGAATATCCTTGGTAAAGGCGTCTGCGTAGCGCTGTGCTTCTTAAGGTGACCGGGATAGCCTGCGAATTAATGCGCGTTATGGTGGGGCCCGGTAGGGGAAAAAAACAAACTTAGTTTGCTGGAAGCAAATGCTTAAAATCCTTCGCCGTTAAATGGCAATGTACTGTGCCGGGGAATTTCCTTTGAGCAGGACACGCTCCTTTCATCTCCCAGGCCTCCATTTACTGAACTGTGACCGGCCAATTTAATTAATTCCCCGGCACAGTACATTGCCATTTAACGGCGAAGGATTTTAAGCATTTGCTTCCAGCAAACTAAGTTTCTTTAAAGGAGCTTCTATTTCTGTTGTCAATGCGATGTCATTATTTTAAGTTCACCCTCACTTCTCACGTCACGCTTATTGTCACTTACTGTGTGAGCACCTGAATACCTTCATTGTGTAATAAATATTTGTCATACATTGACCTATATGTCCCTCGTTATATTTCCTACTGCTCTCTTTTATGAATTAAGTTTCTATCCCTTTACTTATCTCAGTGCCCTTTACAGGGTTACTTCTCCTTGGACCTTTTAGGCCACTCTAGAACCATTGTTCCTTTAAACTACTAATCCTAGTATTAGACTTAGTTTTTCTACTGAATGTAAAGGAGACCTTAACGGGGAAATCACCCTACCTGTAAGGTCAACAGGTCTCCCATCCGAGACCCGTTTGCAGGACACCAGACATAGAAGCATCGCCAATTTGGCTGAAAGTTCATTCCGGGACAGAAATCTGTTAGCGTGCCAAGACAGGAATAGTTTAAGAACCTAATTAGCGTCCCAAAGGACCGAGTAGAGAGGTTCCGGGGGAAGCGAGAGATGGATCTCTCGAGGCAATCTGCAGATGAACGGATGCTCTCCCACCGGAAAACCATCAATCAGAGCATGAACAGCCGAAATAATGGACCGAAAGGCATTAATAGACCGGTAGGCAAGCCCATCTGAAGCCAGGCTGGACAACAAATTTAGCACCTGAACTAAATCGGCACCTAGGGGAACCACACCCCAATTGCAGATACCAACGCATTCATCGTGTCCAGGCCAACCTCTAGCATTTGACTGTCCTCCTTGGACAGGAGGATCGCTTTTTAAAATTGATTTTCATCATTTTAACAAGACAGTAACAACATGCCATCAGCTGCCCCATATCAAATACACACAGTACCATTGCATGACATAATTAATGCAGTCTATACCGCAAGTGCGATGTTCAGCTTCTCTCAGTCATATCTTTCTACTATACAGCATTAGGGGCTATGTCAGGTTTCTCCAGCAGATGAGTCGTCAGAGGGCCCCATATGTCTCTGGGGCGTTAGGATGTTGGTAGCTCTTCTGAATATATCTCTAATTGATCTCAACAACACACCATATCCAACAGCCAATGTTTATGTTTAGGTGCAGAGTGCTTTCCCCAGTTCCTGGATACCTGTCGTTTTGCTAGTAATAGCGACACTGCTACGAACATGCGCCCTGAAGGCTGAAGCTTCTTGACCAGATCTGGGGGGTGAAAGCCACTGAGTCTGATGTCATGGATCTCAGCTCCTCTAGTACATGTATCCAAAACTGCTGGACCGGGCCACAGTACCAGGCCTGATGCAGAAAATGTGCATCTGACATTATACATCTCATGCATCTTGTGTCACCTCTCAACCCATATCTGAACAGTCTGGCAGATGTATAATACATTTGCTGTAAATATTTGAAATGGATAATTCGTAGGTTGCAGTTTGACGTCAGCATCCCTGTCAGTGTACAACAGAATCCCCAGTCTTCCAGTGTTAAAGAAGGGTCTGGGGAGGCATTTCATCAATCTAACACTTTGTTCGGTAGCGGCGGTCTAACCCCCTGAGCCGCATTGTAGAGTCTAGCAACCAAATGGTAGCGCGTGGAGCTATTGAGTAAAGTCTGTAGGGCGCATAGTGTAGGGGGCACAGGGTAGGGGGCACTTCCGGAAACAAAGGAAATAACTCCCGAATAGCTGCACAGAGACAGTAGTATGTGAATGTAAAAAGTGGTGTTGCTTTCTGTATGCATGTGAGGTCTGTGGGATCGATAAATTTCCCCTCAGGGTATATATCATTCATTGTCTGGATCCCTACTTGTTTAAATAGAGCAAGTGCAACTTCCTCTTGAGTAACTGAAAGGGTTGGGTGATAACCCAGGAGAAGCGCAGGGGCATACAGGGTAAGTTTATGGGCTTTCGCACCAAGAGCCTGCCAGGCCGAAGTTGTGCAGTGTATTGTGTTGATTTCTGGTTGCGGTATGTCCGTGAGCTTGTGTCAAAATTAATTTAAGCGGGATGGGATGCGAGTCCTCCGCCTCAACCGCCACATGGGACGTGTATGCGTGTGGATGGTACCAATAATGCAGGAATTGCGCTTGGGTACAAAGATAATATAAATACAGATCTGGCGCACCGAAGCCCCCCCTGCTCATACAGCAATGTCATAGTATTGCAATCAATGCGGGGTTGTTTGCCCGCTCATGCCAGCGTTATCATGTGTGCGCATATCTTTTAAAAAAAGGACCTTAGGGAGCACAATGGGTATATTGCTAAATAGGTATAGAAACCGTGGCAGTATGATCATTTTCATTATTGCTGCCTGGTCAGCAAGGGATAGTGGCATCCTGGACCATCTCCCCACCTTGTCTTCCATTTTCATTATCGCCCTGCCATACTTCTCCCTGATCACCAGGTCTAGGGCTCTATGTATCCATACCCCCAGGTACTTCACAGGATCTGTGCTCCATTCCAGCGGATATTCTAAGGTATGTGGTGTCATTCTAGGCGTCAGCGGTAGTATCACCGACTTCACCCACTTTATGCCCAGGTCCAAGTGTCTTTCTAACCGGATATACTTCCTGAAAAGTGGCGCTAAGTGTCTTGTGGGGTTTCGAATATAGAGAACCATGTCATCGGCATATAGCAATACACTGAGCGGTCTCTGCCGAAATCGTAGTGCGGCTTCTGCGTGTCTTCCACGTGAGCAGCTCAAGGGCCAGTGTAAACAACATTGGGAAAAGGAGGCACCCCATCTCGTATGTGTAGCAGGTCCGATGTGTGCTGATTTATGCGCACTCTGGCAACTGGGACCGTGTAAAGTAAGCGCACTCATTTCAGAAAGTTTTCTGGTACCTCCATTCGGCTTAAGATAGTGAACATTTAAGTCCATTCTATAGAATTGAAGGCTTTAACAGCATCTAATAATACTGCCGTCGCCTCCAGGTCAGGGTTCAGATGATGCAGTAGCGCAAATATCGTGGGTAAATTGGGCGTTGTGGAATGAGTTAGGATAAAGTCTGATTGGTCTGGGTGAACCATGTATTCCATTAAGGGCTGGAGTCTGCTAGCCAGGACTTTAGCGTCTATATTGATGAGCGAGAGAGGGCGATAGGACTCACAGTACTCAAACTGTTTGTCAGGCTTTAGGAGCACTATTATGAAAATCTGCTTAGTGTAAGCCTCTGCACACAGCGCCTGGAGATGGGGCGCAAGCAGGTCTGCATACTCCTTATATAATTCACTAGTTAGGCCATCCTGTCCCGGTGCTTTGCCATTTGGGAGTGACCGGATAGCCTCACACCCCTCCTCCACCTCTATGGGCTGCGTCAGAAATTCCTGTTGTCCCAGTGATAGCCACACCAGTGCGATGTCATCGAGGTAGGTAGCTATCTATCTCTGTGGCCGTCTCGTGGGACGCATAAAGGCTTGTGTAGAAGTCAGTGAAGGCGGACAGGACCTCTGGTATACCATAGCGATACATCCCATCCCAGTCCGTGGTTTTTATCACGTAGGTTTGTACCCAGGTCGGTTTTAGCCCATTGGCCAGAGTGCGACCTGGTCGCCCTCCCTCTCTGTACGCTCTGGCCACGTGTCGGCGGGAAATGTAGTGCAGTTCCTGTTCTGCCATATTGTTAAAATTTGTACTCTAAGGTTGGCCAGGGTGGCAGCGCAGGCATGTGTTCATATATTCTTTCTAGCACCTGCAATGTTTGTTCAATTTTGTGCAGTTGCGTGTGCATGTCTTGGAGTATTCCTGCATTTGTACTTATGCAGATCCCCTGTATTCTGACCGTAAATGTCTCCCAGAGGGTACCTACCCCATTGACCGAATCCTTGTTTGTATCAAAGTACTCTACAATAGCCAGACCCAGACTCTCTTTATATACTGGATCTACCAGTGCAGTAGTGTTGAATTTCGAGATAAATTGTGTTGGGATGGGCGGTGTGATAGCTATGTCTAACTTAACCGGTTAATTATCCGACAGGGTTCTGGCAAGGCGTTGTACGTCTATCATCCAGGTGCTCACCTACTTGGTCACCAGCCAGTAGTCTAGCCAAGACCAGGACTTATGCACTGAGGAAGTGAAAGTATACCCCGGGCCAGCCAGGTTTCTCAACCTCCAAAGCCTCACACACCTCTTCCACCTCTATGTGCTGCATCAGATATTCCCGTTGTCTCAGTAATAGCCACACCAGTGCGATGTCATCGAGGTAGGTAGCTATCTATCTCTGTGGACGTCACGCAGGACTCATAAAGGCTTGTGTAGAAGTCAGAGAAGGCGGACAGGACCTCTGGTATACAATAGCGATCCATCCCATCCCAGTCCGTGATTTTTATCAGGTGGTTTTGTACCCAGGTGGGTTTTAGCCCACTGGCCAGAATGTGACATGGTCGCCCTCCCTCCCGTATTCTCTGGCCACGTGCTGGCGGGAAATGTAGTGCAGTTCCCGTTCTGCCATGTTATTATTTGTACTCTAAGATTGGCCAGGGTGGCAGTGCAGGGCATATGATCATGTTCTCTTTCTAGCGCCTGCAATGTTTGTTCAATTTTTTGGAGTTGCATGTGCATGTCTTGGAGTGTTCCTGCATTTGTACTTATGCAGATCCCTGTATTCTGACTGTAAATGCCTCCCACAGGGTATCTACCCCATTGACCGAATCCTTGTTTGTATCAAAGTACTCTACAATAGCTAAACGCAGACTCTCTTTATATACTGGATCTAACAGTGCAGTAGTGTTGAATTTCCAGATAAAATTGTGTTGGGACAGGCGTTGGTATAGCTATGTCTAACTTAACCAGTTTATGATCCGATGGTGTTCTGGCAAGGTGTTGTACGTCTAACATCCAGGTGCTCACCTACTTGGTCGCCAGCCAATAGTCTAGCAGAGACCAGGACTTATGCACTGAGGAAGTGAAAGTGCCCTCTGGGCCAGCCGGGCTTCTCAGCCTCCAAAGAGCCCCATATCATAGTCTTCCATGCCCTCTCTCACCACCTTGGCAGATTGCTGATCATAACACAAGGGCACCACATTTCGATCCCCATCAAGCTGCACAGCCATGACGGTCTCAAACGAGTCCAATGAATTAAATTCATATTAACCTCTTCAATTATTCCACAATTTTATCCATTATTATTCAACCTTTTTCTCCCTTAGTTTTCTTCAATTCATTTTACTCATTTTCGTATTGGTTCTTTGTTGTTCATGAAGACACAGGAGACATGAATAAATCCACATGTCACGCTTTATTTAAAATCACCCAATGCATTTCGGGATAAAACCCTTCGTCAGGGGTATCTGAAATGCAAACAAATAAATGCACAACCATCAGTTCAAGGATATTAGTTCTATTGTACTAAATGAACTGAAAACATGCATTAATCACTTAAGTAAAGTAACTGCGTGACCCTGTGAAGAAACTGTTACTCTTTTTAAAAAAAACATCATTACATTGGCCACAACTCGTATTCTTCCCCTCTGTTATTCCCAATAATAACAAGTCACACATCCAACAGTTCCGTGATTCCATCATACTCTAGACCCCGTAGTCCCCCATGAGGCCTTCTTTTATCACTCAAAACAAAGGTAATGCTGGCGCGCTTACCGTGACATTCATGGATATGCTTTAAAATAAGAACGTTACTCCATTACCACTGATTTCTGCAGCGCTGCTTAATGTTACTCTAATTTCGCATAGTGTGCATCCGCACCTCTCTGCTTCTCAATGGACGCCGCCTAATCTAATTTCGAGCTTGGGCTGGCGTTTATCACACGTTGCTCCTCCTCCCCCCCAGGTGATCAATCACATGACTCTATTGTGCGCAAACTAAACCCCGTCCCGGATTCAAAGTGTTACTCACTAATTAATCACCACGTTGTTAATCTGAGGATACTCCGATTCCCAGAATGCCCTATACATGGAATGAAAAAATCTTTAACTGCCCAGATCTCAGGTAACACGTTGCCAATATCAAAATAAATGCATTCAAGCCAATTTGAATAAATCGAACAACGAGGGTTAAATTGACTATTTACAGGCCACCACTGTAACATCAAAAATTGCATGCAAACATAATTTTTACGTTATAAATTGTATTACATTATGAACATAATCAGCATGGCTAGGGAACATGACTCCTGTGTTATCGATGCTGTTAATATGTTTATGTTAATGTCCCATTGTTTAAACCTGTTCAACACTCCACTATGTCCTGGGTGCAATCTCGCCGGTTAGGACGGAAAGTTCATTCAAACACACAAAAATGATGGTGAGATGCACACCTCTGTACTCCGTTTCTGACTATATTCCTTGTTTGACGTACTCTCTAACTTAACCTAGTAGGCGTGCTCGCTTGCTCCGCACTCCGTCCAATTGCGCTGCAATGTAGTCAGAACACAAGGGCACCACATTTCAATCCCCATCAAGCTGCACAGCCATGACTGTCTCAAACGAGTCCAATGAATTAAATTCATATTAAACTCTTCAATTATTCCACAATTGTATCCATTATTATTCAACCTTTTTCTCAATGTGGTGCCCTTGTGTTCTGACTACATTGCAGCGCAATTGGACGGAGTGCGGAGCAAGCGAGCACGCCTACTAGGTTAAGTTAGAGAATCCGTCCTAACCGGCGAGATTGCACCCAGGACATAGTGGAGTGTTGAACAGGTTTAAACAATGGGACATTAACAAAAACATATTAACAGCATCGATAACACAGGAGTCATGTTGATTATGTTGATTTATGTTGATTATGTTCATAATGTAATACAATTTATAACGTAAAAATTATGTTTGCATGCAATTTTTGATGTTACAGTGGTGGCCTGTAAATAGTCAATTTAACCCTCGTTGTTCGATTTATTCAAATTGGCTTGAATGCATTTATTTTGATATTGGCAACGTGTTACCTGAGATCTGGGCAGTTAAAGATTTTTCATTCCATGTATAGGGCATTCTGGGAATCGGAGTATCCTCAGATTAACAACGTGGTGATTAATTAGTGAGTAACACTTTGAATCCGGGACGGGGTTTAGTTTGCGCACAATAGAGTCATGTGATTGATCACCTGGGGGGGGGGAGGAGCAAGGTGTGATAAACGCCAGCCCAAGCTCGAAATTAGATTAGGCGGCGTCCATTGAGAAGCAGAGAGGTGCGGATGCACACTATGCGAAATTAGAGTAACATTAAGCAGCGCTGCAGAAATCAGTGGTAATGGAATAACGTTCTTATTTGAAAGCATATCCATGAATGTCACGGTAAGCGCGCCAGCATTACCTTTGTTTTGAGTGATAAAAGAAGGCCTCATGGGGGACTACGGGGTCTAGAGTATGATGGAATCACGGAACTGTTGGATGTGTGACTTGTTATTATTGGGAATAACAGAGGGGAAGAATACGAGTTGTGGCCAATGTAATGATGTTTTTTTTAAAAAGAGTAACAGTTTCTTCACAGGGTCACGCAGTTACTTTACTTAAGTGATTAATGCATGTTTTCAGTTCATTTAGTACAATAGAACTAATATCATTGAACTGATGGTTGTGCATTTATTTGTTTGCATTTCAGATACCCCTGACGAAGGGTTTTTATCCCGAAATGCATTGGGTGATTTTAAATAAAGCGTGACATGTGTATTTATTCATGTCTCCAATGTCTTCATGAACAACAAAGAAACAATATGAAAATGAGTAAAATGAATTGAAGAAAACTAAGGGAGAAAAAGGTTGAATAATAATGGATAAAATTGTGGCATAATTGAGGAGTTTAATATGAATTTAATTCATTGGACGTTTGAGACAGTCATGGCTGTGCAGCTTGATGGGGATCGAAATGTGGTGCCCTTGTGTTCTGACTACATTGCAGCACAATTGGACGGAGCGCGGAGCAAGCGAGCACGCCTACTAGGTTAAGTTAGAGAGTACGTCAAACAAGGAATATAGTCAGAAACGGAGTACAGAGGTGTGCATCTCACCATCATTTTTGTGAGATTGCTGATCATGTCAGATTGCTTGTGTCGATCTATCTAGCATTGGATCAAGGGATGTGTTCAGATCCCCTCCCCATATTATTGCGGACTGTAGCATCAAGTGTAGTTTATTTCAAATTTGAATGTAAAAATCAGGGTCATCTATGTTTGGCCCATGTGGCAAGCGTGCCATAGAAATCGCCCTGCTACATTACATATCTGCCCTGATTGTCCGCCACCGTTTGAGTGACATTAAATGGCACTCCTTTTTTTACAAGGATCAACACCCCTCTAGACCATGAGGAGGCCCGCCTGACCGCAGCCCATCTCGCCCCAACAGAATCTTCTGTCCGTTTGTTGAATGCGTATCTTGGAGGAGAGCAATTTGTAAATGGGGTCTGTCTAGGTAGGCTAACACCTAGCGTGTTTTACGGTGGTTATTGAGGACTCTTACAGTCCAGGTTATAAGAGATACACGCCCTAGTGGTTGAGACCTATCCATTAATTTCGTCTAGGAAGGATTGAAACTGATGTAGAAAACAATATATCAGTGTGTACGTCAGTTTCACCAAACATTTTAGGCTGTGGCAACAACATTTCAAAACATGTACCCCACCCCCTTCAGCATCCCAAATATACCAAAGACCTCCCCGTAATAACAAAACAATACAAACAATGTCAGAAACAAGTGTCGGCAGTCAGAAGTGGCTGCCGATGCAGCACAGTTAGAACTCATTTGGGGTGTACCGGCGTAGGGGCAGGCAGAGTCCCAGTAACCCACCCGGTGGCCGGTGGTGGCTGGGAGACATGTGAATGCCTGGCTTATAGGATGAATTAAAAAAAAAAGTGGAGTAAATACTAGCGACGGAGCACAGTATATATGACAGCTCCCAGGACAATGTGCTCTAGGTCAGGTTAGGTGGGGTGTCATCACATTGTTACAAAGTCATCAGAAATCAAGCCTGTTGGCCTGAGCGGTCACTCACCACTCCCTGCCATCTTGAATGTTCGAACAGTGTCCGAGTCACCTGATGCACCACCACAGATACCTACAAATGGGGAAAAAGTGCATTAGGAGCTAACAGCAGCTCTGTTCATCGGGTGTGTGCTCAGTCCCCTCGATCTTTATCTGCTTGGGTATGGCGTTTTCGCCTGCGTGGGGAGAGCTTGTGGATGTATTCCTTCGCTGCCTTAGGTTTTGTAAAAACCTTCATTTTGCCCTGATGGTCTAATTGCAGTCTAGCTGAGTAGAGCATTGCATTGAATTTCCGCATTTGCAGCTTTTTTTTGACTGGTAGGTACTTTTTCTGGTCAGCCTGTGCGTTCACTGTGAAATCTGGGAAACATGTCACAGTATTACCTTTATGAGTAATGTCTCTGTTTTCGTATGCTAATCTGAGCACTGTATCGCGGTAGCACTAATTTAGGAGTTTGGGGATTATTGGTCTTGTGGGGGCTCCCGTGGGCGGTCTCGCCGCTAGGGACCGATGAGCT
The DNA here is from genome assembly GCA_963921515.1 of Calotriton arnoldi. Taxonomy (NCBI): domain Eukaryota; kingdom Metazoa; phylum Chordata; class Amphibia; order Caudata; family Salamandridae; genus Calotriton; species Calotriton arnoldi. The sequence continues at coordinate 2,057,301 of CAWUFW010001043.1, forward strand.
CGCTCTACCATCAGCAGCTGGCAAAGGTGTTCAGAGCCGAAGATGTTCGTCAACATGTTTTTGACGTAGGACTCCATTTTACCAGTGTTCCTTGATTCCGGAATCCCTGTTATTCCCAAGTTGTTGCAGCGAAAGCGCGCCTCTGAATCTTCGTTTTTTGCTTGCGTTATCACCAGCACTCTTTCCTTGTTGAGATATTTATTGTTCATAGATTGCATGGTGTCTTCCGTGTTGGATATATACGTTGTCCTGCTTCCATCAGCCTTTTCACATGCTTGTCTACCTTAGTAGTGAGGTGGTCCATTCGCATATTAAGATGGTCGATTTTGCCATCTATGGACTGCAGGCTCTGCTGCATCGCCAGCAAAGTACTTTCCAGGGCCATGGTGCCCTAACTTGAGTTATCCATGTTGTGTTCTGCGGGCCCTTCTGGTGAGGTCCTTGTGCTTTTTCTGGTCTAAAAGGTTAGTCGTGATTGAGACTGATCTGTTTTCCACATTGGAGACATAGGCCGTTTCATTGGCAGGGGATTATCTGCGCTTTTATTGCCCCAGCAGCTGCCCAGCGCACAGGGCCGGGGTGTCACTGTGGGCAGGAGTCTCGCTTTCTCTTTTGACATCTGCTGTGTGCCCCGCTATCTGTATGCTCTGTGTCGTGGCGCTCTGCGCGGGAGTGTTCCCTGCGCGAGACCATGTCTCAGGCCCACGTATCTCCTCCAGTGGGGCCAGCTTGTGCGGTCGTTTCTCACCAAAGGCCCTGCTCTGGGCATTAGTGTTTGGATTGGTGGATACCAAGCAAAGGAATCACACCAGGCTCACTAGTGTTCCCCGCAACCTGCATGCGTTGGCATTAATTATTGAAGGGCCCCGCAGTCCCTAGCGGGTAGGCCAAGTTGGAGGTTCTGTTTTGGTTACCATAGACCGCTCTACAGCGTTTCGCTACACATGTACAAATTCATGCAGGCCACAGGCCTCCAGGCAACACGCGTGTGGTCCGGTTGTTAAGGCATCGCAGGGGTGAGAGGACCCGGCTCACTTTTCTTGTCATTCTTCCAGCAGGGCGTGTTCACAAGCCTCACACGCAGTGCTCTAATTAGCGTCTCCTTTGCAATCAGGCGGGCACCACCATAGCTCCATAGGAGCCCATCTGCCCAGTCACGCCGGATCTTTCTCACTAAAGCGCACGCAGCCCTTACTGTATTGTGCTGTCAGCGGTCCGCGGCCGGCCCATCTGTAATCCCAGCACTACTCGGCCATTTCTCTGCTAATGTGGGTTCGGTCGCTGTCTCGCAGGGGTCTCCTGCCCTACCTGGGCAGATCGCAGCACACTAGTCAGTTTCTGTGCGTTCGATACCGTGCCAACAGCGAGCCTTCACAGGTCCCTTTTCCAAGGCTTATTGTGTGCGACAGGCCGCAGCTGCACTGCACTACCACGTTCCTCACAAGCCTCACCCAGTGGGCACAGTCACACTGAATCGCGCCCTCAGTGGGAGCCTCAGGCATATATATCAGTAGAACGCTGGGCTTACTGTGCTGTCGTAGTAGTTTTCTAGCACTTCGTGGGCTCGGTCATACGCCACAGTTAGGCTGTTGCCTTTCACATCAAGCACCCACCATTTTGGCAGTTACGGCACAGTGCGCAGGCTTGCTAACATGTAGGATTTCTTGCATCTCCGCTGCAAGCAAATCATTAATTTCGCCTTGCAATCGTAGGCTTGCACTTCACCACACCAAATTCATCATTTGTGTAGCCGATTACAGCCAGATTACAGGATTCTGAAATGATTTTGGCTCACGGCTTGCAAAGCTGCACTAAAGTGTGCCATCTTGCCGTGGATTCTTAGTGCCCCCTTGGACAGAAGGATCTCAGCTTGTCTCAAAAGCCCTGGAATCGTCAAGAGTTGCCTGTAATCCGCCATGCCATCAGGGCAATTAACCCTCTACCACCATCTGGTGTGGCTCTTGGTCCGGATTCAGAAGAAAATTCTGGAAGAGAGGGCGAAGAACTGGAGAATCTCAAGAAAGTTCCATCAGAACTGGAAACCAAACTTGAGATCTCCAAATGGGAGTTACCAGGACCGCCTCATTGACAACCGGGGAAACACGTAGCCCTTTTCCTGACTCCAAACTTGGAGAAATGCATCGGTCACCACTGCTTCTGGCTCTGGTCTCCAACCGAAGAACCTGACTATCTGGTGGTCCAGACGGGAGACAAACAGGTCTATTAAGAACAGACACCACTTGTCTGAGAGCATGGAGAAAACCAGTGGATCAAGTTTCCACAGGCTCAATTCCTGGAAGTGGCGTGGATGCCAATCCGCCACCTGGTTCGCTTTGCCAGGAAGACACTCCACCGTGACCAATATGTGATGTTCTAGGCAGAACTACCAAAAGTTATTTGCCTGATCTGAAAAAGCTTTGGACTTCCTTTTTCCCAGATGGCTGATGTAGTGCACTGCCGATACATTGTCCATCTTGAGGAGGACACAGGATCCTGTCTTTGGTCCAACACCGAACTGAGAAGAAGCCGGTGAGGAGCTCCAAACAGTTGATATATAACCTCTGTGCTTGTTGTGACCAACTTCCTCCTGTGGAGAAATCCCCACACCTTGCGCCCCAGACTGACCTGCTGGCATCTGATTCTAGGACAAGGTTGAGGGTGGAACCAAAGATTGCTCTCCCATTCCAGGCCTCCATGTGGGAAAGCCACCAGCTTATTTCTGACAAAAGCACTGACTAAGAGCAAGTTAGGCCCTTCCGCATATAGTGTGCCTTGAGGCGCTGTAGCACCTGATAATGTAGAGGGCCTGGGAAGATCGCTTGGATAGAGGATGACAGGAAGCCCAATAGATGAGCAATCTGCCTGAGGGACATGTGCTGTTTGGATAGCGTTTTCCGCAATTTGTGCTGGATCTTTGCCACCTTCCGGGGCGGAATGCTCCAGGAGGCCGTGGTAGAATCTATCACAAACCCCAGGACGGTCGTTCTCTGGGAGGGGGTCAGGAGTGTTCCAAGAGGTTCACCGCTGTCTGCAGTTGAAGGGGCAGTTTCCTGGGGCACTGGGCCAGGTATAGAATGTGGTCCAAATAGACAATGAGCCGTATCCCCTCTGTGCGTGTTCCATCACCGGCTTGAGAACCTTTGAGAAGCACCAGAGAGCCGGCGAGAGTCTGAACAGTAGGGTGGAGAATTCGAACGTTTGGAGACGCCACACAAACTGGAGAAACGGACGGTGAGGAGGGAAGACAGGGATTGTTAAGCGTCTTTTAGATCCAGACGTACCATCCAGTCGAATGATTGCAAGTCATCCCAGAGGAGATGAATGCCCTCCGTTTTGAAGTGGCGATAAACCAGCCACTCGAACTCCCTGAAGTTGATAACCGGTCTCTGGCCACCGTTGCTTTTGTCGACCAAGAACAGGTTGCTGATAAACCCGTTGGGATGTGTCCCTGACTGGCAAATGGCCCCTTTGGCTAAAAAGGCTTCGACTTCGTCGATGAATGGCAGCTTGCCTGGAGAAGCTGATCGGAAACAGACGAAACTCATGGTGGGTAGAACCACAGCACTCGATCTGAAATCCCCGTTTGTAGGACCCATGCATCGGTCGCGATGGAGACCCAGGATTGGAAATAATTTGCCAGTTGGCCCCCCACCCTTTGTCGGGAAGAAGAGAGAATGCTCACTGTTGGTGGAGGTGTGGGTGGTTTGTTCCCTGAAGCTGCCTCTGCTGCGTAACCAATGGCCTCTGGTGGGGTAGAATGAAGTCAAGCGATTGCTGTCCTGCCATTGGCCATGCTTAAAGCCTTGTCCCCTGGAGGGGTCCTGGGAGGAGAAATGGCTGGTCAAGCAACCCCTGCCACGACCGCCTCATAAAAAACCCTCGGGTTGAAAATCTGCTTAATGGAAGATTGGGCTTTTTCCAAGGACGTGAATGTCACCACAAACTTTCCCAACTCCTTGAAGGGGTCGCCAACAGACCACCCTGGGCCACCGCCTCCAGCTTCTTTTTTTAGGGGCTTCTGCAAGCACCCTGCCACATACTTTGCAACCTTATTCGCCGGGGCCCAGTCTGCAGACGTGGGGTGTATGATGCTGTCAGGATCTAACAAAACTGACACAGCATCCAAATGTCCCAGGAAGGGGACAGCATCAGGTGCAGGGTGCCAGGGCCTGGAGCGCTCGCCTTACTGTTGCAATACACAACTAGATCCTCCCCCTCTGGGTTATCCGGTGAGCCGGTCTGTGAAAGTCCTGGAAAGACATCAGAAGGCTCAGGGGGCCTTTCCGGGGGTGCAGCCTGGGCCAGGAAGGCCTTCTTTAGGCACGCAAACGGCTCATGGTCCACCCCTGTGCCACGTTTCCTCTTTTGGGGCAGTGGGTCTGGTCCCTGGGGGACCTGATGAGAGGCTGGGGACCCAGAGGGTCCCAAAGCTGTCTGGGCACCTTTTGCGCATTCATGCGCAATCTGCCTTGACAGGAGTTGTTCGAGGGGGGCCATAGCCTCAGAGACTACCCGGTAAATGGAGGCATCCACCCCCTGATAAAAATCCTTATCCCACTGGAAAAAGGACAGGGTATCCTCCTCAGCGTAAGTGCTCTGGGACACCTGCTTGACGCTTTCCCTAGAGCTATATCAGCAGGCGCAGTGTTGCTCCTTTTGGAACTGGGAGTCCCATTGAATGTGGACCAATGGCCTCACACTTTTGAAGGGTCTAAGCCATGGTGGTACTATCACGCAATGCATGTTGACTTTGGTACTGGGGAGCCAGTCAGTGGCGGCTCCTCCGCTAAGGTGGAGAAGCGTCGCCCCACTGCTTTGAAGCAGTGAAAGAAATGAAAAATAAAATTATAGTAACGTAATGTTATTATCATTTTATTTTGCCCTGGTGCTGCAGCTTTGTGTGACGGGGAGGGGCGGATCTGCTCTGGCAGGGGAGGGGTGATAGCACCCTCCTACGTGTGCAATGACTGTTTGGAGGGCCCTCTCGGGCCGACCAAACTGTCATGCGCACTTCACATGTTCGGAGAACATGCCCAGGCCTCCAGTCCCTGGCTGAGCGCCGAACCACGGCGCTCAGACCAAGCACACACTGCATTGCAGCGCTGTGATTGGTCAAGGTAGCCTGGCTGCTTGCTCCCGGATCCATTCCTGAGGAGAGACGCGGCGCTTAGGTAAGTTATTTTCTTTTTTTTTATAATACCCTTACCCCGCCGCCCATTACCCCCACCCGCCACCCCAGATCTGTGCCAGCCGCCACTGGAGCCAGTGGATATGGAGGGGCCAATGGCCTCACAATTTTAAAGAGCATAGCCCCAGGGGCACTCACCCAATTCATTTACCTGGGGATGCCTGGGACTGTGTCTCCACGAAAGGCCTGCATGGCTGTGCACAATTATACAGACCCCGTCTAAGAACTTGTAGTGATACTGACCCTAGGAGAGTGTCAAAACAATGGGGGGGGGAATGATTTTAAAGCGCCCAATGCGGAGTGTCAGTTGCCAGGTAAGGACAATGCTCATTAAGCTCTTGTGGCACGCATCTGAACAACTGCTTCTCGAAATCTGAGAGACGCACTTCGCAGAGTCACAGAGCTGCACTCTTCACAGCGCCCTCAAGCAGGCAAAGGACTGCACTGCAATGTCCATAACTGAGGGAAATGAACCAGTGCATAAGAAGCATGTTAGTGGTCCCGTGACACATACAACAAGCATTTGCAATGCAATAGGTCTCGCATTTGCAAGCGTTTCAGCTATTGGCAATGTAAATAGCAATGCCTTTTATTTATGTATTTTAAAAACCTGCAAGTGGTGCTTAAACACGCACTTTGTACTTACAGTCATTGCTTACGAGAAGCAATGCTGGCAGTAACTACGCCTCTTTTACTGCCAGCCGTGCTTTTCGTAAGCAAGGACTATAAGTAAATAATGTGCGTGTTTATGCACCGCTTGCCGCTTTTGAAAACATATAAATAAAAGGCATTGCCATTTACAGTGCCAATAGCTCAAACTCGTGTAAATGCGAGACCTATTGCATTGCAAATGCTTGTTTAAATTTACAGCTGCCTTCAACGCCATCAACCACCAAGCCCTGATCATCACATCATTTGTGGGTTATGACAACATCGTACCACTCTGGTTCTAACCCTTACTCGCAGACCAATGTTAATGAGTCCAGGTGGACACCTCCAGATCTCAGCGACTACAAGTGTCTCGTAGAATGTCCAAGCGATCCAGCTAAGCATTCAGGCTCTACATGAAGCCTCTTGCAGTCCTCCAGGTCAACCACAGAATCAAGGTCCACCAGTAAACTGAAAAGAAGCAAGCCTATCAGAAACTTTCAAACTTGGAAAAATAGTGTAAAAGGAAAAACAAGAGCGAGGCCGTTTTAAGCCACAATCCAGGTCTACAGCAACATCTCACCACTTTTTATGGTCACCCCTTCATTCATCTCTTCAAGAAGCATTTCACCGGCCATCAATATGGAAACAAAGACAAGGCCCAGCTCTATCTGTCCATGGGTGCGTCTGTGTTTTGAAGAGAACACCCCTTTCTCTCCCTCTGTTTCTTAAACAGGTGATGAGCTATTTGTAGTCCCAATTATGAATATTCCTGCTGATCCGTGAATAATCCAGATTTTGGACAGTATCTTTCTTTCAAAGGCACAGACCCTAGGTCTTACTAAGTGAAGGCCTTTGCAAAAATAGTTTTTTATTTTTTTATGAGTGGATTTGATCTTTGTTTTATTGGGGCAACTTTGATAAGTGTGCTTGCTCTGGCACGTCTTATTTTGACCCAGGATGTCTGCAAGGACATCTGGACGACTGAAGAAGCATCACTCCAGGGATAGGATGACGAAATGTTTCTTCCTGGCTAGGGAAATTTAAAATTTTTATGGGTTTGTGGGAATTTACTAGGATTGTTGAGTGGGACAAAGAGAGTAAACGTTTAATATGCTCCACCTCAGCACTTGCCACACCTGGTCACACACTGGCTCATAGACAGAGTGTTGTACATAGAAAAAGTCCATTGGCCAAGTGTATAAACAAGATAGCTTTATTCACGCTTAGTTCCAGGTTAAGTACAAGATAAGAAAAGACAAGCCCCACCAGGAGCAGCCTCCCTGCCGCTCAGCCTGCCTGCCATCAACTGCCACTCCACACAACAGCCAGGCACTCCAACATTCCATGAGGTCATCAGGCATTCTGACACTCACACTAGCTGAGCAGCAGAGAAGTCACGGCCCGAGAAAAGAAAGACACAAGCCAAATATAACACAGAGATAAACAAAGTCTCCGGACATACAACTATCTCATTGTTTGGTGCTTGGATGTGCTGCAGTCCTACAACCTGCAGAAAGTGATGAAGGCATCGGCAAGGCACAATATATTAGATTTCAAAATAGCAAGAGAAATAAAAAGTATAATGTAGTGGTAGATAAATTGTAGACATAATTTACCACTAGATACTACGCACTGGATTAAATATACTCTAGCGGGCAATGGAAATTTAGTCACAACATTAGACTTAAGTAACCGTTAAAGTCAATGATTGGTGAAAAGTGATTGAAAAGACATTGTTACAAGCCTTACGAAGGGTAAAGGTCTGGCACTCAGCTGTGTGATAAAAGGACTTGCTCTGCTACAACCAGAGGTGAGGCCTTCTGAACAAATAAACTTAAGTTCATAATTATGTCCTAAAGTTAGATTAATCTAAGCAGGAGCAGATGGCTTATTGTACCTGATTCAGATGTGATGAAGCTGAGCAGTCAGACCGATGGGCTGGCTACTCTTGCTCACATCAGTGAAAAGTCTCAAAGTTCCTAGAAAGTGCTGGTACCGTGCGGAATGCTATGAAGATTAAAAGGCATAAATAGGCTGTGATCGGAAAAGGGACATGGTAGGCTTCCATGTTTGGACTGTGACAAGGAAAACAACTCCCATTTCATAGAATGAAAATGAAAGCTTGTCCTGTTTAGAATATGTGACATATCTTCTGGATTTCTTCTAATTGTGAGGAAGTTATTTCACGCAATCCACAGTTAATCTATTTTTGTAATTGTAAGAACAATATTTTGGGGGAAAAAACATAAAACTGTATGAGTAAAATACTGTGCCACATGCTAGACATAAGCAAGTATGGAAGCTTAAATATCCACCTTAAAATCTGAAGGTCTTTAAAAATGTAAATAATAAAGTTATCATATTAGCAGGAAAAGGTGGAAACATTTCAAGAAAGGGCATGCATGGTCTCGGCACATTAGTTTCTAAAACAACATAAGACCTACTTCACCAAGGGTCATGCCAAAATTGTGTTAACACAAACACTACCGACTATGAGTTAACGAGTTTAACCAGAGCTGAAGCGGACTCTGCTGTCTGCACACCCAGGGTCTTTAGTAGAGGTTTAAGCCAATGTGACTGTCCTAGGGCTGGAGGAGTAAGCACAGAAGAAGAGTAAGCACAGCTTATCCACTTTCACAGTGGGGTAGATGGGACAATGTTGAGCAATTGCTAGACCCCATTGCTGGCCCAAATAATTAAATGGGACAATTCTGTTTCTTAATTTGAGATAAAGAGATCTAGAAAGTTCTGAAACAATTGAGTCTAGACATTGTTCATTAGTCGAAACAAATTTCCTTAAAGTGGAGCTCCTGTTTAAAGAACCATTTGTATGTTTTGCAACCATGGAGTCCCAGAAATGGTTCTCAAAACTGTGTTTGTTTTATTGTGTTTGTAGACTTATTTTCTTGAAGTTCTTGTACATTGATCTCTGCAAGTCACTGCAAAGGAATTCTTTCCTATAACCACCTCAAGACACTAAATGCACTGGTATCAGAACACCACTCATCCAGTCACCAAATGGCACACATTGTCACCAAAAGAACAAAATAGGAAGTTGAATGTTTGGATTGTCGGATCACAAACCTCTCTCATTTCGACCAAACTATCTTTCGACAGGGGAAGCGGGGTTGCCACCCGGCTGTTTTTTTACTGGCATGACCAGTATTTTACTGTTCAGACCAGTAAAAAAAATATGGGAAATGACCTAAAGCTGGTATTTTTCCTCTTATCAGAACATACTTTATACAGCAAATTCAAGAATAAAGCGCTTTAAAATGTGTTCTAGAGCTTTCTAAATGGTGTCTGTTTGATAATTAAAGTAAACACAGAAAGAAAAGCCATGATTAAAATAAGTAATGAGAATTTTACATAAATTCCTATATATGTATCTGACCCCTGCCCAACAGAATCTTAAAACATTAGCAAATGGCCTGTATTATTATTTGGGAAAGCTGGCAATCACAAGGTGGAAACCGAAAAATATTGCCAAAAACGTGCACCGCGACACTCCCTAGTTTTTCTAACCTATTTCCTGTTTCCTGTGGGTGCTAATACAAAAGGGTGGGGTATGGTTTGCTCTAGTTTGAAGACAAAATAATGCTAAGAAGTTAACCAATGGACCATTCATTCATATGAACTTAGATCCAGCAAAAAATGCCATTGAAAGCAGCTAACAGTTAGTCCTATAAGTGGTAATATCAAAAATTGGTCTGTTTTTTTCAGGAGCCAGTGGGTGTGGCATTCCTATTCAGACTCAACTCTAAATTACACCAGTCTTTTGCATACTAAAAATCAATAGGCATGGGTGGCTGGTTTATGTTACTCAAGGTAAATTACATTACATTTTAATGTTTCCTTGATTAAGGTTGAAACCAGAAGTGAAGTTTATCACTGCACTTTTAATTAAAAAAATATAATTCAGACTACCCCCAAGGCTATATGAATACTGTCATTTGACATTTGGAATGCCACAGAAAAAATATATTCAACCCTTGATTTCGACTACTTCAAGCAGGAACAGCATAGAAAGACAGTCTTTGTGGCAGGCTATGTGGCCAAATACAAGCATCCATGAATGGTTTCCTACAATAATAGCATCAAGGACAGAAAATGTGGATTACAACCATGTTCCAGAGTATTAGCTAACATAAAACCAACTTTGTGGGACTCTGAGGAAAGAGACAAGACTCAGGCAGGAAGCCCAAATGTGAAGGGAAGGGTCTATCCAATATTTGTACATTTGTGACATTCTCTAACTGGGTGTATGCAGGCACCAGGTAGTCAAGAGTTTAAGCAGTGGTAGTATGTACATATAAGAGTCTCTTCCTCTAGCTACCCTTATGTTCTGTATGTCTCAACCGTTTTTATGGTCTGTGTGGACAGCACAGCTGTCGTCAGACAATTATGTGAGCTTTTGGGCTTTGGCTCCATCCACACAGTACATATTTTGATTGGGCAGAAGTTGTGTACTCCCACAAAAAAAGAGTACTTGCTCTCCAAGCTGCTGTGATCATATTATTTATTTGTCTAGGCGGGTGAGATTGAACTTTCAGGTTCACACACATGGCATGGCAATGCTGTACAAGTGTCTTGGATAACTATATAGTTTATGTTGTTTGTCTTTCTCTGGCAGCAGCACAGATGGGAGAAAGGCAGTCATTGACCTACATGGATTATTAGGTCTGGCTTCACAGTGCAACTGTCACCTAACCTTTTAACCTACTCTAATATTATTCTACAGTTCTTTGCTTTCACACAAATACATATTAATTCCTATGCTAATTATTTGTAATTCTTCACATTACCATACAGAATTCTTTTAAAGCTAGACCTACTGGCATTGCCAATGCATGTTAAAAGGTTGTATCTTTTCCAGACAGCAGAAAAATGTAAATGAACCACGAAAAGCATCAGGGGCCGTGGAATAAAACCTTCTGTGGAAAGACTATGACACACGTTTTTAGAAAATGTGAAAATGAGGAATAATTTAAAAAACTGAAGGCTTCTCTCTAGGCTGGTTTACAATCATTCCTTGCAAAACACGATCAGTGTAGTTGTAATTTTAATATGCTGCACACACCAACTGCTGAATAACGAAATGCATTTATGTACATGGGGTCATATTTTCCAGCGAACTGTTTGTCATTGGGCTCTGGTTAAGTAAGAGGATCAGATACCATCAGAAAATCATAGTAAGTAGGAGTTACAACAAATTATTACTGCATAAATAACTTATTTCACACATTAAAAGGCCATCGTACCACTAGACTAAACCACTGCAGTGTGGGGAAAGCAAACACATAGAAAACAAATGTTCACCAGGTACACCCAAACACTACCTACTCAAGTGTATCTTATGTGAATAAAGTAAACATGCACAAAAACGCTAATTTCTGCCCCTTTCACACATTCAAACTTCACCTGTTTTCCAAAAGCAGTATCTATTGGCTTTGTCAGAGCTTCATTGTATCTGATGTTAGCCTGCACACTGGTATAGGGAACAGAAGCGTTCTTGGACCACAGTAATTTAAAGGGAGAACAGCTTTCGTGGTGGTGGCATTATACATCTCTGAAGAGTCATCATTTTGCCAAAGCAAACCTTATGATGAAAGAATATAAGATCTTTGTAAGCACATACTAATACCGTATATTTTTATGACGTTTCTTTTTTTCTTTTTTTTTTTTTGTATAGTGTTTTTGGACAGGTGTGAAACAGGCAGGAGACAGCCACAAATCATTCCTTGAAAGCCAAAGTGTCTGAAACCCATTTTGTACAGTGAATCCTGCAGGTGTTATCACCATCACTCAAATTTCAGCTGTCACTTCCTGGTCTTCGACAGAGCCGAGCTATAAAAACAAACTCCTGCGTCCCACAATTAGGCCCCTCATAATCAGAGCACTTCCCAAGACATGGGGCATTGCTGGGTGACACATGAGAGCTGAAGTGGGTAGATATAAATAACCTGTCTTCCCACATGCCTGGAAAACGCCAGGCAGCTGAGTCACAGTTAAAAAATATGTATCTTTTCCTAGCTCCTAAACACAGCACTGGATCAAAAAAATCATTCTAGAAATACATACATGCACATGAAACAGGCAGGGGTGGTGCGTCCATTGGGGCGTAGCCCCTCCGCCTGCAGCTCCCTCGGCGTCTTTGAACCTAAGTAAACTGAATCAGTTTACTTAAGTTCAAAGACGCCGAGGGAGAACTGACAATCATGTCAGTCAGCATTACGTCGGACCGCCCACCCCCTTCAGAGTCTGAAGGGGGTGGGCGGTCCTGCGTCATGTTGACTGACATGATTGTCAGAGGGACCAGGGGCAGCAGGCAGCACTGCAGCACAAGTGCGCATGAGTGGGGAAGGGCAGCGAATTTTCGCGCCGTGCCCAGTCATGCGCACTTGTGTGTGCACTGGCTAACGCATGCCCATTAGGAGAGCGAGGGTTGAGCAAAGGCTCAAACCTCGGTCTCCTAATGGGCAGGCGGGCGAGAGGTAACCGTGCCTAAGCCAATCCTGGCGCTGCCAGCAGCGCCAGGATTGGCTGAGAGGGGCTATAGGCGCAAACGGAGTCGGACCCGAGGCGGCGCGGACGGCGGACCTGCTCAGGTAGGATTTTCTTTTTTTTAATTTCAAAACTCCCCCGGCTCCCCCCCCCGCGCGCCGCGACTGGTGTGGTGTAATTGCGTGGGTTGTACAGTGCCTCGTTTTGTGGAGCAGGACTGTACCAGGCAGCTGTGCCATTTTATGTGCCATTTCCTTACGAAATGGTGCCCATTCCGTGTCTTTTAAATATTTTTATGACTAGGTATTTGTATACCTTATAATAGGCAGCAGCGAGCCGACACTGCGGGGGTAATAACTTTTTCTGGTTCCCATAGGAATGATGACAAGATACTATTTATTGGACCAGAACAAATGGCAGAGAATTAAAAATACACACATTAAGTTAGTCCAATCAGTTTCTGCCAAACATTGAGGCCTAGCGGCGTGATTTTCCATAGACTTCTGGGCGCCACTGGGAGCTGTAAATGAATAAACGATTAATTGTATTGCTTTGCGTTACAAATGGCGCGCACTTCAGTCATTCCGGTACAATAACACACTGTGTGTTGGTGCACCACGCGCCGCACGCACAGGGGAGGGCATGTAAACAGCAGACACAGATCAGCCTACTGCCAATGATTATCAAAAGCTGCAATTATGCGGCTCCGGAACCAAATTATGCCGCACGGTTCACTTAATTATGCAGCAAGTAACGTATTTAAGAGTCTTCTAAATTCTGGGAGCCCCGTTGTAAGTGACAATTGTTGCTTTGAGAACAGTGTCTGCGATGTGGACATGGGCTTGCGTGAATAGTGAAACACATAAATTATGACGTAAAAGGGATCATTGTTGTTCTCTGTTGGAATGGCATTTTAGACTTCTATTCCGAGTTTGAGGAATTTCTGGTAGCTACCATCCACACTGGATTCCAAGATTCGCAGAAAACTACAGACTCCAAATTATTCCGCAGGCAGTGGTTATGGAGAGCAGCTGAAAACTCAGGAGGGAAATGGGGAATAACTGGGTCGTTATACCTGGAATTACTAATTTTCCTGGTAAATCCTCATTTTAGGGGATTCTACTGGTTCAATGCGGTAACCCTGTTTATTCGACACCCCCTGATTTAACGGTATTTCCCATTATTGTTAACTCCTGGACTGCCGCCTCGGTGGCCCTGCAGGAAAGGCGTTGAGGGTCTTATAGTTTTATACTAGTCATGTTTGAACTCCACCAGGAGCGTCATTTATGGACACCATGGCATACGGGTGTGTAATGAACGTATGTAGGTGCCTGGCGTAGGCTGCGCTTCCTGTCACTCATGCCAACATGAGCTGTGGCGCAATGCATCTGGGAAAGAGAGTGTGCCTTCACCATTGTTAGTTCACTGCACAGAATGTAAGAATGCATAAAAAGTATACAAACTGAACGGCAGCGCAGAGTGCACGTCACACACTTTGTGGTGGAAAGTCTCAGCTGCTCGGAAAAGTGCACGAGTATTTCTAGCGGCTTAGTGCACTGCAGCTCTCTGATTGGTGAGATTCGGTGATACACAATGGACGTTCCTGTCCAGTGCATCATTATGTGGGGCAGACACAGCGGCCAATAGAAATCCAGCACACACACGCACGGACAGAGGACTGCCCGGGACAAGTACTGTCCCCAGCACAGTACTACATCATCCCATTACCACCACCATTACTGCATTACAAAGGTTGCCGTGACCGTTCTACCAGCTCCCAGCACCACCCGCAGCATTACACGATAACCCTATTGCAACACTCCCTCTCCAGCCCTCACTGCAGCTTCGGGGCACTAACCTGACAGTTTCTTCACTACAGTATCGCCACTGTGCTGCTGCTCACCGCCATTGTCACTACAGCCTCTCACACCACAAAACATCTTCCAGTATTACACTACATAAAGTACCATCCTCGGCTCCAACCCCTCAGCCTGGGACGACTCCTGGTGGCCAACGACGCTGGGAGCAGCCCCGACACCCACCGACCACGCACGCAACCTGGGAGTCATCCTCGACTCAACGCTCTCCATGGCCAAGCAAGTCAACGCAGTCTCCTCCTCCTGCTTCAACACCCTCCGCATGCTTCGCAAGATCTACAGGTGGATCCCGACAGACACAAGAAGAACAGTCACCCAGGCCCTCGTCAGTAGCAGACTTGACTATGGGAACGCCCTCTACGCGGGAGCCCCAGCCAAGCTCATCAAGCGACTGCAACGCATACAAAACGCCTCCGCATGCCTGATCCTCGACGTACCACGCCACAGCCACATCACCCCCCACTTGAGGAACCTGCACTGGCTCCCCGTCGACAGGAGGATCACCTTCAAACTCCTCATCCACGCACACAAGGCACTCCACAAAACTGGCCCAGCCTACCTCAACAGACGACTCTTCTTCTACGTCCCCAACCGCCAGCTCCGCTCCGCCGACCTCTCCCTCGCCACCGTCCCTCGCATTCGAAGAACAACCACCGGCGGCAGATCCTTCTCACACCTCGCATCCAAGACCTGGAACACCCTTCCACTAAGCCTACGACAGACCCAAGACCTGCTGACCTTCAGGAGGCTACTCAAGACCTGGCTGTTCGACCAGTAGCAGCACCCCCCCCCTTCCCTCTCCCCAGCGCCTTGAGACCCTCGCGGGTAAGTAGTGCGCTCTACAAATTCTGTGATTGATTGATTGATTGAGTTGGGTTACCACCCACCAGTTATTGTAATAAGAGTAAGACGCTGGTGGTGCCGATTTAAAGGGGAAGGGTGGAGACTGGAGGCAAAGAGGGAAGATCGATGTAAGGTGGTGGTGGCTGCCGCCTGCTGCTACCTCAGGGCTTTCGTACATCGTACTCCATCCTCCAATCACCCCAACACTATACCTCCGACCTATGGACAGCCCACACCCTACCAGGCACCGTGAGGCACGCATGCATACACCATAATTTACAGAGTCGAGATTTCAGTGATAATAATATCTACCAAATGAGCCTTTTATTATGTTAATTTAGATCGCATCCGTGTCATAATCTGAAATTATGTATATTTGTATCATATGTTCTAAAAATGTCAGTTGTGCAGTGCATTCTATATAATCCTGAAATGGTTGCCTGAAATTGTACTGATAACGCTGGACACTGGAGGGCAAGGGACATTTTCGTAGAGGTTTTTTCAGGACATCTATTGCTATCTATGTATTTAGATAAAACGTTTTTATCTATATACATAGTACATAGCTAGCAATAGATGCCCTGACAAACTAATGCGTGTGTGTTTCGGGGGCATCTGTGCGTCTAGTATATATTGAATATTAATTAATAATGTACAGAAACGTTGTTAGTGCCTTATGGTGCGATACAGATTGCAGCCATGAAGCCGGCGATGTGTCTTTTGCAAAACAGCCCTCTGTGCTTCACTGACAGAAAGCAGACAGCCATAACGGTCCACGTTCCGCTCCCCCTCCATGCCGCCTTCAAACCACCGACAAAAGGAAGAAAGGAAATGCAATCGCAGAACGAAAGCCTCAAGGCTTATCGCATATGACATGCAGAGCCATGCTGCTGGTGTATGAAAACACACACAGCAGCCAAATGCATAGACCATGACATCCGAATGTGAGAAAGAACATTGGTGTCTACTTTCACTACACGGAACGATGATTGCACACAGATATGTTTTAACGGCAATTAATTTCTAAAAACGTGACTGATACGATTACCATCCCACTAATATCTGACCAGGTGTCCGGAAAAACATGCCTGTTACACTATTGATTTATTATGACACACAAACAAAATTGACACTTGTTTCTTTTTTTAAAGGTGGTATTGTTAACTATTAAAATAATACCCACTTTATTGAGATGGGCAGTGCTTTATTTGTCCCGGTGCCTGAAAGAGGCAAGCACTGCACACAAAAGTCTGTTATGAAGCTCTGTGGTTATACTGAACAAGCAGCTACCATGTTGTTATATGACATTCCTTTATTAATGTAATAACTGCACTTTCACAATTGCTTTATTAGCCTTCTTGCTTCTCAAATTTGCTTGAAAATGCACCATTTGCCCACTCATTTTTCAAAATTTTCTCGGGGGGAGAACCCCCCCCGAGCCCTCCTTTAATTGTTCAGGCTCGCTCGCCACGGTGGTCTCCCACAGAAGGTTTACGCCTCACTACTTTCAAATCTCACCAGCCACCACTGGAAACAGGTTCTGATTATTTACTAAGGGTTCGCTTCTGTGCTTGCCTCTAAACCCTTTGCTTTAAATTACTATCCCAGTTTCCCTTCCCATATAAAAATTTGGTCACGGAAGCACAACACCTAAAACGAAGTAAACGTACTGTGCATCAAAAAAACAGACTCGCCCACTTAGGCAATCAATGAAGCTGTATTCTGACACAATATTGGAATACTCGAGGCTGTTCAGTTCTTTGAATTAAAGCCTGGCCCTGCGGGACAGCTTTCAAGCCAACTCGGCCAAAGAAATTGAAGCACATGGCAAACAAAACACATGACAAGAGTACAGCTCGCCAGAAAGGCGTCGGTGGCATGGGTAACACAAAAAAATCTTTATGCATGCATACCTTGTCTTCAATGGTAAGCTTTAAAAAGCAAAAACCTAATGAGAGCAGAAAAGGCTACGACAGAACACTTTTTAGGAAGTTGAGAGGAAGAGAAGAAATTCGTTTAAATTCAGCGTTTTTTAGTCAAACTTGCCTCAACAACAGAAGTGTATGAATGACTAGTTTTTGTAGGAATCTGGGTTAAGGTGTAAATAACGGGTTTAAGGAAAAAAGCACAACACGCAGGCTATGAGAGCAATGCTGTGCCTTTAAGGAACTGCAGTAAAAAAACTTCAGCCTGACAGCCTGCCCGGCCTCAAATTCCAAAACCTATTCAGAACGAAAACAGCTCATTCTGACACCTCGCCAGAGCTCCACTAGACAAACTCATCAGAGTCAGCCTGCATTATTTGATGTACCGTATCTTTTGAACCCATCCTTTCGTGCTCAATTAATTTAAAGGGCCACTTTTAAGCTAGGTTGAAGTCTAAAGGGCCCAGCTTTTGGACACGTGGTCTGTAACCAATTAGTGAGGGTGGGGTGCGGAAGATCAGGCCTGGCCTCGTTCACAGATGCAAACAAGGAGCTGCGATTAGAGGGAATGTATAGATGTGACTGCTGTATAGTGGGAGGGGATGTACCCTGTATGTATACAGAAGAGTATGTGCTCTAAAGGGGCGCTGCTGTTTGCAGAGGTAACAGTGCACAAAAGGAGTGACAGTCCCCTGCCCTGAGAAGGGTCCAGCATAGGACCCCAAACTCGTGTGTAGGGGCGGTAGGTGTGCTGTCCGGAGGCATGCAGCGTGTGGTGAGCACAGAGGGCTGTACTGTGGAGGAAGTCCGCCGCGCGCGCTGCCTGAGCAGGATCCCCCGCCCCCAGCTGCTCGCGCACTCACTGGAGAGTCGTAGGAGTAGGCACACTCGGAGTGGTAGACGCGGTCTCCGGTCTTGGGCACGCGGATGGTGGGCATGTAGGGCACCAGCAGCTCCCCCAGGTCCGCGGCCATTTTCGCGTGCCCGTGTGTCCTCGCTGGCAGGCGCGGAGTGCGCCGGCGGCTGTCCCAAGGCACTTGTCCTGTCCGGCTATTTTTACCTCAGAGCAGCAAATCACACCCCAGCTGCTCCCGGCCTGTCCGGCGGGCGCGGTGACGCGGGCCCCGAGGGCGACAGGCGTGCGGGACTGGGGGCATGCAGTGCCGAAGGGTCTCGGCGGGCTGGGGGAATGAGTACCCGAGGGCCTGTGTTAGTCATTTCTGTCAGCGGGTGCTCACATCAGCAGGAATGTCGCAGGTGTGGAGTTGGAGATATACCAAACGGTGAATGCGTCAGAGGCCTGTGCTCGTATAACCAATACAACTCTGTTTTGGGATTGTAAAAAGCATGGTAAATTAATTGTTCTGACTAACGGCACTAGTGTATGTGTGGTGGATCAGTAGTAATCACTACAGGATACGGGGTAAGGGAATTAAGTTTATTCCTTGAGCAGAGTTCAGCGTGTACCGCCATGAGAGCCTCTCGTCCTGAACCGCCCCAACCGTAACTTCCCCTCCCTCCTCGAACGGTCCCAACCCCATCATTCTATAGCTAGACCAATTCAACCAGTGGTGCGCGCGCACCACAGAGGAGCGGGGGGGGGGGAAGGGAGCGCGGCAGCGAGGCGAACCCGCGCTGCTGCGCGTGCTAGACACCGGTGGGAATGGGCGCGGCAAAGGCGGGACATGCGCCCGCCTTTGCCCAATTGCGTGCTGTCTTTCTTATAAAGACGCACGCAAAGCCCAATAACGGGGGGGGGGGAAACGAATCGCACACGCACGTGCGTGTGCGATTCCTAGGTCAGTTTCCATACCCCATACAAGAGGTCTCGCGCTGCGCGAGCAGTAGACCTAAAAACTAAAACCCGAGGAGCACAATTTGCACCAATTACACAAGTATCACATCATTAAACTGTAAACACATGAAGCATGACTTATCTGAAGCTGCTGAGCAGCGAAGAAAGAGGGCGCTCCAATAGTGACAAAGGACTTTATTGGGATTGTTGACATGTGAATGGCTGATAATGATGTTGTGGTTCTCTAGTGTTTCTGGGAACGATAGTTTATTTTAGTTGAACACTAAAATGGCTGCTGCTTTGAAATAATGTAATAAAAGCGAAGGAAGTAAAGCGTAATCCTCATCTCTGGTCCCGACATGGAATCTCGTTTAAACTTGTGGCACCACGAAAATATATGCTGATGACCCTCATTTCTAGTGCATATATTGCCTGCATCCTGATTATGTACTACAGGACTGTGATATTTGTAACATTTTCTCAACAAGGACCCTAAAGGACAGGGAAAGATATGTGGTTGAAGGCCCACTATTCTGGTGAAAACTCAGCCTATAGGGCGCCTTTGCTTCTTCCTCTGAAAGCATAAAAAACAGGAGCATTTGCAAGTGGAAGGTGTAGGAAATAAAAAGGTAATGGCCAAAGAGCTCACCCCGGCCTCCTCTATCAAGATTTTGCCCTACCTGACTGATGAAATTGCTAGAAAAATCTCCGAAATATGAAATTTCCCACCGATTCCTCATGTCCCTTGGCTTCTACTCACTATGAAGATGAAGAGAAGCACTCACATGCTAACAGCATCAGCTTAGGACTGGCAGTTCAGGATCATGGAACTGTGTAATGTGTGTAATCAACCCAATCTCCCTCAAGGCGCTGACATAAATTTCAGTTTTTTATGCACATTACTGATGCAGATCTACAGCTTTTCTTCAGCATTTACCAAATTCACCGTCTACTCCATAACAGACTTAGTCAAATGTCTCCTTATAAGGTCATGCGGTTCCAACCCCATCAACGATGTTGAGAAAAGAGGACTGCCTGATCCCCATGAGATCTGCATTGGTGTCAGGTTCTGCCCACGATCCTTTGGCCTGTGACTCCTGCCCCTCTGTGCACCCATATGCTATCAGAGAGCAGGAAGACAAATTATTTCTGGATCAGGTACGTAAACGCTCCAAAACAGTCCCTCTCAACTCCTTCAGATAAATCTCCTGAGTTATCACCTAGGCCGGGGGCCCTCCTGCAACAAAACAAGCCACAGGAAGGAGAAATACTCTTATTGCTTAAGGAAATGCTTCAGGACCATTCACAGAATAACCACCATCTTCAGAACCGATCCTGATCCTCCAGAAACCTACATTGAAGTTCCTGCTTCATCTGCTGATCCATCGTAGGTGGAAATCTTTTAATAGACCATACAGGATATCTACAGGACTGGCTTTTCTCCCTTTGGGTGAGTGCTCATGGGTGGGCCAGATTCTACTTGCTCTGTGATTCCAGCAGCTTCGACACCACCTGACTGTGCTGTTCCATAAGCTGCAGCCTGGGCATAGCTTCCACAGAAGCCACCGGTCCACCTGTCTTAAATGCACATTAGAAAGTTGCTCCCTTTACTGCCTCCGGAATCGTTTTTGGTGCTGTCTCAATTCTTAAAAGTCTGTAGGAATTAGTAGCGTGACCAGTGAAAAGGTTCAAGCTTTCTTCAAGGACCAGCATCTTGCTAACCCTCTTCCCAGAGTCCAGAGGTTGACAGAAATGGAAGAAATCTTTGGCTCGGATTCAGATGCCCTGTTTATGCCGTAACTGGAATTTAGTCATATGGAGAAAGCCGATTCAGAGGTGGCCAAACTCCTCCCCTTTTCTCACAAAGATTTTGGGCTGTTCTTGGATCTTTAAAATGGTAGTGGACTTAAAATTTCTCTAGAAGGTGATATCCTTAATCCTTTGGGCTCTCCTTTTGAGAACTATTCCTCAGTTCCATCTGCTGTGAACAAGCACAACTCAAATTGCCATTGCCACTTCTGGAACCAAAATCCAACATCATTATGGAAATCCTACAACTGTCTTTGGCTGCCCCAGAACCTCTTCCTCCGTTCAACGATGTTCAATTACTAGAACCAAGACTGGCTACCTGAGAAAAGCACTTATTTGGAATGCTGTAACCGATAATTGCTGGCTCGTGGTCGGGCTGAATATGATGGTCTCAGGATTCTATGAGTGACATATGTGGGGATATGGGGAAGTCCTGTAACTATCACAGCTGGCGTTGTTAGTATGTGCCCTACTTCTACAATAAATCATCCTTCCATCCCTAGCTAGTCTGTTGCGCATCACTAACTAACTTAACCACTGAATCTATTAGCATAATGAATTTCTTACTGAAACATGGACCAACCTCTACTCGGAACCTGATATTGTCCAAGCCCTTCCCTCTGATTATCTAATTCAGAGACTTGATAGACCTACAGGGAAAGGCGGTGGGGTTGCTATTATTTTTAAAAACTCTTTTAAGTGTCGCAACCTTGGGAGTCCTTTAAGTGATTGCGAGAATTTCCATTTTTCTATAAGACTCTCCCCCCTGCTTTCCTTTTCGGGCATTTTAATCTACCGACCGCCTGGATCGATGGGTCAGTTTTCTAACTCTCTATCCGAAACAGTCACTAAGTTGGCCAGTTGTGCTTCTAATTTTACTATTCTAGGCGATCTAAATGTCCATATTGACGACCATGCGTCAATAGTTGCGTCAGAACTCTCTTCGGACCTCGCCGCCCTTCAACTCTTCCAGAAGGTGCCATCGGCCACTCACACTAAAGGTCACCTTCTCGACCCTGTTTTTTCTAACTTACAAGAGCTACTTTGTTTGGACCCTACTCCCATTCCTTGGTCAGACCACCATTTGATCCCTTTATATTGGTCGCCTAAGTTGGCTATCCCTACTGTTCAACCATTAGGGAAATCAGTCCGCGGCTGGCCTAAACTTAGCCTAGAAAAATGGACCTCTGCTCTGGATCTTTCCAAACCATCTACTATCACTGATCCGGTAGTAGGGAATGACCATTTTAATAACTGGATCGAAGGGACCTTAAATCAGGTTCTCCCTAAAAAGAATATCCAGATAAACACAGGACCCAATAAAGCAGCCTGGTATACGCCTAATCTTCGCGAGTTAAAGCAAGTGTGTAAGAGGGCAGAGAGAAGCTGGAGGAAAGATTTCTCCCTTCCTAAGAAAAAGCAATACAGGGACACCATTAGTATATACAAATGCGAAATTAAAAAGGCGCAAGCATACTATTTTAGCGAAAAAATTTCCGCCGCCGTTAACTCCCCTCGGGAGACGTTTCGCATTGTAAACAAACTCCTCAATGTATCCACTCCCTTGGTCTCCCTTGAAGCTACAGATGACCGATGCAATGACCTCGCTAATTTTTTTCATAATAAAATTTTAACCATTAGCTGCTTATTTCCCAACTCTCTGCCTGTTCCTCCCTTAGAGGAAATAAAGGTATGGAGTAAAGAACATTCTCTTGAAGTGTTTCCGCCACTGGACATCGAAACTTTTAAAATCATGTTTGCTTCGGTTAAGAGTGGATCACCTAGTGATCCGGCCCCTCTTAACATCTTGAAATCTGTAGCTGCCTTAGTAGGCCCCACTATTATGGAACTGATCAACGCCTCGCTTTCCTCCGGGGTGGTCCCTCTCCTTTGGAAAAAAGCCTTGGTAAAGGCTTTACTGAAAAAACCGAACTTAGACCCCGACTGCCTTGGTAACTATCGTCCCATCTCGCTCCTTCCTGGGGTGAGCAAAATCGCAGAAAGGAACGTAAATCGGTTGCTCTCCAGATACCTAGAAAGGGAGAACCTTCTTCACGCGTCCCAAACTGGGTTTCGCCCAGGACATGGGACGGAAACTGCTTTACTAGCAGTCGTCGAGGATTCCAGAAGGATCCTCGATGCAGGAGGCTCCCTGGCCGTGCTTCTTTTAGATTTTAGCGCGGCCTTCGATACGGTTAATCACCGTATTTTAGTCCAACGGCTTCAGGACTTGGGTATTACTGGAATTGCTCTGGACTGGCTGCAATCTTTTCTGGAGAACAGATATTTCCAAGTAGTCGAGGGTGAGGCCACATCCACTCCTCGACCTCTCCATTGTGGGGTTCCTCAGGGGTCGTCCTTGAGCCCCACTCTTTTTAATGTTTACATGGCTCCTCTTGCTGATATTGTTGTTCCATTTTGGGGTGCAAATTGTCACTTATGCCGACGACACTCAATTGGTCGTCGCTTTGAACCACACCAATAAAGCATCTACCTGTTTTGGCCCTTGTCTCGAGGAAGTGATGAGATGGATGAAACATTCCCATCTTAAACTCAATGGGGACAAGACTGAGCTTATGCTCCTTGGCAAACCTTCTCTCTCTGAAATAGCTTCTATTTGGCCTATTTGTATGGGCCCTATGCCGGCCCCTAAATCAGAGATAAAGAGCCTTGGTGTTTGGCTTGACTCTGAGCTCGGCTTTAAAACCCAAGCCAGAAAGGTTGTTGCCTCCTGTTTTGGCATTTTAAGAATGCTGCGCAAAGTGCTTCCTCTGCTACCCCACCAGGTTAGAAAGCTTGTAGTCCAATCGCTTATTTTATCTCGTTTGGACTACGGAAATGCTTTGTACCTCGCTGCTCCTAGCCTGGTGCTGGCCAAACTTCAAACTGTGCAGAACTGTGCCGCTAGGATTCTTATGGGAATTCATAGTCGCCAAACAGCAAGGCCAGCCTTAAAGGCTCTCCACTGGCTTCCAGTTTTGGAAAGAGTCCATTTTAAAGCTTTGTGTATTACTCACAGGCTGATAGGAGGGAATGGACCTCCTATTATCTCATCTTTGATCCAGCCCTATTTAGCTACTAGGGACCTTCGTTCAAATAATCTTCATTTGGCTTCTGTGCCTAGAATTAAGAAGGCCCGAAGAGGCGGACGTCTTTTCTCTTACAACGCCGCTAAGCTATGGAATTCACTTCCTCTGCAGCTCCGAAAGGAACCCAACTATATGTCATTCCGTAAGATGCTCAAAACTTGGGTTTTCCCCCGATTGATCGTGTCATAGCCGATTCGACCTGCCCACAGCGCTGGGATGCCCGCGGGTAACCATGCGCTTTATAAATATCATTTTCATTTCATAACTTTTATTGCCCGGCTCACATTTCCAACTAATTCAAGCGAAATGGCTTGTGGAACAATTGCTATTGCAAGATGCCATCTTACCCAGGAGCTTCATTACAGTTCTTACAGTTGACCGGTGAGTAGATTGAAAAAGAGGAGCAACTGTTGAAATGTCACCACTCTCTGCAGGTTCTGGTATGGTTACCCCATGACAGCATGTAAGATAGATCCTAGGTGGGACTGAATATGTTGAGGTTGGAGGTGGGGCTTCTTTACATTTACTGGAAATCCTATGCTGCGGGGCAGGGTTAGAGCTATCGGAGTGTGTGCTAGACATTGCTGCTTGCTGTTGCTCTTGATCAGCCAGTCGTCGCTATATGGGAAGACATGGATGCCCGCTCTGCGTAGCTGAGGCGACACCACTGCCAAATACTTGGAGGAGACCCTTGGAGCAGTAGTGACTCTGAAGGATAATACTGTGAATAGGTAGTGCTGTCCACTTACCACACATGGAAGGTACTGGAGATGAGTGGGGTTTATGGGCATGTGAAAGTAGGCGTCCTTGAGGTCTAACAGCATCATGAAGTTCTCTTGTCGGAGCAACGGGAAGAGGTTCTGCAAGGTTGTCATGTGGAAGTGAGTGGTTTGAGATCCAAGATGGACCAAAGGGCACCCTTGTTTTCTGGGATAAGGAAGTACAGTGAGTAACGCCCATTCCCATTAGTGTGTGTGGGGGGGGAAAATCACACCCTTTTGTAGGAGCGCTTGTACCTACTTCTGTAAGAGTGTAAGATGATATTGACTGAGGGTGTGTACTGATGGTATGTTGTGTGGGGTAAATCACAATTCTAAGCAGTAGCCCTGTTGGACTACTAGCACCCATTGATTGAAGGTGATTTTCACCCAACAAGAGTGGAAATACCCTTGTCTCCTCCCCAACAGGTGTTATATGATCAGGAAGTGTGGTCAAGTCAGTGTTTGGCAGTGGAGGCTCCTTTTCCAGAGCCTCTTTTGTCGCTGCCCTTGCTGGCCTTGTAACTCCCTCTTGAATAACCCTACCTGGCTGGGAGTTATGGAAAGTCTGCTACTGGCTGTGGCATGTTTGGGGCTCACTGGCAGGTGTGCTCTTGCCCCTGGATTGTTGCCTGTGAAAATTATCCCTTGGAGTGGCAGACTACACAACACCTAGACTTTGCAATCTCTGTATCTTTTGGGGTCTAAAAAGAGGTTTACCATTAAATGGGATGTTGAGTATGAGTTGCTGGACCTACTGACGAGGACTTACCTGAGGGTTAGCTGGAGGTTCCCCCCATGCCTTTCATCATGGCCCGCACACCCTTAGAAAGAAAAGTAAACAAAGTGTTAGAAAGAGAAGAAAGACTAGGAGAAGGAAGTGACAGAGAAAGGAAGAATGAACTAGGAAAAGACACACACACACACTCACACAGAAAAAAAAAAACCTATAAAAAGCTGTCTTCCGGACTGCAGGATGAGAAGGATGAAGGAGCTGAAGACACCACCTCGACTTATGTGCAGCCAGGAGAGGACCTTCAACTGGAAATCGTGGAGCAGGGAGTACCTGTACAGAGTATAAGGATGAAGAGAAAATTGCGACTGCGGTTTGGCCTCAAGAAGTCCCAGTCCCGCCACGACCATGGGAGGGCTGTGACTCTGCAGGTACGTCTCAGGGTGGCCATGGTGTGAACTAAGGGGGTGGGGCAGCCCTGAGGATAAACTTATAGCAGATTGGCGGCCAAAGGCAAAAGCTCACAGCAGTATTAACAAGCATTTGCAATGCAATAGGTCTCGCATTTGCGAGAGTTTGAGCTATTGGCATTGTAAATGACAATGTCTTTTATTTATGTCTTTATTTTTAAAACCAATAAATAAAAGACATTGTCATTTACAATGCCAATAGCTTAAACTCTCGCAAAAGCGAGAGCTATTGCATTGCAAATGCTTGTTGTGTAGTGCTACCAGTAGTGACCCCTGCCATGACTCTGGGACAGCTGACCCCAGATATCCTATCCTGCTCAGCTGGGCAGACGCTTGCAGTAACTACTCCAGTGTGTCTCGCTCTGAGGGCTAACCAAAACACTGGCACAACAACCTTCACACTTGCCAAATTGGCTAGCTTTTGTATGTATGACACAGTAGTGAGCAGAAAATCAATAAGCCAATGATAGGCCACTGTTCGCATTTTGCTTGGACATGAAGCACTAGTTTGACATACAACTGACGCGTAGGTGAACTGAAAATTTGTAATAAACTACTTTTGGAAGCAGGGATCCATTAGTGATCCAGATTTGCGCATCAAAAACACGATCACTGAATTTGAAGGGTGAAGGGGTAGACTGAAATCAACGTTGACAGCAGTAGAAAACAGCAACGGAGAAGCTGGAAAGGAAAGATGGTGAACAAATGAAGGCACCTTCGCAGTCAAATGGGCAAACATTTGGCCAGAAAGTCACAGAACAGGTGAGGACACATCACTGGTGCAGACAACGTTTCTTAATTGAGAGAGGATACCAAAGAGTTCCTTGGTGGGGTCAGAGTCACAAGAAAGGCAGATGGAACAATAACTCTTCTTGACTTTCAGGGTTGTTGCCCTGTGCATCCTCAAGTGTGGTCGGTAGATGGGCTAAGTTGCCTGTTCCATTACTTCACTTACACAAATGCTTGGTTTATAGCATTGAGAGTTGCAATCTCTTTCAATAAATATTTTCCAGATCCTGTATTGCTAAGAGAGGGAAAAGCTGTTGTACTTACTGTATCTTCAAGTCACAGATCAGAAGCTGAAACAGCAATATTTGATTGGGTGATACTGTACAGCAGGGAAAAGATGGGCGGAGGAGTCTTATCAGGACTCTAATAGGGTATGTTTGGTCAAGGCTGAGGTAGCAATGAAGACCAAGATAGCAAGGTGGACACTCCAAGAACTAGTGAAGGCTTTAAAATATCTATTATCATGTAATCTGTAAAAAATGTCATGTTGCTGAATGGTTTGAACCAATGACGCGCAAATAAAACTGCTGCAGTTCAAAAGTATAGATTAAGGATTTAATCGAGTGATATAAGGCCTGTCAAAGAAGAAGCCAACAAGGACAGTCTGGCAGACTGCTAAGCAAAGGTTTGTAGTGGAATCGCAAGTTTCAGCAAAGGAGAGCTGAATGCCAGGAGAGCAGAATGTGAATAGATGGAGTGAGTTGCTCTAGGCAAGGAGGGAGTCAATCAGTAGTGGGGAAAGACTTAAAGGTGTTTTTGTGCACCTTGATTTCACGTCCAGTTCTTACTGAGTCGGAAGAAATACTTTCTGGGAACAGGGCACGGATATCTGCCAATCATGCCTCAGTGAAGAACAACCAATCAGACTGCTTTTCAGTGAGCGGTAAACGGACGAGTGTTTGGACAGGATTCTTACATGAAAAGGAATGCATTTCAGGGATTGCTGAAAGAAAACAAGGAGATGGGTTACAGGTAGATGCATGCAGGGTATATTAGGAAGGACTGATCCCAAAAGGAGGAGCAGGAATCGGACCATGTTGGGCAAAAAGGTCTGAGAAAGGTGCCCAATGGGAGGCTTGACGTTTAAGGGCACCCCTCTTGGTTTCTGGTAAAGTGATGGAAGGCAACAGGGCTTACCAGGGAGGGTGTGGGAAATACAGAGGGACATAGTGTTATGGAGGGTGAAGATGAGGGTGAAATGAGGTTAGTTGGTGGCATGGAAGAGAAGTAAATGCATGGGAATAACTAAAGGTGAGCTGAAGGTACAGAAAGTAGGTTTGGAGAGGATGCTGAAATTGGCCGATAGAACTTCACATTGTCACACTCATCACGGACATGACAAGTGGAGTGCTCGGTGTTAAAATGCAAATCGAACAGAGGTGAACCACTTTGTTGATGTGGTCAAAGATCGAGTACTGTGCAGCAGACTGAAAAGTTTCGAAATAAAGTACGTCTTGTAACGAGATAATGCAGTTAGTGTAGCTGCCATAATAGAAGATCTTCAGCAAAATGTAAATTTCCTATAAGTGTACAGCCAAATATGAACCCTGGAAGTTAATAAAAATAACGTTTTTCCAGAAAAAAAGGAGAAAGTTCAAAATTAAAGTAGAATACAGGTCGAGGACAAAACAGCACCCAATATCAAATTAAGTGCATATTGCATCTTTGAACTGGCAATGAAAGCACTTTGTGGAGCGCTCCGTGCCCTTTATGCCAAACAGTATACGTCAGTCACCCAGTAAAAGCAATGCTAAGCCATCCAACACAATATCTGCAAGCTGGTACTGTGTGCGCACACAAACTGCCGAGTCAAGAGTACATAGAATAACTGGGAAGCGCCACTAACCCTGCTGCATAAGAAACTGAAGTGTATGCTTACATCTTGATGCCTCAGCAGGTAAGTGACACCAACATTTTAAACTATCAGGCACAGAAAAACCAAACAGTTGCATAAACAACACAACTCCCTCACAAACACTCAACAATGGCAGCCCGGCAGTGACAGACTCCCTGCCATAAATCAGGGACAGTGGGAAACCGCGCGCTGACTAGGGGCGAGAGAAGGCATATTCCTAAAGAAAACAGCAACAAAATGACTGCACGGGATAAAACACACATGCAGCCTGAGATCACAGCACTCCTCTGCCCTGGGCAGCCCCAGGCGCCCAGCCGCGCTCCCCGGTGGAATATTAACAGGATGCGAGGCAGATC
Source organism: Calotriton arnoldi (assembly GCA_963921515.1). Lineage (NCBI taxonomy): Eukaryota > Metazoa > Chordata > Amphibia > Caudata > Salamandridae > Calotriton > Calotriton arnoldi. Next base: position 2,085,943 of record CAWUFW010001043.1, read on the forward strand.
TGAGCCCAGGATTCGGAAGGATGAAGGGGGTAAACATGGGGGCGCACTACAGAAGTGGTTGCGTGGATACAATATGGAGTACAAGAAAGTGGAAGCAAGCGAAAGTGAAAGCGTGCCATGCGCACGCTGTGATAAAACGCAGTGATGAAAAGAGACGCCCGGCGAACAGGAGACGCGCGCCATGCGCGCAAGCGTGCTGAAACGCCGCGAGCCGTGCACAAGGAGATGTGCACATCGCCTGTCCGGGCACGTGCACACCTCCTGTCCCCCTTCCGAGGAAAAACCGACAACAATAGATCTCGCCACGGCGAGCAACGCATGTGCTGCGTCGCTAGGCGAGACCTAACAATAGATCTCGCCAAGGCGAGCAGCGCATGCGCTGCATCGCTAGGCGAGACCTAAAAAGTGGAGGGTGGGCGAGAAAAACGCAACAGCTGTACAGGGAGGAGGTCAGGGAAGAAAATAAGCGGTGGAAGCGAGGGGGGCACTGCGAATATGGGAGAAATTCAGACAGAAAACCACAATTGCTCGATTAAAAGGAAAAGGGGGCTCTAAATAACGGGCAAATGTTGGGGAAAGAATGCTCTGGTTTATCTGAAAGTGTGATATGAGAGGAAATAAACCTACAAAAATAAGGAAAATATATAAAACACCATGAGTAACCACAAACTGCCAAAGAAATAAATAAAATACGATAGATACAAAGAGAGACAAAAAATCTTTACTAGATTTTGTTATCCTTATTTTACTATTTACGTTTACCTTCTCCTTTGTTCGAAGGGATTTATAGCCTAAAGTGGTACCCAGAGGGATCAAGCCAACCCTGGTAGTCGGAGGGAAGATCCTAGACAAAAGAAAAGGAAGGGAAGAACATGACTTTGAGTCAATCACTGACGAGCCTCTCTCCTAAAAACACTGTGGAGTTTTTTTATGATTAAATTGCCCAGAAGACAACCAGATTGCCAATGAAACCCTTCTTCTCTAAAATACCTCATCCTGACGTGTTGGTTCTAATTCTACTGAATTCAGTTCCCTTGCATCAAAGACCTAAGTTTAAACCCAGAGGTGTGAAGTCATGCGTATCTGCAGAGCAGGACACTGCCATTCATGCTGGAGGAGGTGGTGTCCGCAGCATCCAGGACACAGTAGATATTTGCATTGTAGATAATGTTCCCCTACGTAACAAGCTTCTCATTGCTTTCACTGTGTCACGAGGTGCTCTACGAGTGCCTCCATCTCCTATTAATGAAACCAGTCATACCTTAACAGAAGGCTAGTAAATTGACTATGCACCACTTGGGGGGTTGTGCCAACCGCTACACATTTACTAGCGGTGCCGGGGCGCTTGCTTTCTTTCCTAGGCGTGGGGTGTCTCCTGTTGCCTGAGCTGAGACACTCCTTCTGGTGGTATGAACCACTATGGAGTCTGGGGGAACCTGAACTTTAAGGTAGAGAAGGTCATTGGGAGACACTTGTGCACACACTGTGTGATGACCTTTGCCCTGCCTGATTGAGTCTTTAAAATTGTCAGTGGCCAACTTGAGCATGATCTTGAGTGGCAAGAATTGCACACTACATTCTGTCTTTGAGAGGGTCTCCACCAGAAAGTTATCTTTGTCCTGTAGGACTTGCATGTCGACTTTGCAGTGGTGAGCCGGTCTCTGCATAACTGCATGATATGCCAAAGTATCGTCAATGGTATGACCAGGTAGGGCTCTACATCCTGGTCGTCAGGAGGGTCAACATTATAGTCATCCCAGGGGTCATCCCTGCACCCAGCACCAGTGGGCTAGTCACCTTTGTCTCTCTCCTGTACGGGCTGCCTCACTCCAAAAAAGAATGGACTGACCTTTCCAGGAATTCAGATGGAGGTGGTGGGGAGTCTGACAGTAGTGGTGGATGATGTGGTGGTGCATGCGTGGGTGTGCGAGGCTGGGGAGTAGGGCTTGTTGCTTGGTCCCTACACTTCCTGAGCACTGGGTGTTGGGGTGCTTCAAAGGCAAGCTCTTCTTCGAAGGTTAACCTTTTTTTTTGATTCAGAGGTAACATGCAGGATGGCTTTGCTTCAGGCAGTTTAGCCGAAATCCTGCCTGGTTGTGGATAGATGAACAGACGCCTTTGTCTGGCATTGAGTTATTTGGCCATTCTATCCAAGGACGAAGCATTTGAGGTTGGAGTTGAAAAGGTCCTCAGCATAGCCATGGTGTTAGGTTTCTGAGGTGCATTTGGAGCAGATTTTGGCTCCAAGGTGGAGGCCCTATGCTTTTCGGGTGGGGGTGGTGCAGAGCGATGCGGCTCCACATCCTTTACAGGGTAATGGCTCAGCTCAAAACCTTGTCTCTATGTCAACCGGAACCAGAGGATGGCGGTAGATCAGAGGAACACCTTTTTCTTGGCTTGCTCTAGCCTCGTTGCCCAACTCTTGTGGAAGCGGTGCTCTGCCTCAGTGTAAGGGTGTGTGACTGGTTGAGGCTTTGCGCTGTGGGATGGGGTAGTACTTACAGCCATCAGGGTCTTCTTCATGCATGGTGTTGTTCCAGGAGGGTTCACCTCCTCTCCCTCGGAGGCACTCGAGGATAACGTCTTCGCAGCTTGGCATTGGTTGGGCCCCTGGCTTCTGCAGGGGACCACTACCTCCACTGCTTAGTCTAACAAGTCCTGCCTGCTGCAGATGTCTGGGGTGTGGATAACGACCCCTGCTGCATTTGTAGGTGTGCCCAGCGCCTTTCTTTCTGGTACCTTAGTGTCTTCATGCACTGAAATGTGAGACAGAAGTTGTATGTGGACTCCTGATTAGAGGAGAAGCAAAGATTACAGATGGTCCACCAAAGGATACTTGGCGTTGTACTGTGGGCAAAACTGAAAAGGTGTGAGTCTCGACCTGTCAAAGTCCAGGCGCCTTCCAATCGGGCAATGAGTTGACCGAGTCCTCAAGGGCTCGACCTGTCAAAGTCCGGGCATCTTCTCATTGGGCAATGAGTTGACCGAGTGTAGAAGAGCGTTGTTCCATACTTAGAAAAAACGGGTGAAGGTAATTTTCCTGGTTGCTGGAGCTGAAGAGTTGTAGTCTGGCCTGAAGTTGCAGCGTGAAATGTTGGTCTGGGTCTTGTAACTAAAAATGTCTGAATGCAATGATTGCAGAAATACAATGGAAAGTCATGCCCATGTGTATTGAGGACCAAGGAAGGAGTCATACAACATCCTATGACTCAAAGCTTTATCTACGAAAAACAAGTTGTAAAGTCTGAACCCAAAACTAGAGGGCAGGAGTATGCAAAGCATGTGAATCTACAGATGAAGGTAATTTTTTCTTAGCGCTGAATCACAAGACTCAGCTAAAATTTCTACCTTGAAAAACACCCTTCCTGCTGGCACTAACCTCTGGTAGGTTGGTGGGGTGAGACAGGCCTTTTCAAGTAAAAACCCTTACTTCAAATCCTATGACGACAAGGTTATTCTGACACACAGCCCCATTATATAGCAAAGCGCATGCAAGTATTCATTTAAATGAACAAGATCTGCTCCAAACATTTTTTGCAAAACTGGAGACCTTTCTTTACATAATGGACTTCATAAGATCTTAAAATTCTATTTAGAGAGAACCAAGGGCCAGATGTATGTAGTACATCAATTGCGACTACCAAATAGTGAATTTTTGCGATTCGCTTTTTGGCAATCTCAAACACCAATGAACAAATGTTTTTATGACACATTTTGCAATTGCCAGTGGGTCACAAATAGACCTACTGCATTAATATTCATGAGGTAGGTCTCCGTTTGCGACTCATTGGGAATCACAAAAATCACAGGGATAGTGGCCTGCTGGGGTCAGCAGACCGCCACGCTGTGATTGCTTTTCATGAAAGCAATTTTTTTCTTTTGAAATGCAGACCATGTTACTTAAGGAAAATAGGATGCATTTCAAAAAGAAAAATTTTAAGTTTCCTTTTAATTTTTTAAGAGTAGGCTGTGGTCTGTGGGACCATTGCCTGATCTCAACAAGCATTGGCATAGCCAATAGGTCTCGCTTTTGGGACCTTATAAGTATTTAGTTATGCAGCACAATATCCTTGGTGCAACAACATCAACTGTTGCATGGCTAAACACTTATAAGGTCCCAAAGGCGAGACCTATTGGCTATGCCAATGCTTGTTGTTTTCCGCTGTGACTCCTTAAGTGCAATAGGTGTTCCCAGACATGGGTCACTTGATCGCTGGGTCATAGGAATCAAGCGATACCTCACTGATGGGGGCTACAGAGGCTGAAATCAGGCTGAGCAGCTTGTGCTCCCCTGTGGAGGGGTCTGGCCTCGGAGTCTGGTTTGTTTAAGGCTGGTGTCCTCTCCATCTAGAGCAGAATAGTGGGCAACTGGAATTCGGCCCTGAGTAATTACAAGTGGCAGAGATTACTACCAGGATTCCACCCCTTTCCTTTTTGTTTTCTTCTGCTATGATCCGAGCACTATCAGGCTTTCCTTGAGCTCGGAGGAAGACAGCACCAGGAGCTTCTCACGTTGCCTCTCACGGCCCAAGAAGCACAACAGCATGTCCTTCCTCCTTCATCTACTCACCCGGTGCTGCTGCCTTGCACACAGCAGACATGCGCATGAGCTGCACGAACCCTGTCACTGCCTGTAAAGTTGACCTCAGTACCACCCTTGCTTAGAGCCTTGCTGGACCCACTAGAGGCAGCCAGTGCCCAACAACAACCACTGCGGACCGATGCCACTGGTTATCACCTGGGCAACAAATAAACAGGAGAACAGCACAGCCAATGTACTACTTCCGCCCTCTGTCTGCAAGATATTAATAAATATTAATAAATATCTTCTGTACTCCTTCTGCCCCTTAAAAAAAAATGTTTTTTTTACAAAAAAAGCCTTTTTGGGTGTACTGGCTTACTTAAGGAAGCTCTCAATGATGACACCGAATGGGGGCTGCGGTCATAGGTGCTCGTGGAGGGGGTGAAAAATAACTTTCAATTCAAAATTGACCCATTCACTGCTTATCTATAATAATAAAGATGTCACCAAGCTTAATTTAGTACAATTATAATTCAAATGTCAGCACTGTGCTGCCGAGAGAAGGTACAGGTGCCCAGAAGTCCATCTGCTGCTCGTTATTTGCCCTCCGTTTGCTGTGCAAACACCGCAGCAGAGGGACTGCAAGGGAATGCCTCGCGCCGCTGCGGTGTCAACAAGGACTGCGTCTGAGGCAAATATGACATGCTGTTTCAAGTCGCCCGCTGCCTGAAAGCACAACAGCTGGCACACGACGTGCCCCCGCCGCCACACACGCGGCTGCAGGGACAGAATGGCACAGCGAAGCCAATAACAACTGGGCGACAGTGACGTATTATGACGAACTCAAAAATAACCCCAAATCTGTTTACTGCAGTAAGCAATGGAAGTAAATACAATTAAGGTGAAAGTTGGGTGCTGCAACCCGAGGAGATCCCTTCCGCCCAAAAGGCAAGATTGTTCTGAAATTGAAGCGCGCGGCGTCGAAGTAAGTAAATCAGCACTATATCTCATGGAAGGAAACACACGATACGACAACGTATAGAATGAAACTATGCTATTTTACTACTGTAACACGTGCACATAACAAAACTGCATCGTATAATCGTGCACAAGGTTGTGCTACCTTGTCATGTTGTGGCCTGCAGAAGAAATAGGGAAACTTTAAACAAGGTCAAGCCAGCCACATGTGAGGCAAAGGATGGCATGTGAGTGACACCTTGCTCGGCCATTCACCTGCTGGGAAAAGGTCGAGGAGGAGGACAGAAAGCCTGCCTCAGCCCTTGCATGGATGTGTGCTGTTCTTCAAAGGTTGTGTGCATTGCCAACTGTTATCCCTTTGAGTGCAAACACACCTGACACTGCTGTCCAAGGAAGAACAGCACAACTCCTGAGTCATTCTGCAAAAGTCTGTAGCTTAGAAGAAAGAACAAGTTTAACAAGAAGCGCGAGCAAAAAGGAGACGGAGAGGGCGGAGCGAGTGAGTGGCCGGGACGTGTGGGCGAGGAGAGAGGCGCGCACGCTTGGGAGAGCAGTCTGCTCATTTTCAAGCACTGCACTCGTGCTTGTGGCCCGCCCCTGCTCGCTCCCGCAAGGTGGATGCCGCCACAAGCACGAGTGTGTGCTTGAAAATGAGCAGAGCGACGGCTAAAGTACCCTCCTAAACAGTGCATGCGCGCTGCGTAGGCGAGACCTAAAAAGGAATAGGTTACTTACCCTGTAAGCATATGTTCGTGGCATGTAGTGCTGTAGATTCATATGCTCTGCATACTCCTGCCATCTTGTATTGGGTCGGGAGTTGGGCAATTTGTTTTTCTTCGAAGAAGTGTTTTGAGTCACGAAGTCGTTTGTAAGTGATGTAGGTAGCACACAATGTCTTGTACCGTGGCTTTAAAAGGGTCAATTAGGTTTGAATGACAGCAGCAGACAAAACATTTTCACTTTATTGCATAGCAAGCTCTAGTGGTGGGTCTACGCGCTTCTTTAAGAAGTTTCATACCTTCTGATGGCAAGTTAAGGTAACCAAACTCTATGACCTCAGGAGCCAAATTGATATGTTGAGAGTTTTGGGATCTGGGTGCCTGATTTGTCTATGGTTCTGAGTAAGACGGTCCGGCCTGTTGGGGAGCTTCTCATGTGGAACCACAGAGAGGTCTAGTATTGTTGTGAGGTAGGGTTGACGAGCCCTTGTGGGTGCTACTAGGATCATTGTAAGAGAAGTCTGCCTGAGCTTCCAAACTAGAAATGGAAGGAGAGGAAGAGGCGGAAAAGCGTAGGCAAATATCCCTGGCCAACTCATCCATAGTGCGTTGCCCTTGGATAGTGGGTGTGGGAACCTGGAGGGGAAGTTTGGGCATTTTGCATTTTCTGCGGTGGCGAAAAGGTCTTTTTGAGGGAACCTCCACTTGTGGAAGTATGAGAGGAGGACTTGTGGGAGGAGTTCCAATTTGTGGACTTGTTGCTGCATTCTGCTGAGCAGGTCTGAAAAGTTGTTGTCTGTTTCCGGAAGATATTCCTCCAACAGGTGTATGTTGTGATGTACAGCCACTTCCAGATGGTCTGAGACACACGAGACAGGTGTGGAGACCGTGTCCCCCCCCCCCTGTTTTTGTAGGAATACATGGCTGTCATAGTGACTGTGCGGACTAGGACAACCTTGTGAGTGAGGTGAAGTAGGAATACTTTCAATGGTAGGTGAAGAGCTTGAAGCTCTAGATTGTTAATATAGAGACTCCGGTGTTTGCCATCCCAGAGACCCTGCACTGTGAGGTGTTGTAGGAGTGCACCCAAACCGGTTTGTGATGCGTCCGCTGTGATAGTGATATGGGGAACAGGGTTGAGAAAAGGCCACCCTTTCAACAGATTGGTGGTATTCCACCATTGCAGAGAGCAGTGAGTGTGGCGGTGTATCAACACGAGATCCTGTAACTGACCGTGACTGAGACCATTGTTAAGCTAAACACTCCTGTAACGGATGCATGTATAGGCGTGCATGGGGTACTATGGAAATGCAGGAAGCCATCATTCCTAAAAGAGGCATGACCGTTGTCACTATGAGCAGTTGGCTTTCCTGAAACTGAGGTAATATTGCCTGGAAGTTCTGGATTCTTGCAGGACTGGGGTATGCTAATCCTGTTTGTGTATTTAGGATTGCCACAAAGTATGGCTGAATCTGTAATGGATGCAGGTGAGACCTGAGAATGTTGACAGTGAACCCTAAACTGTGAAGTAAATCTATTGTCATTTAAGTGTGCTGTTGACACTGATGAGGAGAGTTGGCTTTGATAAGCCAACCATCTAGATATGGGAATATATGGATATTTTGTTTGCGTAGATGAGTTGCTACCACCGCTAGGCATTTGGTGAACACTCGGGGTGTGGTCACCCCAAAGTGGAGAACCTGGAACTGCTAGTGTTTGCCTACTATGACAAATCATAAGCATTTGCGATGAGCTGGGCGTATGGTATGTGGAGGTATGCGTCCTTTAGGTCTAGTGTTGCCATACAGTCACCCTGTTGCAGAAGCAGAATGACATCTTGTAAGGTGTTCATGTGGAAGTGTTCTGATAGAATGTATTCATTTAATGGCAAGAGGTCTAAGGTTGGCTGTAAGGACCTGTCCTTTTTGGGGCTTAGGAAGTACAGATACTATACCCCTGTACCCGGATGTTGATGAGGGTCGGGCTCTATAGCACCTTTGAGGAGAAGAACTTGAACTTCTTGTTTGAGTAATGTTTGAAGCTCGTGTGATAACATGTGAACGATATTGGGTGGATAATGGCTAATACCCATTTGTCTGATGTGATAGATTGACATGTGGGTAGGAAATTTTGAATTCTGCCCCCGAAAGATGTTATGTGATCAGGGGAAGGAGAAGGTAGTCACTGCTTGGTGGAGGGTGTTGCTGCACGGGAGAAGGCATACTTACCACTACATCTGGCGTTGTTACCTCTATAGGAGCCACAATAGTAGCCCTTTGAGTGTGAGCCCTGACCTTGCTGTTTTTGTTGGGAGGTAGAGGCCTCAGAAGAGGTTGATTTTGAGGCTCCAAGGAAACGTGGATGACAAAAGAAACCACGGGTACCATTGCTTTGGCCGTCTCAAAATCATTAGTTATCTTTTATAATGTGGAGTCCACCTGAGGACCAAAAAGATGTTCCCTATCAAAGGGCATGTTTAACACGGCTTGTTGAACCGCAGGTTTAAACCCAGAGATTCTAAGCAAAGCGTGACACCGAAGTAAAATACTTGTGTTGACTCCTCTTGCTGCGGTGTCAGCAGCATCTAGTGCGCACCATAAGGAGGGGTTAGTAATAATTTTCCTCTCAGAAACTAACTGTTGGCCGCGTTTTTTAAGTTCCTCCGGGACATATTGGGAGTAGATCTTCCATTTCGTCCTAGTGTGCTAGGAGAGCTAGCGAGTTGGCAATACGCCAATGGTTGGCAGCCCTATGCTGCAACCCTTTTTCCCCGCAGCATCTGTTCTTTTACTCTCTGGAGGCGGGGTGTCTCCAGTGGCCCGAGAGTTGGCACGCTTGAGTGCTGTGGTGGTAACTAGGGAGTCTGGCAGTAACTGTCCTTTAATGTAAGTAAGGTCAGATGGTGCAGGTTTATATTTTCTATCTACCTAGGTGTTACAACCTAGCCCTAATAGGATCTTTAAACATGTCATCAATATGTCTAAGCATGCCTTTTAACATGGGCAGATACTGGGTAGCCCTTTGTGTAGTGGAAAGCCTGTCAAAGAGGAAGTCATCTTCTAAAGGCTCTTTATGTAGCTCAACATTATGAAATGCAGCAGCCTTTGCTATAACCTCCTGGTAAGAGGTAATATCTTCAGGAAAAGAAGGGCGCGTAGGATAAAGATCAGGATCCATGTCAGCATGGGGATCAGTGCCATAGGTGTCCCAGGGGTCATCTCCCTGTGGCCCTCCAAACCCCCCCAGTATCTGACAGTGGAGACCCATGTGGTTAGTCATCTAGTGGCTCTCCTGTAGGAGATGGTGGTGCAGGAGAGAGTGGTAGTGGTGGAGTTGGTGTGGAAGGGGTGGAGGGCTGGAAGCTTGGTCCATAGTCTTCCTTTTAGGAGGAATTGGCATGTCCAAACCTTCTTCGAAGGTAAGCTTCTTTTTAGGTGGTGGAGGAGAGCAAGCTGTGGCCAGTATTCATCCAGTATCATCCTGGATATGATTTTCTTCTGGCATGTGTCCATTTTTTATGGAGGAATGATTCCACTTGTGGTTGGGGACTGGGCTTAGAGCTCCGCTTCGACTTCTTCGACTCCGAAGCTTTTAGCTTTCAGATGGAAGGTGTGCTCTGTGTCGAGGTGGTTGATTTCGACTGCCGGCTCGGCACCGAAGATCGACCCGGTGCCGGTTGCTGTTCTTGGTCCGATGAAGTCAAAGTAGATGGTCTCGGCTTCGTATCCACTTTCAGAACTGTGCCTGAAGGCGGGGTACCCATAGAGGTTTTTCGGTGCCGACCATGGCTAGACAGCAGTGGTGGCCCTGGGACCTGAGATTCTAAGACTAGAAGTGCCGAATATTTTTTGGGCAGGGTTGGGCTGGTGGGTATAAGCAGGGGGAGACGTACTCACGGATTGTTGAGCTGGCATAATATCCTCCATTTCAAAGTCAACTTCTAGCTCCGAGCCAGAATTTTCATAGACGGAGAAGGCTGCCTGCTCTTTGACGATGGCTGCTCCTGGGCATGCTCCTTACCAAATATGTCGGGAGTGTTATTGGTGGCTCTGTAGGACATCTTAAGGCAACGAGCTCTACGATCCTAAAGGGTCTTTTTGGAGTGAAATGACTTGCACGCAGTGCAGACCGCAGTTGCACACCAAGTGTTGATCTGTTTGAGGATACTATGGTTGGCAACGCGGGCAGAACAGAACGGGGGTGCGTTCGATTACCAGCCGAGCATTGTCGGAAAAACTGGTATGAATGTTGAAGGTAGGCTCCAAAGGGCGGCGCCCCGAATGGACTTTGGTCGAACAGAGTCGAACAGGTGCGATTGTCAAAATGAAGATGTAAGAAATGCGAACTGTATAACTACTGACGAAAGGATAGGAAAAAAAGTCCAAAGGTCGAACCATAACTGAGTCAAAAACAGAGCGAAGGCCCACAAGTCTGAACCTGACAGCGGAGAGAAAACAATCTATAAATGGAGTCGATGCCCATGCGCATTATCACTGAGGAGGAGTCACTGGATCTTGTGACTCGAAACACTTCTTCGAAGAAAAATACATTACACAACTCCGGACGTAACACTAGATGGAAGGAGTATGCAGAGCATGTGTATCTACACCTAGATATGCCATTGAATATGTTTTTACAAACATTCATAAAGGGGAAGGGGTGCCCTAGTGACCTCTTCCTATTTGCAAATAGGTTATCACCTACTTAAAGTAGGTGGTAAAAAGCAAACGTTTTGCGACCGCATTTCGGTTGCAAAACATTCACACATACCACTGCGATTAGGAAGGGATGCCCTAAACACGCCCCTTCCTAATACCGAATCATAAATCCAATTTGCGATTCGATAATAGGTTACCAAATCGCAAATTGGGCCTTTGCATGTTGAAAAATGCCTTTTTTCGTTCGCAAACGGCCCGATTCACAGAATCGTTTGCGAATGAAAAAAAGCTTTGTACATCTGGCCCCAAGTCCTTCCATGAGTCTGATGAGATTTGTAAGGCATTCGGAAATTCCATAAAAAAGGAGAAATTGTCCAACCATGGAACAACTCTCTGAATATCGTCAGAGTTTGCTTTGAGCTACTCCAAGCTAAGGAAGGAAGGCAGTGGAGGCACATTCAACAAAATAAATGGCTACAATTGTGTTACTCTTAGCCTGGATGTCTTTGCAGGCATCTGCAAGGCCAGAAAGTGGATAGCCTGTTACACCTTCACTTGGATGCCTGCTCCATCCTTTTTCCTTCACCTGCTTCTTTAGCTGTAATTCATTCTCACCTTCCCCTGCTTCTTTAGTTGTAATTAAGACATGTGCGACCTTGAAAGATGTAATGCTTGGGGAAGAAAAAGCTGCTTCTCTGTAACTGCACCACTGATATGAGTTATAGATTTGCATGTGACATGCCCTATCTAGCCATTTGTGTGGCTCAACTATTAACTTTCACTTTTGGTGCCAAGAAATTATAATATATGTAAGATTCTGTGGGGCGTAAGGTTCACAGCCTGTACACCTCATTTGCCCTACTTTGAACCTTCTGATGAGGTGAACTGGCCGTTCATTGTATCATGTTAAATGCAAGTATTTTCCTAGTTCTCATGGAGGATTACCAGCAATAGGGAATAATTCAAGTCTGTAACATTAAAATTAATAAGTAACCATCATTTCTTGATAAGTAAAGTATAATGTCCTAATGTTTTGTCTGTTTTCCCCCACCTTGTAAATTTTGTTCGTTTGTTTGTAGTTTTGAAGGAAAGTTAAATTTAATAGAGAATATTTGATATGGCATTGTTACTACAATCAAATAAGGAACAAATGCATGAATGCAATACATGTATTTATTTTGTTGTTCTTTTAATATTACACTACTGCAACTAACGGCATCATTGCGCATACAACATAAACTAGTACTCCTGAAACAAAAGTATATTTTACATATAGCAATGACAGAAAATCTAATAAGATAGGCTTTAAAATGATTCTCCTAAGGCAGTCACTCATTTCTACAGTGGATTATTGTGTAACAATTTAGGCACTCAAGGACGTATTGTAATTAATAGGAATGTGTATATTTCATTTTTTTTATTTACTGGGGTGTAATGTAATAACATGAATTATGATAAAGTTTTTATATAGGATATAGCAGATTCTGCAACAATCAAAATATTATTTTTGAAAAGTCACGAAGAGGCCTGAAAACAGCAGAAAGAACGATGAAAATCATTATAAGCAGATACACACTTTGATTTCTATGCAAGGTGGCACTATTGCTTCAAACACTAGGCTCCTCGTTCTACGTACCCCTCTAACCTGCCCATTAATTCCATCTCACCCCCGAATTACTGATACCTGGAATTACCGTGGGATTTCAAGTGGAGCCTTTAAGGTCCACTCCGAAATTAAAAATATCTAGAGGAATGTGAAATTCTATGTCCAATTCCGCAAGTAAATATTCATAGTATTTCCCCAGCAGAATGCTTCAGGTGAAACAAAAGGGCTAAGCAGTGTTCCCACAGAACTTTTATGATGGTCCCATAAGAATTACAGCTGCATTTGTAATCGGTCCTTACGAAGTAACTGCTAAACTTGCACTGTGTTGAGACTTTCAAGCATAGCCTAATCACTGTAACTGGGCTATATTAGCGTAAAAGAAGCTTACATTTCTAATGCTATATCTGTGTTGATATGAGGCATTTCCCTGTTATGCAAAAACAAAATGTTCAACATACATTTCTGCATTATTTCGAGACCAACAGTAATGGATAATTTCTAAACACTGGTACCAATTTGCGACCAGTATTTTTGCGATCAGTGTGGTATTTTGCGGACAAACCCATGTACTAAACATGTCCCTCCCAAATAGTGATTCAGTATGTAGTTGCATATGCAAACTGTGATTCAGTAGCGTGCTACTGAATCGCAATTGGATTTGGGACATACCAAAAGTCCATTTTACAGTCGAAAAGGTCCAGTTTTGCAAATAGGATCCTTTGCGACTGTAAATACCTTAATACATTTGGCTCTAGATTCTAAGGAAGGATCTCAGGGGTGATCTGGAACACGGTATTGAACTATTTTGTCTGCCACATGTGGCTTACGACTAAAATCAATCAATAAAATTGGCTTGATTGGATACTTGAGCTCCATAAGTCTGCGGAAGTAGTTTACTACCACCGTTAATGTTCCACTCAAAGATAAAGCACAGAAAATCTCTAAATATTGGTATTTGTCGTCCATATAGATGCAACCCAAGGTAAGGGAAGGCATTTCTGCTTAGTGAACAGCACTGGCAATCTCACTCTCTCGCAGATTTATTCAGTCAAGCCCACCAATGCCTCGCTGACTTCCCAGAGTTTTCTGGCGATGGCGTCATCTCGGGCATGGCTCTGCACCTCCGTCACTCGGCAGTTGGCAAAGTAGCGCCCACTGAATGGTTCGATTCCCTCCTCAACGGCGCAGTGGATTGATGTCTGGGCTCCATTCTCACTGTCTCGGAAGAAGAGACGGCAAATGGCAGCAATGAAAACTTTCAACAACCAGGGATTCACGTAGCGTAATAGGTCTGTCTTGACTGCTCCTGCCAGAGAAAAATAATAAGGGTGGTAAACACAGGGTCAATAGGGAGACACATTGAAGAAGTTACTTACTTTAGTTAATGATGTGTCTGGTAGAGACATACTCTAGTTGTAGATTCCTTTCCTTAGAATTTCTCCCAGGCGTCAGTCTGGATCCGGAGATTTTTCATTAGCAGTACTCCTTTGTGTCGGTAGGTGGCGTTGGTCGGCTCTGCGTCTGTCGTCAGCTTTGTGCACGCAGGAATTAAGTCCCGGGACCTACATAGCATGGGCGTGCTGACGGCAGTTCTTAACACGACTTTCCACGCCAGAAGCGTAGAGCCATGAAAGACACTGACCACTGGTGCGTCAAAACTAGGGCCCTTTAGGTGAGTCCCTGTCCCTAGAAATCAGTTTGTAGAGTGGGGAGTATGGAGGGGCGGTAATGAATATACAACTATGTCTCTACCAGATACATCATTACCTAGGGTAAGTAACTTGTTTATCTGATAGAGACTTTTAGTTGTAGATTCCTTACCTTAGACTAGATACCCCAGCAATGCCAACCGCAGAGGAGGGTCTGCGAACCAAGTTCACACGAGGGAGTCTTGGAGGACTAAACGGGCAAAGTACCCGTCCCTCTGGAATTGGCTGTCCAGGCAGTAGTGTCTGGTATATGTGTGCAGGGATGCCCATGTTGCCCCTGACAGATATCCAGGAATGGGACTCAGCGTGCTGACGCAGTGGTTGCCGCTATTGCTCTAGTAGAGTGAGTACGTAACCCCACAGGAGGTTCCTTCTTTGTCAATGCGCAGCACAATTTAATGCAGAGGACAACCCATCGAGAGATGGTCCTTTTCTGTACTGCCAGACCTTTCTTGGCACCCACATAGCCAATAAAGAATTGATCATCCACCTGGAAGTCTTTGGTACGGATCAAGATTAAAAGACAACGCACGTTTTGGGTCCAGGTGGTGGAGTCTCTCCTATTCCTTGGAGGGATGCGGGGGTGGGTAAAGGGTGGGCAGAGTAATTGATTGTCCCACATGAAAGGGCGTGACTACTTTAGGGAGTAACAAAGCTTTTGTTCGAAGCACCACTTTATGTGGATGGACAGACAGATAAGGAGGCTTGTAAGACAGAGCCTGTAGCTCGCTAACTCAGCGAGCAGAGGTGATGGCAATGAGGAAAGCAGTCTTAAAGGTTAGAATCCTGAGAGGGCAAATATGAAGAGGCTCAAAGGGAGCACACATAAGAAAAGTCAAAACCACATTTAAATCTTTAAATCCCATTGGGGCATTATGAAAGGAGACAGAGGAAACAAGTGAGTAAGAAACCTATTAACAATGGGAGATTTGAACAAAGAGGGCTGATCTGGGAGTCTCAGAAAGGCAGAGATAGCTGAAAGATAATCCTCTCCCAGTCCTCTTCACCATCCCCTGGCACAAAATCAACACCAGGAATCAACACAGGGACAAAAGTCGCTTCCGACATCAGTCCGGCTCCGTGTCCACGTCTGGGACGAGGATGGGATCGACTCCGACCGGGGGCACAGTCGGCGTCTGGAGCGTCGCCGCCAGGATCGACAGTAACAGATCCACGTGGGCTCTCCAGAGCCGGGGGTGAAGCCGCCTGCGTCCAAGGCCTGGGGGCCCCAACCGGAGGCAGGCTGCCCAAAGATGAGGTACAGGGCTTCATAAAACTTTCGGAATTGGGCAGAGAGACTCTCCAGCTCCCGGAAAAGTGGGGGGGCGTGGAGGCGTCTTGGAAAGAGGCTCCGGAGACGAAGGCCTAGAACGTTGACGCTCTGTGTCCCGTGTCGCGTCAGCCGACAGACTGGGTGAAGTGGAGGAATGGCTATGCTTCTTCGACTTCTTCTAGTGCTTACTTGAGCTACCTGAAGATTTCGAATGGAGATGAGGAGTGCGGGCTCCACAGCCGTTCTCGGGACCTTCCTCTTGATCAAGAACGGGAGCGGCGCGGAGCAGAGCGCCAGGCCTCCAGACAGCTTTTGGGACCGGTCCTGGAAAGTCTTCAGATTCATAGCCCAGCACTCCCAGCACAACTTCGAGTCATGGTCACGCTCCAAGCACCAGTGGCACACGAGGTGTGGATCCGTCACGATCATCATCGGGTGACAGGATCCGCAGGGCTTGAATCCGGTCCTACGTTGGGACTTCTCAACAACACCAGGAGCCCAAGAATCTCAACAAAAGTCGAAAAACGGTTAGCCAAAAAATGGCAAAGGGGTAGCTCTCTCCAGATCTGCACTTAGGCTGGCGCGTAAAAAGAAAGTACTGACGTCAGCGCGCCTGGGCGGCATCTATGTCGGTCCTGTGACATCATTCTGGCGCGCACGACGCCGACGACGGACGCATAGCCGACCAACGCAACCTACCTACACGCAGGGGTACTGCTATTATAACATTTCTGGATCCAGACTGATGCCTGGGGAAAATTCTAAGGTATGGAATCTACAACTGGAAGTCTCTATCAGATACAGATTTAAACGGACGAACAGGGGCAGAGTGCATCATCATAAAGCAAAAGGTGACTAAGGAAACTAAAAGTGTATACAACACATTAGCATACTCTTTAAGGCAGCTATTATTGATGAGTATATGCCATCTTAGACACACAACTGATAGCCCAGGAGACCTTCACATTTTCCCACAAAACAAGGCTGAGCCAACCTAGTGTCTAGCACTTTCTTTACTCATACACTAGGATTACTCTTCAGCGTCTGTGACTTAGGTCTGTTGTAGCAGTTCACCACCATGGTGAATGTTCTGCTCTCAGATGAAGCATGGAAAAATAACTAAATATGGATATTTGTATTCTATATATATGGAACCCAAGGTAAGGGAAGGTGTTTCTGCATACTGTACAGCCCTAGCATTATCACTCTCCTGTAGGTTTATCTAGTCAAGCCCACCTTCTACTATGTACATTTTTTCATGGTTGATCCAATTTAGTCTCCAGTGCCCTCATTGCCTATGCACCAGGATTATGCTGCTGTGTCTGCACCAAGGTTTTTTTTTCCACTATTGCTTTTGCCACAGCTACTCATCATGCAGTGTCTTTTCTGTTAGGAATAACCACTATTCTTGCACCTTCCCGTTCAAGGATTACTTCATGGACACTTGCTATCAAGCCACATTTCCAGTGGAATATGCTTGCTTACTCACCGGTCATATCCAGTCCCCTCTTCGATTTGATTTTAACCCACCGAGCTATTTAAATGTTTCTACCACATCTCTTTTCTTTTGCCTCTATCTCAGACTAAGAATGAAGTCTAGCTTCTCCATATTTAGATGATCTCTTCTCCAGGTGCTTCCACTGTTTTCATCTTTTGAGCTATGGCCTCCAGTTGTGGGCAATGCTTTATGTAATGCCACAATAGGGCAACAATTGTCAGAGGTGGCTTTCAGAAATACATGCATTATTCCAACCACATGTGGTATCCAGAAATGGTCATAATGCTACAGCGTAGCTGGCCTCCACAACTGAACATAATGTTCCACGCCTCCAAGAGCAAAGTGCTCAGAATATTCCTGGTGTCCTCCCCTACCCACTCCCACCCTAATAATCTCCAGACCTGGGCCTTCAGAAATGGACATAATACACCAGAAGCAGACTCTGCAGTGAACTCAATAGTTCAGATGTCGTACCAATAACTCTGGAAAGACCTTACTAAATAAGGCTATAATTCTATGGCACTAAGAACTAACAATATCGGTCCAGTGTTTCCATTAACGCCTTCTTGGGTTCAAAGGTGGGTGAGAAGCAGACTTTGAATCCCTGCCATGACGTTAGTAAGCACGAAGGGCCTGGTTTGACAAATGTCAGGTGAAGCAATAGACGGAGAATTCCCCGAATGCCAACTCTTCTCACAGTCATGTGAATGTCTGAAGGAATGCAGCGCTCTTGTTATGAAAAGAAATAATAACATGAGTACCGGGAACAGAGACCGTGCAAACCAAAAACAACCTGCCTAACAGGATTCTGCAATTTCAAATACTCTCCTTATACTGGAACGAAAGTACTCAAGCACAGAAACATACACATTCCACGCATTCAAACAGAAAATATACAAACAAGAATGAAATAAACACAGTACACAAATTGCACACACCAACTACCTTACAGATACGGACACAAAAAGACACAAAATAAACATACAATGCTTTATGTAATGCCACAAATGGGCAACAATTGTCAGAGGTGGCCTTCAGAAATATATGCATTATTCCAGCCAGACGTGGTACCCCGAAATGGTCATAATGCTACAGCATATCGGGCCTTCACAACTGGACATAATGTTGCACGCTGCTTGTAAGAAAGTAGGATCTGCTTTCATGGTTACCCCCACTTTTTGTTGGTGTTACTCTGTTTTATGACTAGTCTGACTGGGATCCTGCTAATCAGGACTCTAGTGACTGGGCTTTCTCCCTAAATTGGACAGTGGTAAGTACTTTGGGACCTTCTCATTTGGCTACTGGTGTACCCTTCTAAGTCCCAAGTATATGAAACTAAGGTACACTGGGCATAGATAAACCAGCCGTCTCCCATGGGCTTCAGCATGTATTGTGTCACCCATGAGAGACCACTCAAACTGTGACTACAGGCCTGCCTTGGCAGCCGATGTAAGCTGGTGCTAGCACTACTTATGACAGATATACGTTTTCTTATATCTAAGATCACTGCACTTAAAACCTATAAGTCACCCCTAAGGTAGGCCTTTCAATCCTAAAGGCATGGTGCTAGGTAATAAGTGTGAGGGTGCCCTAGACGTGCAGGACACCCCCTAAAACCCCGGAGTCGATTCTCCAGGCTTTGTAAGTGCGGTCAGCCATTTTGATACATATAGTGGCCATTCGTCATTACGGGATGGCTAACTATATATTGGCTGTGTTTGGTATCAAACATGTTGGAATCATACCCCAACACCGTTACCGGTGTTGGAGGTATGATTCCATGAACCAGGGGGCTCCTCCGGGAAGCCCCCAGTGCTCCCGGTACCAGCCTCCCAGGGTCTGCCAGCAAGCTAGAGCTGCTGCCGACCCCAGACACGATTCTGCCCTCCCGCTGCTGAGCTGAGCTTGAGCAGGGGAAGGTAGAACAATAGGTTACCTGTCACAGGGAGGTGTAACCACCTCCCAGACAGGACTTAGTGGATTGGGCTAGGACCGCTTGCCAGCGCCACCAGACTGCTTTGAAGGGCAAATTCGGTGCTGTCCATGCATTCTCCAGTTGGAACCAATTCAGGGAGCCAAGGGCTGGACAAAGGACCTGGGAGTATCCTCCCCTCTGTCCAGCCTCTCCTCTGGGAGGGAACCTTGAATCATCCCAACCCTTTCCCTAGGGTACTTAAGGGCTTACCTGTGAGTGGTCCTTCAGATACGTCGTGGGACAAGATTCAAACCCGAAACCACTTCAACTTCGACCGTCTGGGCACCTTGGACTTTGCTGGACTTCGCCTGGAACCTGAGACTGCACTAAGAAAGACTCCTGCTGCTCCTGGTCTAGCTGTTCTCGCTGTTCTGCAAGTCTTCTTTGTTGTCTGTGCCTGTGCTTCGTCCAGGTTTCTCTACAGGCCTGTGGGAATCAAAGACACCCGAAGGAATCTTGTTTGGAATGATGGAGTTACTTCCCTGCATCTGCTGACCGGTCAGCTTCTCCTGACGTCCTGCGGACTCCGAAAGGCTCAGCAACACCGGTGGTGGTTCTGTAACTCCCTCGAGGCCTGACCTGTCCTCTCAGCAAGTTTGAGGCCAGTATCCCTCGTCGGAACCAATGGAATAGAATCCCTGTGCACTGCGTCGACTTGCCGTTGCCAAGGTTTGTTGGCTCCGTACACCAGAGATCTTCGGGCTCCAAGAAGCTCCGGCCTCCAGCCTCTCTTCCTGCCAAGATCTTCGTCCTCACCACATCCTCTACACTGTGGGCCTGCATCTTTGGTGAGCTGCTCGAGGTCCTCTTGCGACTCCTGTGCCTTCGGCCTGTGGGTCCTCTTAAGGGACTTCTTTGGCTTCAGTGAGCTCCCCTGCTTGCTCGGGGCCTGCTCTGACTCTCCTGCAATTGGTGAGTCCCTTGGACCTTGCTGGTTCCAACGTTGCACCTTTTTCGTTTACCACATCTGTTGCTGCTGTCAAGGCTTGCTGGTGCTCCTGCCGGACACCGACCCCCTGGTTCTTGACTTACGACGTGGGACAACTCGTGAACGGCTCCTGGTCTTCCACAGCGTCACCTAGTCCTCACAGCTGCAGCGACAAGGTCACTGTCAACACTCCCTCATCTTCCTTCATCGGTGGTCATTGTTCTTCCGTGCCTCCTGGATACCTCTGAGTAGCATAGACTCTGTCCCTCTGCTTGCAGGTCCTTCTCGTCGAGAATCCATCCTTGGTTTCCACCGGACTCTTCCACCTTCTTCACTGCGGCATCTTTTCTGAAGTCCTCCATTGTGGTATACGGCGGTTTCCGACGTCATTTCACACCTATGCACCTGGTTACACTGGTGCAGGTATCCTGGTTCCTGGGATTTTCACGGGTGGGGTGACTCTGCAACCTTCTGTTTACCACAGGGTTTCTTCAGGGTCCACTGGGAAGGGTCCTTCTTCTTAAAAACTGCAACCGCGACTTTCCCATTGACTTGCATTGAGTACGCAGCTGTGTTTCCACTCTCCACATAGCCTCCGTGGGGTTCCTGGGTACTTACCTCAGATGGTTCCTTGTGTCCCCAGCTCTTCAAAGTCTTTTGGTCCAAGTCCCGACCTTGGTCGCAGTTCGCATTCCACTTCTTTAGGATATTGCTAGATCTCCTCCTTGAGACCAAAGTGTATTTGTGCTTACTTACCTGTTTACATTTAAAGTATTGCGTGTATTGTGTTTATATATCCAGGTAGGAGATATACCAATGTGTTACTGGGTGTGTATAATAAATAGACATATTTTTATAACCACACTGTGTGGTTCTTATTCATTTAACCTACACTATGATTAGATCTGGTAAAACATGCTGCTTAACACTCCTTCTAGACTAAGCCTGAAGGCTGCTCTCCACAGCTACCACTTAGAGAGCTTTCTATGGTTGTCTAAGACCACTAAAATCACAATGAGGGTTATCTGGGATAGTGCAGGGTGCTTCATTTAAATAAGTGTGCACCATATACTAAGCCTGCCACTTACATTGGTGTGCAGCGGTTGGGATTTAAGCCTTCACTGTTTTACCAGCTAATCTGTGTGTGGATTAAATGAAAAACCATCACTAGCATTAGGCACATATGAAATATTTTTGTAACAGTAAGCTCTACTGAACTTTTAGATTGGTTGTTAAGGGCCTAGCACAACCCTATCTCCAATCTTTGGAAGTTTAATTTTGACTAGGGTAGGTAGGTGTAACACCACACTACACCTAGTGACTATGTAATTGTGGATCCCAATGGGTCCCAACCCTCTAGATACAGTGGTCTTATGTTCCAGGAACTAAGGACCCTGTGTGCCTCTAGAAGACTAAAAGACAGGTAGCAACCCTAACACTAAGCAACTCTTAGAGCTGCTTCTGCAGGATGGCCTCCAGAATCCAGATAGGTCAGAAGGGTCGGATAAAGTGGGTGGGGATGCTCCAGAAGATGGGTCAGGAGGGGTTGCCCCTAGTGACCTTAATTCTGAGCATGACCAGTAGTAGTCTGATGACTCCACACCGGTGAACTCTGAACCCCCAGGGAATAATACTGATAGTACAGAGGGTGTCCCTAGAAGTAGGTCCACCTTTATTCCTCCTAGGAGGGTGCAGGGTATGCAGGGGAGGTCTAGATCCTCCTCTGTCAATTTGAATTCCTCTAACAATTCCATAGGGACCTCCATCTCTAGCAAGAGAGAAGACTCCTTAGAGAGGGAATACCACCCACTCAAACTTGAGAGAGCAAAGCTCAAGCAAGAGCCGTTGGCCCTTGATAAGGAGACCCTGGAAGTCCAGAGGGCTAAGGAACATTTGCGAATAGAGTCCCATGGTGGCAGCACTAGTGTACCTAGAGTCAGGGAAACTTCCTTTGATACTAGGAACCTGAGCAGGATAGTCCCTCCTTACCAGGAAGGGGATGGTATCCTTAAGTGGATCACTGCTTTGGAGAGGACCTGTAAAGTTCAGAAGGTCTCCCAAAGGGCAGTGGGCAGCTATCCTGTGGCTCTCCTTTGCAAAAAAAAAAAAAGGTAAAGACACGCTCCTCACTGTTAGAGAAGAGGATGCAGATAGGACTCAGTTTTGAAGAGTACCCTCATAGATGGGTTTGGTTTAACCACTGAACAATACAGGGTTAAGTTTAGGACACACAGAAGGCACACACCAAAGACTGGGTTGATTTTATAGATAATGCTATTAAGGCTCTGCAAGGCTGGCTTCATGTAAGCAAGGTGCATGACTATCAGGGATTGTACAATTTGTTGAGGAGGGAGCACATCCTTAAGAATTGTCAAAATTAGCAGCTGGTGGACTCTGATCTGACCTCTCCACAACAATTGGGAAAGAAGGCAGACAAATGGGTCCGAAACAGGGTTAAGCAGAAAGCTCATGGTGGTGTTGACCAGAAGAAGCAAGATTCTTCTAAAGCCCAAGAGAAAGGCGGGGAGAAGGGTGAAGACAAAAAGGAGACTTCACAAGGTCCCCAAAAACCTGCCTCTTGGGGTGGGTCCCAATCCTCCAATTCCTCTGGAAAGAAACCTCGGTGTTATCTGTGTAAAGAGTAAGGCCATAGGCCGAGGGATGCTAATTGTCCTATGGCCAACACCAAGGAAGCTACTACCACTGCCCCGAAGGCAACTGGCACCCTAGCACCAGTACAGGTGGTAGTACAGCCTCTTTTGTTTTGTATGGTATACCAAAATAGGCTTGAGCAGTCACCTGACCCTTCACCTACATTTACAGTACCATTGTACTACATAACAGGTTTTGGTATTGACCTTTTACCTAGTTAACCGCTGCATTAATGTCATATGGTTTTCCCAGAAAACTAATTATGCATGAGGATTCTCAGAATCACAGCAGGATTACCATCTTCTGCATAATAACTATGTATAAGGGTCATCCCTTCCGTCATCCTCGGCCAACATGACACAGCAAGGTAGAATCCCCAGAGGGTACCATTTGGATATATACACCATATCTTTGCCGGGGTAGGCAGAGGAGAAAGACTTCTATGCTGACACACTGACGCAAGACGCTGAGGTTCCTGCACGCAGACACTCCAGCACACAGTGGTCTGACATCCCTCGCGGGGGCCATCTCGAGACCAAGACGGGGTCTGTCATTCTCTCATACCAGGTAATGGGGTTGGCCTCATCCTAGGGGGATTCTTGGCCATACACCTACATACATGCTAGGTACACTTAGGTACATCTAGTTAGGGTTGCATCGTAGGAGTAAGCATTATTACTGTCATGTATTTATATGCTTGCATATATTCATTGTTTTAGCACTATGGTAGAAATCTACCATCCATTTACTCTGCTGGTGCTTATAATCGTTTACATCTGTTTCTGTCTTATGGTTGTTTCAGCACACCTATTTTACACTAGAATGATGCCGGTTCAATAAATACTTATTGGAAACGTCCCCACTGTTTATTCTGTGTATCTCTCTGAGACAAAGTGAGCACGAGTGGCTGAGCGAAAAGTACTGTACTGTTTCCACGATCCCTGATGGGACAGGGTTGTCATGTTCAATAGTTGCCAGGAACTATTCTCTCCTTGGTAAGAGGAGTTTACAGTGGCACTGTGAGCTGGCTGGTATACAGGCGAACATACCCGGTGGGGTGTCTGGAAACCAATCACCCAGTTTATGTTGTCTAAACGCGCAGATCCTATATAGATGTATAGGAATAAGTAGGGTTAACCTTGGGTTCTGGCCTAGTCAGAACACCCATTCAAGCTGTCCTTGTCTGTGACAGTGGCACGGAACTTGCCACTTTACTTGTAAGTCCCACTAACTTGGGCAAGTACAAACAACACCCTTTGATCAATGGTCAAGAAGCTATGGCTTACAGGGACACAGGGGCCAGTGGCACAATGGTGACAGAGAAACTTGTGTTCCCTGAACAAATTATACTTGGTCAACTTTACCAAGTGACCAACACCAGCAATGTCAGGACTGATCACTCCTTGGCAGTTGTGAATCTCAGCTGTGGAGGGGTAACTGGCCCCAAAAGAGTTGCGGTTTCCCCAGACCTACCTGTAGACTGTCTGTTGGGCAATGGTTTAGAAACTTCAGCCTGGTCTGAAGTGGAGTTCAGGACACATGCAGAGATGATGGGAATCTCTGGCAGTGCATTTGCTGTCACCAGGGCTCGAGCCAAACAGCTAGGCACTGAGGGGGCACTGGATCTTGGAAAAATGGACCAGCTGGCTCCTAAGAGAAGGAGCAGGAAGGGTAAGGACTTATCCTCCTCCCAAACTCGCAGTTAGAGTCAGCCTTCTGAGGGGGGTGACTTCAGCCCCTGTGAAGGAACTGTCCCAGAGGAACTTGGGCCCGACCAGGCAGAGTTCTTGGGGACAGGGGGCCCTTCCAGTGCAGACTTGAGTTTGGAGCAGAAATCCTGCCCCTCTCTTGAACAACTCAGACAGCAAGCTGCTGCTGAGGAGGCAGGGAGTGTCAGTGGGTCCCATAGGATCTACTGGGAAGATGGGCTCCTGTTCTCTGAGTGTAGAGACCCCAAGCCTGGTGCCACCAGGAGGTTGGTAATACATCAGAAGTTCACAGGGTTTCTTCTATCCAGAGCACATGACATTCCCCTTGCAGGACATCTTGGGCAAAGCAAGACTTGGGACAGGCTCGTCCCTCATTTTCACTGGCCCCAAATGTCTGAAGACACCAAGGAGTTTTGTAGCTCCTGTGTCACCTGCCAAGCCAGTGGTAAGTCAGGTGGCACTACAAAGGCCCCCTTAATTCCACTCCCAGAGGTTGGGGTTCCCTTTAAGAGGGTAGGGATAGACACTGTTGGTCCCTTAAATCCTCCAACAGCATCCGAACACAGTTACATGCCACTAGGTATCCTGAAACTATAGCCCTTAGGATCACTACAGCTCCTGTAAAGCTAGGGCCCTTCTGGGAGTCTTTTCCAGAGTGGGTTTTCCTAAGGAGGTTGTGACAGACAAAGGGACAAACTTCATGTCTAGTTATATCACTGCCGTGTGGAAAGAGTGTGGTGTAAACTATAAGTTTACCACACCATACAATCCACAGTGCAATGAGCTTGTTGAAAGGTTCAACAAGAACCTCAAAAGGTAGGATCATGGGACTCCCAGAAAAGCTCAGACAAAAATGGGCTGTCTTACTACCCTGCCTTCTCTTTGCCTACAGAGAGGTTCCTCAGAAGGGGGTGGGCTACAGCTCATTTGAACTTCTGTTTGGACATCCAGTTAGGTGTCCCCTGTGTTTGGTTAAGGAGAGATGGGAGCAGCCTCTCAAACCTCCTAAACAGGACATTGTGGACTATGTTCTTGGCATGCATTCACGTATGGCTGAGTACATGAAGAAGGCCAGCAAAAACCTTGAGGTCAGCCAGGAACTTCAGAAAGCTTGGGATGACCAAAAGGCTGTACTGACTGTTTACCAGCCAGGACAGAAAGTGTGGGTGTTGGAGCCTGTGGCCCCAGCAGCTCTCCGAGGCAAGTAGAGCGGCCACCACACCATCCTTGAGAACAAAGGTCAGGTCACCTATTTGGTTGACCTAGGCACTCCTAGAAGTCCCCACAGGGTACTTCATGTGAACAGCCTAAAGCCTTTTGTTAACAGGGCGGACATGAGCTTGCTCATGGCCACTGATGATGGACAGGAGGAAGAGAGTGACCCTCTCCCTGATCTCCTCTCTCAGGACCTTGTTGATGGGTCAGTTGATGGAGTAGCCTTGGCAGGCAGCCTCACTGACCAGCAGCAAGCTGATTGCAGGAAAGTCCTCAATAAGTTCACCCATTTGTTTTCTCTGACTCCCAGTCAAGCCAACTGGTGTAGCCATGAAGTGAACACTGAAGACAGTCTGCCTGTGAAGAATAGAATTTACAGATAGCCTGACCATGTCATACTGCATCAGGACTGAGGTCCAAAAGATGCTGGAATTGGGAGTCATTGAGCCTCCAGATAGCCGTTGGGCTAGTCCAGTAGTTCTTGTGCCAAAACCTCACACCCAAGATGGTAAGAGAGAGATGAGGTTTTATGTGGACTACAGAGGCCTCAATGCAGTCACTGGGACTGATGCCCATCCAAATCCCAGGGCAGATGAGCTAATTGATACATTGGCCTCAGCCAAGTACCTTAGTACATTTGACCTGACTGCTGGCTACTAGTAAATCAGACTCTCGGAGGATGCCAAGCCAAAAACAGCATTTTCAACCCTTAGTGGGCATTATCAATTTATTGTAATGCCTTTAGGCTTGAAGAATGCGCCTGCCACATTTCAGAGGTTGGTGAACAAAGTTCTCAAAGGTCTGGAAGTCTGCAGTGCAGCATATCTAGATGATATTGCTGTCTTTACTTCCACCTGGGAGAATCACCTGGTCCACCTCAGGAATGTTCTGGAGGCCCTGCAGAGGGCAGGCCTCACTATCAAGGCCACAAAGTGCCAGATTGGGCAGAGCAAGGTTGTATACTTGGGTCACCTGGTAAGCGGAAGGCAGTTCAACCATTGGAGAGCAAAATCCAGACAATAATGGACTGGGTTGCTTCCACTACCCAGACTCAGGTCAGAGTTTTCTTGGGCCTGACTGGGTACTACAGGAGGTTTGTTAAGGGGTATGGGTCCATTGTGATTCCCCTTAATGATCTCACCTGCAAAACCATGCCTAAGAAAGTTCAGTGGACAGTTAGCAATCAGAAGGCATTTGATGACCTGAAGCAGGCCATGTGCTCTGCTCCCATTCTGCAAAGTCCTGATTACTCCAAAGCCTTCACTGTCCAGACAGATGCTTCTGAGATAGGGATAGGAGTTGTTTTGTCACAACTTAATGCAGAGGGCCAGGACCAACTAGTTGCTTTTATAAGCAGAAGGCTGACTCCCAGGGAGAAACGTTGGTCAGCTATTGAGAGGGAGGCCTTTGCTGTGGTCTGGGCCTTGAAGAAGTTGAGGCCATACTCTGTTTGGTACTCACTTTATTGTTCAGACAGACCACAAGCCCCTCTTATGGCTTAAACAGATGAAGGGTGAAAATCCCATACTTTTGAGGTGGTCCATTTCCCTACAGGGGATGGACTTTTCTGTGGAACATAGACCTGGGAGTAACCATGCCAACGCAGATGGACTCTCCAGATATTTCCACTTAGAAAATGAAGACTCAACTGGGCAAGGTTAGTCTCATCTCCTTTTGTTTGGGGGAGGGGTTGTATAGGAAAGTGGGATCTGCTTTCATGGTTACCCACCCTTTTTGTTGGTGTTACACTTTTTTATGAGTAGTCTGACTGGGATCCTGCTAATCAGGACCTCAGTCACTTTGCTTTCTCCCTAAATTGGACAGTGGTAAGTACTTTGGTACCTTCCAAATTGACTACTGGTGTACCCTTCTAAGTCCCTAGTATATGGTACTAAGGTACCCAGGGCATAGGTACACCAGGGGTCTCCCATGGGCTGCAGCATGTATTGTGCCACCCATGAGAGACCACTCAAACTGCCTGCCTTGGCAGCCTGTGTAAGCTGGTGCTAGCACCACTTACGACAGATATACGTTTTCTAATATCTAAGGTCACTGCACTTAAAACCTATAAGTCACCCCTAAGGTAGGCCTTTCAATCCTGAAGGCAGGGTGCTAGGTTATAAGTGTGAGGGTGCCCTGCATGAGCAGGACACCCCCTAGAAACCGTGTAGTCGATTCTACAGGCTTTTTGATACAGATAGTGGCCATGCGTTACTATGCGATGGCTAACTATATATTGGCTGTGTCGAACCTGGGCATATTTGTTATCAAACATGTTGGAATCATACCCCAACTCCATTACCGGTGTTGGAGGTATGATTCCATGCACAAGGAGGCTTCTCCGGGAACCCCCAGTGCTCCCAGTACCAGCCTCCCAGGGTCTGCCAGAAAGCTAGTGCTGCTGCCGACCACAGACATGATTCTGCCCTCCTGCTGCTGAGGTGAGCTCGAGCAGGGGAATGTTCAACAATAGGTTTCCTGTCACAGGGAGGTGTGACCCATTCTAGACAGGACTTAGTGTATTGGGCTGGGGCGCTTGCCAGCGCCACCAGACTCCAGTTGGAACCAGTTCAGGAAGCCCTTGGCTCCCGCTCTGGTGCAAAACTGGACTAAGGACATGGGAGTATCCTCCTCTCTGGGAGGGAACCTTGAATCATCCCATCCCTTTCCCTAGGGTACTTAGGGGCTTACCTGTGGGTGGCTCTTCAGATTCGTCGTGGGACAAGATTCAAACCCGAAACCACTTCAACTACAACCGTCTGGGCATCTTGGACTTCACCTGGAACCGAGACTGCCCCAAGGAAGACTCCTGCTGCTCCTGGTCTCGCTGTTCTGCAAGTCTTCTTTGTCGTCTGTGCCTGTGCTTCGTCCAGGTTTCTCTCCAGGCCTGTCGGCATCAAAGACACCCAAAGGAATCTTCTTTGGAATGATGTAGTTACTACCCTGCATCTGCAGGCACCACAACAAAGCTGACCGGTCAGCTTCTCCTGACGTCCAGCGGACTCCGAAAGGCTCAGCAACACCGGTGGTGGTTCTGCAACTCCCTCGAGGCCTGACCTGTCCTCTCAGCAAGTTTGAGGCCAGTATCCCTCCTGGGAACCGATGGAATAGAATCCCTGTGCAACCGCGTCGACTTGCCGTTGCCAAGGTTTGTTGGCTCTGTACTCCAGAGATCTTTGGGCTCCAAGAAGCTCCGGCCTCCAGCATCTCTTCCTGCCAAGATCCTCCTACTCACTGCATCCTCTGCACCATAGGCCCGCATCTTTGGTGAGCTGCTCGAGACCCTCTTGCGATTCCTGTGCCTTTGGCCTGTGGGTCCTCTTGAGGGTCTTCTTTGGCTTAAGTGAGCTCCCCTGCTTGCTCTGCACCTGCTCTGACTCTCCTGCAATTGGTGAGTCCCTTGGACCTTGCTGGTCCCAACATTGCACCTTTTTTATTTAGCACGTCTGTTTCTGCTGCCCAGGCTAGTTCGTGCTCCTGCCGGACACCGACCCCCTGGTTCTTGACTTCCGACTTGGGACAGGTTGTGACCGGCTCCTGGTCTTCCACAGCGTTGCCTGGTCCTTACAGCTGCAGCGACAATGTCAGCGCCAACACTCCTGCATCTTCCGTCATCGGTGGTCATTGTTCTTCAGTGCCTCCTGGTCACCTCCGAGCGGCATAGAGTATGTCCCTTCTGCTTGCAGGTCCTTCTCGTCAAGAATCCATCCTTGGATTCCACCGGACTCTTCCACCTTCTTCACCAGCGGCATATTTCCTGAAGTTCTCCATTGTGGTCTACGGCGGTATCTGACATCACTTGACACCTATGCACCCAGCTTCCCTGGTGTAGGCATCCTGGCTTCTGGGTTATCCACAGGTGGGGTGATTCTCCAACCTTCTGCCTTCCACTGGTTTTCTTCAGGGTCCACTGGGAAGGGTCCTTCTTGAAAACTGCAACCGCGACTTCCCCATTAACTTGCATTGAGTACGCAGCTGTGTTTCCACTCTGCAGACAGCCTCTGTGGGGTTCCTGGGTACTTATCTCGGGTGGTTCTTTGTGCCTCCCGACTTCGGTCGCAATTCACATTCTACTTTTTTAGTATCTGGTTTGGTCTCCCCTGGAGACCACTGTGTATTTGTGCTTACTTACCTGTTTACATCATTTGAAGTATTGTGTGTATTGTGTTTATATCTCCGGGTACGAGATATACCAATGTGTTAGTGAGTGTGTATAATAAATGGACACATTTTTATAACTACACTGTGTGGTTCTTTTTCATTTAACCTACACTATATGATTAGATCTGGTAAAACAAGCTGGTTAACACTCCTTCTGGACTAAGCCTGAAGGCTGCTCTCCACAGCTACCACTTAGAGAGCTTTCTATGGTTGTCTAAGACCACTAAAATCCCCATAAGGGTTGTCTGGGTTCATGCAGGGTGCTTCACTCAAATAAGTGTGCACCATATAGTAAGCCAGCCTCCCACACTGCCCTTCTCACCACCACTGCATAGGAAGGCCCCCTCCTCCGTAGCCACGGTAGGAGGAGAAAGCAAGCAAGTGTCAGGGGAGGTGTCCAACCCACTGGCCTCACTCAGGTCCATCCGCCAGTACATGAGGTCTTCAAGCTGGCTGTTAAAGGGTGCAGCTGCCTCTCCCAGTCCTCTTCACCACCTCCTGGCACAAAATCAACACCAGGGATGAATACAGGGACAAAAGTCCCTTCCGGCGTCAGAACCAACGTCTGTCCGGCTCTGTGTCCACGTTGGGGACGAGGATGGGGTCGACGCCGACCGGGGGCAAGGTCGGCGTCGGGAGCGTCGCTGCCAGGATTGACGATAACGGATCCACTCAGGCCCTCCAGAGCCAGCTCTGAATCTGCCGGTGTCGAAGGCTCGGCCCCCAACCGACTCCACGGGACCTGAAGGCACGCCAGCGGAGCCTGGCTGCCCAAAGATGAGGTGCAGGGTCTCATAAAACACTTGTAATTGGGCAGGAGACCCTCCGGCTCCCGGAAAAGTGAGGGATGCGCGGAGGTGTCTCAGAAAGAGGCTACGGGGACAAAGACCTTGAGCAACGACGTTCTATGTTCCGTGTCGCGTCGGCTGAGACGGGGTGAAGTCGAAGAATGGCTATGCTACTATGACTTCTTCTAGTGCTTACCTGAGCGCCCTGAAGATTTCGAATGGGGATGATGAGTGCGGGCTCCGCGGCCATTCTCGGGACCTTCCTCAAGATCGAAAGCAGGAGCGACGCGGAGCCGAGCGCCCGGCCTCCAGACAGCTTTCGGGACTGCTCCCGCAAAGTCTTTGGATTCATGGCCTGGCGCTCGGAGCACGACTTCGAGTCATGGTCGCGCTCCAAGCACCAGAGGCACACGAGGTGCGGATTCATCAGACATCATCCGATGACAGGACTTGCAGGTCTTGATTCCGGTCCTACGTTGGGACATCTCGACGACACCAGAAGTCCAAGACTCAGAAAAAATCTTGACAAAAGTCGAAAAAAGGTTAGCCAAAAAACAGCATAGGGGTAGCTCTCTCCAGATCTGCGCTTAGGCTGACGCGGAAAGAGAAAGAACTGACGTCAGCATACCCAGGCAACGTCTATCTAGGTCCCGCAACGTCATTCCGGTGCGCACGATGCCGATGACATACGCGGAGCCGACCGACACAACCTACCAACACGCAGGGGTACTGCTAATGAAAAATTTCTGTATCCAGACTGACGCCTGGGGGAAATTCTAAGGTAAGGAATCTACAACTAGAAGTCTCTATCAGATACAGATTTGCAATGACAAACAGGGGCAGAGCGCATCATCATAAAGCAAAAGGTAACAATGGAAACTAAACGTGTATACAACACATAAGCACTCTTTGTAAGGTTGCTATTATTGATGAGTATATGCCATCTTAGACACGCAGCTGATAGCCCAGGAGGCCTTCTCAGTACACATTTTCCCACAAAACAAGGCAGAGCCAACCTAGTGTTCAGTGCTTTCATTGCTCATACACTAGGATTGCTCTTCAGCGTCTGTGACAAAGTCGTTTGTAGCAGTTCACCACCATGGTGAATATTCCGCTCTCAGATGAAGCATGGAAAAATAACTAAATATGGATATTTGTATCATAAACCCAAGGTAAGGGAATGTGTTTCTGCATAGTGTACAGCCCTGGCAATCTCACTCTCTTGTAGATATATCTAGTCAAGCCCACCTTCTACTATGTACATTTTTTCATGGTTGACCCAATTTAGTCCTCAGTGCCCTCTTTGCTCATGCACCAGGATTATGCTGCTGTGTCTGCACCAATGGTTTTACCCACTATTGCTTTTGCCCCAGCTACTCATTCTGCAGTGTCTTTTCTGTTAGGAATAACTGTTATTCCTGCGCCTTCCCGTTCAAGGATTACTTCATGGACACTTGCTATCAAGCCACATTTCCAGTGGAATATGCTTGCTTACTCACTGGTCATATCCAGTCCCCCCTCCTCGATTTGATTTTAACCCACCAAGGTATTTAAAAGTTTCTACCACATCTCTTTTCTTTTGCCTCTATCTCAGACTAAGAATGAAGTCTAGCTTCTCCATATTTAGATCTCTTCTCCAGGTGCTTCCGCTGCTTTCATCTTTTGAGCTATGGCCTCCAGTTGTGGACAATGCTTTATGTAATGCCACAATTGGGCAACAATTGTCAGAGGTGGCTTTCAGAAATACATGCATTATTCCAACCACATGTGGTATCCAAAAATGGTCATAATGCTACAGTGTATCTGGCCTCCACAACTGGACATAATGTTCCATGCCCCCAAGAACGAACTGGCTACACTATTCCAGGTGTACCCTCCCCCAATAATCTCCAGAACTGGGCGTGGCCTTGAGAACTGGACACAATTTACCAGAAGCATAATCTACAATGAACTCAATAATTCAGATGTCGTTCCAATAACTCTGGAAAGGCCTTACTAAAGAAGGCTATAATTCTATGGCACTAAGTACTAACAATATCGGTCGGGTGTTTCCAATACATTAACGCCTTCTTGGGTTAAAATGTGGGTAGGAAGCAGACTTTGAATCCCTGCCATGACGTTAGAAAGCACGAAGGGCCTGGTTTGACAAATGTCAGGTGAAGCAATAGATGGTGAATTCCCCGAATGCCAACTCTTCTCACAGTCAAGTGATTGTCTGTGGGAATGCAGCGCTCATGTTACGGAAATAAATAACACGAGTACCGGGAACAGAGACCGTGCAAACCTAAAACAACCTGCCTAACTGGATTCTGCAATTTCAAATACTCTCCTTATGCAGGAACAAAAATACACAAGAACAGAAACATACTCATTCTACGCATGCAAATAGAAAATATACAAACAAGAACGAAATAAACACATTACACAATTTGCACACACGAGGCAATTACCTTACAGATACAGACACAAAATGCACATGCACACGCTGCACAACACATACACAGAAAACAGATACAGGGCTCGTCTGTGCGCTATGCACATTATATGAAAACAATAGAAACAAGAAATAAAAACACATACCCAACATACATAATAAACACAATCCGGCAAGTTCTTCCACTCACACGCTCGCATTCCTCAGTGATGTACAAGAAATATTCATTGAAAACAGACTGTCTTAGAAGGATTCCACTGTCTTTAATGCTGCCCACATATACAGCCTATAGTAAGTGCCTCACATTCCACAACAGTTATGAGACTTCTAGATCTACAAGACCCACAACAAGTAAACAGTCTCAAGGCGTTTGTATCACCAGCCAAGATGTATAAGAGAACGCTGAGGATTCAGACAAGGCAATGGAATTAGGAAAGCAGAAATTACTGAGGTGGTTGACCTCCAACCAGAGTGACATTGACAATGAGATGGACAAGAGGGTCGCCGCGACAGAATCTCATTCTGACTTAAAAGGCTCTTGGCCTGCCTGTCGTAGAGCATGACAGTGATAGAATGACAAATTTCCCAGATAAACGAGAAGGGAAGTTTCAATTCTATTAAGGACACTGTGGCGAGGATCATGCATAACTTTCTTCACATTTATTAACCATTAGACGTCAAAGAACATCATTAATAATATATTTTTTTTTAAATCATCATTAACTACATTTCCCATGAACCTCCAGGAAATAGGCCTCTATAACAACCATTGTCAATCATGTAACAGTCCTGTGTGTGTGTGTGTATAAATATAGTAGTCTCCCATTAGACTGCTATGTTCACAGTGCAGCTGGGTCAGCTGATCTCCCGCCAATGGGAGTGCCTGAGGAATTTCAAAAGGAGGGAGTAGGTGATTGCGAGGTACTAGCAGCACCTGAGGAAGGCGGACAAGCCGAAATGCATTGTGCACTGCTGTACCGGTGAATAAAGAACTTCCAAAGTATTCCCCGCTGTGTCCTTGTGGTTTACTTTGAGGAGTGACCTGTTGGATATATTTGTCGCGGTGGCCAGCAACGCGAAACAAGGACCCGCCCTACAAAGTGTCCTGGATATAGTTGGCAATGGACATGTGTTTCGAGGGATCGAATTTTCCAGGACCGCCTCGACAAGGAACCAAGCCTGTGGCTGCTGCCTTGGCAGCCTGTGACTGCACGGGGAGGCGGGTGAGATTACTGCTTGCCTCACAGCCCGGTCTGTTTCCAGGTTGGGGCTGGGGCGTTGGGGACCGGAGGGAGCTCTTAGCACCATTCAGCACGCAATCGCCAGTTGGCACACAGCCCCCGCCTTTTGCTTGGCACAACACAGCGCTTACAGAAGTTACATCGATCCAGCTGCTGCACATACCTTCGTGATGCATGCTGGGGGTAGTAGTCTCCCATTAGACTGCTATGTTCACAGTGCAGCTGGGTCAGCTGATCTCCCGCCAATGGGAGTGCCTGAGGAATTTCAAAAGGAGGGAGTAGGTGATTGCGAGGTACTAGCAGCACCTGAGGAAGGCGGAGAAGCCGAAATGCATTGTGCACCACTGTACCGGTGAATAATGAACTTCCAAAGTATTCCCCACTGTGTCCTTCTGGTTTACTTTGAGGAGTGACCTGTTGGATATATATATATATATATATATATATATATATATATATCTCTCGTCCCTTCCTATTCCTCTTCTTCATTGGAGGAAGGTAACCTTTAATGTAACCCCTATTTAAGTTTCTGTTCAATATCTTACAGAAGAAAAGGTAAGACATTATCCAGATCTTTACAGTGAGCTCTCATACCAACTGCCAAATCATTACATGAATTTATCAAGTTATCAAATTGCTAAAACAAGAGTCAATGCTTTATTAGACCAAACTAAAAATACTGTGCTGAGATAAATGAAAATCATTTAGCATTGCTACTTACTGTTAAATCGAACTATACTGGGGGATGAGGAGAACTCTACGTGATGTCTCCTGGTGGGATAGTCCTCGCCTCTGTGTCCTTAATAGAATTGAAACTTTCCTTCTATTCAAGACGGAAGGCAAGGATTAAGCATGTTTAAAGCTTACTTACCACCAAAGCAGCGGCAACAGATATAGGTTTGAAATAAAACTTCTTGAAAGTCGACTCTGATGACCAGTCCACAGCATTCATAATGTCCTTCAATCTACCACCTACCTGGATGGCCTTAGACGCCATGTCACCCGTAGTAGAATGGGCACCAAACCGCTGGACATCAGTCCCTGCTTCCACCATGATCCATTTTACCCACCTGGTACTGGAAGGAGAGGAAACCGCCTTGAAAGGTTTCTTCAGAGCAATAAGGAGTTGTCTTTCCCCTGCTGGCCTAATCTCAGCTGTCATATCCTTTATTGCATCTAAACACACTCAATTTTGGTTAATCACTAAAAGCAGGATAGAATACTGACCTGCTATTCGTCTTTGTCCTCCTCAAGATGGTAAATGTAAAACCCTCTGGTGTGAAGGCCCTTGCTGAGCTATCCAACGCCCTCACATCTGAAACTCGCTTGTATGAAATCAGGCATAAAGAAATAGCCAGCTTTGCATAGAGTTCCTTTCTGGAAAGACACTGGTTATCCTGCCAACTTAAGAGAAGTCGTAAAAACAAATTCACATCCCACGATCAGGAATATTTGGGTGCCGGCGGTCTCGTGAGTCTAATACTCTTCATTAATTTACAAATCCAGCAATATTCTCCCACTGGAACATCGTTAATGGGGCCATGGCCAACCTAAAAGAATTCACAGTACGATAGGCTAGGCCCGACTGCACCAGTCCCACCAAAACTTTTAGGATATCTTTAATCTATGTACCCATGGAATCCAGATGTCTCTCCACACACCAACGTTCCCCTTTTCTCCATGCCGATCGGTACCTCTT
Source organism: Calotriton arnoldi (assembly GCA_963921515.1). Lineage (NCBI taxonomy): Eukaryota > Metazoa > Chordata > Amphibia > Caudata > Salamandridae > Calotriton > Calotriton arnoldi. Next base: position 2,121,708 of record CAWUFW010001043.1, read on the forward strand.
GATGGATGAAATGTGCACCGTCTTCTGAAAGCCGATTGTTTTTCCAGCGTCGCCAGAAATTCTCCACCTCATGAGTTTGAGATGTCCCTGCCAAACAAGCGGATGCTGGCAACCCTGGTGACCCCGTAGAATCGAAAGGAAAAAGGGCAACTCTATCGGAGGATACCATGAGTGTTCCATCACGGTTGGGAACGATGCCTGTGACTTCCAGATCGGAATCACTAAAAACCAATGACGCTTTTTGATGCCTGACTTGAGCCGCTATTCTGGGAGTCATCAGGGTAAGGTGGAAAGGCATAGGGATGGCCTTTCGACCAGTCCTGGAGGAAAGTGTCCACCGCTATCGCTTCCGGATGCCAACTTAAATATCGGGGTAATTGAAAATTCAGTCTGGACTCGAACAGGACCAAATCGCATGGTCCCCATCTGTGCATTAAGGCTAAGAAGATTCTGCGATCCAGTTGCCAATCGCTGTTGGCCGTGATGTACCTGGAATCCCAGTTCGCCACTGTATTCTGGATCCCTGGAAGGTATTCTGCTGTCACCAAAATCTGTAGTTGTAGGCAGCAATGGCAGAAATCCTTTGCTAGCTTTGACAGAGCCTTCGAGCAAGTGCCCCCCAATTGGTTGATGTACTGGGCTGCTGATACTTTGTCCATCCTAAGTAGAAGGCAGCAGAAGAGCTTGTCCTTGGTGAGGCATTTGATCGCAGAGGATCTAGCCAGAAGTTCCAAAAAGTGATGTGTAACTTTAGTTTCTCCTCAGTCCATCTGCTCCCCATGGAGATGTTGCCACACCTGGGTCACCAGCCCTTACGGCTGGTATCCGATTCTATATTCATGTGCATTGTTAAACTGAAAATCACTCTGCTATTCAGAGGCCCCCATGTTATCTATCCACCACTGGAGTACTGTCCTGGCCTCAGGTGACAGGGAAATCAGCTCTTTGTATGTGAGGCCTCTCCTGAGCTGTGTTGCCTTTAGTCACTGTAGTACTCTGTAGTGTAATGGGCCTGGGAAGATGGCTTGGATTGACGAGGATAGTAGTCCCACAATCCTGGCCAACTGGCGGAGAGAGATTCTGTCTAGTCTCAAAACTTTTGATAGATCCTTCCTAACCTTGGAGAGTTTTGGCACCGGCAGGCTCTGAGTAGCCAAGGTTGAATCTGTGAGAAACCTCAGGAAGGTCATCCTCAGAGACAGATTCAATTCCGACTACCGGCCATTGTTCTCAAATCCCACGTCCCGTAGGACTGCAATAGTCATGTTCAAATTTGATATTAATTGGAGCCGAGACTGATCTATCAGTAGGATGCCATCCAGATAAATGATCAGTCGAACTCCCCTCGTTCTGAGAACTTCCACCACAGGGCCGATGAAAGGCCAAAGGGGAATGCTTGGAAGTTGTAAATCTGTCCCCTCCAACAGAATTGAAGGAACCATCATTCACGAGGGTATAAAGGAAAAGTGAGGTACGCATCCTTTAAGTCCAGTCTGACCATCCAATCCCCAGCCAGGAGGATATCTCTTATAAGATGGATACCTTCCATCTTGAAGTGTTGATAAACCAGCCATTTGTTGAATTCCTTCAGCTTTATGACCGGTCTGCAGCCTTTGTCCTTATTCTCTACTAAGAAGATGTTGCTCAAAAACTCTTTTGGGTGCAATACTGACCTGCAAATCGCAGCTTTGGTCAAAAGGACCATCACCTCAGAATCTATCAGGCTCATCTCCTGGGATGAGAAACTCAAAGGTCTCGGACGTATCACCTGTGTTGGGGCTCCATAGAACTCTATGTGGTATTCTTGAACCATCTCTAAAACCAATGGGTCTGATGTGATTTCCCTCCACCTGTGAACAATCCTTTGGAGTCTCCCCTCTAGTTCTCGAGGGAAAGAAAGGATATTGCTTACTGGTAAAACCTTCTGGAGCATTTGCGCCAGAGCTGGACTAAGAACCAAAAGCAGCCCTGGCAAGTTGTGTCATACCAGCCCCCCACACTGCATAGAGAAAGAGCGAAGTGAAGCGAGAGACCCCAACCACTGCATGTCAGGTTTGAGAGGTTTGTCACCCACTTTTTTAAACTGGGGAAAACTGATGCATTTAGTAACACATTATTTATCGTATACTACCATTTTCGCATATCCTTTCTCTCTCAATACTCCTTTCTTCTGCCTGCTCATTCTTTCTCTTGATCCCTCACCTCCTATTCTCTAGCTACAACATCTCAATGATTACCCTTTGGCCCCTCCTTTCTTATGCTTCCTCCTAGTTACTATTATTGTCCTTCTGCCTCCCTTGTTATTACTTCAATCTTCCTTCACTCCTTTTCTCTCTGCCCGTCTCCTTTTCATTGCTCGCCTCACTATCTTTCCTAATTTCCGGAGTAATTCTGTCTAAGCCTTTGATTTTTTTCATCTTTGCTCCTTCTCCTTCTTTTCTTGCCCCTTTTTCTTGCTATTGTCCTTCTCTACTTTTTCCCCTTCTGCTCTTCCTTATACTCCCTTTCTCACTCTACCTCCTTTCTGTCTCCCTTCTACCCGTTTTAGTTTCCTTCTCTGTTGTCCCCCTCCTTTACTCAGCACATAGATGACTGTTAATGATTTGTGTTTGTGAAAGGAGTGGCTAGTCAACGGGTGTGCCTTCTCTTAACTTTTATGTCAGTGTGCAGAAGTGCGGAAGCAATAAATACACATTGATACAGAGTTCACTTAAATGCATCCTTTGCTCATGTAGATAGCTCTCATGCATAATGCAGTCAACACAAGACTTCACGTTTACATGGAACCTTGTTTTAATGAAAAATTATGAAGGGCAATATCTTTACCTGCACATTACAAAAGTTAGATCTTTCTCCGTTAAGACCGTGATGTGGTCATGGCCTTGCTTCACTAGCACCTAAGGACTGAAAGAATTGAAGCTAAGCTGCAGTGCCATACACCAAGTCTCGCCCTCATAGGTTCTCACTGACTGGGCACTGTGCTGATTGGCTGCCAGGTCAGTCCAGTACAGTCAGACTCAGGGAGCTCTGTTCGGCTACGCTAAGGCTTGAATTATTCCTGCACTGGCTGCTGGAATTACTGACTCCATTCAAAGCCTTTGATGAGAGCGGCCGCCAGCAGGTGAAAATCGCCCCCCCCCAACCCCTGGCCCTCAGCCCATTGCAAAAACGCCTGATGCCCGGTCCGGCCCTGGTTTGCTCCATCTCTGTTGCCTCTGTCTTTTCCTGTGCCTCTGTTGGGGAAGAATGCCCCTTGGCCTCCATCATGCCAGCCGTTGTTTTGTTTGAATTGGCCTCTAGCGGAGCCTTGCTGAAAAGAACACCCGGAGTAGCCACCCCAGCATCGTCCAGCCACGGCAAATACCAGCCAGGGATAAATCTTTTTATTTAATGTCTGTGCTTCATCTAGGGCAGAGAAAGTGGCAAAAAATTTGCCCAACTCTTTGACGAAGGATTCTCCAAAGAGGTTCCCCTGTGCTATGCCCCTGACTCGGAGGTAGCTAACTCCCCTAACTTGGGGTCAATCTTAATAAGAAGTGACCTTTGTCTCTCTGCAGATAACACGCAGTTTGCGTTGCCTAATAACCAAATGGATCTCTGAGCTCAACCTGCCAGAATATCTGTCAGCATGGGTGTCCCTGACTCTGTGGACTGCTCTGCTAATTCTATACTCTTTGTGAAGGGTCCCACAACATCTAGATGCTTGTCTTGACACACCCTCCATGAGCGGTCAATGCCCTTTTTTGGATTTTTCATATTGTCGAAAAAGGTGTACATCTTTGCATCTATCTCTGGTGTTGAAGCCACCTTTCCTCCTAATGAGGGTCTGGGACTTTCTGCCCTCATGCGAGTCCTGACATCCTTCTCAAGAGGTCAACAGATCTTGCTGGCTACATAGTCCGCAACCTTCTGATCTGGGGTCCATTCGGAGGACCGAGGATGGTAAATACCATCTGGCTCAAACAAATCAGTGTGATTGAGAATCAGAGGTGCTAGATCCAGGGCACCACGGTCTGCCAGAATCTTGTTCCTCATCCAAGGAAACATCTTCTTCGGAAAACCTAGTATCAGGTTCAGTATTTGGTGCAACTAGGTTGCGATTTTCCCCAGCAATGTCCTCCTCTCTGTAGGGTGAGTTCTTCAATGTGCTGCACTCTCACAGAAGACTTCGTGCAATCTATCGAAGCCTTCCAAGTGTGCTTTGTCATGTTTAGAGGCCTCTTTCGCCCCAGAGGAAGAAAGCCTGCTAGGACCTGTGCCTGAAGCCCTAGGTTCACTAAAAGCCTTGAAAATAGCCTGTGACAGCACTTTGTCTGCTTCTGCAGGTAGGTGTCGACCCTCGGGGCCATTCTGCTTCAGTCCCATAGTATGAGGAATACTCATGGTCCTTGAAGGACTCCATAATTACTGAGGGTGAGAGCTCAATGTAAAAGAAAAAACGCCTGTAATAAACTATAAAAGACAGCCCCTTCACCGGTGCTCTTATATTGAACCTGAATAGGGTGCACTTACTTAATGTTGCCAAAAGGTAGCATGCGTAGGCATCTGGCCGTTTAGCAGGCTTCGGGGCTGCAGCGGTATCAGTATCGGCAAGGGTTCGCAGGGAAGCCGTGAGGGAATCCCTCAGGGAAACCTCAACGGGGTTTTCCTTGCGCACGTCGCAAGCCTGGGAGAGCGCACAAAGATTTTCTGTGAGGTCGCGACGCACCCGACAGATTCCTTCAGTGGAGCGAAACATCGCCACCTTAGGGGACACACGTGGGATGAAAATCAAAGCGATTGGGCCGAAAGGCCTACCGCACATGTAAAATGCAGCCATACAGTGAATCGCTACAGATATCAATACAAATCACCCAGTAATCAACTAGTGTAGTGGTTCCCAAACTTTTCCGACCCGCAGCTCCCTTGACCTATTGCCCGTGGCTTCCCATTATGTTACTTTTTTGGTGGGTGGCGGCATGTAAGACCGGCATCTGGTGTACTTCAACTTTTCTCCCTGAAAATAATTGGGATGAATTAGTTGAAGGTATTATAGTCATATATAAGTAACAATCTAAAAATATATTGGTTGTTTAATAACAAAAAAACTTTAATTGGTTAAGTCAGAAACAATACTCTTCAGCACTGGGGTCTGCCTATGGAATTTTTTTTAAACTATTTTTCGTTTAAAAAAATTGCCCCTAGCTGGAATAATGGCCCGATGTGATTCAAGTAAGAACATATTACTGGATTGTTGAATGAATATACTGATTGGTGGGCTCCACAGAAAACTTGAAGGGGTTTCCGACATGCTAAGTGAGAGACACGGTGCATGGTGTATATATAGCTAGGAGAGGGGAGCAGGGCGTGAGTAAGGTGAGCAAGTAGTGGATTTAATAAGAAAGTTGCCATCCATTGAAGGTGAAGATGCAAATATGGGCTGGTGTGGATAGGAAATTGGGGAGAACAAGCATTCCATCTGTTGGACTCTCTAAACTGCAAAGACTGGGAAAGAAGTGAGGGGAACAGAACAAAGTTGTTAGCATAATAAGCGCTAACGAGAGAGGATGAATGTATAAATAATGGTTTCTCAAGCACACATGGTGGCTGTAGGAACGGAGATCAACAGGTACAGTAAATATAACCTTATAATGCACTGCGCTGTATAAATCTACTCTTAACCCCCTTTTTCTGCGGGTCCTGGTCAGGATCAGAGCACTTCACATGATGAGATTTAGTAGGCAACAAGCCTTCTCTGACCCTAAAGGCAGCTGAAACTGCTTATTCTACCATCATCTGTATGTCACCCTTAGTAGAAACCTGCGACAATAAGGATTCATCCAGTACTTCACAAGGGGAATCAGCCGCAATGTTCTTTCTCTTGTCCATCTTTATTGCTATCACTGTATGCCTGTCTGCAGCAAGGAAACTTAATGCAGATTTACTTTAAATACGCCCTACTCAAGCATCTTCCAAGAACACTGCCATCTTAGAGTCAGGCAGCGGTCGAATTGGACATGAACACGGGTCTAAATGCACCCGAAAAAAGCATGGTGTGGTCCACTATACCCCAGCATTTAAACGCTACCCGGTCTTGTTGCACGGTTGATCAAGTGCTTGGGCCAATTCCAACATTACTGTAAAATGCTGAGCGCAGTAACAGCTGGGTCATCTATAGTGCAACCTCTTACACCTGTGCTCACTCTTGTTAATGGACTCTCTACAGCAGACTACCTGCAATATACTTACTTATACCACAAATAGCAAAAGTTTAAAACTTTTTAAACAATCAATATTGTGTCTCACCGTCAGAGAAAATGGAGAAAAAAAAAAGGACATGGGGACGGAGGGCTTCTGTTTTTATGACCTTAGTGGAAGTGACAGAGTGGAAGCCATCTTCAATAGAAATAATTAACTTTACCTTAGTGAAAGCTTCTGTGAACAGGAAGCTCAACCTGTGAGCCCGAGTATCTTGTAATTTTCGGAAGAGCAATCATTTTGCATTCAAACATGAACTGCTCATTTATGATAAATAAACTAGCCCTAATTTCCCCAATACAAAAGGTTGTCATTTCCTGAATACAAGTTTCCAGAGTCCAGTAAGTGCCACAGAAGACATTTTCCTACTTGCAGGGATGGAAAAATGCTGGATATTAGAAGATATTAATCATAAAAAAGTCGTTTAGACTGCACTTTTGAGTTACATTACATTTATAAAGATAATGGGCCATGCCTAGACTAGAAACCACAACATACGCAGAAATGCTTCCTAATGAAAAGTTTCGAATCTTTATACACATATTGCAGAACCTAACCAGCAAGCTTGAGAGAACTGAAATCTGTCACACTCAATCAATCAATCAGGGGTTTATAAAGCGTGGCTACTCACCAGCGAGGGTCTCAAGGCACGGGGGGTGTATGGGGGGGAGGAGCTGCTGAAGGAATTCTCTTTCAACTCTCTCATTGAGATGAGGAAGCCAGACTTGGTCTCGGAGAACTCGTTTTGTGGCAACGATTCCATGAGGCCCTTCATGGGCCACTTCAATTATCTGTTGTTGCAGACCCTCCGGAACAACAATTCTCGAACCTCTCATAATAATGCCTTCTTAAGTAACAGACAGTTCATCTTTTACATTTTTAAACTTCTGGTACTCACTGTCACTGGTAAGAGGCAGGGTGTGCTGGTTCCAAGACGGATACGTGATAATGTATTTTAGTTTCAACATGTCTCTATCTTGACTTGTGGCAGTGACAATTTGTTCCAATGAAATGGCAGCTGGGATCCTTGATTTCACAATGAAATTTATGTAGGCTTCAGCCATCTTGAAGGTGACCATGGCACTGTAGAGGCACTCATGAGAAGTAGTCGGAGGGTTTTTTTCCATCTTTCCCTGGATGGTGTACGATTGTGTAGCTGTATTCTTGTAGTTGTAGACCCCAACGTTGAATGCAAGGAGGCATCTTTGCCTTTGGATTGCCAAAGATGGTCAACAATGCTTGATGAACTGTCACAAGCGTGAAAGGCTTTCCATATAAGAATACGTGGAAATGTTCACAAGCCTACACAACTGCTAAACGTTCTTTCTCAGGTTGTGAATAAGCATGTCCAGTTTGGTACAAACTTCTGCTTGCATATGCCACAATATGTCTTCGAGCATTTGCTGTGATGTGCAAAGATGCGTCTAATCCGACTTGTCTAGCGTCAACAACAACTTCGGTATGAAGTACTGGATCAAAGTATGCCATTTCAGTAGCATTCTCAATAGCTTGTTTGATTTTCTTGAAGCTTTGCTCGCATCCATGTGACCAATGAAATGAAGCATTCTTTTTCGTCAAGTCTCTTAACAGAGCACTTATGGTGGCAAAGTATTGTATGTATCTAGAACAGTAGCTGGCCTTGCCAAGGAACATGGATACATCTTGTGAGGGACTGGCCATTGACAACGATTGCACTTTAGCGGGATCGGGGTCCTACCCCATCAGAAAAGGTATGGCCAAAGAATTTTAGCTTTGTCTTATGGAACTCATATTTCTCAGCATTCAAAGTTAAACCTGCATCAGCAAGTAAACGGCACACTTGCATGAGAGCTTTATTGTATTCTTTCTATGTAGCTCCAAAAACCAATATGTAATCGCTATAACTGAAGTATTCATGACAGGCTGTATGATGCGTCGAATGACATCTTGAAAAGGCCCTGTAGCTAATGAAACACCGAAACTTAGTCTTTTATATCGGAACAGACCAATATGTGTAGAAAAGGTTGTAATGTAGCTGCAATTCTCTTTGAGTTCCAACTGATGACATCCTTTGTTCAAAACAAGGCGAGAGAAGACCTTCGCACTACTCAATTGTGTTACCTTGTCAGCATGTGTAGACATGGATGTCGTTCTCTTTCAATTGCCTTGTTAGCTTGACACATATCAACACATATGCGTACAGCTCCTTCACTGTCCTATTTTGGTACTAATATTATGGGAGAAACCCATGCCACGGGACCAGTGGAATGCTCAATGACATCATATTCGAGTAAGTATTCTAGTTCTTTTTTCCACAGCTTCCAGTAAATGAAATGCAATATGTCTGTGCCTTTGAGCAATTAGACGAATGTCTTCATTGATGTGCAAGTGTATGTTCATAGTCTTGAGTTTTCCTAACCCATAAACAACAAATAGATCGGACTATTTTGTGATGAGCATTCATGTTATAGTTCACGGATATCAGTCCCATATCAGCAGCTGTGCTGAAGTTGAGTAAACAGTCACTTGACGCCATACCTTGCAGTACATGAATGGATGCTTGTACTTTTGTTTTCTTGTGTTTCATCGTTGCTACAAATGAACCTTGACTTTTTTTTAATGGCGTTGATGCAGCCCATGTATAACCTTTAGGTTTCAATGGCGTAAGTTGTGGCAATGGAGATAGTTCATTGCATTTCTCCTCAGGCATAATGTTTATTGACGCACCAATGTCGATAATAAATGGTGTTGAGCAACAGTTTACTTTTAGTGGAATCATTGGACAATGTTTGAATGACTTTGGTGCCTTTTCATATCGACTTTTCTGTGACCTGTATTTTTCTTCACATGCGACCAGTCCAACATGCGCACAGTTTCCTGAGGTAAAAATCAATATTGCACAACAGTTGTCTCACTTTCACTTGACATTGATACTGAAGTACTTTTTGACAATGATTTAGATGACGATCAATTTCGTTTGGTGGCAATTTGCCTCAACTGGTATGGTTGCTAGGCCTTGTGGGCATGCGTCGAACGTCGCTTCTGAAACAGGCGGCCATTTTGTCTTCGAGCCATGACACTTACTTTTTCCTTCACCTTGCAAACTATTACAAAATAGTTCTCCTTCCCATAATCTCTGCAAATCTGTCCAATGGCGGGACATTTGCCTTTGTGTTGAAATGAAAATCCACACCTGAAGCACAACTTCTTTTTCTGTGGAGACATCACTCTGTGTCCCTCTGCCTTGTACTTTTGCTTACTTTTCATGTTCATGACTGACTCACTCTGGGCACCTCCGGCCTCCATGTCAGCAGCTTGTCGATCGACACGCTCTTCAGCTCTTTTCGCCAGGAGAACTCGCTCCAGACTAAGTGTTTCTCTCAGCATTCGTTGTCTGAATGAATCTGATAAACATCTGTCAATAACTCTGAGATGTATAGCTTCCTCATCATTAAATTCATTGCACTTACAGTGTTTGAGCGTTTCCAGTCTGTCAACAAATTTGTCGATGGTTTAACCAACTTTCTGTCGTTCTTGACTGAAAATGTACCTTTCGTAATCTACATTTAGCATAGGATTGAATTTGAGATTCAAGGCTGCTTTGATTTGACAGTATGTAATTTCATCAGCTCGCAGCATTTTCTTTATGACTTCTTTTACACCTTCACTAGCAAGATTCTTAAGGTATTTGATAATCACCTTGTTATCTGCTTCTTCTATCGCATGAATGAAATCATCAAATGTCTCTATCCAAGTAGTCCATCTGTCGCCAATATTTTGCTTTTGGAGGGATCATATGGTGGTGGTGGTGGTTTCAAGTAGGCGGCGTATTTTAACCATTTATGAGATTGACAGACACTGACAGTGGAGGTCTGTCCAACACAGTCTGCTGTCCACTAGGACCCGCTCCATCCATGCCATCTCTAAGGCCTTGTGCTGTGCTGGCCTCTTGGTCATCTTGGACAGTCTGTGGAACCTTGACCTCCCTCTTGGTCTCTATGAGAGCCCTTCACTTTTCTGGAGACCTCTGGAGTTGTTCCGAGTCGCCACCCGGCAGCTTTGATGGCCTATCGCTTCATGTATGGACGGCTTCGTAAGCACAACCCCGGGCACTTCCTTTGGGGCCACTCCACCCTACACTGTGATATGATGACTCTCTTTACTCAGTTCTGGTAAGCAAATTGTGGTTTCTTGTATTTGAATTGTTTTGCTTTTAGGCGTCTCTTTGTACTGGCTGACACCTGGTTGATCTCTAGCTCGCAGCACTTCTGATAGCATCGTTATCTTTCAGTTTGCTGACGCTATTTGCTGCTCTTTCATAACCTGGTAATATCCGCCTTTAACATGATCACTCAGTATGAGGTATAGCTTTAGGTAGGGTAGTAGCGCAGTACCACTGTTTATGGCCTTACCAGCAGGTTCTTGGCGAACGATGTGTAGACTTCTCAGTGAAGCTTTTGTTATCTTCAAATGCTTCATACTGGCTGGAGTTGCGCTTTGACTCCACATACGCCAATCATTGATTCTGCACTTCGACTGAGGCACACGTGGCACGCCCGAACAGTTTGCTGGACCACGGCAAACTCTCTGGGAGAGTGCTGCCGATCTTCGAGTCACTTCTCGTCACCAGTTGTTGTGTCCTCCCCAGCCTGGGTGCCTGCCAATGACGTCACACACAGAGCTTAGTATTACACATCTTTATTTGTTTACGTGTAACCGCGAACCCAACATTCTAAACCTGCATTCACTTCACTATGCTCTAACACTTATGTCACAGTTCTACGGAGACTATCAGGAGCCGAAAGGCTTCTGTCATTGCTAACTTACACAACACTACACCACTCATGTGTGCTGATATCAGTTGCTTTCTTGAACCTCCCGCCCCTCCCCTGCCCCCTGCAGACAAGGAGCCAAACAAATTGGGAGTGACCAGTGTGCAGATAACTTGGGATCTTTTTATGTGAAGAGACCAGCCCATGGAAGAGGGGTAGATGGGCGGGCCTGTGAGGGATCTGCGGTTAAATAGAGTCTCTACCAGCAAGAGCGTTATGAAAGGTAAGTAACTTATTCTTCTGATAGAGACTTCTAACCGCAAACTCCCCATCGGCCTCATGCAAAGTGTCCTTCTCGGCAAACCTGGCTTTACAGACAATAGTGTCTCGTGTACATATATAGTGAAATCAATGTAGCAGCTTGACAAATTTCTAGACAAGGCACCCCATAGGCCAACACAGTGATAGCAGCTTTAGCCCGAGAAGAATGAGCTTGTAAGCCCGCAGGGGGCTGCTATTTGGAACGAGCATAGAAGATCTTAATGCAAAGAACTATCCAGCGCGAGATGGCCTTTCTTTGCACAGCCTTACCTTTCTTTTCTCCAGTGAATCCGATAAAGAGCTTATCGTCCACCCAGTGATCTTTGGTAAGATCAATATAGAAGCTGAGGGTTCTTTTCAATCCAGCCAGCAAACCCTTTTCTCCTCCTTGGAGGAGATAGACAGAGCAAAGAACGCCAGAAGAGTGATATTCTGACCAACATGAAACAGTATCACCGTCTTCGGGAGAAAGGAAATAGGAGTCAGGTGGACCAACTTGTCCGGGTAGAACATCGTGCCGATGTTATAGCGACAATAAAGACTGTCTTGAGGGTAAGGAGTCTGAGAGAAACTGTGGACGGCCTCAAAAGACGTACACATAAGGAATGCGAGGACACATTTAAATCCTATTGGGCCATAACTAAAAAACGAGAACGAGGAAACGTATGTTGTAACCCTTTGAGGAAATACATCATAACAGGTGATTTAAATAATGACAGCTGGTCCAACAAAAAACATATAAGGTGGTCCCCTTTAACAGTGCCCAAAACAAGGCCAGGGAAAACACAAAAAAACAGAACTTCGAGCAGGTTGGCATGGAGTGAGTGGAACTGTTTAGCAATGCACCAGGCCACAAACTTATCCCAATGGCAGACTTATACAGATGTGGTTGAAGGATGCCTGGCTGCCAAGATGACATCCATGACTTTGGGAGGAAGGTCGAATGCACTCAACTGTCACAACTCATTCACCACGCATGGAGATGTAGGTTGTGCAGGTTCGGGTGCAAGAACCTGCCCGCTACTGTGATAGGAAATCCTCCCAAAGGGGCAGCCTGATTGGAGGACAGATGCTCTTGTCCAGGAGTTCTGGATAGCATACTCTTTGTGCCCAATCTTGAGCTACTAGGTTGACTTGGGCCCAATCAGTCTTGATCTTCTTCAGAACTCGGGGCAGGAGAGGCATTGGTGAGAAGGTATATAGGAGTTCGGAGTTCCACTCTATGAGGAATGCATTACCGAGCAAGAGACGCTTTGGACACTTCAACATGCAGAAGTGCTTATATTTGCATTCTCAGCAGTGGTGAAAAGATTGAGCTAGGCTTCTCTACATTCATGGAGAACACTATGCACCACCTCTGTGTGTAACTACCATTCGTGATCCGCAAGTCGTCAACAGTTTGGTCCGTCAGCTCTGGTGTTCAGGTAACATGCTAGGAGATGTGTCACCAGAAAAATACAGCTACATCCACAGACGTAAAGCCTTCTGGCACAGGGCCCACTATCCCACCTGCCATGTTTGTTGCAGTACGACAAGGCGGTGGTGTTGTCCCGAGCACCAGCTTCCATTTAATGGAGGGCTGGAAGGCTTTTAATGCCAAGTGGATGGCTCTCTGCTCCAGAAGGTTGATGTGGAGCCGTGCCAACGCTGGAGACCAGACACCGCTGAACACCTCTTCCAGACTGCCTCCACAACCCAGAAGTGATGTATCAGTCACCACTGTGAACTCTGAGTGGGGTAACGAGAGGGGTCTGTCCCTGACCCAATCACAGTCTCGCAGCAACCACTGCAGATCTTTGACAGTCTACTCCAAAATGTGGAACAGATTGGAACAATCCCCCTGGTGCTGTGCCCAAAGGGACTTCAGATCCCTCTGCAGAGCCCATATGTGCCACCTGGCATGCTTGACCAGCAGGATGGAGAATGCCATCAGTCCCAGCGGCAGCAGAGACATCCTCAATGAGATCAAGGACAGAGGTTGAAACATCAAGATCACAGTCTGAATGCTCTGGACTCTCCGCTCTGGGGAATAGGCACGAAAAGGAACCATGTGCAGAATGGCTCAGATGAATGAAAGCATTTGCGACGGAGTCAGATGTGGCTTCCCCATGTTGATCGTGAGACCTTAACTTTGTCAGGAGGTTCACCGTGTTCTCAAGTTGGGTTACAACTGCCTGGGGCAAACCCGCCTTCAGCAGCCAGTTGTCGAGGTAGAGGTAGACTGGAAGCCCTGACCTCCGAAGATTTGCTGCAACCGCTGCCATCACTTTTGAGAACACCCGAGGGGTGCCAAGTAAGGTCAAAGGTGAGCAAAGAGAACTGAAAATGTTCATGGCCTACCATGAACAGCAGGTAACGCCTGTGGGCTTGCAGGGAGGGGATGTGAAAATAAACATCCTGCAGGTCCAAAGTTTCCATTCATTCTCCAGGTTTGAGGGCAGATAAGACTTGGGCTAGGGTGAGCATTTTTAACTTGCCTTTTTTTAAGAAGGGATTGAGAGGGTGAAGGTTTAAAATGGGACGGAGACTCCTGTCCTTTTTCAGCACCTGAAAGTAGTGGGAATAACAACCACAACTGACGTCTGGAACTGGGACACTCTCTATGGCTCCTTTGGCCAAAAAAGCTGCACTTCCAGCCACAAGTGAGACCGATGATCCTCAATCAGCTATTTTGAAGATGGTGGAATGTGCGTTGGGGGTGCAAGAAAGGGTAAGGCGTAACTCCACTGAACAATTTGCTGAACCCAACATGTCCGAAGTTATCGCCTGCCACCCTGGCAGAAAATGTTGGACCCTGCCTCCAACAGGGTGAGTCTCTGCTGTCAAGGGCACACTAAAGAGGCTTGGAGATGGCTGCAGCTGGGGCTGTGGAAGATCAGGTTGCTCGCTGTCCCTGTTGCCCTCTCCCAGGGGTACCACAACCATGGCCACTAAAGGGCTGGGGCAACTTTTGCATCTGTTGGGGGTATTCAAAGCCCCTACCAAAACCAGAAAGGGGGGGGGGAATGGCTGGCGTGGAAGAGCAGAAAGGCCAAAGTAGCACGCTGTGGCCCGGGTAACTGTGAAGCGCTCCAGAGCTGAACACGCTTTATCCCAAAGTAATTGGGAACCATCGAACAGCATGACCACAAGATTGGCCTGAACGTCCCCCAAAAAGCAGATGGACTGCATCCATGCTTGTCTGGAGATGGTACCAATAGCCCCGTCAAGGGTGTCAATCCAGTCAGGAGAAGATGGTGAACTTGGCCACACAATGTATGTGAATATCAGCATAAAAGGCAGCTGGCGTTCACTGACTGAAGGCCAAGGGCGTGTGAATAGCCTGGCTCTCACCAGGTAATTTTACCCAGAATCCTCTGCAAACGTCAAACTTTGGTAAGAAACACACATTTTCCTCACAGTTCTGTCACCAAAAGACCTGGAATCTACAAGGAGTCACAGGTTTCCTACCACCGAGTTCCCATATGTCTACGTTAAGAATGGTACACCACTTGTGTGGTGGGTCAAGATACCACAACACAAAAGACCCTGAAGAACTACATTGAGAGATAAGGAATAGGGGTAGCTGCTTATTTGGGGCCGTGCTGTGGTGCCACCGAAGCAAACCTACGAACCACAGACATTTTTGAACACTAAACAACCAGGTGAGTACAGGGTGGTGGGCCTTGCATAGATCCCACAAGGTTTTCTTTCCCAAAATGCTTTGGAAGGCTCAAACTTTGCATATATGTATGCATGTTTTTATGTAGTGTTTGTAGAGCACAAACCTAGCCAAAAAGCAGCGGATGGCTGTACAGGGATTAAGGCAAAGATACAGTGAACGTGTGATTGGAGGGGCAGCTATTTTTTTTTAGGAGCGAGAGGGGACAGTTACTCATCTCGCTGTAGAGTGCACAAGTGAGTGAATCTGTATCCCATGGACACCACTGTGTGTACGAGGCAGCATATACATGCAACTGAGTGTCATGCGTGTCCTAAGCAGCTCGGCACTCCTATAGGCATAAGGAAGCATGTTTGGTGCAGATGTACAAAACAGCAAGGATGTGCATGAGAGCACTTTGTCTAATTGCACAGTGACACAACTGCATGGCAGCATGTTGTGGAAGTTAATGTTTTTGTCGTTTTATGTCTTGTACATTTCTTCACCTCATTATCATCCAGTCTTGGTTGGTACGGCATTTGGATTAGGAGTTGTCTGTCGCACTGTTTCATAGTGGAAGAGTGCTGTATCCTGTGCCTGAGGCTGTGTACTGTCCATGGCACATGCAAATCAGTGGATATCATTGCTTAAGCGCACTATGTTGTGAGCATTTTATTTCTGTGAAATGCTGGTATTGTCAATCTGTGAACAGCTATACGGTAAACAGGGAAGACACTATGCTGTGGTGGGTTGTGCTTGGTTGTATCTTAAGTACTCAATGTTTAACTGAAAAATAGTATCACTTAGTTTTCATCGTCCAAAAATGCCAAAAATTACTGTAACAATCATCAGCACATTTTTAATTGCCACATTTCTGCCAACTATGACACTAAACAAATATAATCTCAGATGTTAAAGCTATTCCCCAAATCCTTAACCTCTTTCAATAAACCTAAGCCTAAACACCATACCCCAAATCCCATAACCTTAGCCCATATATCCTTAATCCCTATATCCTTAATGCTTTGCCCTATATCTTAAACCTTTACTCCTATACCCTTAACCCAATACCATACATCATATACTTCTACCTCATAACCTCCTAAGTGCTAAACCCCTAAAAAGTAACCCTATCCCCCAAATCCTTAAACCTATACCCAAAACCATTAACCCCTACCTTTAACCCTGTACCACAAAGTCTTCCCTTGTACCACCTTTAACTTTATACCCTTAAATGCTATCCCTAAACCTTTAACCTCTACTTAACCCTACACCCCTTAAAACGTAACCTTCTGCCCCAAACCCTTAAACCCTAAACCTTAACCACTTTAACATGGTCCTTAACTCAGTTTATTTAGGAGCAAACACTTTGGAAAATGTTACTTTATAGACGTATTTTTAGAACTAATAATTAAAAAGTGTTATTTTTAGAAGTGTTTTGAGTTTTATATGCAATTTATGTGTGTGAGTAACTGGAATACGAAGAATTGTTTTGAGTCCGGTCATCACTTAGAAGTTTGTGCAGTCCCTCAACTACTGTGTAATGAAGAACAGATCCCTCAGCTCCCTGTGGAATCAGTGGCAGACTTCATCTCCCACAATGCAATCGTAGACATAGGAACAGGCCTCCTCATCTGCCAGTGTGTGACCAGGGACAGGCAGCTGAATCAAGGAAAGCTCTTCTCTCTCAGGGGGTGATCGGGACAAACCTCTTAACTCCGAGTGTAATCCGGGATTGCCCTCGCACTTCACACTCACAGGGCCAGAGGTTTGGCCCAGCAATCTGCAAGGCTTCGAAACCCTTCATCATTATTTACTGGGAATTGTAATGTTGCGGTTGTATCCCTAATGAAGGACCTCCACTCATAAAAGGTATTGGGAAGTATGTTTATTCAGTACAAGAGAGCGCCGGGAAACACGTCCGATCCGATCTCGGCGCTCAGTGCGCCCACAAAATGGCGGCCGCGCTCTACGTCATCACGCTCTCGCGTAACGACTAGAGCGCGACACTACATATCTCCCTTCTTTATGGAGCAACAACAAATTAGATAAGAGTCTGTGAGTCTCTTAGACAGGAAGTTACTTCACTTCTCCTAAGTCATAGTCTCTGTATTTGGCTGGCCTTACCACTGTTCTCCCTTCCCGTGTACGTCTTACCGGAGTAGAGGTGGAACTCTCCGCACTGTCCTCTGCCATGCTTGCCTGTCTCTTTCCAGTTCCCTTGGGGCTCTCTCTCTCGGGAGTCTTGCCTTTATTCTCCTGATGTTCAACTGCGATGGGATTGTCATCCTCTTCCTGCTCCACTCCTCTTCTTTCTACCCCTAAGTCTTGGTGAAAGGATCACGTCCCCTTAGGATTTGAAACGGGCTGTATCCGGTGCCAGTGATAATTCGGTAGGCCCACAGCATACTCCTCACTTCCTTCTCCCAGTCCTTCCCCACTCCTATAGCTGATTGTATGGAACCCATTATGACACGGTTAAACCTTTCGGCTAGACCATTGCCCGCCGGTTGGTAGACAGATGTGTGTTTGACTTTGATGCCATTTCGTTCCATGTATTTGTTCCACTTTTCCGATGTGAATTGAGGTCCATTGTCACTCAGAATGGAGCGGGGGATGCCTTCTCTGAGGAAGATAGCCGTAAGAAATCTGAGAACTGTCTCCGTGTCCATCTCCTCCTGTATGTCTAATTCGGGCCACTTTGAATACCGATCCATGAGAACCACTACATATTTCGGGGTTCCCTCTGCGTCCAACACTGGACCAAGAATGTCTATAAACAATTCCTCCCACGGGTTGGCAGGGTTGTCGAACTTCCCCAATGACGGGCGTAGCAATGTTTGTGATTTATCCGCTCTTTGGCACTGGTCACATTCCCGAACATGCCTCTCAATCTGATTGTCCATTGCCGGCCACCAGTACATCTGCTTGGTTCTCCTCTTTGTTTTCACAATGCCCAAGTGTCCTTCATGCAATACGGCTAGTAGGTGTGGTATTACAGACGCAGGAGGAACTACTTTATCCCCTCTGAACAGGAATATTCCTTTGTCTCCTATGGATAGCTCCTCACGCACTTCAAAGAATTTCCTGTGTTCCACTTTCAGGTGCCTTTTCTCTGGCCATCCTTGCAGTATGAAGTTCTTGACTTCCTTGACATCTGGGTCATCATCATAGGCTTGTTTCCATTCCTGACCACTTATCACTTTCTCATGATCTTCCATGAATGCCACCTGGACTTCATCTTCGTCTGCACCTGTCGGGGCTTCCGCCATTGCTGAAGCTCGGCTAAGATAATCTGCCACTTTATTCTTAGCTCCCGGGATGTACTCAACATCATATCTGTAGTCTAATAATTTCAGGGTCATTTTGGCGATGCGGGGTGTAGCGCTCTCGTGACCACAGGACGTGAGTACTTTGACCAGAGGTTTGTGGTCTGTCTTAAGCTGAAATCTCGTGCCCCATATAAATTGGCGGAATTTCCCCATGGCCCACACCGCAGCCAGCATCTCTTTTTCTATCACACTGAATTTCTGTTCTGTTGGTGATAGTGACCTGGACGCAAAGCTGATGGTCGCCATCTCTCCAGTCCTCCTTTCCTGCATTAAGACTGCCCCTAGTCCTTTTTCGCTCGCATCCGTGGTCAATATGGATTTACCGTGCGGATCATATCCTTGTAGAGGAACTGCTTTGCTGATGTCCTCCTTGATTCTCATAAACTCCTCTTGTGCCTCTTCTGTCCACCCGAAGGCTGTTTTGTCTCGTATGAGTAGTCGCAGGTGGTGTGTCTTGGTGGCGAAATGCTGCACAAATTTACTATAATATTCAGCCATCCCTAAGAATGATCTTACTTCTTCCTTGCTCTTCGGTGCGGGTGCTTCACATATCGCTTTGACATTGGCGTGTTTGGGCGTGATGCCTTGATCACTGATCTCATGCCCCAAATATGTGACTGACGCCATTCCGAATCTGCACTTTTCCCATTCTGGCGTCAGGCCATTTCTTTCCAAGATTTCTAACACTATAGCTAGCTTTTTGTCGTGGTCGGTTTGATCCTTGCCCATCACCAAGATGTCGTCCTGGAAGTATTGTACTCCCTCTATATCCTTGAACAGTTTGTGCATCAACTTTTGGAATACCGCAGCTGCTGACGCCAGACCGAATGGCATCCGGCGGAACTGGTAGCATCCAAAGGGCGTTATGAAGGATGTCAGTTTACGGCTCGTGTGATGCAGGGCTATCTGGTGGTAGGCCGAGGCGAGATCAATGGTGGAAAACCATTTTACCCCCTTTGTTTTTGCTAGCACTTCCTCTATTCTCGGTAAAGGGAATTTCTCCACTATAATGCACTTGTTCAGCTCTTGTAGGTCCACACACAAACAAACCTTGCCATTGGGTTTCATCGCTACCACCAACGGGGCCAACCATTCCGAACTGTTTATTGGTTCTATGATCCCATTGTCTTCCAATCTCTGCAGCTCTTGTTGCACTGCGTTCCTGATTGCTAGTGGTATGTTCCTCACCTTGTGGGACACTGGTTTGGCGTTTTCCTTAAGGTCGATTCTGTGTGTAAATTTCGTTAGTTTTCCCACTCTTTCTCCAAACACTGTGGGGAATTCGCCTTTCATTTTTGTGAAGTTGGGTTGATTGTCTATGCTGGCCATCAGGACTTGCCCAAGTCGCCTTGGTCCATCCATCCTAGGACCGAGGGACCTTTTTCAGCCACATATAATTTGCACTCTGCACTGCGATCCTTGAATTCGAACTTCAGCATTCGATATCCGACCATTGGGATGGGGTCTCCTGTGAACGTGACCAGGCGTATGTCTGGGGTTTCGAGGTGTGACCCTAGGCTGGGTTTGAAGTTTTCGTTCCACACTGTCCGTTGAATGATGGTATACGGCGATCCGGAGTCTGCCACCATTTTGATTGGAACTCCTCCCACTTTCATGTCACATTGTGGTTTCTTGGAGCGTCTGCAGTCTATGCCCAGTACTTGTTCTTCAATGCACAGTACATTGTCGTCTTCATCTTCTCCTCCTCCTTCTTCTTCCACTCCCATGTCTTGTTCTACGTACTTGACCGTTGGCCTCTTCACCTTGCGGCGACACACCTTTTCAAAGTGCCCTACGATTCCACAGTACATGCATTTGGCTCGGAAGGCAGGGCAACGTTTATCATATGCCGCATGGGATGGACTGCCGCACCTGTAGCACGTGTTTGTGCCTTCTTTATTCAGTTTCTTTGACTGTGTTGGTCGTGAAATCCATTTGGTTTGCACTTTCCCTTCTGCAGCCGTCGCTTTGCCCCTCTCTGGCGGTTCTGCTTCGGTGACTCTGTTGACCATGGTTCTCTCGATAGTTTCTCTCTTCGCCGCCTCAGCGCATCTTTTGGATAGTCCCGCCTTTTTCACCATGGCTATGACTTCCTTCAGGGTAGCCTCCCCGTTTACCCATAGTTTGTCTTGAATCGCTGTGTTTGTCTAGTGCATGACTATTTGGTCATTGATGAATTCATCATGCAAGGCACCGAATTTGCATGTGATCGCTAATTTCTTTAACGCCGCAACGTAGTCGTCTATGGACTCACCCACTGCTTGTTTCCTCTGTTGGAAGTTATATCTGTCTATGGACGTGCACACTGCCGGTCTGTAATGGTTGTTTAGGTCCTCTATCGCTTGTCGGAATACGTCATCATCAGCGGCCTGTTGCTGTGTGGGGACCAGGTTCTGGAAGACCCTGATTCCTTCCGGGCCTAAGTTGTGGAGTAATATTCTCTTCCTCCTCTTGCTGGGGAATGCTCCTCCACTTTCGTCTTCTAGGGCTTCCAAGTAGTTCATGAAGTATTCTCTCCAATCCTCCCATTTCATCAAGGGATCGCCTGGTTTAGGTAAGAATGGGATTGGTGTCGTAAGTGAAGACGCCTGCGCACACATTTCGGCGCGTCCTTCTGGTATAGCGTCTACCCCTCTGGGACTACCCGGTGCACTTGTGCTTCTATGGTGTGTTTGGTCCTGTTGGGGCTCCAAGGCACCCTCTTCTCCGTGCTGCACTTGTTCCGCCAGGGCCCTAGATGTCCTATTGGTGCTTCTAGTGGGGTGACGTTGTGCCTTGCGACTCGGTCTTTCCCTCTGCTCCCCTTCTTTACCCCGTTGTGGGTGGTACCTCTCTGTGGGTTGCTTCCCCCTCTCTTGCGCTCTTCTTTGGTTCTTGAGTGTGCAGTTTGTTTGGTGTTTATTCCTTGAGGCTCTTATTCTGCCCTCACCATGAGGTTTGGTTGTGTCCCTTCCCCTTTATTATGGTCCGTTTGTGTCCCAATGGCTGTGATTACGTTCCCCGTGGGTGCTTGCCTGCTGTGGTGCTGTCCTCTGCCACGCTCTCCTGCTGTGTAACTTCCCCGGCCAATGTACCTCGTGGCCTCCCTTGCTGTACTCTCCGGTGGGTCCTGGTGTTGCTCTTTTTTTTTTTCGGGTCCCAGTCTCGTCGCCACTGTAATGTTGCGGTTGTATCCTTAATGAAGGACCTCCACTCATAAAAGGTATTGGGAAGTATGTTTATTCAGTACAAGAGAGCGCCGGGAAACACGTCCGATCCGCTCCGATCTCGGCGCTCAGTGCGCCCACAAAATGGCGGCCGCGCTCTACGTCATCACGCTCTCGCGTAACGACTAGAGCGCGACACTACAGGAATGTCTGCCTGACCATCTCAAAACCCTGAAACTGCCCAATTCCGATCCCTTGTTACAACAGACATGATTCAGTTTACCTTTTTAGGACTATTGACTAAACATATTCACTGGCTCCAGTACAAAAACAATGCATACTGAAACACCACACTGAAACACCACACATAGATGCAGTTGCAAAATAAAAACAGGCTCACAGTACCCAGAGACTGGTGTGTGCATAACACCTAAGTAGGAAGTGTTAAATAAGTACAGTTAAGACCAACTTCACAATGTTACTCTGTTTTTAATATGGGTTTAGCCTAGGCAGACACAAAGACTAAATACTGTACTTTTTCAATTAAGGACACATTCAGGAAATTGTAAACACTGCACTAACTGTGCGATGGGTAGAAAGACTGTAAATATCACGTGCAGTGTCGGCAGACACGGTTAGTAAGCACTGAACTATATGTATAGTATTTAATGTCGGCTGGCATACTACAGAGCACTTTTTTTTTTTTTAAATCAAAATCTCATTAGCCGAAATGCGCTGAGTTTATGCCACCGCACAGTGTTTAATAAACATTCCACTTAGCACTTGAAGTGTGACGGCACCTATATATATATATATATATATATATATATATATATATATATATATATATATATATATATATTATATATATATATATATATATACACACACACGCACACAAACATTGAAAAAACAAAGGTTAGAGTGACGCTATAGTTTTATGAATATGTCAGTGACATCATTAACATTTTGAACTAAATAAAACACAGAAATTCACCAGTTATAGTTGAGGGATGTAATACGCATTACATGCTCTATGACATAATTTATGACATCACTGATGACATCTCAAATGACATCACTGATGACATGAATGATGACATCATCCAAGCTTCTTTTGCACACACTGCTCTATAAACGGGTTTGGCAATAGAGCTCTGAAATAGCTCAGAATAACATAAAGCATCATCAATGCTATTATACATACAATCCCTAAAGGTAAAGCAAGCTTCTGTCATGAGCAACATTGACAGTATACAATACACTTCATGGGTAGCCAAGTTCATGTTAACTAACAACCACAGATAAAAGGGTAACCTCCACTGCACATGGTGTTCAATTTGTACACCACTGTTCAGAGAAAACCAAGTTCCTTCAAATACTCGAGCTCAGTCACATAACTTGTGCCCTAGAATGGTCAGTCTTTATCTGTATCAAACCCCTCTAAGCAGGGCAGGCTTTATGGCAGTGCGACTGGTGTGGCCGCACTGGGCACTGGCCTGGGGAGGGGGCGCTGACTTCGGGGGGTGTGGGTGCTGTGCTTGGCAATAACTTAGGATTTCAAAACACCCTCTGAAGAGGTCCTTGTGCATCCAGATTTCAGGCAGCAATAAAAATGTCAAGATAACTCGTGATTAATATTTCTGTTAGAGAGATCGGAGTTTTGTCTAGTGGCATAAAGTATAGCAGAGGGTTAATGTACCTGCTGCTAAGAACACATATCGTGCAGATCACAAATCTGTATTTTGTATGGATAGTTGAGTGGATTACTGCTTTTGTCACAAAGATCCTTTTATTACTGCAGTTCATAAGATACATCCCTGATATAGAACAGTGATTGTTACGAACTGTCATCAAAGAGCTGCATGCAAACTTCATAAAATAGTTAGGACGTTATGTCTTTTTCCCCAGTCTTTCATTATCTATTCCTAATGTTGCTAAAAAGGATTTGTTTGGGTAGAAATACATTCGTATTAGTAAAGCCAGCCTTTACCAGTGCTTTAAAATGAATGAAAAGTATGTGAGAGAGGGGTTAGGGAGAGATAAGGGGCATTTTTCCCCAGTGGTAGTGAGGGAATCCCAGGAGGAGGTCGTGGGGGGTGTGGGGGCGTGGGGCACCAAAACCGATTGTTGCACAGGGCACCACCAGCCCTAAAGCCGGCTCTGCCTCTAAGTCACTGAACCTACAGTGAGAAATGGAGCAGATATCTGCCCTAGCGCTATCCCCCAAGATATGTCTGCTCAATACGTGGGAAGCCACAGACTTCAATCGAATGGACCAACAATGGGCAGCCACTGGCTTTATACTAGCGAAGCATAATATTGCCCGTGGATGGGGGGTCTCCGAGCCGCCAACGATAGTTGAATGGGAACGGGATGTTGATTGGTGCATGTAGGCTGAACACGCAGTCTACACGAATAGAGGATGCCCTAAGAAGTGGGACAAGGTATGGGGGAAATGGAATATAAATTGAGGCAACATTTGCACCTCCCCATCAGTACTAGAACACATGCCAACAATGTTAATCCAAAATATAAATCCGGGGTGAGGGAGGGGGATACATGAGATGTCCAGTGCTGAAATGTAACATCTTTTCATGATCTGTTGTGATGCATAAGGTTCCATTGTAATATGTCATTCTAATAAATGCCAATAAAAAGTAAAAAAAAAAAAAAAAAAAAAATGAAGCGGATATCAGTAGAAAAGTGGGTACTGTAAACAGTATTTACACTATGTAGACAGTTTACTCTGTACCACCTACGGTGAAACTGCCATGAGACAGAGTATTAAAAGGTAACTATTAGGAGCAATGTACACACTATACTAAACTTGTCCAAAGGGAGACAATTCGCTTAAAATAACCAATATGTGAAGGTGCTAAATATCATACTACCTGCAACTTTCATAGTGTGCTGAAAACTTTACAGATAGCCCATCTTCTGAAGCAAAATAAGCACAATGTATGCAGAAATTGTCGTATTGAGACGATTTGGTCTAATAACTCAAGATTGCTTATAATACTTAGTAAGCAGTAAGTAGAACGTTTTCCCGGTAGGAAACTCTTTCTGCAGTACCAAAAAGCTTGTATGGAACATACTGAACAGAAGTCGTCAACTGTCATCTGCACACAGAGTTACTCTTCAACACAAAGATTTATAACGTGTTCATTTCTGCTACACACCTATGATGTATAAGGAACACATGTGCCTTGTAAACACTCACGTCCATTAGCTGGACACAGGCTGTACAAAATTAGGTAGGAAAGTAACATGGTACTTACCTGCCACTATGTAAACTATAAAACAAACTAACACACTCATTGGATGATTTCATCAGTAATGTCATCAATGATGTTATTTGAGAGGTCATCAGTGATGTCATAAATGATGTCATTGAACATGTCATGAGTGTTGTAATATGCAAGATCATAAGCCGTGCATGGCGGGGCGCAAGTTATAGTTAGCTCTGCTTATTATAACTGATTAATTTCTGTGTTTTTTAGTTCAAAACGTTAATGCTGTCACTGACATATTCACCCAACTAGAACATCACTTTAAACTTTGTTTTTTTCAGTGAATTTCTAAGGTTTTTTTAAAAAACAAAAACCGATCTCTTTATCACACCTAACTATAACATTACTTTAACCTTTGTTTTTTTCAGTGACATCTACATTTTAAAAAAATGTAAAGTAATATTTTATTACCAAACTTAAAGCCAACCTCCAGGGTGTTGGCCACAGTACCTGGCATGCGCTGAACCCCCACATGAACTCAACCCCACACTGTGCACAACTGAAGGCCCTGTGGCCAACCCACCCACAAGCGTGCGCATCGTAAGGTTTGCCTTCGGTTCCCAGAGACCCCACCCCCTGAGGTCAAAACATATATATTGAGGGAAGGAGGCGACACGCCCCCTCCCTCCCCGAGCCACCATGGGTCCCGGGACGTCATCCCCCGGAGCCAAATACAATTTAAAAAAAAGGGGAGGGGGCCGCACGCTCGCCTCCCCTGAGCCGTCTCAGGCCCAGAGCCCGCCCCCGGGGCGAAAAATGGGTGCACCTGTGCCAATGGTGGGGGAACTCCTCTCTGAATCCCCTCCACAGAGTCTAAGGGAGCAGGATATCCCTACCCTGTCCCATTGTATTCTAGTTTTTTAACTTCAGAACAGGGTCTCAGTCCCGAGTCCTGCAATGGCTGCCACAACATTTTTCTCATGTTGTTTGCAGTCAATCAGAGCCCTCACTCCTGTGGGAGCAAATTGGCCCCAAGGGTAAAAAAAAAAAAAAGTTTCCTGGGCCAATCAGAATGCTTCACTTTTGAATTCTCACTCTTGTGGAAGTCCCTCGGAACCAACCATCCAGCTATACAAATATTTTTGTACCTTCAGTAGTCAAAAGCTACTGAACAGATTTACCACAAATCACAAAAGGCACAATCTGCAGACCACTATCAAGCTTCCTGCCAAATTTGGTGTAATTTTGTTCAGCAGTTTTTGCCGTAGTGCTCCCTAAAGAAGGGAATGGAAAATGCCTGGGGATTTCGCATTTTGAGACCCCCCTTTTTAGGTCTCGCCTGAGCCAGCGCATGCGCTGCTCTGGTGAGACATTTAGTGAGTGGGGCTTTAAAAAGCCGACCAACTCTTTTTCAAAGCACATACTCGTGCTTGTGGCGGCATACAGCTTGCGGGAGTGCGCAGCAGCGCGCCACAAGCACGAGTATGTCTTTGAAAATTAGCAGACTGCTCTCCCAAGCGCGCGCTTCTCTCCCGGCCACTCACTTTTTGCTCGCGCTTCTTGTTTAACTTTAAGCGCGAGGCGCGCGCGCTTGTGTTTAACTTGTTATTCCTGAAAATGTCGTCTTCTTCCACAATAAGGTAACCCTCCTTTTCCCTTCCTGATAGTTTCCAGAGTGAGGATTTCTCTATTATTACATTCTCTTAATGTAGACTTGCTACCGTGGGCTGTAAGAAATGAGTCTTTTATTCCTCCCTGTTAAGCTGATTGCATCCTCATTCCGTAGAGGCCGGTGTCCGTGTTTTCGGTCGCGTGCCCCGAGCAGGCACAGAGGCTGCAGAGATTCGCCCAGAACGGCCCAAGCCCTTTCCGTCGGCAGCTTCGCGCAACCTCCGGGACCGACGAACCAAGAACCTTTGTTAATGACCTGCACCCTCCTCTTCCTCCTGGGTAAGGACTGACCTTCCGTCTTCTCAAACAGCCTCTTTGTTCACTTCTTACGCGCTATCGTATTCAGTCCATACCCTTCTCATTCCTTGCTATTTAGTGATCACATGTTATGTGTAACACATACAGTCATTGCTGATGTTTTAACAGCTCTTTGAAGTCTTAAGCTTACAGGACGATAGCTTCAATGTTAATTCCAATACTACAAGTCCCAGAATGCAGAGTTGTTTGCTTAGAAGCCTGCCCACGGTGTTCCACACGAGATTTGGTCGTCGAACATGTGCTCCTTTCTCCATACCGCACACTTCAGGACTCCAGGCAGGGGGGTGAAATTTCTGTTACGCAGGCATAATCTTGGGTATTTTTGCTTTACGTTTGTTGCATAATTGTGCGCAGTTCGCGGCAAAAAATTAGCCCAAGCGCACATCACGAACAGCAGAACACGTTCAGCTGCTTAAAATGCTGGAGTTTTATGTGATATTATTTTTAACGCCAAATGTTTCCTCACGTCCATTTAATTTTACGCCAAAATACAACGCAAAATGGCAGTTTGGCATTAAATGAAATTTTGCAGAATGTTGTGAAAATTTCACTTTATTATTACACAACAGTAAATTAAATTATTTTTGATATGCCCATTCCCAGTCCGCTTGCCTTGTGTTATGAATTTGCAGACTCAGCCTAGCTTTCACCCTGCATTATCACACCCCACCGTGCTTCCCTCATACAATGACATTTTCCTGTCCAATATCCTCGTAGATCTCGCCTTCGCCTACCCCTGCCCACCGGTCTCCATTCAGGACCCCCACCCCTCTCTAGTTGAACAGCCCCTAAAAAAGGGCCCTGCCATTCCTTCATAACTCAATTTGTCCTCGTTTGGCAAAGTTGGCACATTCCTGGTCTGTGGTACAAGTAAAGATTTGTTCAAGCCCGAGCTCGGAAAACAATGAAAGCTGTTATGTAATTCAGAGTTCATGAACTTTTAGAAGTAAATTGTTAATTTCTTGTGGTTTAGTAGGTTGTTCTAAAGAGTATCAATGGGTTTGGCATGTTTAAAGTTTTTACATTTTTATTAATGAAAGTACAACATGAGTTTGAATTTGTATGCATTGGGTGGCACACGTTGGAGAACCAGTTACTTTAACTTTTTTTGCAATTTATCTTGTACACTGCACAACATTGCCACAGTGGCTTTCCTGGCGCTCTCTCCGAGTCGCACATACTGATACCAGCAAAAGATTGCAAAAAAAAAACAAGCATTGGCATAGCCAATAGGTCTCGCCTTTGGGACCTTATAAGTGTTTAGTTATCCAGCACAATATCCTTGGTGCAACAACATCAAGTGTTGCATGGCTAAACACTTATAAGGTCCCAAAGGCGAGACCTATTGGCTATGCCAATGCTTGTTTCTCAGTATTTCCATTCACAAACTAGGCAAAAAAAGAGCAGTTTTTAGGAAAGTTTCATCAAGATTTGTCAAACGATGCCCAAAATATAAGCAAAACGAAAAAAAAGCATTTCCTATGGAAACACTGACCTAACTATAACTACCCAAGGGCGACCGCCACTGGTTAATATATACTATATGGTGTAGGAAAATACATCAATTGCATGGAAATGGTAAATGTAGCTTGAGGACTGTAGCACGTTGTGCCATTCACTAGGCTTACAAAGAAAACATGGTTTCATGCCAAATCTCTGTAGCCTGACTCCTGCAGCTTATAATCTTGCAGGCTAGAAGTGGTACATACACAAATTTAGTGTTGACATGTAGCCACAGTGACTAGCTCCCAAAAGCTATATTTACTCTGAAGGGCCACAGCTGTCCTATGCGAAAAACGGTCAGAATAAAATCATAACTCTGGTAACTGGTTTCGGGGAACCTACCGGAATAATTCAAAGACAATTTTTAATGTTTATAAAAAATGCAAATCAGAGGTGAAGTCAAATTTTTAATGAATATTTAGAAAAAGTGACTTTTAAAAAGGCAGACTCTGTCCGCCTGAACCTCAAGTAAGCTAATTAGCATTAGTCTGCCAGCAGCCGGCTCCTGTTAGTGCTTACCCTTAATGAGGCGTGAAAAATGCTCCCAAAGAGGAAACAATGGCTTAGGCCTTTTAGCAGGAAGATCTTGGCATTAGGTATGTGAGTCATATGAGTTCAGGAAGCGCAGTTGAGGAGGGTTCAGGTGCCAGAATCTTGATCTCCACGATGGGCCTGCATGAGCCATCCTCAAGGATTGGCACTGTTGTAGCAATTCACTGATTACATAGCTGAAAGCTGTTCTCATAAGCCTTTGTGAACATTTGCAGAACATGTGGAGAAAGCTTAATTGCCATCCCCTTAAACAGCACCACAGGCAGGCCCACTGGGTCCCCGCGCTTGGCCCTTTTGTAAATCTCTTGTCGCCTCGGCAATTTCGTCCACTATTACATCAGCTTTCAGGTACATTCTGTCTTCTTGTGAGTTTGGTATTTTATGTCCTTTAGAAAGCCCTAGATGCCTCTGAGTCTTCTTGATATTGAACCTATAGAGGATTTGGGAACACCTAGTGGAAGTTTCTGCAATAGGGAGTGTTGCCTTGGATTTTATGCCCTTCTGCTGTTGTCAGCTCATATACCCAGTTTTTGAAACATTCTCTTGCACCTAGCCAGCATAACATTTTCCCAGTTTTATTTCCCACTTTATACAGGATCCTCTGGGAGGTGAGGGAATAAGCGTAGGCCGTTTGTTGCCACGGCTCGACACTCCTGCTGCTTTAGGTAAATTTGGTGACCAAGGGCTTCTACATTAGTTGACCATTCTTCAGTCTCAAGCCTGAACGTGTCCGCCTCAAGTATGTCTGCTTATTCTCTTTTCTTTTTATTTGCCACTGCTATCAGCGAGATGGCCTACTCCCGATGACGGTCTTGTAGGCCTCCCAGATCGGTATGTGTACTGTACTGTGGGTACATTCTCGATATAACAGAGATCCGTGGTGATCTGCAACTTGGCAACTAGCGCCTCATGATTCAAGAAACACATATTTAATGTCCAGCCCTTGTAGGTCTTTACCTTCCTCTCTCAGAATTCCACCCACACAGTCACGGGTCCGAGATCCCTTGAGCAAGAAATCCAACCCCTAAATCCATCTGTGTGGTTGTGTTGTTCAAAGAAATAACCATCAGAAATGACTGTATACCCCAGAGTAGAAGCACTGCATATCTATTGGGTGCTGTGCTCACTAAATGTCAGTTAATCCCATTTCACCAAGAAATCTGTTTAACAGATGTTTTGCCTTACGGATGCACGCATCTAACCCACCCTGCAGGTTAAGTTGAAATCTCCCCCCAATATTATGTTGCCATCTGGCATTTGCAGCATCAGAGAGCCAACCATATACAAAGTCTCGGACTGGAGTTTGAAATGAACATATATGGAACAAAAATGTAAAGTTATTCCATTCCAGCGCTCGTCAGTGCTTTATAACTGCCCATATAGGTTACCATACGAAGGGTACCTACGGTTTCCTGAGCAATATCCAGACTCCCCTAAAGTCTGATTTAAAACTGGAGTGGGCCATTACTTTGTACTCGCTCATATACAGCGCCCTGCAACTATTTCTTCTAAAGTGCGTCTCTTGAAGCACAACACCATCTGGCCCGTGTCTTTTGAAGTATTGGGAAACTACCCGTCTTTTGATTTTACTGCCCAGGCCAATAACATTCCAAGACACAATATCTAGGTGCATGTGCCTCAGTTCTCTTGGATGATCTGGGTTCATACTTGATCCAATTTGTGTCCCCCTTCATCCATCACTGCCTTTCAGTCTGCTCCAATATGATAGTTGAAGTCTCTGAATTTTGATTGCTGTAGAGACAAATAGTAACGCCGCCCTTCCAACTCCACCCTCCCCAATGCAGTGGGCATCAAACTATCTGCATTCCCAACCCAACAAGTGCCTGCCGATAACTGTTGACATACTAAATTATGAGTCTCTTACTGAACTGTTGCCAAAAACCCTTCGACGCCACCCATACCTACTATAGTTTGCACTTTATAGAATTCAAATCTCTTTTATTGTCCCTTTTCCTCAAGCTCTCATAGTGTCAATAGGTCAGTAACCAGAGTTGGATCTTTATTTTGTCCCTTATTTCTTCCATTTCCCCTGTACTCACATCAGCCACTCATCTCCAGATCTCTCCCTTCTGGGTCAAGAGGGGGAGACCCAGCTCTCAAGGCCTTCCAGTCTGTTGGTTATCTATCATGTCTTCTGCGGTGTCTGATCTGATATTGCTGCAGCCGCACCTCTGCTGCTGGAGAAGATACCAGTCTGTTTTCCTCTCAGGATTCATCGGTTCCCTGTGGTCTGCTCCAGTTCTTCTGATGCGCTCTTTGTTCAGTCTTGCAGTTCCTTGCCTTCTCCTGATGGGTCTCCCTACATATATCCATTCCCAGGCTTCTTCAGGAGTCAAAGTGCAAGTCCGGCTCTCTGAGATGGCACGCAACCTTGCAGGGAAAATCATTATGTATTTTATATCTTTTTCCCGCAGCACTCTCTTGACCTCACAAAAGCTGCTCCTCAATCTCTGGACCTTTAGGGTGAAGTCTGGGATAATAATGGTATCCAAGTTTTTGTACTGCAAGTGACTTTGCTACTGACTGCCTGCAATGCGGTGTCTTGATGACTGAAGATGGGACAACAATTGTTTGTGGTGGGGCTCCTAGCCTTAGGGCTGAATTCGGAGCTCTATGATCCCATTCGATTGAGAACATTTTTGAGAGGCCTTTCAGTTTGAGGGTGTGCGGGATGAAGTCCTCAAGAAACAATTCACACTTGGGCCTTCGGCTCGCTCCAGCACCCTCGCAACTCATATAGTTCCCCCTGAATCTTCCCCCATTTTCTTCCAGCCTCGCATGTGTCATCGCGTTGTCCTTCTGAGGTTGGTCAGCTGTTTCTGGTTTTATCTCACACAGGGGTCGAAGTCTGCCCGTTGGGCCAGACCCTACTGCTTATTTTCCTGAGTTCAACAGTGGCAGTCTATTTTGGTTATCAGTGTATGTTTGATCTCTTGTATCGCTAGCATGATGTTCTTTAATGAAGGTTTCAACCCCCCCCCCCCCCACCCCTCTTTTGCGGCATCTAAGTTGTGGTCCATTGATACTGAGGAGGCTGTTTGAGGATCTAGTGCACGAAAAGCTTATGTATCCATCTTGTATTGTTGACAATTTATGCCCCTTTCCCCAACACCCCATCGCCGGTCACAGCCCATCTTCTTCAACTGTCAGGTCTGTCCTGACCTGCAAAGCTATGGGCGTAGTGTGGGCCGATTCCAATGCAGGTTGTTGGGACAGGTCAGCGGAACAGCGTCTCCCCGGTTAAGGAGCCAGTCTGCACTATTTCACCAACAAGTAAATGTGTGAGCCCCACCGATGAGCCTTTGCTCAGCTCTCCTCTTGTGGCCTCCCAGGTTTCTCGTCTCCTCCCCTCTCTATTGGCTTGGATTTCCTTGTTGCCCCAATTTGTCTTTCTACACACCTTTAGGTGCCCCCTCCTTACTCTTCATCACTTTAAAAGCTATTTAGCTCGATAGCTCAGGCAGTACTCTGCCCGTGCTTCTGCCCGTGCTTCTGTCCGCCTCAGACCACGGTTCTCGCCCCAGCCCTCGCCTGCTGCTGCCTTAATTTCTTAATTTTTCTTTTTCTCTCAATTCCTGCTGTACTTCTTTCCCTCCTTCGCTTTCCTTATTTTTACCCCTTTCCTTATTTTTACCCCAGTTCTATTCTGTTTTTACCCGTTCTATTCTGTGTGCTTCCCGCCGCTGCTGCCCCCACGGCCCCTCCCGTGTCTTCCACCGTTCCTGCCTCCCAGCTGTCCCGCCCTCCCCGACCTCTACTTAATGGAGGCCGCTGCGTGCTGAGTCAAGCTAAGCCCCTCGGGTGCCTGCTCTCCCAGCGCGCAGGTCCATAGCGCAGGCAGTACTCTGCCCGTACTTCTGTCCACCTCAGACCGCGGTTCTCGCGCTAGCCCTCGCCTGCTGCTGCCTTAATTTCTTCATTTTTCTTTCAATTCCTGCTGTACTTTTTTCCCTCCTTCGATTTCCTTATTTTTACCCCTTCCCTTATTTTTACCCCTGTTCTATTCTGTTTTTACCAGTGTTCTATTCTGTGCGCTTCCCGCCGCTGCTGCCCCTCCCGCTCCCAGGTATTCCACCGTTCCCGCCGCCCAGCTTTCCCGCTCTCCCCATACCTCTACTTAATGGAGGCCGCTGAGCGGCCGCCCCGAAAGCAAGCCTGTGTGCGCCCGTCCACGACCCGAAGGCAACCAGAGCCAGGAGCCCTGGTCCTTCGACCGTCCCACGCTACAGCTCAGCTGATCTCCACGCACTCAACGGCAGCAAGAAGAACAACAACTTCAAGCTCTCCTCTCCCCTTGACACCCATGGCCCCTTCACCTGCTGGAACTGCCGTCACTCCTTCAACACCCAGGACCCTCCTCCACCGACCAGCAACATATACACCGCAGACCAAACCCTGCAATGCATCCTCCTCAACGTACGCTCCCTCCACAGACACGCCACGGAAATCTGGGACCTCCTCGACAGCAGCTCTCCCGACGTTGCCTTTCTCACTGAAACATGGACAAGCACCACCTTGGGCACGGACATCGCGATTGCCATCCCCGAAGGATACAAAATCACCCGGAAGGACCGCCTTAACCACCCCGGAGGCGGCATCGCCCACAAGGCCCACCTCCACCCGAGCACGCTCACCGAAGGGCCCATGGACCTTATGGAACACCTCCACTTCAAAATACAGGTCAACCCGACCACCACCCTACGAGGCACCCTCATCTACCGACCTCCCGGACCCTGCGCATCCTTCTCCAACTTCATCACTGACTTAATCACACCACATGCCATCACCTCCACAGACTACATACTGCTGGGAGACCTCAACTTCCACCTCGACAACCGCCAAGACCCTAACTCCATCTCCCTCTTGGACAACCTCCCCGTCATCAGACTCAACCAGATCGTACCAGAACCTACGCACTCAACAGGACACACCCTCGACCCTATCTTCTCAGCAGGACACTCCTTCAGCCACACCTCCGAACTCCCCTGGACGGACCACCACTGCGTCCACTTCAGCTACAATGCAAAGATCCCCCGCAGAAGCCCACCCAAGCTCCAATGCAGAAACTGGAGCAAAATCTCCGACGAGCAACTGACCACCACCCTTAGCGACTCCGCGCCCACTCCCTCAGACAACGACCCCACCCCCGCCGCCCGCACCCTACACAAATGGATCACCGACTGCGCAAACACCGTCGCCCCCCCTCAAGAAATCCTCCAACCCTCGCGCCTAGAGGGCCAGCTGGTTCTCCACAGAACTCCGGGAATCCAGACGAACCTGCAGACATCTCGAAAAAATATGGAGGAACTCCAAAAACCCGGCGGACCTCGACAACTATTTTTTTTTAACTTCTGTTTTTTGGCATTTTGCAAGAACGTACAGACAATCTGCCACATTAGGTGGCGGTAACCAATAGAACCAATGAAAACAAACACGTGAAGGTACATGTGATGATCAGATGATACAGTACATGCAATCCATAAGCCCCATTCCAGCATATCCGATTGCCCTTTGTCTAGAAGTCAGAAAGCACATCAGTAGATATAAGCAGGTCACCTACACAGTGTTATGTGTTAGCAAATAGTCTCGCAGAGGCGACCAAATGTCATTCGGCCTGGACGATGCCGGCAGTTCCTCGCCATATAGTTCTTGCTGCTCGCGACAATACACCAGGTCTTTGAGCCACACATCGACTTTGGGGGACCGCCGACTTTCCCACGTGAACAGAATGCGGCGTTTGGCGAGCAGGAGAGCCACCCGAACAAATTTACCCTGGGCGGCCTTCAGCTCAGCGACATAACCAAGGAGACATACAAGAGGCGTGCACTGCAAGTTGATGCCAGCCATGTTGTGTATACGTGCAGTCACACCTTCCCAGTACCTGTACACATGTTCACACTGCCATGCCAGGTGAATGAAATCAGCCCGCGGGAGGCCACATCGCTTGCAATGGTCGGAGTCCCGCAGACCCATTCCACACAATCTAACCGGGGTGTGATACACTTGATGTATAAATTTAAAGTGAATAATGCGTAGATTGCCATTTGGGGTAAGGCGCCCTGTGAGAATACAAATCTGTTCCCATGCCTTTGGGGGGATCGGAGATTCCAACAGAGCATTCCAGCGCTCTAGACTTTTGTCTGTTCCATTCACCGTCTCCCCCTGCACCGCCTTGTACAATTTGGTAATCAACTTCTTCTTAGTGGGGGTGACTAAAATCAGTTGCAGCGACTGAAGAATAGGGGGCTCCACCGGAAAGTCGGGGTAATGATCTTTAATTGCACGCTTTAGACGATATAGAGAATATTGGAACAATAACGTGGGGTGTTGAATGTAGCCCGTGTCAGCCTCCGTAAGATAGCCACCTCCCAGGAACAGGTCTCCCATGTGTGTGATGCCCACTTCCCTCAAGGCTGTCATAGGCCCATGTTCCTGAGTCACTGACAGTGCAGCATGCCCCGCCAGGGGAAGCGCAGGGGCATAAAGCGGGAGCTTCTGAGTGCGCTTGCCAATCGCCTGCCAGGCCGCGATAGTTGTGTCGATAGTGTTAATCTCGAGAGGGGAAGTGTGTCTGTTGGTGTGTGTAAGAATACTCTGGAGCGGAACCGGGTGTGCGTCCCCGTCCTCCACCGCAACATGTGGGATGCACTCGTGCGCCCGGAACCAGTAATATGACTACTGGGCTTGAGCACAAAGATAATATACATAGAAATCAGGAGCTGCAAAACCCCCTTTGTCGTACGCCAATGTTAATGTATGCCAGCTAATTCTACGCTGCTTATTCCCCCATACCAGTCGCAAGAGTTGGGTACGTACCGTGGTAAAAAAATGTTTAGGGAGTTTAATCGGGATATTACAAAAGAGATACAAGAACCGAGGAAGGATTACCATCTTAATCACGGCAATGCGGTCTGCCAAAGACAACGGGAGATGCTTCCACCGGTCCACCTGTTGGACTAAGGACTCGTAGGCCGCGCCATAGTTCTCCCTAACCACAATGGCGGGATCTCGGTGCACCCAGATACCCAGGTACTTTACCGGGTCTGTGGACCACACCAGCGGGTATTCCAGCTGAGACGAGGACGTCGCCAGTGTCAAGGGGATAATGACCGACTTTTCCCAATTTATTTTCAACCCTGAGAAAAGGCCAAATCGAATGTATTCCCGGATGACTGGAGATAGATACAGCTGAGGATCACGGAGAAAGAGAACCATGTCGTCCGCATACATAGAGATCCCAACCGGTCTATGATTAAAATTTAAGGCAGCTTCCCTGTGGCACTGTCGAATTTTACACGCTAAGGGCTCCAGGACCAGGGCAAAGAGGAGGGGGGACAGTGGGCAGCCCTGCCTCGTTCCTCTGCCGATATTGAAAGGCTGCGACGTAAAGCCACCCACCCGCACCATCGCCGAAGCGTCTGAGTATAACACCTGTATCCACCTTGTCAGGATCGGGGGGAATCCCATTCTACCCAGTATATGGAGCATGTATCTCCATCCTATCGAATCAAACGCTTTAGCCGCGTCTAAAAGAACCGCCGCCGCCGACAGCTCCGGATTCAGGACATGAAACATAGAGAAAATGGTACGTAAGTTGTGAGAAGTAGAGCGGTCAGGGATAAACCCGGACTGATCTGGGAGCACAAGAGGCATCAGCGGTTGAATTTTCGCGGCCAATATTTTAGCTAAAATCTTTGCGTCCAGGTTGATTAAGGAGAGAGGACGGTACAATTCACAGGACGTGGGCAATTTATCTTTTTTAATCAGAGTGACAATCAAGGCCTGCCTAAGAGAGGGGGGTAAAATCCCAGAGTCGTGGGCCTCCGCATACATCCTCAGGAGGTGGGGCATGAGGAGATCGGCGTAAGCCTCATAGAATTCCGCCGTTAGGCCATCAGGCCCCGGAGCCTAATTGTTGGGAAGGGAGAGGATAGCGTCCCGCACGTCCGCCTCGTCTATAGTCTGACTCAGATATTCTCTGTGGGCGTCTGAAAGCCAGGCGCACGCTATATCCGACAAGTAATCGTCCATGGCCTCAGTGTCCATTCCCCCGCGGGTGGTATACATGTCCGTGTAGAATCGTCGGAATTGCCCCGCTATATCTTGTGGTGTGTAGTGTGCCGTGCCATCAGGGTCGATGATACAATCGATTTGATGGTGCTCAGTGCGGGATTTCAATTTGAACGCCAGTGTCTTACTCGGTCGACCCCCCCTCCCTCCCCATATGCACGGGCCACGTGTCGCCTTGTGATGTATTTTGCCTCTGTGTCCGCAAGTGCATTATATTCGGTTACCAGGGCGTGTATTTGCGCAAGCAGGTCTAGTGAGGGTGCGCGAAGATATTGTACCTCTAGCTCTCCCAATGCCTTTTCGGCCCTGGACAGTTGGCCCCTGATGTCTCTGAGAATCCCCGC
This sequence comes from Calotriton arnoldi, assembly GCA_963921515.1. Lineage (NCBI taxonomy): Eukaryota > Metazoa > Chordata > Amphibia > Caudata > Salamandridae > Calotriton > Calotriton arnoldi. Next base: position 2,158,847 of record CAWUFW010001043.1, read on the forward strand.
TGACGTACCTATGAACACACCCCTTATTGTCGCCTTAAATGCCTCCCAGAGCGTAGATTGACTCTCCACCGTGCCCACATTCGTCTCGAAATATAGCTCAATAGCAGTCCGGATGGTGTCTTCATATATCGGGTCTAGCAATGCCTCTGCCCTAAAGCGCCAGGTGAATGGGCGGCGAGGGTTAGTGGGAACCGCGATAGTTAAGCATACAGGATTGTGGTCTGACAAGGTACGCGGTGAAGTGTGTATTGCATTAGCCCACCCGTTAGCTTCTTCATTGAGCAGTCAATAATCTAAGCGCGACCAACTACCAAAAGCCGGAGTGACGTGTGTTCCCTCCAGAGCCCCCGCATTCCGCAGGCGCCATACATCGATCAACCCAAATTCCGCCATGGCGTCACGCACGCACTGGGCTACCTTGACCGTACGTGCCCCGGAAGGATTGGATTTGTCTACCGAGGGTTAAGGTGGGTGTTCAAGTCGCCCCCCCACAAGACAGCAGAGTCTGGCCATGAGCGCAGTACCTGTAGCATGTTTAGGAAGGGCGCCGGGTCATCCACTACTGGTCCATACATGTTAATGATCGTGACTATGGACATTCCCAGCTTGCCCTGTACCATCGCCCAGCGACCCTCGGCGTCTGTGCTAGTGTGTATGGGCGCAAATGGTGTTCCCTTTCTGATGAGGATAAGCACTCCACGAGCATAATTAGAATAAGAGGATGCCAACCCAAAGCCCGCCCATTTCTGTGCCACCCCAGTCTCAGAGCAGCTGCTGAGGTGTGTCTCCTGCAGTAGTGCAATGTGAGCAGCTTGCCTGTCTAGATACAACAGTACCTGACGAATCTTCTTGGGGGTGTTAAGCCCGCGTATATTCCATGTTATGCAGTTATATGTTTCACCCATAGGCATCACCCAGAGTAATCGCTCTCTCGACTCCAGTTATCAGCAAACTGTAACCATACCATGCACTGTGGGCACCAGCTGTAGAGCGCCAACCGATCATCGTACCCTCAAATGTGATTAACCCAGTCCCCATCCCTCCCCCCACCCACTTCAGCATCCCAACATTGCTAAAGACAGATCCCAAGTTCAGAAACATCCCCAACAAGAACTGAGAGTCAAAACTCAACACATGGGGTGCACCCATTGGGGGAACGCAGCGGCAAAAAACTCCCTCCCAGATGAAGACGGGAGAGGGCAGCCTTAATGATTGAAACCCCCCCCCCCCACCCACTCAGGCAAGCCTTCAAGGAGAGACCCGCCAGACGACAGTGTATGCCAGGACGGAACCATAACACCAGCCCGCAGGGGCCCCAGCAAGAGCAGGACCCCAAACATATGCAGCCCACTCCCCCAGGCACACAACAGCATCACACAGTAGTCAGATGGCTAATAGGTAGGTGTCCCCTGGGAAGACAATCACTCTATGCTATAACAGCTTGTGGGTCCATGTGGCTGAAACAATAACCCCCCCCCCAACCGCAAGGAGGCAAAGCAACAACAACTGATAAACTCTTCATTGCAGTTCTGTACTAGGCACCAATATGCGATCTTGATCGCTTGTAGCAAGCATCTGAAGCGTTACAATTAGTAAGTAATCAGTCATCAACATCAGAGGTGGAGGCCGTTGATTGACGCTGGCGTCGCAGGGTTTTTGCATAGTCCCAGGCCGACTTCGGATTCGAGAATATTTTAGCGTTGTCTTCCGGGCCTATACGCAGGCGGGCTGGGTAAAGCATGGCGTACTTTATTTGTTCTTTCATGAGGAGTTTCTTTACCCCCTGGAACTCCTTACTCGCCGCCTGCACTGACGCCGTGAAATCGGGGTAGAATGACGAGGCATTCCCCTGGTGAGTCACCGCTCCCTTTTGGCGAGTGATGCGCAGGACAGTGTCCCTGTCTCGAAAGTTCAGTAGCCGAGCTATTATCGGTCTGGGGGGGGCACCAGGGGGCGGCCGGGCCGCCAGGGACCTGTGAGCACGCTCGACAGCGAACATACCGGAGAGGGTGTCAGGTCCACAGATGTCTCGCAGCAGCGTCTCGATGTAGTCTTCCAGACTCCCCACATTTGTGGATTCCGGCAGACCCAAAATGCGCACATTATTGCGCCGGGAACGCGCTTCAATGTCTTCGTTCTTTGCCTGAATGACGGCCAGCAATTTTTCCATGTCCGTGGTCTTAGCCGTCATCTGCTGCAAGCCATCCTCTGTGTCCGATATGCGCTGCTCGGCCTCGCCTATCCGTGCCGCCTGCTTGTCCAGCTTACAGGAGAACTGGTCCATGCGACCGTTAAGTGCCTCTATCTTACCGTCTATGGCCTGGAGACTAGCGTGAATGGCCGCCAGTGATTTTTCCAGCGCGGACGGGGCCGACGCCGTCGAATCCAGCTCTGAATCAGAAGCAGCAGTCTGAGAGGATTTACCGCCCTTGCGAAGATCGAAGGTGAGCCTGGGCTGATTTTTCTCTGGTTTGCCCATCATGTATGTATGGTGCAGGTGCGCAGGGGCTACAGCTACTACTCCAGTTATCCCAGTTGCAGAGGAGTCACCCAGCCAACTCAAAGGGCAAGAGCTGACCCTCTCAGCGCACAGCCCACGTGGCGCACTTCACGGGACAAAGTCAGGTCCAGACACCCCAGGACGTACAGGCAGCTGGGGGGGTGCGAGAGGTGGCACCCGAGGTGCTAGTCGGGCCGGTGTGGCGTCCCGCTCGTGTGCTGTGCCGTCCGCTGTGTAATCTGCCGCCCCGGGTGATTCCCAACGTCACCAGGGTGCAGGAGAGACGATGTGCGGGGGGCCGAGAGGTAACCGCTGGAAGTCGGTATGTTGTCCTGCCCTTCAGGTTCAGTGAGCGCGCTCAGCTGGCCTTCCCGGGGACCCCAGAGATCAGGGCCGTTCCTCCAGCAGCTGGACCGAGCCCCAGGGGTGTATGTAGCGTCCACGGGAGGCCACCACAGCCTTGCACCACAAGTCCAATGCGCCGTTACTCCAGTGCGCAGGCGACCAACAGCAAAGTGTTTGCTCAGGCCCAGCAACCACCACCCGCCGGCACCGCCACTCCGCGGCCTATCTGGCAGCGCGGCGCCGGGGCCTCGATGAATTGCAGGTGCCGGGTGCGTCGCCACTCCGACGTCCGCCTCACAGCCAGCGCCCCGGAGCGGCCCACAGGACACGCGCCGCAATGCCAGCGCCGGGCTCCACACTCTGGTGTAGCGAACTTCTCCGGCAGACCCAGCGAGGCAGTCCGGACGCAGGGGCCGTCTCCGGGGAGAGTACGCTCCTACAGCATGCTAGCCGCCATCTTGAGCACAGGCAGCGCGCCCCGCTTTCGTGTTCCGGGCCCCTACGGAGAGCCCACCACCCTCCGCCTCAGCGCCGACAGGCTCCCAGACGTACCGATCTCGGTCACCTGCGTTCCAGTGGTGGATGGCTCAAGGGGGAACAGGATAATGGCAGGATGATGACAGCGGCCGGCAGAGCTACACTAATGTGCGGCCATCTTGCCGTGCGCCAGGCCACGCCCCCGGACCTCGACAACTATAAAACAGCCACCACTGCCCACCACAAACTCATCAGACATTCAAGGAAGAAGGCACTCCAGGACAGAATCTCCGCCCACACACACAACAGCAAGGAACTCTTCTGCATCATCAAAGAGTTCGCCCAACCCAACAGTGAATCCACCGACATCCCACCCTCCCAGGACCTCTGCGACAAACTCAGCACCTTCTTCCATCACAAAATCAAAGACCATCTACGACAACTTCGACAACAACCTCCACGAGGAACCCACACACACACACTGCCTTCAACACCGCTCAGCCGACGCTGGACAGCTGGACTACCCCCTCAGCATCGAAGACACCCTAAAGACCATGAGGACGACCCACACAGGGGCCCCCACAGATCCTTGCCCCCACCACATCTACCACAGAGCCGCAGACATCATCACCCCGAGCTACAAAGAATCATCAATCGATCCTTCGAAACCGCCTCCTTCCCCGACGACTGGAAACACGTCGAGGTCAACCCTCTCCTAAAGAAACCATTGGCAGACCCCACCGACCTCAAGAACTACAGACCGATCTCCCTACTTCCCTATCCGGCGAAAGTCCTCGAAAAAGCGGTCAACAGCCAACTCGCCTCCTTCATGGACGAAAACAACATCCTCGACTCCTCCCAATCAGGCTTCAGAAAAAACCACAGCACAGAGACCGCCCTCATCGCTGCAACTGATGAAATCCGCTCCCTCCTCGACAAAAGGTGAGACTGTGGGCCTCATCCTCCTGGACCTCTCTGCGGCCTTCGACACAGTCTCGCACCGTACCCTAGCCCGCAGAATCCACAATGCAGGAATCCAAAACAAAGCCCTCGACTGGATCTGCTCATTCCTCTCCGACAGAACACAGCGGGTCAGACTTCCTCCTTTCATCTCGGAGCCCACGCTAACCACCTGCGGAGTCCCCTAAGGATCATCCATCAGCCCTACACTGTTCAACGTCTACATGGCCCCTCTTGCTCCCATCGTCAGATCACACGGACTCAACATTGTATCGTACGCAGACGACACGCAACTCATCCTCTCACTATCCAACGAACCCAACATCTCGCAACACAAGTTTCGAGAAGGAACGGAAGCAGTCGCTAGATGGATGAAGAATAGCTGCCTACAACTGAACACAGACAAAACCGAAGTCCTCATCATAGGCCCACATCCGGATGCCTGGAGCGACACCTGGTGGCCCCCAGCCCTCGGGAAACCACCCCCACCCAAAGACCACGCACGCAACCTCGGAATCATCCTGGACTCCGAACTCAAAATGCACCGCCAGATCAACGCCGTCAACTCTTCCTGCTTCCACACCCTCTGCCTCCTACGTAAAACTCTCAACTGGATCCCCCTCGAACACAGGAAAACAGTCACCCACGCCCTTACAGCAGCAGACTGGACTACGGCAACACACTCTACGCTTGGATCAACAAGAACCTCACCAGCAGACTCCAGCTCATCTAGAACGCCGCCGTCAGACTAGTCCTAAACCTACTGCGCCACTGCCACATCACCCAACACCTGCGTGAAGTACACTGGCTCCCCATCGAGAAGAGAATCACCTTCAAGCTTCTCACCCACACCCACAAAGCCCTCCACAACACTGGCCCCGTCTACATGAACCATCGCCTCTCGTTCCACGCACTCCAAAGATCCCTCCACTCAGCCCAGCTCTCCCTCGCAACAGTACCACGCATCAAGAAGACCAGAACAGGAGGATGCTCCTTCTCCTACCTCGCGGCTAAGGCATGGAACTCCCTTCCTCTCCACCTCCGCCAGACACCAACTCTGTCCAAGTTCCTAAAGGACCTCAAGACCTGGCTCTTCGATGAATCACCATGAGCGCCCGGCCTGCACGTACCCGATAGGACAGGGAACCCTTCCGCCCCCTCCCCTGAGTACAGAGGAGCAGCGCCCCCCCCCTCAGCGCCTTGAGACCCATTCGGGTGAGTAGCTGCACTTTACCAACCCTGATTGATTGATTGATTGAATCTGGGGTAGTGTTTCTCCCTTTTTAAAAAATGTTTTTATCGTGGAGGTGCCTGGGCTGAGGTCGGTATTTGTTCTGCAGAGGGAGAGGCAATGTGACCTCTGCCCCTTTCCTGGTGATTCGGGCTCCTTCCTTCTGTCTCCTCAGTAGCCCAGGGTCTTTCCTGGTCCATTAGGCTCATCACTACAACCCCCAACTTCCTGGATTTACACTGCCTCACGAATCGGCTGCTCTGCTTTCAGGCCACAGCCACGGCTACGAGTCCACGCTGGCTTTCTCAAATGGGCAGCCAATGATCTGCGCTGCCTGCAGGGGCTGCTTGCCGGCTTTTCAGTCTCTCCAGATCCGCCAGAGCCTCTGCCTCCCAAGTGCATATTACTTACTCAGGCAGGATGATTCTCTTACAGATAACTGGGGGATTTTGATGTTGGGTTTAGTAGCTGCGCAGCAAAGCAGCCATTTAGATTCTGACCCCCTCTCTCCGTCCAAGGATTTTTGTTGTTTTGATGTAATTTTGCTCATTCAATTTCTCTACTTTTTGAAATTGATTGTGAGATTTTTACTGTGTGGGTTGATTTGAAAAAAAAAAGTTTTGTTACTGTAAAATACATTACACATTTTTCTAAAATAAGCTTGTCTGCTGTGTGTCACAGGTACTAGGGGGATGAACGCGGTTTAAATGATAATCTACGAGCGATTAGGTCAAATAGGGAGGTTTGACGCAATGATGTCACGCGCAAACCCGGAACTCTACTTTAAACCTTAGAACGCCCGCACCGGTAATCCTGCTGCAGGAATGAAGGAGACCAGAAACGCCCGGCAATCTAGGTGAGTGTAGGTATGATTGGGAAGGGCTCCCTTAGGCACGAGGTTGTCTCTTGGCAATAGCACTAACTAGTCTCATTTCCCCGCCAGAATTCATTTATGTGCGGGCAGTTGCAGTAAATTGATTTGGACAACTGTATTCACAATTGGATTGGTTAACTGAAATCACAATTGGATTTTCGCCCCCCCCCCTCCCCCCCCCTTTTGAGGTCGATGCGCATGACCAGTGGGGTAAGTGTTTTTGTTGAATAGATTCCATGATGTTAGCTTTGGTATTGTCGATAATTATTGGGAGCAGTATACTTAGTTATTTACTCTCCCAACAGGGACGCTGTTGAGAGTTGGAGTACAGCTGATGCCTAACCAATACAGATTATTTGATGGGGGCACATGGTGTTTAACAGATTGTTCACGGACGCATTGTCCAGAACGGTAGACGCTCTGCACATAGATTCAATACCTAAACAGGTCATTGTCATTGAATTGGGCCATTTCACCATTTTTCAGATGATCCGCATCTATAAAGAGAGCGCATAGAAAGATTTTTTGGTCAAGCTCCATCCGGGCTCGGAGGAGTAGATTCATGTTCTCACAAATCTAAGAAACGAGGGTGAGTAGTCCTGGAGCATGCTTGCTCGCACACATGCAATTATTTTATCGCACACCACACCAATAGTAGTTTCATTTCCGTTTTTAAATAGGCTGTCGCTAGTCTGCTTTGTCCTGAGGAAGACCCTATCTGATGTATCTACATACATGTGAAACAGTCTCATGTCCAGGCTCACTATAGCTAGAAATTTAAAAGACAGTGCATGCTATAGTGAAAGACCGGAGAAGGACAGAGAATCTATGTCATTGTTTTGTTTGTGTTTGAATCTGAAACGTCACTCATTTCACTTTTGTCTTCGTATTGTTAGTGTGTTTCTTCTTTTTTGTCTGACAGCCCATATTGATTGACTTTGCAAAATTGTTCTATGTAAAATAAAATTCTATGAGAAAAACAGCAAATCAAAACAAAGAAAGTAATACATTTATATATTTTTGCTAATTTGCTGTAGGTGTGGTGCATTCAAGATTGTTGGTTATAATTATATTTGGGTTTGAAGAAGTGGTTTTGTTCTAAATAAGCACCCCTTGGTGCTTGCCTCCATAACATGGCACTTGGACACAATCAAGTTTCCGGGCTAGATCTGTCATCCTAATGGGGCAATAGGCACCAGCAAAGGGCTAGGTTTTCATGATACTCACTTTAATCCGAATCAGCCCATTATTAATCTCCCTCCAGCTGCCTGTCCTTACGTGATAGTTCTCAAAGGAGTTCCCGTGTTACATGGGGTACAGAGGGAATCCCCACGGAATTGCGAAAAAAGGTGTTGGATTGGCTTGTACGTCAGAGGTTTTGCTTTTGCAGCGGCCAATGATACTCTGCTGACCCGCGGAGTGGGATGGATTGGGCCGGGCCTACCTGACTTACATGGGGATTGTGTTATAGTGAATTTTAAATCTACCATGCTAGTGCAAAACCTATTGTTTGAGCCCATGAGTGAAGCTGGTGCCAGGAGTAGTATAACCCTTGTACCATTAGGATACTTTTACCAACCTGGACTTCATTACCAGCAGGCAGACAACTGTGCAGTCCCTATGGTCAATGACAATGGCAGAAGTAGCCAGGAGACTACCCCATGTCAAATGCTTTGCAAGAGACGGAATCTTTTTGTGGTGTTTCATCTTGTGGTGGGGATCATTTCTCAATACCTACTGCAAATCGTTATGAGACACTTTCCAGCGTGGACTGACCAGCACATGGTACCATGGCCTGCCTTCCTGTCGGCAATCCCAGGAGCGATGCACTCCTAAAGAAGGGCCCTTTGTCCACAATTATCAATCATAGCTTTTCCTTTTTGAGTGGGAATGTCGCTGGGCTCAAGGACAAGCTTACAAATCCAGCCTGGTTTAATTTCATTATTAAATATGACTGACCTGAGACACTGCCTCTTCCTCCTGTGCAGGTTACACCTGTTATTCCAGCACGCCTATGCCGTCAACACACAGTAGGGCCAAGGATGGGCTCTTTGTATGGGTTAACTTGAATCTAAGGGTGGAAGTCTAAGTCACAGTTACAGGAAACCCGACCTTTATGGCTGCCCTTATTAAGGATAATTTGAGTCCCTTTTATTTTTATTTGATTTTTTAAAAATCCTGTATGTGTTCCTTATGTTCAATATTTTTCGTTTCAATGGAATTTGAAGTCGTTACTGGCTGGATTTTGTTTTCATGTTTTGTGGGGACTTCAATGCCAAGTTAACAAGTCAGGTCGAGGAGCAGGGGTTGAAGTGTTGTGTACCACCCAGGGGTCAAACAGGCAGAAGAGGAAAGGAGCTAAGCCAGTATCTGGCTATACATGATCTTGTGGACCTCGATAACATGTTTAAGGGAGTCGGATTATCTCTGGAAACATTTAAAGGGTTTGGGCGGCCGTCTGGTAGTCATTATATTTTTGTTACTAGAGACTTTTCTTCCAAGTTTTCTCAGGGTGCTGTCACAGAGACGGAGTGGGGGGATAACAATGCTTTAACTGTCCTGGGACGCTTCCCAGTATTTAGGACAGACAGCCCTGCTGAAATAATCCCTGCCCCTCAGCACACCAATGACAGTCGCAAGCTTGTATGGCACCTAAGGGACCCAGGCACTACCCTTAGGCTAATTTTGAAGGCCCATTCCAAGGTATTTTTGGACTATCTGTCTGGAGTCGGCGTGGGGGTAAAGTCTGAACAATATGAACGCCTATGTGTGTGCATCAGGGAGCATTTGTTGAAGCCGAATCGGTGTCCTCAGGCCAGGCTCCACGGTGGTTCGATAAGCACTGCTCAGCAGCTAACCGCGGGCTAAGGATGGCACTTTAAACCACGCCGGAAGATCCTGCTGCGGTTTACAAGAGCTCTCTGAAGGCTAGGAAGGATGCCTTGAATAAGAGGGACTGGGAGATCCTAAAAGGTGCAGCAATCTCAAACTATCGTAAAAAATTCTGAGATACGGTTAAAAAAATGAGACAAAGGGGAGCCCCGATTAACGCCCTCTTACAGTGCAATGTGCCGGGCCCAGAATGGGTTGCGTATTTCAGTGCTGTTTACTATACATAACTGAAGGAGAATCTGGGGGAAAGACAGCGGGACAAATTAGATAACTCACCCATATTGTCCATCACCCTACCTGAGGTAGAAGAAGCCATCAGGCAAAGTCCAGGTGGTAAAGCCCCAGAATTGGATGGGGTCTCTATGGGCCTTATCAAATGTAATATACATTTGTGGGGTCCTCTAATCGCCAATGTAATTAATCGCTCACGGAGTAAAACAATCCCTCGCTCATGGGCACTTTCCACCATAGTCCCTATCTTTAAGAAAGGAGATCGCATGATGCTGAAATGTTATCGCCCCATCTCCCTTATTGACAGTTCTGTTAGTGATTGGAAGGGTGATTTTTAACTGTTTAAAATCTTGGGAAAACCTAAACAATTTCCTGTGCCCTCACCAATTTGGTTTTCGTTCAGGGATGGACTCAGTGGTAAAGTGCTTGAACTTGCACTTGATAGTTGGTAGGTACACTGTTGCCATGTGCTGGCCACTGAATCTGCCCTTTGGGGACCTATCGACAGCATTCGATTGTGTAAACAGAACTAAACTATGGCTGATGCTCCTAAATCAGGAGGTTGAAGTGGCACTGGTGAATTTTCTACACAACCTCCATGAGAACACAGAGACGGTCTGTTTCGGCCCGGCAGGTGAACTGTCTGACATCTTTCCAATCACTAGAGGGGTGCGTCAAGGTTGTTTCACGGCCCTTCTGTTGTTTATTATTTCTATCAATAACTTGAGCTTCTTCTTGATTAATACAGTTAGGGATACCCCAAGGATACTGTTAGGGATACCCCAAGGGATAACCTGTCTGTACCGGTGTTACTATATGCAGACGACGCGATACTCTTATGATGGACCCCAAAGACCCTTCGAATATTAGTGGAATCTTTCGTGACCTTCATGGGCAACCTGGATCTGCTTACTAATTTTGGGAAGTCACATGTTATGGCTTGTGGCCCAGGCAGGGAAAACATCTCTTAGGTACTGGTTGGTGTTCAATCTTTGGGTAGTGTGCCGATGATTTTAGTTATTTAGGGATTGCTTTTGATTCTATAGGCTCATGGCAGTTGCAGATTAAAAGCTCTCGTTTGAAGCTTAGCAGGGCGGCAGGGGTATTGTTCCATTTACCTCAGACAACAGGAAGGGGGACCATTTCTCCCCACCTGAATATTTATAAGTCCCAGTGTGTTACTGCGGCTCCGTATGGTGCTGGGGTATGGGGGTTATCACAATGTTAATGCCCTGCAAGTAGAAAACAATCCTGTATGCAGGCGGCTTCTTCATCTGCCCCCATTAGCTCTCCTTTCATCATCCACTCTAGGTTAAACCTGAAGTACATGACGGGTATAGCCAGATTGGGCCCTCTTATGCTTTGGATTAGCATCCATTACCTTAATTAAGATTGACAAGCAGAAAGCCAAGTCCAGCTTCCTTGAGCACTGTCAAACCCAAAGACTGGGTGGGCACTGAACTCACTAAAAGTTCCATTAGAGACTACTACACCTACCTGGCTTCGGGTGGTCCAGCAGCTATATATTTAACCTTAGAACTTACACACTGGGAGAGATCTTTACTTTTTCGTTCCAGAGCGGGCACGGGGTGGGGTCGCTTGAGTTTCTGAAGCCTTATAGTACCCGGAAAAGCTCTGTGGTATTTTGCCCTTGTGATGGGTTGTTGGAGCAAACATTAATGAATTGTATCTTTTTTTGTAAATTTGATAGACCTTTCTTCCTGTCCTTTTAAACCCTATTTTAAAATCTTTAGGGTTCTGAAAGTGAAGGGTAGCATTAATCCATCTCCAGCGGTTAGATAACATCGAAGTATGCTTCAGAGTCTGCTCCTTCCTCAAAGCAGCAGTGAGGGGCAGGAAATCGATGGAGGGCTAAGTTTAAGAAAGCTATGCTTCCGCCCCCAGCTTATGTTTAACAGTACACACGGAAGCCCGATTTGACAAGCCTATATTTTGGTCTAGCACATGCTCTCTAAGTAGCATGGGATGCTTATGGTACCAAAGGGAATGCAATGATTGCTTGGCTGTAATGGGATAGCTCCTTTTTGCTGTTTTGCATGTACTGTATTGTTCTGTATTAGGAATACTGCTTTTCTTATGCTGCTATGTTGGATGTACTTTGTTGTGACGAAGGTTGAACTTATATATTTTATGCTGATGTCTGTGCGAACTAAAGTATACGATAGATTGATATCCGCATGTAACTTGCACTTCAGACGGACCACGCTTCATCTTTGCATTCCATTAGGAAAGCTATTAATTGTTTTATGAATGATGTATTTTATAAACTGTACTTTTATGATTTTATTTGAAATCAAATAAAGTTACCAAGACTGGCCGAGTTGGTGGACTGCCTTTACTAACCACACCTGTCCAACACTGTTTCATTCTCTGGTTTCTGTCTTCCACAGACTAGTCAGAATGTGAACCCAAGCCACACTTCAACATTTTCAATTTCACCGACAATCGCAATTTCTACCTCTCAATTTTCTGACCCTGGGCAAAAGGTTATGATTTCTGTTTTTTCCCCTAACGATTTACTTCTTGGTCCAGCCTATGCCTCGTTATATCTCAGGCCCCAACCCCTCGTACTGTACACAACATCGCACTTCCGTCCACCTACCACCATTACCTTAAAAGAACTTCTGCTATGGCTTTAACACCCACACACAGCCATGTCACTTGTATCCCTTGTAATCTCTATCCATCACATTTTCCAACTTAGAGAGGGTGGCCTGCTGAAAGTGACTGCGCTTTAGATGGCCAACAGTTGAGCCCTGAAGAATGTCCTCTTTTCCAGAACATCCCACAACCCTACCTGGGTGCACGGCGTAGCAGGCGATATCCGTGCCCTGGAGCCTGGTAGCCAGCTCCCTCACATACAGGATGTTGGCCAGCTTGCTGTCGCTGTATGCCTGGAAGTTTTGTTTCCAGCCTTTTGCGGGGACTCTCACTGCCCCAAAGTCAATTTTGCCATTGCGGTAGACGTCGGAGGCAAGGACCACGATGCGACTGGGGCTGCTGCGTTTCAAGTGCCCCAGCAACAAGTGGGTGAGCAGGAAGTGGCCCAGGTGGTTCACGCCGAGCATCATGTTGAAGCCATCCTCCGTGACGCCATCCGCAATGATGCCTGGAACGAGAAAAGTGTGAGGTTAATGCAAGTGTGGTGCGCAGCTGTTTCCCTGCACGAACCACCTTCGTGATGTGGCCAGTAGCAGGAGTGTGTTTTCCATAGCAGCATGGATACCTGTGCAGGAGCCATCTGCACATGAGCAGTGCCTTTACTGCTAGATGTACAGCAGGAGGACTATTTCTACTTGTCACCCTTATTTCACAGCTGTAAGACCTCTAAATACACACCTGTCACAGATTCGCTGGCGTGGCTCTGGGGCACGCGTTTGCCACTCACCTGCGTTGTTAATGAGGATGTCCAGTCGTGGCTCCGATTTGAGAAATGTTTCTGCAAAGGAACGGACTGAGGCCAGACTTCCCAAATCCAGCTTCATGAAGATAACCTGCTGGTTTCCAGACTCCTGTGGGGAGAGAGAAGGATCCACTGAAGCTCTCCTTCCAGTGGTAGACATATTTTTCAAAGCCTCTCGAGATGGTCACCTGCCGATTTAAATCTGCATTGCTGCATGTGACCCTCACCCTCCCTCCGCCCGCAGCTATGGGCTCCCTCCGCAGAGGTGTTTTGGGAAAATGTCTGGAGCTATTAACTTTAGTATAAACCTGAGAATACTGATTGATGCAAATATTTTCTTATCAACACATACTAAATCCGTTACCATCATAGGATCTCAAAAGGCCTTCACAACTTGCTTCAGACATGCCAATCTCAAATAGTTACGTTTTCCGTCATTTCATAGCAGAGTGATTACTCCAATGTCCTGTTCCTGGGTCTCCCAAGGTATCTGCTAGCGCAAATACAACATCAACAAAACATGGCTGCTCGAATGGTAACGGGAAACAAACACAGAAAGGTAATAGGAACCTAACACAGAAAAACTATCACCACACTATTGTGGGGCCTCTACTGATTAACTGCTAAACAGTGTCCTGCTCAAAGTTTTTTGCTTAGCTAACAAAACCTTTTACAGAACTGGTACCCAGTTTCTTGCTAATTTATTTCAATTCATGTAATAGGAAGTGTATATAAAGCGTGTACCAGAATGAACATTGTTGCCCTGATCGCTCTAAACATTTTGATCTGATCCAGTCTTTCTAGTTTAGGAAGTATCACTTGCATCTGGGCCCCCACCTTTCTTCCCTCTCTAACTATTTATAAAATGCCAAGTTTAGGCAGGATAGATAATTCCTCAGAAAGATGTCTGATGGACTGCCATCTATATAACAGAGCAATCCGCATGTATTTATCTACCCTACGATTTACCACACACATCCTGTGTGGAAATCCAGTAGGAATTCTCTGCCCCTATCTCGTCAATGGATCCAAGACTACAGAACTAAGAACCATAATTTGAGCTTAGAAACCCCTTTCAATTTAGAAGTCTACCTGTAGATGAAGCGGCTGCAGTGCTATGGTCAATGAGCCCGGAGAAAGGTCTGTTTGAAAACTGAGTTGCAGGGCAACATGAAATGACCCTTGCACTGGGGTGATGTTACATTAAGACCATTGTGGGGTGTGTAATGTTGTAGTATGCATCATTGTCTTTGAATATCATTGCATTAGATGATTCTATTGAATGTAGTGACATGCCAAGAAAATCAGAACAACACAGAGGGGAGAACTACTAGGTTACAGTCCTGTGTGCCTTGGGTTTAGTTACAACAATAAATCCTTGCATATGAACGTATTTGAGTGGTATCTTCACAAACTGGTGACAAGGATCACCCCTAACCAACCAACCCTACACGCCACATGCAATTTAAGTTTCCAGCAAGTCTGAGACTGTAACAGATTGAATCCTTACCTCAGAGCTCTCAAAACTCATTACATGTCATCAAAAAGATTTTCCGAAGGCAAAGAATTGAACTTTGTAAGTTACCTGTTTTTTTGTGTGGAGTGCAGTTTGTATTGGAATTTCTCTCCAATTTGTACTGCAGTCACTACGCGCTGCACAACTCTACTGTACAGACTTGTTATCCTCATTGAGTCCTTGAAACAGACTCTTGAACACGATCTCATTGCAGCCTGTTTGGCACTGCTTCACGTAGAATATTGCGACGTTAACACAGCTGACGTGAGTTTGGAGAACCTCTACGTTGCTGCCATATTGCTGGTTAAATCTTCAGTGTGTCGGCTGCATCAGAACACACTCACCCTCCGATTTTATTACAAACATGTTTACTACTTGAACAAGAAACCATGAGTGCACTTTAAACAGCGGAGACTCTTGCAACCGTCCTGCGAAAAAAAATTGACTACTTGTAATTTCAACAAAACTAGTCCAAGCGTCACGAATGCAAATGTGTGTCAAACGTCGATGTGGCAAAGAGAAGGCAACTTTAGGAAAAAGGATTGTGTACATGTAAGAATGGCACTAATTCCTACTGGGCCTAACTCGGGCACATGACAGTTCGAGACTATTGGAACCGTATTGAAAAGGAAAATGCTACTAACCCAGTATGCATCATTTCTTGGCATTAGAGCTGTAGAGTCATATGCTATGCATATATCGCCATCTAGTGTTGGGTCTGGATGTTTGCACTTTCTTTTTCTTCGAAGAAGTCTTTCCAGTCACGAGGTAGGTGACTCCTCCTTTCGGTGATAGTGCGCATGGGCATCGACTCCATTGTTAGATTGTTTTCCCGCAGAGGGTGATAATGGAGTTAGTAAGAGTAGTAAAAGGAGATGTTCATGAATGCATGTATCTAAGTAAGATGTTACTGCAACAGGTATAGGTACCCGGGGAGGCGGGTGGGCGCATATGACTCTACAGCTCTATATGCCAAGAACAGATGTATACTGGGTAAGTAGCATTTTCCGTTCGAGGCATATGAGCTGTAGATCATATGCTAGGCATAGACTATGTAGCAGTTATCTCCCAAAGCGGTGGCTAACCTGTATCTGTTGCAGTGGTTTGAAATAGTGTACGTAAAACTGCCTGGCCCACTCTAGCTTGTTGTCTTGCTAACACATCTACACAATAGTGTTTTGTGAATGTGTGAGGAGTAGACCATGTTGCAGCTTTGCATATGTCATCTATGGGTATATTTCCTAAGAATGCCATAGAAGCCCCCAGTTTGCATGTAGAGTGTGCTCTGGGGGGGAACTGTTAACGTTCGTTTTGCTTTAGCATAGCATATTTGAATGCACTTGACTATCCACCTTGCAATTCCTGATTTTGATATGGGATTGCCTTTGTGTGGTGGAGCAAAAGCAACAAAAAGTTGATTTGTGTTACGGAAAGGTTTTGTCCTTTCTATGTAATAAAGCAATGCTCTCTTCACATCTAATGTGTGTAGGGCACGTTCTGCCACTGAATCTGGTTGAGGGAAGAACACAGGTAACTCAACCGACTGATTGACATGAAAAGCAGAAATGACTTTAGGAAGGAATTTAGGATTAGTCCGAAGAACAACATTATTTTGGTGCATTTGTAAAAAGAGTTCTTCTATAGTGAACGCCTGAAGCTCACCCACTCTTCTGAGTGATGTGATAGCCACACGGAAAGCAGTTTTCCGTGTGAGAAATTGCAGTTCACATTTGTGCAATGGCTCAAAGTGTGGACCTATTAGTCTAGTGAGAACAATGTTGAGATTCCATACTGGAGCAGGTGGACGTCTCGGGGGAATGACTTTTTTGAGTCCCTCCATAAAGGCTTTGATAACAGGCACTCCAAAAAGAGATAGATGTTGTCTATTTTGGAGGTATGCAGCTATTGCAGCCAGATGTAAGCGTATGGAAGTGTACGCTAAATTGGATCGTTGCAGATGTAACAAATAACATATAATATTCTGTACAGAAGCATCAAGCAGGTTGATGTGGTTATTACAGTATATTACAAACCGCTTCCACTTTGCTGCATAGCAGGCTCTTGTAGTAGGACGTCTAGCTTCTTTGATAATATTCATGCAGTCTGGCGGTAGATTAAGATAGCTAAACTCTAAGACCTCAGGAGCCAGATTGAGCGGACTGGGGTCCGGATGTCTTATGTCTCCATGGCTCTGTGTGAGAAGATTGGGTGTAAGACGTAGTTTTTGGTGAGGGACTACTGATAGCTCCAATAGGGTTGTGAACCAAGGTTGCCGTGCCCATGTGGGAGCAACTAGGATTAGTGTCAGGGACGCTTGTTTGAGTTTCTGAACCACTAATGGAATGAGTGGGAGAGGCGGAAAAGCGTAAGCAAATATCCCTGACCAATTCATCCATAGTGCATTGCCTTTGGAGAATGGGTGTGGATACCTGGACGCAAAGTTTGGGCATTTTGCGTTTTGGTATGTGGCGAACAGGTCTATGTGAGGGACTCCCCAACGTTGAAAGTATGGAAGGAGGACCTGAGGGTGGAGTTCCCATTCGCGTATTTGCTGTCTCTGCCTGCTGAGGAGATCTGCAATCTGGTTGTTGACTCCTGGGAGATGTTCTGCTAGAAGATAAAGTTTGTGCTGAATGGCCCTCTTCCAGATGTCTTGGGCTAAGTGGGACAATTGTAGAGAGTGTGTCCCTCCCTGTTTTTGTATGTAATACATGGCTGTCATGTTGTCTGTGCGAATTAGGACAGCTTTGCCCTGTAGGTGAGTTTGAAACGCCTTGAGTGCTAGAAATATTGCAAGCAGCTCTAGGTGATTGATGTGGAGCAACTTCTGTCATTGGCTCCACAAGCCTTGCACTGTGTGCTGTGTAGATGAGCCCCCCAGCCAGTGAGGGACGTCCGCTGTCAGTACTATCTGTGGAACCGGGTCTATGAATGGCAGTCCGTTTGATAAATTTTGTGTGTTTCACCACTGCAGAGAGCGATGAGTACGGCCGCTTACCAACACTAGATCGGTTAATAGACCTTGAGACTGGTTCCACTGACTGGCTAAGCATTCTTGAAGTGGACGCATGTGTAGTCTGGCATGGGGAATTATCATGATGCAGGATGACATCATTCCCAGTAGCTGCATGTAAGTACGAGCTGGAATCCAACTGTTGGGCTGAAAGCGGAGAACTAAAGTCTGAATATTTCGAATTCTGTCTGAGCTGGGAAAAGCGAGAGTTTTTTGAGTATCTATTGTGGCTCCTAAGTAGTCCTTTGTATTGGTTGGTTGGAGATGTGACTTTGGCACATTGATTGTGAACCCTAGTTGATGCAGTAGCCAAATTGTTTTGAAAGTGTGCTGCCGACATTGTTGGTATGTGCTGGCTTTTATGAGCCAATCGCCTAAGTATGTGAAGACGTGGATGCTTTGTCTCCTTAGGTGAGCAGCTACTACCGCCAGACACTTTGTGAAGGCTCTGGGGGCGGTGGTGACCCCGAATGGGAGTACCCTGAACTGATAGTGTTGATCCGCTACCACAAACCTGAGGAATTTGCGATGAGCAGGGTGAACTGGTATATGAAAGTAGGCGTCTTTTAGATCTAGAGTAGATGGAAAGTCGCCTTGTTGTAGGAGAGGAAGTACCTGCTGAAGTGTCACCATGTGGAAATGGTCTGAATTAATGTACCTGTTGAGTTCTCTGAGATCTAAGATTGGTCTGAGAGTACCGTCTTTTTTGGGAATCAGGAAATAAAGAGTATACGCCCGACCCTTGATGTTGAGGCGGCACAGGTTCTATGGCCCGTTTTAGAAGTAGAGACTGAACCTCCTGTTTGAGGAGGTATAGATGGTCGGGTGACAGTTTGTGGGGTTTTGGTGGAATATTTGGAGGCCTGTCGATAAATTCCAGGCAGTAACCAGAACGGATAATTTGGAGTACCCAATTGTCTGTTATTGATTGCCAGATTGGTAGGAAATCTGACAGTCTTCCCCCGACAGGTGTTGAGTGGTCGGGGGGAAGTGAAGGCAAGTCACTGCTTTGTGTTGGCGGGGAGTTGCGTGAATTTGAACCCCTGCCCTTACCATTGTTACCCCTGTACCCTCCTCTGAAATAACCCTTAGATGGAGAGGGTTGGTTATTGCCCTTGTAGGTGGAGGTGGCTTCTGATGAGGTATTTTTGGAACCTCCTCGGTAGAAGGAGCGTCGAAAGGAAGCACAACCCTGTGTGGACTGAAGGGCTCCCATAGACTTAGCTACCTCAGTAACTTTCTTCATTTTCTCAAGTGAAGAATGTACCGCTGGGCCAAATAGATGTTCCTTATCGAATGGGGTATTTAAAATGGAGGTTTGAACCTCCGGTTTAAAACCAGATACACGGAGCCAGGCGTGTCTCCTTAAGAGGACACTAGTATTTATGGCTCTAGCAGCAGTGTCTGCAGCATCTAGAGAACATCTTATTTGATTGTTAGCAATAAGTTGCCCTTCATGAACTAGATCTTGTGCTTTGATTTGTGTTCTGGGGGTAAATATTGGATCAATTGTTCCATTTCATCCCAGTGCGCACGGTCACATCGCGCTAACAGTGCCTGGGTGTTGGAGACGCGCCAGAAATTAGCTGCTTGAGAAGCTACCCTTTTCCCCGAAGCGTCAATAAGTTTTGATTCTTTATCAGGAGGTGGAGCCTCTCCTGTTGTCTGCGAGTTGGCTCTTTTTCTTGCATTGGACACTACCAGGGAGTCTAGTGGCAACTGTCCCCTTATATATACTGGGTCTGATGGTGCTGGCTTGTACTTCTTGTCCACTCTAGTGGTAAGAATACGAGCCCTGACTGGGTCATTAAAAATGACATCTACATACCTGACCATCCCTTTGAGCATGCGTAGTGTATGTAATGACTTCTGTTTTGTACTGAGGGTTTCAAAGAGGAAATTCTCTTCTAATGACTCCTTATGAAGCTGCACCCCATGATAGTTGGCAGCTCTACCCAATAACTCAATGTATCCTACACTATCATCTGGTGGAGAGGGTTTGGTAGGGTAGAGATCGGGATCATTGCCTGTGGGCGAATTGATGTTATAATCGTCCCATGGGTCTTGTAATAACTGATTATCATCCCTATCCTGATCATCATCCCCGTCAACCTGGTTGTCAGGCGTATGTGGTGGTGAATGTTCAGGTGAAATTGGTTGAAGCTGAGGGGAAGGTGGTGATGAAGGAAGAGGAGGAGGGGAAGGGTTAGTTCCAACAGATCTCTTCTTTAAAGGGATGTGATATTCTTCTTGTACATCAGCCCTTCTTTTCAGAGTCACTTTAGTAGTGATATGTCCAGTCTGTGGATGGATATACAAAAGCTTTTATTTCGGATCCGGTTTTTCAATTGGGGCATCGAAACTAGGCTTTGTAGTGGTTTTCTGCACTTCTGTCTGTTTCGGCGGCAACATTTTCGGTGCCGGAGTCGAAACCGTTAATGTTTTCGGGTCCGACGACTTTTTTGAGGCTGAATTGTAAGGGTCGGTGCCGGACCTGTGTTTCGACCCTGAAGGCTTGGGCTCCGAACTTGGTTTGGATGGAGTCTTTTCGGAGCCGGAAGGCTTTTTGGATGGCTTCGGTGCCTAGCCGGAGGGTTGGGCGTCAGAAGCGTTATTTCGGTTCCGACCAGGGCCCGAGGGCGCGGGTTAGACCGTAGCCTTCTTTTTAACTGAAATAGTCTCTTGGGATGAGGGGGGCGGTTTACTAACGGTACGTTGACACTGTGGGATGTCCTCCTCTTGGTCAGATTCGAAATCTACGATGTCGACCGGCTCTTGGTCCTCCTCTGTTCCCATGGCCTTGCCGGCCTCTTCGTCTGACTGTTGACCGAAGATGTCCGGAATGGAGCTTGTGTACTGGCTCTGCATGCCACGACGTCGAGCCCGACGGTCGTGAAGTGTTTTCTTGGAGCGGAAAGCCTGGCACGCGTCGCAGTCTTCTTCTTTGTGTTCGGGTGACAAACAGGTTGCACACTTTGTGTGAGTCGGTGCGCGGGTATTTCGCGTGACAACAAGGGCAGAATTTAAAGGGAGTTCGTTCCATCGACTTCCGTTCGAAAGATTAGTTTAAGGAATTACGATACGCGATAGAAAGGGAAACGCGATCGAAACAATACCAGCGAGGGTGAGTATCTTGCACGCCGAGGGAAACCCGAAGGAAACGGTGTAGAACCAGAGCGCAACAATATACATCCGAACCCGATGGCGGAAAAAAAAAATCTAACAATGGAGTCGATGCCCATGCGCACTATCACCGAAAGGAGGAGTCACCTACCTCGTGACTGGAAAGACTTCTTCGAAGAAAAACAAAGTGCAAACATCCAGACCCAACACTAGATGGCGATATATGCATAGCATATGATCTACAGCTCATAAGCCTCGAACACAAAGTTACTGACTGTTTGTATTTTAATGGTGTGTTGGAATTTACAGCTTCTTCAATTACGGCTTCACAGTTAATTGGGTATTACTGAATTAATCCCATACTAAACTATTTGCATTTGAGGCAGTGGACTGTTGTAGGTGTACTTTACTCAGTTAATTCTACAAATTTATACTTTTCATTTAAACTAACATGCGTGCACACATTTTCGTTAACTCCTCCACAAGCATTCTTACCAGCTCCTGGAAAACTGTCAAGAAATGGCCTCGTGGAGGGCTTATCTCTTAAACTATATATCCACTATTGAAGAAGAAGCTGGAGATGGACTTTCAACTGCAAGGAAAAAGAAAATTTGACTGCATTTATGAACAAATGGAAAAGGAAATAAGAGCTAATGATTCTGACATATTTGCTAATGCGATTGAAGAGCTTGATAACTATTTTTCACCACCTATTTGCATTTCCATGGACAGATTTAATTTCTTCCAAAGACACAAAAACAAGCCAGACTCAATGGATGGTTATGTTAAGGAGTTGAGGAAATCGGCTATTTCTTGTAAATTTGGTGATTTAGAGGAAGATCTCTTTAGGGATCAAATTGTAAGGTACACCAATGATACAAATGTTCAGTAAAGGTTATGGGCCAACAGCGATATCACGTTGAAAGAAGCCATAGCTATTGCTAAAAAAAAAAGGTGAAACGCCCAAAATGTTGTGGTAAGGCAGCACTCATCGACAATGAAAAGAAGGAGCCTGTCTGCTAAGTTGATCATACTGCCTATAAAACAAAGCATATTAAGACTAATCAGGAAGACTATGTGGCAGTAAAGAACACCTGGTGTATAATCAGCACTGTCTGGCATAAAGGCAACGATGCTCAAACTGCAGTATCATTGGTCGTTATGAAAAGGTGTGACAAAAGAAAAGGCACAAAAGCACTGTGAAACATATAGTCAGCAATTCTTCTTGTTCATCTGATCCGTATGATGAAAGCAATGCATTGTGTGTATTAAGCACAGATTCCGATGTTCTTGGTTTAAACAATATTTTCCCCTGCACAAACCAGCATGTTAGATCACACTAGTTTGTGTTCTTCTGGATATTGTTGCTAATTTTGGTTCTCCATTTACTATTATAAATCATTCACTTAGGGTTAACAAGTTCCAGTAAATTTTAGGAAAGGAATTCTTGCCTTCCAATAAACATCTGGACAGTTTTACTGGAGAACCGATACCAATGACAGGTTATCACCTACGCAAGTTTGTATTCAAACGTGAGAACGTGAAGGAAAGTTCTATGCTGGGGCAAAGGGACAGTCTGTATTTGGATGGTTAGAGCAAGGTAAACTGGGAATAAAGTCGAATCCCAATAGCCCTGAGCAGGTATTAGTTTTAGAAGATAACAGCCACTTTTTACAGCAAATGTGTAAGGAATTCCCAAATGTATTTTCAGTTAAAGTAGGGAGTTTAAAAGGTTTCCAACATAAAAATATTCTAAAAGAAAATGCTAAACCTGTAAAACAAAGTAAGGAACATTCCTTTCAATATCAGGAAACCGGTCAAACAAGAACTGGACAAATGAATACATATGAGGAACATAGAGAAGATCAAAGCCAGTAAGTGGTTGGCCCTTTAGCTGTGGCTCATTGAGCCAGAAGGAAGGTCAAATTATGCATTGATTTCCGAAATCGTATTCAAAACATTGTCATAGACAAGTTTCCACTTCGCAGAATTAACAACATGTTAGCAAGGACTAAGGGGATAAAGTAGTTCTGATTATTAGACCTGGCACCTGCTTACCATCAGATGCCACTTCATCCTGATAGAAGACAGTTGACTGCCTCCACAACGGCATACAGATGCTTCCAGTTTGCCCCTGTGCCACTTGGTCTAGCGTCTGCTGCAGCTGTTTTTATGGGATTAGTGCACAATTATTTTATGAATGGAAAAGGTTTCATCATCTTCCAAGATGACACTTTGGTAATGGAGAGCAGTAGAGAAGCACATGATCACATCCTAGGGGAAGTTTTGAATATTTTGAATGAAAGGGGTATCTTACAGCAGAACTTAAAATGTGTATATGCTTGCATTAAATTCTGTGACATACTTAGGTCATGAAATTAGTGATATAGGGATATCATCTAAGACGGAATTTCTAGAAGCAATTAGTGAGGCTCCTTCTCCGAAAGATAAGTCAAGTCATTTCTGGGTCTCTAAGAGTTTTTTTCAAAATTCATAAAAATCTTTGTTTCTAAAACATTCAAGATTAGACAACTACTGAAGAAATCAGAAAGTTTTGTATAGAATGATGTTCACCAAAGTTGTTTTGAATTATTAAAAATTACATTTGTACGGCTATACCCCTGCTAGGGTATAATCCAGATGATAAAAGCATCATAACCACAAATGCCAGTGGTCTTGAAGCAGTGTTATCCTAAGTAGGTTTGGATGGTTACGAAACGACTATTGCATTTGCTTCATGCTTCCTTTCACCCACAGAGTGGAAAATGTCGATGACAGAGAGAAATGCTAGCTTGTTTTGGGGAATGGACAAGTTTTGCTGGTATTTTTGGAGGTCCAAATACTTCATCCATACGGATCACAAACCTCTCGTCAACATTTTGACTACTACAGGTCTGGATAAACTTACTTCCAGATTAGCTAGGATGGTATTGAGATTGTTGGACTTTAACTATAAAGTACCATATCTTTCTGGAGTTAATAACTAGGTCGCTGATTTTTTGGTGTAAAAAAAGAACACAAGTCCAGCTAGCGGGAAGAGTATAGTGTTGCACTAGTCGATGATAATATGTCAGAATGTATCTCTAAAGAACTACGGGAGAAAGAACACAGTTGTGATTTTGTTATAAATGAAGCTTGTGCATACATGAATGATGGCCTTTAAAGTAAAACATACTCAGTGATGATTGGTATTTATGAGAAGTCAAAGATGAACTTCCTTGGATAGAGGATGGATTTCTATTAAGAGGCAATACACTTAAACTTAAGGAAGAGAATCCTAGAAATAAATCGTGAGGGCCATCTGGGGATAATGAAAAACAAGAGAAGAGTGAAAATGCAGTGTTGGTAGCCAAGTGTAGATTTAGAAACTGAAATATTTGTTAGAGAATGTGTTGTGCATTCCAATACTGACAAAACCCAGGTTAACATGAGGTCACCTTTGGTGGAAGATTTAGCAATTGATATTTTAGGACCCATTATATATATCAATGGTGCCAAACAGTATGTGATAGTCTTATGAGATATATTTTCGAAGTGTCCATAACTCTGCTTTCTAGAGAGGGTAGATCCCAATGCGGCAGTAAAGTTTTTGGATGAGATCTTCCTGTGGGAAAGTATTCCCAAATCTTTGTTTAGTGACAATGGTCCCCAATATGTGGCGGATAAGTTCAAGAATGTTTTGATTTGGAACAACATAACTTGGAAACATACTTCACTTTATCACCCGTCAGAGAATGGTGCAGTTGAAAGTTTCAACAGAGTTATTATGGAGAATGTGCAGATTGTGATGACAAATAGTAAAAATTACGTTATTCAAGTTAAAAAATTGTTATGGGCATATCGCACCGCATCTACTGCAATGGAATACACTCTCTTTAAAATACTAAAAGAAAGGAAACCATTTACCAGACACAATCAAGCATGGATGAACTCAGGGAGACAAAGGGAACTTAGAGACTATAAAAGAAAACATTAACAAGGCATACTTAATTATAAAAAGTACCATGATCAAAAGCATGGTGTGCATAATGTGAAAATATCCGTCTGCGATTAGGTTGAGGTAAAGAATTAAAGGTTAGTAAACACAGACCATAGTAAATTAAATGAACCTTTTGATGTGTTAAAGTTGTTCATTAACTCCGCCAAATTAGGAGAAAGTAAAACTTGACACTTCCATAAATTGGCTAAGAGTAAAAAGGAGATAGTTCATATTAAACCTAAAACTGATGAGTGTAAAACCAGTTGTTTGATGATGAACATTGGCCCAGATAATGAGGGCAATGCAGAGCAAATTTTGCAACAACACTGTTATGTCATTATAGAATTATAGAACTAAGGGCCATATGTAGGTAATCTGGAAATACCGATTCCTAATTACCGAATTTTACCGAATCGGTATTTATGAATCGGTATTCCCGATGTACGTAAAAATTCGGTAAATAATACCGAATCGGTAAAAATCGGTAAATATTTACCGAATCCACAATACCGAATCGGTAAATACCGAATCGGTAAATACCGAATCGGTAATTAAAAAAAACAGCAATTGAGGAATCAGCCAATCCCGTGCAACCACCACCCCTCCCAACCAGGAAGTGGCCACACCCAGGCAGGTGCACACAATCAGAACCTTCTGGAGAGGCGAGGAGAGCAACAGAGCCACTGCCTGAACCTCGCCTGCAAATCTTGCACAATGGACACCCAGGACACAGAAAGAGAAGGAGGGGAAAGGAAGAGGAAACTGAAATTCAGTCAGAGGGAACTGCAGGTCCTTGTGGAGGAGGTAGTGAAGCAAAACGCAAAGCTGTTTGGAAAGCAGTCCCTGCAAGTTGCAGAGTCCGTGAAAAGGAGAATCTGGCTTGAAATCCAGTCACAGGTGAATGCCATTGGAGTGACCCCCCGGGACATTGATGTGCTCAAGAAGCGGTGGTATGACATCAGGAGCATCACCAAGAAGAAGATGGCAGATCTCAAGAAACAAGCCAGGCTGACAGGAGGAGGAAGGAACAGGGCACCTGCCCTGACTGAACTTGAGCGGCTCGTGGAGTCCGCGATAGAGCCAGAAAGTGTCTGTGGGATCGGGGATGCAGACAGCTCTGCCAGGGCTGCTTCTAAACGAAGTAAGAAGCATGCACAGCATTGTGCCCCCCCTTCCCCTATCCCAAATCCCCAATTGGGCTCTGTGAATCCCACTCCAGAACCGATTTGTGTGCAAACCAGCAATGCATTATGGGAGATGTAGTCAGTGAAACCCCTATCATGACAGGAATCGCACTGAACAACAAGGCATGTGACACACATCAGCGATAAGCAGGCAGAAGACAATGAGATAGTGTGGCAGAAATGTATATTTATTCTTGCTATGCAGGGCTGCAGGTACACTGAGCTAATTTACAATTTCTGTCCACAGGCGAGACATCGCGCAGGACTGCTCAGGACAAGGGAGAGAGGGCACCCCGGAAGGACATCACTGAGAAGGCCAGTACGAGTGCAGGGCACACAACACCACAGTCAGCCTCACCACCACAGCTAGCCTCGCCACTACTGCTAGCCTCACCACCACAGCTAGCCTCGCCACTACTGCTAGCCTCACCAGCATCAACACCACCTGCAGTGCTGAGACCTAGGAGGCGTGCTGTTGCCAGACTGATGGAGTTTGAGTCCTCCTCAGAAGACTCTAGGGGGGGGGGGAAACATCCACTGTGCCAGTGGATGGTAGCAATGCTGGTTTGCTGTCCACCACTGAGGGAGCACACACAGGTGCCAGACGCCGCCGCAGGGCTCGTGTGAGCAGTCCACCTCCACAGGGTGAGAGCCATGGTGTCTTCGGAGGGCTGGAGGCAAGCATGGTGAAGGTGCAGCGCCTACAAGGAAAGGCAATACAGTCAGTCCAGCGACAAATGAGGCGCCTCAATGACATGACCAACATTGACAAGGGCATAGGCACAATGGCTGAGGGCATGAAGGAGATGGCTGCAGGCATGCGGGACATGTCCCAGTCTGTGATGCTGCTGTGCAGCAAAATGGATGAGGACAGAGTTACACGGCGCAGGGAGAGGCAGAAAATGGAGCACCATACAAGGGCAGTGAACCGCCTAGCAACTGCCACTTCTCTGCTCTGCAGGCGCTCCGTGGCCATGCAGGAGGGCCTGGCGCACTGCAGCACTGATGTCACTAGGGGGCTGGTAAAGGTGACCACTGCTCTTGAGGTGCTGCTGACAAGTCAGTCTGCCACTACTGGTGCTGTGGAAGTTGGGGACAGCGAGGACACGACCAGTCGGAGCAGCATTACCCCCCTGTAACAGACACCCGGAGGAGCAGCAGACGGCATGGGGCTGCCACTGGTTCCACAGCCAGTGAGGACAGTCACTTAATGGCATCCAGTACTGTTGTGCGTGGCCGCAGACGCTGATGCAGCCCACACTAACAGGACAGAATTGGGTGAAGTAACCCATGACTTCCTACTATGGATGTCAGAAATTGGAATGCCAAGTTTGGCCGTTTGTGTTGTGGCGTAGTGCCCAGAAATTAAAACTACGTCATTACATACAACTACTGGCTGTGTCTCCTTACTTACTTAAAAATAGTTGCATGTGATCTCTGCCCGTCTCTGTCTCCCATCTGTTGCTGGTGGCACTCCTGCTGCGTTGGGCTCTGGCTGTGCTAATTCATCATCATTGTCCTCAAAATCAGTTAATTCCACTTCTGTACCTTTCTTTGTGGCAAGGTTGTGCAGCATTGCACAAGTTGCAATGATTTTGCAGCAGATGATGGGTGTGTACTGACGTGCGCCTCCGCTTTTGTGGAGGCAGCGGAACCTGCTTTTCAATAGTCCAAACGTGCGCTCCACAACGTTGCGTGTTGATTTGTGTGCCACATTGTATCGTCTCTCACTCATGGTTGATGGGTTTAGGTAGGGAGTGAGGATAAATGACCGCACGGCATATGCACTATCGCCTAGGTGAGGAAGAGAGTGCCATTAGTCACATACACCAATACACATTCATCTGCAGTAAGTATGAGTGAGTGTCACAGTGATTTACCTAGCAGGTATCCTTCTCCAAATTCTCCCGCAGCCAGGCGTGTGTAGATCCCACTGTTCTGGAAGATGTATGAGTCGTGGGTGCTCCCAGGAAATTTGGCCACGATGTCAGTGATGATGTTGGCAGCATCGCAGATTACCTGCACATTTATGGAGTGGGTGGACTTTCTGTTCCTGTAGATGTGCTCAGTGGCTGCTGGTGGGCAGATTGGAATGTGTGTGCCATCAATACAGCCTATGACATGCGGGAACTGTGCCATCTGGTAAAAGTCTGTCTTGGTTTTCAGCAGTTCCGCCTGTGTGTTTGGGAAGCTAATGTAGTGGTGCATTCTCTGCATCATGGCATCCAGGAACTTTCTGAAGAAACGGGACAGGCAACTCTGAGACACCCCGCCTACCGCAGCTATCACCCCCTGGTAACTGCCAGATGCGAGTAGATGTAGGCTACAGAGCACCTGCACATGTGGTGGTATGGTGTGCTCCCTTGGTGTTGGGTGCTCCAGGAGTGGGTGCAAGTCCCTTATCAAGTCCAGGATGGTGTGGGGGTGTAGCCTGTACCTTTCATGGATCTCAGCCTCAGTCTGTTGGAAGATTGTGATGCGCTGTCTGTAAATGCGCTCCTCCCTTCTCCAGATCCTCACTCCTGCTGCCTGTAGACGTAGCCGCCTTGCAATCACATAGAAAGCCGCCATAGTGATCACACTGTTGCATTTTGGGATTGCTTATATTCGCTGTAGATGATTACCACCTGCTTTCAGTCAGTGTTAATTACCGACTCTTACATACCGAATTTCATGTAATTCGGTATTACCGAATGTACCTACATCTCTTTTTTCGTTTTTACCGATTCTTATTTACCGATTCGGTAAATAAGGAATCGGTGATTTCCGAATGGGTAGTTTTGAATTCGGTAATGATGAATTGGTATTTACCGATTCATAATTACCGATTCCTTCTTTTTGGCCTCCTACATCTCAATCGCCTAAATACCGGT
This sequence comes from Calotriton arnoldi, assembly GCA_963921515.1. Classification (NCBI taxonomy): domain Eukaryota; kingdom Metazoa; phylum Chordata; class Amphibia; order Caudata; family Salamandridae; genus Calotriton; species Calotriton arnoldi. The sequence goes on from CAWUFW010001043.1 coordinate 2,187,469, forward strand.
CGGTAACGGGAGATTTACCGAATTTCGGCCGTTACCGACCGGTATTTAGCTACCTACATATGGCCCTTACTGATGTATTATAGAATAGTATGTATGCCAGGAATAGAATACTAGAGGATTCGAATGGTGAGAAAGAAAGGCGGTTGCCGTGAGCAGATGTATCTGAATGTACCTGCTTGCTCTTTGAAGAATAAACCTACAAGAACTATTTCCGTGCAGTGTCCTTGACTTAACAAAGTGGCGACAATTCGGGATCAATTGAGAAAGAAGGGAGCAAGCAGAGAAGGCAAACTACGGCATTCTACTCGTCAGTGTTGCGTGTATACCGGATTTGGAAGTATACATTTTTCTTTTGTCTGTGGCTAAACAGTGAGTCTTGCTGTATGTGTCCAGAGCGCTTCTTTGAGTGTCGGGCGTAGTGCCGAGCTGCGAAGGCTTGCGGTTCAAGAGAGGGTCTTCCGTTGAGGATCCTCGCGGCTGCGCATAGGAATGGCAGTAGATGCGCACGAGCAGAGGGAAGGCCAGCGGCTCGAGAGAGGATTAATCCGTCAAGGATCCTCTCTGCTGCGCGTAGAACCTTCACAGAGCTTTTAGTTGATGCGCGCGCCTGTGCCAGCATTGTACGGAAGCGTGAGAACGTGGTTTGGAGCGTCACCACGTCCAACGCGAGGCGGTCATATTGAATTGGGAGGAAAACGTTTTTTTCATCACATCTGTTGCGACAGGCTATTTTTAGATTGGCAGAAAACGGAAAAAAAAGATTATTACTTTCCGAATGGAAAAAAAAAAGCATTGGTTCCTTGCATGGAATGAGTGAATATAGTAATTAGTGTGGTGAAGATAGGACAGTGTTTTATTCAGTGCACACTGAACAATTCCACATTCATATTAAGTACTCTTGTGTGGTGAAGATTGGACAGTGTCTGAATTTTACTTTACTCTGAACAATTCCACATTTTACTGAATTATTTACAGTACGCTTATACAATGAGTCAGCAGACATTTTCGCTAAGTCCACCACAGGAATTTTGGGCAGCAGGTTCTGAGCCTGGATTGAGATGGAGCGAATGGAAAGAGTATTTCCTTAAATATGGAAACAGTGGATTCTGATGGCAAAATGTCTCCAGCACAGAAAAAGTGGATTTTGTTGCACTCCTTAGGACCACAGGGACTTAGAAGTTATAATCAAATGAATAAAAGTGTACCCTGTTAGGGGGCCGATGAAAATGTTTTTTAGCTGCATTGTGCATCTTAGATAAGCATTGTTCCCCAAAGGTCTGCATAGGGATAACTAGGTTCAAATTTTTCCAGAGAAAACAGTTGAAGTCTGAATCCATTGCCAGCTATGTGAGTGAATTAAGGAAGTTAGCCATAGATTATTCTTTTAGGGGACTAACTGAGGACTTTATCAACGATCAAGTGGTAATGCACGCATCTAATTCTGCAATTCAAGTAAGGCTGTGGATGAATGGTGATGCGTGTCTGGAAGATATATTGGCAATGGTACGTAAAGCTGAAACTTCCAGTAGGTGTGCGAATGCATAGAGAACTGAAGAAAAAGAGCGAACAACCAAAGTTGTAGCAAGGGTTAAAGTAAACACGAAGCAAAAAAATGGAGGTAGTATTTTCAAAGATGGGAAAACATATAAAAAGTCACCCAAGTGTTACAGGTGCGGGAGCAATGAGCACTTAGCATTTGCAAAATCGTGTCCTGCTAAAAAAGTGAAATGTAGCACATGTGGTGTGATGGGACATTATGCGAAAGACTGCAGGAGAAGTGTAGGAAGAAGGTGTGGAATCATACCTCCACACCGGTAACCGGTATGGGAGGTATGATTCCACCCTTCTGAAGCAACCTTCGTGGGGTCCCTGGTCTTCCCGGTACCAGCCTTCTCGACCCGGACAGCACAAAATGGATGCTGCCGACCAGAGACACATTTCTGCCCTCCTGCTGCTGAGCCAAGCTCGAGCAGAGGAAGGCAGCACAATAGGCATCCTGTCACAGGGAGGTGTGACCACCTCCCAGACAGGATTTAGTGTATTTGAGCTGGGTGGGTGAACTTCCAAAGTGCCTGAAAGTCTGCACGAGGGGCAAACACGAAGCAAAAAAATGGAGGTAGTGTTTTCAAAGGTGGGAAAACATATAAAAAGTCACCCAAGTGTTACAGGTGCGGGAGCAAAGAGCACTTGGCATTTGCAAAATTGTGTCCTGCTAAAAAAGTGAAATGTAGCACATGTGGTGTGATGGGACATTATGCGAAAGACTGCAGGAGAAGTGTAGGAAAGTAGGATCTACTTCTTATGGTTACCCCCACTTTTTGCTTGATGTTACACTGTTTTTGACTAGTCTGACTGGGATCCTGCTAATCAGGACCCCAGTCTATCTGCTTTCTCCCTAAAATGTTATGCATGTACTTAGGTACACTCCAGATTGAATACTGGGGTACCCTTATCAGTCCCTAGTATATGGTACACATGTACCCAGGGCATAGGTACCCCAGAGGCCTCCCATGGGCTGAAGCAGGTATTATACTGCCCATAAGAGGCCATGCAAAATGGAACTACAGGCCTGCCATTGCAGCCTGTGTAAGATGGTGCATGCACCACTTACGTTGGATATAGGTTTACTATATGTATAGGTCACTACACTTAAAACCTACAAGTCACCGCTATAGCAGGCCTTGACAATCCTGAAGGCTGGGTGCTGGGTTTTATGTGAGAGGGTGCCCCAGCATGAGCTGAGACCATTCTCCCGGGTTGTCTGTGACACAGCCGGACATATAGTTAGAGGTGCATTATAACCTCGCGGTAAATGCTATCTCGAAAACGACTGAAACAAAACATGTCGTATTTGGTATCAAACACCTTGGAATCATACCTCCCACACCGGTTACCGGTGTGGGAGGTATGATTCCACCCTTCTGAAGCAACCTTCGTGGGGTCCCTGGTCTTCCCGGTACCAGCCTTCGCGACCCGGACAGCACAAAATGGATGCTGCCGACCAGAGACACATTTCTGCCCTCCTGCTGCTGAGCCAAGCTCGAGCAGAGGAAGGCAGCACAATAAGCATCCTGTCACAGGGAGGTGTGACCACCTCCCAGACAGGATTTAGTGTATTTGAGCTGGGTGGGTGCACTTCCAAAGTGCCTGAAAGTCTGCACGTAGGGCACACTTGGTGTCCCTGTGCATAGTCCAATTCAAACCAGTTCTGGGAGCCGTTGGCTCCTTCTCTGGCGCGAAACTGGACAAAGGACATGGGTGTAGCCACCCCCTGTCCTGACCCTCCCCTGGGAGGGTCCCCTGAATCTGTCCAACCCTCTCCCGTGGGTACAAAAGGGCTTACCTGGTTGTAGGACCCTAGATTTGACGTGGATAAGATTCTGAACAAGAAACCACTGACCTTCGACCATCTGGACACTCTGGACTTCTACTGGGCCCGACTTCGTCTCCCTCTCCGTCCAAAGCATCGTCTGTGCCCGTGCACCATACAGGCTCCGTGCAGGACCTGTGGAGCATCAAGTAACAACTGAAGTATCTCCTTTGGGGTGAAGGAGTCACTTCCCTGCGTTTGCAGGCACCGTAACGCAACTGACCTGGTCTGCTGATCCTGATCTCTTGTGGACTCCGAAGGCTCCAGCAACACAGGAGGTGGGTTCCTAAGTTCCTTGAGGTGGGGCTGCCCTCTCACCACGTTTCAGGCCAGTATCCCTCGTGGGGACCACATAACCCGAACCCCTGTGCACCGCGTACTTTTGCAATTGCATATGCTTGTTGGTCTTCCCCAACTCCGTGCATTGGGCTGTTGATAGCCCCAACCTATGCGCACATTTTGAACAAAGGACTCCGGCCTCCTCGCACTCTGTGCCCTGCAAGCTGTGACTTTGTGAAACTGCTAGAGGTCCCCTCGCGACTCCTGTGCCTTCGGCCTGTGGGTCCACTTGAGGGACAATCCTGATTTTCTTGGGCTCCCCTCGTTGCTCCAGGCCTGCCCTGACTCCCCTTGCTGTAGTGAGTCCTCTGGTCCTTGCTGGGCCAGACCGTAACCTTCTTTGACCTTCTTCGTGGGTTGCCGTTGCCAAGGCTTGTTGGTGCTCCCGCCGGACACAGACCCCTCAGCACTCGACATCCTTCGTATCCGGCTCCTGGTCGTCCTCAACGCCTCCTGGTCCCTGCAGCTGTAGAGTCAAGGTCTCTGGCTCTCCAACCTTCTATGTTCCAAAGGGTTTCCTCGTAATCCACTGGGAAGGGTCCTTAAACTTTAAAATTGCAACCGCGACTCTCTCATTGAATTGTACGTAGCACGCAGGCGTGTTCTCACACTGCACCCGTCCTCCGTGGGGTCCCTACTTACTCACCTTGGGTAGTTTCTTGGGGTCCCAGCGATTCTACACCCTCTAGACACTGTCTTGACTCGAGTCGTGGTTCTTATACCACTATTTTAGTATATGGTTTGGTCTCCCCCTGGAGCCCACTGTGTATTAGTGCTACTTACGATTGTTTCTGTGCTACAGTATTGTCTGCTTTGTGTTTATCTGCGTGTAGCAGATACTGTGAGGTATTTAAGGTGTCATAATAATAAATATATATTCTTATAACTACTGTGTGGTTCTCCTTTCATTTAACCAATACAATAAGATTGCATTCTGGTAAAACAAGCTGCTTAACATTCCTTCAAGACTAAGCCTGAAGGCTACTCTCCACAGCTACCACTTGGATAGCTTTCTATGGTTATCTTTGACCTCTTAAAGGGGCGTGGCCAAGCAGGCTACGATGGCGGTCGTGCCGTGCTGAGGCTCCGCACACGGGCGCACATTCTAATATTCCCATTGGGTCAAACTGACCGAAAATCGGCTGAAAAGTGGTCCGACAACCAGGAAAGCCTGATACTTGTGGCAGAACCCTGCACCTCAGTGGGTTTCCGAAAAATCGTAGCCCTATTACGGGAGACGGCCCCGGGGACAAGATGGCGCCCGCAACCACCCGGAGACTGCTCCGGCTCAGTTGAGCCCGCAACTGGGTGCAGAGCTTCCGAAACAAAGACTGCGCGGATCAAGTCACGCCCAGCAGTGAAAACACCGACGTTGGCACTCCAATACTGGCAGAGAATGACAGCCTACGTTGGACTGGGCTGCCGGCCTGCCCACCATCCTCCCCACCGAAAAGCCTCGGAAGCCTCGTAAGAGCCCTGCGATGCACAGCAGATGAGAGGGGAGTCAGCACCACGAAGCAGAGGTCATCGGGACCCCCCCGCAATTAAGGATTGCAGATCCACGTTGGCGCCAAAACAACGAGAATGCCTGACCTCAATATGGCCGAAACCGGAGCTAGCCCGCACCAAGAGCGCACTGAGCCTCTGCGCCAATCTTCATCACTTAATGACTGGAACTCGAAGCCCGCCTGGGAGTGGAGAAGTAGATGTGGATAGTCAGGGGGCGGCGGTGTTGGCCTCTCCTCCTTGCGACACAAGTGCGGGCCGGCGCGGCGTCCCGACAGCCTGGCCCCTTCCGTCCCCGCTGGACAACAACAGAGACGGGCAGCGGCTTTGACCATTGTCGGATGGCCCCTGCAAGACGTACAGAGGCCCGAACCACTAAACAGAGGTGAGCGGGGCCCCCTCCTCAGGCACTGGCGAGACTTCTGGAGGCGCCGTGGATTCTCTATGACACCGCCAGTGGTCACGCCACAGACAGCAGACACCCTGATATAAACTGGATATCTGTAAGCCGTGAACGCAGGGGGTCCCCCTGCAAGCGGAACTGTGACATAGCTTATGATGTGAGAAGTATAGTGATGTCTGCTCTATAGCTGCATCTTCTTACCACAGGTCAGTAGGCGCACAATGATTTTTACAAATGCCCTCGCGGAGCACCACCTCGCCGGCATGAGACGCCACCCCCACACTATGGTACAGCACTCTTCTTGTATAAGAGTAAGTTTGGACGTATCGCTTGTTGCGATAGGTCCCCAGTATTGGGGCTGTTCCCCTAACCCAGTTATCCCCTCCCATGTGGATACACAATATTACACTGCACCATCACATCTACATCGTCATAGGACCGGGGCTGACTGCGGTGCGCAAAGTTGGTTGGAGCGGGACAGGCGGGTTAAGCTCAGTCGGCGGGGCCTTCCCCCGCCCTTCCTCCATACTCCTTCTCATCCCCAATGGCACATAAAGGAACCATAACTATCCTCACACTAAACGTGCGAGGTATGCACACAGCACGCAAGCGATACTCAGTCTACGCTTACATAAAGAGGCAGAATGCGCAGATCGCGCTGCTGCAGGAAACCCACCTCACTGCAGAAGAACTGGTAAAATTACGTAAACGCTGGCGTGGTATATTTTGCGCTACCACATATTCAGCCTATGCACGAGGGACTCATATGGGTACGCCCAGGGGTTCCATTTCAAGAACTATCCAAAACGCTCGACCCAGAGGGCAGATATGCCCTTATGCAGGGCCTCCTGGATGGTCAGCCGGTAGTCCTCGGCAGTATTTATGCACCTAACATGGACCAGAGTAGATTCTGGGACAGGCTCTCAATCCCACTAAGCTCTCACATCCAAGCACCATGGATCCTAGGAGGGGACTATAATTGTGTGCAAAACACGGTATTGGACAGATCCTATCCCCCAACCCAGCCTCTCCAATACTAGTACAAGCCAAACGCTTTGCAGCGTGGGAGGCACACTGGTCACTGACAGACGCCTGGAGATCCAAACATCCGGAGGCACGGCTCTATTCATTTCATTCAATCCCACACAATCTCAGGATCCGACTGGACAGTTTCCTCTGCTCCCCCTCCATCTTGCCCACAATTAAGGAGGCCGAGTACCTGGGTAGGGTCCTGTCGGATCATGACGCCCATATGATCACTCTTGCGTGGTGCCCACCCAGACCCCCGGTCCCTACCTGGCGCCTACCCAAGGAGTGTTTAGATGATCCAATATTTGGACAAACCCAAGCAGAACACATACAAAACTACATCCGCGAGAATGTACACATGGCCACTACCCGCGCGGCTGAATGGAACGCCTTCAAAGTTGTTATTAGGGGCACATGTATACAACACATTACAGGAGTGCGCCAAACCCTTGAGCGTAGTATCTACGAAAAAGAGCGCGCATTGGCCACGTTGACACAAGCAGCTGACACAAATGAGGCCTCGCCAATCCAAGTAGCGGAAGCCAAAACCGCATATGCGGAGACCCTAGCGGATCTCCGCAGATACAATTTTCGGGCGCATGCGGCCAGGGTACATAGAGAGGGAGATAGAGCAGGTGCATTACTAGCATGGCTGGTGAAACAGGACACAACCCTCCCACCAATAACGGCGATACAGACAGACACGGGCGTGTTAGTGCATTCACAAACTTCCATCCTAGCTGCTTTTAGACAACACTATACACAGCTCTATGCAGCCCCGGCCCCGGTAGATACGGAGCGACTCACCAGGTTCCTAAACAAATATCCCATACCCCGCAGCGATAGGCCCGCCGTAAACGAGCCCATATCCTCAACTGAGACTAAGCAAGCACTGGGCACGTGTAAGGCCCCCGGGCTAGACGGCCTCCCACTAGAATTTTTCCGCACCTTTGCGGCACAGCTGGTTCCCCAACTCGTGGTGCAGTTTCAGGCAGCTCTGGATGAGGGTGCGTTACCGCAATCTATGTGCGAGTCGGTTATAGTCTCGTTCCCCAAACCGGACCGTGATCCGCGGCAGGTGGGCTCATACAGGCCCATAGCTCTTTTACCAGCGGACTATAAAATATTTGGGAAAATACTAGCAGATAGATACGCCACAGACCTCCCTAAGCTAATTCACCCCGATCAGTGTGGGTTTGTACCGGGGAGAAATACATCCTATAACATTAGGTGCCTTTTCCACGTCCAGGATCAGATCCGGGATTGCTTCCCTAGGGCGGCGTGTCTGGTCATGGATCTGGAGAAGGCATTTGACACCCTCCAGTGGCCTTACTTGTTGCGGGTCGTACGGCGGATGGGAGTGGGACCCCATTTACTTGCATACACCAAGCTAATATACTCCACGCCGACCTCCAGGGTGAAACTCGGACGCCATATGTCGCCCTCATTCCCTATACTCGGGGGCACACGCCAGGGTTGCCCACTCTCCACTCTGCTTTCCGCCATGGCAATGGAGCCGTTGGCGATCCGTCTCCGCAAAGAGGGGGAGAGCTGGGGTATCCCCACCGCAAACGCGATGCATGTGGTGTCACTACATGCGGACGACGTGCTCATCTACATCCGCGACATTACGATGGATCTCACTCCCATACTTACCGCGTTGCGAGAATTCGAAGCAGTGGCCGGTCTCAGAGTAAACTGGTCTAAGTCGACAGTGCACCCTCTCGTAGGCGATCTTCCCCCACAGGCAATACAATTGGGTGGAGTAAATATATCGTGAAGCCCCCAGAATGTTAGATACCTGGGCGTCCGCCTGTATCACACGCCACAAGATATATATGAAGGGAATTACTGTCACGCAATGGCCGGGATCAGATCATCCGTGAAATTCTGGAAAGATCTCCTGCTAGCTCTCATTGGCAAAATTGCAGTTGCCAAGATGATATTAGTCCCGAGATTGCTTTACCTGTTTGCCAATCTCCCGGTGGTTCCCCCACGTTCCTTCTTCAAAGAATTAGACGCCCCCTTCGGGACCCTCATCTGGGGGATCGGGACGTAGACGAATAGCCCTCGCCAAGCTCCAAATACCTATGGATCAGGGATGGTTGGGCGCCCCATCATTCGAGGCGTATTTTCTAGCGGCTCAGTTGCAATGGGTATCAAGATGGACAGCGGGCCGAGCGTTGGGGGAAACAACTATAGTTCCGACCCCCATCATACTCCGTATGCTGCTGCCAGGGGCGGGACCCATACAGGAGTGCCCACTCCAGGTTTCGGTGGTACATTCTTGCCTAAAACGGATACACAGAGTGAACCGCAAGGCGCCTATGTATTCCCCCGACCTGCCGCTGGTGGGGTTCCCAAGGGGTCACGCACACTACACAGAGCGGGCACTACGTGAGTGGACGGAACACTCGGTCACGGAGGCGGCCTCCCTTTACGCGAATGGGCAACTACAGACGTTTGCAGAACTGGTAACCGATATGGATCTCCCCAGAGGGCAATTTCTTTTACATAGGCAAATGTTAGGAGACTGTCGCCGCATGTGGCATACAATAGACACTGAGCCACCCACACACCCGGTGATACACACAATCCTACAGATGAGCCCAGGGCGCCATCTGATAACATGGCTATACAAAGCGGTGCGTGCACTAAACCCGATCCCCCTTGTGTCCCTCAGGGAGAAATGGGAAGCTGAGATCCGGAGACCACTTCATGACAAAGAGTGGGAACGAGCACTGGAGTTCCCCAAAGAAGTGTCCTGCAACTATCGCTTTAAGAACATACAACTTAACATCCTACACCGTGCCTATCTGACCCCAGAGAAGCTCCAGCGTTACTACCCAGACACGCTTTTTACCTGTCCAAGGTGCCCAGAGCCCCAGGCATCGTTCCTTCATATGTTTTGGGACTGCCCGACGCTCCGAGCATACTGGGCCAAAATCCATGCCACTCTGCGCACAGTCACAGGGCTCACGGACATCAGTACATGGGAGGCCTGCGTGCTGGGCATTGCCAAACGCCGTAAGCACCAAAAGGTGGAGACACGATTTGCGTCCCTGGCGCTCCTTCTGGCTAAACATTGCATAGCAATGCACTGGAGGGCGCCCGAGGGGCCACCGATAGCGGCCTGGATGGGGGCGGTTAATAAATGAGGCACCTCGGAAGAGGAGACGCTTCTACTAGAAGAAACTAAGGGTTCACGCAAACATCCCATCTCCATGCAATGGGCCATCCTACTACATTCTTTCAAGCAGGAAACTATCGAGACGCCCCAATCACAAGCCGCCCGATCCCCCACTGCAGGGGCGTGACCTGGGATGACTCAACTTAATGCCCCTGCAGAGTAGACACATTACAGGTGTGGGGTGGATAGCTGAAGCCACGCAACATAACTCGTACTCTGGGAGTGGCACACCAGCCTTCCCCTCTAACACACGCACAGTTCATAGCCGAACAACTACGTATCAACCCATCGGTCTCTGTTGATTGATATAGCCATAGGTGCAGTGAACCCCAGTTATGTTACCCCGGTTGAAGAGTTTAGATTGTTACCATAACTACAGCAAGATGTTAACCATGGTGCCAGCCCCGCCGGCTGGCGCTGAACACACCGTGCATGCGATAGATGATCATTCACAGACACATGTTGCATGCATTTATACTTCCTTATATGGATAGAAACACTAGAAGAAATAGAGTATGTACCTTACACTGTCTCGTTGTACGATCTGTAAAATGTTAGTGACGCATGGGGAAGTAGAGTATGCATCTTACACTTGCTCATAGTACGATTTGCAAAATGTTTTGTCCTGAAATAAACGCAATGTATGTACGGTGTGAAAATAAGAAATGCCAATAAAAGCGATTTTGCAAAAAAAATCTTTGACCTCTTAATTCACCATAAGGGTTGTTTGGACTGGTGCAAGGTGCCCACTTTAATTAGTGGACAGCATATACCAGGCCAACTTCTCACAAGAAGAAATAAATCAGTGAAATGTGTACAAGAGTATGATGAATCAGAAGATGATTTTGCAAGTTGTGATGAAGGTAGTTCTGGGTGTAGTTCAGAATTCAGAACTAAATTAGTTCTAAATATACTGGATGGGTGTTTGGTAGTGCAGAACAAACCAGAGTGTTGAATGAAAATAGGAGGTGTTGGAGTTAAAATGTATGCAGACTCTGGTTCACATTATACCATAATCAATAAAGACGTATGGAATAAATGTTTTGTTGAAAAGGTGGGCACAAACCTTTTTACTCCAGACATTAAAGCCGTAGGATATGGTGGGGAAATAAAAATCGATGTGCTTGGGTGCTGTTGGTTCAAGTTTGAATTTAAGAACCGTACAGCATATGGAAAACTGTATGTCTCCAAGAAAGAGCCATCAGTATTGGGGTGGAGAGACCAGAAGGAATTACATATTGTGTTGGACCCTAATGGAAAAGAACAAGTTCTAGTCATGGATGATGGTACAAGAGTTGGTGAGATTATGCTTAAAAAATTTCCATTGGTGTTTGAAAAAAAGATTGGAAGACTAGAGAGTTTTGAACATAAGATCAGGCTCAAAGAAGGAGCTGTACCAAAAATACATAAAGTCAGAAACTTACCTATCGCGTTGAGAGACGAAGTGACTAAAGAGTTGGATAAATTGGTGGATGCAGGGATAATAGAACCTATTGAAGCCTCAGCTTGGGTTTCACCTTTGGTGGTAGCACGTAAAAGTAATGGAAGGTTGAGATTATGCATAGACTTACGCCATGTAAATAACATTATTGTTGATCAATTTCCATTACCCAAGATCAATGAAATTATGTTGTTGCTTAAAGGAGCCAAGTGATTTTCCACAATCGACTTTTCGGCTGCATATCACCAGATACCTTTATCTAGCGATAGCTAGCAATACACAGCATTCAATACACCACAAGGTTGTTACCAGTATAGAAGAATGCCGTTCGGGTTAGCATCAGCGGTAGCAATATTTCAGCGATTGATGCACCAGTTATTTGGGAAAATTAAAGGTGCAAAGTTTTTCCAAGATTATATACTTGTGTATGGGACAAGCAGACTGGAGCATGATAGAATTCTGGAGGAAGTTTTGAGCATTTTAGGGTCGCAGGGTTTGACGTTAGAGTATGCAAAGTGTACTTTTGATGAAAACAGTGTTACCTATCTAGGTCATGTGATCAATAGAGAGGGAATAAAGCCTAAACAAAGCTTGATTAGTGCCATTCAGAATGCACCTGCCCTCATTTGCAAAGATGATGTTAGATCATTCATAGGATTACCAGAATTCTGCTCAAAATATGTTCCAAATTTTGCTTCAAGAGTTTACAATATTAGACAATTGCTGAAACACAAATGCAAGTTTGAATGGTCTCCCGAGTGGGCTTTGGTATTCTCCAGTGTGGAAGATTGCATTAAGAATGTAGCCTCATTGAAAAGTTTTGATCTATAGGCACACAGTGTAATTTCTACTGATGCTAGTAGTAAGGAAAAAAAAAGAGGAAGTACATTCATCTAGGGATTGTGTTTCGCAGAGTGCGAAGAAGTCACAACGTGAGAAACGGCCACCTGTGTGGTTGGAAGATTATATTTCAGAAAACTTTCCATTGTAGCATATTTAATAGTATGATTTTCTGATTGTGTGTATATATATATATATATATATATATACATATCTATATATATATATATATATACATATATATAGATACACTGTGGTATGTTGTATTAATAATGTTTTGTTTAATGCTTTTTGGTGTTTTCCTTATTTAGAGAGTTAAAAAAAATTGAAAGGGGGATGTCTGATGTCATTATAGAACTTAGTGATGGATTATAGAATAGTATGTATGTCCGGTATAGAATACTAGAGGATTAGAATGTAGAGAATGGTGAGAAGGAAAGGTGGTTGCTGTGAGCAGATGTATCTGAATGTACCTGCTTGCTCTTTGAAGAATAAACCTACATGAACTACTTCCGTGCAGTGTCCTTGACTTAACAGACTGCAACGTGTGCTAGTGAATAAGGTGCTGAAACGCTGACTGGAGATCCCCTGGTGCAGCTGCTCCTGTGTTCTGAATTAGGGAGCTGACCATGCCCGTTTTAAGTGCAAAACGAAACTGCTTGGAAAAAGACAGATGCCCTCCATTGATGGGATTGGGGAGAAAAGCCAGCAGCTAAGCTGCCAACTCCCCCAAATCTAAGAAGACAAAGGCAGTGTCAGACTAGGACGTAAAACATGCACAGGCACAAAAAAAACAAAATGGCCCCCATATTTAATAAAAAAAAAAAAAAAAAAGGCCCTCATTGGCATATTGCAGCAGATTGTAATGTTGGGACGTATATTCGTGATGGCATTTGAGAGGTGCTGACATGGTTTGTAATGTTGGGGAACTACACAAGCGAAATCCATTATATCCCCTCCTTATTAAACAAGTAACAACATTTTCATGCTCTTTTAATCACACTATTTGTTATTGTTCTGTTGACTAGAATGCCAATGAATGACTATCATACCTTCCTCATATTTCAATCTTGTCCCTTAGTCTTGTCCCAAGAGAGACAGCCCATGAAATTAAGGACTAGGCTTAAAACATGTGAAGTAAAATGCTGTGCTTCGCACAGTGTGCCTCCTGAGGAGTAGTTTGGTGCCTCTGACTTTTCTGTTATTGAAGTTAGACACAGCAAACAATGACAAACATGACTAAAACACATTTTTGGCTTTGACTATGTTTTTAGCTGTAACTGTGTGTGCGAAATCCGCACTCTCCTACACAGCACCGTCACCAACCATACTCCTATCATATCCAGGGCACAAGTCGAGGGCACAAGTCGGGGGTACACGCAGGTGGACAGTGTCCACCCACTTTTTCAACATGGTGAACGCCGCCCCCGTGCCAAGAAGTTGGGACTCAGTAACTTAAGCTGAACTTTTCCTGGTGTAATTATCAGACACCTGAACACATTTAGCATCACCCGCACGTCGTCTGCTTTCCGTTCTCAGCAGCAAGGTGCAGGCGGTGAGAGGGCTTACTTGTTTTATATTACAGCTGGGTCCAAAACAAAGGCAAATGTATGGGGCCATCTGCCCATCTTTTGTTTCAGTATGAGCCTGACTTGGAGCTATCGGGATCCTATCACCTAGATGCCAGAGCAATGGAGCGGAAACAAAGGCACACAACATCACTTCACAAGCCCTTAGGGGAAACTACGATTTGGAAGCAAGCTGTTGACCTTTTTCTGTCACTGTATAGAAGAGATATGCATGCACTATACGAATGTCCGATGTATCGGTCTGTACGAGTATTTAAACAAATAACAGTGTAAATACCACTTTTGTTTTAAATGTAATTCTTTTATAGCACTACTCATCCCGATGTAGGATGTCAGAGTGCTTTACATCATAAGCATACATTATACATGGACAATAAATCATACAAGTGTGTAAATCAATGTACAGGATGTGTTACATAAGACAATGAGAGAAAGATCACTGGAATAATGAGGTAGGAGCAGGCAAGTTATGCGGATGAGTTGAATAAATTATGCGGCAAGAAAAGGCAAACTTTGCAGCGCTATGTGGCACATTTAGTGTTAGTATCAAGTCATTATTTTGAAATTTGTACACATGTTCACACTATCCAGGCGTAGGTTTCATCTCATTGGTATCACTTTGACACCCAAATACAGACATAGGCAACAGAAAGAAGACCAGTCAACCTTTGCAAAGGACCTTTAACTGCTCAGCAACAAGTCACTTCCCCTTTAGTAACTTTTGCTCTGTTTCAGCTACAAACATTTTTTTTTTTACATCCGCAGCTTATGCAGCAGTTGATATATTATGAGACAAATGCAGCAAATCCATAATTATGCGGAAAACACAGCAGCAGCAAAATCACATAATTCCAGGGGCCCTGAATGAGGGTCGCAAGAGTCCCCTTTCATAGCTCACAGTGCTGCAATTTACGAACTGCAAGTAACAAAAGGATCTATGTGTTAAAAGCAATAACACACTTATCTATCCACATAAAATTAAAATATGTCATCTGCTTGTTGCACGATGTGCTTTGCAGGGGACACATTGACACTCCCTGCTACTTTGAGTCAAAACTGTGACTAGACAAAACACAAATCTCTCCAGCAAATGCATTAACCACCATAGTTATCTTACCAAGCGGCCAGGCTTATTTACGGTCAACCTAAGCTTCACCAGGCGAAACCCCTGCTGAAGAGCCTCCATTGGCTCCCCGTGACCCAACGCTGTTTCTTCAAGTTAGGCTGTACCATCTATAATGCCCTCTCTGGTTGTGGTCCGGCCTTTATTGCCTCAAAGATACAGCGGTATACTCCTTCACGCGACCTACGTTCCTCAAACAAGAACCTGTTGACCCTCAGCTCCTTTAAACGCAAAAAACATGGAGGTCTGAGATTCTCGACCCTGGCACCTCAATTTTGGAACTCCCTCCCTCTTGAACTGCGCCTGGCCACCTCCTACACCCAATTCAGGAAATTACTCAAAACATGGTTATTCTCTCAAGCTTACAATTGAACCCACGGTCTTATTTCTGCAACCGCCCCCGCTCAGCGCCAAGAAACCGCCCGGTGAACGTGCGCTTAAATAAGTTATTTTTAACATAACCATTATTATAATACCCTGAGATTTACTGGGCACACAAAGATCATTGCAGGAGGTGCCGTAACCCCGTAAGATATGTTAAAATGTAGCCTTTGCAACCAATTAAGCCAGAACAAATTTACTGTCACACGTCTCCTCGTTGCCAAATTCCCAGTGGCAGAGATTTTTTTTTAAAATAAATGTATAGTTTGACTGTCAGGCTGCTTTCCATGACTCTGCCCCTTGTGATTCCAACCCCCTTTTTGTTGCCACAGCTTGACCCACAATTTATGGGTTCCAGAAGTAAAGTTTTTCAAATTAAAGCATGTAACAAGGAAGAAATATTATGTGGTATGGCTGTGAGGCCTTACCATGTAATATTAACACAATACCCAAAGGTGGAGCTCGGATTTGCACTAGTAGACCTTAGCTCAGGCCTGGTCGAGTGGCAAAGAGCAGTCAGACTTACTTCAGAGGAACATGTGGTAAGCATTTCAGAGCACCAACACGGACGATAAGTAACTGACACAACTCAAAAGAAATCTGACACCAATTTATAAAAATAGAGGTTATTTTATACACATTTAGACACCAAAACAAAATCAATACAAGGCGTATAACCGGAGTTATCGATTTAAAAGTGTTCAGAAAATCAGAACTTTGCACAGCTGTCAAACTTTACCACTGCGGTCAATGGAGAAAACACTATGTGACCGGCGGTCACTTGCCGGGTGAGTTAAACGGAACTCACTTGGAGTTAAGGTCTTGCGGGTCCACAGACCAAGCTTCGAAAGTCAGCCCAAGGAGTCCGGGTGCAGGGATGGCTTGGCTGTCCTTCGTGCTGAACGGGGAGCCGCAGTAGCTGTCAAAAAACACTCTTGTGACAGTCACTTACAGGTTGGGTTCAGGGAAGCTCCTTGGAGGAAAAGCTTGGAGGGGGCCCAGGACCAGGAATCACCAGACAGAACAGCTCAACCTAGCTCAGGCGTCTCGTGCAGAAGTGTACCCAGCTATCTGTGCTGCTGAACGGGAGCTGCAGGGGCTGACTTTACCAACCTTTCCAACGCAGACAGGTTTGTGATGCAAACACTCAACAACTGCGCCACAGAATTTGAGGCTCAACGATGCAGGATGTTTCCCTCTTTTTGGAACGTTGAGTAAAGCAGTCAGTAGTCAGCCAGACCACCATCAAACCTTGGCCACAACAAGTGCAGCGATGTAGCAAATCTTCTTCCAGAAGTCTTGGGAATGCTGCAGAGGGTTGAGACTCGGTGTGGCTTCCCAGGAGGCACCTGGCCGGTCACTTCCGGGCTGGTCCTCAACGGGGCC
The DNA here is from genome assembly GCA_963921515.1 of Calotriton arnoldi. Taxonomy (NCBI): domain Eukaryota; kingdom Metazoa; phylum Chordata; class Amphibia; order Caudata; family Salamandridae; genus Calotriton; species Calotriton arnoldi. The sequence continues at coordinate 2,204,066 of CAWUFW010001043.1, forward strand.
TGGCAGACAGTCCTTCTTTGGATCTCGGAAGTGTGGTTTGTGCCTGCCAACTCCAGGGGACTAGTGCCTCTAGTGGGGCTGCCACAGATGCAGAGTTTCACGCCTTTTCTTTGTGGGGTCTTGCCTTGTGCAGACACCGGTCTCTTCTTTGTCCTTCTTCAAAGCAGTTCTGGTGTCATGGATGCCCCTTAAATCCTGGATTTAGAGGGTGTTTAGGAGTGTGAGGGTCAGTAGCCAATGGGATACTGATCCTGTGGCTAATCCGCCCCTGTAGTGACTACATCTGGGGGTGTATGTCACCAAACTACCCAGAAGCCACTATTTTTGGGACTTTTCAAGTTGGCACGGGCCATCATTGGCTGTACAGACCAGTAGCCCACCCTAGAGTTTCGGCTAGCTTTTGGGGGTTGTACACCTCCTGACTATCTAATTTCCCACCTGCTCGCAAACGCGAGTGCCTGGGGTTATGGGTGTCTTTGTCTCCACTGGGAGACAAGTCACTAACACATCAGAGGTAGTGTGCCTTTGAGGCTTGCCACCCTGATGTATCACTCACTAGCCATCCTGGGTGGGCGGAGGTGTGACCTCCTTCCTGCCCAGGCCTTTTGTCTTCGTCTTCTGGGAGTGAAAGCACTTCCCAGCATGAGGGCAGACTTCTGGCTTGCTGGTAACCGGTTTGGAAAGCCAGCCATAGCACAGGGATACTGAGGCAACTTGGGGGCAACCTCTAAGGATACCACCCGGGTACATGCCAGCTCACCCTCGACACGAGGATTGTGCCAGGATGAAAAAGCATGGTGTTTGATACCAAACACGACTGAATTCGGTGGTACCATAATGGAGCTGGCTGACTCGGGGTTGCCCAGTAGCCAGTACACGTTAACCTGTGAACCGCCGTTCACTCACAGTGATCTCTCCTAGAAAGATCACTGTAGGGACACGTATGCTTGCACATACATGTCCACACCAATAATGTAACATACCCTGCCTCCTGGGCTATAGGTGGCCTACCTTAAGGGTGGGTTACTTAAATGAAGGCAGTGAGGTGTCCCTGTCACACATGGCGTGTGCAGGGTCGATCTCAAGCAGGGAAGCTGCTCATGCAGGCTGCGATGGCAGACCTGCTGACTCCTTTTACTCAAGTCACACAGGGTGGCACAAATATTGCTGCAGCCCTGGTGACCCTTTTAACACCCTGGCCCTGGGTACCGTGGTACGATATACTAGGGACTTATAATGGGGGGGGGGGATACGATAAAGCATCTTGCCAATTGGATGCACCAATTCACATTACTTTAGAGGGAAGAGCATCCAGAGCAAAAACTGTGGGGGGGAGGAGGGACGGGTGAGACCATCCAGAAAGGGCACTTTCCTACATGATCCCCCCCTCCGCCCCCCCAACCCCCTAAGACAAAAGGTGATGAGCACTAACATCCCTCTTGGTAATTCTCTTCGTCTAAGTGGAAGAACCTGGAAAGGCCAACTGCATTGGCATGGTCAGTCCCTGGTCTGTGTTCCACTACAAAGTCCATCCCATGTATGGAATGAGCAATGAACTGCAGCCCTGGTGACCCCTTTAACACCCTGACGCTGAGTACCACTGGTACCATATGCTAAAGACTTATAAGGGGGGGGGGGGTCAAAGCATCCTGCCAATTGGGTGTACCAATTCACATTACCTTTGATGGAAAGAGCCCTGGCACTGGAACCTGGTCAGTAGGTCCCAGTGCACTTTCAGATCTATTACCACAGAATCCAGAGCAAAAAGTGTGTGTGGTGTGTGTGTGGGGGGGAGGGGCGGGTGATCATCCAAAAAGGGCAGACTTTCCTACACAGCACTGCTGTACGGATCACACAAAGGGCAGTAGCAAGGCTGGAAAACTGTTTCATGCTTGCCTCATGTCCACCCTTTGATTTTTAAGAGCATAGCCAGTGTCAGAAGCCCAGAAGGAAGAACGTAGAAAAATGTCAACACTGTGATTCTCCCAGAATGCAGTGTGTCAGAAAGCAGGAAGAGCAACATTCATAGCACATAGAGATGGGCAAGCCAACAAATTAACAGGGAGAGCTGAGCAAAGGGTTTGCCTATCCCTTGAAATGTTTGGCAAGTAAATCATGCAACAAACATTGTGTTAAAATATGATAAGGCATCTTCAAAATCAAAGAAGTGTATTTACTTAGTATGCAGAAGCATTTTGCCTTAATACATCAAGTTATATCAATGCATGGAGAAGGATTTATAAAAAGTGATGCTTTTTTTAAAATATTACATTCCTGCATACCCCTGCCACTGCTACAATGGCATTAGTAAACTAAGAGGCAGGTCAGTTGTCGTGCATATTCTAAAAATTGGCCAGATTCTTATTATAAATGGAGCAACGTTGTATTCTAATAAATCAAACACAAGTGTTTTTTAACAGGGCACATCCTGAAATCACCTATCTGAAGGTGCTCTCAAATGTGGTGGTGATAATGAAAAAGGAGGCTTGGTGAAACAAAGTACTTGCCTAGGTTCCCATAATTGGCGAGCATGGCAGCCACATGTGTGGCTTTCTTGTTGCACATTGTGCAGTTCAGACCCTAGATGGGTATCTTTTTATGTCACCCATTGATGCATTGTCTTCAGTTCTTGATAGAGGTTAGAGCATGGTGGCAGGCAGAAGCCGTATGAAATCTCGGCTTGTGTTGGATTCGAGGGGGCAAAAAGACCTCGAACTAAGCCAGATGAGGCCATCTGGATAGAACTATAAGTGGCTCGCCCAACTCAGCTTACATACCATTTAAAAAGATGAACAGCAGAATGTTGGTCTTTTTGTTCCTGAGGCCCTGTACCTGCCTTAGTCTCCCTGTGCCTTGCCTTCCATTGGAACTGAGCACACACTGCACACTGACAGAAAGAGGAAGAAAGAAGCAAGACATAGGCTGCTGGCGGAGAGGAGTTGACTGTATCCAGGTCTTCATTCCAGCTCTTGGTAAGTACTATTACCCCAGCCAGGATTCACCCCATTCCACTGTAAAAGAAATACTGCATCTTATCTTTAAACAACATGGTGCCCTGTGATGCAGCATCTGCTCGGCATGCGACTAAATTCCAAGGAAATATTTCGGACTTCATAGGCAGGGCCTAAGAGTACTGTTGCAATCACCCAGGCCCGAGTCTTGCTTTCAAACATAAGCTTCTTTAGAAACGGGCGAGCTAACAAAATGACAGGGAGAGCCTCTGTCCACAAGCTGAGCCATGAAACTGGCAAGTAGTTCATGCAACAAAATATGCAAAGTCGCTTCACAATTCAAAAAAGTGGATTTCATTCAAATGCAGAAAAGTTTTACCATATTATTTCAGTTGTATCACTACAATGACAGGTGTTTAATAAAAGTTAAAGCTTGAACATAGAAACATTCATGCCTACCCCTACCATGACAACAATGCTATTAAAGAATTAAGAGGCAATTCAATTGTCATGAGCACCCTATATGTGGCCTAGATTCTTAATGTATCTGGAGCAACATTATAATCTATTAGATCAAACACAAAAGAAAGATTTGACTAAGATCACACAATTTGGTCACGTGGGGAATCTGGGACTGATCCCAGGTTTTCTGCTTTCACGTTGTGTAATTCTGCCAATAGATGGGCATCTCTTTATTTCTTCTGTTTTACATCAAAGGTTAATGCTTTGTCTTTAATTCACGGTGCATGAAGTTAGAGCATTGCTGGCAGGCAGAAGCCACATGCGAGTCATTTGCCACAAGCACCTAACCTGTGGCCTAGATTCTTAATATTTACACATGGAAGAACATTATAGTTGATTAAATCACTCAAAAGAATTTTCTGCCTACAATGCATAGCTAACTCCTCATTCAGTTTCCACCTTTTGCTGTGTGTTTGTGAAAGTACAAAGACCAATGTATGTATGTATTGTATTGTAATTGCATTTATATAGCGCTTACTACCCCTGACGAGGCGTCGAAGCGCTTTTTCGGCGAGTAGCACGCTACTCCGGGACCCATAGAGGATTAGTGTTGAATTAGTATAGTGAAACATGCAAGTACATTTTAAGTGGTGGATAGGTTAGTCAGTTATTTGGATTTGGAATGATAGCAGAAGGATAGAGGAGGAAAAAAAGGTTTGTATTTATATAGCGCTTGTTACCCCTGATGGGGTGTTGAAGCACGCTACTCCGGAAGCCCATAAAGGATTAGTGGTGAATTAATATGGTGAAATATGAAAGTAGTTTCAGTGGTGGATATTAGTCAGTTATGTCACACTTGTCAACTTGAACCGACCGTTTCATGTTTGGTCAGTACCACAGATTGATGAGCACTTATTTGCCAACTTGTAGAAATCGTGTGCTTGTTTCTTCTCATCATTAATGCTGCAACTGTGCATTTTTCCCTCCAAATATGGGCTGTCGTGCATAATCCTGCTTCTTCTTCCACTACCCAGATGTTTCAGTTTTGTGCAGAAGCATCTAAATCTGTTACACCACAACATAAAATGATTTCCAAACATTTGGTATTGTGTGCTTTATTTACTAGTTCCAATCACTAAATGTTGAAGAGCTGTTTTCTGTGACAGGAAGACAAGTTGTGTTTTTAAGGTTCAGGAAATGTGTGAGCATTGGCAATGTGTGTTGAAGTTTGCCAAGTTGTTACCATGCCTGGGTATGGCTGCTCTGGTTCTTCGCCCCTTTTTGTTAGGTTATTCTAGCGGTATGATTTCAGGCTGAGCTGTCCTCCTGTTGCACTGGTGAATGTGAGGGTAGTTTAGATATAGTAATGTCAATGAATAAGAGCAAGAGAGCCGTCTGCTGCTAAATGTGGACGTGAGCCTTTGGGGGAGGGAGGGCAGTGTGTAATTTATACATTCGTAAATGCAGAGCCCCAAATGTTTCCTTGGGGTCCCGTTGGCTGAATGCCAGGGTTGCCATTACCTTTTTTGTGCCATTCTCCACTTGCTTTGACTTTATCTTATTCTTGCAAGTTCATTTTTGATCCACTTTTCTGCCTTCTTCATTGTTTCCCTATCTCTTACTCTCATTCCTTCTTCCTTTTCTGTCTTTCTCTCTTGTCATGGTCTCTTGGTGGAAAATGAGCCCCAATCTCCTAAAATGAGTGCAGGTGACAACCACAGACACATTGTGGTGGGTTCGGTTGCTTAAGCATACTTTACATAGGTGGGCGATTCACCTCTGGAGAGTGCCGGCAGCTAAACCAAACACACTTACTTCGAAATCTGTTGCACATGGAATAGTATGGCTGGTGGATTGGGCTGGCAGCGGAGTTAGTTTGTTTACTCCTTGGGTAAAGGAAGTTTTACACTGACATAAGCCAACATTGTTTTACGTGTAGCTTACAAAAGCGAGAGACTTCTGCCTAAATCAGGAGTGTTGTAAGAACATTTAGGGTGTGCCCAAAAAGACCCACAATACCTGGGCTGCACATACTCAAAGAACAAAATGGTATCCTGCGGGGATAAATCACGGTATTGACTTTGTCACAGTGAAATCATTAAATTTAATACTGGGACCTTAGACTCAGTAAGTCCAAAACCTTTAATCAAACATTTGTATATAAATTGTCTATGTTGTGTCTCCACTCAATGTTCGAGTCCCTGGAGCAAAATTAAAAACAAATGCATAAATGTTTTAAAACCCATCACCATTCCACATATATATCACAAAATAAGACCAAAATCAAATTCTTTGAAGGTTCGTTTCCTTCCTTCCTTATATTCACAATAGTGGTTCCACAATTCATTCAACGTGCATTCCCCACGGAGGTAGTCGACTCGTTTCGGCCCAACTTAGTTCACAGGCCTCTTCAGGACTAGGAAGACCGGAGTATCTCTAAGTCCAGTACACAAAGTTTTGTCAGTAGTACGCATCAACAGTACCAGCAGGAGGAGTTGTTTGTAAAATAGAGGAAACGATTAAATAATATGGACTTAAAAATATGGATATGGCATGGCTGCCCAAGATTGAGATTTGGATGACTACCTCTAGAGGGAATGCGCATTCAAGGAATAGTGCCGCCACTATTTTGAATCTAAGGTCCCAGTTTTAAATTTAATGATTTCACTGCGGCAAAAGTCAATAATGTTGTTTATCTCTGCAGGATACCATTTTGTTCTTTGAGTAAATGAAGAGTGTTGGCATATATACTTCTTGTTCCCTAGCATCATACTCCACTTCACAATCTCTGCAAGTACGCTTGATGGTTTTCAAATTTGGCAAGGATAGCGCTTGCTTCATGTCCAAAGCCTGGGCACTTATCTCTTTGACAACTTTCAGCACTGTTTTCTGCAGTTACTAGGGCCCCTTGCCGTGATGTCCCTTCCTATGAGGTCACGGGGTCGAGATGGCACTTACTGATATGTCATGCGCAGTGATGTCACACGCCGTGATGTCATCTGCATACTGCCTAACTTGGTTAGTCCCCCCACATTTATTTTTTAGAACTTGTGCCCTGAGCACATCCTTTAAAAAACAAGCATTGGCATAGCCAATAGGTCTCGCTTTTGGGACCTTATAAGTGTTTAGCCATGCAACAGTTGATGTTGTTGCACCAAGGATATTGTGCTGCATAACTAAATACTTATAAGGTCCCAAAAGCGAGACCTATTGACTTTGCCAATGTGTTTAAGCTGTGCTGTAGAGAAGTGTGCCTGCTGTGCAGCATGCTGAAAAGTTGTAATAAAAAGTGCCAGAAGCATTTTTGTTACCTTATATATGACCAAAAAGGCATTATGTCCAACAGAACGACCATATTAAAAAATGTATGTACAATAAAAAAAAACAGCGGCGGATGAAGGTGCACGAAGGGCTAGATCTGGGAGTGCTGCCCGCCCGCTGAGGCACCGTCTGCGCTGCTAGCCTGACCTGTGGGGTAAGTCACCGTAAGTGCCAATGGGTATCTGTGAGAAGTTGGCCTGGTATATGCTGTTCACTAATTAAAGTGGACACCTTGCACCAGGGCAAATCGACTCTTATGGTAGATAGGTTTAAGACAACCTTTTAAAGAAAGCTATCCTAGTGGTAGCTGTGGAGAGCAGCCTTCAGGCTAAGTCTTGAAGGAATGTAAAGCAGCTTGTTTTACCATATAATCTCTTGAATCACCAAATGAAAAGACACCACACAGGTATATATATCAAATATATATGTATTTATTTCTAAATAACACTCTACTAATCTCTTTATGAGATTAGAAGACAAACATATGCACAAATCAACGTTTCACAATAAGTTAAGCACAAAATATGGCTGGGGCCCTAGGGGCGTACCAGACCATATACTAAAAAGGGACTTAGCAACAACGACTTGCAGGGAGACAAGGCCTTGGGCCTTCAGAAGTGCTGGGGCCTCACGAAACCACCCAAGGCAGGTAAGTAAAGGACCCACGGGGGACGTGTGCAGTGTGGATACACAGGCGCGGATCGCCGTTAACTTCAATGGGGCAAGTCGCGGTTGGAAATTAAGAGTTCTAGGAAACTTCGGGAGAACCTACAAGCAAGTCACTTACAGGGTAAGTAGTTCTAGGGCCCACACCCACAGGAGCACCGTAGTGCTGGAGTTACCTCACCCAGGGAAGCCGGGTGCATAGGTGTCCTTTGGTGTCGGGTCGCGGCGTCGTTTTCAATGGCGAACAAAGAAGACTTGCTGCTTGCGGGAGCTGAAGAAGTGTCCGGTGGAATCCAAGCCTGGATTCTGAAGAAGGATGACCTGAAAGCAGAGGGGACAGTGTTCAAAGTCACTTGGCAGTGACTCGGGGCAAGGAAGATGGATGCCCACCGTCGTCGGTTGATTCAGGTCGGTTGCCTCTTCAGCCACGAGGTCCAGGAGGCGTCGACGACGACCAGGAGCTGGATTCTGTGTGTCCCACGAAGTCTGCAGCTTACTGCGGTGTCGGCAACTCGATTGGAGCTAACAAGCCTTGGCAACAGCAAGTCTCGGGGAGATGAAGAAAAGTCGATGGCACAGACCAGCAAGGTCTGAGGGACTCACCCAGCGAGGGTAAGTCAGGGCAGGCCTGGAGCAACCAGGGGAGCCCTTTGGTTTCTTTAAGAAGTCTTCTGGGGACCCACGAGCCGGCTGGCAAGGGATCGCGAAGACACCTCGGGCGGAATCACTCAACAGGGGCCCACGGTCACTCGGGACGGTGTAGGCCTCTGATCTTCGGAGGGATTCCTGCTAGAGGTCGGGACCACAGGTGGTCCAAAGCACAAGTTCGTGGAACGTTGTGAAGGGGTTGCACTCGACAATAGTGCACGGTACCCAGGGGTCGCGGTTCCTCGTCACTCGTGGGGTCCACTTGCCTCAGCTTCGCTGGGGACTCACGATGGCCTTGGAGAAGTCAGGAAATCCACTTCTTGGGCTGCAGGGACTTCGGACTCCGGCGGGAGCGGCGTAGTTTGCGACCGTCGTTGTCGTTTTTGGTGCCTGCCAAGCAGGGGAGTCACTCCTCGACTCCAAGGAGATTCTTCTGTCTTCCAAAGGTAGTGGAACGTCGAAGGGCCAGGATTCTTCTGTAGAGCGTCGTCCAGGGGTTATCTAACTAGCAAGTTCAAGGGTTCCCCTTCTTATACTGAAAAGAGGGGATGGACTAGCTCTATGACCCCACCTATGGGAGGGTCAAGGGAGGGGTGGCTACACCCACTTCCCTTTGTCCAGTTTCGCGCCAGAGCAGGGGCAGGTAGCCCCTGAGCCGGTTTGAACTGGCATATGCACAGAGGAGCCTTCTGCTCCCCCAGTGCAGGACTTCAAAGCACTCTAAGAGTGCACCCACCCAGCCCCAATACACTAAACTCTGTCTGGGAGGTGGTTACACCTCCCTGTGACAGGATGCCTATTGTTGGGCTTCCTCCACTGCGAGTTTCGGTCATCAGCAGGAGGGCAGCCCAGTGTCTGTGACTGGTGGCATCCATTTTGTGATGCCAGGGCTCTTTAGGATTCTACCGCGTTTCCACAGCAGGTACATGTCTTATCCCTCTAGAAGGGTGGAATGCTACCCCCGCCGCCAAGATTGGCGGGGGGGGTAGTATTCCAAGGTGTTTGACACCAAACACGACATGTTTTGATGCAGCCATTCCAAAGTTAGCATTTTACCGCGAGGATATAATGCACTTAATAGTATCTGGTTTAACCGCATCCACAAACAGCACCAGAGAATAGACTCTGAGAGCTGCAGAGGGGCCCTGCTCAGGCAGAGGCACCCCCTCACATAGAAGCCAAGCACCCTGCCCTCAGGATTGATAGGGCCTGCCTTAGGGGTGACTGATAGGTTTATATGTGTGTGCAGGAGAGATATAGGAAACCTATATCTCAGTGAGGGGTGCTAGCACCACCTCACCCAGGCTGCAGTTGCAGGCCTGTGGTGTCAGATTTAGACTGCTTCCCAGGGGTGGCATAATACATGCTGCAGCCCCTGGTAGGCCTGTGAAGTACCTATGCCCTTGGCACCTAAGGTACCATATACTAGGGACTCATAAGGCACCACAGTATCCAATCACTAGTGCACCTAGAGTGCACTCCATGTCGTTTAGAGAGAGCAGATAGACTGGGGCCCTGAATAGCAGGGTCCCAGTCCAACTAAGTCATAAACCAGCAAAACACCAGGAAAAAAGTGGGGGCAACCATATAGTCAGATTCCACCTTCCTACATAACCCCCCCAAACGAAAGGAGATAAGGCTAACCTTGACCAGTTGAGCCTTTATTGATTAAGTGGTCATATAAGGAAGCACCTGCACTAGCATGGTTGCCCCCTGTCTTATGGTCCACTAAGCAATCCCTCACCCTAAGGGTATGAGAGGGTCTCCACCATGGGGAATCACTACCTCTGGTGTGCTTTGGTAAAGTACAAGGCTGGTGGGGTGTCTGAGTAGGGAAGTGAGGCCCTAGGAAGGTTGGCCTCAGCTTCCTCAGATCACTGGTCACCATGTATGCCTGTCTTTCCATGACTGAGTTGCACTTTGCTCTAAGGGTCAACCTTTGACTGCCTACAGCTGGGGGTTGGGTCCCTTTGGATGGAACACTGGAGGGACATGGCATGTTTGGAACCTTTTGGTCCCAGGTTTGCCCTTGCCTAACAGAGTCCTTCTGGGGGAGGTCCCTACATAAAGGTATGGGCGATCCCTCAGTGGGTTGAGGAATTTTCACCTGGCTAGGGCTACTAGACTGGGTGCCCCTAATCTGCTGATGGGGGTTCCTCTGGACAGGGGGCCCTGGGGGTCCACTGACCTCCCTGACCTCTGCAGCCCTGGGCTGACTGAGGCAGGGTAGAGAGGGGCAGTTTACCTGCTCCAGACTGGGTACCACCTTGGAAGGGTCCTCTGCCATCAGGGGTGGGGCCAGGCCAGGCCTGACTACCTCTGTGGCAGTTCCTTCACTAGGGGAGGGTCAGTTCCCTGAGGAGGCTGACCCTTACCTACTGTCTGGAGGGAAGAAGACTTTTCTTCAACCCTTGTGCTCTCTTCTGGGGGAGAGTGGGCCATTCTTCCAGGCTCCATCTCTCCAAAATCTTGGGCTGGGGCTGTGGCCATCACAGCCCCACTAACCTTTACAGGGACACCCAACATCCTCAGATGGGTTTGGTGTTCAATTTCAGCCCAGGCTGAAATTTCCAGATCATTGCCCATCAGGCAATCTACAGGTAAGGTTGGGGACACTGCCACTCTTTTTGGGCCTGTGACCCCCTCCCAGGTGAGATTGACTATGGCCATGGGGTGATCTGTTCTGACACCATCAATGTTGGTCACCTGGTATTTAAACTCAGGTAAAAGCTGGTGAGGGGGGACTAGTTTCCCTGCCACCATGGTGACACTAGCCCCTGTGTCCCTAAATGCCACAGCTTTCTGACCATTAATTATTGGCTCCAGTCTGTACCTGCCCAATGCTGTGGGACCCATGGTAAAGGTGGCAAATCCTATACCACCATCAGAGTCTGAGGAGTCTGTTGAGGGGGTCCTGTCTAAACTAGGGCCCACCTCTGTTCCTCTTGCAAAAGCACCTAACTTTTGGGTGCACTACTCCCAACTGGAGGATTACTACTGGTAGTACCAGGAGGGGTGGTAGTAGTTGTTGGAGGAACATTTTCTTTATTGCCAATCCTGGGACAACTGGGATCAGATTTCCAGTGCCCAGGCTTTTTACAGACATGGCAATAGGGTTTCTTTTCAGGAGAGGAAGGAGTTTGGGACCCACCCCCAGAAGAGGACTTTTGGGGCCCTGTAGTGGACTTATCCTTAGATTTATCCCCACCTTTCTCTTGGGACTTGGTAGAATCTTTCTTGTGGTCACACCCTGATTCTTAGGCCTTACTCTGGTTCTGACCCATTTGTCTGCCTTCTTTCCCAATTCTTGGGGAGAGGTCAGATCAGAGTCCACCAGGTACTGGTGTAAAAGCTGGTATTGACAATTATTAAGGATCTGTTCTCTCATCATTAGATTATAAAATCCTTTGAAATCAGTAACCCTACTGCCAACCAGCCAACCCTCCAGAGCCTTGGATGCACAATCTTCAAAGTCAGTCCAGTCCTGAGTCTGTGCCTTCTGGGTATCTCTGAACTTCAACCTGTACTGCTCAGTGGTTAAGCCAAACCCATCTATCAGTGCACTCTTCAGGACCTCATAATCATCAGTATCCTCCTCTCTAACAGTGAGGAGCTTGTCTCTTCCTTTATCTGAAAAGGAGAGCCACAAGATTGCTGCCCACTGCTTTTGGGGGACCTGCTGTACTCTACAGGCCTTCTCCATAGCAGTTATCCACTTGTGGATATCATCCCCACTCTGGTAGGGAGGAACAACCTTGCTCAGGTTCCTATGGTCAGGAATATATTCTCTGCCTCTAGGGACACTGTTGCTGCCACCAGGGGTTCTAACCCCTCTCTTCTAGAAGCTCTCTGGATCTCCAGGGCTTCCCTATCCAGTGCCAACTGCTTGGTTCTGAGGGCCACTTTGGCTTCCTCATACTGGAGCAGTTTGCACCTTCTCTCAGAGGAGGTCTCTCTTAAGGAAAAGTATGAGCTCCTCTGCTGGACAAATTCTCTGCCAGAGTGATAAGAGTGGTCAGATTCCCTGGAAGGGGATCTGTGCCTCTCCTCCTCTCTGTCAGTTCTCTTAGGGAGAATTCCTCTGTCCTTTTCAGGCCCCTTGAAGCCTGGCCCTTCAATCACAGAGTCTTGGTCATTCTGATTTTCATCATCTGACCCAGATACTATGACTGACCCACCCACTGATTCAGACCCTTTAGCTCCTAGAGCCAATCTAAGGTCATCTGCTGTCAGCAGATCTATCAGGTGTAGTGTTGAGGGACTCTGTCCTAGCCTCAGGTGTCTGTCAACACACATGGCTCTCAAGTCAGAGAAAGCCATGTCCTTATACTGAGGCTGAGTGGATCCACTGGGTCCACCCTTTAAGGACATTCTAGTGTTGTGCAGTGTTGTACTACCTACACTAGTTTGTGGCCTACTGATCCTAGCTTGAGCTGTGGAAAGGGTGTGCTATCCCTTGGCACACAGCTCTAAGTTCAGTAGAACTTATTGATACTAAGCTTGACTTTATATGTACCTTGAGTACCTATAATGGTTTTCAGTTAGTAATTCAAATAGAGATTTTCTGGTAAAACAATGGCAAGCTGGAATCCCACACGCTGCCCACCAATGTGAGAAGTTGGCCTGGTATATGCTGTTCACTAATTAAAGTGGACACCTTGCACCAGGGCAAATCGACTCTTATGGTAGATAGGTTTAAGACAACCTTTTAAAGAAAGCTATCCTAGTGGTAGCTGTGGAGAGCAGCCTTCAGGCTAAGTCTTGAAGGAATGTAAAGCAGCTTGTTTTACCATATAATCTCTTGAATCACCAAATGAAAAGACACCACACAGGTATATATATCAAATATATATGTATTTATTTCTAAATAACTCTCTACTAATCTCTTTATGAGATTAGAAGACAAACATATGCACAAATCAACGTTTCACAATAAGTTAAGCACAAAATATGGCTGGGGCCCTAGGGGCGTACCAGACCATATACTAAAAAAGGGACTTAGCAACAACGACTTGCAGGGAGACAAGGCCTAGGGCCTTCAGAAGTGCTGGGGCCTCACGAAACCACCCAAGGCAGGTAAGTAAAGGACCCACGGGGGACGCGTGCAGTGTGGATACACAGGCGCGGATCGCCGTTAACTTCAATGGGGCAAGTCGCGGTTGGAAATTAAGAGTTCTAGGAGACTTCGGGAGAACCTACAAGCAAGTCACTTACAGGGTAAGTAGTTCTAGGGCCCACACCCACAGGAGCACCGTAGTGCTGGAGTTACCTCACCCAGGGAAGCCGGGTGCATAGGTGTCCTTTGGTGTCGGGTCGCGGCGTCGTTTTCAATGGCGAACAAAGAAGACTTGCTGCTTGCGGGAGCTGAAGAAGTGTCCGGTGGAATCCAAGCCTGGATTCTGAAGAAGGATGACCTGAAAGCAGAGGGGACAGTGTTCAAAGTCACTTGGCAGTGACTCGGGGCAAGGAAGATGGATGCCCACCGTCGTCGGTTGATTCAGGTCGGTTGCGGGTGCCTTGACTCTTCAGCCACGAGGTCCAGGAGGCGTCGACGACGACCAGGAGCTGGATTCTGTGTGTCCCACGAAGTCTGCAGCTTACTGCGGTGTCGGCAACTCGATTGGAGCCAACAAGCCTTGGCAACAGCAAGTCTCGGGGAGATGAAGAAAAGTCGATGGCACAGACCAGCAAGGTCTGAGGGACTCACCCAGCGAGGGTAAGTCAGGGCAGGCCTGGAGCAACCAGGGGAGCCCTTTGGTTTCTTTAAGAAGTCTTCTGGGGACCCACGAGCCGGCTGGCAAGGGATCGCGAAGACACCTCGGGCGGAATCACTCAACAGGGGCCCACGGTCACTCGGGACGGTGTAGGCCTCTGATCTTCGGAGGGATTCCTGCTAGAGGTCGGGACCACACGTGGTCCAAAGCACAAGTTCGTGGAACGTTGTGAAGGGGTTGCACGCGACAATAGTGCACGGTACCCAGGGGTCGCGGTTCCTCGTCACTCGTGGGGTCCACTTGCCTCAGCTTCGCTGGGGACTCACGATGGCCTTGGCGAAGTCAGGAAATCCACTTCTTGGGCTGCAGGGACTTCGGACTCCGGCGGGAGCGGCGTAGTTTGCGACCGTCGTTGTCGTTTTTGGTGCCTGCCAAGCAGGGAGTCACTCCTTGACTCCAAGGAGATTCTTCTGTCTTCCAAAGGTAGTGGAACGTCGAAGGGCCAGGATTCTTCTGTAGAGCGTCGTCCAGGGGTTATCTAACTAGCAAGTTCAAGGGTTCCCCTTCTTATACTGAAAAGAGGGGATGGACTAGCTCTATGACCCCACCTATGGGAGGGTCAAGGGAGGGGGTGGCTACACCCACGTCCCTTTGTCCAGTTTCGCGCCAGAGCAGGGGCAGGTAGCCCCTGAGCCGGTTTGAACTGGCATATGCACAGAGGAGCCTTCTGCTCCCCCAGTGCAGGACTTCAAAGCACTCTAAGAGTGCACCCACCCAGCCCCAATACACTAAACTCTGTCTGGGAGGTGGTTACACCTCCCTGTGACAGGATGCCTATTGTTGGGCTTCCTCCACTGCGAGTTTCGGTCATCAGCAGGAGGGCAGCCCAGTGTCTGTGACTGGTGGCATCCATTTTGTGATGCCAGGGCTCTTTAGGATTCTACCGCGTTTCCACAGCAGGTACATGTCTTATCCCTCTAGAAGGGTGGAATGCTACCCCCGCCGCCAAGATTGGCGGGGGGTAGTATTCCAAGATGTTTGACACCAAACACGACATGTTTTGATGCAGCCATTCCAAAGTTAGCATTTTACCGCGAGGATATAATGCACTTAATAGTATATGGTTTAACCGCATCCACAAACAGCACCAGAGAATAGACTCTGAGAGCTGCAGAGGGGCCCTGCTCAGGCAGAGGCACCCCTCACATAGAAGCCAAGCACCCTGCCCTCAGGATTGATAGGGCCTGCCTTAGGGGTGACTGATAGGTTTATATGTGTGTGCAGGAGAGATATAGGAAACCTATATCTCAGTGAGGGGTGCTAGCACCACCTCACCCAGGCTGCAGTAGCAGGCCTGTGGTGTCAGATTTAGACTGCTTCCCAGGGGTGGCATAATACATGCTGCAGCCCCTGGTAGGCCTGTGAAGTACCTATGCCCTTGGCACCTAAGGTACCATATACTAGGGACTCATAAGGCACCACAGTATCCAATCACTAGTGCACCTAGAGTGCACTCCATGTCGTTTAGAGAGAGCAGATAGACTGGGGCCCTGAATAGCAGGGTCCCAGTCCAACTAAGTCATAAACCAGCAAAACACCAGGAAAAAAGTGGGGGCAACCATATAGTCAGATTCCACCTTCCTACAGTATCTCCCTGTGGCCCCTGCACACCTGGACTCAGAGTGGTACTTCGAGCATAGTGCTTCGTGGTACAGAGATCCATAGAAGTGTCCTCACTCACACGCACGTTTACAGTCACCGTTACACGCGCTTGCACTTAAGGGTGGTACCCTAGGGGCTGTGTAAAGGGATAGTGCACTATAACTGTGCTTTTCAGTCACGGTTATGCGCCCATGTGCTCCAGAGTCGTACCTCAGGGAGACACTTGAGAGAGGCAGTGCTCTATAAAAGTGTTCATATTCACACGTAGTCACTGAGAGGCACGTCTACTCCGGGGTGCTCCTGTGTAGAGGTATAGTGCTTGAGATATGTGTCTCCGGTCACTGCTGCGCATGTGCTCCAGAGTCGCTCATCAGGGAGACACTGTAGAGAGGTAGTGCTCTATAAAAGTGTTCACATTCACACTTAGTCACTGTGAGGTGCGCGTCTACTCGGGGTGCTCCCTTGTATTAGTATAGTGCTCGAGAGACGCGTTTCCGGACACTGCTACGCATGTGCTTCGATAAGTACCTCAGAGAGACACTTTAGAGAAGTAATGCTCTATAAAAGTGTTCACATTCCCACTGAGTCTATGTGAGGCACACGTCTAATCGGGGTGCTTCTGTGTAGAGGTATAGTGCTCGAGATATGTCTCTCCGGCCACTGCTGCGCATGTGCTCTAGAATCGTACCTCAGGGAGACAACTTAGACAGGTAGTGCTCTATAAAAGTGTTCACATTCACACATAGTCACTGTGAGGCCCGCGTATACTCCGGGGTGCTCCTGTGTAGAGGTATAGTGCTCAAGAGATGCGTTTCCGGTCACTGCTGCCCAGTGCTCGTGAGTTGTACCTCAGGGAGACACCTTAGACAGGTAGCGCTCTATAAAAGTGTTCACATTCACACTTAGGGGCCGATTCCGATTTCGGCCGGAAGGGCACCGAACGATGGTCGGAGCCCTTCCGACCGAATCGGAACGTGCCGGCCGGATTCCTTTCCGACCGTGCCATTCCGATGGGCTCGGTCGGAAAGGAATCCGACTCGGATTTCCGGATGGCTTACGACTGGTTCGGAGAGCCCGTCCGCCGTCCGGAAATCCTTCAGTACTCCCCCGGCCGCCTCTTCACGACCGAGGGAGTACGATGGCAGCATTTCACTGCCTTTTCGTGCCGGTCTTTCCGGCACGAAAAGGCAGTCGGTAACTGTCTTTGGGTGCCCCCAGTAGGGCCGCCATGGGTGCGAGGCACCTTGGGGTGCCGGCCACAGGGTGCAGGGATGAACTGCACCCCTGCTTTTCACAATGCAAGCATGCATTCCGCTCGGAATGCATGCTCCCATTGTGCAATATACGAGTGCGACCGAACAGGGTTCGGTCGCATCGTACTTGCAGGGCCGTAACCGACGACAGCAGGTCGGTCGGTTACGGCTCCTGGACGATGTCGGACGGACCTGAGTCCGTCCGACATCGGAATCGGCCCCTTAGTCACTGTGAGGCCCGCATATACTCCGGGGTGCTCCTGTGTAGAGGTATAGTGTCCAAGAGATGCGTCTCCGGTCACTGCTGCCCAGTGCTCGTGAGTTGTACCTCAGGGAGACACCTTAGACAGGTAGCGCTCTATAAAAGTGTTCACATTCACACTTAGTCACTGTGAGGCGCGCGTACTACTCCGTGGTGCTACCTCAAGGAGGCTGAGTGGAGAGGCACAGTGTCCTTACTGCCGTGCACATCCGTGCACACGACAGCGGTTCCCCGGAGACTGTGCGGTGTAGTGCACTACAGCAGCGTTTTCACTCTCACGCTAGGTCAGCTCCAGCGGGCACAGAGCTGGCACAATCGTGCCTTGCGGGGCCGAGTGGGAAGAGACCGGGTACCAGATGGCAGAGTACGGCCCGAGCACGGGAACACACGAGAAAACGAGCAGGGGGCATTTACACACAGACGTATAATATACAATATGCAAACGTCTACAGACACGTTTCTACACGAGTACATATAGTATGCCGTACACACACACACAGAAACAGACGTATACACACCTACATGTATGTACACGTGCGCACAAAGGCCAATTCACATAAACACAAGTACACCCATTGAAATACTTATATAAACATAAATATGTATACAGAATGTGTGTGCAAATACACACACATACTTTGCACATACATGTCAAGAACTGGTTGTGTGTCTGCCGCGCGCTTGAGTTTACCTGTATGTTAAAATATAATGCCCTTTGAAATGATTTTATAATAAACCTTGAATGGCCTTTTATCGTCGCCAGCCTGACATTCAGTGAACACGGCAGGCACCAGGGCTCACTTAAACAGCGTATACAGCCTCCGCCACACGAGGGAGGCGCTGCGTGACGCACTCGTCGGTGCGATGCCCGTCACACAGCCGTTCACAGTCTATGGGCACACGCACAGAGTCAAACTTACACAAGCACACACACGTGTACATTAGTATACAGTCACATATGCATCGCACGCAAATGCGCATTCTTATGTATACGCGTTAGTCTTGTATTTTACTATATGCACATACATACAAACTCGTGTGCACCTTCACAGGTATACATACATGTTTTCAAATGTATGTTTACCATCAGTACAATCGGGTATACGAACACGCACACACTGGTATCTATCTATCTGAGGGGAGGGGGGGGGCAAGTTATATTGTGGGAGCCCCTGTAAGGTCCAACTAGGCAAAAACACAGGGGGAGGGAAGTCAGCTGCCTGCTTGCAGCAGAGAAAAGACAGAGTAGGGAGGAGGGAGGCAGCGTCAGCACAAGTGAAGCGCTGGACAGCAGAGACGTCGGCAGCGTCAGAGAGGAGCGGGGCGAGCGAGCGCGGCAGCCTGCTGAGCTGACCACACGCTCGTGCACAATGGCCATGTGTTTTCAATTATCGCGCCCGCGTCTGGGCACGATAATTGGAAACAGATGCCGGCCGTGCGGGTAACCGCACGGAAAAGGCCAATGTGCACGAGCTTGTGGTCAGCTTTTTGAAGCCCCTTACATAAAGTCTCGCAGAGCAGCGCTTGCGCGCTACTCTAGGCTCGACCTAAAAATGGCAGGTGGAGAGTGAAATATTAAGTCAGTTTTATGCAAATTGCCTTATATATTTTTTTTAACTTTCGCCAGGAAATGTATCAGGAATGGCGGTATTACTTACTTGCTTACTTCCAAGTATTACTGGCTTGCTACATCATGGGACTTTCCTGTTTTGGTGAAGCCGATGGCTCCAGTGGTGTAGGCGTCCTAAAGACCACTGGACCAAAGCAGCTCACTTGCCACCTGTTCAACTCCCGAGAGGTGCAGCAAACAGGTAGACAGCCAATGTTGAGCTTGTCAATAGGATAAATAAAACAAATCTGGTGCTCAAGCTCAATCTGGCGCTGGGCTGATTGGAGGAGCCACAAGTGCATGGGCAGGCGATACTGGGCCCACACATGGACCAAAGGACCTCAATTCAGCACCACGAGTGAGCAGTGGTCATTTGGTACAGCCTCACCCAGGAAGCAAGGGGGCCGTGACGCAGGTGAGAGCACTTTTCGGATTTAAATGTTAATGCCAGTGCTGCAGTGTTATCTCCCCCAACATTTACATGGCTTAATCATGCCAGCCTTGTCTCAGCGCACTTCATCAGCGCCACCTGCTGACTGTGCAGAGATGACAGTGAGAGCAAGTTGCATGCTGCTCAAAAGACAAACATTAGCAAAGCTTTAAACAGAATGTTGTATGGTAATGTGAGGCATTACAAGTAGATCGCATGGGATCGGATATGTATTTGTATGGACGCATAGAACTGTAGAATAATATTGGTGTGGGATAAAAGGTCGAGTGACAGTTGCACTGTCAAGCCAGACCTAAAACTCCATAAATTATTTAGTTATCCAAGACAATTTAATAGCGTTACAATGTCATGTGTACCCATGAAAGTTCAAGCTCGGGCAGCTGACTATTTAAACAAAATGATCACAGCCGTGTGGAGGGCAATCACATTTTTATGGAAGCACAAAACATTTGCCTAGTCAAAACAAATACTCCTGGCTCCCAACATGTGGGCTGAGCCAGAGCCCCTCTCCTAGCGATACTCGCATAATTTTCTGGCGACAGCTGTAAGGGTTTTCGAAGGTTTATGGATGAGTGGTGTTTATGGGTAAGTAGAGGTATCGTGAATTAAGGTTTTTTTGGGGATGCAGGGTTGTAAGGTAATGGGTGAGGCGTTTGCAAATGTTTTTTATGGGTTTCAGCTGGTTAGATTTTTGGTGATTATATTGTAGGTGTGGAATGGGAGGTTTCAGGGTGAATGGTGATTTCTGTTTCACTTTAAACTTATTTTAAAATTAAACACATAGCATTGAAAAAATTTTGACCATAATATTTTAGGTTTATATACATTCAGCAACAATTTTTCAACATCTTTAGATATTTTCACACTAATATTGACGACCCTTGTTTCACAAAAAGTAAACTCAATGTTTTATCATTTAAATATAAAAAAGACTTTCTTTTTTAATTCACAAATTTTTAATAAGATAAACATTTTATAATGTGTGCAAGATACACAGTATAAATACAAGTTAAAAAAAAAAACAGCACATTTAAAAAAATTACATTTTTAAAGATTTTTATAAAGGATTCCTATATGTTTCCATTCATTACTATGATGGGAAATGTCCTTGTTTTCTTTTTAGACCTGCCTTTTTTCATGTTTTTTCGTTTTAACTTTTATTTCAGTAGTTGGGGGAAGCGTTGTGGCTGAGGACTGAGGGTTGCTGTCACTGTGAATGGTAAGACAGTTCTAAATTTGCATTACATTTGTATAGTGATGTATATTAGATATAGGGAAAGGATATTTGTAGTAATTCTTGATGTTTATTGTACATTTTTTTTATAGGTTGTGGTTATTTTTCCAGAGTTTTTCTCTTAACAGGTTGCTGGATGCAATGCCTGCTCACACAAACAGGAAGTTGTGAAACTGTTTTTTTCCTTTTAAGTAACATCTCAATTTTTCTCCGGTTTTCCAGGAGAATATTTTGATTTTTGATCTGATGTGGGTTTTTAATGGCATTCACGTTGGATTCCTTGTGCTGAAGGATGGACGATGGTGTTTTCTTGATTGTAGGTATGTGTGGAGCACCTAATTTAAATTAATTCATACCTACTTTCTTTTTAACTTTAAGGAGTGTTTTTTAAAGAATAACTCTTAATTCATATTATTGTATTTTTAAGGGTCGTTTTCAAAGAAAGATATTGGATGTGTTCTAGAATCTTTTTCCAGGTTTCTATGGAGCATTTCTTTAGCACTTTGTGCATTATTTCGAGTTTTTAATGGTTTCCCAAAATACTGTGGATCTTTTTGCCTTTGAATAATTGCTGATTTGATTTCGAAACTTCAAATTGTAAGTTACTTATTTTTTGGGTGGATTATGATAAAACCCTGAGCTGGACCCATGTGTATTTCGTTACTGACAGTTGCTTTTAGTTAGGGTTTACATGGTTTTTAAGCCAATGTATTCTTTAGGTACAAGTAAATAGAGAATAATTACAGTACTGAAGGATGTAAGCAATGTTGTGCAGGCAGTCTACTCTGCCATTCATGCCCAATTGCTGAAGTATACAAAAAGATAATTGTCATGTGTTTTTATTATTTATTTATTTTTAAAAGAGATGTGGCATTTAGGCTAACTGCGAAACATTCTGCTGTTTTCATTTCTTGGAAACTTTATTTTTTTATTTCCAAGAAATGATAGAAGCTTGGATGTGGTCTTCCAATTGAGGATGGAAATTAATTCTGCCAACCTTCCATGGTGTTGTTTGTTTTGGTACTACCATCTAAGCAGGTTATGTAATAGTTCCACAATTCAATGTTAAGTACAATGACCTTCTGTCACCCAACCCGCTTAGACCACCAACCCTGATATCTTCAACATAAGTTCCAATTCCTCTTCATTGTTAGAAAAACAGCTGCTTTGAATTATGCACTGAAATGATCATTAACTACTTCAGTTGGTACAAAGGCAAATGCTGCGAGTTTTCTAACATGGTGGGGGGGCGTGGCCAAGATGGCAGCGGAGTAGCTGCGTTTCTCCTGAGCTCCGCTCGTATAGGGCGGGTCATTAGCATTACACAGCTTCCATGGGTCCGTGACTAGCCCGAAATTGCTCTCAGGTCCAGCGGACATGCACACGCAGCTGTGGGACCCTGAGAGGAGAGACGGACATGGTTCAGAGGCGGTGAGGCGGCCGCCGGTGCCCCGGGAACAGCGGCGTGGTTCGCGGCGGGGCCTGCTCGGCCCGAGACTGCCCTTGTGTCTGCCGAGCTGAGGGGCCAAGAGTGAAACGGCGGACCGGTATTTGGAGCTGTGGGGCAGCCGCCAGCGCCCCGGTGGAAGCGGCGTGCTGTGCGGCGGGGCCTTGCCAGGTCCCTGAACGAGTGCCTGGCCTCAGACGCGGAGCTGCCGCTGGGCGTCCCCTGTGCTCGGGGGTGCCGGCTGAGGATACGGTGGGGACAGGCCCTGCCGAGGCCTGCCCGCCCTGCGACCTGGGAGCACTGGTGAGGCCTGGGGGGCCCCCGGCGGCATCGGACCCGGCCTCGGAACTAACGCGCCCCTCCCTGTGGCCTACGATCAGAGGTGAGAGTGCGGGGGCCGGTGGCCACAGAGAAGCGCATAGGCGGTAGCAGGAGCTACCGCGTGACTGCCTGCGGCGCGAGGGGAGAACACACCGGGGCTAGTCCAGCCGAAGAGGCCTGTACACACTGGGTCCCGCGCGGGTGGAATCGCGCGTTGCTGGACCTCGCTAAGAAGCAGACAGCGCCCCCTGGAGTAGCGGCCCTGCCCCCCGCCCCCCGTGGTTGGCTTGGGCGGGGGTGAGCAGTAGGCCCCAGGGGCGAATCCCACTACTGGTGTCTACTGGAGAGCTGGGGCACAACGGAGCTGAGGAGCCAGGAATAAGAAGGGGTCCAGATCTGCCCAGGCCCGAGCTTAAGGTGTGGGCCTCGCCCCATAGACACCTAGGCCCTGCCATCACTTTGCGGACACGCCCGATCGGGGATCAAAGTGGATTAGGCCCCGGGGTGAAGGATCCAGTGACCGAGGCAAGAGCCATAGACAGCGGCGACCGGGAGGCCCGACACGGCAACCCAGGGCCCTCAGACGGTCTTGTGAACTCGAGGCGGCGGGTGAAGACACGTGCAGGGCCTGCTGCAGCATCACCCCCCACTGACTAGGCCCTGCAGCTGGCCTCGAGCTTGAAAGGCCTGAGTACTTTCAGGACCCCCTGGACCGTGGCTTGCTGAATTAGAGGGCGTCGGCCCGAACCCTGCAGTATTGGAACTGCGCACAGCGCTAAGCTGAAGACCGGTCGCGGACGGAGCGGCCCTACCGCCTCACTTGGTCAGGGTCCCCTGAATAGTCTTGTGATTTGGCTCGATTCGAGGCCGGACGCCGGGCTGTCGGAGGGCATCTGTCCAGGTCCTGCAGCGATGTCCACGCAGCGCACGAAGAAAGATCCCACAATTAAGGACCTCCTACAGAAACCAGGCTCTAAGAAGGGGGATCAGTCGATGGCCCAACAACAGGAGAAGGAGGTAGGCTCTGCAGGTGAGCGTCAAGAGGAGCCTATCACTCGGGGATTCATGGAGCAGTTATTCTGCTCCTTGAGAGAGGACTTCGCGAGCCTGAGACAGGATGTTGCCTCGGATATCAAACAGATTAGAGCGGAGGTGCAGGAAATCAGCGACCGGGTAGACTCTCTAGAAAGGAATGGCGACCGGAGGGAAGAGGAGATCACTGAGCAGACCCGAGAGTTGCTGGAGCTCAAGGACCAGAATGAGGAGCTATACCTCCGCCTCTCGGAGGTCCTATATACGCATCAAAGGCATACCTCTCCTGGCCAATGGGGGGAAATTGGAAGATTGGGTGACCCGCTTCATCTGCCATGTGGCTCCTGCGCTTGGCGACAAGGACATTATTCTAGACCGCACTCACCGTGCGGGCCCACGGGCGAAGGACCCGGGACAACATCAGGACATTCTCACATGCCTTCACTCTTTCAAACAAAAAGAGATCATCATGGCCGCCACCAGGGACAAAGCGACACTCGAGTTTGAGGGGCTCCAGGTTGGCATCTATCAGGACTTATCTCCATTGAATCTCCAACGACTTAAGGCTTTGAGGCCAGTCACGGCCTACCTGCGTGATAAGGGAGTCAGATACCAGTGGGGCCATCCATTCCGTCTTTCCTTAGTGTGGGACAAGAGGTTACGCTCAGTGTGGTCACTGAAGGAGGCGCAGGAGGTACTTGGGCTCGATTTGGAGGAAGAGGATTCCACTAGGCGGTCCACCGGAGACAATGCTACACGCAAGCCGAAAAAACCCGGTCGACGGAGGGGAACCAGACACGTGAAACCCTCCAAACCCACGGCTACAGAGAGCCAGAAGGAACATGAGGCGCTGTTCCGCCAAATTCAGAGTCGAGATGAAACCGGGGGCAACCTGAGCGTCTGACTGCGTGTCCTGAGTCTGGCCTATGCTGTTGGTCCTCTTTCAGAGAGGGCAGGGGCAGGAGTGTAGTAGAGATTACATTTAGTCTCCATTTTAGCTTTCCTTTTTAGGTCTCGCCTGAGCCAGCGCTTGCGCTGCTCTCGGCGAGAGATTTAGTAAATGGGTTTTGAAAGTGCTAACCCAGTGGCTTTTGCTGGCCTCCAGCTTGCGTTCACGATGGCGTGCACGCGCACAGCTGCCATCCATTCCTCGCATCGCTGAGGCGCCATCTGGCTTTCCTCCCCCTCCCTCACCCGCTCCTCCCCCTCCCTCACCAGAGAGCGCGTCTCGCGGCCGCGCGTCTTTTTTTTTACTTTTAGGGCGAGGCGCGCGCGCTTCTCGGTCTCCCTTGTTTTTCTTTCAGCGCAGGTTTGTATTTGCCCCTCAAAGCAAAGACTCGTCTACTGAGAGCAGCAGGCAACAACGACTACCGATTACAAATGACAGTCACCCATTGCCCGAGCTGTGAACTCCCGCTACCGGTCTTTTAAACGTCCCGTTTTTTTCCTTAAAGCGTACAAACTGTGCTGTAAATGCCCCCTCCCTTTCAAAAGGGCCCCAACCGTGGTTTTTGCTTTGCTTCCCCCTCCTCACTTCCACGTAGCTCTCACTTGTAAAAGCTGAGCTTGCGGTTGTCCGCAGAAAGCTGTCCGGCGCAGTTGTAACAATGGGCAGCCTTGCAGTATTTGGGCATCTTCGCCCGGGCCTTATGGAGCCTCGGTGGCGGCTCAAGAGACGCTACTGTAACGTGTTTACAAATCACTAGAAAAGTGACCTGCCACGAGCTGCAAAGTACCAGCCATCTTAAGACGGAGTTTCGGCCTCAGCAGGCAGCGAGATGAACAATCCATTACACTGACTGTTTGAATTTAAAAAGATCAAGGGAAGAACGAATGTCAGTTTATTCGAACTCGTTTTCGTTTTTTAAAAATGTTTTCTCGAATAACAAAGGATGCCGTTTGTATAGCATATTTAAATATTAAATATAAACAGTGATTAAGATCTACCTTTCTCCGATTACAACACCGCAATAGCTATTAAGTCAATGCGCGCGCGCGCACACAACACCCGGGCTTGTTTTTTTTTTTTAACTTTGAGCGCGAGGCGCGCGCACGGCCAATGCTTGTTGCATTTTTGCCATGGCTGCCTTTGCTTCGTTTCCCATTTCGGCCATTCTGAGCGCTGCTGATGAAGCCCGAGTGTGCCTCACGGTCAGTGGAAATGGCAGTCCTACTAATACGTTCGCGGAACATCCTGGCTTTTGATTTTAGCGGTATTTCCTGGCTTTTGATTTTAATTGTTTCATTATCTCAACACCCTAGCCCCTAAAGAGATTACAGACCCTCGCGGAAAAAGTAACTTTTCGAATTAGGTTTAGTGTATGGTGCTTGCCGGCCGATGGCCCCTTAAGCGCTTTATGAGGGTGTTGACCTGTAATGAATATAAGGCGATATGTGGGAGAATAACGCGAGGGGTGAAGGCAACGGCGCATCATGGGGTTTTTTATGCACCTTCCATTCTCCGTTTTTCGACCCACACCTGTAAATGAGCTCCCGCGTCCATTAACATCAACCTCTGTTTTCTTTTACTCAATTGCTCCTTACTTGGATTCTTAACCGCCTTCCCTAATATTAAATCTCCGGTTGCCGACGATGCTCTAAATAGAAACCATATGGAGCCACATCATGAAATGCCAGCAGGACTGCCGAGAACATACCGGCATACACTTGTTTGAAATCCCAGTGACCTTTTTATGACGGTGCAGTATAATTGACCTCTGTATCCACTGTCGTACAAAAATTGTCCATTCAGAAATATTTTTAATTTGTGTTTTCTTCCTCCAAACCTGGCGCCCCTTTGCTCTAATTTATCATAACTTTCCGGCTCTTTCAGTCTCCATTTTCTCAGGTGCAAATGTCCCCTCCCTGCTCTTTCGCGTATTTCCACAGTGATCTCCCTCATCACTTTGGTGCGCTTTCATTCAGTCCTATGCTCAGTGTCTTTTGTCTGCTCAGTTTCAGTGTACGTACTTTCTCGCTAAGCCATTCCAGACGCTGCTTCGGTATCATTACGAAGTGCTATTTCATGGTCCCCCATCTGCTCTTTATTTGAAGACGTTGTTCGCTTTTATTTCATGTCACTCTTCTGCTTGCTCTCTTACTTTCACATGCAAAGTATTTCCTTCAGTGCCAGGGACTAGTATGGTAATGTGTGCTACGTGAAACAATACTTTTGCTTTCAGCCAATGTTATTTTTAAATTGCGGACGACCTGCAAACCCCCCCTCCCACCCGCCCCCACGCCAGTCCATCCAAAAACGTTCTATGAAAACATTAATGGTTACAAAATGGGCACTAACAGTAAACAAGCATTGGCATAGCCAATAGGTCTCGCTTTTGGGACCTTATAAGTATTTAGTTATGCAGCACAATATCCTTGGTGCAACAACATCAACTGTTGCATGGCTAAACACTTATAAGGTCCCAAAGGCGAGACCTATTGGCTATGCAAATGCTTGTTTACTTAGCATCTTTTTCTGATGGTGGTTTGCACATGTTTTCCCCTAATATGAGGAAATGCAGCACATGCATTTATTCCTGGCAGATATTGTTGCCCTGCAGTGTCCACAATTAGTTCCAGGGTCACACATATTAGAACCGGATGCCCTTATTTTATTTTTGTGCTTGTAGGGGATGACTCTCTCTCTTCAGACTAAAGACGTTGTTTTAAGCCTCTGGTACATTACGATAAGGCTCGTGTTTTATTATTTAAACGGCGTCCATGCTGAATTCGGTGACCGGCACTTCATGCTAAAGTTATCATAGAAGCTGCTGTGACTGAAATGCAGCTCTGCAGACCCTGACTTTCATCCTGAGAAGGAAGATAGCCGTGCAAGAGAAGTGTGCAGGCCTGCTGACTCAGACAGGGTGCATTTGTTAATGCACCGAGGCCGTCTTCCTGACACATTATACGAAGGTATGAGGTTAGATCATTCCAAAAGGTCTGGCAGAAGGGTACTTCTGGTATGCTCTTGCTAGTCTAGAGGTATTAGAGATAGATAGGAGTAACTTTGGGAACAATTAACACGGTTGAATTATTTGTGCTTGTCACCATTCTAATAATGCTTATATCAATGATGTGTTTCATCTGCTTAATAATTGCAGCTCATGTTTTATAACAAGGATTAGCTCTCGCGAATAAACATTAGCAAATGTATTCCTGTGTCTTTGCTTTGTGACACCTTGGGCATGCAAAAGTGACAAAACAAAAGGGTTAGATCTGTTTCCACGAATTCCTTGGGAATCAGAGTGGTCATTTTCAAGGTTACTGACAACATCTATAACTCCGGAAGTTTATGGGTCTAGATGCAGTACTGTGAGCTAGCCAAACCAACATTTACTGATGATATAACTAGATTCAATCTCTATATTGTGACGTTTTGCTGACCTAATACGCAGTCCTACTAAATTTGTAGGAACAGTATGTCAAGAGAAAGTGAAAAGAGAAGGGGTAAAAGCAAAAGGAGAAACAAAAGAGAAAGGATGGGAAGGCGGAAGGGGTTGAGAGTAATAGAAGGAAGGAAACTAGAGGCCATACGTGTGAGCAAGAGACAGAAGAGGTAGAAATCAAACAATGCTAAACTGGAAAAAGATGTAGGCGAACTGGATATAGAAGGGATCAGAGAGGAGTGAAAGAGTGGCAGATTAAAAGTAAAGAGGAAAGGCGAAGGTGTTAAGTGACAGACATGAATGGAGGGGAGAGAAAACTGGGGAAGAAAATGATAAAGGGGTGCTAGACAGGAAGGGAAGAAAGGATAGGGTAGTAAAAGTAGGAAAAAAGAAGAGGGTAATGAGGAAAGATGTACTTTGGATATGTTGTGCCTCATTCTAGCATGATGCAGGAGGGTCTCCTTGTCCCATCACAGAGATACCATGGTTACACTGTATGTGTTCAGGTCTTACATGTTGATTCCAGGGGGCAGGTACAGAGGATCCAGTAGCCCCAACCACACCCACTTAGGAGAGGATATGAATTTTCAGTTGAGGAGGCAAACTTAGGCAACTATATCATTTCGAACTGTGCGTGTGCATGATGGTGCAAGAGATTGTGTCTAATGTTGTAGGAAGGTGGAATCTGACTATATGGTTGCCCCCACTTTTTTTATGGTGTTTTGCTGGTTTATGACTTAGTTGGACTGGGACCCTGCTATTCAGGGCCCCAGTCTATCTGCTCTCTCTAAATGACATGGAGTGCACTCTAGGTGCACTAGTGATTGGATACTGTGGTGCCTTATGAGTCCCTAGTATATGGTACCTTAGGTGCCAAGGGCATAGGTACTTCACAGGCCTACCAGGGGCTGCAGCATGTGTTATGCCACCCCTGGGAAGCAGTCTAAATCTGACACCACAGGCCTGCTACTGCAGCCTGGGTGAGGTGGTGCTAGCACCCCTCACTGAGATATAGGTTTCCTATATCTCTCCTGCACACACATATAAACCTATCAGTCACCCCTAAGGCAGGCCCTATCAATCCTGAGGGCAGGGTGCTTGGCTTCTATGTGAGGGGGTGCCTCTGCATGAGCAGGGCCCCTCTGCAGTTCTCAGAGTCCATTCTCTGGTGCTGTTTGTGGATGCGGTTAAACCATATACTCTTAAGTGCATTATATCCTCGCGGTAAATGCTAACTTTGGAATGGCTGCATCAAAACATGTCGTGTTTGGTGTCAAACATCTTGGAATACTACCCCCCGCCAATCTTGGCGGCGGGGGTAGCATTCCACCCTTCTAGAGGATAAGACATGTACCTGCTGTGGAAACGCGGTAGAATCCTAAAGAGCCCTGGCATCACAAAATGGATGCCACCAGTCACAGACACTGGGCTGCCCTCCTGCTGATGACCGAAACTCACAGTGGAGGAAGCCCAACAATAGGCATCCTGTCACAGGGAGGTGTAACCACCTTCCAGACAGGGTTTAGTGTATTGGGGCTGGGTGGGTGCACTCTTAGAGTGCTTTGAAGTCCTGCACTGGGGGAGCAGAAGGCTCCTCTGTGCATATGCCAGTTCAAACCAGCTCAGGGGCTACCTGCCCCTGCTCTGGCGCGAAACTGGACAAAGGGAAGTGGGTGTAGCCACCCCTCCCTTGACCCTCCCATAGGTTGGGTCATAGAGCTAGTCCATCCCCTCTTTTTAGTATAAGAGGGGGAACCTTGCCATTGCAAAGCAGATAACCCCTGGACGACGCTCTACAGAAGAATCCTGGCCCTTCGACGTTCCACTACCTTTGGAAGACAGAAGAATCTCCCTTGGAGTCAAGGAGTGACTCCCCTGCTTGGCAGGCACCAAAAACGACAACGACGGTCGCAAACTACGCCGCTCCCGCCGGAGTCCGAAGTCCCTGCAGCCCAGGAAGTGGATTTCCTGCCCTCTCCCAGGCCATCGTGAGTCCCCAGCGAAGCTGAGGCAAGTGGACCCCACGAGTAACGAGGAACTGCGACCCCTGGGTACCGTGCACTATTGTCGAGTGCAACCCCTTCACAACGTTCCACGAACTTGTGCTTTGGACCACGTGTGGTCCCGACCTCCAGCAGGAATCCCTCCGAAGATCAGAGGCCTACACCGTCCCGAGTGACCGTGGGCCCCTGTTGAGTGATTCCGCCCGAGGTGTCTTCGCGATCCCTTGCCCGCTGGCTTGTGGGTCCCCAGAAGACTTCCTAAAGAAACCAAAGGGCTCCCCTGGTTGCTCCAGGCCTGCCCTGACTTACCCTCGCTGGGTGAGTTCCACAGACCTTGCTGGTCTGCGCCATCGACTTTTCTTCATCTCCCGAGACTTGCGGCTGCCAAGGCTTGTTGGCTCCGATCGAGTTGCCGACACCGCAGTCAGCTGCAGACGTCGAGGGACACACCGAATCCAGCTCCTGGTCGTCGTCGACGCCTCCTGGACCACGTGGCTGAAGAGTCAAGGCACCTGCAACCGACCTGAAGCGACCGACGACGGTGGGCATCCATCTTCCTTGCCCCGGGTCACTGCCAAGTGACTTTGAACACTGTCCCCTCTGCTTTCAGGTCATCCTTCTTCAGAATCCAGGCTTGGATTCCACCGGACACTTCTTCAGCTCCCGCAAGCAGCAAGTCTTCTTTGTTCGCCATTGAAAACGACGCCGCGACCCGACACCAAAGGACACCTGTGCACCCGGCTTCCCTGGGTGAGGTAACTCCAGCACTACGGTGCTCCTGTGGAGTGTGGGCCCTAGAACTACTTACCCTGTAAGTGACTTGCTTGTAGGTTCTCCCGAAGTATCCTAAAACTCTTTATTTCCAACCGCGACTTGCCCCATTGAAGTTAACGGCGATTCGCGCCTGTGTATCCACACTGCACGCGTCCCCCGTGGGTCCTTTACTTACCTGCCTTGGGTGGTTTTGTGAGGCCCCAGCACTTCTGAAGGCCCTAGGCCTTGTCTCCTTGCAAGTCGTTGTTTCTAAGTCTCTTACTTAGTATATGGTCTGGTACGCCCCTAGGGCCCCAGCCATATTTTGTGCTTAACTTATTGAGAAACGTTGATTTGTGCATATGTTTGTCTTCTAATCTCATAAAGAGATTAGTAGAGAGTTATTTAGAAATAAATACATATATATTTGATATATATACCTGTGTGGTGTCTTTTCATTTGGTGATTCAAGAGATTATATGGTAAAACAAGCTGCTTTACATTCCTCCGAGACTTAGCCTGAAGGCTGCTCTCCACAGCTACCACTAGGATAGCTTTCTTTAAAAGGTTGTCTTAAACCTATCTACCATAAGAGTCGATTTGGACTGGTGCAAGGTGCCCACTATAATTAGTGGACAGCATATGCCAGGCCAACTTCTCACAAATGTGTACTGTTTATGTAGGGCAAAGTGTGAATTTACCTTGGTATAGGTGTGATGCTAATGGGGAAATGCCCTGAAAACGAAATTGCTTTTAGCTGTGTTGGTTCCATAATGGCACCTGGAGGTATTGCTAATGCCTAGTATTTAAGTAGAATAAGGGGTGGCTATAAATTGATATAAATGTGCTGGTTGGGTGGAAAATGTCTAACCAACATATTTGTGAAGGCTGTCGCATACTGACTAGAGCACTGGGACTCAGATGGTCAAACTGAAGTCAACATAACATTGTTAGTATACTGGCAGAAGATTTCATAATCTGAACATAGCTGCAATTTTAACTGGCTCTGGCTTCCCGCCAGTGCCTGCAAATTAAAATACGTACTAGCTCTATTGACCAAGAAATCTGTATCTGCCTGCTGTTCAGAAGAAGACTTTGTTGCTCTGTCTTCACTCTAGATTTTTTGGGTTAGATCTAGTGTTCAATAATCTTTACAAACTTCTCTGCAGCCCTTACGGTTCTAGTGAAATAGGCATCGGAAGTTAGTGATGGCCTTATTCCTAAACCCCAGTTTACAGGCCCTATTCACCAAACCTGTGGTTCCACTGGATGCCGGAGGACTTATGAATACCCTCTCACCTGGAATAATTCAAACTCGTCTGATCAGTTACTTATAAAATACAGGCCCTTGAAGTTGGCCCCCTCGGGACATTGTAGTGAGCGCCTTCATTATCTACCACACAGTCTACTTGCAGAGACTTGGGACGATTTTGGCCCCTAAATAGTCTCCAACATCCCCCACCACCGTGTCCATTTCAAAGTCTCTCTAGACTCTGACTCACTGCTATTTTAGTGTCGCAACAGTGCTGATATCAAGTCGGGGTTCACATGGGGCTTATATTCCATAGTAAGTATGCAAATTGAGACAAATAACCCACGCAACAAAGCATCTATAATTCTGCAAACAATGTGTCACAATGTATTCATTTTGGCACAAAAACTTCAAGGGTTAAAAAATCGTGGTGATTTTTTTTTAGAAAGGTATAGAAAAACATGGGGCAAAATCAGTCATTAAGAGGAGGCAGGTATACACAGTACAAGAAGGGGACAGAGTTATGTTACAAACAAAAATAAAATAAAAAGGGAACAGAAGTAGGGACGGTGGAGTTTCTCCTCAAAGAAAGCAACAACATTTTTTACATTGGATTAAAACAATTTTATTAATCTGATGCAAATACAAAAATAATTGAAAAGATAAAGACCGAAAATTATTTACCCTGGAATTAGCCTTTTAAGATTAATACAAAGCATCAAATTGTCCTGAAATTAACACATTGCAATGCATGTGTACAAAAGCTGATCAAATATTTTACGCCAAACAGAATTCTGCATTCCTCGCTGTTACTCCATGTCTAAAATGGGATCTAAAGTCCTATTACGATATGAAGTTGACCCAAGCGCCTTTCACATATCAGGCTTTAAAAGTTCAAGCAATGACTGCCATCCAAAGAATTAGCGGGGCCTTATGTCACAGTGCCACCACCATCCATGTTGCTCTAATCTAAGGAGGGAAAGAACTGTTGCGATTCAGCACCAAGCAAAGCATTGTACTGGGTTATGAGATGTTCCTCACAGAAGAATTCCCATAGGGATGGGGCATGGGTGACAGTAGTAATAAAGCACTGCTTGACGGTGTGTTACAGAAACAGAAGATATGCTGATAAAAGCAGTAGTCTACATGCATAGTTGCCATACTGAATAGAGAAGGGGTTGCACAGGGAGGGCACAATGGTACAATGTGTTGGCCAATAACCATCTTGCTTTGAGATATCTTCCATGGTGCGCACAGTGATTTACCACACCTTGCACAAGCTTAACTTCCTGGGATCGGTTCCCTTCTAGGTTATGTTAGGCTAAGATAGCATAAAAGACCATATGGAAAATCACGATTTGCCTGGCAACATTGATAGTTGGTGGGTTTTCACGTTTGTCATAAAGTCTGACCCAGGCTTCCCAGCATTGTGCACCTTTTTGGTTTTGCCATTCGCTTAGTGAGTGGCTTTCCTGTTGCTTTGCTAGCTCTTTCTGTCTGCGCCTCCCTACATATGTGAATTTTGGGCAGAGCCCTGGCTCTACTTGAAGTCTTCCCACCTCCTCCTCAAGCCACAACACCCTCCTGGCATTTAGATGGTGAGTTACTGTTCATCTTCTTTATGCCGCATTCCTAACCAGTACATTCACTATTAGTTATGTATTCTTTGTTTCAATGTTTCCAGCGTTTGAAGTCATCTGTGAGATTTCCTGCTGAGCCTACAGATCCCCCCCCTCTTCTCTTGTTTTGTTCCTCTGTTTCCCCAAGAGCCCTGTGCATCATTGGCACAGAAACCAACGCTTTGCTGTGCACTCTGGTCTTGGGTTGACAGCAGGTTGAATACCAATTCTGGCTTGTATACATTCCTCACTGTCCTCTTAAAGTCTGAGAACATAAATCAAGGGTAGTAAAACACATGTGAATGTGAACAGATAACTTGGGCAAACCTAAAGATTTGCCAATGGAACCGAGGGCTGGTAACCATGGCAAACCCTGATCAGAAGCAAAACCCAGAGGAGCCAGAATCTGCCAAGCCTAAATTCTGTGAAGAAAACAAAGATCACCATGAAAATTCAGAGGAGCCGATCTTTGGGCCAGATGTATCATCATTGTATTTTGCGAGTCCTTAATAGCGAATTTTACCGATTCGCTATTAAGGACTCGCAAAATGCAATGTATGTAGGTTTCGCAATAATAATTGCGATTCCTACATATTCCTTAATTGCGAATCGCAAATTGCGATTCCCAATTAAGTAATACCTTCCCATTCATTCCTATGGGCATAGAGGCCCATAGGAATGAATGGGAAGACATTCGCAATTTGCGAGTACCCAATAGGTACTCGCAAATTGCGAATGCAATTTCAAGGATGCCAAAAGGACACCCTGTTGCACCCCTGAAATATGCATGTGTGCCCATGTGGCGCACATACATGCCCTAAGGGCATGTATGTGCGCCACTTGGCACTTTGAAAAATGCAAAAAAGTTAATTTTTCTAGGAAATCACTAATTACCACCAACTTGAAGTTGGTGGCAATTTGCGATTCCTTAAGGCCAAATCGCAACTTTTGGGTGCTTCAAGAATTGCATTTAAGGAATTGCAATTTGTGATTCCTTAAATGCATTAGCAAAATAGGGAATCGCAAATTTTGCGATTCCCTATTTTGCGATGGCCTTGTGGGATGATACATCCCAAAAGGCTTTTTCCTGTTCACAAACGGGCCGATTCCGAGAATCGGCCCGTTTGCGAACGGCAAAAAGGCTTGATACATCTGGCCCTTTAACTCGTTCCTGAGGAAAGAACCAGAAACACCAGAGGAGCTGGCCAAAACCTAATGTACCTGGCATCCCTTGAGATACTATAGCAGGGACCAGTGCAATCTAACAATAGCAGAAATGTGACTCAAACTCTGAATCGCTGGAATTCAGGTATCACCCCTGGGTTTAAGATAAAAGTCAACTAACGATGAGGCTTAGCGAATTCGAAGGACTTTAGAATGCCCTTTCAAATAAGGACAGATATTCCAAATCCTAAATAAATGACAAGGTTTTCCTCAAAGCCTTGAACAGGCCCCCAATAAATCCATTGAGTAAAAAAAGTGTCACAAGATAGGATGCCAATAAAATTTGATAAACAGACAAGACTGAAATCTCTGAGAGCAGTATCCAATGACTTGCTTCAAATTAACTCCTTCCATTGCTTGTCCGTGCCCAGGGTTTTAGCTCTGGCAACATTAGTCTCTGTGTAATGCTAATAAAGTACATTACATTTAAAAGAGTGCAAGAGAAGAGGGATGTCAGGTAGACCTCAAACCAAAGCTCACACACAATATCCTGCATCTGCAATGCCATCTTGTGCAAAGTACTTACATGGATAGCACACTTCAGGTGCCAAGGCTCCTCTTTTTAAAGTACAAATAAAGTAAATCGCCAGATTTGGCTTAAAAATGGCAGATTTTGTGGCAGAATTAGGGCTTGCGCCCTAGACAGATGTTTCATGCAGCACACTGGGGAGTGCTGCCTGGTGAAGCAATATTCAGAAGGCATCACCTTGCGGATGTCATAGACTGCACTCTCACTTCGCTCCTTGCTGCGGCAGGCCAGTATGATGCGCGCTCCTCTGCGGGCCAGATCAATCGCAGTCGTCTTACCAATTCCTGTGTTTCCTCCTGAGAAATTAGAGAGAAGATTCAAATATGAAATCGGACATCGCTTATAGAATAAAAGGACACTTATGTCAAGTTTCACTCCCACCAGCCCCTACCTCCCCCACAACAAGAGACCAACTCACAGGAAGATAGATGAACGAACCAAAAACAAGATCCTAACATTGGTAGAGTCTCTAGTGGAAACTGTCTCCCCATTTATTGACTCTACCGTGGAGAAGGTGAATGGAGTTGATGAGGAGGGATAAATTCATGGAGTGGAAAAGAAGGGTAGTGATAAAGAAAAAGTATGGAAACTGAAGATCGGGAAGCATCAAGTAGAGACAAATAGGAAATATTGTGAATTAGGCAGGTGATTGTTAGAGGTGTGCAAAGTTCTTTTCTACCACTGAACTTTTAGGAGGTTTCTAATTTTAGCCCTTCATAAGTTTGTACAGTTTCCTATTTTACGTTTGCAATTTTTTTTCTTCAGTATTGCAAGCTTTTTTTTTTCAGTATTGCAAGGATCTTGGGGGCGGAGCCTGAGAGCGAGCAAGCGAGTCGGACTGCTCGTGCCACCGCAGTCTGAAATCAAGACCGTGATTTAGTTCGAGAGCCGTGAAAACCGGGAACCCGTGCCTGAAATTGGAGCCTGGACTCTTCCTGTGGGTCACGGATCATTCCACTGCTGGTAAAAGTGGAGAGTGGAGAGAAGCGGGACTTTTGGAACGCGGCCGTGAGTCACACCCACGGCCACCCGCGGCCAAAGCAGGGGGGGGTTTGCCCTGCAT
Organism: Calotriton arnoldi; assembly: GCA_963921515.1. Taxonomy (NCBI): domain Eukaryota; kingdom Metazoa; phylum Chordata; class Amphibia; order Caudata; family Salamandridae; genus Calotriton; species Calotriton arnoldi. Next base: position 2,239,930 of record CAWUFW010001043.1, read on the forward strand.
TTGTCCACCAGCCTGGAGGCGGTGAGTGCATGTGTGCATGTGGCGGTTTGCAGCGGCTGCTGTGATCGCCAGAGGCTGGGGAGGCGGTGAGTGCATGTGTGCGTGTGGCGGTTTGCAGCGGCTGCTGTGATCGCCAGAGGCTGGGGCTCGTGAAGGCTGCTGGCGTTGGGCGTCGAGGTATTGGACGCAACGAGTTGGGGTGTGCACAGCTCCATCCACTCAGCCTTGACTGTTGGGTCTTGTTGGGTGCTCCTAGCCTCACGCGGCACACGCAGCAGCTCTTCCTCCCGCCCAAGAGAGGAGAGAGTCCCTGCACTGCTGCAAAACCTTTTCATCAGCTTAGTTAGTACTGGCTGCACATTGCCATCGCGCATTGGATTAGGCTCATAAAATAGCATAAAAGACCACTGAAGGACATTGAGGAGGCCCCGGATTCCACAAAGGCCACAGAGGGTCGTGTCAGTGGTGTTGTGTCAGGCCCTAGGCCCACATGATGTTAGATCACTGACACAGACACTAGGTAGTATGGTACTATAACTGGCCCAGGGCACGTGCGCCCGGCCCCTTTTATTTGCAGGGTCACCTGACCGGTGACGCCTGTGGTGGGTGGGTGTAAAGTGTGAGGTACAACAGGCAGAACACTAGAACGTGTCCAGCCGGACACTACATCCCTCCCAAACTTTAATGAAAAGAAACAAACAAAAGTCCAACCTGTAAGAAAACAAATAAACAACACAAAGCACCAAATGAGTCTCTTCAGGCCGTCAGCCAGGCAGCGCTGGAGCTTTGGACCGCATGGTTAGGATGCTTTAGTCCGCCTTGGCGATGTACTTTAGACCGACCTGGTCTCGCGGTGTTGCAGTCTATGTACAAAATTCAAGTATCGGCGCATCTGGAGCGGTGGTGGAGTCCACTCTGGAGATCTCTCAGGCGCTCAGGTTCCGGTGGACGACAAACCTACAGCTGTTGGAGATGATCTCGGTGTGTGAGGCCTTTCCTTGGAGGCGATGTGCTTGATGGTCTTCCTTGCTCCTGACAGCCGAGCAACTTCAGACTTACCTCTCTCGCCTGGACTCCTCTCTCACTGGAGCCTCCTGGAGGGCCTTCCTGCCGGGCTGCCATGGGACCGTGTGGACTGCGCGGGCTTCGTGTAAGCCGCGCGAAGGCGTCGCTGAGGAACTGCCAACAGGACTCACAGCCAAGTCACTCATGTAGCCGCAGAGGGTGGTGTCTGTCTAGATGTCCTCGCCGTCAGGACTCCGGTTCTGTGCCTTCCTCTGATGGTCTTTGGGTGACCAGTCTTCGACTGTGACCTCCATGCTTCCCGTGCCTGTCGTGGAGCTGCTGCCGACACATCTCTCCTATTCGGATTCCCCTCTCACAGGAACTCCGTCGAGGCCCTTGCCCCTGGATTGCCACGTGACCGCGTGGGCTGTGCAGGCCTTTTCGTAGGCCGCGCTGAGGGGTCGCTGCGGAACTCCCAACAGGGCCACGGCCAAGTCTTGTGTAATCCCAAGGGTGGATATTCCAATGGTCGGGTATGCTCTACTTCGGCAGGCTTCAGGTTGACAGGGGCAACCAGAAGGTTCCTGGGTGGCTCGCCTCGTTGAACTCTGGTTGTCTGGAGTGCAGGGATCCACTCTGGTGGTGCGATGCTCCTTGGTGATGATGCACCTGGATGATGAACATAGTTATTTTCTATCAGTTGGGCAAACAGGCGGCAATCTCTGGCTTTAGGTGACCTCGGGGAGTGAGGAGGACTGGAGGGACTTCGCAGCCCATGTTTTCGTCTTGCTGAGGCTGTTTTTCACCCGTGGCATCTGCGGTGAAAAGCAGTGATGCCGTCCGACTTGGACTGCCGATGCTTGGGACTGGACGGTTTTCCCCTTTTTGAGCAAACCGACAGACAACAGGGGGCGGGTGGCACTCCGTTGGCCAGTTTCTGGCTAGTGGCTGTGGAATTTGCGGGCTTTACCCGTCTCTGCTGAAGTGTTATTGCTTTATGGGGGACAGGGCAACAGTCCTGACACTGCGGGCTATGCCCTACTGATGTGGGAGCTGACTGATGATGTGGGCTCAAACAACTCATGTGTCTCCTTCAGTGTGTCGGGCGCATTACTGGCTCATACCCAATGCCAGGCCGCTTGAATTTATCCGTGCGTGTTCACTTTGACGGGCCTCTTTTGTAGGAGTCACTTATTTGCACTAATACAGGCCACCAGCACGTGGTGCTGCAGTCTCTTGTCCCTGGCAGTCTCTCTCACACCTGTACTGGGGCTCTTGCTCCAGTCTACCCTTAGTTTCAGCGGACGTGGAGATGCAGTTGAAAAGCAGTTTGCGCTGCTAGCATGGCTGTGGTCTGCACTTGCTGCTATTTTAGGTCAAAGTTGTCTCCCACGACTTTCCCCAGTAAGTGGTGCCACTTGGTAACCTTAAAAATCGTGGTAATCTGTCTGGCAGTGCAGGTTGTTTCTTTCTAGGGTGCTCGGTTGGTTTAGCTGCAGTACCGCCGGTGGCCACTGGGTGGCAGTGCAGCATCTCACCTCACGGACTCAGCAGTTTTTTCTTCAATTGTAGTCCTCGACCTTTGCTGCCGAGGCCTTCGGTGCAGCTGGGAAATCAGGTGCAGGGCCTCTCTCAATGCGGCAGGGCTCTGGGCAGTGCTCTCCCCCACAACACGATGGCAGGCAGCTGGTTCCTCGGGTGGCAACACAGCTTCCCTCGCACTCCGATCCTCCTCTTCTTGCGGGCACAGCTGGCAGCCGCGGACCAGTTAACGGACACCTCCATAGGTGGGGAGCACTTCAGAGCCAGGATGGGTGACGCTCAGCATAGGGCGATGGTTCGTGCACTGATTCAAACCGCGCTGTCTACCGGCAGAGTTTTCAGGCTGTGCAGCCTCTTTCCCTTCATCATGGCAGCTTCTCCGATGCCTCGGGCCTCCGGGGATATGAGCACCGGCATGCAGTGGTGAGTACCAGATCAGGCCTGCATGCTGTGTGGATGTGAAGCGCTGGGCACACGGCGGGGTTTCACTAGTTGGCGGGGGTGGCACCATTGGCTGAGGATCGCTTCTCTGCTCCTGTCCTAGGACCAGGGCAATGCTGATGCAGCGCAGGTGCCTCGGGGGGGCACAGGGGCTAGCTTTTTCTGTACTGGGCGCTGCGTACACTATGGTCTTCACCGTACCTTGTCCACTGTGGGGCGCCACGGCTCCGTGACGTCTTTACTGCCTCGCCGCTCCGTTTGCTGGGTATGGTGGTGTGCACCGGGCTCTTTGCAGACGAAGGTCAGCTTGGTGAGGCGAGGTGTGTGTGGGTGCGGGCGGGTGCCTTCAGAGCTAGGGGCTTGCCCTACAGGCACAACTTAGTCTTGCTCCTCTGCTGGCGGGGTCACCTGGTAATCGACGGCTGCATTTTTCTCACCCCGATTAAGGACAGGGGCTGCTCGCTGCATTGTCGTTGGTGCAGACACTGGTGGCGCGGTTTCCTCGTCCCATGCAGGCGACGTAGGTGCTGTGGAGGTCGCTCGGTGTTGGGGCGGCACTTCACCCCTTTCTTTCCTTCTGGCTGAGCGTGTGCAGGCCTACGGGGTACAGAGGCATGCTTTACAGGAAACCGGTGCGGGGTGCCTCAACCTGCCTTTCCCCCTCGAGGCACGACGGAGCTGCAGCCAGCGTGCATGCAGGGTCAGACCCGCTCGTCGCCATTTTGGTGTCGGGCCCTAGGCCCACATGATGTTAGATCACTGACACAGACAGTAGGTAGTATGGTACTATAACTGGCCCAGGGCACGTGCGCCCGGCCCCTTTTATTTGCAGGGTCACCTAACCGGTGACGCCTGTGGTGGGTGGGTGTAAAGTGTGAGGTACAACAGGCAGAACACTAGAACGTGTCCAGCCGGACACTACAAGTGGTGCTCAGTCAGGAGTCCTATACTCAGAGTCCCGGATAGTAACCTGTTAACAGGTCACAGGTCCCCGGCAAGTGCGCCAAAGGTGAGATGCAGTAAAGCAGCATACCGGGCGACATTTCAGGTGTAGATATAACTTTGGTCTCCAGGAATCCGGGGATATTTAAGGTCACAAAAGAGGAGCAACTACCTAATAGGCAAGCTGAGACCACACCGAGTGGTGGGGGAGGGGGGCGCAGCGCCCGTACCGCAAAGTGTGAGCCTGGGCCCCTCGCGGAAGCGGTCCAGCTAGATCTGGGTGCGGCTTGAGGGTAGGCCCGGCGTGTCTCCCACTCGGTGGTAGGGTTTGAACCGGTTTGACAAGTTTAATCAGCACAATCAGTATAACCAGCTGAGTTCATCCAGCCCGACAGTCATAGCTTTGGCGTTGCTGCATTCTCTCTTTGGTTGGACGCCCACAAACTCAATCTATTCGCTGGTGATGCCCTCTAGGTGCCTGCGTTCAGGGCGCTCAACTGCTCCCTCTGGATCACCCGAAGGATCGCCAGGGTTCCATTTAGGGCCAGTGAGTCGCACCTCTGATCATACTAGTCCCCTCAAGTTAATTAAGACCATCAGGCGCAGGAAACCCTGCGGGCACCTCTCACACCTGAAATCCTATCCCTCCGTGATGTCGATGCTCAAGAAGGGCGTGAGGAGTTCATTAAGAGGTACAACAGCAAAGGATAAGGCCCAGGGAGTGGCCTCTGGTGTCGTTCGTGTGGTCGAGGAGAGAGTTTGCTCTGCTCTTTCTGAGCTGTCAGTACCACTTTCCCCTAAATTTCTCCATAAGAACATTGGCGGAGTAACCTCCAAATCTTCATTAACACAGGCCATTTATGGAACTGTTCTAGCGATAGTGGCAGAAGATACCGAGATGGAAATGAATATGCCTGTGGAAAATGTTGAGGTTCCATCTGAAACACATTCCGCCGGAAAGGGGTCGTCCCCAATAGCAAGATTGGTATCCTTGATTGGCAAATCTAGCCCCATGAGTAATACTAAACAGAGTTCTGGTCAACAAATGCTACAGACTGTAAACTGCAGCGGTGAACTCGTGGGTCTGGAAGATTACACCCTGCCAGACATTGCCCTACTGTTGGAAAAAACAAAGTTTTGGAGGCCAATTTGAAAACGCCAATTACCAGGGAGTGGGTGCAGAGACTGTCATCGGACACTCACGCTAGTTGCCCCCGTATGCCAACCCTGTATAGTAGTACCCCTTCTAGTGTGTCACGTGTGCATTCATTAGATTTGTCTTATCATCTGGAGGCGTCGCCAGATAAAGGGGCACACGATTTTCAGCAAGAATAAAATGTAGCGGATAATAGATTGGGGGGAGGGGAAATCTTGAGATATATGTGTTAAAGAGGCTTCTCTCGTCAATTGTATCCTTATTGGAGAAAACTACTACGAATTCCGATCACATACTGGATGTCCTTTCAACAATTTTAATGGGGGTACAGAACCTCAACTCTGTTAATCCCAGCATAAGCAAGTCTGAAAAGGGCATTGAAGTAAAATCTCAGGCATGCCAGACGTGTATCGGGGTATCACGTTTGGGAATTCAGGTTGAGGTTCAGGAAGATAAGGGGGTCCCCACTTCTCCGTTTAGAGGTAATCCCCTGGTAAGTTCTGCCCCTAAAAAACAACGCACAGGGGATACTTTGTACATCAGCCCTGGGGGCAATACAAATGCAACCACACCCATTAATTCATTACAGGAGTACCCTATATTTAAAAAAGGGCACACAAACATATCTTGCTCCACTGAATCATTAATCAACCCACTCCACTTTAAACAGTCCATTGTCAGTTTAGATGCTGTTCCCCCCGGGGAGGTTGACCCACTGAAAGAAAAGTAATGGACTAAAAGGTCGGAGGGGGAAGAAGCATAGGATTCGGCGCATTTCCAAACGGAAGCACAAAAAATTGCGGTTTCCTTTGGCACTTGAGGTGCCAGACATCTCAATTCTGTCTCAAAGCAGGAAGGATACCAGACCCTCAATCTTTGAGGACGGCCAAAATCTGAAGTTTTCAGAGATAAATCCTCCCACTCCCCCTTCTATAGTAGTTGACCCCTCTTGGAAGGAATCAGGGGAGCTGGAAGGGCAGGAAGTTAGAGGGATTCCAAAATCTAATGAGGGTGGAGTAGAAAACGCGCAAGAGAATTTCAAAATACATATTGATACGGATGTAGTGCTCCGAGGAATTTTTAATGTCCACAACTCAGGGAACTTAATAACACAAACCTATGCTGTTAAGCCAGAATTAGGTCGGGCCATGGTTAAGGTCCCACCCACCCCCCCCTGGCCGGGGTACTATTCCATTACGGATTGATCCCGGCCAGGGGAGGTTTATGGAGGGGGGTACCGACCTTGCCCCTTGCACTGGGTTGTCGTCTGCGTTGGAGTCTGACCTAAGATTAAGTGATATGACACATGCTGGACACAGATTTGGGCAAGTTACTAAAACTTTGATCTTCGCTTCCCTGTTTGATACCGAAGTAGCTCTATTTAATAGAAGTTCTTTGCTGCAGCTGCTTGCAGAAATAGAGGTTTTAAGATCAGTAATAAGCAAAGACATTGAGCTGGTCTATCTAGATTTCAGTAGCGGTCCTCCAAAAACAAGAGTCACATTTAGCTCAGGGATAATTGCAATGCTAGTGTTGGCTAACGCCGACTTCTTTAGGAAAAGAGGGATAGGTGTGTTCTCATATGTGGACCCCTTGGTGGCCCCACTTGAATCTCATAGGATAGACTTCCAGGAGCCAGGTAGTAGGATTCTCAGCACTAAGGGTGCCATAAATCCAAAAGATATAAAAATGTTGGTGCGTAGTTCTCCAGGAAAAAGAGAGATCAATATTATAGGTCCCGACGTTCAAAGATCTAACAAATTCATAGGGGGATGAAGCGATGGCCCAGTGGAGTTGGGCAGCTGGCTCGCTGAATGGCTCAAAAGAAAATACAAAACTCCCCATGCTGCGGAGGTAGCCTCTTGGGAAAAATCTTGTCTTGGAATCTAGCGGGTGTTGGAAACTCTAACCTTAAGTTAAACTCCTTACTAGAACACAATCCCAAAATAATTTGTCTCCAGGAAACATGGAGCTGCGTAGATTTCAATTTTGAGAACTTTTCTTGTATATTGTTGTGCAGCAAAACCTTCAACTAAAGGTCACGCTAGTGGTGGCCTAGTCATTTTACTTAGCTGCACTATAAATTGGAATCCTGTGGTTTTTCTCCATTCCTCCAAGTTTTGCATGGGTATGAAACTTAGATTGATAAAGGTACATATGGCCAGACTGCATCACTCCTTCTGGTAAATGTATACATTCCACCAGGGAGAGCATCTGACTCACTGGCTGAATCAAATTTTTCCTTTGTGCATAAGACCAGTCTCTCTGAAGAGTGCACCATGATACTGATGATGGGTGATTGTAACGCTAAAATCATCCTCCATACGTCCTCCCTGAGTTGGAGGACGTATGGTCCATTCCTGAATCCTTGGTTCCTGGCCATTTTAGATCAGATAGGCGGGGTTTATCTCTCTTGCATAACCTGAGAAGCTGTGATCTTGTGCTGCTGAATGGCGGATTCCCAGATAATTCTCCTGCCTATTTCACCTTTCATGGCTCACGCGAGCACTCACTGATCGACTATATGATGGTATCGTACGAATTTTTGGGTGCTTGTACGCAATTTAAGGTACTGCCTACAAACATGAGCGATCATGGAGTTCTGTCCGTAGATGTTAACTTGGAATTAGAGTTGTGGGAACCTTGGAACCGTAGGGATGAAAGCATCATATATAATAGAATTAATGGGCGCACTTTTTGGCCGAATAAAAACCTCCCTTGTTTTAGAAGGATTGTCGAAAATGCGTATCCTGGCCCTAGTCAGGAAAACCCTATATCCAGGTTTGAGAAGATATTGGCCCTAATTAGATTGTTCGGAAGCAAAAAGCAAGTTAATAGCACCAATTCTTTAGTGGCTAAATCATGGGAGATAAAAAAAACTAAATCGTGAGATTAATGCCTTGATAAGGGAACAATTTAAGCAGTCTTCAATGTACAGACAAAGGGAAATTAATAGATTGAAACAGGCAAGAAAAAGAAAACTGGCATCGGAGCGTAGAGGGGTGGAAGATGCAAAGTGGATAAAATTAAGAGAGGTGGCACAGTCTGGTGATACTCGCAAATATTGGGCTTTAATAGCCAAATTCGACTGTCTCCCCCTCGTGTACTGAAATAGAGAATTACATTAAAGGGGCAAGGTATTCTGGTGCAATGGGACCTGACGACGTACCAATAGCTATAGTTAAACAGGACCGTGCAGCTTGGGCACAATATTTGTGTCCGGTATTCTCTTACTGCTATATACATGGGTCCATCCCGCCGACCTGGAAGGGTAGTATTGTGGTCCCATTATATAAAAAGGGACCAAAAAATTCGCCTGCTAGCTTTAGACAGATCGCATTACTGGATGCGACCGGAAAATTGTTTGCCAAGAGCATACTTATCTACCTTCAAGACTGGGCCTTTAGAAACGGTTTTGTCCCTGTGGAGCAAGCCGGGTTCCGTAAACATAGTGGTACCCTTGATAATATCACCGATCTGCAAACATTGATTGAAAAATATCCAATGAGCAGGGGTATGCCGTTATATACGGCTTTTATAGATTTCTCCACGTCTTTCGACCGGGTAGAACGTGGGACACTGTGGAGAAAATTGCCCACTATGGGGATACCCATGAATCTACTTAGGTTAATTATTGCATTGCATTCGTTAACTTGGACTCAGGTCCTATTGGGAGGAACTCGGGCCTGTCACGTAAAATAGAGACTCATAACGGGCTGAAGCAAGGGTGCCTTCTGGCCCCTCTTCTTTTCTCTCTTTATATTAATGATATGCCGAGTATGGTAGGGCTCTGTAAAGGGGACCCCCCCCCAAACTAGGAACTATGAAGTTGAGCTGCCTGCTATATGCGGATGATGCTATTTTATTAGACTTCCCTCCAATTGGACTTCAAAGACGGCTCACTGAGTTAGTAAGCTATTCAGAAGATTACTTTTTAAAAATAAATACTTTAAAAAGCAAAATTATGGTTTTTAGATATTGGGGATGCAGAGCCAGGAAAAATATGCACTGGTTCTTGGGGAATGGTAAACTTTCCATTGTGAAGTTATACCCATATTTAGGGAGAATTTTTACAAATACGTGCTCCAGTAGCGACCACATTAACCAATGCAGAGGAAAGGCAATCTCCCAGGCCTCCGCAATCAGCAGACTTTAGAAGCATTGCAGGAAAAGACATTTTGTACATGTTTTATCAGTTTATAAAATTAAAATACCTCCAGCATTGAGTGAAACAGTAGATGCCAAGCAGTGGGATATTTTCGAGAAAGTAGAGGGGTGTATTTGGCGCCAAATGTGTAATTTGAATCGCGCGGCACCCATAGCAGCGATTCAGATCGAATTTGGGCTACTTTCCACTTATGTGTTCTCTATGGCTGCGTGCTTAAGATGGAGCCAATGCACTATTGAATCGTTCTGAGAACCCTTTATGGGTAGCAATGCGAGAGGAAATTTTTGACACCTTGAAGGGAAAAAGTGTTCTTTTTAGGAATTACCAGATAGCCTTAAAATTGTTCGATTTTGAGTGTCAGTACGGGTGCTCTTCCTAAACAAGTTTTGAAAACTAGAATTAAAAAATCAATTTATGATGTATCGCGTAAAAGAGATACAGCACTGTGCGCAACGCATTGCAATAATGACCTTATAGTGGGGAGTAGTATTCATAAAAAGCCACAACCTTACGTTATATGGAATCTCCAACACGGAGTGCGCAGAATAATCCTGTTGCTCTGGTTGAATTTACTTCCCTTAGGAATTGTAACAGGAGCTTGGGAGGGTCTTCCTAGGCAGGAAAGACTCGATCACTTATGCTGTACTTGTGTACAGGATTTGACTCATGTTCTATTTGTTTGTCCGCCACTAAAACCCTTACGACGTAGATATTTAAGACCTTTTCTTCTAAAGTACAATATTGTTACAGCCGAGGAGGCCCGTAACTGTCTTCTGCCCCCCCCCCCCGCCCCTCCGAACAGGTCTGTTTTAAATTTTCTAGCTTTTTTAACAATTTTTAAATATATACTAGCAAAGATACTGGTTGTTCCGTTTAGTCGTAGTAGGCTGTATAGGTTCCCTTTATAGCTAATCTTAATGACTTTTATAAGTAGTATGAAGTGAAGTGAAGAGGAGGGCACAGTTGTAGAGACAGGAGTAATATTTATTGGTGGTACAGAGAGCCGTCCCAGCTGGTACAAGGCACAAGCAGCAACTGCCACTGACAGAACATTCAGGGCAGGATGTCTGCCAACACTCTAGGTGACATCACAGAACATTCATAGTCCTCTGCCAGTATCACATCACCACACCTCCCCCCTTTTGATAAAATAACTGTAGGATAGTGAAAGGGGAAAGTATACCTAAAGGAAAAGCGGCTAGTGAGAACAGAAAACAAAGTGAATAGCAAAGTAATAAAACTTATACATAGTCTTGTAATTTTCGTGGTCTAACATGGATTCTGGTGCTCTTCCTAACACCATCCCCCCCTGAAACATTTTGGTTGACCTTGACAGTTTCAGAATGAATACAAGGATCTTTGGCGACACGAGAAGTACTCCACCAATTTCCATTAGACAACTTAACAGCGTTCTTACGGATTTCTACAATTTGTTGTGATTCTAGAAATTTAGAAAAACCTTTTCTTACTGAGATAGGATTTTTGACCCTGACCCAGTCTCCAACACGGAGTCTGTGAGTTTCTTTCGTGGTGGAGAATTGATGAGGTTTGGAACAAGCTTCAGTGGAAGTTTTCTTGGCAGATTCCCACATCCACCTCATGTCGCAACCTTGATGAAAGGATTTGACCATCCAGAAGGGATATACTTGGGAGGAAGCTTTTCTGCCCCTCATAAGTTCGAAGAGAGAAAAATTGGTAACAACATGAGGTGAGGTGCGATATGACCAGACAAGATCCTTCACGGCTTGAAAAACACAGGACTTTGATCTAAAGGCTGCCTGCAGACACTCCACTACAATCCTGTTAAACCTCTCAGCTTTGCCATTACTTTGTGGATGGTAAAGTGGAGTCCTGGTGTGTTTGATGCCACAAGAGTGCAGAAATGAATTCATTTCTTGTGAAATGAATTGAACACCATTATCGGTCAAAATTTCCTCAGGATATCCCTCCCTGAGGAGGATGGCATTCAAACAGTTAATAACGCTCTTGGAATTGGGTGTAGTAATGGGTTCAACCTCCACCCACCTGGACAGATGATCAATGAGGACTAAAAGTATTTGGAGTTGGAAGGAAGAACATGAAACGGTCCAAGAAAATCCATACCAAGTCTTTGCCAAGCTCTGCCAGGAGGGGGTACGGGAGATTCAACTGTACCTTCGAGTACTAGGACTTTGTCGCTAGCATTGCAGCGTGAACATTGCCTTACCAAGTCATCAATTTGCGTGTCCATTCTAGGCCACCAGAAGTCGGTCCTGACTTTCCTCTTTGTAAAAATTGCTCCAAGATGACCAGAATGTGCGGCTAGAATGATCTTTTCTCGATAGCAAGAAGGAGGAATGAGTTTGCCACCTCTGACTACTTTTCCACCTTCCATTGAAAGCTCATCACCAACTTTCCAGAACATCTGTAGATCGGGTGAGAGACTCCTCTCTTTGGGCCAGCCTTTCTTAATTAAGGATGCAACTTCTTTGAGAATGGGATCCTTGTCAATCTGCACAATCCAATCTTCTTCTGCAAAGGACAAGTTATCTTGACCAATAAGTGCCACAAAACACTCTTCGACTTCAGTTTCCCAGTCTTGTTCATCTGTGTCTGAAATGGGGAGTCTTGATAGGCAGTCCGCTCTACAGTTCTTTCCTCCAGGAATATATTCTACAGTGAAAGTGTATTCTAGGAGTTTCGTGGATAACCGTGCTAAACGAGCGGTGGTGCGTTTGACGTTTTTACCAGAGAGGATATCAACTAGAGGACGATGGTCAGTCTTGAGGATGAAGGATCTGCCCCATACATATGGTTTGAATTTTTCAATGCTCCAAACACAGGCTAAGAGTTCTTTTTCAATAACGGAATATTTCCGTTCAACAGGACGAAGAGTCCTGGAAGCAAATCCCACTGTGTGCTCTTTCCCATCAGCATATTGCGAAAGAACAGCTCCCAGACCATACTCAGAAGCATCAACAGTGACAATGGTTTGCTTTCCTTCTACAAATGCTTGCAGAGCAGGGGCTTGAACTATGTGGTCTTTGATGGACTGGAAACCTTTTTGACACTCCTCGGACCATACATAGGTTGCTCCTTTCTTTAGTAGCGCCCTGAAACACTCTGTGGTCTTGGCAAAGTCTTTCATAAAATTAGAATAGAATTCACAGAGGCCAAGAAAGGACATGAGTTGGTCCTTGTTTTGGGGAGAAGGTGCGTCAACTATGCTCTTTATTAGACCTGGTCTGGGTTTGATGCCGTGTTCGGAAATGACGTGGCCTAAGTACTCGATCTCTTTTACATTGAAGGTACATTTGCTTTTTTGTAAGGTGACTCCTCTGTTTGCTAGAAAGTTGAATACTTGATCAATGACAGAATCATGCTCGGCTTCAGTTTTGGTGAATATCAGAATGTCGTCTTGGAAAACAACAACATGGGGATTGTGATGGAACATCTCAGTCATCAATCTTTGGAATACGGCAACAGCCGAGGCGAGACCAAAGGGGAGGCGGCAAAATTGAAATACACCATCCGGAGTAACGAAAGCTGTGAGGTGTCGGGACTGAGGATGTAGTTCGACTTGATGGTAGGCAGCCTTAAGATCGAGTTTCGTGTACCATGAGGAGGAACTACTTTGGCGATGAGATCTTCAATACGTGGGAGAGGAAAACCGTCAACCCAGATGGCTTCATTAAGGCTCCTCAAGTCGACACACATCCTCAGGTCCCCAGACCTCTTCTTGGCCAAAACAATGGGTGAAAGCCAGAGAGTGGACTCAACTTTTTCGATTATGCCTTGGTCACATAATGTTTGTAAATGCTTGGAGAGATCACCTCTAATGCTCAAAGGTACATTGCGCAGTTTATGCTTGATGGGCACTGCATTTTCTTTTATTCTAATGAAGTGTTGAAAGTTTGTGATTTTGCCTAGACGGTCCTCAAAATTTTACTGTACTTGTGTTCCCAAGCACTTGCCAATTGAGTACTGGACAGAGAGCCAATATCTCTAGTGGGAGAAAAATGATTATGGTCGGATTGATGGTCAATAAAAACTGGGTTGGGTAAGCCAGGTTTGATGGTTAGACCAAACTCAGCCTGATGGATAAGACCAAGAACATTGATCCCACGTTTAGCCACATACACTTTACCACTGATGACTACTCCAAGAACACTTATTTTAGCCCAGAAGTAGCCTAGCAAATCAATCCTACTGCCTTCAAAGGCTACTGTAAGTATGTCAGGAGGTAACAAACTCTTAGTGGACCAAAATTTTATGTACTTGTCTTGAGACACGATGGTGATGCGTGCTCCTGTGTCAACAAGGAGCTGAATATGATTAGTCTCAATAGTAACCTCAACTTCGGGATCAGGAATGTGTTGCATAGTACATTTGTCAGAGCAGTTCCTGACTACTACAACACTCTTGATTCGTGACATCATCATCAAATTGGTCATCATAATCATCGAGTACACATCTTACACTTCTTCTTCTTCCCCCCATACAAACTTTTGTAAAGTGACCCATTTTACCACATTGGCCACACTGTTGATTAATAGCAGGACAGTTTTTGAAAGAAGAAACATGCATGGATGACCCACACCTATAACAACTTATTCTGTAATTAGATTGTCTGTTAGGTGTGAAGATTTTTCCACCTCTGTTTGGTGTGAAGTTTCTCCCACCCCTAGATATGGTAGATCCTCTAGAGATGTTTGGGAGAGAAGGAGAAGAAAAAGGAGTTTTAGTAGTAACAGCACCAGAAATACTGGAATTAGATAAAGCAGATTCAAGTTGCTTAGCATCTTCCATTGAGTTTTCAATACTCTTGGCAATGTCCACTGCTTCATCTAGAGTAGGGTCTTTACAAGTGAGTAACTTTTCTTGGATCTTTTTGCAGTAGCATCGTGCAACGAGTTGATCAGTAAAATTGTCAATCACATTTTGCAGCAAGAACTTTTAAGGCTGTAATGAAAGTGTTTATACTTTCATTGGGTTTTTGTGTTCTTGTAAAAAATGTGTATCTATGTACAACAATGTTTTTAGTTTTAGTAAAATACTTGTCCAATTGCATTACCGCTATATCGAATTCATCGGGGTCTTCACCTTCAGGTGGTTCATAAGGAGGTAGATGGTCAAACACATTTTGACCCTCGACTCCCAAATGATAATACATAAGATTCTTCTTCCTTTCAGGTCTAAATCTTTGACCATCAATCGCGCCTAAATATACTTTAAAGGATCTAATCCATAGTTTCCATTCAAGTTGCGGTTCTCCGGGTTCTTGTAAGAAAGGCGCAGGAGCTGTGACGCTCTGCATGTCTGTGAAGAAAAGAGAATGGAGTAAAGAAGAAGAATTTAGAGAGAGAACTGGAACGAAGGAAAAGAGTAAGAGAAAAGAAAAAAAAATGGAGAAAGAAAGAGAAGAATGGAGATGAAGAGAATATGGTGTAACGAAGTAAAAATGAGTGTGTGTCACAGAAGTAACACACTGAATATTGATGAAGTTGATGATGCAGTTCACAATTAGGCCACAGGATGGCAGTCTCGCACTGTGATGGTGGTCTTGTCAATATACTTTAATGGATGCAAAATAACTGTGTGTGTCAGTGCAAATAATAATAGCAATAAGAGTATAAAGACATACGATGAAAAATGCTGTGCGTGTCAGCGAAATTGCAGGCAAAGGGGTATATTAACACGCAAAAGAGCTGTGCGTGTCAGCGCAGAAAGAAAGAAGAAAGCTTTCCCTTTAAAATTAAAACGTAATGTCAGGCGTCAAGACAATCTGCTCAGCCAGTCAAAGGTTGGCCAAATCAGGAAAGCTGGAGAAAATCCGATTACACTGTTCCACACACTAAGACGCTGCCGCTAATAGAAAAAAAAAAAAACGTTATTGAAGTTGAACAAAGTGATTGGCAAAGCGGGCACAGGCCTTGATGAGAGACGCCAATGCCAACATGGCGGCACGTTCCCTGAGGTTTGTGCCGGGTGGCTCAAGGCACGCTTGTACAGCAGAGCGTCCTTCTGCAGCACCAAGCGTCAGATCGTCACAGAGGGAGCCGGGAACCAACAGCACGTCAATAGAATGCAGGTAAGGGCTCGAGCCACGTATATTTTAAACGTGAAGGTGGAGGTTGAGCTGCCAAAAGAGCTTACCAAAGTTGGTAATGTGGAAAAGAAATGACCACATAAGTCCAAAACTGAACAAATAACCCACACCTGGCATGCTTCAAATGAAGTATCACTGTTGTAAATGTTCAAAGCTCTACTCCGTGTGCGCCCGTGACCACAGCTGTCAAAATGCCGAAAAGAGTCCTCTTTGTCGTGCTAGACAATGTGTAGTGATCCCTGCACACGCGTTGTAGAGACAGACATGTCGAAAGTAAAGTCAGGGAGCGCAGAGAAAGTCCCTCGCAGCAAGTAGAAATACAGCTCAAAAGAAGCGCTTGGAAAAATTATAAAGATGGGTACGGCTCTCTGTACTGATTCAGGCAGGAGTGCCTTGGTAAGGAAGTAATAAAAAAAAATGTTGTACTCACAGCTGCATTCCCATCAATCAGGCTAGAAATACTTGTACCAAAGCCCACAAAGATCATCAGCAAATAGAGATGGCTGTGGGTGGATCCCGTCTTCTGTCGCCACTGAAGTGAAGTGAAGAGGAGGACACAGTTGTAGAGACAGGAGTAATATTTATTGGTGGTACAGAGAGCCGTCCCAGCTGGTACAAGGCACAAGCAGCAACTGCCACTGACAGAACATTCAGGGCAGGGTGTCTGCCAACACTCTAGGTGACATCACAGAACATTCATAGGCCTCTGCCAGTATCACATCACCACATAGTACTTCTGGCTAGCCTTTACTAGAAGGTTGAAAGTGTTATTGCTATAATATGTCTGTTATTAATTTTGTCTTGGTCGCATCTGAAAAGGGTTTGCTTTTTTCTTTTTTTCTTTCGGATATTGGTGCTTAGTTGCGGCCTTGCACTTCGATTTTGTGTATGCTGCTACCGTATGTACAATTGTATATCTATCAATCTAAGATTTTGATATTTGAGCACTTGCACTTTCTTGTCTCCCTGTATGCTGCTAGTTATTGCGTACTGTACTCTGAAGCCTGGATTTTTTTTTAAATTGTTTTTACTCCTGTATTTTAACTCTCAATCTGCCCCATAAGCTTTGAATTTGAAAGGACTCTGAAATTGATTTTGTGCCTACATTGCGCCTCTCTCCTTTTAACATGTCATTCGAATCTTTTATTATTTTATGAAAAAGGAATCTTTCCTTTTTAAGTGATGGTTGTATTAATAACTTGGATATATGTTTTTATGTGGAACTCTTCGGAGTTCCAAATCATAATAAATAAATTGAATTGTATTGCAAGCTCATTTATCCCATGTAAATGATTTTCACTCAATCAGATCCAACCACTCTGGTAAATGTATGTAGATTTTTTCTCTGCAAGTTTACCTTTTGCAAAGCTTTTCTGTGCTTATGGAATTTGTTTGCTAATTTGCTCTCTGCTTTTTGCAGATCTCTTAGGGCCCAGTTCACGGAGTATTCAAGTATGAACGGAGTACTTCATCTGCCTCATAATACTTTTACCATTTGTTAGGTCTCGGGCCTAGCGTTGCAGTGCGCAGCCCTGCTCGCGCAGCGCGAGACCTTTTGTATGGGCTTCAGAAAGCTAACCACACGCTCGTGCGTGTGGTTTTGCTTTCGGAAGCCCACATTGGCTGTAGTGTGCTTTTTAAAAAATAAAAACGGCACGCAATTGGGCAAAGGCGGGCGCATGTCCCGCCTTTGCTCCGCCCATTCCCGTCCGTGTCTAGGACGCGCATCAGCGCGCGGCACAGACGACAGGCTCCCTCGCCCCCCGCTCCTCTGTGGTGCACGCGCACCACTGGTTTCGATTCCCGCGTTCGGCTCCTCTGTGGTGCGCGCGCACCACAGTTTTCGATTCCGTGCTTGTTTTTAATTGCAAGCATATGGCCATCATGTTTAGGTGGTGTTTTCTTTTTTTTCTTTCTTTTAACCTTTTGTGTCATGCACTTGTAATTTGAAAGAAATAATTGTTGTACCAGCATAAGACCAGACCTCCTAGCTTTGCCAATGCTCGTTTCCTCATTGAAGGTGAGCGTTCCAGAACAGACCAGCTCTGTACCCCATCTTACGGCAGGATGTGCACACGTTTCTTTCCGCTGGGGCGGTGGCGAGCCGCTATGAGGTCATGGGACCCTCCTGCCTCGGCCGCGTGAGTGACGGGTCTGCAGGCGCCTCTTCCGTTTGAAGGTGGGTGTCCTAGAACAGCCCTGCTGCCCTGGAATGCCCAGGCTGCTATTTTTACGGCCCCTTGTTATTCTGGCGGTACCCTGCGGCCACCTGCAGGTGGCCCTGCCCGCATCACTCACCGAAGAAACAAAACTGACCAGAAGGGTCCAAGCTACGTGGTGCAGCACGCAGTGGTGGCAGGTCACTGGGCCCAGCTGCGGACTCGCCGTCTCTGCTCCGCTCTGGGTCCCCGCAGTGATCGTCGCAAGGACCATCCAGGCACTGGAGAAGAAGAATGCCGCAGCACCCCAGTGAGGACGAAGCCTTTGCCACAGCACCACCTGCTAGCTGCAAGTGCACACCGCACCATCAATCAATCAATCAATCATGTCACTTATAAAGCGCACTACATACCCGCGAGGGTCTCAAGGCACTGGGGGAAGTGGGGGGTGGTGCTGCTACTGATCGAAGAGCCAGGTCTTGAGGAGTCTTCTGAAGGCCAGTAGGTCTTGGGTCTGTCGGAGGTTGGTGGGGAGGGTGTTCCAGGTCTTGGCGGCGAGGTGGGAGAAGGATCTGCCGCCGGCGGTCGTTTTCCGGATGCGGGGGACTGTGGCGAGGCTGGTCGAGCGGAGCTGGCGGGTGGGGGTGTAGAAGCTGAGTCGTCTGTTGAGGTAGGCTGGTCCGGAGTTGTGGAGTGCTTTGTGTGCGTGGGTGAGGAGCTTGAAGGTTATCCTCTTGTTGACAGGGAGCCAGTGCAGGTCTCTCAGGTGGGGTGTGATGTGGCTGCGTCGGGGGATGTCGAGGATAAGACGTGCAGAGGCGTTCTGGATGCGTTGCAGCCGTCTCAGGAGCTTAGCCGTCGTTCCTGCGTAGAGGGCGTTTCCGTTGTCCAGCCTGCTGGTGACGAGGGCCTGGGTGACTGTTTTTCTTGTTTCGGTGGGGATCCACTTGAAGATCCTGCGGAGCATTCGGAGGATGTTGAAGCAGGATGAGGAAACGGCGTTGACCTGCTTAGTCATGGAGAGGGTGGGGTCGAGGATGACCCCTAGGTTGCGTACGTGGTCGGTGGGTGGCGGGGCTGTTCCCAGTGATGTTGGCCACCAGGAGTCGTCCCAGGCTGAAGGGTTGGAACCAAGGATGAGGACCTCCGTCTTGTCCGAGTTCAGCTTCAGGCGGCTGGTCCTCATCCATTCGGCGGCGGCCTTCATTCCTTCGTGGAGGTGGGCTTTGGCGGTGTGAGGGTCTTTGGTGAGGGAGAGGATCAGCTGGGTGTCGTCGGCGTAGGAGATGATGTTGAGGTTGTGCTGTCGGGCGACGTGGGCGAGGGGTGCCATGTAGATGTTGAACAGCGTTGGGCTGAGGGAGGAGCCTTGGGGTACGCCGCAGATGATCTTGGTGGCCTTGGATCGGAAGGGGGCGAGGCGGACGCTTTGTGTTCTGCCGGAAAGGAAGGATGTGGTCCAGTCCAGGGCCTTCTCTTGGATCCCGGCGTCGTGAAGGCGTGTTCGTAGTGTGTGGTGGCAGACCGTGTCGAAGGCGGCTGATAGGTCCAGGAGGATGAGGGCTGCTGTTTCTCCGTTGTCTAGCAGGGTCCTGATGTCATCGGTGGCGGCGATGAGGGCGGTTTCGGTGCTGTGGTTGCTGCGGAAGCCGGACTGGGAAGGGTCCAGGATGTTGTTCTCCTCGAGGTAGCGGGTCAGTTGTTTGTTGACGATTTTCTCGGTGACCTTCGCGGGGAACGGGAGCAGAGAGATGGGTCGGAAGTTCTTGAGGTCCTTGGGGTCTGCCTTGGGTTTCTTGAGTAAGGCGGTGATCTCGGCGTGCTTCCAGCTTTCCGGGAAGGTTGCTGTCTCGGAGATGTTGATTATTTTCCGGAGATGGGGCGCGATGGCTGTACTGGCTTTGTTGAAGATGTGGTGAGGGCACGGGTCTAGCGGTGAACCGGAGTGGATGGTGTTCATGATCTCGCTGGTGTCCTCGTCGTTGATGTTGGTCCAGGAGAGCAGGCGGTTGGTGGTTGTGGGGGCAGTGGTCTCGGTGGTTGCCGGGGCGGTCGTGGTGTTGAAGCTGTCGTGGATGTCGGCGATTTTGCGGTGGAAGAAGGTGGCCAGTGAGTCGCACAGGTCTCGCGACGGCTGGATGTCGTTGGAGCTGGGGTTGGAGAGTTCCTTCACGATGTTGAAGAGCTCTTTGCTGTTGTGTGCGTTGTTGTCTAGGCAGTCTTTGAGTGAGGCCCTTTTGGCGGATCTGATGAGGTGATGGTGACTGCGGGTGGCGCTCTTGTGGGCGGCGTAGCTGTCCGCTGTCCGTTCGTGGAGCCAGATCTTCTCCAGTTTTCGGCATGTTCGTTTGGAGGCCTGGAGGTCTTTGGTGAACCAGGTGGCTTTCTTGCTGGTGTGGCTGTTGGGCGGATTCTTGAGCGGGGCGAGGTGTTGGCGCAGTCGTCGATCCACTGTCTGAGGTTGAGGGCGGCGGTGTCGGGGTCGGAGGGTTTGGCGGGTGGGCTCAGGGCGAGGTTGTGGTTAGCTGGTCTTCCGTGACTCTGCTCCAGCAGCGGCGAGGCATTTGTTCGGTGCGGTGGTGCGTGGTGGGCTTCCTGTAGGTGAAGTGGATGCAGTGGTGGTCAGTCCAGTGGGGTTCGGAGGTGTGGTTGAAGGAGACGTGTGGGCTTGCGGAAAAGATGGAGTCTAGCGTGTGGCCGGCGGGCGTGGGTGGGTGTAGTCACGAGCTGTCCGAGTCCGAGGGTGGCGAGGTTGTCGATCAGGGTGGTGGAGTTGGTGTCCTTGTTGTTCTCGAGGTGGAAGTTCAGGTCCCCGAGGAGGATGTAGTCCGTGGAGGCGATGGCGTGTGTGCTGACGAAGTCAGCGATGGAATCGCTGAACTGTGGTCGGGGTCCGGGGGTCTGTAGATGAGGGTTCCTCTGAGGGTGGTGTTGGGATCGGTGTGGATCTGGAAGTGCATGTGTTCGGCGGTGCTGAGGGTGTCGTCGGTGTTGGTTGAGACTCTGAGGGTGTTCCTGTGGACGATGGCGATGCCTCCTCCGACTCCGTTGGTGCGGTCCCTGCGGGTGATCTTGTATCCGTCCGGGATGGCAATGGCGATGTCGGGGGCTGAAGCGGGATTCAGCCAGGTCTCCGTCAGGAATGCGACGTCTGGGGAGGTTGAGTCGAGAAGGTCCCAGAGTTCGATGGCGTGTTTGCGGGCGGAGCGAGTGTTGAGGAGGATGCATCTGAGGTAGTTGGGTTCTTTCCTGGGCGGTGGTTTGGCGGGGCGGGTGCTGGCGAAGCTGCAGTTCCGGCAGGTGAAGGGCCCTTGGGTGCGCTTCGGGGTGGCCTGGTAGCAGGCGTGATCTTTTCCGGGGTTCAGTGCGTGGAGGGTGCTGGCGTCGTATCGGCGTCTGTTGATGTGGCGGGCGCGGGGGATGCGCGGACCAGGGGGTCTGGCGCTGGGCGCGGTCACGGCGCGGACGGGCGCAGACGGGCTTGCCTTAGGCGCGCCTTGCCCGCTGCGCGCGGCCGCACAGCGGCCGCCATAAATGGGGAGGTGGGAGGGAGGAGCAGGGAATGGGGCAGCGAATGGGCAGTGAGGGGGCGGGGCCGCAGGGGCGCAGCGGCGGGAAACAGGCACAGAAGGGAAAACGAGCACAATCAGGGCATCAAGGGGGCACAGAAAGGAGAAAAAAACGAGCACAATCAGGGGCAGCAAGGGGGCACAGAAAGGAGAAAAAAACGAGCACAATCAGGGGCAGCAAGGGGGCACAGAAAGGAGAAAAAACAAGCACAATCAGGGGCAGCAAGGGGGCACACAAAGGAAAAACGAGCACAATCAGGGGCGGCAAGGGGGGGGCACAGAAAGGAAAAACGAGCACAATCAGGGGCAGCAAGGGGGGCACAGAGAGGAAAAACAAGCACAATCAGGGGCAGCAAGGGGGCACAGAAAGGAGAAAAAAACAAGCACAATCAGTGGCAGCAAGGGGGCACAGAAAGGAAAACGAGCACAATCAGGGGCAGCAAGGGGGGCACAGAAAGGAAAAACGAGCACAATCAGGGGCAGCAAGGGGGCACAGAAAGGAAAAACAAGCACAATCAGGGGCAGCAAGGGGGGCACAGAAAGGAAAAACGAGCACAATCAGGGGCAGCAGCAGGGCACACAGACGGAGCTGTGTGGTGGGGAGCGACCTACCAGTCAAGGTCAGGGGTCGCTCTCTTCACCACGCAGCGGCCGCCATAAATGGGGAGGTGGGAGGGAGGAGCAGGGAATGGGGCAGCGAATGGGCAGTGAGGGGGCGGGGCCGCAGGGGCGCAGCGGCGGGAAACAGGCACAGAAGGGAAAACGAGCACAATCAGGGCATCAAGGGAGCACAGAAAGGAGAAAAAAACGAGCACAATCAGGGCATCAAGGGAGCACAGAAAGGAGAAAAAACGAGCACAATCAGGGGCAGCAAGGGGGCACAGAAAGGAGAAAAAAACGAGCACAATCAGGGGCAGCAAGGGGGCACAGAAAGGAGAAAAAAACGAGCACAATCCAGGGGCGGCAAGGGGGGCACAGAAAGGAAAAACGAGCACAATCAGGGGCAGCAAGGGGGGCACAGAAAGGAAAAACGAGCACAATCAGGGGCAGCAAGGGGGCACAGAAAGGAGAAAAAAACGACCACAATCAGGGGCAGCAAGGGGGCACAGAAAGGAAAACGACCACAATCAGGGGCAGCAAGGGGGGGGCACAGAAAGGAAAAACGAGCACAATCAGGGGCAGCAAGGGGGCACAGAAAAGGAAAAACGAGCACAATCCGGGGCAGCAAGGAGGGGCACAGAAAGGAAAAACGAGCACAATCAGGGGCAGCAGCAGGGCACACAGACGGAGCTGTGTGGTGGGGGAGCAACCTACCAGTCAAGGTCAGGGGTCGCTCTCTTCACCACGCAGCGGCCGCCATAAATGGGGAGGTGGGAGGGAGGAGCAGGGAATGGGGCAGCAAATGGGCAGTGAGGGGGCGGGGCCGCAGGGGCGCAGCGGCGGGAAACAGGCACAGAAGGGAAAACGAGCACAATCAGGGCATCAAGGGGGCACACACCATGTGTGCAGCGACGTTCCTATGAGCCCAGAGAGCCCTTTTGATGCCAGGATTCACCCCCCTCGTGGGCGCTGAATGAGGAGTGCCAGGTGAGTGCCACGAGGCTGCCCCGACATTGCCACTGACTGTACCACAAGCCAGCGGAGGTCAGTGGGAGGCCCGCCCTAGGGGATCAGTGTATCGAAGACTGCTGCTGGTGGGAGAGGATGATTATATAAAGAAGTAGGGTATTAGAAAAAGCTAGACCTTTCAACAAAAATGTTTCCTCTTTGCTCCCAGGAAGGATACGAGGGCGGCTGTGTCCCACTTGCGTTTCTAGCTTTATTCCCGCGGACAGTGGCACTTTTGTAAAATATCCTAACCCCCGGTAAACTTATGAGCGCAAAATGTCAACTTTGCCACTCGAGGATTTCATTCAGTCTCAATTTTTTTCTTTGATATTCTGACACTTTTGCAAATCTCAACATAAAATGTCTAATGGCTGAAAACGCCGAAAAGCCAAGAGTGCCAGTAGACTATGGGGTGATCAGGTCATGCGTGGGGTGAACAGTATAAGCGACGGTGCAGGCCGAGCCGCGCGCTCTGCCCTGACGTAGAATGTCAAAATAGACCCTGATTTACAGCCACGGCCTACTTGACGGCACGGGGATGCTGCTGCCTCTTTAGGTCTGACTTGAGTGCTTGCTGATTGGTGCCTATTGTTACAATTTTTTTAACATATGCATACCATATAGTGAGTGGGGGTTGGCTCCTCCAAGTGTAGTAATGTGTCATGCAGTTTGGTGTATCCCTCCACCTACCATCCATTTCTTGCATTACAGTGCACGCGGAACCATTCTACAGCGCAGGAATGCACTGAATTGCTGCTCATTTAATTATTTGACTCAAATTCTATATACAGTCGTTTTATATGTTTTTGTTTCTACTGCGATACAAAAGGGGATGATGGACGGAACGTTTGAGCCAATCAAACACTCACCCCCAGTCAACTGATCTGGGTTTAATCCATCATCATTCTTTAGCTCACTCCACCAACCCAGTTCAGACATGGCCATATGCAAATCAGTCTGACCCTGTGCCTCATGGGAACAGTCAGCCGAACTGCCAAGCCATGTCTTCCCTGGACCGGAAACAAGCATCCTAGGACCGGTTTCTGGCATTCCAGCCGTCATCAGCCAGGCTTGCTTGAATCCAGTGGCAAAGTGAGCAAGGGACCCACGTCTGGGCATACTCCGCCAACTTAGGGCGAACAAAGCGATACAAGGGGATGATGGACGGAACGTTTGAGCCAATCAAACACTCACCCCAGTCAACTGATCTGGGTTTAATCCATCATCATTCTTTAGCTCACTCCACCACCCCAGTTCAGACATGGCCATATGCAAATCAGTCTGACCCTGTGCCTCATGGGAACAGTCCAGCCCGAACTGCCAAGCCATGTCTTCCCTGGACCGGAAACAAGCATCCTAGGACCGGTTTCTGGCATTCCAGCCGTCATCAGCCAGGCTTGCTTGAATCCAGTGGCAAAGTGAGCAAGGGACCCACGTCTGGGCATACCCCGCCAACTTAGGGCGAACAAAGCGATACAAATGGGGATGATGGACGGAACGCTTGAGCCAATCAAACACTCACCCCAGTCAACTGATCTGGGTTTAATCCATCATCATTCTTTAGCTCACTCCACCACCCCAGTTCAGACATGGCCATATGCAAATCAGTCTGACCCTGTGCCTCATGGGAACAGTCCAGCCCGAACTGCCAAGCCTTGTCTTCCCTGGACCGGAAACAAGCATCCTAGGACCGGTTTCTGGCATTCCAGCCGTCATCAGCCAGGCTTGCTTGAATCCAGTGGCAAAGTGAGCAAGGGACCCACGTCTGGGCATACCCCCGCCAACTTAGGGCGAACAAAGCGATACAAAAGGGGATGATGGACGGAACGTTTGAGCCAATCAAACACTCACCCCCAGTCAACTGATCTGGGTTTAATCCATCATCATTCTTTAGCTCACTCCACCACTCACTCCTCCACCACCCCAGTTCAGACATGGCCATATTCAAATCAGTCTGACCCTGTGCCTCAACAGGATGCTTGTTTCCGGTCCAGGGAAGACATGGCTTGGCAGTTCGGTGCTGGACTGTTGCCACTGGGGTGGTGGAGTGAGCTAAAGAATGATGATGGATTAAACCCAGATCAGTTGACTGGGGGTGAGTGTTTGATTGGCTCAAACGTTCCGTCCATCATCCCCTTTGTATCGCTTTGTTCGCCCCTAAGTTGGCGGGGGTATGCCCAGACGTGGGTCCCTTGCTCACTTTGCCACTGGATTCAAGCAAGCCTGGCTGATGACGGCTGGAATGCCAGAAACCGGTCCCAGGATGCTTGTTTCCGGTCCAGGGAAGACATGGCTTGGCAGTTCGGGCTGGACTGTTCCCATGAGGCACAGGGTCAGACTGATTTGCATATGGCCATGTCTGAACTGGGGTGGCGGAGTGAGCTAAAGAATGATGATGGATTAAACCCAGATCAGTTGACTGGGGTGAGTGCTTGCAATGTTCAACACTCCGTCCATCATCCCCTTTGGTCTTGCTATGTTCGCCCTGAGTTGGCAGGGTATGCCCAGACGTGGGTCCCTTGCTCACTTTGCCACTGGATTCAAGCAAGCCTGGCTGATGACGGCTGGAATGCCAGAAACCGGTCCTAGGATGCTTGTTTCCGGTCCAGGGAAGACATGGCTTGGCAGTTCGGTGCTGGACTGTTCCCATGAGGCACAGGGTCAGACTGATTTGCATATGGCCATGTCTGAACTGGGGTGGTGGAGTGAGCTAAAGAATGATGATGGATTAAACCCAGATCAGTTGACTGGGAGTGAGTGTTTGATTGGCTCAAACGTTCCGTCCATCATCCCCTTTGTATCGCTTTGTTCGCCCTAAGTTGGCGGGGGTATGCCCAGACGTGGGTCCCTTGCTCACTTTGCCACTGGATTCAAGCAAGCCTGGCTGATGACGGCTGGAATGCCAGAAACCGGTCCCAGGATGATTGTTTCCGGTCCAGGGAAGACATGGCTTGGCAGTTCGGGCTGGACTGTTCCCATGAGGCACAGGGTCAGACTGATTTGCATATGGCCATGTCTGAACTGGGGTGGCGGAGTGAGCTAAAGAATGATGATGGATTAAACCCAGATCAGTTGACTGGGGGTGAGTGCTTGCAATGTTCAACACTCCGTCCATCATCCCCTTTGGTCTTGCTATGTTCGCCCTAAGTTGGCAGGGTATGCCCAGACGTGGGTCCCTTGCTCACTTTGCCACTGGATTCAAGCAAGCCTGGCTGATGACGGCTGGAATGCCAGAAACCGGTCCTAGGATGCTTGTTTCCGGTCCAGGGAAGACATGGCTTGGCAGTTCGGTGCTGGACTGTTCCCATGAGGCACAGGGTCAGACTGATTTGCATATGGCCATGTCTGAACTGGGGTGGTGGAGTGAGCTAAAGAATGATGATGGATTAAACCCAGATCAGTTGACTGGGGGTGAGTGTTTGATTGGCTCAAACGGTCCGTCCATCATCCCCTTTTGTATCGCTTTGTTCGCCCTAAGTTGGCGGGGGTATGCCCAGACGTGGGTCCCTTGCTCACTTTGCCACTGGATTCAAGCAAGCCTGGCTGATGACGGCTGGAATGCCAGAAACCGGTCCTAGGATGCTTGTTTCCGGTCCAGGGAAGACATGGCTTGGCAGTTCGGTGCTGGACTGTTCCCATGAGGCACAGGGTCAGACTGATTTGCATATGGCCATGTCTGAACTGGGGTGGTGGAGTGAGCTAAAGAATGATGATGGATTAAACCCAGATCAGTTGACTGCGGGTGAGTGTTTGATTGGCTCAAACGTTCCGTCCATCATCCCCTTTTGTATCGCTTTGTTCGCCCTAAGTTGGCGGGGTATGCCCAGACGTGGGTCCCTTGCTCACTTTGCCACTGGATTCAAGCAAGCCTGGCTGATGACGGCTGGAATGCCAGAAACCGGTCCTAGGATGCTTGTTTCCGGTCCAGGGAAGACATGGCTTGGCAGTTCGGGTGCTGGACTGTTCCCATGAGGCACAGGGTCAGACTGATTTGCATATGGCCATGTCTGAACTGGGGTGGTGGAGTGAGCTAAAGAATGATGATGGATTAAACCCAGATCAGTTGACTGGGGGTGAGTGTTTGATTGGCTCAAACGTTCCGTCCATCATCCCCTTTTGTATCGCTTTGTTCGCCCTAAGTTGGCGGGGGTATGCCCAGACGTGGGTCCCTTGCTCACTTTGCCACTGGATTCAAGCAAGCCTGGCTGATGACGGCTGGAATGCCAGAAACCGGTCCTAGGATGCTTGTTTCCGGTCCAGGGAAGACATGGCTTGGCAGTTCGGTGCTGGACTGTTCCCGTGAGGCACAGGGTCAGACTGATTTGCATATGGCCATGTCTGAACTGGGGTGGTGGAGTGAGCTAAAGAATGATGATGGATTAAACCCAGATCAGTTGACTGGGGGTGAGTGTTTGATTGGCTCAAACGTTCCGTCAATCATCCCCTTTTGTATCGCTTTGTTCGCCCTAAGTTGGCGGGGGTATGC
Organism: Calotriton arnoldi; assembly: GCA_963921515.1. Classification (NCBI taxonomy): domain Eukaryota; kingdom Metazoa; phylum Chordata; class Amphibia; order Caudata; family Salamandridae; genus Calotriton; species Calotriton arnoldi. Next base: position 2,267,094 of record CAWUFW010001043.1, read on the forward strand.
CCAGACGTGGGTCCCTTGCTCACTTTGCCACTGGATTCAAGCAAGCCTGGCTGATGACGGCTGGAATGCCAGAAACCGGTCCTAGGATGCTTGTTTCCGGTCCAGGGAAGACATGGCTTGGCAGTTCGGTGCTGGACTGTTCCCATGAGGCACAGGGTCAGACTGATTTGCATATGGCCATGTCTGAACTGGGGTGGTGGAGTGAGCTAAAGAATGATGATGGATTAAACCCAGATCAGTTGACTGGGGGTGAGTGTTTGATTGGCTCAAACGTTCCGTCCATCATCCCCTTTTGTATCGCTTTGTTTCTACTGCAGCAGTGTTTTGTATGGAATCCATCTATTGGCTTTCCAAAGCTTCTTTTTTTGCTTATTTTGATTTGACTGCATCCTGGTTGGGTAATACCTACTCGTTGTATGTCTGTATGATAGCTTGGTGGTTGGAGCACCTGCAACAAAGACGTGTTACTTGAAGGTGAGAAGTTAACACCCAGCAGGCCCCACTCCGGCTCGTGCTATAGAAATAGGCAACATTATATTTACAAAGACACAAATCTAACAAAACGCTCTTTAAAATATGATTAAGGGCTAAGTAAATACCGAGTGCCCGGCTTACTAAAATAGGTGAAGCTTATACCGATATGTAAGTTACACTGCAGTGTGAGTTACACCCATTTCTATGCCATTTATGCTCCTTTCTTACTCAGACTGGTGTAATTTGTGCATGCACGAAGGAACTCACAAAAGTGAATGATATTAACAAATAAAGGGGGCCTAAACTTGTCTTCCTATGCCAACGTCTTTAATTTGGAGCAATTTGAAAAATGCTTATTTTGACTTTATATTCAGTCCAACATAAGTTTACCGAAATCGACTCCTTTACTTCCTGTCCTCTCAAAATCAGGGCTGTGGGATTTCTTACTTGCATTTTAAGCCACACATGCCCCAACATGTGTGAGGAATGCAGATTCATGGAGTCCTGGAGTAGTACGAAGCTACACCTGAGTGGGGGTTCATCATATTTGCATAAGATCTGCCTTGGATTTCGTAGGGTCCTCCTCTGACAAGGCCACAGGCATAAAATAGTGTTAGAATTATTCGCCCTTAAGTGACACACCCATGAATAAGTTGAGCAAATACACCCTAGACACATCGGTTGTTACTTCGTTGTGAATTCTGCACAAGTCGTGTTTTTTTGAGCATAAATTTGACGTACACCCCAAAAAGACCTTTTGTAAATCGGTTTCGCTGATACTCTTGTCACATGAACATAGACACAATCTTCTGGCCTTGCATTTGGAGTGTTTTTCTTTTGTTATGTTTTTCATTTAGTTATTCATCCATCTATCTATTTTAGCTTTGTTTGCCCCGACTACAATTTCCCTCTTTAGGCACCAGAGCGGACAGGAGCTTGATTTGGGATTCGCACTGCTAAAAGTTAAGCTATGCTATTAAAAAGGAAAGCGATCCCATAATTCAATTCACGTTAGTTGAGCCCGTGAGCCTGGCAGTGACAGAGAGGACTAGTGTCTCTTTCCTGTGTCGGGCGGTTTGAATGTGCCTTTCTGAAATTAGAACCCTCTGGTCTTTGGTCTCAGTCCAAGTGTATTACCCTAGTCACATTTAGTGAATAAGGGTAAATCACTTTATCCCGTGAGATGCCTTATCTACGAACATTTACCAATGTTTAACAACATTGTAAGTACGTCATGAAAATAAATAGGTTGAGGTGCAACCCCTGATTTCCTTTGTAGCAAACAAAATAAGTTTCAACTCGAACAGGAGGACTTCAGTGGCATTGCTCATTGCACCAGAACTTGGTGTATAAAAAAAGCAGTTTTATTCTTGTTTGGTGACATAAGGTCTCCAGCGAGACCCCATATTTTGGGGGTAAGCTTTGGAAAGATATTTAGCACCTTCAAAAATATCCTCCAAGCTCTCATCTTCTCACAGTTCTATTTAGGGTCCCCTAACATATGGTCCTTCATAAAGTTTCCTTTGGAATTCATGGAACAAGGAATAGTTGGAGGACCAATGCGTAAGTAGCCCCCTTTTTATTATTAACTAAAAATGATGGCAAGACCGCTGAAGAACATCCAGAGATTATTACCCCTCGCCTCCCCTTAATAAAACACCTTCTGCCCCACACAGCAAACAAGGTTACAAGTGACAACCAATTGAATGGGTCGTTCAGTGCATGGACTCTCCCAACCATTTTCTCATCCAATGTGTTTCATTGAGAAGGTGAAGTTGGTCTACCAGCAACTAAGTGTGAGGCTCCCCCTGTGTATCTTTGAGACCCCCAGTGCATTGGCAAGCTGCTCCTCGCTTTGACTCCTACAGTGTTTTGGAAGTCTGAGGTGACCACCTTAACCCTTGTCATTACGGACATTATTTCCAGTTCTGGGCTTTAGCATGGCCATCTCATGCATTCTGGATATTGTAGTCATTATGTGCATCAATTAACCTGATTAGACTAGTAGATCTGATAGCAGCTCTCTGTAGGTGAAAATTCCAGGACTCTATGTCCGTAAGGGCATAGAGTGAGATGGTCAACCTAGGGCAGCCCTTCTCTTAGCTTGAATTCCTCCACACGTGGCTGAAGTTGCCACTTTAAGTACTGTTTTCTTTCTTTGCACCCCCAGGTTTCTACTCCCTACCTTTGCTTCTCGTCAAATTCTGCACCGTAACAGTACATCCTGAATTCCACGCACTCCTCCCCGCCTTTTGCCCTGGTGTCTCTGTACTGTGATCAGATGACACTTCATTATGCCAATTTTATAGAAATATAACAATAACAAACATTGGAAAAGGCAATAGGTCTTGTCTTTTGACTTTGCTGTGTGCCAATGTTTTATGCATTGGCAAAAAACTGTTTTATTGCCACATGGGCGAAACAAAATCCTGTAGGCCGATGATGTATGCACCTGCATGGCCCGGTCATATGAGCATACGTATGGCACTAGGGATCCTTCTAACTGGTTAATTTACATGCATGCAAACATCACCTAGTATGCGTTATGATGCTAAGACTTCCATTTTTCGATCGAGCCTAGGCAGCGCGCATGTACTGTCTGCAAGACCTGTTATCTCCTCTATCGGCTTTTGGCATGCCCATGAATTGCTATTTGATCGTTGTTGTGCCATTTAGAAATACGGGTTTTTATTGGTGCATTGGGGCTTATTCTCCCGCCCTTGCGTGCTTGGGTCACACCCAGGCGATCTCACTCATTGTTTGCTTGCGTTGGCCATCCCAGTACGTCCGCAGTTCCTCCTGGTCATCCTGATCTGCCTTTTTATTTTTTGTAGGCTATCGACATCGTTTTAGGCTTTAAGGCCGTTTCACGGAGCAATGCTCAGTTCCGCACCTGCAAAGTGGCAATTTCTGTGCGGTAGCTGTTGAGCTATGCCAATAGCTCTAACTCAAAAAAAATGCGAGACCTATTGCATTTCTAATGCTTGTTTCAGTTAACAGTAGATGTGTAATAGTACGCCAGGCAAGCCACGCCAGGCACAGGTTTTCACGCATACCATTAGAAATGTCTTCTTTAAGCTGCCTATTTCCCTGTACATAGCACACAATTCCGCACATTCTTTCTGTGAAGGGAAAATCATTTTTGAGCACTCACAATCTTATCAAGACAGCAATGCCTTTTTCAATCCACTTCTCACCCCTTGCAGATGACTTACTATTGCAGATTTCTTTGCACTTGTGGTGGAGCCATTCGTAGTGGTAAAACCGTTTACACCTGTCGGGAATCAGTTTGTGAATACCTGGCAGGCGTAAATGGAGCTATGTTTGGCCACAAAACGTGTTTACAGCCGAAAAGATCTGTGAATTGGGCCTTTGGTGAAGCAAAGCTTATGGTGACCTATTATGTTAGTGTTTATTTAGGATTTCTGTGACAAAGTCTATCAAATCTCAAGTGCATTATACGGAAGTGACGAAGCAAAAAACTGCAACCTACAGTTGTTTTCTATAGAACTTCACGATGATTGAAGAAACAAAGGGAACCCTGCAATTTTGAAAATTTCTAGTGACTGTGTTGTATTAGAATGAGGAGTGAGTAGTGAGTGAAGTTGGAGATGTAAACGGGCTCACCCCACTGTGATGCTCTTTAATAGAAATACTGCAATAATATTGATTTTAAAAGCTGCTCAATGCAATGTGCTGTAGACCTAACAAACCCCAAACAGTGAGTGGAGGCAGGTGAGCAGGGCCATACGTATAACAACAAAGTATACTACAGCCTATATCCAACATGGTTATTCATTGGAATCGAGGAATAAAAAATTAAATGCAACTCACAGAAAACCTATTCAGGTTTTATAAAGGACCCTCACCCACTCTATTAAAGGCATGCTTCATCATTGGTCTCATCCTCGTATCTACAAATCAGGGTGGGCTCAACCATGTACCAGTGAGCAATTTGAGATATTATTTTTTAAGCCGGGGTCTCTTGTAATTTTTTTATTGTTTTTATTGGCAGTAAGCAAATTAGGATCATCGTACATACATTGTTTCAAAAACATTGATAGCTGTGTGATCACCCTACCAGGGGTTCCTTGGTACAGTTCTTATAACACAGAGTGGCAATTTGCAGGTTTCTTACATAAGCAAATCTTTTTGTACTAACCCAGCCCTCATCTCAGGTGGAACATTTCTGATGAAGCTGGCGGGCTTCACTTCACATTGCCCAACCTGTAGCCACTTCTGTGCGACCGTAGGAGTGATCCGTGTGTAGTTGCTACCCTCCCATCATCTTACTCCTTTTTTTTTTTTTTTTAACCAAACGAAACACTTAAACTTATTGGTGCTATTGACAGCATCTGGCGGTAATGGCATCCTCCCACTCATTATACTTTTGTGTCTTTCGTTGAGTGTCGAGAGAAGTTTTCACGTATTGCTGCATCCCTCAATCCCTGTCCCCGGCAGAGGTGCGTCTGGGTGGGTGGAGAATGATGCAATGGGGGCATAAGTGAAGAATAGATTAGTAAAAAAAGGCTTATTTAATCTGTAGGGTCTCCGAGGCAGTGGGATGTGAGCCAGCTGGCGGCTGACACCCGGGTGCATGTTGTGGGCCAGGAAATGTTACCTCATGAGGGAGGGGCCTGAAAGTTGTGGTCATTATGGAGCTATGGGAGAGGGGGGGAGCCCACCGGGGAGTTCCTACGTGTGGGAGTCGGGGTCGCATTCCGTGAACGTTCAGAGTTGCTCCCTCCAGTGTGGTTTATCCCCGGAGTACTCGCCAAAATAATTCCCTAAGTCTCTAGATCTCTGTCAGCGTTCTCGTCTGTACAGACCGCGCGTAGATGGCGTTCTTCCGCTACTCCTCATTCGCTGAGGTCCGCTCTCCATTTCTCCAGGAGGGGGGCTGCGGCTAGCTTCCAGTGGATAGCTATGCGGCGTTTCACCAACACCAGCCCCAGCATGTTAAATTTATGTTGCATGCAGTCTGTGGCCTTGGGGATCGGCAGCACCCCCAGCAGACAGTGTTTGACTGATAGCTCAATTGGGAGCTTCGTTGCCCTCCGCAAAGTATCCAGCACTGTACTCCAGTAAGAACGGATCATGGGGCAATCCCAGGTCACATGTACGAAGTGAGCTGGGGAGGCACCGCATCTCAGACACTTAGGTGAGTGCGAAGGGTTAAACTTAGATAAGCGCAGAGGAGTCAGGTAGGTGCGGTGGAGATAATTGAACTGTGTGAGCTTAAATCGGGCATTGCTCGAAATGTCTTTGACCTGTGCGAATTCGCGTTTCCATTCCCCCGCTGTTAATGGCACAGGTAGATCCTCCTCCCACCTGTCCCAATTCTCTGTTAAATCAAGTCTTTTATCTGTTTTTAGAGCCTTGTATAGCCAAGATATTAATCCTAGAAAGGAGCCTGGATCTAAGATTGTACACAAAGTGCTCGATTTCTCTGGCTCGTTTGGGAACGTAGTCCAGATTTCACGGATCGTGCGAGTTATCTTCGCATACTGGAGGATGTGGCCTTCTGGGACCATATAATGTTCTTTTGTAACCTCGAAGGACAGGTAGGAGTCGTTGAGGTAAATGTCCCCCGCCGAAGTGGAGCCGCCTTCATACCAACTGGCCACGTCCATTACCGATTCTATATGGCGGAAACCAGGAAGCCACTTCTGGGGGAGAGCGCGTGCATAAGGGGCCCTCCGCAGCACAAGGGTGAACACTCGCGCCCAGGCCCAGGCAACCTGTTCGATCACAAATGGGTAGTCTGAGGGGGGGGCTTCGAGCCCATCATTAGGTACCTAGGGAGGTCCGTTTCAGGGCACCAGCCAGCGAATAGCCTTTTTTCCCTGTTTGGGCCGACCGCGCACCACTGCTCCACATACTGGAGAAGACCCACGATATAATAGAGGCGTAAATCCGGGAGCCCCAGGCCACCATGCTCCATATCCAGCTTTAGGAGATCGAGTTTGACTATGCTACATTTCCGGCCCAAACCAGTGAGACCAGGAGGCTGTTCAGAGTGGTGAAGGTGTCACTCGGAATACGGCAGAATGAGTTTTACAGTGTATATAGGCAATGGGGAAGCAGCACCATCTTTGCCAGAGCCACCCGTCCCATGAACGACAACAGTAGTCGGTTCCAGAAAAGTATTGACTCTTACAAACCTTCAAGGGTTTTCCCCATATTCAGGGCATATTGGGCTTCGGTCGAGTGGGCTATCTGCATCCCTTAATTACAAAAATGGTCACTATTCCAAGTGAGCGGGGTCTGTTGCAATTTAAAAATATCTAATGAATACCCAGGTATCGCTTTATTAGCGGGCGTCCACAGTATAAATAAACACAGAAGTTGGACATCTGTGGGGTATTACGGCCCAGCGCCATTTCTAGTGTCAACATGTGTGAGCCTCTATTTATCAGCCGCTATTCAAGGCTTTCATCAGCCTCAAGTTGCCTATAATTTTGATGAGATCCTTTTCTGTGAGCATACTTAATTCGCTCCGAAAGGCGCTGTTTTCCTGGACTAGTGATAGGGGGAGAGCCTCTGCTTTGCTGAGGTCGGTTTTAGGGGCATGGTGCGAGTATAGACGCTCTTGTATTCGGGGGTGGACTATAGATCTTTCTTTACAATCTTGTAAGCAACTCACAACTCCGGGATTTAAGATGGGGCATTTGTGGGTGATGTTTGGTGTTTGATGATGTTGAATAGCTTGTTTGGACAGTTTCCATCTTTGTATAGTTTTTGCAATTGGTTTTAAAGCAAGTTCAACAGGCAGTAAGTAGCTCCAAAACCAGCCGCACCCTTCCAGCCTACTGGAGAAATTCCGGGTGCCTGATGGGGCCAGTCTGGGCCTGGCCCGAAACACTGAACTAGTGGCGGTATGTGTTGTGGACGACCTTTGTAGATTGGTGAAAAATTGTTTTGTCACTCCATGATCTTATTAGACCTTTCAGCTGCATTTGATCCCATCGATCATGCCATGTAAATCGCCAGGCTCAGGTTAAATGGCATCTCGAGCATGGCTCTGAAATGGTTGACCTCTTATTTGCAGACTGTCATCAAATGGTGGTGTTTCGCGGGTTTCTATGTCATTGCCCCTTTCATTTATTATCTATATGCGTCCTCTTGCCCAACTTTAACGCAAATCAGGGAAACATTCTATATGTATGCAGAGGACTCCCAACTGATCTTTGGGTTTGTGAGGGATTCCACTGCTTCCCCAGATCTATCCCATAACTTGTCTTGTATGTTGGCACATGTCGCAAAACTGCTTGAAATTAAATCCATCAAAAACAGAACTCGACTGTCCTCCACTGTGCATTCAATCCGGAATCTCTCGCCTGACCCAAAGTAATGGGACCCTGTCCCCACCTCCCTTTCCTCTGTTGTGTGTATTCTGGTCATTCATCTTGATGTCAATCTTTGATTTTGCTCTCATGTAACTGCAGTTAAAAATACCTGTTTTTCCAGTTAAATACAATTCAGAATATCCTCCTGTTTATTGACAACAAATGTCACATTTCTGTCATCAGTCCACTCCTTCAAATTGTCTCCGTCAGTAACTCCCCTCTTCTAATTGCTCCTGCCAAATTCAATCAATCAATTTAAAATAACTCAAAACAGCCTAGAAACCATCACATTTTTCCTTTCCTCTAATATTAATCACATTGGGGTTCTGGTTCATCAAGGAATTGTTTTTAAGGTTATAGACCACATATCGGTCTATCAATATTTCCCAGATTTTATTGCTGCTAAATTTAGTTAGTATGTGGCTTCCCTTAATCCAAGGTCTAATTATCGGGTTCTTCTCACTGCTCTGAGTATAGCAGTCAGTTTTGCAGATTGAACTTTTTCAGCAGCTGGCTGAATCATCACTCATTAAATTCCGAAAGCTATTTATACCTTTTTGTTTTCAAATTAGCTTCTACAACTGCAGTATGTATGGGCTAGGTTATCACAGCACCAAGAAACTTCAATACACATACACTTTATAAGTGACTTGTAACAAAACAAAGCCACAATGTGAACATTAACTGTGTATAAGAGTCTGGTAAACGGCCAGGCATTTTTGTTTTAACCTGGGTGCCTGAGATAGGTGCTGCAATATATGGGTGTTATTCACAACTCATTTGTAATGCTTTTTAGGTCGAGCCTGGGCAGCGCATGCGCCGCTCCGCGAGGCTTGCTGTATTCGGTATATGGGCTATCGGGGACTTTGGACACGCCCACCGCTTTTGATTGGTTAGTTGGCATGCTTTTTAAAATTCCTTTTCTCTGGTTGGTTAATATTGTGCATCTGTCCCGCCTTTCGGTGCTTGGTTCCCTCCCAGCTGACATCACCAATTGATTCTTTTAGTTGGCCAGCTCTGGCCATCTATTTATGTAAACAAACTTGAAGGGCAGTCGCTGCAGGCCGCAGTTCTTTCTTCGCCGTGAGTTTGATCATTGTTTCATCTGAGGTGGCGGATAACGCCCTCCCAGCTAAATGTTACATGCCACGGAAGACAGTTGCACTTTTACAGAGCATAGAAACTGCTTTTCCTCCTGGCCTCACGGAGACTGTGAGCCCTTTGAAATGCGCTTGCTCACGCTGCCAGTTAGCAGAGGGTAAATGCACCACACCAAATTGTCTGTCTCCACAGAAACTTTCCTCTAATTCCTGGTTGCTAACCCACATTCTTTAAGTCCTCTCTGGCCCCTTTCCCAACACTCCTCCTCTGTCTGACAAAGAAAATAATTTGCTTTTTTTCCCGATCCAAGGTCCTTTTTAGGTCTTGCCTCGGCAGCGCATGCGCTGTCTCTTCGAGACATGCTGTATACAGGTATGGACTTGAAGCTCCGCCCATAATTTCAATTGGCTCATGTTAATGACCTTTCTAAATGGTTGCTTTTGATTCGTCAAAGGCTTTGTAGTCCCTCCATAGTACCCCATTTTCTCCATTTGTAACCTCCCATGAGGACTGGCCCTCTTACGTGTGTTGTAACTCGGTGTTTTAATTATAGCCTCAAGCACTATTTTCTTTAATGGTTTCCTGCTGCCTGCAACAGCAGGCAGGAGAAAACCATTTAAGAAAACAGTGCTCGAGGCTGTAATGATTTTTTCTTTTAATGTGATTAATTTAACAAGCGTGGCACGCCACGGCGGCAGCTCTTTTATTTTGTTAGCCCACGTTTACGTCCTTTGATAACAATTGTGGCATTCGCGCTTTCGCTTTATACATTGTAAGCTAAAGCGTGGGTGTCGTGATTGCTTCAAAAGTAAAGAAATACGGGGCGTGGCTTAGCAGCGCATGGAGTAGGACGTGCTCCGAGAGGTCTCCGTGCCACCGCTGCCTATCAAAGCTATTATCACGGAACCGTGGCATTGGGGCGCCCCTCCGGAGGGCACCTCAACCATCCAAGGGGTTAGCAAGCAGGTGCGCAATATCCCCCGTTCGAGCTCTTTGGTCGGACAGTGCAACCGGGCCAACTGTGAAGCAGAGGCCGCCATCTTAAGACACGCAGCAACGTTGCCGAACATGGAGGCCTTGCTGTCCGATATTGGCGGGCTGTCTGAGTGAGGCAGACAGCCGGAAGGAGAGCGATTGAGGCAGCACCATTGGTGGAGGCGCAACAGAGGGAACCCGGCGCCCCCGCAGCAAACAATTCAGTCTCCCACCCGCGGTGTGACCAGAGGCCGCGATCTTGAGCTACGCGGCAGCGCTGCCAAACGGGGAGCGCTTAGGAGGCCCTGCGCATTGGCACTAGCGAGCTGCCTTGGTGCGGCAGGCTGCTGGAAAGAGGGCAACCGAGGCTGCATCATCGGCAGAGGCGCTACACAGAGAACCCAGAGCCCCCGCAGTAAACAGCACGGATTTCCAGTCGGCGGCCCCGGGGCCCGGAGGTAACCTCGGATGGAGTGGGGAGCCCTCCTCCACAGGAGCCTGGGACAGCGTGGAGTGGGATCTGCGGCAAGAAGCGACCTCGCACTCCGAGGGTACTCTTCAGCAATAGCACAGGGGCCCACGGCGAGTCGGCGGCCCGGTCGGAGGGAGGAATCCGGCCCGGTGACTGCAACTGGAGAAGGTAGGAGATCTGAGGCCTGCACAGCCTATGCGGCCCTTGATCCTGGGACTTGGCTTACAGCGTAAGCACATGTACCCGTGAGCGCCCCCCAAGACAGACATCGGCTGGGGGGGGATGAGAGACTGGAACCCCCGCTCCACTCACAGATAGCACCCAGCCCCTTCAGCGCTCCCTGGGCCATCTCAGAAGCTCCATACCGCTGTTGGCTCTTGGCCCTGGCCCGCCATCCACATCTCTACCTGCCTCGGAGCGGCCACTGACCAGGGTGGCCGGTGTTAGGGGCCCTCTGCACGCAGAATTAAACGGGGCAACGAACCTACACTGGGTTGCCATACGGGGCTAGACAACACTTATAAACCCTAAAAGGGAGGAAACCCCGACAACAAAGGCCACGATGGACAGTGCCCCACAGAATTGCGCCACGCACTGCTAGGGGTGCGACCCGACAACCTGCGCGGAGTCCCCGGGTGGAACCCTAGAACCCTGAGGCAATAGCAGATACCTCCTGGGGACCAGGGAGCCTAGAGCAGAGCTCTGAACCAGACCTTGACGAGAGGTGAACTGAGAGACATGGGCCTGCACTCTGCAAGATAGGGGCTCTCTGTTGAAAGCTGATCTCCGAGATACGGCAAGGGGTGATCGACTGCTAGTTCGTGCAGTGGGATAGCCTTCTCGCCCCTGCTCACCCATGGATACTTAGTACCCAGGGTCTGCTACCAAAACCATCAGACTGCGCCACCGCACAGAGGGATATCTCTACTTAAACGTGGACTCCATCTCGGAACCCGGGGGGTTGGGACTACGAGACCGCGCAGTGGGCGTTTAGCCCCACCTCCTGCCTCCCCCTTACCATCCAAGGCGCAACATAGCCCTCCACACTTCGTCACTGTTCGAAATTTGAATATCCCTACAGTCCCAGTGGCACTTTAGAGCCCCCCTGCTTAAGCCTGACCCACCTTGAATTACACTCAAACGTTGCCAAACTTAGCGGGGTGCCTATCTTCGACACTGGGCCCTGCCTGGCAGCTGAGGGCGCTGACACCCACTGCGCCCTAGTGCATTCAGAACTAACCTGAGGCTACCGCATTATCTGGCTGTGTAAGTGAACTGGCTATATCTTTAGGGGGGGGGGCACAATCCATGGAATATGCCATGCACCAAGGCAGATAAAGACACTGCTCCAAGCCTACCCAAAGACGATCCAGTTACTTCCCTGTGGCACAAGACTAGCCCACAGACTCCTGCTCCCATGGCATCAATATCAGAAGGGACGACTGAGCCACTCACACAAGCCTACATGAATTCTTTCCTTCAAGAAATCAAATCAGAGATTGGCTCTCTCAAAACCGAATTCAAATCATGTCTCAAAGAACTCAAGAAAGATATTACTGAGATTGCCGAAAGAGTCTATGACTTAGAACGAACTGTAGATACCCGGGCGGAAGAGCAAGAGAACCTTTGGAAATTAATGGCTGCACTAGAATACCAACATATCAAACTCCAGATAAAGCAGGAGGACTTACAAAACAGAAGCAGAAGAAACAACCTCCGGATCAGAGGCATACCTAAGGGAGTGGAGGGCCAAGACATCATGGTATTTACAGCGGAACTGCTTCACGGCATTAGAAGGGATGATGATGCATCCCCGCCAGCTCTGGATAGGGCTCATCGAGTAGCTACACCCCCTGAACTTGTGCCAGACATCCTAACTAGGGTACACTTCTTTACGGAAAAGGAAGCAATACTGCAGGCCTCACGAAACAAATCAGAATTGACGTGCAAGGAATACACAATTCAACTCTATCAAGACATTTCCCCAGTAATGCTGCGAAGGCGCAGAGACTTTAAGCCAATCACAGATAAGCTCCGCGACCTGGACATTAAATATCAATGGGGCCACCCCGTCGCCTTAATCTTCACCTGGGAGGGCAAACGCCGGTTAATGCGCTCCTTACAAGAAGCCAAGCAACTCTTGTAGCTCCCTATGTCCTCTAAGGAGGCCAGTCCCTCCACTCTGCAACCCTCAACTAGGGAATCTGCACGCCCTGAATGCTCCACAGTATTTAGGCCACGACGGGGGGCCAGGGCAAGGGAACTGTCCTCCGCTCAGACTATGCAAGACATTATAAAACACCTCCAAACCATGGAGGGCAGAAGTCGCCCACTCTTTCTTCAGCAGCCTCTGAATAACACCATTTACTCACCGGAAGTACCTGAAGCAGACACTTCAAGCGAATCTCGATCGAACCATCAGCTCAATAAACTAGTCATAAATATAGAGAAGCAAACCTAAAGTACCAATCCAAAAGTGAACAACCACATGGGTGGGACCCGCATTTGAACTCTGGTACTCGCCACTGTTTGCAGATCTATCCTAGCTTAACTTCCAATAGAGGCTCTATAATTTCACGCGATGGGGGGCCATTCCACTTGCCCGGACACAGGCTGGCAGCGGAGTACGGGACCTTTGAACTGAGACGTATCCTTTTTTCTAAGCCCACCCTAACCAATCCTACCCCTAAGAGAGTGACATCTCTGGAATGAACCGTGCACCGGCATTGGGTTAATTCTTGGACTGGAATGGAACTTGTTGGCCCTGTTGGCCTCTTATTGTTATTAATCTTTCTTTTCTCCCTCTCTCTTTTCCCCATTCTCAATCTAGTGGGGGATGGGAGAGGCACATAACTCTGAATCGGTCAGCCCTCATGACGGGATTATGCGAAGTGAGGGTCATATTGAGGATCTTACCTACTGGAATAGGCCTAGCTCCTATTATTATGGACTCAGATAGAAACTCCAAGGGGAGATGGCTGCTGCTTGGGATTAACCCCTACATAGACCAACTCCACATCTCTAGAAACCACACCCCACACTAACAATGGCCACTACTGCTTGTGTAAAAATTATTTCCCTCAATGTAAAGGGCCTTAACGCCCCCAACAAACTAAGCCAGATCTGGCGCTACTTATTACACCAAGATCCAGATATCATTTTTTTGCAGGAGACGCACCTCCTGCAAGCTGATACCCACCGTATTGCCCACCCCAGGTACCCAACGCAATACTGGGCATCTTCCCCAACGAAGACAGCCGGGGTCTCAATATTATGCAAGGCAGGAATAAGTCGAGGTAAACCACGGGTGGTAAGAAGCAGGGAGCCCTAGATACATCAAACTTGACGTACAAATTAGGGCACAATCACTCACCCTTCTCAATGCATATGTACCTAACCAAGCACAAGATCTCTTTCTTAGGGATCTACTGAGAGACCAGGTGATGCATGAAGGAAACCAACTCACACTTGGGGGAGATTTTAACTTAGTATGGGACCCAGAATTGGACAGTAGCGCTTGTTCCTTTCAGGGAAATGGGGCGATGTCTGCTGCAGTGAAGCCAGCGATCACAGACCTCTGACTTCTAGATGCCTGGCACTACCACTCTCCCAATGTGCGAGATTACTCTTACTGCTCACACGTACACCGCTCATATTCCCGCATAGATTATTAGTTCTTCTCCCATTCACTAGCGAGGGACATAACTTCTGTCTCCATGTCTGACATCTCCATCTCAGATCATGCCCATTTGGAATTACTATTGAAAAAACACACTCGCCCATCCCGGCATAGACCTCGTTGGCGACTACCCCCTCATATCTTGCGCGACCCTGTAGACGTGGCAGAACTCCGGATGGCGATCTCAGCCTATTTTACATCCAACGACCTCCCTGAAACCCCATACTCAGTCATATGGGACGCTTTCAAGGCGACCACCAGGGGAGTCATCACATCTATTGCAATAGTGCGTGGCTGAGAGGCTTGACTGGTGGAGGCCAAGCTGGCTAGCGACATAAAAGCTCTGGAGATACTAGACTATTCGGCACCCTCCCAAACCAATAAACGACGCCTTGCTATGCTACGGGGTCAATTAAGAGTACACAGAACAAATAGGGCAGAATGCACACTACTGGCACTGAAACAAAGGTATTACGATGGGGGGGACAATGTGGGATCTATCTTGGCACGTAGGCTGAGATGGAGGGCGGCAAAGGCACACCGCTAAAATCAAAATTGCAGAACACACATGGGCCATTACTGAACAGGACAAACTGAAAGCCTTCCACACGTTTTATTCTACCCTTTATGATAGAGGGCCCTCAAACAACACACACAACTCCTCGAAGAGTCTATTACACTAGAGGAGCTCCAACGAGCTCTGAAAGACCTGCCAGTAGGCAAAACACCGGGCCCAGATGGCCTGCTGGTCCACTTCTACCTCATGTTTCTCCCGCAAATTCAAGACCAACTATTGCGTCTCTTTAACTCATTTACAGACATTACGGGCCCAACACCTACAATGGCCATGGCAGAAATAGCGCTTATCCCAAAACCTGGCAAGGACCATGCCCTATGCTCTTCACATCACCCTATTGCACTTCTCAAGACAGACGCAAAACTCTACAGAAAAATTCTGGCTAACTGCCTAGAACCATATCTACCGGGTCTAAGTGACCCCGATCAAGTCAGATTCATTCGACAACACCAAGGGGCTGACAACGTGCGACAGATAGCCCACTTGGTAGAAAAGGCGCACCGTCGGAACATCCCCGCCTGTCTATTATCGCTAGATGCTGAAAAAGTATTTGATCAGGTAGATTTGGATTTCTTGAGGGCGGTTCTCCAGAGGATAGGACTGGGACCCACAATGGTCTCCAGGATAATGGCATCATACACCTCTCCCCAAGCGCAGGTCAGGGTTAATGGACAACTCACGCAACCGATACACATGGGCACTAGACAGGGCTGCCCACTCTTCCCCCTGCTCTTTGCTCTTGTAGTAGAGCCATTAGCCATAGTTATTCGACAATCAGGGGACATCAGCGGTATCCCTTTTGGGGGCACCGACCACAAGATAGCACTATTTACGGACGACCTACTACTTACTTTGTCGAAACTCAAAACTTCTTTGCCGGCCCTTATAACAATCCTAAAATCATTCGAATAGGCCTCTGGCCTTAAAATTAACCTCACTAAATCTTGGGCATTGAATCTAACCATCCCCAACGAAGATATCCCGGATCTACAATCTCTCACCCCCTTTAAATGGGCAACACACTCGATAAGATATCTCGGGCTTAATCTAACTTCCACATTGTCCACGTGGACGAAGGCAAACGGGCCGGAATATAGAAGAGCAGTCCTCGAGGACCTGCGAACCTGGAAGTCACTGCCGATATCATAGCTAGGGCGGCTCAATGCAATCAAAATGTCCGTCTTAACAAAAGTACTATATTTCAAACGCTCCCCACTTGAATACCGCAAGCCTCCATAAAACGCGCACTACGAGACCTAGCCACTTTCATATGGGGAGGAAAACGGCCAAGATTCCCAAACAAACTCCTTATGCTACCTCGAGACAGAGGTGGGTTAGTGTGTCCCAATCTTCTAGAATACTATTGGGCGTCACATCTCAAATACATCTTGGAGTGGGTAGTCCGCGAGAGTGAGAAGCATTGGCTACATATGGATCGGGCGGTAGCCTGCAGACCCCTGTGGGACATTTCATGGCTTCCACAGGGGTCTCAACCGCGCAGCGCATACATAGCCACCCCCACAAAGACAGTGTTGGAAATCTGGGATAGGGTCGAAATCTCCAGGGGCCTTACTTCCTTTCCATCCCCTAATGCACCCTTGGCACGCAACCCGAACTTCCCACCAGCCCTGCAACCACATTCCTTCTTAACGTGGGCGGAAGGGGAGTGTCATACAATTCGGGATCTTTTTGAAGGCGACCAGTTTAAAACATTTGATCAGTGTAAAAAGGAATTCCACCTATCTGAAGAGGCTAGACTACAATACTTTCAGATCCGGCATTGGCTGCACACACCATTGAATACACAAGGGGTGACTCGGCCTTTTACCCCCTTTGAGACGCTGGTGCGTTCCTATGATGGGTCCCGGGGCCTGGTTTCTTGCAGCTACCACGTATTACATCACTCTGCCCCGATTAAATTCCACAGGTACCAGACACAATGGCAAACAGACAGCACAGATGAGGTCACCCCTAAGTAATGGGAGCAACTCTGGCGAGACATACCGAAAATACTTAAAAGCATACCGCAGCGGGAAACCACATACAAACTCATGACAAGGTGGTACTATACCCCCCAACGACTACATAACATGTTCCCCACTTCTTCACCCAATTGCTGGCGCTGTCAGCACGCGATTGGAGACTTCCTGCACTTTTGGTGGTCCTGCCCACTACAGACGTAGTAGGCTACCCCATACCATCAGCCCCTGTTGTGGTCATCCTGTTAGGCCCTCAACTCTTCTTGCCATGACTCATGCAGACTGGTGCGTTATATCCCATATGCTCAGAGCAGCCAAACAGTTAATAGCTTTTTAATGGAAGAAAGCACCTACACCACCCATCACCATGTGGTTCACCCGCTTATGGCATACTATGGCATACTATGGCACTGGAACTTCTCACGTCTTGAATAACATGCACTAAACCTACATTCACAAGCACATGGCAACCTCTAATAGATCATTTCTCCAAATTAGAATACACATGCTTCCCCCCACCAAAGCTTTGAGTCCCACAACTATTGGAGGACACCCCACCAATCCAGAACACCGACATATCACATGAGACACACCATTCGGATACCACGGGGACTCCACCACTTAGTCCTTAGCTTTAAAAGGGAAACCTTGGGATCCCTCCAATGGCAGTATCTCCCACCCCCACTCCCCTGCCCTGGAATCCCCCTCTTTCTTGTTATTACATTTCTTATTTACTGTTGTTGTCTCCTGTTCGTAGATATATGTTGAAAGTAAGATATTATCGTATGCATTACATAATGACTATAAGCAATTTGATATACAAGAATGATGTAGACGCGAAATTTATGTAAGCTTATGAGGCCAATGTTGTGTAATATTGCATATTGTCTCAATGTCTTCATCTTTTCCTTTTCTTCAATAAACAGATTTGAAACAAAAAGTAAAGAAATACAAACAAAATGCTTTTCTATTTCTTTACTTTTGAAGCGGCACCCGCGCTTCAACTTAAAATGTTAAAAGCTAATGCGTGAGTGCCGCGATTGCTTTTGCTTCTTTTGAACAGTAAACCAAGGTCAGCAAGTATCTTTGTGCCACAGTTGATCGGAATAAGGCAATATTCCCTCAACCAGCTGGTTGCACCACGAAATACAAACAATGCGCAAACTGTTCGTAGATATTCACGAACTATGGAAAGATCTGAACCCAAATTGAACACTAACCTATAGAAAAGTCAGAATGGAGACCAAAATAGGACTATCAAACTGATGAGACTGCTCCAATGCTCCTGTTATATTGGAACCAAGGCAACCTTAACAAGGTGGTACCATTCCCTATCTTTTCAAAATACAGTCAAGAGTTACTTCTTCTACCATCACTTTTTTTCTTCGCTCTTTGAGGGGACCCCTGGGAAGCATTTTTTTTTTACGAACTGATACAAAATTAAAAGATACACATTTAAATATTGGACATCGACTTTATTGTTATATTTTAGTCCTATAGAAATCAGAATAAACATACTCTCGAGTTTCTATAGTACTGTTCGGACTTTTGTGTCCATTAGATAAACTTTGCCTGACAAAGTTTTGTTAAAACATGGCCGCTCTTTCAAAAAAATGGGAGACTTTCAAGTTTGTCTTTCTTCCCTTTCTACAGTCCCTACAGGAATCCAAGACGGGGATCTGCTGGGTTGCTCCCACCTGCGTAAGTCACACTGTTCCTCTTGCCGCATTTCAAAGGTGTCAAGCGCTGCGTTTCAACACTGTCAATGATGATTTAAATTATTCTGACGCTGAGCTGCATGCCCAAATTGAACTTTCAATTATAGTGCTTTTGATTGATGGCTATTGTAAATGTTAGCCGTAAACAGATCACTTTGCAAAATAAATTAAATCTATATGTTGGCTCTTTGGGGTACAGTTTAGCATATTATCATTTGTTTCCTTATAGTCCTCTGAGTGTGGGACCTGTTTGTGTGTTCATTTGTGGAATCATCAGTAAGGTCACCCCACCCTCTCCCTGTTGGTCTTTCATAAGGTGAGGTATTGTTCTCCTTGATTCCCTTGGCATAGCCTGTTGAGGAGACCTCACAAGGGGTTTGCCTCAGCCTCTTCCTGTGCGAGTATCACCTTTCTCGTGCTATGGTGGTGGGACGAACCATATCATTAGAAGAGGGCAGTTGACTCAAACAGGCCCTCAGGTGCACATTAAGTTTACTGACGGTTCCATCAAACATAACTAAAATTACACGATTTTAAACTAATTTTTAGAGGCTGTGTTGACTCTTCCAGAACAAGATTAAATAATGTCCCCATTCTATAACAATGATGTTAATAAGGAGCATGCAGAGTATGTCATCCTTGTTTTCATATTTTACCATTCACCATGTAAAGTCAAAAAAAAAAACACCTTCTCTTGTTTATGGTGCATTACTACATTTCTAGGAAAGTTTTTGTATGAAGCTAATTATTATGAATAAATACTTCACGAAATATTAATGTTATGAATTTATATACCTTGCACTATGGATCCCGAGACATGTTAAAGGTACAAGGCTTCACAACTTGCCTTTAAAGACAGAGATGTTCTCCATTTAGCTCTGTAAATGCCAAAAAAAAGTCAGTAAGAGGTTTTGAACTATGTGCTAATAACTAAAGAGACAGCCTATTCATTATGTCTTTCTGAAATGTTGTGACTACTTCTGAAGATTGGATGCTTGGGGTCTAGGTCTCAGCTCAGACAGCATTGTGAAACATTTTGTTACCGTACAGCTGGTGCTGACCTCTTTACCTTCCTCTAGCTAAAGTGCCCTTTCCCTCTTTTGACAAGTAAATGTCAGCGCTCTAATGTTTCCTTCCTCTATGGGCATGTGCAGACCATGGAGTGCTTTTAAAAATAAATATCCCACAGCGTGGACGCTTGCAGCAAGCGCCAAAGGCACACCTAGGGCATCTCTGCACTCTTCTGTGCTAATGCAGTGGCACAGGCACGCGGCCAAAAAGAGATGTTATCACTGGTGCTGGGCCCTCTAAAATTACCACCTGCTCACGGACAAACTGCCTGAATTACTTTGCTTGCACTCACCCAGCGGCAAACTTTCTACACCACTGTACAGATGACTGACTTGCTTGACATCAGGAACAAACCTCCAAGCATTCTCCTCGCTCCCTGACACAACTCTTCTACTTTACCGCATTACAGTAGTACCGTCTCAAGTAAAACTATTACTGTTTAAACCAGCCAGTCTACTTCTCAATGTGCACTCGCTCCCCACTCATAGAAGAACAAGCATTTGCAATGCAATAGATCTCGCATTAGTGACATTTTGAGCTATTGGCTTTACAAATGATAATGATTGTTAGTTTTTTTTTGTCCAAAAATATCCCCGCAGTAACATAAATAATAAAAGAATTTCCATGAAGAAAGAAGAGGGTGCAGTACCACAGGCTGTTACTAGGTATCCGTGTGGAGTTGTAGAAGGACCTCTATTAGCCACATAAGGTACTGCACCCTTAATACAATATCATCTGCAAAACCAATAGCTCAAACTTCAGTAATGCGAGACCTATTACATTGCAAATGTTTCTTTGATTTCAAAATAAGCAGCTTGAATGACTATTAAGTGCTGCAGAAGGAGGCCTCTCCGCAACGCTATGCTACTGTCAAAGCCGTGTGTGCGTATAAAGGCTGCTTGAAGGCCGCCCTGCACACATCGGCCCGGGCAGCGTCCAAGCGCCATGAGCAAGCCATCTGTATGCAAATCCTCCATAAAAATGTTCTGGCCCCTTATTCTGTGTGTTAAGCACTTATTGGCACACATTGGGTTTTTGTGTTACATTATTATGCTGTATGTGGAGGAGACTACCGGGCACCTGCAGTGGTAGGAGCAGATGGCAGAACTTGGCAGCCTCATGGAATGCTAACTGACCTGTAGCTTGACGTCAGCTGCTTGTAAACTCATCTCCAAGCGCCTCAAAACCAAGAAGCGCTTCGAAAGCTCATCACTACAGATCCAAGACTAGGTGCTTCTAGAATGCTCTCCCACACCATCCATGACTTGAAGATGACTTAATAAACCTTCAGAGAGCACGAAAGACTCATCACTGATGCTTTGCAAGTCAAGTGAGGTCCACTCACTGGTTGCCATATATCTCGAATGTGCTTTTGTTCAGACCTTGCATCCAAAAATGAAGAAATAGAAACACATTTGTTTTGTCTATTTCTTTACTTTTGAAGCAATTGTGGCACCCGTGCTTTACCTTAAGATGTTTAAAGCTAAAGCGCAGGTGCTGTGATTATTTTGTAATGCATTAGCTCTCGCATTACTGAAATTTGAGCTATTGGCGTTGCATTATTATTAACAACAGCAATAGCTCAAACTTTCAGTAATGTGAGACCTATTGCATTGCAAATGCTTGTTTTGCTATGCTAAAAATTTTGTAAAAAGCAAATGCACAAATGATATGCTGGCGCTTGACATGAACTATTAAAGTGAACAATAAAGCTAGTAGAATTGTTACTCGCTGAAGAAAAAAACAGACAGGAGGCAATTCCCCAAATCCATGTTGTTTTTGAACATGCAAAACTATCTTGTGAGGAAACCAGAGAGAGAGAGAGAGAGAGAGAGAGAGAGAGAGAGAGAGAGAGACACAGAGAGAGAGAGAGAGAGAGAGAGAGAGCTTATCCCTGTCCTATATAAAGCTATTCTCTGCTGTCTGGAGTAAGAAGTGGACCCTGCAAACACTCCACGGTGGGTCTGTTGGCCATTGGCCGACAATGGGGAGGGTTTAAAGGAAACCTCTGGTGCAACACAGAAATTATCCTGACCATAACGCAGACACCCTTGTACTATGACGCAAGGGTGTCTGCGTTGGCACAAGGCACCAAACAGTACTTCAACACATGGAGAAAGCATACTTGCACCTATTTTTGGATGATAGGGCGCAGTTCTGCTCTCTTTAGGTGAAGGTGCAGCAACTTGGATCACTGTGTTACGCCACTGGTTCCAGTATGTTGTGATATTGCGTATGTGGCAAGTTCAAGTAATACTTTGGGGTCTTTTTTAGTGTCTTTGGAGAACCGGCAGCTGCATCAATAAGCTAAGTGTTTGTTTTACTTTTATACTTTGTTACACACATCTCACAGACACCTACACCTACACCCACCGATAAGCTAAGTGCTTTTATACTTTGTTACAAGCCTACCCACTGATTTAGTACCATACTTCTGTCTTCTACATAGAACAAAGTATCTCAGAAGGAAGGTTTTTGACAGATTTTAGACATTCAACAGAGATCTCAGATACAGAGGACTGCTCTAAGGCAGGATCAGATACTGAGACAGTATCTGAGGGTGAAGAAAAGGAAGCAGAATCTGGAAGCGATTTTTCAGTCAGTGGAGTTCCATCCTATGACTCGCCTTCCACTGATTCTGATGAACATGGTGATGTCAGTCATGATGTCCCTTCGCAAGCACAAGCTGTGTAGCGGAGAGACACTAGTGGGGCAGACCAGCCTAGAGACCAGGCACGTGTGGCGGCAATCACAGAACGAGTGCTCTCTAAACAGTCTCCTAATTTAGTGCAGCCCCAAATTCCTCTGTTCACTGGAGACACTGGGATGTAAAGCCGATACAGCTAATGTTTTGCCTACTGACTATGTCCATCTCTTGTTGGATGTTGCCATCTCTGAGAAAATTGTGCACCAAACAAATCTGCATACCAAACAGTTTCTGATTGAGCATGGAGGCACTCTTAGGCCTCATTCTAGGGCACACAGGTGGACTCCCGCTTCACTTGGGGGGCTGAAGAAATTTCTGGGCCTCATGCTCAAAATGAGGATAGTGCACAAACCAAGCATATAGTCCTTCTGGTCTAATCGCACAGTTTGGGTAACACCCAGCTTGAGACCGGTCAGGAGCAGAGATTGGTTTTTGCTGTTGTAGTGTGTGTTGCATTTCAAAAATAATTCTGTTTTATTGCTCCAGGACTATCCAAACCATGACAGGTTATTCAAAATCCAGCCTTTTGCGGAACATTTCTCTATCAGGTTTCCAGAGATTTATACTCCTGGAAAGAATATAGCCATTGATCCATCCCTGATCCTGTACAAAGGGTGGCTGCTGTTCAGGCAGTACATACAGAGGATAAGAGCTTGTTATGACATCAAAATGTACAGACCCAGAAATGTCTTCAGCTCCCCAAGAGAGCTTTACTGGTTATGTGTACACCCTGAGAGTGAATTGAGGGATGGTTCTAAATCCTGTAGGTTACCCTTCCACACAAGGGGTCATGACAAAGATGGAATGGGAACTTGTCCAACCACTCCTTCATAAAGGTTAGAACTTTTATGCGGACAATTTCTATACAGGAGTAGAGCTGTTCAGCGAGCTGTACAAAGCTGGCACTGTGGCATGCAGTTCAGTTTGATGTTGCTGCAAAGGATTCCCGCAGGAGCCTGTTTGTAAGAAGCTCCAAATACCCCAGAGCACTGCGTTGCGTTCGACTGAACTGCTCGTAGTCAAATTCTCCGATAGGCAGGAAGTGTACATGATCACTACAATCCATGATGTAAGCACTTCCCCGGTCAGGGTTTGGAGTCAGCTAGCCGACGTTTACAAGCCCACTTGTAGACTTGATTATAACAAGTACATAAGCAGAATGGATAAGAATGACCAGGTGCTTAAGCCGTACAAGGCGAGTTGTAAAACTCACACGAGGTATAAGAAGCGGTTTACCTACCTGATCCAGTTGGTAACATACAATGAGTATGAGTTGTTTACCGTTATACCACCACAGGAAGACCAATGTCCTTCCTTAAAGTCTTACTGCTGAAGAACCAGTAGCCTCCACTTCCTCTGCTGTAGAGGACATGGCAAAGGTGCAGGATCGTCACTTTGCCAACCGCATTCCCGCATAAGTGAGAAAGACTCAACCATTTCGTTGCTGAAGAGTTTGCCTTAAGCATGGAAAGAGGAAGGAGACTCACTGTTACTGTCCCCAGTGCCCATCTCAGCTAGGCCTATGTTTCCCAACCTACTTAACATTGTACCATGTAAAAGTGAAGTACTGGGAAATTGACGGAGGTGGAGCTGTCCTAATGTATACCTTTCAATTGCAGTGCATGGATACATATCTTCCATGGGCCACTACTTCACTAGTCAAGCAGCCATTCAAACTGTTACATCTAGTTGAGAAAATCTTTGACTTGCTTATGGCCTGCTTGACACCTTTACCCAACGTAAGAACGAGGTAGATGTACTTCTGGTGCATTACATTTAGGGCTAGCCTAAGCTAGGGGGGGGGTCCGGTACCAGCTCTTCTATTTGCCGACGACACCATATTAATATCACAAACCCCCAAAGGACTACAATGCTTAATGGACTCCTTTTGTACATATTGTAATATGAATGGCCTTGAAATAAATTCCAGCAAAACGAAATACATGGCAATAAATCCACATAGATCTTTTAAAAAGAATTTAATGATTAAAAATCAAAAGTTAGAGTACGTGCAAAATTTTAATTACCTAGGTATAACCCTGGATACAAAATTGTCTTGGAAACCACAACTGGAGAAAAGTAAGATTACTTTGCTCCAAAACTCACTACCGATAATAAAGAGACATGGGAGTAGTATCTCCAAGGCAGTGTCCCCCGCCTTGGAGGTATTTAAGCATAGAGCACAACCAGCCTCCCTTTATGGGGCTGAAATATGGGGGCCTTTTTGTAAAAAAAAGTTTTGAATTAGGAGAAAATACATTTTTTAGAAAATTACTATGTCTACCAGTACAACACCTTTAATCCCTATTGTTATGGACCTAAAGGTCAAACGTATAGACCACTATGCTATATTAAGACCTTTACTATTCTGGGTGCGACTCTGGTCTACAATAGAACTTGCCCACTATAAAGAGGGCCTAGAGGAGATTTTAAGAATTGACCAGAGCAGGAGCATCCCGTGGCTTAAGCATGTTTCTACTTGGTTTGGAAAATTAGGACTAATACATTTTTGGGAAAAACCGACTCAGTTGACATTATTCTCCAGGAAAATGTTAAAATCTATTTTCTGGGCTTATATTCAAAACAGTGTGCTACACAATTCGGCCACTGGTATATTGACAACTAAGTTCATTCTTTTCAAACAAATAGCAAGATTTGAGCCTTTTCTGGATGAAGTGCGCCCACAGTTAGCCAAATCATTATATATGAAATTTAGATATGGTGTGTTGCAAATTAATGTGAACACATCAAAATGGGCTAGCAATCAAGAGGAAAATAACAATGAGTGCTGTGTATTATGTTAAACTGAGACTAAGGAAAATGACTTACATGTATTATTCTTTTGTTCCGCATATGGCAAACCCAGGAAGAAATGGATAAAACCCATTTGTAGAAATATGAGTACTAGGTCTTGCCTGGAGGCGGAAAGAATACTGAAAACAGATACATCTCAAAAAATTGTTTTTAGTGTCAGTAGATACTTATTAAATGTGAGTTTTATAAGAGCTAAAGTTGGGTTGAAGTTTTAATGATTTAGGAATATGTATACTCAAGACTATGGTTTAAGTAAGCTATGCACACGCACTTTATAATTATATGGTGTTACAAGGTAAACCTTGTGGTTTTACTATTTGCACTAAAAAGCACTCGTATCTTTTGAAAGACCTATGGTAAGGAATTGCACTGAAAGTTACATATGATGGATGCCTAAGTTACTGCCATGTAAGGGATATTTGATTCAAGCATTTTATTTAAATGATTTTTACAAAATAAGTAACGCCTAGCTTTTAATGTATTTATTATATTATATATTTTAATTGTCATTTGAGGTTTGGTCATCCACATTATCTATTTTATTTTTGCTCCCTCTCCTTGATCAAGTGCCACCATTTGAAGGCTCAGGTGTATTAATCCTATTTAATCAATTTGAATGTGAATGTTTTACACATCTGTATGTGATTATTTATGATGTATCTTTTATGGTTATAATTGGAACCGAAATAAAGAATTCTATTTAGGGCTCCCACTTTCATGGTATTTATTTTTTCGACATTTCCGTCTGTATTTATCCACATTTATGTTTTTTTTTCTGTATTCATCAATTTTTATATTGTGTATTCTGTATAAATGAATCTGCAATGGGTATTTTTCCACATTTATTTAAATGATAAATGTTTACTTGCATTTTTACATGTCCAAAAGATTTCGGCAGTATACAGTGCAATAGCATTACCTGAAAACATTGCATTGTAGAACAGCATAAATAATTGTAGATCTGCACTTAATTAAACTTAATTAGGAACTCTACGGTCTTTTTTCATCTCCCCTACCTCTCAATCTGGACACCTACTGACCTGGCAATCCTGATTGACAGTAGAAAAAAATCATCCAAAGAAGGCCTATTTCCAGAATTTTCCTTTATTTAAAAATAAATACAGACAGGAAAATAAATCATTTTCTGTCTGTATTTATCTGTAAAAATCAGTAAAAACTGAACACTGGGAGCCCTAATTACAGTCACCCCACTGCACATAATGTTGGATGGAACATAGCCCACCCTGTCACAGAGTACCCTGTGCAAAACCTTAAACCTTTAGTAGTTTTGAAGTGCTCTTCAGGGAACTAAGGACAGTCTTCCTCAGTATGTGTACCTTAGTTTCAAAGGTAAATATGCTCACTCCGTTCAGGGAATCTAGGCCTCAGGGTATCCTTGGAGACCCCAACTCACAACCAGAAACTGGAAGGAGTTGAATTTAGCACAACGAGTGCGCTAAAAGGTGCATGAGAGACCCGGCTTCTGGTAGCTGCCAAGTAAGATGTTAGTAAAGGTTCATTTGGCAAATATACAGAATTAGTCAGGACTTTGATAGGCACAGAAATGAACAGGTAAGAAAAGCTTAGGGTGGGTGTGCTTTCACAGGGATATCGCCTAGGTAGAAGGCAGATAGTCAAGGTAGTAGAGATACACATACGTCACTTCATCTGCACCAAAGGACTCAACCCACTGGGCACAGCACTCACCCCCTATACTTAGTTACTCCTTCATTTAACATTTAACTAACCAGATGACTCCAAACCATACAGAACGCAGCAGCCAGGCACACCCTCAGCCTCCCAACACGCATACTCTCTGCACCTTAAAGAGCTTAACTGGCTCCCCATCCACAAATTAGCTCTCTTCAAACTCCTCACACACACATTCAAAGCCTTACATAACACTGGCCCAGCATACCTCAACAACCGCCTCAGATTTCATAAACCTTTCAGACGCCTCTGCTCAGCCAGACTCTAACTCGCACACATCCAAGGCACGAGAAGAGGCAATAGTGCCTTCTCCTATCTTGCTCTGAAAGCCTAAAACACCCTACCCTTACACATCTGGGCAGCCTCTAAAATTCTTGAATTCGCCAAGAAGCTGAAGACTTGGCTCTTCACCTAGATGAGCACATTGATCCGCCCAGACTGCTCCTGCATCTGCGGCAGGATACCTTCCCAGGTGATAGCACACTTTACCAATAAACAACACTACATGGAACTCTGCACCCCACACTACACAGGAGTCATTTTTGTGGCCTACTTGCCTTGTTCATCATCTGCCAGAATGTGGTAGATGTTCAGTTTGCTGTATGATAAGTGCATTACAGTCAAAGTACTGCACATAACAGTGGACGGGACATACACCACAGTGTCACTGAGTCCCCTTTGTGCTATAAACTAACATCCTTAGTGGTTTAGGACGTGCTCTTTAGGGGGCTTAGGGCAGTCTTCCCCAGCATCTTTTTACCTTAGTTTCAAAGGTAGATATGCTCACTTAGTTTGAGAAATCTAGGCCTCAAAGCATCCTCGAAACTGCCCACCTCACATCCACAAACTGGAAGGAGTTTGATTTAGAAGAGTGAGTGCGCTAAAGGCGCATGGAAGACACACGCCTTCCTGAGCCTCATGTGGCCCTCATGGGAGCTGTTACTAAAGTTTCCCTAGGAACACATTCGGAATACTCACAAAGTCGACGGAGGCAGATACTTGACAGGTAGTTAAACTTAGCCAAACTTTTTTCATTTTTGAAGTTGAGCCACCAACCTTCAATATGTCTGCCCATATGAATTTAGAGGTTTCCTCTTGGTGTGTTTGTATGCAATTTGGTTGATGACTGGGTGAGAGGTGGTTTGATTGGTGATGCTGTCTTGTGCTGTATGAATGTGATGGGCCCTTGAATGGTGGTGGTGTGTTGATGCGAGTGCACTGCGGTGCTGGATTGGGCCCATGGCTGGCAGTATGAAAATCTTGTGTGTGCTGCCTGAATGGCGTGTGAATGGCCCATAAAGTGGTTGGTGCCTTGTCGTGGCTCTGTGGCTCACCTTCAGTAGTCTTGGTTTCAATATTCTGATACTATGATCAGTATTTGCTCTTTGAAGCTAGCACTTCTGGAGGTGCCAAAGTCAACCAGTGTAAGTGGCTATTTCACTTCAAAAGTTCAGAAACAATCCCTTATTATGTTTGAGAACTGAACACCTGGAGGTGTCCAGGGGGGTGCAACTTGCATTGATCAAGCTCACTTTCCCAAAATGCCCTGCCAACTTGAAAGTGCGCAAATGGCTATTATCACTCATTTATTTACATTTTGTATTGGAAAATTTGGGAATCTGTTTGGATCCATAAAACCAGAACCCCCCAGCTTCCCCATGTCTTCACATAAAAATGGAAGCTAATTTTGGTGGGTAACCGTAATGCCCATGATTGGAAAGGACACAAAAACGAAAGTTGGACATATCAAATGTTTCCACTAAAAACCATCCCGATTTCACAGTATGGAAAGCTGTGGATTTTGCCTCTTATCTGAGTTGCCATTCAGGGAAACCTACCAAACCCACACATTTCTGAAAACTAGACAACCAGGGTAGTGTGGTGTGCGATTATTAATATTACGAGTGTCTTTCACATTTCCGTGGGCTGTATGCAGAAACTCTCTAGTAGTTCCCTGTACTTGTATGTTGGGGTCCCAAATAATCGTAGCGTCAGACAACGATAAAACTACAGCTGCTAAACGTCTTAAAAAGAATATCCAACTGCTACTTAATTGAAACACACTTACGTTTGCCGAGCACCAGCTGACACATGCTGATAAACTCCCAATTGGAATGAAATACTGTCCCGAAAAAAATTCTGACAGACAATATCTCGATGACTCACACCACTTACGCTCCCTTTATCTCTCGTCGACGGAAGCACTAAATCACCAAGTACACTGGCTCCAAGGAGTGCATGATCAAAAGCAAATTTCAACAAGTATTCCTCTGACTGGAAAACGGATCACGGAGATCATGCGCACTGACAGGAGAAACTGAACTTTTGGGCTCAAGCGCACTGAAAGGGGGAAGGCAGATCCACTAGAGGTCATGCGCACTTACTAAAAACTGAACTTTTGAGTTCATGCGCACTTTCAGGAATGAAGCGGCTCCCTCAGGGATCAGGCGCACTGAAAGGATGAAGCGGAAACAACAGGGTAAAACGCTCCGACTCCTGCTGCATACAAACTCAGCTGCAAAACAACTTAGGGTCACCCGACACATGCACAGCTGAGGCGCACGGAAACGTCACTGGTAGATCGACGTTCCGATTCCCCACCGAGCTCAGCAGCTGCACCGCCCAAACGGTCCAAATGATAAGCGAGTCGTATACTACTTGACTGAAGCTTCAACAAACTCCTCAAAAAATCGTGAGATTCCTTAAAGTCACAATTTGAATATTACCGGATACTGAAGATTATCCACACCAAGCTCCACGTTTTGATCAGGCCTCTCGATGTGAGGTGCACTTTATTTGGACCTCCCTGGTCACTTCCTGCCCCTAGGACTGATTTTCTTCTCTTCTGTCTCCGGCCAGGTCTCTCGCTGTGACCTTCTTTTTAGAGACCTCCCTGGTTGCGTCCTGTCCTCTCTGTAGGGCCTGACTCTTGTAGGACACAACTGTTTTCTTTGTGGACCTCTCACATGCCTTGTCCCTTCCCTCAGGGATCTTCTTGGTGCTCCACCCCCTGGCTGGAGGGTCACCTTTCTACCTTCACCTCTTCTTCACTTGAGGATGCACTTCTTGCGCCTCGAGGCTAAGCCGTTGCAGCACTTGCTAATCCCTGAGGGCGGGCATGCTTGGCATGGTCAGTCAGTCCGTGTGAAATGTTCAGTGGCCTAATGGTGGACATAGGCTACCGGGGTGGCCAACTGGTACAACTAAGTTCCTTATCCTTTCCTTGTCTTATCTCTGAGGACTCATTCACTTCCGGGTCTGGTACACAGATTCCCTCTGGCGGGTGGCCTCTTCTCTCACTGGCTCTCTGGTGCAGTCTTGCACTGTCGGGCATGTTAGGGCTTCTCCACGTGTGTCATCTGCTCTTGTTATATTCCATATAGGTACCCTATATAGGCGCAGGTAACATTGCAACCTTTCACCTATATCCTTCCCTACATTACATACATAACGGTTCCTAGGGACTGACCTTTTACCTAGATACGACACTGCATTCAGAACGCGGGTTTCCCCCTAGTTCGAATCTCATACATTATGCGTGAGGCTTCTTGGAAGCACAGCAGGACTAACAGCAGGACGAACATCTCCTGTATAATATCTCTGTATAAAGTTCAGGCCCGACGTCATCCTTTAGGCCGACACAGTAACACAGCAAGGTAGGACCCCTGGGGAGACCTATGGGTATATATACATCACATCTTGCTTAGAAGGGAGGAGAGGACACTGAGACTTCCCGGCTGACACACTGACCAGAGACGATGAGTTCCTGCATGTAGACACTCCAGCTCGCAGTGGTCTAACATCCCTCGCGGGGTGTCCAACTCGAGACCAGGACAGGGTCCCATATTCTCTCATTCTCAGGTAATGGGGTTGACTAGATCCTAGAGGGATTCTTGGCAGAACACCTACACAGATGCTAGGTACATTTAGGTACATCTAGTTAGGGAGGCATCGTAGGAGTACGCACCTTTTTATCATGTGTTTTATGTACTTTTATATATTCATGATTTCTGCAAGATGGTAGAACTATACCATCCTTTTCCTTTCGTAGTACTGCTAATCATATATCTCTGCTACTGTCTAATGGTTGTTGCAGCTCATCTATTCTACACTAGAATAACAACTGTTCAATAAATACTTATTGAAAACGCCCAGGCTGTTTATTCTGTGTAACTCTCTGAGACAAACTAAGTGAGCACGAGTGACTGAGCGAAAGGTAGTATATTGTTTCCACGATTCTGAGGGATCAGGGTTGTCATGTTCTGAGGTTGCCAGAATCTATTCTCTCCTTGGTAAGAGAAGATTATAGTGGCACTGTGAGCTAGCTAATACAGATAGGCTAACGTGTCCAGTGGGGGTGCACGGAATCAGTCTGCCACCAGTCCCACAGTTTGTTATCCAAACGCGCAGATCCTGTATAGGTTATATAGGAACTACACGACATGGCGCCGCCAACGTTGGTTGCGTACTTATTTAACAGTAGAATCTGAGTAGTTCAGTTGTGCTATTCTCAGAGACCCCTACTCACAAAACACCAGAGACGTCTGGAGTGGGTGGGCACAAACTCCGCCACAGCTGAGCAGGCTAAAAAATCCTATCGATTGGCTGTTGGTTAATCAAGCTTGTAGGACACAGTGTTCCTAAAATTGTGCAAAAACACCTTATCTTAGTTTCCTTGGGAAGTCATTCCGTGTTCTATACACAATGACCAACGAGGAAATAGATCCACTACAGCAAGCACTGCCCCTCTCAGAAGATGAGGATGATGCAAACGCAATACAGATTGCGGCAAATATTAGAAGTACAGTCACCCTGAAATTACTTGCGCATGGTGTAACAGCCAGGGGTGGCATAGTAGCTTTTGTGATTGAGGCACACGAATCATATAGAACAGAGGTATTTTATTTGTGGGTTACATTCCCAGCAGCAAATGCAAGAACAAAAACATTTCACTCCTACATAGAAGGAGATGCACCAGCGGAATATTGTCCGTTTGAGGACATTGAGGTTCCGCTCACATACCAGGAACACTTATACTGGTTTAAAGACGCCCTACCCCACATAAGAAGAAGAGTGAGACTCTGCCCGCTCGGAAGAGAAGGGGCAACATGGCCAATATTAGCGGCCTACACACCACATCCTGACATTGAAACAATGCCACAAGGAGACTTACTCACACAACACAAAGAATTAATGAAAATTTACAGAAACTTGACGCAATTTGTCATGAGGACACTTACAGTCCAACCAGCAATAGTTGCAACAAATGGGACTCAAGTTCAGGGTACAGCAACTAAAATCACACCACAAACATTACACGAGGTGATGGGTAAAATGCCCACAAAACGTGAACAAATATCATTCTGGGTAGCTCACAAAATAACGCAGCTAGAGGCAGTATTCCCGAATAGTACCCCGTATGAAAAACACAGAAAGCTAACAATCTGCTTGCCCATGGGGATAACACCACAGATAAAGGATTGTACCACTTGGGGTACAGTCTTTGCTGCCATTTATACCAGAACTCATTGTATCCCGTCATTAGCAGTAGTACCAGATGTATTGAGACAAATACAAAACGAGCATGGAGCAGACCTGCTCTGAACTTAGGGATGAAGTTACTAGGTAACTATGCCCAGGTATCAGCCATAATATTAGCTAATATTAAAGGGGAAGCAGCTTCAGTGGCTATCCACCAACGCCTAAGGGAGTTCAGTCCTTTTGAACAACAACACGAACTGCCGAAAATAATTGAAACTGCATATGCAGAATTAGGCAGAGACAGTTTGGGTGGGAAAGCTTTAAAACCACAACTGATGGGCAGTCCTGAAAAGGACACTTCCAAGCAGACACCTGCTTCGACAAAGAAGTGGGACAATAAAAACAACAAAACTTTAAAGGAAACAGATCTCAATCCAGAGGTAGATCTCCTCCACAGGAGCCCTCAGAAAAGAGGTATAACCTTAGGAATAGGGATAATATTCGGAAACCTGACAGGTATCAGGATACTGATACACGTTCCTCTAGTTCCTTTCTGGGCTCATCGAAAAACTCCGAGAGGAAAGGATGGTCAGACAGACAAGAAGAGCGTACAACGTCCAGAGACAAGCAGCACGCTCAAGATTACACTTCTAAAAAAGAAAAGAAACCAAAGCAAAAGCCACAGTTCAAAAAGAAGGTTGCAGGTCTAAAGATCAGACATGCCCAGAATTCTGAGGACTCGACTACTGAACGGGGAATGGGCTCTGACGATGCTAGACAGTGCGGCAGAAGTAACAATAGCTCGCCAGAACCTGATGGAATTTCTGGTAACAGCGGACTTGAATGATTATATCACGGTAGAAACACCTGATACTAGGGTAAGTGTCCCACATAAGTTATATGAAATAACACTCCAAATGGAGGGGGACAAATGTAGGACAGTTAAAGGTCTCTTTTGGGAGAACTTGTCATTTGGCTATGAGATTTTGTTAGCTGAACAAGATTGGCCGCCAGCATTCGTCATGGATTGCCCTAAATGAGAAACGGAAATTTTACCAGCATTCTCAGACCATATTCCCAGGCACCTACAACACACATATGCGCAGGAGTGGGCGGTAGCCCAAGCCCCTGCATTATACAAAAACCATGTGGGATGGGATGAGGTTTCAACCCACGATATAATTCCTTTAAAAAATACTCCAACTGCACAGAGGCAGTATCCAATAAAGCAAGAAGCTAAGAAACAGGTCAGGGAGACCTTAGATCAACTTGAATACCAAGGGGTGATCGAAAATTGCACCTCATCGATGAACAATCCTTTGTTCCCGGTCATGAAACCTGACAATTCATATTGTTTAGTTTTAGATTATAGACATTTAAACACTTGCACTAAGACATTTGCAGTCCAAAATGCACACAGTGCCGCATTAATGAATAACATTGTGCGGAAAAAATATAAAACAACTCTAGATATCTCAAATGGATTTTTCTGCCAAAATATAGCGCCTGAAAGCAGGTATCTAACAGCATTCTCAGCGCTAGGGTCCCAGCGTCAATTTTGTCGACTCCCTGAGGGGTATAAGAACAGCCCGGGGTTGTTTTCGGCCAGAGTAACTGAGTTACTTCAAAATTTGGATGAAGAGGCATTGTCCTATGTGGATGATATTTATCTAACGGACGATGACCTAGAGGAGCACTTGAACAGAGTGAATACCATAATTTTGGGATTTGCATCTGAGGGCTACAAATTCAACTTTAAAAATCAAAAATTGCCCACCTCAGTGTCCTGTTTTTAGGATATGAGCTTTCAAGTGAAGGAGAAAAGCCTGGCAGCCAATTTTTTGAAAAATGCGCGCTGCTCCAACCTCCAAAATCATTAAAAAATTTACAATCAATCCTGGGATTCCTAAATTTTGGTAGAACATACATTTTGGATTACGCAGAAAGAGTAAAACCTTTCTACGATTTAATAAAACCTGATTTTTCAGTAAAACAATGGACACAGGAACACACAGATACACTTTGTTCCTTACAAGCTGACATGATAGCTTCCAAACATTTAAAGACACGCGTAAACGTACGCAACCTGGTGATCCGTATAGTTGCGGGTCAATCTGGGTACACCTATCTAACATATAATGAAGGTGAAACAGTACCAATAGCATACAAATCACATTTGCACACAAATGCTGAGATGCGCTTCGCATCTACAGAAAAGATTCTAACAGCAGTACAGACTGCTGTAGTGAGAGAAAGAGCACTGGCTCAGGGGAAACGAATAATAGTAGTGACTCCAGTTCCAGCTTTAGAGGCTGCGACAAAGGCAAGCGTTCCTAAAGCCAAAGCCCTACATCTGAGATGGATACAATGGGCTAATACTCTCACTGCAACAGATGTGGAATACAGGTACGACCCATATTTAAAGACACAAGCATTTCTGCAATACGAACAAGAATATCCTCTACCAAATGAAATAATGCCTCTAAATCAGTATGAATATATAATTTACACTGACGGATCTGCTCAACCGGCCATAGGAAGTAAGCAACAATATAGCGCAGCATGCACAATCATTAAGGGTCTCATGCGGGATGGAAGGTTCCACCCAAGTTGCACAAATACGCAATCTCTAGGAGACTGCACGGCACAGCTGGCAGAGTTGAAAGCCTTGATACTGGCACTGGTAAATACGGATCGAGAATTCCCCACACTAATTGTGTGTGATTCCTTTTACTGTGTGCAGTCATATAATGAATATTTGCAGCACTGGGTTCAAAACGGGCTCAAAGATGCAAAAGGTGGCGCAATTAAGCATAAAATGCTATGGGAACAGGTAGTGGAGTTGAAAACCGAACTACTGAGAGCTCACGTGATACATACACTGAGTCATCAGCGTGATGGCGTTCATGTTGAAGGGAATTCATTGGCTGATGAAGCCGCAAAGGGGGCTGTACGCACGGCTTCCGTAGCTGCAATCACTCGTTCTGAAACGAGAATAGACGTGAGTTTATGGTAGCTGTCAATGCTTGTCGCAAAAACAGCGGAGCAGTACCAAAAGGTTTCCACTCAAGTACTCCTACAAGTTAGATGCCAATAACATTCCATTTGCTCAGATTCCTGGAGTGGGGGATAGAGTAATTCCAAACATGGATCGTAGGTTAGGTTTAATTCTAGCAGCACACGAAGGGATAGGTTCTGCACATGCAGGAGTTACGGCGATTGTTTCTTTATTGAAACAACGCTATTGGTGACCTGGGTTAACAAAGCAGACTAAAGACTACGTCTTGAAATGCGACATCTGCCAGCAGATGAAAGGTTCCACCGTAACATGTCCAGCACAGATACCATTATTAATATCTGACAAACCACTAGCGTGTGTTTACTTGGACCACTGCGGCCCCTTACAAAGAGATGGGGCTTACAGGTATATCATAGTTGCAGTGGATTCCTGCTCAAGATTCCTATGGGTGTGGCCCCAAGGCTCGGCTGACGCTCGAACTGTTATAAAAGATTTGCGAGTCTTTATAGGGACATACGCAATTGGCACATTACATTCTGACCAGGGCCCTGCGTTTAGCTCTCAGGCTTACAAGGAGGCCATGCGAGGATTGGGTGTAGCATTGCGGTACTCCTCTCCGTACCATCCAGAGGAAAATTCGGTCGTGGAAAGAAAAAACGAGACTTAAAGCAGTCTTTAACAGCTAGAGTATTAGGCACGGGTGAGAGTTGGGTAAAACATCTGTATGGAGTACAGCGAGCATTGAATAATATGCCAAGAAGTTCTCTAGGGGGGTCACTCCATATGAGATCCTATTTGGGACAAGAATGTGGGTACCTGATCTTGATTGTGAAGGCACAGTGGGGGATGAAAAGCATTTTGACATCCATGATCGTTTGGCTGTTTTACAGGATCTAAATGATTCCAGGACACAACAAAGTAATGTCCATATGAAGCAGACCGCCACTGGGGAAGTCAAATCAGTCACGGCAAGACCTGTCTGGATCCCAAAAGTCGGGGATCTGGTCAGAGAGAAAATAGCGGACAAAAAATAATTTGGGCCATCATACAGAAAGCCTGTACAGGTTCTAGCAGTTGAAGGAACAAGAACTGTAGTTCTACCGCCTCTTGCCGGGAAAAAGGAGAAAAGATTTGTCTCAATCGACCTAATCAAACCACACTTTGTGGCCGATACTGAGTAGTAGGCCACGTGGACTCCAAAGTAGCTGACGCCCTCCTCTCGCTACAATTCAAGAAGTTCCTGCACGGAATGATGGACTATGCAATAATGCCATGGAACTAGTTCCCCTTGAACCTGAAGTTCAAATTCAGAACCAAAATGAAAGACAAATTTCAATTCGACCAAATACAGATGTCTACATCAACATGCCTCAACAAGAGCAAACTACGATTTCTACAAATCCTGATGCAATACCAACAATTGATTGAACTGCTTCTGGCTACTTCATAAACTTTGATACGTTTTCTTTGGATCCAAGTGAACCGGAAACGATGCCAGCCCAAAAATCACGCAAGCAGCAAGTTAAAGACTTTCTGAACTTTCTTAAAAAGACTTACCTGGTGTCACCTTGGGTAGAACTATGGGTAATCACCGGGATACTTTTCTTTCTTTTCTGGTTAGGCTTAGTAATAGTTTTTAGCATGCTTGTTAATGGAAAATACCTTCGACAAAGCTCTGCAGCCCAAAAGGTGAACTTAATTTTAAAACCACACCAATCATCTCATCGAGAACAAAGAGACTTGTCATCAGTGAACATTACAGCAGTTCCTATACCTGATGGTATAGTTTGGGACAAGGTTGATTTCGATATATTTGGTCCGACCGAACTTTTAAGAATTCCTCATTTATTTAAAATATCGTTGAGTGATATCATTACCTCAAGTACATTTTCCGATGATTGGGATTTTGAAACTGTAAATAACATGTTGTCTGATTTGGAAAAATCTGCTGCATTTTCTAATAGTGAAACATTGGAAAGCACATCAGATTTCGAAACAATGTATTGTTATCAACACTATGGTCATCACTTTTTACATAAATCTGCTAATCCTAGAAATGTGTTCACTTACCACCAGTGGGAACATTGTCCAACACCACCGAAAGGCAGTTCAAAAACATTTACACAAAGTTTCCATATTTTTCAGGGTTTAATATGTCTGACCCAGCCTCATATTATTATAAGGTTGCACCAACATCAGCACAGAAAAATATGTTAACAAACACCAAACAGATTTACTCTGCTTCCTTTATTGCCCAGTTGTCTGAACAAGGTTTCGACTTATGGAAAGACACCATAGACTTAAAATCAGTCTGGGGTACTAGGGAATGGCAAGTTCAGGGAACAGAAGCTTTGTTTAGAGCGTGCCATATACCTCAGCAAATCATGTTTTTGAATGAGACAGTGCAACAGACGTCTTGCCTTGGATTAGCCAAGAACAAAGACTTGAACACACCTCGGCTGCCAACTCCATCACACACCGAGGGTAACATAACATCACAGAATGAGATTACGTTGAATGACATTATACAATACAACAGATCAGACCCCGATTGGAAGAAATGGTTGATTTGGCCCACAGACACTAATATTTGTCAGGCGAGATTCATGGGTAAAACCGAAGGTTTCGCTATCCATAGGCCAGATCCATGTTATGTACAGAGAGAACATCCAGGGGTAGTGACATCCTACAGTGTTGGGAAGTTGTGCCTTGATTGGCTAAAAACCTCAACACTCACAAAGGTGAAACAACACTTATCCTTACTGTCAAAGGATGTGGATCTCAGGGATTTTTACTAGGTCCCAGGAAGCCATGTCAGAAACGTTTCTATTATGCTGTCTATAATGAAATATGGAAAATATCCCAACAAGAGGCCACAGAGAGGTTACGTGAAATAGACTGTATAAATCTAGAAAAATCTCTAGCAGTGGTAAACAATGGGTTAACTACATTGACCTCCAGGATATATTCCTTAGGCAACATTGTATCTTCTGCGATAGACATACTAGAACAAGATTTGGCCATATTACAACACGGGCAAACTCAATTACGTTCTATTATGTTATTAACTCCTTAACCGCGGCGCAAATTCCGCCGCAGTGCGCGAGTTCTATTGAGTGGGCGGGGCCGCGTCGGCCAACGGACGTGCGCAGCACTAGCGAGGTAGTGCTCGCAACGGCCGTTGGCCGACGGGCGCACTTAACGGGTTAAGCTGGACGCTGCAATCTTTGCGTGCAGGCTATGTGCCTTGGCGTTATATCAACAGTACGTCTCTGTTTTCTGAATACAATCTAACAGATAAACAGATCGAAATGGCACAAAGGGGAGCAAAATATACAATGCTGCGTATCGAAAAACTGGAAAGATTAGCATTCACAGTGGCAGAATCACCGTCCACAGAATGGCTAATCCATGGCCACATAACTCTACCGGTCACTACTTTTCAGTTTCAGTATTGCCTTGAACAAAAGCAGGCAGGCAGATATGAAGAAATGGGTAAGGAATACATTAAGGAATCATGGGTATTACCATACAGATTTCGATGCCGGAGTGGGGATCGAGAAGTGTTTCTGAGCGGTACAAACTGTGAGAACGCTTTAAGTGGATCACTCATATGCCAGGATATAATGCTGCACGGGGCTTGTAATGGTTCTGTGGCAAACCTGTCCTGCCATTTGAGGGGTGCCCCAGCTGCAGTGATTACTCCAGCATTCAGGCTACTTTCAAATGGGAGTTACTTGATGCTGAACAGTCAAGGCTGCTGCGGAATGCTCCCGGGCATCGCATATCTGGTAACCGTGAGCTCCAGGGTTACTTGTTGTATGCAAGTATTGTTTCCACCGACACATACAGTCAGGGAGGCGCCGTTATGGCCTTCACTGAATGTTTCTTTAATACAGTTTGATACTCTAAGCAGAATGAAAGCCATGCTTTTACAGAAATCTGTGCCCTTAACCTCCGCTCGAGAGACTTTTGATCTCCAGATCGCAAGGTCTTGGGCAGAGACACAGGCGCTTATTCATACAAACCTCCCTTTCCATGTCGCAGAAATGGTAAATCGTATCTTTAACATGTCTGATACGACAGGCATTGTCCACCTATTTAAGACCATAGATTCTGGACTTCTGAGCACCTTTCCGACGGTACTTGGAGTTATACCAAACTTCATACACTACGTATTTGGAAGCATCTTTGGAGGACTTCCGCTAATCCGGTTTCTAGTAGCAGGTATCCTGATTGTTTTATATTTGCTACGCATTGGACGTCCCAGTCACCAAGGAGATGGAAAGAGCACTCCTGGAGCGTAAATACCGTGACCGCATGGGACAACATCTAGGCACGCCTCGCCTAAGAGAACTAAGTGCATCTTGGTTCTCGTCATTTCGACCAGTCTGGATGGACTGCATCTTACCTGTCCTCCGATGCCTGTTTTGCGGAGAAGAATGCGCGTTAGACCTTTGTTTGACACTCCCATCATGTGCGCAACCGGACGTGAATGATTTACTGGACCCGATAACGGCCCATGTTCTGCAGTGTCCTCAGCGTATTGTTGATGTTGATGGCGGCATTCCTTGAGCCCCCACAGGTAGTAACAGCACCTGTTGGTATGGACACGGGCTCCTCCTCTGACACCCAGGCTTTGGACGGCGCAGTCTGCCCCAGCACCGGCTGCAGACAGTGTGGAACATCATCTGTGCTCAATTGACGTACTCTGCGAAGTGCTACAGGGGCCGTCTACTGCGAAAGCAAGCAACGAAGATGTTGCGTCTACCAGCCAGGACACAAACATTTGACTCATTTGGCTCGTTGTGTGCTGGAAGAAATTCGCCCTTTTTTAAAACAAAGCTCAAAATTTGGATCTCAAAATAAAAATTGACATTCCTTTCACTTATTGGGCATACATGGCTTTCTAATGCTTATAGTGCTTCGGACTATAACTAAGGACACTTTAGAGCTATGGCTTGCAAAATATGTTTTAGACAGTTTTAAGTTTTTATTTTTAGAAGTTTTAAACATTTTTAGCTAAACAGATGTTTTTAAGCTTTGTGCGTACCAATATCTAGTTCGGCTAGTAGTACGGTAATAAGTTACATATGTCGTCCAGTCGGAAGATGAGTGGGTGTTATATTCCATATAGGTACCCTATATAGGCGCAGGTAACATTGCAACCTTTCACCTATATTCTTCCCTACATTACATACATAACGGTTCTTAGGGACTGACCTTTTACCTAGATACGACACTGCATTCAGAACGCGGGTTTCTCCCTAGTTCGAATCTCATACATTATGCATGAGGCTTCTTGGAAGCACAGCAGGACTAACAGCAGGACGAACATCTCCTGTATAATATCTCTGTATAAAGTTCAGGCCCGACGTCATCCTTTAGGCCGACACAGTAACACAGCAAGGTAGGACCCCTGGGGAGACCTATGGGTATATATACATCACATCTTGCTTAGAAGGACGAGAGGAGACCGAGACTTCCCGGCTGACACACTGACCAGAGACGCTGAGGTTCCTGCATGCAGACACTCCAGCTCGCAGTGGTCTAACATCCCTCGCGGGGTGTCCAACTCGAGACCAGGACGGGGTCCCATATTCTCTCATTCTCAGGTAATGGGGTTGACTAGATCCTAGAGGGATTCTTGGCATAACACCTACACAGATGCTAGGTACATTTAGGTACATCTAGTTAGGGAGGCATCGTAGGAGTACGCACCTTTTTATCATGTGTTTTATGTACTTGTATATATTCATGATTTCTGCAAGATGGTAGAACTATACCATCCCTTTACTTTCGTAGTACTGCTAATCATATATCTCTGCTACTGTCCAATGGTTGTTGCAGCTCATCTATTCTACACTAGAATAACAACTGTTCAATAAATACTTATTGAAAATGCCCAGCCTGTTTATTCTGTGTAACTCTCTGAGACAAACTAAGTGAGCACGAGTGACTGAGCGAAAGGTAGTATATTGTTTCCACTA
Source organism: Calotriton arnoldi (assembly GCA_963921515.1). Classification (NCBI taxonomy): domain Eukaryota; kingdom Metazoa; phylum Chordata; class Amphibia; order Caudata; family Salamandridae; genus Calotriton; species Calotriton arnoldi. The sequence goes on from CAWUFW010001043.1 coordinate 2,308,210, forward strand.
TTCTGAGGGATCAGGGTTGTCATGTTCTGAGGTTGCCAGAATCTATTCTCTCCTTGGTAAGAGGAGATTATAGTGGCACTGTGAGCTAGCTAATACAGATAGGCTAACGTATCCGGTGGGGGTGCACGGAATCAGTCTGCCACCAGTCCCACAGTTTATGTTATCCAAACGTGCAGATCCTGTATAGGTTATATAGGAACTACATGACACTCTCTGTCACATATGCATACAGCCTTCGATTTGCTGAGATACAAATGTTCTATGCGGTGCTGCTAGCAGACGCCAAAGGGACATCACAGTTACACCAACTATGTGATGTGGCAGCCTTACTAACACTATGAGATCTACTGTCTTGTTGCTTTACTGGCTTTTGGGCTTGATGGCTTCTGGGTTCACTACCTTGGCTGGACCCTTCTTGATCACTTGATACTGCGCATCCTTGGCTAGCACTGAATTCTACTCCTTGGGTGCCGTCTGTTCTTGGTTGGGGCAACCTTAAGCTTCTTGGGGTTCTCTGCAGTGGGGTACATAGTCCCTCCCCTCTTCACAGTTCATGCCCCTGGGTGCTGCCATCACTTCAGCTATGGGCCACAGACACCTTCCTTGCACTGTAGGCTGATCCTCCATAAAATGTTTACTTTGATCGGTGGCAGTAACCACCTATGGCCACTAGGTGCCCCTGCAACAATAATTTCGAGGCCCCTGCAGCTCTTCTCCTCGAGGTTCTCTCACTTCGTTTTTATTTTTATTTATTTTTCCTTCCCACCACCTTGGAGCAAGGCAGTTCCAAAACCTGTCTCGCCCCGACACACCAGCATCAGCACGGGATGTTTCAGTCACTCGGACCGCACACTCTTGCGGCAATCTACCCAGGCCTCAGAGCAATGCGGTAGATGACAGCACGGTGTTGCTGCAGCTACTTTCAAGCGGCTCGGCATTCTCACTCTCTGGCGGTAGCTTCCCCCAGGGAATGAGGCAGGCTGCTGCCCCGACACACCGCAGGACAGGGACATGCAGCATGAACACAAATAAGGCCTACCCCCTCCCATCACCGGCCGAATTTTGGATTGCTCTGCGGCAGCCTACTTGAGCCTGCTGGCTGCGCCGTGCTCCGTTCTACTGCAGGTGAAGGGCTGCAGACGGCTATGGGCAGGAGCGCTTCACGCCAGGCTGCCGTACCTCCTTCATGCACTGTGCGATGCGCCTCATGCAGGTTAGGTGGGGATACAGAGTGTGAGGCTGACGCAGGGGGCAGCCGCTCTGCACATTTCTGGGGTACACTGTGCTTGTCGGCTTGTGCTGTGGGGCTATCACGGGAGACAGTCTTTTCCTCTGCTCAGGCAGCTTTCCCCAGGCTTCGGGTTCCGTCACCCATGCGGACATCGCAGAGGCAGGCTCGGGGCATTCAATGCATGGGGTGGGTATGCACTGCAGGTGCAGCTCGTCCTCTGCGCCCCTTCACCCCTTTGTCACACTCTACTGCAACTTACAGTTCCACGTTGGCACCAACGGGGCTCACCTCATGGTATCGGTCAGCTGCGTGCACTTGTGTCAAACACGGTGCTGGCTGCTACCCGTCATCCCCTGTTTACCGAATTCTCTAGCTGCATGACTGGTGAGTACTATGGCTGCAGGTGCCTTATCGGTGAACGCTGTTGGGCTCGCTGGGTGGCCATACACATGCCCTGCCCAGACTGGGTTGCCTTCATGTTGCAGCATATGCGGTGGTGCCTTATGATCTGGTCACCCTTCCACCCACGACAACTGGAAAGACTGCTGCCAGCTGACATGCGGGGTCAGACATGCTTGTCGCCACTGCAATGGATAGGGCCCTAGGCCCACATGCAGCAGGAATAATGACAGACACTGCATTACTGGACCTGGCCCAGGGCACGTAAGCCCGTCCCCTTTTATTAGCAAGGTCAACTGACTGGTGGGACAAGTGATGGATGGGTGGGTGTGAGGTGAATGTGGAAGCCGGCGCTCAGGAGTGGGAGGTGGAAACACTAGATGTACTAACACTAGACTGCGTCCTGCAGGAGACTACACAGGGAGCATGGCTAAGGTGAGGGCCCAGTCGGATGCTCCTCTCCTGAGCTCCGTACTGGGTTTGTCTACGAATAATCAACAGATAGGGTGTTTTAAACGTGAGAGACACCCGTTTCAGCTAAACCGTCTGTTTCCTGAAAGGCCTACCACCATCAAGATGGCCGGTTGGCTGCCAATCCGTGCTACGAAATACACTGGTGAGCTGGGCACTGCTGGTGCGCGCCCTTTTGCAGCGACGTGGAGAGTCCGGCTAGCAGGGATTTTGGACCAGCCTGGATCCCCTTGAGGGAGACCGACTAAACAGCAGTGCGGCACCAGTTTCCCGGAGAGCTGTATTTTCTTGGTGGGGCAGCTGGGTCTTTCTTTGGGGGCAGCCGACCCACCCTGCCTGGTGGTGACCCAGTGGAGATGTTGGGTCCTTGCTCATGCGGCCCTGGGCCTGAGGGTACTCCTGTAACCCCCCGGGAGGTCAACTGGGGGCTCAGGAGCGAGCCTGTGAAGAATGGACAAGTTACTCACCAACCTGGAACGACCCCAGAGCCCCTAAGGACCGCCGGAATGTGGATACGACTCACGAAAGGATCTGGACAGTGATTGACAAGCATACAAGGTGCACTGGGGTTCACTGGTGCGAAGACAGCTGCTTCCGCATAATTGTCCTGTGGACGACATGGAACCTGGATAATTAATTATCCACATATTTGGGCAGGCCCCCACTATCTGGAACTGTCGGGAGCAGTCCCCATCTAAGAGTTGCCCCTGGCCTGCGCAGTCCCTGCAGAGTATGAGACCATATAGTGGAAGTAAGGAGGAACACCTCTGGGCCTTGACACTATCTCCCTGCATATGTCTGCCTGATGGACTAGCGACACTGGTTCGTCGCCCAGTGAGATTTGCACTCACTCCCTAACGTTTTGGGAACTTACTAACTGTGGCAGCTGCCAGCCTCATATTCTTCAGAGGTGACTAGATAGATACTCTTCTATATATGACTTTAGTGCTAAGCTGGGCATCCTTCCCTCCCGTTTTTTCTTTGCTACCAACCCTGACATCCACTAAAACAAAAGGCACAAAAGACATCCAGCATAATGAATGAATGAAAATATTTCTAAAGCGCAAACAAATGCCCAGAGGCGTCTTGGCGCTAGTTGCTATAAGAAGGTGTGAATTAGTCTCCTGTAACTGAATGATTAGTTTAGGAATGCAGAAAGACCAGCTAGGTCTGTGCAAAGAGCCAGGTTTTTAAGACCTTCCTGAACCTTGCCAGGGATGGGGCTGGTTTGAGATCAAGAAGTAGGCTGTTCCACAGAAGGGCTGTTGACCTAAAAAAACGTTTCCCTCCCCATGTGGTTTTCTGAAAGGCTGGTACCACCAAATTGTTTTGTGTAAGTCGAACGGAGTGGTCTATTGGGGATATACCATCTCAAATGTTTCCTGAAATAGAGAGGGCCCGGTCCATGAAGGGTCTTGTAATCCATGCAAAGGGCCTTAAAGGCAATTCATTGTTTAACCGGTAGCCAGCGTAGGTTTTTCATGACTGCTTTAGCTGACTGGGACTTGGGAATCTTTAGTAAGAAGCGAGCCACAGCATTTTGCAGCGTCTGAAGTTTCCTAAGAGAGGAGGCCCAAAGATTAGAGCAGAGGCTGTTACAATATTCCCAGGCGCAAGCCTAATCCACCTCGTCCTGCCATAATGCAGATTCTGACTCACTGTCTGCTGTGGATTCGGAGGCTCGTCACCGAAAATGACTTTATTACTCTTATGTCAGAAATCCGTAAGGAAATGTCACACTCCGTCAGGAGATTAACAAACCCAAAGCTGATTTTGATCAGCGTTTCCACAATTTGGAGGGGCGCTTACATCAATCACCTTGAAGGTGTGGCAGTGGGGAGAGACCAGGATCGGGACACCCTTTTTCAGAGGGTGGCAGCCCTTGAGCGAACTCAACAAACCCTCATCCGGAAGATCGACCATGCTGAAAACCACAGCTGACGCAACAATCTGCGCATCAGAGAAATCAGCTCATCCATTTCGGACTCTGACCTCCCGACTTATGTTCAACAACTCTTGTGCACCCTCCTCTCAGCTCCTGCAGACTTGGAAAGATTATTAGATCACACCCACAAAAGTGTACTCAGATTTTCAACGAAAGCGTAACCCAACTCCAGATATCCTGACCAGAATTCATTTTTACAATCAGAAGGAAGAGATTGTCCAAGCTTATCATAAACAGAGACCCATCACTACAATGGTGACAACATTCAGATCCATCAAGACATCTCGGCGTATACCCTAACGAAGCAGAAGAATTTAAAAGGGGGACGGACTATTTGAATGAACATAATACTCCCTATCAATGTGGGTTCCCACTGCATCTGCTTTTTGAAAGTAAGGGTAAACAATGCACGGAATACAACCCGGAAGAGGCTGAGACTTTCCTTCATCTTCAGACTGATGCTGATCCCTCCTCTCCAGGGTACTCCGAGTTGGGCAACGCTTAAGCAGTGGAAAACTTGCCAAACTCCGAAACGGCAATGAACAACAAGGAAATTGCTTAGCCAGGAGGGTGACCACCGTACCGAAGATATGACAGGTGTTGAGTGAAATCTACGATCTCCCTTATGACTTTGTTGCATGATACTCTGGGGAGACCTACCCACCCCTAATTGTGTGTTGCATGGGTCCTGGCCCGAGGACTTGTACGTGAGCTGCCCCCTCCCCATAATCTCTGCCAGACTTTTGTTTTCTTGTTGTTCTTTCCCAGATTATTTCTCTTATTTAGCATGTTTCTGATTGACGACTTGCACTGCGGAATGAGGTTTTTTCCCCCAGCTGAAACTGCATTACCCACATGCATTATTTTGGGTTATGACAGCTCAATCAAAGATGTTCTTATACCCCGATTTATGGGGGTACTAGGGTGCCTTTAATTCTGCCCCTCAACATTGCTTCAGAATATTTCACGCACTCCCTAGATGGTATGGCTACCTTTAAATTCTTGGCCCAAAATGTGCAGGACCTGAACAGCCCCATGAAAATACATGCCTTATTAAAATGGCTCAGTGCCAAAGCTGTGGCGGTGGCCTTCCTTCAGGAGACCTCTCTTAAGGAGGGATGTGGCCCACATCCATTTTAAGACATACCCCCTACAATTTCACTCCCTGACCAAAACTAAAACTAAAAGGAGTTGCCATTTTTTTTCGTAGAGGGCTCTGTTTTCAAGAAGACTCCACATTTCAAGACACGGAGGGTCGACTGCTTATTGTGACAAGTGGTCACACTCACTAATATATATGGGCCACCAGACCAAAGCACAATTCTATACTACCTTCTTTAAGCATTTGTCGGATTTAATGTTCAGACAATTATTACTGGGAAGGGATTTTAAGCTCTTGAGGGCATCCAGGATTTCACCTAGTCAACATATGGAGGGCACATAACCCGAATGACCGGGACTACACATTCTTTTCCATTAAACATAGAACCTCCTCGAGACTGGACTTGTTTTTCACTCAACAATCTGATCTTCAAGCCTTTATTGACAGTCAGATAGTAACTCAGGTTCTATCAGACCAAGCCCCGGTCATAGCTGTATGGAGCTCTTGTCACCCTTATCCCCTCTCCCCTCGCCCCAAAGCCTCAATGGCATATGAATGAGAAAGCTTTCTGGGATCCTACAGTTAGACATGCTATTGGGGAGGCTCTGGATCACTTTTCCAAGGAAAATGATGAACTCTCCACTTCGCTCACAGTTAAGTGGGACACTGCCATGGCAGTGATGTGTGGAGAATTCATATCGCACACCTCAGGTTTTTTTTTTTTTTAAGTGTGATGCATCCCACAAACTCAACTTAGAGGCCCAGAAACTCGCAGCAAAGATGGAATATACATGCACTGATTGATGGGGGAAGATGCCCGCCGCATGTTATATAACAAACAAACATATTACGAGAAGGGAAAGAAGGCAGGTCAATTACTTGCTTATAAACTCTGACTCCTTCAATTTCAGAATAGGATTAATTCACTTAATCCTTCCCTCTGGTGATAAGCTTACCCATGCATTACTAACGGGCCCTCTAAGCCACAGAACCTACATCAGAAAGAGACCAAGATGTCTACCTATGTGACCCCTCTTTCCCCGACTCTCACGCCTGATTTGGTTCGCCCTCTAGAAGAACCATTTTCCCACCAGGAGGTAACAGCGGCAATTAAATATTTTCCTACACTAAGGCCCCAGGCCCCGATGGATTTCACTATTCGTTCTATTAAACTTTCCAAGATAAACTGACTATAACACTAGCCCCACTCTTTAATTCTTTCCTCCAATCTGGAGTGATTACTGATTCCATGACAAAATCCCACACGGCTCTGATACTTAAACCTAACAAAGATGCATAACGCTGTGACTCATACTGTCCAATAGCTCTCTTAAATTCGGACTCTAAAATATTTATAAAAATTCTGTGTACTAGGTTGGAGCACATATGGCCTCATTTGATTCGTCCACCCGAAGCAGGGTTTATCTAAGGTAGACAGACAGGAGACAACATCCGATTGGCTCTAAACTTGTGCCAAATAGTAAGAGATACAAATACTCACATGATTCTTCCCTCTTTGGATGCCAAGAAGGCTTTTGACCGGCTAAACTGGTGATACACGGTTAAGGTTCAGGACAGAATGCCTCTGGGTCCCCACATTAAAACCCATATCCAAACCAAATTTGTCAAACCGTCAACTAACTGAATGTTAACAATTATCACAGCCCTTAAATTCCCCTTGGGTGGGGCACCCGTCAAGGATGCCCCCTCACCCCTACGATCTTTGCTCTGGACTTTAAACCTCTTGTCTGGAAAATTGAACACAATACTAGGATTACAGGACTACAGGTCGGAGCTTCAATATATATATTGGTGTTGTTTGAGGACAACATCTTATGCTTTAGCATTAACACGGAAACTTTACTCCCAGCTCTGATCTTTGAACTTGATTCCATTTCCCGGATTTAAAATTAACTAGTCCAAATCTGTCGCTTGCAACTCTAAGAGGTTCCAACCTGGGGTGCGACCTTTTTAGCCACACTCGGTATAACCAGATCTTCTTCATCCCTTGAATATCTGGGCGTCACCATCACAACCTGAAACGTTTTTATTTACGCTATGAATGGAGCATGGATGGGGGGGCGTGGCCTGCAGCCGATGGGGACGGACGCGAGCTGAAGAGCTCCGACTGCCGCATCCCCGTATTAAATCATCCTGACCCCCAGATGCGACGGGGAAAACCAAGATCTGCCTCGCGGGGCTCCGGAATGTGCCTGCACTCAGCGGCGGGGCACTGAAGCACCGGTGCCGTTGGGAGCAAGTTGGAGCGATCCTGGCCGGACGGGCACAAGATGGCGGCCGCGATATGACTGCCGCGGCTGCGGCTGAATTGCAGGACTGGCAATAGGGCAAGCCCAGGCTGCGACACCTGCGCTGGTCGGCGGAGCCATGCAGGGTGCTGCGGAGGTGTTGTGGGAGCGGCACGCAACTCGATCTGTAGTGTGCCTGACTGCGGGGGCCTTTTGCGGAGGTCGCGGAACTAGCGACAAAATGGCGGCCGTGCCGTGTGAGCCCTGAGGAGTCCATCACCGTAGCCAGGATTGCGGAGGGGGCGGATCCCATTTGACCCCCTTGGTGTCCCCGCAGCCCTGTGAGTACTGTTGTGGCGCTGGGCTATGCTGTGACACCTTTTGGGGCACTTATAATGATGAGACGTGGGTCCGGTGGAGCCGAGTGCAAGATGGCGCCCACCTGGTGAATGGCGCAACGGCTCCTGCCTGATCGACACACAGTGACCTGCAGCGCACTTGGCCTGTGAAGCGGCGAACCCTGTTGTGCCTTGTCGGAGGAGAGAGCAGCAGGATCAAGCGGCGTCCCACAGATAGGCATTGCTTGCCCGGCCTCCGGTGAACTCATCTCCTGCGGGCGCCAAGACCGTGTGAGCCCCCGAAATGGGTACTGCCGCAAATACCGGACTGTCAGCGACTCCCTTACCTACAGCGAGCCTACCGCAGTGAGTACACTCGCCGGCCCCATGGGAGCGACGCAGCGGTGGGGAGACCGCATTTAGAGGCCCTTGGGCTGGCGGGGGAGAGGGCAGAGTGGCGCCCGTGCCCTGGCTGGGTTAGCGAAGAGGGGCAACTCGACGGGGCTCGCACAGTGAAGTGGCTGCCACCAAAAGGTCTCGACCCTTCAAAAACAGACGTGAAGCGGGGGATGCCTGATCAGTGACTGAGTAGAGTGAGACGAACTGCCTGCCCTTTACATATGCTACCGAGAGGAGGCTGAAGAGAGTGGCTGGGATGAGCGGACGCGGACAAACGCCGGGGGACACTAAAAGGGCCCGCGGACTACTGGGCGGTGTTTACTTCGGTGAGACCACTCGACTCACAACACCAGCAGTGGAGGAGGCTGCCGGAGGCGAGGACAACGTTTTGCAGGCGAGCTAGGGGAGTGCGACTGGTCAGAGGCCGCCCGGCGGAATTGGTGGCGTTCAGACGCACTACCCACGGAGGACACTGAGCTCGGTCGGACGCCACACCAGCACGTAGCGTCTTGGAGATGGGGAGAACGCAAAAGAAGCGGGGGTTCACTGTCCTTAGTGTAGACGCCTCAGGACCTCACTCCGATGAGGAAGACGAATCACCCGAAACAAGTGGAGACCTGACCTCCCGGAAACCTACATTGGCTGACATCATGCAGGCCATAACGGCCTCCAGAGAGGCGCTGGAAGGGAAAATAGATGCTATTGCACGGACCTCAGTCTGCTAAAGGACGATCATCGCAAGCTCAAAGACAGAGTGTCCAGCAATGAAAAGGAAATGAGCAGCCTGCCGGAATCTGTCCACGAGATGCGCCAATCCCTTGCTGTCCAGGAAACTAAGGTGAAAACCCTGGAAATGCGTGCCGAGGACAGTGAAGGGAGATCGCGGCGGAACAATATCTGCGTCATCGGGATTCCAGTAAAAACGGAAGGGACAAATATGGTCCGCTACTTGGAGGACTGGCTCCGCTCTGCAGTGGCTCCAACAGGTCTGTCCCCCTTCTACACCCTGGAGCGGGCTCACAGAGTTCCAGCTAAGACACCAAAACCAGGGGCTCCTCCCCGACCTATTGTGGCTAGACTTTTACATTTTCGGGACAGAGACCACATTTTGAAAAGTGCCCGCCAAAAACAGGATCTGCGCATTGACAATAATAACGTCATGATTTTCCCAGATTTTACGAGGGAGGTACAGCGAAGCAGAGCATCCTTCGCTGCTGTCAAGGCTAAACTACGTCAATTGAACCTGTCCTATGCAATGCTATTTCCCGCTCGACTTCGGGTGGCAGACCTGGCGGGAGCACATTTTTTCAATACACCACAGGAAGTTTGGGACTGGCTTGAAGCTCACAGCTCGATAGATCATCATGCTTCAGCTTCAGGGACCCCACAGCAGAGCCCTCGCGGCCATAGGGTAGGATCCAATGCCCCTTCGCCCAGGGAACTTAGCCTTGAGCGTCGTAAAGCACTACAGGCAGTGGTATCACACAGTCAAAAAAGCCCTGGTTCCTCTCCGAGTGGCAGCGGACGCCACACTGGCAGATCGGAGACCTCACTGGATCGCAGCGACAACGACAGCCTAGGAGCGGACATGCCACAGGTTACGCCCCAAACGGCTGATGGTCTCGTGTGAAGGCCATAGTGTGACATCCAACATGCAGATTTTCTGGGGCCTCCCATCCCTGTGCCGCTGGTGCAGTTTCAGCGAACTCGTGACTTCCCCACTTTGACTTGTGAGTAACATCCAGCTGAACCGGGGCTTGATTTCTAGATCAGTTACGGGGGAGGCGGCACTATGGGGTACTTTACAAGGTTCTTATCGGGAGACCACCCCTTCCACTGTCACTAGACGTTGGTTTGTTCTAATACGGTTTGGATGGGGATACTTTCTTGAATACCTGTCCTGGGGAGGGGGAGTTGGGGTCGTTTCTATAGTTGGGGTTTTTTAAGGGGATCCAGGCGTGTCACGGGGGAAAAGTTTTTTAAGGGTTGTGCACATAGGCTTCAGCAATGGGACCCCCATTAGGCTTGACTTGTCTCTCGTGGAATGTGCGGGGTATGCACTCTATGGTCAGGAGCCATAAGATACACTCCTATTTGATTCGCAGAGGCATTCAGATCGGATTTCTTCAAGAAACCCATCATCTGGCAAAAGAAGGGAAGGCGTTGCAGCGCCGCTGGAGGGGTCAGGTTTATTACACTACATACTCCGCCTTTGCAAGAGGAGTATTGATGTGGATAAGGGCGGGTGTTCCATTCCAATGCACAACACAATTGATTGACCCAGAGGGCAGATATGTGGTGGTGACGGGGAGATTGGACGGTAGAGGACTTACACTGGGTAGTATATATGCGCCCAATGCGGACCAGCCGGCCTTCTTCTCCCTATTATCAGGAAGGTTGGCGACCGTCCTCAGAGGGTCGATTTTACTGGGGGGCGACTTCATTTGCACCTCGGATGTTAACCTTGACCGCTCTCACCCCCCACTCCCTAACGCACCTGTACACAAACTGGCAGAATCACGCCGTAATTGGCAACAAAAATGGGGCTTAATTGACACCTGGAGGTCGCAGCACCCCATGACCCGAGATTACTCCTTTTCGGCCCTCCACGAATTGCATGTTAGACTGGACGCCAGTCTGTGTTCACCTGATGTTCATGAGGGGGTTGGTTGCAGCGAATACCTCACCAGGACGCTCTCCGACCACAACCCTGTTCTGGTGCAGTTACAATGGTCACGCGCACGCCCCAAAATCCCTACCTGGCACTTGCGCCTAGAGGCCTTAGACGACCAAGCTTTCTGCACTACTATAGGGTCAGCTATCACTAACTACTTTCAAGACAACGGGGGTACAGCTTCATCCTCACTCGTGGAGTGGGATGCCTGTAAAGCAGTCCTTAGGGGGAGGTGCATATCTGAGCTAGTTGGAGTTCGGGAGGTTCTCCTCCAGGATATAAAGAGGGAAGACGAGCGCCTGCGCACCCTGGAAAAAGACAGACCCGAAAACCCGGACAAGCAACAAGAGTTACTAGAGGCTAGAGAGGCAGTAGCCACACAGGTAGAGCGCCTGCGTTGCTTCGATTACAAAACCTACATTACTCGGGCACACTCTGAGAGGGATAAATCGGGGGCCCTCCTGGCTTGGTTGGCAAACCCGGCCAGACGGGGGTCAGTTATACTAGAGATTAGAGACCAGAATGGGGTAGCTAGATATGACCAACAGGGGATCAACGACCTGTTCTTGGAATATTATACTGAGCTCTATCGGAGTCAGTTGTCCCCAACAGATGAAGAACTGCAGGAGTTCACGCGGGAGGTTGATCTACCTGCACTGGATGAGGATACGGCAATCTCGTTGGGACGAGAGATCGAAGTAAGGGAGGTGCGTGGAGCTATCAAGAGTATGGCCCGCAATAAAACCCCAGGCACTGATGGTCTCCCTATAGAATTTTACCTCGCATACATCGACCTCCTAGCTCCCAAACTCGTACAATTATATAATGACGCCAAGAGACTTGGCAAACTACCTGTCTCCACTAGAGAAGCGATCATCATTCCTTTGCTAAAGCAGGGCAAGCAGGCATGGGATAAAACTGCGTATCGTCCCTTATCCGTGCTCAATCTCGATTATAAAATATTAAGTAAATTCTAGCCTTCCGTTTGCTCCCTCACATGACCACCCTCATACACAATGACCAATCCGGGTTCATCCCCACTAGAAAGAAACACAGCGCTCAATATCAGCAGGCTGATGCGCATCCTGGAAGCGGATACTTACCAAGGGGATGCCGCTACGATCTTTGCAGTGGACATAGAAAAAGCCTTCGACAGTCTGGAGTGGGCTTTCCTATTCCATGTGATGCGAAAAATGGGGCTCGGGCCTGGCTTCGTGAGTTGGACGGCTCTCTTATGCACTAACTCCACCGCCAGAATTAAAACTGGGGGGCTAATCTCGGACGCTTGCAGGGTGGGGCGGGGCACGCGGCAGGGATGTCCCCTCTCCCCTCTGTTGTTTGCTCTGGCGATGGAGCCCTTAGCAGCGCATGCCAGATCGGGGCAGGCATATCAAGGGCTTGACGTACATGGACAGGTTCATCATATTGCACTATATGCTGACGACCTTTTGCTTTTCCTTGCTGACTCGGGAGCGGCACTCCTGGGGGCGAAAAACCTGCTCCACGCTCTCAGCAGGGTAGCGGGATTAAGGGTGAACTGGTCGAAATCTTGTCTGTTCCCGGCGCGTAGGGATAGAATGGGTCCGCAGCGCACAGAGGGCGTGAACTGGGAAGACAGATGTCTACCCTACCTGGGCCCACAAATCTACCACAAGCAGGAGGACATTCTTGAGGGTAATATTGGAAAAGCCGTCAGAGGGGCAAAAGCTAACTTCGAATTCTGGAGTTATTTGCCGTTGTCCGTAGCGGGCCGTGTGGCCCTACTTAAAATGGTAACCCTCCCGAGGCTCCTATATTACTTCGGGACCTTACCGATTTGGATCCCGGCAACGTACTTCAAGCAGCTCTGTTCCATGATCACAGCTTTCCTATGGGGCACGGGCAGACGCAGGGTGGCGCTCAACACACTCATGCGCCCAAGAGCGGAGGGCGGTCTAGCGGTCCCAGACTACGAGACCTATTGCTTGGCAGCCCAATTTCAATGGCTCACACAATGGGTGGCGAGGGCCACTAGGGGGGAAGAAGAGCCGAGGGAGGACTTGGGGCCTCTGTTGTTGTTGTCCCGCATTATACTGCGACTCCCGGTCAACACCACAGCCCTCACCCTGGAACTTACCACAGCACGAAAATGCTGGAACAGATATTTGCGGAGAGCCTCTATTAAGTGTCCCTACGCGCCGGAAATACCATTGATAATGTGCAGGGCCCTGCCACACAGTGGCAACTGGCAGAGATTGGAGACTTGGGGGCAGACTACCATGGGGGACCTCTATGAGGAGGGAGCCATGATCCCGTTTAATGATCTGCAAACCCGCTATGACTTACCAGGGGGTGATTTCATACAGTACACGGCCCTCACTGCGGCCATCAGGAAGCACTGGGGTGGGGGACTTACAGAACCACCAACTTCCATGGGCTGCCAATACGTAGTGTTGGCAGCAGGCACTTTTAAAGCAGTGACGTGTCTCTATAGACGCATGACGCTGGAATCCTTACCCTCCCTGTCTGCCCTGAAGCTCAAATGGGAAACTGATATAGGGGAGGTCATCCCAGATAAGGCGTGGGGAGAGCTAGTGGAGAGAGCCTGGAAGAGCACGAGGAATGCGCGGTTTCAAGTAGTGCACTTGCATATTTTACACAGAGCATATCTTACCCCAGCAAAACTACACGCATATTTCCAGGCCCAGCCAGCTACCTGTCTGAGATGTAATGCAGAAAGCGCAGATTTTAAACACATGTTATGGGACTGTTCGTTCCTTGACAGTTATTGGGAGGATATAACAACAATACTGTCAGACCTCACTGATAGAGAGCTAGAACCAACCATGGCTCACTGTATCTTACACTGGTTTCCCCATACGTCAAAGAACAAATCTACCAGTACATTTTTAGATTTGGGTCTGCTCCTGGCCAAGAGAAACATCACCACACATTGGAAGGCGAAACAGGGCCCTAGCATCGCAGAGTGGAAAACAGAATTCCTAAAATGGGCCGAGTGTGAGGGAGTGATTAGGTTACAAATAGCGAATCGCACGGGGAGTGACAAGGCCCTGGAAAGGGCGAGAGCTTGGGAAGCGCTCGTTGTAGCACTCAAATCCCCCGAAGAGGATGCGGATGACGCATCTGTAGGTGACCCTGTGGCAGCCATGGTCTAACGTATAAGTAGCTCTACGCCCACCTCGTTCTGTAGCCTCACGGTTGGCAGTGGCGCTAGACACGCAAGCCTGATAACACTCAGTTGCAGCTGCCTCCCATTCAAATAAGTCGCCCCACTGAGATAACAGTCCTACTGACCTCTTGCAGTCAGCACTTAAGTGACACGCCTGGGGGGGTGGGGAGGGAGGTTTATGGTGGGCGGTCAGTTGGGGATGGGAATTTCCAATGGTTGACAAATACTTACTGTAATGATTGTAAGCTTTGCCCGAAAAATTGGCATGGACATCTTATGGCGCTATAACTGTGCCTTAAATAACCTGATTTAAACTGGAACTTTGCTAACTATCTGGGGTATGTAACCGAAACCCCTTTTCCTTTTTTCCATTTTTTATTTCCTTTTTGGATGTATGGAAAATCAATAAAAATTTGTTTAAAAAAAAAAATGATGAATGGAGCAAGGATTGCCTGGGTTCAATTAAAGATGAAACTGTTGTCAATTACAAGCTGCAAGTAAAAATGGTACGCAGCCAATATCCCTCCTCTCATGGACACTCTCTTTAAAGATCTTTACAGGTGGGGGAAGTTAGAAGAATCATGGTTTAGCAGGTTAGCCACTAATAAAATGAATTTTCTACCCGACTACTCTATACTGTTCAGACGCATCCCCTATTAATCCCACGAGATACAATACACCACATTCGCATTGTGCAGACACAAATCAAAGGGCAGCCTAGGTTCCCCCTTGATAAATCCCTATATTTGAGCTGCTTAGCTTTGCCCCCTTTTAGACTTTACTAACCTTAGCACCGGGAAGCTCTGGGTGCAAGTTGAGGCACTCTTTTCTGTTAACCCAATATAGACCATACCTTGGCTTCCGCAGAGCCACTGTCATTACTCTCCTTTTTGCCTTCTACACGAGTCACCATAACACATTGGTCGGCCAGTGTCCGCAGCTATGGGTTGACGAATAATCCCTGCCCGATGTCTCCCTGTTCTGAATAATCCTGACTTCCTTGCTGGACTGAAGGATAAAGATGATCGCAGATGGTTTACTGAGCAAACTGCTATGTTGGGTGATCTCTAGACCAAAGGTAAACCCCTCTCCTCTAGTGCTCTTGCCCGTCGCCGCTTTGCATTAGATACTGACTACCCACTATACATTCTACAATTATTGCACTGGGCGTCCTCGCCCTCTAACTGCCCTCAGGCCTGATGTGTCCTTATGCCTACTTGCGAGATACCACCCATCTAGGAAAGGATTTACTAACTTCTATTATCTTCTCAAGCCCAGTCTCGAGCCTTTAAACCTTGATATGTCCTTAAATGGGAATAGGAACTGGAAGTCATACTAGATGATACCTCATGGTCACATATTTAGGCAAGGACCTCTTCCATTTGCTCCACTTATTAAGAAAACAGTTATAAAATTCTCTTGAGATGGTATCAGACACACCAGTATGGCTTGTGGTTATCTATGGCTCCAATCCATAATTCTTGCATTTCAAGACCAATCGGGGCATGATGGAGCACATGAGGTGGTTTTGCACCAGAGTTTAATCGTTCTGTAAAGATGTGCTACAGCAGATTAAGACCATTACAAATATTACCCGAAACATGGAGCCTACAACTTTACTGCTAGGTGACATGGGCGAACACTTGGACAATCGCCTGACTACCCTGGGAGGCCGTCTTCTTACTCAGTTCCTCCTTGCCACACCAATAACAATGCCCGACTGTGGCAAGCTCAGGTGCCCCAAAAGATACAAATGTGGTGGTCCACAGTGTGGTCTTTATATTCTATGGAAAACTTGACAGCTATGATAAGCGACAAGGTCCCTTAAGTCGAAAGAATATGGGCACCATTCCGTACAGGTAAAATTGGCCTGAGTCCTAGCTGCCTTCCGAAACTTATTCAAGCTTTGTGTCTTTGTGACCCAATCTCCTCTGAGAATTCGGTCCAGGAGGATAGGCCCACGTCTGAATGATTACAACCCTGGTATCCACAATGGATGAGGTGAATGAGCCTCCAAGTACCTTCACTCTTCAGATGCCTCATGTGCACGCCATTGGTTGATGGGGGGGGCGGGGTACTTAGCCTGGAGCACTTCGTGGTAGGAGATGGCTAAACAAATTAGTGTTACCCACATAGATCGATACTCCTAAGTCAATTCCATGCTTTGGAGATTGCGCAGTACCCATTTTTTCAGGTTTGTTCCTTGTCTTCTTTCCATTTGTTCTGTAATGTTCTTGTTAGCTTACATCAATGTTAACAGTGGTCTTTTTCAATCTAGCGGACTAATTACCGCGCTCTGATGCACGCTGTATGAATTTAATGTACCAATGATCAGTTTAGGTAATTTTTCGATGCATATGTGACTGATGCTTTGTCTATTGGATTTTGCTCACTGTTGATCGTCTCTCCGTTGAGATAATTAACAGAAAATATTGATGATCTTATTAGCATTCACTATGGAATATCTGAGGATAAAGGAAATGTACACTTGGTCAATGCTGATACCATGCGCTATTTTGTTATCGACTATAAATACGGATTTGAATGGTAGATGCATTGTATTCAGTGATATGTGCATTGTACTACCCGTTTGCTTTAGTGGAACATAATAAAAATAGTTTTTTTTAAAAAGTCATTGGTGCAATTGAATCATAACCTCTAGAGAGGCCAAACCCAATTCTTTATTACAAATGTGTGCTGAACAACTCTGAGGGACAGCCAACAGCTTTCTTAAGAAGGCATTTTCTATTCTTTGTAGGGCGCCAGTGTCTACATAACCCCACAGACCGGCACCATAACTAGCAACAGAGAGATTTGCTCCTATAAATAGTGATGATTGTGAGGAGTAAATGTATAAGAGGTGTCAACATTATATACTTGGCCCAAGGCCCCAGCCATCCTTAAAATGGTGAGGACTTGGACTGATTCCTTATACCCGCCGGGTCTGTAAAAATAGACCAACTGAACTTCGAAAATTCCCTACCACACTGTCACCATGAAATGTTATGCTCCCATCCCCAACCAAAGTACCTGTTTTATTGTTACAATATCTTTGTAGAGGAGATGTATATGTATCAGCCCGGTAGCCAGCTAATGTACACTTTTATTCTTCAGCTCGTAACAGTTCTCATATTGGGAAAAAGGGGAAGGACATTCTTTAGACCAACAACATAAGAATGTATTCTCATGGGGTAATTGCAGTGACCCTACTACAGGTGCTGGAGAGAAACGAACCAAAATCGGGCCACGCCAAGTACTCCTGGAGAGAATACCGTAGTTCTGTTAACATATCTATGCCATGAGCCCTAAACACCCAGCTTTTTAACTTACCCTGGTCATCATAGGATCCTCAATTGGGGAATTTATCTTTGAATTATTAATACACTGTTCCACTTTACATAAAGCAGTTTCAAATGCCTTTAATCTACTCACCACGGATGCACACATACCCCTTATGGAACCCTCCAAAGATGCTAAACAGGTATGTAATTTCTCAGACAGCAAAACAGAAATGTCCTCCTTTTCAAGAAGGCCCAAATGACCATTATTAGATCCATTCACACTGGCGAGTTGTTTGTTTTTTGGTTGCGTAATTTGAGTGACATCTTTTTTAGGTCTCGCCTAGCGTTGCAGCGCGCATGCGCAGTACGCTCTGCAAGGCTTCTTGTAATCAAGGAGATTTCAGAAGTGGAGTGTAGGCTCCGCCCCTTCTTTCCATTGGCTTGCGTCATCGTTCATGCTAAACGCTGGCTTTCGATTGTGAGGCTTCTTAGTCCCTCCTTGTTACCGCCCTGTCTCCTTTTGGCCCCGCCCACCCGGACTGGATTTTTTGCTTGCGGCGTTACACTGTCTCCTTCAATTACTGTCGGTAGGCACTTTCTTTTTTTCCATTCGGACGGGAAGTGCAATGCAAATATAAACAAGCTTTTTCGGCCGGAAAGCGCGATGCAAATATAAACAAGCTTTTAATAAGCAGCGCACCACCTGCGGCATGCTGAGCTGCTTACTAAAAGCATACAATATTGAAAAAATAAGTTTGTCGAGACGGGCCGTTCTTTTACTCGGCGCCGCTCGACAAACTCTGTTGGGCATTCTGCAAGCCCCGCCTCGCCCCACTCCAATGAAAGGCGCAGCTCGGCAAACTGTATTTTTCAATATTTGATGCTTTTAATAAGCAGCGCGGCATGCTGCGCTGCTTTCTAAAAGCATCAAATATTGAAAAAAAAGAGTTTGGTGATTTGCGCTTTTATTTTTTTTCTTTCGCCGGCGATCGGGAAGGGGCCGGCAGACCGAGCAGAAGCGAACTGGCTTTGCTGACCGATGTCAGACAGGTAACAAGCCAGGAAGGGACACAAGCACACTGAATTCCACATGGTCAGTTGCTGCAGGGCACTGGTTGGTCCTCCTCCTCTCTCCTATGAGCGGTGTACGGCTGGAGGCTCTGCAGGATTGGGAAGAGCGGCGTGCATAGAAAGCAGGGGGAGCACATCCGGGACGCACTCGACCTAGGCAGGCCTCGGGGCTCAACCGATACGGTGGAATCTAGCCCAATCTACCCGCACTGGCCGCTTTTCAGCTTTGTTGCCTTGTTGCCCCTTGCTCACGACCCCTACCTGGCTTTTGCGATAACGGGGCATCTGGCGGTGGATGCCGGCATCTCTTCCACCTGCTCCGGCTACGGGGCTGGAGTCTCTCCCCACCCACCGAGTGCCTCTTGGCATGCTCGGTGTGAACGGGGGATCGAGCTGAAAGCGGCAAAGCTGGCATCTCCTTCTCTAGCTTTGGTGCACTACAGTGCTCAAGGCTCTCCCGACCACCGGTGGATCGCTGCGCACACAGACACGTCAAGAGTAATTTACACACTGGTGGGTGACCAAATTTAGAGATTTTTATGTTGGTATATCTATCGTACAGTACTTTACATGCTCACACTGTTCCTTGGATAGACAAAAGATTTCATTCACTTTAATTCTTGCATTTAACAGGGCTCATCCATCTTGTTTCACCTTTGCACCGCTCTCAGCCTCCTCTCCATCAATTTAACTTTCTTCCGATCTCCGGCATCCCATCTGTCAAAGCTCAAGCGGAGAGTCACTTCACTGAAAAATGTAAACTGCACATAAATGACCACTTCCAGCTGCTTAATCACCAGTTCGGATTCAGGGTATGACACAGCTCTGAAATGTCTTTGCTAAAGATAGTGAACAATGCCTGGCAAGTCATCACTACGGGAGACGTGCCAACTGGTATAGCTTATACACAGCTTTTAGCCATGATATATTCTGCATATTCTTTGAAAAACAATTTGGTATCCGCAAAGCAGTTCTCATCTGATTCAGATCTTACCTTAGCAAAGGCTTAAAAATCGCCACAAATTTCATTACTATCCCCCATCCTATTCCGTCTTTCCTGGATCCACTAAAAAAAATCGTATAGACTCTCTAAATATCGCATACCACCAGTATCTGACTGCCAAGCAAATCTACAATATAAAGAAACTCCAGAATTAGCTACATATGTCAACCAATGCGGAGAAAAACTATCCATTACTGGATGGAAATTGAAATTAAACCGAACACTAACTGAATTCCTACTGATCTTCCATAGTTCCAAAAACATTTATAAATGTCCTGAGTACTTACAAATTTGGAACTTACTTTTAAAATTGTCACCAGTGCTGAATCGCTTGGGAATGCTCTGGACGACAAACTGAAATGGTAATGTCCACATGAAACACTGAAACAAGCATTTGCAATGCAATAGGTCTCGCATTTACGCGAGTTTGAGCTATTGACATTGCAATTAACAATGCCTTTTATTTTTGTTTTTGTTTTAAAAACATAAATAAAAGGCATTGTCATTTACAATGCCAATAGCTTAAACTTGCGTAAATGCGAGACCTATTGCATTGCAAATGCTTGTTCTTTTTTGCTGGTGGCAAGTGGGCCAACGAGGAAGGAGAGATATTAGTGATAGACAGATTACGATCCTTACCGCCTGAAACACTTGCAGACTTTCTTTTGCCCATATTCGCCTTGCCACAGACTGATAAACTATAACATTGAAAAATAAAATCTCAGATGTGGCCCAGCCCTGCTTCTTTCCGTCTCTAATGTGCCCACCTTGGCCCGGTCGCGTCACGCTTTATAGACCCAAAGCACCGTCTCCCTCAGCAGTGGTACAGATTGGGCCTGGAAGTCCAGCAAGGCCCCTCCTAGTCAAACTGAGTCCCGCGCAGTAGCAATCAAACTTGCACTTTATAGCACTGAGGTCCTGCCTCTTTCAGCCGTGGTGCGGTGTGCCTGAAGTCCAGCATGTCCCCTGGCAATCAAACTGTGTACCTGTTTTTTTGTTTTCTACAAAAAGAGAGATTCACGTCCTGAATGTCTTGCATTAGGGCCTCCCACCATATCTTTTGTTCAGATGCCAACAAGGGTGAAGGACTTTCACTTTCAAAACTAAGCAGGTTAAGAGATCAAAGCTTACAAAGTGCAAATATTTTGTGTAATTAGAATCTCTAAAAGAATTTTGAATGTTTGAGGCCACCTCAGTTTTCAAAAGGTTGAAGTCTACATGTAAAACCTTTGTGACAGTGCAAGAGGTAGCTCTGGTCAATTCTCACATTTCTTTGATGTAAGAAACCGGATTTAGATCCAGCTGTGGCTAAGAAGTTACAGATGCAAGGGAGCAACAAAGAGCACTTCACCATTATTAGTTCACAAACCCAAGCCAGACGCATGAACGTTCTGCATCAATTTAAAAGTTTGACTGAAACTAATTGTACATTATAAATAAAGTACACAATGTAGTGGTTGTCTGGGAATCAGAAAAGCAAAGTTAACTTCTACTAAGTACTTGTCAAACATGTCAGATGGCAAACAAACCATCTGATTTAAATAACTTAGCAGGATGCTGGGTTTTTATTTGCCTTATGAATGGAGCAAGTATTGCCTCGGTACTATTAAAGATGAGACTGCAGTCGTTTGCAAACTGCAAGTTAAAAATTGTGTTTTCCTTCTGATATTTTGTTAAGGTTTGCTGATTTGTTTCCAGGTTTTGTTTATGAAAAGTGCATTCCATTCCTTAGTGGCCTGAACAGAGACGAGCCCACCTTTGTTCCCTCTTAAAGCAAGGGGTCAAGAATCTAGATGCTTAGACAATCCGAGGGATCTCTCTAGTGTAAAGGGATAAATTAGCTTGAACATAGGGAAGCTCGAGCCAATGAAATGCTCAATGGATAATGCAAGGGCCATTAAAAAGAATTCTTTTACAAATGGGCAGACACTGTAGCTCATCAAGAAACGGCCAAATATGCATCTATTCAGACCCAGCATAATGCATGCTGCCAAATTCTGGATGCTTGTTTCCGGTACAGGGAGGACCTGGCTTGGCAGTTCGGGCTGGACTGTTCCCATGAGGCACAGGGTCAAGACTGATTTGCATATGGCTGGGTCTAAACTGGGGTGGCATGGTGAGCAAAAGAACAATGGATTTAACCCCGATCCATTGACTGGGGGTGAATGTTTGATTTGCTCTGCATTCCGTCCATCATCTGTGTGTCTTTTGCTTTCTCGCCCTAAGTGCGCCGTGTATGCCCAGATGCGGGTACCGGGCTCACTGTGTCACTGGATTCAAGCTAGCCTGGCTGATGAAGAGGGATTCCCCGAAACCGATCCCAGGATGCTTGATTCCAGTCCAGGGAGGACCTGGCTTGGCAGTTCGGGCTGGACTGTTCCCATGAGGCACAGGGTCAAGACTGATTTGCATATGGCTGTGTCTAAACTGGGATGGCATGGTGAACAAAAGAAGGATGGATTTAACCCAGATCCACCGACTGGGGGTGAATGTTTGATTTGCTCTGCATTCTATCCATCATCTGTGTGTCTTTCACTTTCTCGACAAATTCTGGATCAGCTGCAGTCTAAAAGACAAACCCGAGCACCCAAATACGGTGCAGTGCAATATTCCATCAGAGATAAAACTAGCCTGGAAGGTGGTCCAGAAAAGTGCAGGTTTTTACCCAGTTTCATTAGCATTTGATGCTATGTGCTTGTGGCCTGAAGGCCAGAGTGTCACCTACAATAACCACTACATTTTTACCACTGAGAAAAGAACTGGTTGGATGGGAAAGTGGAGAGGTTTTGGCGTGGGGAGATCCCTAATCATGGGGGCCACTAACTTTAGGAACAAACATACTGGGAGCCCCTGAATATGAGCACCTCAGTCTTGTCCACGTTCACCTTCAAACCAGTTCCTCTCATCTAGAAGCCATTAGCAGAAAAACAATTTTTTAAATGGTCTTTCCCTATCCGGGGGCTCATCCAAGTGACTAATTAGCTGTGACTAATCAGCATAGGTCTGTATGCAAGCTTGTGTCAAATCTTACATGAAACAAAACTACTCATTTTACAAAGATGTCAAAAGGAAAATGCATAAAGTAGGGTGAAATGGCAAAAACAATTTGAAATCTTAACTTGATTTGACTTGAGCTTGACTTGATAGAATAGTTTTGTTATTACTACCAATAGGTTCGATATTACAATTAGACACGAAAAGGTAGGGTATGAAATGCAATGAATTCAAAGTATTTTTCTTTGAATATCTAGGTGGGCTTTCTTGGGGGCATAACAATAATCACTAGCAAAGGCCTCTTTTCCATCTTGAGGACAGACAACACCTGCAAATGTTATAACGAAAATGGTTTTGAAATTGGCTGTGCTGACAGCAGTAATGTAAGCTCCCAGTCAAAAGAACACAACTAAATAGGTAAACCTGCCCAGCTATGGTACTTATCACATTACTAATCAGCAAGTGCCCTGCACGCATAAATTCAAAGTGCACAAGCCCGTAAACGTAACAAGTATAAGGAATGTCATTTATGAAGGTTACATTTTTAATAAGCAATCGGTGGGTAATAATGAAGCAGGGATTAAAAATGGCGTCAAAATAAGACATTTATCATAGACCGCTGTAAAATGTACATACAATAAACGCTGCTTTAGACACCGCAAACTTTGGGGACAAATCTTGTAATAAAAAAAAAAAAACAGGTTGGATTACAGAAGGATGCACCACATTTCTGGTTACTGCAACTGAAAATGTTGATCAACTAATCTACAAAGAATATATAACAGAGTCAAGTGATCGTAGTGTACGTACGGGGGTAGGGAAGCGTGTGTTCCAGATGTAGTGTTCGCACTGGACGTACCACTGTCTATAAGCCATGTGACGCCTGCAGGAAGTTGCACACAGTCGACTAACCTGTGATGACCACTGTCTTCCCTTTTAGGCTGCGGGTATTCTGGCACCGCGGTCCCCTGATGAAGTTGTAGTAGATTAACACGTACGCCCCTACAGCCAGTCCGGTGCCCAGAAGGATGGTCTCCATCGCTGCAACTATCACTTTCCGGTTACTACTGTGCAAAGTCTGTGTTTACTCCCAGGAGCAGTGGCTCACACTCCCGGGCTGCTTCGGAAATTAGTCTCGATGTCTGGCGGCTGTATTACAAGTTGTACTCCCTGAAAACTAGCAAACCACCCTGCTGGGGTAGATGCGCCGACCAACCCCGGAGGTGCTGAAATGGAGCAACCCGCGATCCGCAGAAGCTAGGGGCGGGTCCACAAATGGAATACACACGCTCCTGTCCGCTAGGATTGCTGCGTCCAGGAGTCTTACTGAACTCGGATATCCTGTTTCCGCATAGACCCGCCTCTTTCTTAGCAGGCGTGCGAATGAAGTCTGTTACAGAGGCCGACACGGCCCAAGCGGAAGAGGGCTCTGCGCCTGCGTTTCGCTGTTCACTGTCCTGCCAGAGCACCTACACTGCATAGCTTCAAGTCTTCAGACAGCGCATGTGTGACGTTTCCATGGCTTTAGTGTTCAGACATTTCAATGACATTCCATTACCAAATATCATGTGACATGTCAACTGAAACCTAAACACATTACTCCCTTTAGAACATTATGAAGCTCTGGAATAGCCCTGTTTAGAGGCTACATTGCACAATGTGAAACCCCTGCTTCCCAACTTTACCAAACTGTGTGATCCTAAGCCATGGCTGGACTTCCCAAATGAGTATCCTAATCCCAGGATCATTCACATACCTAGTGGATGACTCCCCTACCACAGGTATTTCCCACCGTTTATAGGACCACCTAGTTTGGTCTCACGCCGAAGTTTTCGTTTTCTTATTCTAGCCACATCAAATCAAATCAAATCAAAACGAGCTTTATTCGATTTTAGGCGTATAAAAGCAGACAGTTTAAAACATTTCATCTTACTTCTAAAATGTACATAAATAAATGCCAAAGGCATAAAAACAGTTCATTTAGCTATCACTATCTCTGGTACATAAAAATACAGAATGTTTGGCAACTATACTACTAATATTCCCTCAGAGATCTAAACATTTAGGAGTTTCCTCGCTCTCAATATACTTTTTAGGAAACCCACCATGGAACCAATGCAGTAATAATTTTCCAACATCTGTAAATACATAAAAGCAGGGCGGCATTGTCTCCATCCTCCCTGTTTGAGTAGGGGTACAATCCATCTTCGTCGTTCATTTGCATAGTATTTACAGAATACAATTACGTGGATAGTTGTTTGTAAAGAGATGTTATCGCAGGGACATGGGCATAATTCCCTTGACCAGTTGTTCATAACCGGATGACTAATCAGACGGTGGAAAGTCCCAAATCTAAAGGGTGTTAACACGTACCTATCGTACCCCCCAGACAGCATAATAGGTACGGTTGGATGTTATATGTTATGGTGATCAATTGATGCTGGACCACCATGGGTTTATTTATTTCCAAAACCAGCCTATTTTCTTCCAGAACGGTCATACAAACTTTTTTAAATTCCTTCCGATGTATAGAATTTAATATTTCAGGCTGGGAAAAATATTCTGGATGCCCAATGTCATGCATGACATTTTTACGTATTTTAACCACAAAATCTTGCTTGCATGGTCTAGTTTTGTTGCATCTGTTAAAATTTCCTTGTTTAGACCTGTGCTGGTAGAGGTCCAGATTCTATGCCAGAGCAGCGCTGGTTGTACCTTAATTTGGTCTGAAATGTATGGTACACCTAGCTCGCTGTGGCAATTAAAAACAGGGGTGCTAGCAGGAACTGCCAAAATAAATCTCAAAAACTTGTTTTCGACATATTGGATTGGGGCACAATCGTAGAACCCCCATATTCCCGCCCCAAAATTGCAATGCTCACGCATTTAGCCTGATAGATTTTCAATAAAATTTCGGGTGGTCTTTTGCCCAGTTTTTGGTAACATTTGTCAGGGCCATGGTAGACCTCGTAAACAGAAGGCTCCTGGTCTTGATCGCCTGTGCCCAAGACCCAGTGCGGTTAAATAAAACACCCAAATACGTAAAGGTGTTAATAGATTCTACCCTGCTTCCCCCAGCTTGAAAACTCCTATACCTTTGTTTCCTCTCCCACAGGTCATTATAAAACTTTTCTTTGCATTCATTTTTAAACCCAAGTGATCCATAAAGCTAGTATAATAAGTAAGGGCCCTCTGTAAACCAATCTGGGTGCGTGCCATGAGTACCGCATCGTCCGCGTAGAGAAGGGAGACGATCGGACGCTTGTTTACATATGGCGGGTCCCTCGTGTTTGACACCAACTCCTGTTCTAATGCGTTCGTATAAAGAGTGAACAGGAGTGGTGCCAAAACACATCCTTGCCTCACTCCCCTCTCTACTTTGAACGGTGCGGTACACTCTCCACTGATCAATTAAATTGTAACCGGGTCCTGATGATGACCTGAAGTATTCACAGGTCGAAACGCTGTCGACCACCCAGCGCCCTGTTAGTTGCCTTAAAAAGATTGAAATAATCTCTTGCACATTGCATAAAAAATATCTTTTTGCAACCATCTTTTGTCAATAATTTTATGCGCCGTTTATTTTGCTGTTTCCTCACCTTTTTCACGTGTAACTAGCGCCAATCACATCTTGCATGAGCACGTATGTGCACGCACTTATTTGGGTTACACCCACATGTAGTGGAAATAGTGCTGATATAACTATTGATGTGCATTAACTTTACAAATACAGACCCCTGTATGTATTCAAAGAACATCCTTGTTTGTCTCCCTTTTTCAGTGCTTTTGTAATTTTTTTAAATCTGTCTATTTGAATGTGACCTGTTGAGACATTGTTGTTTGCTATAATTGATCTACCCAGGTCTCAACTGGGTTTATGGGTCTTCTCCTGTAGAATTTCCTGTCAATTTGAAGCAAGGCACAAGCTTCCGTGAGGGATCAAATTTGATGTAGGTTTCCTTCGAGATGAAAAATAATGCAAAAAGGGTGGCCCCAAGAGTAAGGGATATTGGCTTTCCATAAGTGTTCCGTCTCTGGGCGAAAGTCTCTGCATTTCTGTAAGGTGATCCGGGAGAGATCCTGGCACAGCACCAGCAAGTGACCTCGGAATTGGATCGGGTGTGCTTCTCTAGCATTCTTGAGGATGTCTTCCTTTGTTTGGAAATCGTGCACACATACAAGGATGTCCACGGGGGCTTTATCCCGATCTGTGGGGTCCGATCCGATGGGCCCAGTCGAGTTGCAGAGCTGTCTCGTTTGCTTGTCCCAAGATATGACAAAAGAAGTCTGTGACATACTGCTGAAGGTTAGACCCCCTCCACTTTCGATGGCACCCCTCTGATGCGGATGTTGTTCCTTTGTGATCGGTTCTCTAGATCCTTGTTGTGCACCTGACGATCCAGGTGTTGTTCCTTGAGTCGCAGTACCTCTTGTTGCAGCCACTCCATTTCTTCTCCTCAGGTCGTTTCCCTGTCCTCCAGCGTGGCTACTGTATCGCCCACCTCCTCGATGTCTCGCCGGACAACCCGGAGATCTGTTGCTAGCTCTGCTTTCATTGCCTGGAGATCACCCCATAAAGAAGCAAAGAGGGGCTCCAGGAATAACTTAGTTACCGGGCCCTCCCCGTCGTCCGGATCCGCTCTAGTGTCGCCTCCCGGTGCTGTTTGTTTATCCTCATGTGCAGCACCTCCCTGCTTTCCAAACATGTCCTTTAGGGAGCGGTCTTTCTTGGCTCTATTCACTGCCATGTTGCGGCTCCGTAAGGGTGCTCCGCCGGAGGGACCGTACCTGCCCTGGGGGTCGGCTCAGAGGACCCCTCTATTTCCTTGTCCTCACCTTGTGTGTAGTGGCCTGGGCGTGTGACAGATCGGGGCTTTCAAGCTTCAGAGATTGTAGTGTTGGCCTCGCTGCTCAGTCGCAAGGCCCCCAACGGGGTGCAGATTAGTCAGTCCCACTTTCACCTTTCCCTGCCCCCCAGACCGGGCCAAGGCCCAACAGGTGTCGGCAGGGCGAGCTCCGCAGGCCTGATGATGCTGCTCCACTGAGCAGGGGACCACTCGCCCATAGTGCACTGTGACCCTTAGTGGGGGGAGCAGGGCCCAGGCGTCCGTCCCTAACTCTTCCTTAGGCCTTGCTGTGCCCCCGGAATGTATTTCTCCTGGCCAAATGGTTATGCAGATGGAGCTTCTGGGCCTGCTTTACTTGCGCCGCTGCTCCTCGGGAGGCCTCGACCAGTCCCTGCTCCCCAGCATAGCAGCCCAGGTGAGGGGGGGCACCTCCCGCACCGCAGACGGTACCTTGCTGTGCCGAACGGGGCCTCCCCTCCGGACCGCAGGCTTCTGGCTGCCTGGCAGCAGCCACGGAGGTTGAGCGCATTCCAGGCGGCCTCCATGCAGTAGGCCGCTGCTGAGCCTCGGGGCCTCCCGCTCTGTCTCGGTGCACAGCCAACGATCCAGGCAGACTCGCCCACCTCAAGTGAGTGCTCTGAGCTCCACCGACAGTGGCGCTGTCTCTGGGTCGCGGGCGAGTGTACGGCAGGCTAATTGGATGGCTTGTGTTGGCGGCGGCTCGGAGAGATCGTGACAGACGTCCTAGCCGACCGCCATCTTGAACACGCCCCCAATATGTTAGTTTTAAAGCAAAGGGATACTAATTGTACCCAAACAAAGTCGATGGAAGTTCTCATCTGTATCTTCTCTTTTATTGAGGACATCCTCTAAAACTTACAATTCCTCATCCTGGGGAAATTTCTCTATATCGAAGCTGACTAGTCTATATGTACTGGGCTTGACCTGTTTTCCCTCTATCTGACTTATAAAATCCATTGATTCTCTGATGTAAGCGTGGGTCTTTTCATACAAATGGTTTGAGAAATAAACATATATTCAATCAATCGGGAATTGGTAAAGCGCGCTACTCACCCGTGAGGGTCTCAAGGCGCTGGGCCTCTGTTAGATTTGGGGGTCTCTAGTTGGCATAGGTAGGTACCTGTGACAAATAGGGACCCTTGCGTCTAGTCAGGGTGAGGGGCTACACGCCTAAAATAACCCCTGCTCACCCCCTTGGTAGCTTGGCACGAGCAGGCAGGCTTATCTCAGAGGCAGTGTGTAAAGCATTTGTGAACACATACAGTAATACAGTGACAACACTACAGATGGACACCACACAGGTTGTATTATAAAAATAGTATTTTTATATAGACTTAACACAAGACCAAACGACAAAAATCCACAATACTGTACTCAAAAATAGACTTTAGAATGTTATAAAATAGTTCAGTTCTCTCAAGTTGTAGATGCGACACTTTACTCTCAATGTACCTTGAATGCGTAACGCAAAGAAAACAAAAAGGGTCGCAGGGAAGGTGATGCGTCGGTTCCGTACACTCAGGGGAGTGGATGCGTCGGTTCCTTACTGCTGCGCAGGGGAGTTGATGCTCGCTTCCTTACTGTGTGGGAGGTGATGCGTCGGTTTCTTACTGCTCTCCGGTGCAATGCGACAGATGGCACCTCGATGCGATACTCTTCTCCGGTGCGATGCGATAAAATGGCGTCTTGGCTGCGATGCGACAACGTTGATGTGATGCGTGCACGCCCGACGGCCCCGCGGCGACTCGATGATCTTGGGAGCCGCGACAGGCCCTGCGACGCGCTTCTCCGGTGATGCGACGATGTCCTCCGTGGCAGTGTCCCGCTTCTCCGGCGATGCGCCGCGCTTCGGCGATGCAATGATGACAGCGCCAGCGGCGTCTCGCTTCCTCGGCGATGCGATGACAGCGGCGACACGCTTCTCGTTGTTGCGTCGCGCTTCCAGCTCCCAGCGACACGCAGTCTCTCAGAAGGCCCAGCACAGCAGCAGGCACTTCAATTCCCAGCAAGGGAATTCAGGGGGAGCTGGTTGGTGAAGTCTTGTATCCCTGAGACTTCAGGCAGGAGGCAAGCTCTAGTTCAAGCCCTTGGAGATTCTTCTTCAAGTTGATGGAAAGCACACTCAGTCCTTTTCTCCTTTCTTTGGCAATGAAGCAACCACTGCAGGCCAACCCCCAAACACACAGCACAGGGGTAGTCTCCTCCTTCAGCTTCCTGGTTCTTCTCCTCAGCAAAGGTTCGTCTTGATTCCCAGAAGTGATCTAATTTCCTAGGGGTCTGGGTCCCCTTTATACACAGTTTCTCTTTGTTCTCTGAAGGCAGAGAGGCCTCTGCCTAGTCCAAAACCAGTTCTGGTCAGTCCTGGAGCACTTTGTTTTCCTGACTCCTTCTTTCCTTTCAGAATGTGGGGCAGAGTGCTCAGCCGCCCGGCAGGAGGTGGAGCCAGCATTGTGGAAGGCAGGCACAGCCCTATTCAGACCCAGGTGCAACTCCTCCCTCCACTCTGGATGCAGATCTTTCTATTCAGCCCTGCACTGACTCACCCTGTCTCCTGTAGCCAGCCCCAGCCCCTGTCACTCAATCTCCAGACAAGGAATACACAACCTAGCAGAGGCAGGCTTGGATAGTTAGGCAAGAAAATACCTACTTTCTAAAAGTGGTATTTTCAAACACAGAATGTTAAAACCAACTTCACTAAAAGATGTATTTTATCATTCTGAGTTCAGGCGTACTAAACTCGAATTTCTACCTGGTTCCCTGAGTGGAGAGGTGTGGTGCAGCGGCCAGGGCAGCTGACTTCGGAGCACCGGGTTCACGGTTCGATCCCCCCGGCTCCGGCGGCAGCTCAGCTCAGCACCATGTGACTCTGGGCAATAGCTCATTTAATTTCCACAACGGCCCCCAGCGCCTTGAGACCCGTAAGGGTGAGTAGTTCGCGCTTTACAAATACGGATTTAGATTTTAGATTTAGTTAGGATTATAAGAGGTAATAATCTAACTGCCCATTCTGGCCTATGGGGAACAGGTAGCCTTGCAATAGTGAAAAACGAAAATGGCTGTAATTCACTATTAGGACATGCCACACACACCAGGGCATGTCCTACCTTTACCTACAATGCACCCTGCCCTTGGGCCTACCTTAGGGGTGACTAATATGTATAAAAGGAAGGTTTAGGGACTGGCAAGTGGGTACACTTGCCCAGTCAACATGGCAGTACCAGACTGCCCACAGGCTCTGCAATGGCAGGCCTGAGACACACTTTACACGCTGCTCCGGTGGGTGGCACAACCAGTGCTGCGAGCCCACCAGCAGCATTTGATTTACAAGCCCTGGGCACACGCAGTGCACTGTACTAGGGTCTGACAGTAAGCCAAACAAGCCAATCATGGAGTCACAAATCCATACATCAATTTACCATAGGGAGCACTTGCACTGTGGCACTGAACAGCAGTGGCACAGTGCCCAAAAGCATCTAAAACCAGCAAAAACATAAGAGGCAACAGCAAAAATGGAAGGGAGACCCACACCAATGGTGCCAGGTCTAACACGTGTCCCCTCCAGCTGAAATGTGGGGAGAACTACCCTACCTCCGGGGAGTTCTCATCACTACGGCGGAAAAATCTGGACAGACCATCAGCATTGGCGTGTTCTGTACCAGGGCGGTGTTCCACCGTAAAGTCCATCCCCTGTAGGGATATGGACCACCTCAACAGCTTTGGATTCTCACCCCTCATCTGCATCAGCCATCTGAGGGGCCTGTGGTCTGTCTGAACCCGGAAGTGAGTCCCAAACAAGTATGGTCTCAACTTCTTCAGTGCCCAGACCACAGCAAATGCCTCACGCTCAATTGCACTCCACCTCTGTTCCCGTGGAAGTAACCTCCTACTGATGAAGGCTACAGGTTGGTCTAGGCCCTCCTCATTAATCTGTGATAGAACAGCCCCCACACCATGCTCTGAAGCGTCTGTTTGCACAATAAACTCTTTTGAGAAGTTGGGTGCCAGGAGCACGGGCGCCGTGCACATGGCAGTCTTCAGGGCATCAAAAACTCTCTGACAGGTGTCAGTCCAAATCACTCTCTTGGGCTGCTTCCTGGAAGTCAGCTCTGTCAAGGGTGCAACAATGCTGCCATACCCCTTGACAAACCTCCTGTAATACCCATTGAGTCCTAAAAGGCTCTCACCTCTGTCTGGGTCTTGGGGGTTCCCAAGTCAGGATGGTCTCAATCTTGGGTTGTAGGGCGCCACCTGGCCGCTCCCAACCTGGTGTCCCAAGTACACCACGGAACCCTGCCCGATCTGGCACTTACTCGCCTTGATCGTGAGGCCTGCTCTCCGCAGCGCCATCAACACTTCCCAGAGGTGGCGCAGATGTTCTTCCCAACTGGCGCTGAACACTGCAATGTCATCCAGGTAGGCGGCACTGAACTCTTCCAGTCCAGCCAACACCTGGTTGACCAACCTCTGAAAGGTGGCAGGGGCATTCTTCATCCCAAAGGGCATAACCCGGAATTGGTAGTGCCCATCTGGTGTGGATAATGCTGACCTCTCTCTTGCCCCATCAGTCAAGGCGATCTGCCAGTACCCAGACGTTAAATCAAACGTGCTGAGGTACCGGGCAGCCCCTAACCGATCAATGAGCTCATCAGCTCTGGGGATGGGGTGCGCGTCAGTCCTGGTGACTGAATTGAGCCCTCGGAAGTCCACACAGAACCGCAGTTCTGGTGAGACACCCGGTGCGGCAGCCTTTGGGACCAAGACCACTGGGCTGGCCCAAGGACTGTTAGAGGACTCAATCACCCCCAACGCAAGCATCTTGGAGACCTCCTCCTTGATGCAAGCTCTCACCCTGTCAGTCACCCTGTAAGTTTTGTGCTTGACAGGAGGACTGTCCCCAGTGTCTACATCATGGACGCACCAATCAGTGACACTGGGAATCAGGGAGAACAGTTCAGAAAACTGTCCCAGCAACTGGTGACAGTCATTCTGCTGCTCAGGGGTCAGGGTGGAAGAGAGGTTCACTCCATCCACTGACCCATCTTGCTCTGTTGCAGACAGGAGGTCAGGAAGAGGTTCAGTCTCCTCCTCCATTCCAGCATCTGTTGCTAGGAGCATGCCCACTTTGGACCTCTCTAAGTGGGGCTTCAGGCGGTTGACATGCAGGACCCGTAAGGGGTTCCTGGGAGACCGCAAGTCCACCAAGTAGGTAACCGGACTCTTGCGCTCCACCACCTCAAATGGTCCGGTCCACTTATCCTGGAGCGCACAGGGCTCCACTGGGGCCATGACCCACACTTTCTGACCAGGCTGAAGCTCAACCAGAGTGGCATTTTGGTCGTACCACCGCTTCATCTCCTCCTGGCTGGCTTCCAGATTCGCCTCAGCGAGTTTTCTGAATTGCCTAGTTTGGTTCCTAAAGGCCAGCATGTAGCTATATACATCCTGGGGAGGTTTCCTGGGAGATTGCTCCCAGCCTTCCTTGACCAAACTCAAAGGTCCTCTCACTGGGTGTCCATAGAGAAGCTCAAAGGGACTGAACCCTAGAGATTTCTGTGGCACCTCACGGTAAGCAAAGAGAAGGCATGGTAAGAGGACGTCCCACTTACGCCTCATGGGTTCCTCAAGACCCATAATCATGCCTTTGAGGGTCCGGTTGAATCTCTCAACCAGCCCATTACCTTGGGGGTGGTAAGGAGTGGTGAACTTGTAGGTTACACCACACTCCTGCCACAGGGACTTCATATACTTGGAAATTAAGTTGGTACCTCGGTCTGACACCACCTCTCTGGGAAACCCCACGCGGGAGAAAATCCCCATCAGTGCACGTCCCACCACGGGGGCCGTCACTGTCCTGAGAGGGATGGCTTCCGGGTACCGGGTGGCATGGTCCACCAAGACCAGGATGAACCTGTTGCCCATGGCTGTCTTGGGATCCAGAGGCCCCACAATGTCAATGCCCACCCTTTCAAAGGGGGTGCTGACCACAGGGAATGGCTGGAGAGGAGCCTTGCGCTTCCTCCCACTCTTTCCACTTGCCTGGCAAGTCTGACAGGTCCTGCAATGAGTGTCTGAACTCTTGCGCATTTGGGGCCAATAAAAATGGGTGACAAGCCTTTCAAAGGTCTTGTCCTGCCCCAAATGTCCTGCTAAAGGCACATCATGAGCCAGCCCCAGTAGGAAGGCTCTGAAGCGCTGGGGTACCACCAGCACACGGGCTGACCCAGGCTCAGCATCCTTAGGCTCACTATACAGGAGACCATTCTCCCAGTAGATCCAATGTGATCCAGACTGATCACGTGCTGCCTGGTTTGCAGCCTGCTGCCGCAAACCCACAAGAGAAGGGCACTTGTTCTGCTCCTCACAGAACTCTTCCCTGGAGGGACCTCCTTCCTGCTGCTAATGGGTCATCTCAGGCAGGTCTCCCATTTCAGCAATCTCTTCCCCGGTAGGCTCCAGGGCATCCCCTCAGGGTCTGCCTCCTCCTGGGCCGTGGGAACCTCAGGGGCCGGTTTCCCGGGCCCCTACCTCTTCTCTTTAAGGCAGGCACCTGGGCCATTTTCTCAGGCTCCAGGTCCTCTTGAACACCCTTACTGGCTGCCATAGACCGAGTGGTCACGCAGGCCCTCTCAGGCAAACCCAACATCTCTAAATGAGCTCTCCGCTCCACCTTAGCCCAAGGGAGCTCTCCAAATCGTTACCTAACAGACATTCAACAGGCATGGCTGGCCTCACAGCTACTTGAAGAGTCCCTGAGTCCCCCCCACTCAAAGGGAACCTGTGCCACCTTGCAGTGGCTCTCTGTGTTGTCAGCGGCAACAACTGGGTAAAATGCATTTGGGACTACCTGCTCTTCAGACACCAACCGACAACTGACAGCTGTCACACTGGCTCCGGTGTCTCTAAGAGCTTCCACCCTCTTGCCATTGATGGTCACCCACTGCCTGTATTTTTTAGTGTTATCAGGCAGCTAGGTCCTGGGGACCACCTCACAGTCTCCTAAAGAGACAAGGGACATCTCTGCGGGACCCCACCCATCTCCTCCCCCAGGGCTACACTAGCCAACTGCCGGGGTGGTGCACCAGTGGGTGCTGTCTTCCCATACAAGGGACATCTAGCATCATAAGAACAGTGGCCTACTAGACCACACTTAAAACAGGTCTTGGGCCCCTTGTGAACAGGCTTATCTGTCGGGGCCACTGCCTTCTTCTCAGGGGAGGCTGGGAACCTTTCCCTTGGTTCCCTTGGGGATTACTTTGGGGCCCTTTCTGGAACTCCCTCTGTTTACCCTTGTCCCCCCACTCTTCTGCTGGGGACCCTGCCCACCTTTGGCGAAGTCTCCCACATGACCCTTCTGGACCCGGGTGCTCACCCAGCGGTCCGCTCTCCTCAGCAAGCTTCCTAGGGTTAGTCAGCTTGCTATCAATAAGATGCTGGCGTAGCTCTGGAAAACAGTTATTTGACAAGTGCTCCCATGCAAGCAAATCATAGAGCGCCTCAAAATTATCCACTTTGCTACCCTTCACCCAACCATCCAATGCTCTGCAAAAGAAAGACACATATTCCACCCAAGTGGTAGACTCTAGTTTTCTGCAATTTCTAAACCTTTGTCTATATAGCTCTGGGGTCAAACCAAATCTGGACATTAGGGCTCCCTTCATGTGGGTATAGGACATCTGCTCCTCTGTAGGCAAATCCAACAAAGTGTCCCTCCCATCACTAACAAAGCGGCCCCACACCCCGCTCCCCAATCCTTCTCAGGGACCCGGTGGGCCAACATTGCAGCTTCATAAGCCCTAAACCACTGACCAATATCCTCATTCTTGTGGAAATCTTTAACTACATCTTTGGGAATGTAGGTTCTTGCTTCTACATGCACTGGCGGTGTGCTGCCACCAGAGGGAGGAACCTCTAACTTCTTGGCCTTGAGTTCCAATTCCCTCAATCCTCTCTCATGCTCAAAATGCATCCTCTTTTCCTCTAAGGCTAACTTCTTCATTTCTAACTCCATCCCAAGCTCTATTTTCTTGCTCTCTATGTCTTTCTGACCATCCATTTTGAGCCTAGCTAGCTCCAATTTATGCATCCTCTCCCTTGCTCTGTCCTCCAGCTCTCCTGGGGACAACCCTTGGAAGAAACACTGCTGCCCGCCCCTGAAGGTGCTTTCCCTCCAGTTGGGCCCACTGGCCCCTCAAGGTGCTCATTTAAATCCTCTGCCTCCATTACTGGCTCCTCAGGATGCTCACTGGCATTCTTAGATTCTACCCAGGCCCTCAGCGCCTTTTGGTATTCCTCTTTCCTGGTGAGGCCTTTCACAGAGATTTTAAATTTCTTGCACAAAGCTTTGAGATAAGGCACAGTGTAAGTATCAATTCTCTCTTCTTCCAAAACAATGTCTACAGATACTATGGATGCTGTCTTGCTCATGGTAGCAAAAAGACTGGCAGTTCTTAGGAATCAAAAATAGAAAAGAAGTTCCAAGGAAAAATTCTCACAAAGTATGTGGTTGCGTTATGGTCTGCACTCACTAGTAGTGTACACCAATCACTGTATATGAATCACAAATGCAAGTCCAAATCCTCACCGCTGACCACCAATGTTAGATTTGGGGGTCTCTAGTTGGCATAGGTAGGTACCTGTGACAAATAGGGACCCTTGCGTCTAGTCAGGGTGAGGGGCTACACTCCTAAAATAACCCCTGCTCACCCCCTTGGTAGCTTGGCACGAGCAGGCAGGCTTATCTCAGAGGCAGTGTGTAAAGCATTTGTGAACACATACAGTAATACAGTGACAACACTACAGATGGACACCACACAGGTTGTATTATAAAAATAGTATTTTTATATAGACTTAACACAAGACCAAACGACAAAAATCCACAATACTGTACTCAAAAATAGACTTTAGAATGTTATAAAATAGTTCAGTTCTCTCAAGTTGTAGATGCGACACTTTACTCTCAATGTACCTTGAATGCGTAACGCAAAGAAAACAAAAAGGGTCGCAGGGAAGGTGATGCGTCGGTTCCGTACACTCAGGGAGTGGATGCGTCGGTTCCTTACTGCTGCGCAGGGGAGTTGATGCTCGCTTCCTTACTGTGTGGGGAGGTGATGCGTCGGTTTCTTACTGCTCTCCGGTGCGATGCGACAGATGGCACCTCGATGCAATACTCTTCTCCGGTGCGATGCGATAAAAATGGCGTCTTGGCTGCGATGCGACAACGTTGATGTGATGCGTGCACGCCCGATGGCCGTGCGGCGACTCGATGATCTTGGGAGCCGCGACAGGCCCTGCGACGCGCTTTTCCGGTGATGCGACGATGTCCTCCGTGGCAGCGTCCCGCTTCTCCGGCGATGCGCCGCGCTTCGGCGATGCGATGATGACAGCGGCAGCGGCGTCTCGCTTCTCGTTGTTGCGTCGCGCTTCCAGCTCCCAGCGACACGCAGTCTCTCAGAAGGCCCAGCACAGCAGCAGGCACTTCAATTCCCAGCAAGGGAATTCAGGGGGAGCTGGTTGGTGAAGTCTTGTATCCCTGAGACTTCAGGCAGGAGGCAAGCTCTAGTTCAAGCCCTTGGAGATTCTTCTTCAAGTTGATGGAAAGCACACTCAGTCCTTTTCTCCTTTCTTTGGCAATGAAGCAACCACTGCAGGCCAACCCCCAAACACACAGCACAGGGGTAGTCTCCTCCTTCAGCTTCCTGGTTCTTCTCCTCAGCAAAGGTTCGTCTTGATTCCCAGAAGTGATCTAATTTCCTAGGGGTCTGGGTCCCCTTTTATACACAGTTTCTCTTTGTTCTCTGAAGGCAGAGAGGCCTCTGCCTAGTCCAAAACCAGTTCTGGTCAGTCCTGGAGCACTTTGTTTTCCTGACTCCTTCTTTCCTTTCAGAATGTGGGGCAGAGTGCTCAGCCGCCCGGGCAGGAGGTGGAGCCAGCATTGTGGAAGGCAGGCACAGCCCTATTCAGACCCAGGTGCAACTCCTCCCTTCACTCTGGATGCAGATCTTTCTATTCAGCCCTGCGCTGACTCACCCTGTCTCCTGTAGCCACCCCCAGCCCCTGTCACTCAATCTCCAGACAAGGAATACACAACCTAGCAGAGGCAGGCTTGGATAGTTAGGCAAGAAAATAGCTACTTTCTAAAAGTGGTATTTTCAAACACAGAATGTTAAAACCAACTTCACTAAAAGATGTATTTTATCATTCTGAGTTCAGGCGTACTAAACTCGAATTTCTCCATGGTTCCCTGAGTCAGTTAGGATTATAAGAGGTAATAATCTAACTGCCCATTCTGGCCTATGGGGAACAGGTATCCTTGCAATAGTGAAAAACGAAAATGGCTGTAATTCACTATTAGGACATGCCACACACACCAGGGCATGTCCTACCTTTTACCTACAATGCACCCTGCCCTTGGGCCTACCTTAGGGGTGACTAATATGTATAAAAGGGAAGGTTTAGGGACTGGCAAGTGGGTACACTTGCCCAGTCAACATGGCAGTACCAGACTGCCCACAGGCTCTGCAATGGCAGGCCTGAGACACACTTTACACGCTGCTCCGGTGGGTGGCACAACCAGTGCTGCGAGCCCACCAGCAGCATTTGATTTACAAGTGCACTGTACTAGGGTCTGACAGTAAGCCAAACAAGCCAATCATGGAGTCACTAATCCATACATCAATTTACCATAGGGAGCACTTGCACTGTGGCACTGAACAGCAGTGGCACAGTGCCCAAAAGCATCTAAAACCAGCAAAAACATAAGAGGCAACAGTACAAAAATGGAAGGAAGACCCACGCCAATGGTGCCAGGTCTAACAGCCTCCATAAGGAGAGGGGTTCCAATACGGACCCAGAAACTGAATTATTAGGGTGACCTGGTTGATTCTCTAAACTCTTGTGTACCTTGAGAAGAATATATATCACAGGCATGCATGGATTTTGTGTTTAAAAATTTATATAACACTGATCCAGACCCTCTGTTGTGTTTTCTCTGGGATGTGCTGAATTTGATGTTTTAATTTACGGAAGGGGTCCTTTCCTTTCTAATCATACTGTAATGTGAGCTATTGTCTAGTTATCTCAGGACCTGTGTGTCATACTTATCTTGGTCCATTAAGGTAGCACAGCCATCCTTATCTGCTGATTTCGCAACTAATGAGTAGTCTTGGCTAAGAGGTACAAGTGCCTCTGATTCCTCTTTGGTTAGATTAAATGTTGGGGAAAAATGTTTACATTGCAAATGATCTAATTCTCTCAAAGTTATCTCTTCAAATGTTATCATTTGTGGTTCACATCAGATGTGGAGGAGCAAAATGTGAATGTGTTCATTAATCCTGTCTTATCACTCCTCTCTATCTGAAACTAGATTGTACGTCATATGTTACGCAGAAACTGTGGTACCCCCATCTCCTTTGTTGGTAGATATAGAAGATAACACTTTACTAAGGACAGATACCCATGAGTCAGAGAGGGAGTATTTAGATAGATTGTAGATAGGAATGTTGTCTATTTCTACTGTCAGGACGTCCTCCTTCTGGTACTTATCTTTCCTGACTGGACTACCCTTCTTCTGCCTTTACCCCCACCTCTCTTTCATCCTCTGTCTAAAAAAAGGACATAACTAATCAGGAAAGAAGGTTTGCACTAAGGGGCCTGCTCTCTTCTAGCTGCCATCTGAGGATGTACGAAAAAACATAATGGATCTTCTAGAGCTGCCTTTATATTGGCTATTAGGAGTACTGGAGCTGTATTTGAGTAATAGTTTTCTATTAAGTATGGATAACTTACCTCATAGTTGTAATTTCTGATGTCTCTTTCTAGTTTGGTGGTTTTCCGGTTAACCATAAACATGGTTATGTGCTTGTTTACCTCTGCTCTCCATTTTCTTTTAAAAAACTCTTTTTATTAAAGACAATAATTCAATCATGGTTACAGTTCCGGTCGGCATTAGGTCATGTGACATTGTTACATACATATTTTTCTTGGACATTACAAGTATCCATTACACCTACATACATTTTGCTATCTCAGTGATCAGTTGTTATAAGTTCGTCTTGGTGGGATAAGGTAGGGAGGAGGGGGGGCGTACAAATGCTTCCACGATATTCATTCCATTTGGTCCATATTTGAACCCATTTTTTTGAACATCCTCTGGAAATGTATACAGTCTTTTCTCTATACATACACCAGTCCATATCTTGTTTCCATGATTTTAAACCGGGGGCCTCTCTTGCCCCCCACATTCTAGCGATGTTGCACTTAGCTATCATGTGTCCCAGTGTTGCCCACGTCTTTTCTTTGTTACTCAGGTCAGTCGGTCCCCACACATTAAGTAGACACCTCTTAGCTTCTGGGTGTAGATCCTGACCCAACAGTTCTCCCATACATTGGAGCACCCCCGTCCAGTATTTACGAATATTGCTGCATTCCCA
The DNA here is from genome assembly GCA_963921515.1 of Calotriton arnoldi. Classification (NCBI taxonomy): domain Eukaryota; kingdom Metazoa; phylum Chordata; class Amphibia; order Caudata; family Salamandridae; genus Calotriton; species Calotriton arnoldi. The sequence continues at coordinate 2,347,832 of CAWUFW010001043.1, forward strand.
CAGTATATGTATAAAGGTGCCTTCCTCCCCACAGTTTCTTTTGCAACTTGAATTGTCGCCATAGCCCATCCGGGCCAAGGCTATCCTAGAATAATATATTCTGTGTAGGATTTTCAATTGTACTAGTTTGAGCCGTGAGGAAATCGCGACTTCCCTGATAGAGGCGAGTGCCTCTACCCAGTCTTCTTCGTCTAGCTCCCCCAGGTCACCCGTCCATTTCACTCGAAGCTGTATGAGGGGATCAGGTATATGATTGATGAGCTTTCGGTAGGTGAGGGATATGGACTTACTGGGCATATAACCATCAAGGAGTCTGTCCTCTAGCGGCGTTGCTTCCGGCAGTGTCTCCTCTACCGGAGGGCGTGAGTTCAGGGCGTGTCGGATTTGGTAGTACCTAAATATTTCCGAATCTGCCAGCTCGTATTCTTTCTGTAGCACTGAGAATTCTATCACTTTGCTCCCTCTCCACAAGTTCCCCACCTTCGAGAGTCCAATTAGATCCCATCTATCGAAGCCCTTACTGTTTCGGAGAGTACCCAGCAAGTGAGAGTCCCACAGAGGGGTAGATTGCGTAATCCTCCTGTCCCAGCCCAAACTTTTGTGAGTTGTATGCCAATTTCGAACAGAATGCAATGTCTGTCCCGTCAATTGCATCCGCGTGGGTTCGTCATAGAGAGCCCTGGCATAAGAACCCCCCGGTAGGAGCCACCTATCCATTTGGTATCCCTGGTTGTAATGTGGCCGGTATATGCCCTGGTTAATAGCTGCTAAGTGCGCCGCCCAGTAGTATCTTTTAATATCTGGGAGTCCAATTCCCCCGTCGTACCATCCACGCACCAGTTTGGGGAATGCTATTCGGGGTGTTCCTTCCGCCCAGAGGAGAGCTTGCTGTTCATTCTCTATTGCTGCAAAATAGGACGCAGGGATCGGGCTCGGCGAATTTTGCAAGACATACAGAAAGCGAGGCAGGGACATCATTTTAAAAAGCGCCGCCCTACCCAGTAGGGACAGCGGGAGCGTCTTCCAGTGCTACACATCACTTCGAAGCCGCCGTAAAGGAGGCCCGAGGTTATGGTCATAGAATAGCTTAGGGTCTCTGGTGATGTAGATGCCTAGGTACCTGAAGCCATCCAGTGCCTCCGCTACTCTGCACCCCCTGGGAAGGATCGGAAATTGTCCTCTGAGCACGTATAGCAGTGATTTGGACCAGTTGATGGCATATCCAGAGTACCTCCCGAAGGTGGCAAATATATCGAGGACTCTATTGAGGCCCTTGGTGATGCCAAGTACAGCAGGATGTCATCAGCATATAGTGAGATGCGATCTTCCCACTCCTCTGACCAACGCAAACCCCTCACTATCGGGTTGTTATGGATCCAGCTCGCCAGGGGCTCCAGTGCCAGGGAAAAAAGCAACGGGGACAAGGGGCAACCCTGCCTCGTACCCCTACCGAGGGTGAAGAGCCGAGATTGTTTGTTGTTTACTACGACCTGTGCTAGTGGCTCCGAGTATAAAAGTCTCATCCAACCCATGAATCCCGGGCCAAACCCCATCTTCTCCAGCACTGCAAATAGATACGGCCATTGGATCGTATCGAAAGCCATGGTGGCGTCCAAGGACAGTACCACCACGTCCTCTCTCAATGTGTGCACTCGTCCGAGTACCCCGTGGAGCCGTCAGAGATTCAGGGATGTATTTCTCACCGGCATGAAGCCCGACTGGTCTGGATGGACCAGGCCTGAGATTACTCCAATCAAGCGTGTCACGAGTAGTTTGGCCAAGATTTTCACCTCCGCGTTTAATAATGAGATAGGTCTATAGGAGGAACATTGGTTTCTAGGTTTACCCTCCTTGGGAATGACCACCACTGTGGCCACTCGCTGATCTTGGGGAAGTCGGCCGATCTCTCGGCTTTTCTCATACATTGCTTTGAGGTGGGGGCGCGATTTTATCAGTTTTTAATTTATACAATTCTATTGGGAGGCCATTTCTCTCCATTTTTAACATGTTTTATAGTGGAATTTCCAAGAATTTCTTTCTCCATAACTTTTATTTCATTAAGTTCCTGCTAGCTTCTTTTGAGAGCTGTCTTTGTTTACAGTGTGAGCTAATCCCTTTAGCACTTGATTCCCACTACACTGAATTGAATTAGTTTTTGTCATCAGTCAATATGATAGGTATGTTCTTTACTTGTAATTGCCATTCAGCTGCAGAGGTTTTGCCAATCGGGCACACTTGCGGTCAGCGCTTTGGGCAGCTGCACAGTCACTCAGACACACAGTGGTCAACTGCCTCAAGTTAGCAGCTTCAGTTACAGTGGGGTAGTCCACTTGGGCACACGTTTGGCAAGTGCTGCAGATGTAACCTTTTGAAGTCCATTTTGGCAAATTTGGGCAAGTACCACCGGCTTGGCAACAGTCAATTCTTTAGCGATAGAGGATCTCTGGCACACCCGGACAAGTGCCATGGGCTGCAACTGAAGGTGTCCATTCAGGCACACTTCGGGCAAGTGCCACAGACCAGTAGCAGCCAGGTAGTGTTGGGGCGATCTGCTCGGTCACACTTCATAGTGATGCAAATCTTCTGTTTCAGCTAGGGTGACATGCTTCAAACCGTGAGCACACTGGTCACGCTTTGGAAATCTATGGTAGACGGAGACTCAGCTCTGCAGTGTAAATGACGACACAACACTTCGGATAGTGCATAGAAGTCTACCGTGTTTAATGCAGAAATAGACAGCAAGCATCAAAATAACCAAGGCAATTGCCAGTTCAACAGACCAGAGCTTCATCCTCGATCAGTTGGAGCATGTTCTGCTAAATTCTGTACATTTTGTTGCTACATTTATACACTTTTCCTCAATGTAAGTGAATGCACATGCTAAGGCACACATGGGCAGTTGCATTTTCTTAATATACATGTAAGAAGTCACTTTCTCAAGCACTCCCTTTTTTGCCAGGAGTTGAAATTCTACAACAGCTCAATAGCAAACAAGTGTAATATTTCAGTATTAATTTCTTCATTATCACAGTCTTTAAGCTCCTCAAATATACTAAGTGGGTAAGCAGGGGCAATGACTTTATTACTGCATGCATGTTGGGTGATGCACATATAAACTTATTATGAATAACTGCAATCAAGATTTCAAGGACCTTCATTCCCCAATTCCTGAATATCCCTGACAACCAAAGCCAGATGCCACTTAAGTTGAAATCAAAGCCACCTTGGATCTCATGTAATTTCTTACAACTATCCTTAATGTGATATGTTTGTGTATGTTAAGAGAAGTGTTGGAGAAGTCTGTACAGCAATCAGAGCTTACTATCTCACAGACCTCTTTTTTGGCCACTAAGATGTAGTATAAGGCCATGGCAGTGGCGTTAGCTTCATCTTCCAGCACTATCTCAGCATTACATCTAATCTTTCGAATGGCTCGCCCTACACCAGTTAAGAAACAGAATGGAGAAGAGTCTTTTTGTTAAGGGAATCTCGCAAAGCCCCGGCTACCTTTGGAGAGAGTTAACAGCAGAATGTCTGATAGCAGGGACAACATATCAGTGTAGAAGACCGCAGCCCTCTCCTTAGGCAGCCAGGGATAGGCTTTCTTTATGCAGATGAAATTAGCGTATCCTTGATGTTGACATTTGTATACCAGTGAGAAGATGGTACTTATAGGCAAATGATTCAAAACGTATGGTCTCTAAAACAATGTCACACTTCCTCTGGCTCACAAAGACACTCCAGTTGCCTGCTTTGTGCTGCTTATAAACCCCAACCCTGGTTCTGAAAGGGAAAGAAGAGTGAGACGGGTCTGTAAAAACCAAGAGGGTTGTCATATTTTTCAAGGCCTTGGAAAGACTGAGGGAAAATCCCAGCACATTCAAGCAGTATTTGCCCATTGCCACACCACTCAACCCCCCTGGACAGACCACCACTGCGTTCACTTCTCCATCTTGAAACCCACCGCACACAAGCCAACGCCACGCCCCCTGCGCAGGAACTGGAGCAAGATCACCTAAGAGCACCTCGCCTCCGCCCTCAGCCGCACTCCTCCCCCCACCACGACCGACGCCAACTCTGCAGCCATCGAACTCCACAAATGGATCACCGACTGTGCCAACATGCTCACACCCCTCCAGAACTCCGACAGACAACACACCACGAAAGCCACCTGGTTCACCACGGACCTTCAAGAATCCAAGCGTTCGTGCCGACGACTCAAGAAAGAGTGGAGGAACAGCAAAACCCCAGAAGCACGCACCGCCTACAGGACCGCCACTACAGCACACCACCAACTCATCAGATCTATGAAGAGAAACTTCATCCAGGACAGAATCCTCTCCAACTCCCGCAACTCCAAGGAACTCTTCAACATCATACAAGAATTCACCAGAACCCCCAGTGAAACCTCTGACATCCCTCACTCCCAGGACCTCTGCAGCAAAATTGGATCCTTCTTCCACCACAAGATCAGGACACTCTACGACAACTTCGACGAACAGAACCAAGGCATCGACACAACACCTTCCACCAGCAACTCCACCCTGCCGACCATCCTCGCCTGGACCCCTGTCACCATAGAAGACACCGCAAACACCATCAGGAGCATACACTCCGGAGCTCCCGCTGACCCCTGCCCGCTGCACATATTCCACAGGGCTGCCTCCACCATCGCACCAGAACTACGATGGACAATCAACTGCACCCTCCAAACAGGCACGTTCCCCGACGACTGGAAACACGCAGAAGTCAAACCCCTCCTAAAGAAGCCTCCGCAAATCCGACGGACCTCAAGAACTACAGGCCCATCTCCCTCCTCCCCTTCACCGCCAAAGTCATCGAGAAGATTGTCAACATCCAGCTAACGAACTTCATAGAATCCAACGACATCCTCGACACTTCTCAATCCGACTTACGCAGCAACCACAGCACCAAGACCGCCCTCCTAGCCGCCACAGACGACACCCGCACACTCCTCGACCAAGGCCACACTGCAGCCCTCATTCTACTAGACCTCTAAGCAGCTTTCAACACAGTCTCCCAGCGCACTCTAACCACCAGACTCCACGCCGCCGCCATACAGGGAACTGTCCTAGACTGGATCCGCTCGTTCCTTGCCGGCCGAACTCAAAGTATCAGACTCCTGCCCTTCCTCTGCAAACCCACAGAGATCAGATGCAGAGTTCCCCAAGGATCATCCCTCAGCCCCATGCTCTTCAACATCTACATGGCCCCCCTCGCAACCATCGTCAGAAAACACGGACTCAGCATAGTATCCTACACCGATGACACCCAGCTCATCCTCTCCCTCACCAAGGAACCCAACATCACCAGACACAACTTCCAGGAAGGAATGAAAGACGTCGCAACCTGGATGAGGAGCAGCTGCCTGAAGCTCAACTCGGAGAAAACAGAAGTTCTCATCCTCGGAGCCACACCTCCGCATGGGATGACACCTGGTGGCCCCACACCCTCGGCAACCCTCCCACCACTACGGACCACGCCCGCAACCTCGGCATCATACTTGACTCCTCCCTCACCATGAACCGACAGATCAACGGTGTATCCTCCACATGCTTCAACACCCTCCGCATACTCCGCAAGACCTTTTCAAATGGATCCCCCTGAATCCAGGAAGACCGTCACCTACGCACTCATCACCAGACAGCTGGACTATGGGAACGCCCTCTACGCCGGAGTCAACAAATCTCTACTCCACAAACTACAGACCGTCCAGAACGCTGATGCCAGACACGTTCTCAGCATCCCACGACAAGACCACATCACCCAGGACCTACGAGGCCTCCACTGGCTCCCCATTGAAAAAAGACTGACCTTCAAGCTGCTCACACATACCTAAAGAGCCCTCCACAACACCGGACCCCAATACCTCAATGAAAGACTCTCCTTCTATGCTCCCAAGAGAAACCTCCGCTCCACTGACCTAGCCTTGGCTGAAATCCCCCGCATCTACAGAGCCAGAACAGGAGGCAGATCCTTCTCCTACATCGCAGCCAAGACCTGGAAGGAACACCCCCTCAGCATGAGACGAAGCCCCACACTGCAAGCATTCAGGAAGAGCCTCAAGACCTGGCTCTTCGGATGACCGGAGCTGCCCGAAGCCCCCCCTCCCCCAGCGCCTTGAGTTCCTCACGGGTGAGTAGTGCGCTATATAAATCCCTGATTGATTCATTGATTGATGATAGAACAGGTAAAGGTAAGTTACCTTTTTGCTGAGGGGCTCTCCGACCTTTTTTCCCCATATCTACAAGCAAGTGATTACAAAATTACCAGGACAAAAGATTAATTGTTTGGCACTATTTATCAGGCTATTCTCTGCATAAGGCAATTGCTGTAATTTCAGGGCCTGAAGCAATCTAGCGCTATGAAATCCCGCTGGTGATGAGTGTCAGTGCTCTAGAAATAATGTAAATAAATAAATGACAAGTAGAAGTATGCAGAATTTTTTGCATACAGAGTAGCAGTTCTGCTCAAGGAACCGGTTCAGTACAGTTAGGTTTCTTGATAACTCCAGTTCCACTGCAATGGTGGACCCACCAAGATCAAAAGACTGATGGCAGCGGCAAAGATAGGCAGCCAGAACCACAGAGGGATTCAGTATCCTAGAGACTGCTGCTTACCTCGGATGCAGATTGCAATGAGGGGTGATGGGTGAAAAATTGCACTGCAGTGGAAGTGCAGACGAGAAGTGTAGGCACTTGAGATCCGACCCAATGGCAGGTGGCAAGGCAGCAACAGGAGCAGCTCCAGCAGAGGGCTCGAGCCTGGGACTTGGTGCAGGTCTGGAAGCAGGAAACAATAGACAGCTGGATCAGCGTCACCAGATCACTTAACAACTGTGTTGTTGATGATCAAGACTTGATATGGGCCACCCCAGTTAGGTTGCAGAGAGGTCTTCCTCTGAAGAACCTTGAAAACCATCCAGTCATAGGGTTAGACTTGTTAGAGGAAATGGCCGGCTTCGGTTGGACTCTCAGTTAAGGTGGCTTGAACCTGTGAACAGAAACTGTAAAGACATGGTATAAACTTTCAGCAATATTCTAAGACTGCATCATTATTCAGTTGTAAATCTATCTTGCAGAGTTGGGAGGGTTCCAGGGTAACATGATGCGGCATCCCTTAACTATCTTTAGGCTGTCCGGTTTTAGGTTTAAACCTATAATAAGTGATTAAACCCCACCAAAAGGGAAATAGCCCTCACCAGTGTAAATATATAAACACTGAAAAAACACCTGCACAACCACAAACTAAATCTCATTCAAAGAAAGGAAAAGAAGAGTGAAATAGTCATTTTTTTTTCTTCCTCAAGGGGCCAATACAATGTAACTTTGTTATACAAGCTAGCAGCAAGAAAGATTGGGCTAATATTATTCTGCTTGAGTTGTGTTGTTTGGGGATGTCACTAAAATATTTTCTTTTCTTTCTTTTGCTTTTTTCAGTTTTGTGGTCTTTGGTCTAAAGATGCAGGGTTTAGAAGCATGTTTTAGGTCTTGTTTAATTATTTTATAAACTGTATAGAATCAGGAACTATCAAAATCATATTTGATATTTTGGCTGCGTTTGATTCTTTCACTGATATGTAAAATGGCTGGTTTCATAACAATCTTTCCCAATATGTGCCATCAAATTTACCCACAGAGAATGGGCAAAAACCCTTGATACATCAGCCCCCAGTTTCTAGTGAGTCAGTATTGATAGTAGGTGAATTGCCAACACCTCAGGCTTTAAACATTCAATGCAAGGTATAGTGACAAGTATATGTGAAAAGAGTGCTATCACCAAGCATCTGGGAAAACATGACACCAGACTTTAGGAAAACATGGAACGCAGTGTCACTTGAAATGCTGCTGCAAAAAGGTTCTTTCCAAGTTCAACAAAGATTGAAGTGATATTGTTTGTATTTGCATTGATTCAGCTATGTATATGAAAAAGTTGTGTGATGACCTGTCAAAATCGATACCTGAGCTGAAGTGCTTCCCTGTAAGAGATCCTTGCCACCTGTTAGATGGTATGCTGAAAGTATCTTTACAATCTTCAGAGTTAATGAAGAATGCTATTGACTTTTAGTCCTTTTTGATGCACTGTTTTGTTATGCGCGGGAACTAAAACGCCAATATTTCTCATTTTGTACTTTGTGTGACATCAAAGAGTCATCCCAACTGTGTCACTTAGTTGATGGTTCTCTTTCCAAGAGAAGGGGTTGTGAATGCTATATTATCCATGTGGCAACTGTTTACAGAATTTTTGCTGAGTGATGATGCCAAAGGCAAGAAATGTGAGGATCTTTGGTCGCATATTGATAGTGATGTGAAAAAAAAACTCTACTGCATTCTTAGATTTCTACAGGAAAACATAACTGCTGTAGTGGACATAATAAAAAAAACTAGAGTCTGAAAACACCCTTGTCTGCCAAGCGTTCAGCATAATTGATGTAGATGTGAAACATCTCATTGAGAGTAGGCTGGGTGACACCTTTAGTGAATTTGGCACTGCAACTTGTTCCATGTTAGAGTGCTTGCCACTTGGTAAGCAAAGCAATGTTGAAGAGAAATTCAGGAACTTTTATTTTACAATGTATTAGAAATGGCTTGCAATGATGCATAGAAATGTCCCTTCGCCAACCATTGCATTTGAAGTCAATGAAACCTCACAGTGGTACTCTGTACAAGTTCTAGATCCCTTCCGTAAAGGGAATCTTCTCCGTAGTTTCAAAAGTGCTGCTTCATTTTTGACCGCTTCAATAACTCTGAGGGCATAAGCGCCCAGTTCAAGGCAAATGTTGCAGACCCTGCCCAGAGAATCGAATCTTCAAGTACACCAGTAATGGCATGGAAAGCTATGTCAGTGGCCAGAGTTAGCAAATTGTGTACTGGCTGTTTTGGCGTTGCCCGTCTCAAGTGCCAATGTTGAGAGGGTTTTTAAACAGAAAAAAGTTTAATGGGAAGGAAAGAGCGAGCGCACATGACCAAAGACTCACTGAAGAAGTATTCTATGGTGTACTACAATAAGTTTGATTTGCAAAAATGTATTTGGACCTCGTATACACTGTACGTACACTGTCTATATACCATGCACTATCAGTGCAGAAAGCAAGCAATAATAAAAGCAAAACTTTCCATAAACACCGGAAAAACACTGTTTCTGTTGTTTTTAATGGCGTGAAAATGTGTAACCACTGATAACCACTGTTTTTTAAGGTACTGAAATCACTTGAAAACACTGAAAAAACCCCACCAGAATTTACCAAAAATAGAAACTGAAAACAGGAAAGCCTAACTATCTTGTACAGGCTCATATTGATTTTCTGTGTTGGTACATCCCTAAAGGGCCATAAAGACCAGGACAAGGCATCAGGACATTTCAGTTAGGTCCCAGCACATATCTTGGCTATCTTTGTCTTAAGGGTACTGTTATTTCACTCCACTTTGCCTGCTATTTCAAGGTGATAGGTACAGTGGGAGTGTTGATCAATTCCTAAAGCTTGGTAAATCTCCTGCATTACAGATGAAATGAAGTGTTCTCTGTCACTTGATAAGCGACTCAGGATTCCGAAACTGGGGATGAAGTCCCTAAGAAAGCCCTCTGCAACTGTAATTACATCTGCTGTTGCATTGGGTTAAGCTTCCACCCAATCCAAAAACATGCATACTATTGTGAGTACATAAGAGTATCAAGCACACCTGAGCATCTGGATAAAATCGATCTGGAGATGTACGATGGAGGGTGAGCAGCAGGGGTGGTCTTGATCCATTTTCCAGAATTATGGGACTGAGGGGTCACACAGGAGTGGCAGTGATTTTGGCCATAGAAGAAAAGACAGGCGCATAGCCATGGGTTGCAGTGGCACGTAACTGGCCATCTCTACTGATATGTAGCGAGAAAACTGGGATTGCCCGAATCACTTTGCAGAATGTGGGCTCCAAGTATATTAATTAATAATGGGCTCTCTGAAAGGTGTGGTACTCAATCAACAATAATAGAGTAACTTTTGGAAACATGGGCAGTTATAATCAAACAACCATGAGGTTCTTCTTCTAGGGAGGGCATTATAGATGCAGGGTTCAAAGTGGGCATTGAACAAGAGTAATATGGGAGGCAGACAATCTAGCCATAGAAAGGTGTTGGGTTTTAGTGGTGAGAAGGAGAGCAATAAAAGAATGGGGTTACAGTGAGAATTAGAGGGGTCTCGAGTACAATGTCTTCAGAGGCTTGAACAAGATGGGCAGTAGGGGTAACAGAGTGAAGGCGAGGTGCGCACCTTACAGTGTCTGGGTCCAAAGCTGAGGAATAGTAGGCTAGAGGCTTTTTCTGATCCCTGTGTCTTGGATCAGTACTACAAAGTCATAACTACTGCATTCATGACAACACAGATTAAAATCTTTATCATAATCAAGGAGCCCGAAAGCGAGTGTAGATGTCAATGCTGTTTTATATGTACAAATGCATTTTCAGTCTCTTTAGACTACTGTAAGGTTCCAGGGGTCTTTTTTCTGACATAGTCTTGCAGGGTCTTTGCCAAGGCCCTCTAACCCAGGATCCATTGTCTACAGTACCCAGTCATGCCCAAGAAAGTTTGTATCTGGGAGACGGGCATTGGATGGGGCAACTTATGAATGGCTTTAATGCACTCGGTGATGTTGCTCACCAGCAGAGATTATTTGACCTAGTTATTATAATCATAAGAGGCAAAACTATGTTTCTCTTTTGAAGTATTGTGCGCATTTTTGGCCAATTTAGTGAGTAAGCAGAGCGAGTCAACATGTAATAATCTAAAGTAACAGATGACAAGAGCAGGTTGTAAAAATATTACCCCAAAGTAGACTCAAGGGGAAAGGCTAAAGTGTCCAAATCTTTTTTTAAAGCTTGGGAAAAGACACACATAGACTCATAAATCCCCGGAGGAGCCCCACCGTGAAAGTTGAGATCCTCCAAATGAGAATGCAAAGAGGAACCGACTCTCTTCATGTATGGGGATGGAAAAGAATGCGGAACAGAGGTCCCCCACAGTGACCCCTTTGACACTTGCAAAGATGCAAGAAAAGATGGTGGCAGGGCTAGGGACCACAGAGAAATTAGGGATAACCACATTATTAATAGCACGCACATCTTACACAAATGTGTACACGTTCACCTTTCTTGATAGGTAAAATCGGAATCTGCTAACAATTGTACTAAAACTGCTTGTTTGATGACATCTGCGATTACAGGGTGAACCCTACCTCTGCCTCATGTTTGAGGGGGTACTGATGGATCTGGGGAAGCTACTTTAGTGGGGTCCATGGAGGCTATGAATCCCACATCATTGGCAATACCCGCATATCTCTCAAACACATCCTTAAGACTGACTAAACAATCTGCGGGAAACTCATCCTTATTCTGATTGCAATTGGAAATCTTATCCAATCATTTGCAACCATATTCAACAACGCACCCTTTGCAGTATTCAGTGCCCCATTGTTTCCGTGGTCCTGCCTTGGCCATACCGACTTTACTACCAACCAATCACTCACTTCAAATGGCACTACCAAATGCAACACTTGATTCACATCTGCTCAATTTAGTCTACACATTTTGAACACTCCCTGCAATTGTTCACAGAAATGGGATGATTTTTTTGATGTTAAGGAACTGTTTTATAATACTCATTTAGTCACAGGGGGACCAAAGGATGTAGACAGTAATTCTATCCCTGGCCATGGGGGCTAGAATTAGAAGATGGCTATCAGGAGTTGACAGGATGGAGACTTCATTGACACCGTCACAGCGAGGGGAGGGAACGTATCTCCTAGCCAGTAGGTAAGTTGTCCTTATAAAACTTTCTCTAGTGATAGTGGGGCTGCATTCTTACGTATCTTTATGGCCAGGTGGGATGGAACACACTCATGCTCGCTCCACAGTAGTGGAGCCTGCATCTTGTCTGGTCACTCACATGCCTCTGTCCACAGTAGCTTTACTGCTTCACAGTCAGTCAGTCAGTCAGTCGCATTGCGGCATGCGTTTGTGTGTTACCTCCTTGTGCTCTACCTGCCAGTGTGCAGCAGGTGCTCCTCCACTTCCAGGCGCATCAGTGGCTGCACTTTGCTCCCATGGGCTGGCATGGGGAAAACACCCAGCACATCTTCTTCCATTTGGTCTTTGCTCTCTTTTTCTTATGGTTCAGTGATGTAAGGGAATACATCGGGAGGAGTTGGAGCAGTCAGTTCCCAAGATGGCTTACTTGGTATTCCAGTTTCCCCTGGGTTTTTTCCCTACCATGAATTTGGTATGTGTGGTTGTGTCTATGTGTCTTCTCATGCCATTGAAAAAAGAGTGGCCCCTATACGCCATCTATCTTATTTTTAGGATCCTAAGTTCTGAAAATTCCTGTGTCAGTCTATATCGAAGGTACTCTGTTGAGGAAATAATTTGTTCCCTTCCTCACTAATGAATCTCACCCACTGTTTCAGATTCTTGCACATGGCTTTACTGTACTGGTGGTATATAATGTGGGCAGGAGTCCTTTTCGGTGGGGGCATACTACGTTTAGATTTTTGAGCCCCGATTACTGTTTCTTTTGGTCAAGCACACATTGACGACAGGAAACAAATGTCTGCTATTTCTAGAGCCTTGTGCTAAACAATGGATCTGCACGCACACAATCTCTGTCTCTGGACCTCTTCACTTTCTTCCTTCACAACAAGTCTATTATCCCGTCTTCTCCTACCCAAACGACAGCATTTGTACACTTTTAACACATTACTGACAATGCAAGACAATAATGCAATTCAAACAAGCAAGCGAAATACAGAAAGAGCAGTTAGACTTTATCTAAATTTGGCTCAATGTGCTCATGATTTGGTCCGAACATGATGTCCTCCGCCGGGCCATGCTCCACCCAGTTCACCCGGAGAAAACTTTCACTTACTTCTTCCATTTGGGGGTTTCCATGGAGTCTGGTCCAGTTCTCCCCTGTTTGCCTAATGAAGATGATTTCTGGCAAACATTGCATCAGGTTCTGTAAAAGAATGTACAAAATGAGATAGCGCAATGATTTCTATCATGCTTTGAATGCAAATTTAACCAGCAAGAATCAAAATAAGCAAGACAGTTGCTGCTTCAACACACTAGAGCCTCATCCTCAGTTAGATGGAGAATGTAATGATAAAAATCCAGACATTCTGGTACAACTTTTACACTTTTTCTCAATGCAAGTGAATGGAAGAAAGAACATTGGATAGAAACTAAACTTATTGATAGGCACTAATGAGCATGTGCCAGGAACTTCTTGAGAGCAGAAGGCAAAAGGACCTTGGCAGATGGTAGCAGTTTCATGAGTAAAAGCCTGCCTACTAATATCTGTTATCCTTGCTTTGTTGTGATATGCTTTCCCCGTGACAGCATATAAGATTGAGCCTGGGTGGGGCTGAATCTGTTGAGGTTGGAGGTGGGACTTCTTTACATCTACTAGAAATCCTATGCTGAGGAGCAGGGTTAGAGCTATCTGAGTGTATGCTAGACATTGCTGTCTGATGTTGCTCTTGCCAGTTGTTGAGATCTGGGAAAACATGGATAACCGCTCTGCGTAGATGAGTAGCCACTGCAGCCAAACACATGATAGAGACCCTTGGAGCAGTAGTGACATTGAAATATAGTACAGTGAATTGGTACTGCTGTCCACTTTCCACACACCAAAGGTACTGGTGATGAGCGGGGTTTATGGGCATCTGGAAGTAGGCGCCCTTGAGGTCTAACAGCATCATAAAGTCCTGCAGTCGGAGCAACGGGATGACATTCTGCAAGGTTGCCATGTGGAAGTGCTCAGACAGGATGTATTGACTGAGTGATTTGAGATCCGAGATGGACCAAAGGGTACAGTCGTTCTATGGAATAAGGAAATACGGGCAGTAACGCCCATTCTCATTGGTGTGGGGGTACTGGCTGGATCACACCCTTTTGTAGGAGCGCTTGGACCTACTCTAGAGAGTAAGGTGATGTTGACTGAGAGCATGTCCTCATGGTATGTTATGCGGGGTAAAATTGTGTGGGGGCACAATTGTAAGCTAGGCTACAGTTAGCGCCCATTGATCGGTGGTAATTTTCTCCCAACGAGAGTGGAATTAACTTTGGTTCCCCCTGACAGGTGATGTATGATCAGTAAATCAGGAAGTGTGGGCAAGTCATTGGTTTGCAGCTGGGGCTTCCTTTCCAGAGCCTCCTTTGCCCCTGCCCTTGTTGCCCCTGTAACTCCCTCTTGAGTAACCCTACCTGGCTAGGAGTCATGGAAACCCTGCTGCTGGTGGTGGTATGTTTGGGGTTGACTAACGGGTGTGCTCTTGCCTCTGCCCCTGGACTGTTACCTGTAAAAATTGCCCTTTGGGGTGGCAGACTACACAGCACCCATAGACTTTGCAATCTTGGTATCTTTTTTTATCTTCTCCAACATCTCATCCAGTTGGGGCCCAAAAAGATGTTCACCATTAAATGGGATGTTGAGTAAGAGTTGCTGGATCTTGTGACGAGGACTTACCTAAGGATTACCTGGAGGTTCCCCGATGCCTTTCATCATGGCCCGTACCTCTAAAAAGGAAAATAACCCAAGTGTTAAAAAGAGAAGAAAGATTATGAGAAAGAAGAGACAGAGAAAGAAAGGAAGAACTAGGAAAAGACACACACATGGAAGAAAAGACTACAAAAAGCTGTCTTCTGGGCTGCAGGATGAGAAGGAGGAAGGAGTCAAAGACACCATCTTGACCAATAGAGGCTTGGGGGGCAGCCAACAGGAGGGAGGTCTGCCCCCAGGGCAGATTGGGAGGGTGGGGCAGCCCAGAGGACTGCCATTTTGTGCTGATTTGGGCTACATCGGTGTAGCCCAAGGGATATATAGCTAGGGTAATTGGGCTCCCTGCCACCATTTTAGGTTTGGTGACCTGGTGGCAGGGAGTAGTGGTAGCAGAATTTTGGGCAGATTTTTCAGTGCTCGTCAGTGTAGGCACAGGTGTGTTGTCGCACGGTAATTGGTGATAAGGCAATAGTTTGAGCCTTACATTAATATGGAGGACGAAAGGGTCCACAAGGAGATGGGCCTCTTGAAGGAGGCAGGGAAACTCGACTTGGTGGTGTCTGAGGCCGCGGGAGCAGCGTGCCCGGCGCATCAGCGGGTGTGGCCGCTGCGGTTGTGGCCGCTGCGGTTGTGGCTTGCTCCCTGCCGCAAAAATTGAAGGCCTCCGGCAGGGATCAAGCCTCCAGGATAAGTGAAAGGGGCCGCTTGTATGCAAGGAGAGCGGCCCCGTAGGGCATACAGCAGGCGGCGGCCGGAGCGCTTCCTGCGGAATACTTGAAGCGGGGGGGCGTGGCCGGGTCATCGCCGCGCCTGTCAGCGGGGCGGGGGTTGCACGCATCGCGGCCCTGGGTCGCGAGATGCATCTGCCTGGGTCCGCGTGTAGAGGACAGGCTGGTCCTAGAGCCTCGTCTGCTATGGCTGCAGCAAGGGGCCGTAGTAGCACACATGGTGGGAGGAGCAGAGCTCAGCGAGGAGGAAGATGAGGTCCCCGAAGAACAGGAGCCAACATGGGGCCCCCAGGCATGGGAGGGATTAGACATATTTCACTCATGGGGTGAAGGGAGAGGGGGAGACAGGGTATCTCAGCTGGATGCTTACATGGCGAAGGGAGGCTCACTACAATGGGACAGAGGAGCCCCAGGGCAGAAGAGGGGATTCGGGGGGGGGGGTTAGGAGAGAGGGGTTCAAGGAAACAGGTAGGTGAGGAGGTGGGCGCAGTGCAGGGGCCAGTGTCTGCGTGTATCGCAGCGATGCTAGAATGGAGCGGGGAAGAGGAAGGAGGGGACGGTGAAGAGGAGCAGATAATGGGAGTGAGGGGGATGAGGGACATACACAAGGAGTTAAAGGGCAGGGGAGGAAGAGGAGGGCAGAGCAGGTAGGGTTGTGGCAGGGAACCAGCACACCAGTCCAGTTGTTTGTTTTACAGGGCAATGAGTGGCGCGGTACAGCCGACTCGGCAGAGCTGGGAGCGGCTGGTTGGCGCCGAGGCGAATAGAGGGCTGGGCCCAGAATAGCACGCCCGATGCCGGCGGTGGAGCCCGTTGCGGCCAGCACAAGTAGGTCCAGAACAACCTCGCTGGCCCCAACACCCGGAGGGTCCTGCATGACCTCTGGGACAAAGGTGAAAGACAGTCGGCGCGTAGGGGTGCCGGAAGGGCCCCAAAGGGTACAGTCTGCTCCCTGGATTAACCAGAAGGGAGTTAGTGGTGGAGGGGCCATTAGGGCCCCCAGTGGAGGTGCTTAAGGGCCACAAATGGCTGCAGGAGGTTTTCAGGGCAATGAAGTATTGGATTTTGATGAAAAGAGCCTCAAAGAAGGCGAGCTAGGGGAGGATGATGAGAGGGACGGGGTGGGGGGCACTCTAATGTTTTGCCTAGTGTGTTACAGGGACCGACAGAGAGGCCAAGAAGGGTGTTGTGGCATGCGGTGAGGCCAGCAAGAGCAACGGAAGGGACGGGGCCACAGGTGAGGCGGACTGCAACATTACTGGCACCCTCCTTGGAGCCAGGTAAGGCCAAAGGCACGAAGGGGAAACCTATCATTGTCTCTATTGGGATAGGTGCCAGGGAGCCGCGAGAGGAAGGGGGGGAAGGTTACGGAAAGGGAAGTACATCATGGACGTGGGAGCAGGCACCAGTGAGACAGGGGGTTTGGGGGGTACAACAGTAGAGAGTAGTGCAAACATGGAGAAGGAGACAGGAAAGAGAAATAATAAAGGGGACAAGAAAGAAGGCCCAGAGAGTAAGGAATTGAAGTTTAAGAAACTTCCTTACATGTGGGTGACAAAACCGTTGGGGGACACTTTATGCTGGCCACCAAATAGCGCATTTGGAAAGGGGAATACGTAGAGATGCTTAAGCTATTGCATAGGGAGGTTAGGTCCAAGGAGAAGGAATATGAATTGGCAAAACGGCCTAAGGTGCCAATGACAATCGAAAACTGGACGGCAGCATTCCTGATCTATGCAAGCGTCTATTGCAAAAGATATCCGGAGCACTGCGTGGCCCTGTTTAAAAATATGGAAGTCGTCAGGAAGACGCAAATCATGGAAAGGGGATACGCGTGGGTCCAGTATGATGAAGAGTTCAGAACGCGCCTGACATGGGACTTCGAAGCTAAATGGGGCGAGTTAGACACTGACTTGTGGCAACACATGATGGGGGCAGCAAAAGGGGGGGGAAGACAATCTTCACAACCAGTGGTCTACCAATAGTGTACTCGTCCTTTCAGGGCGACCCAGTCTGGGAGGTGTGGGGGGAACAGGGAAGAGTCAACCGGGAGCCAGAGAAGCTTCCCGGGACTTCAATAAAGGGCTATGCACGCGTGAATATTGTACGTTCCGCCACAAATGTTCAAAGTGGGGGGACGGCACGCCCTGGTCAATTGCTTTGGGGTAGAGGGTACCATCAGGGAGGAAGCCATTGGCAGCAGCCAGGAGGGAACGCAGGGGGACACCAGCAGCAGTTTGCGGGCTCTCGAGGAGGTAAGGGCACACAAGGAGCTGGGTCTAAGGGCTCATACTCAGGTTAGGACAGGTTGGAGTTCTGGCTGCAGCACTACGAGTGTCAAGAAGCGAGGGTCTTGAGGGAAGGGTTTCAGGAGGGGTTTTGGTTGGGTTACATGGGACCGCGACTAGGAGATGGGCAGATAATTTGCGCTCAGCCACAGAACATAGACAGGCAGTACAGGACAAGCTTGACACGGGGAGCCCATTCTTACTTGTTGTCACTGCCACAGTCTGCCAAACCGGCCCGTGCCGCTGGACGCACGCCACAGACTGTTTCCTTGGTCCCACGAGGGTGAAGGACCACAAATCCCAGCAGCCTGTGCGGCGCGCACGCCGCGCTCGTCACCAGCGCGCCAGGATGCGCACAAAAGGAAATCGGGGGTCCCGCAGCGCGGGAGCCCATTCTTACTTGCTGTCTCTGCCACAGTCTGCCAAACCCGCCCGTGCCGCTGGACGCACGCCACAGACTGTTTCCTTGGTCCCACGAGGGTGAAGGAGGGTGAAGGACCACAAATCCCAGCAGCCTGTGCGGCGCATACGCCGCACTCGTCACCAGCGCGCCAGGAGGCGCACAAAAGGAAACCGGTGGTCCCGCAGCTCGGGACGCGCGCGGGCGTGCCCGGGCCGCGCCCGGGCCAAGGGCGGGCCCGTCCGAGCCCGTCAGAGGCCGAAGGAGGCTGGGCTGGGCCCGGTTATTGACAATTATAGGTCCAGTGGATGCCCATGGACGCTTGTTGAACTGCGATACTAAGGTACTGGGGCTCAACACACCACTCACAACCAAAGTTTGTATTATATTGTATTGAGTGAGTGACGGGGGAGTAAACCATGAGCAAGCGTAAATCGCTAATGGGGCAAGAAGTTGTAGGGACGTTGGATGCTTTCCTACTAGGGCCGAGTCGGCTCTAATACATGAAATTGCCCTCACTGAGCGTAGATTATCATTAGAGCCAAGTTGCCCCCCAAGTCACTCGGTCATAAATGTCCCCGTAGAAAACATCAACTCCAAATCTAATTCTCCTATATCTAATGAACTGCACATATCGACATCCGATCTGGAAATCACTGATGTTAATGAGACATCTGATAGACAAACTAGGCCGAATGTAGTAACTAGGGGCCAGAAAGTCAAAATCAGCCAAGGGAGCAACTCTGCACCACCACCCAAGAAAAGAAAGGGGCAGTGTCCTAATAAGCAAAATTACCCCCCCTCAAAGATGTTGGGACGTAAACAAAAGACTGTTGAGAGTGAGGTTAGCCCAGGACATAACTTCGCCCAAAAGGATCCTGCCCCAAAATCTTCAGTCCAAACTCAGGACATTGATAATGTGGAGTTCTGGAAAAAGCTGGAAATGACTGTTTCAGCCCTTTTGAATCCATTGGTGCTTAAATTATCCCATCTGGAGGCGAGCCTAAGTAAACTGGAAAGTCTCGTCAGCAATTCCTCCCTATCCCTGCCCGAGATCTGTCAATGCAGAACTAAGGCTGCTTTGCCTAGCAGGAATGTGGGCTTAATAGCTAGTGACGGGACTGGGATTGTGTCCCAGCATCCCTCACACGATCCTTCATATAAGCCTAACAACTCGGATCGGGCTGGGGTTTCACAACTAAGAGAAGCGCCCGCCACTGGCAAGCAATTAGAGTCCACACAGGGTATGAACAGAGGGCGTGACCAAATGCCAAATACTCAGAAAGAGGCCCTCTCTGCTAGGGTTAACCATATGGGTAGTGAGGAAGTTCAGTCCCTAAGTGACTTACGACGCCTGAACCTACCCAGGTGCAACCCGCCAACCCCAAGTAACCTGCATCTTCCTCCCGAAGTTACTCCGTACAAAATTGTGCTGGCCAATGTTCCCCCCCCTGTTACCTGGGGATGTGGAACACTGGTCAACACTGAGGAATAAGTCACTACACTTACTAAGTGACAGGACAGGTATCACAAACATGTTATTTGCAGAGTTTAAGATGGCACGGCGGATTGGCTGGGTAGGAAGATCTAATAAGACTTTAGCTGGAGACTGTGTAGTTTTAGCATTTAGGTCGCCAGATTTGGTTCGAACTATTTTAGACAAGGGGGGCAATTGGCCAGTAAGAACAACGGGGATAAACATCCTACCCCTGGGCATCTTTTACCAACCGCATAGACTTCGGCAGTACATCCCGAGGAAGATAGATCGTTCGGGATAAGGCAACTTAGGTATGCTGTTCCAGTCAGTAATCACTATGATATCTTTTTTTTTTTTTTTTTTTTGAGTTTTCAAAAACCTTTATTGGAAGATAGAAAGGTCACATACACAGCGTACTGCCTACATCCCAAATGGGCCGGCAGCACAATTGTCAGTGCCAGTCAAAAGCTAATCTCGGGGGGGAGGGAGCACACAGCAAGCCGCCTACAACCCCATTTGGGGCTGGCCGCGTCGGGGGAGCTGACAGCAGTATGACAGGAGCGTAGTCGTACCCCACCCATTACATACATTTGTTTCACTATGCATATAAGTGAGCGACATAGTAATATCTTTGTTCGAACCTGTCCCTCACACAGGAGCCCCCCGTGAAACGCTACGTCCCCACAGGTGTATTTGGACGGGGCGGCCTTGTATCACAAGTCTCCCCCGGCAGGAGGCCCCCATGTATGGGAGGTTTAATTCCTTCGGCGAATAGGAGGTGAGTATTATGCGAATAAGCAGCACCGCGGTCAGCTGTGGCACTGGCCAGTCCTGCGCCCACCCCCCCGACCCCTCCTTCGGGAGGTACCACTCGCGTCAAACAAGGATTTGCACTGGGAGCAGGTTAGGATGCCCATCCCGAGGGATGTGAAGAAAAATGTGACCCAGAAGAGAAAGAGTGGAAGGCAGGAAAAAAGAAGGGGCAGAGAAAGAACTTAACTCTCCGGTTGGCTGTCGATGCGGGATGGACGGGGGGAGAGCCCGGGACGGAGCGAGCAACCCCCGGGGGGCGCCACCCATATCGGAACGGGTAGTGAGCTTAGCGCAGGGCTGGGGCAGAGCATATCAATCTTGACTGTCATCGGGAGGGACTCCCTGGGCAGGAGAGGATCTTCAAAGAGTTGCAGGGCGCGCAAGCGCGGAGGTACATACCGAGCGTGTTCCAACCGAGTTAAATAGTGGATAAGGGGCTGCCAAGTACGCTGGAATTTAGCGTCTGTATGTGCCAGCCGATGCGTCAGAAGTTCCATGGCCATTACGTGCCACAGCCGTGTAATCCACACTGAGGCCGGAGGAGTGCATGTTTTTTTCCAATGTACGGCAATGACCTGCTTGGCAGCAGTAAGCATTTGAAATATCAGGCGCCAATCCGCCGGTTTCATAGCTTTTAGCGAGGTAGGGCGGAGACCCAGGATTATCACTCCCGGATCGCTAGGTAAGGGGTATCCCACCACTGTTTTGACTCGGCCGAGGATGTCCTCCCAGTAAGGTAGGATCAATGGGCATTCCCACCAAATATGGAGGAAGGAGCCCCGAGATTTCAAACATCTCCAACAGGCTGGAGTACAGCTCGGGAACATGCGTTGGAGCCTAAGAGGGGTGTAGTACCAGCGCGTCATTATTTTGTACGCAGACTCCTGTTGAGCTATCGATTTAAGGATACACCGTATGTCTCGCCATAGCTGCGCCCATCGCTTCGGGGTGACATCCTCTTCAAGATCCCTGTGCCACTGGTTTTGATACGTGAGAGGGAGTATCGCCTGAGAAGATTGAAGTACTTTGTAGGTCCGGGAGATCAATCCCTTAGAACCATCAAACGATCGCACCAGACGTTCAAAAGGCGTAAGCTGGCGCGTGGCGCCCTCAGTGTACGATGGGGCCCGCAGCCAGTGGCGAATTTGAAAATATTCCAGCCGCACCGTTTTGGGGAGATTAAAATCCGCTCTACATCGGTCAAAAGTTTTAAAAACTCCTCCTTCGAAAAGCTGTTCTATGATGCGACATTCACCTGCCGCCCAGTGTGGAAATTCAGATGGGCGAGACGCTGGCCGAAAATCTGTATTAAGTAAGACCGGCGTATGAGGAGAAGGGAAGGTAGTAAGGTGTCGGGGAACCGCAATCCTGTCCCAGATCTCCAGCACTGTGCGCGTAGGAGTAGCGACATAGGCACTGGGGTGTCTAGCAGACCTATGCAACCATGCCAGGTCCCAGAGCGGACGGCACGCCACAGCGCGGTCTATGTGGAACCAGTGCTTCTCACTAGCTCTCACGGACCATTCCGAGATATACCGCAGGTGGGAGGCCCAATAATAGGACAGCAGATCAGGGCAGGCCAGCCCCCTCGATTTCTTGGTAGCATCAGGACTTTAGTCGATAGGCGGGCCCGCTTCCCTCCCCAAATAAAGCCGACCATTTCCCTCTGGAGGCTCAGGATATCGTTGTGTGGGATTGGCGTGGGAAGTGTCTGAAAGAGGTATAGGGCCTTTGGTAATAGGGACATTTTAATCGCGTTAAGGCGTCCCAACCAGGACAGGGGCAACGACCGCCAACGGCGTAGGTCCGCCCGCATGGAAGTCCTATTTACCGGCCAGTTAGCCTGTGTCCAGGTGTTAAGATCAGCTGTAATATTAATGCCCAAATACCGGATAGAGGTAGGAGCCCAGCGGAAGGGACTGATGTTTTGCACTTCTTCAAGCAACCGGGAGGGAGAGTTAGGTTAAGCGCACACGACTTGGAAAGGTTAACTCGAAGGCCCGATGCTCGCTCAAAGAGAGACAGAAGATCCAGGAGTGTCGGGAGGGAGGTCAACGGCTCAGTGAGCGTTAACAGAAGGTCGTCCGCAAATAGAGCTATCTTATGGTCCATTCCCCCCATGCGAATGCCCCGAATTTCCTCCGACCGCCTGATGGCAATCGCCAAGGGTTCCACTGACAAAACAAAGAGCAGCGGCGAGAGTGGGCAGCCCTGGCGGGTGCCTCTGCAAATGGGAAAGGACGGGGTTAAAGTGCCATTGATGCGTACCCGCGCCTTAGGGGCGGAATAGGGGGCCATAATGCGGGCTATCATGAGAGGACCGAGACCTATGCGGTGCAGGACCGCCCGGAGAAAAGCCCAGTCAACCCGGTCGAAAGCTTTCTCCGCGTCCAGGGATAGGAGAAGGGCGGGAGTTCCCCGGTGGCGGACCTTTTGAACCAGATGAGCTACCCTACGCACGTTGTCTGCTCCCTGGCGTTCATGTACAAAACCCACCTGGTCAGGGTCAATCAGACCAGGCAGAAGGGGTGCCATGCGTAGCGCCAATATCTTAGTGTATATTTTAGCATCTACGTTAAGTAGAGATATAGGTCGGAACGAGCCGCATGCGGTAGGATCCTTTCCGGGCTTTGGGATCAGAACAATCTCCGCCTCAGCCATCGTTGGGGTGACGGACCCGGCCGTTGCAAACGAGTTAAAAAGGCGCAAGAGCTGGTCCCGGAGTTCCGGGAGAAAGAGACGATAAAAACCTAATGTGAGGCCGTCAGGGCCCGGGGATTTCCCGACTGGCATACTCTTTAGCGCTGTCGAGAGCTCTTCCGCCGTGATATGCTCCTCCAGTTGGTCGCGAAGGTGGGGGCTTAACGGTGTCCACTCGCAGAATGTCAAAAAGGAGGATGGGCCATCGGGGCACACATCGCCCTCCCCATATAGAGTAGTGAAAAACTCCCTAAATGCCATCTGTTTGTCCCGCTCCGAAATAGCCCATCCTCCGCCGGGTTTAGCAATGCGGGCAATGTGACCTCGGGAGATCTGGGCCCGGAGACGCCGCACCAGCATAGAACCCACCTTGTTCCCTCCCCCATAGAATTTTTGCTTCAGAGCCAGGAGCGAGCCTTCCGCCTTATTTACCCGGAGAGCTTTAAGCTGTCCCCGGAGAGAAGCCAGCTTTCGCCTTGCGGCCATCGACAACGCTAAATGCGTTTGTCTTTCTAAGGCTTTAATATCACGGCCAAGAGCGTTCTCCACTAATCTAGCCTCTCGTTTACGGGCTATAGAGATAGATGTGATGGTGCCCCGAATCGTGGCTTAAAAAGCGTCCCATAAAAAGGGGATGGGAGTACCCGGCAGGTCATTGTGAATAAAGTAGTTTTGGATGGCTTGCCTTAGTTCCGCTACATCCACTGGGTCTCTCAAAACCTGGGGGGGGAGACGCCAGCGAGGGGAAGTCCCCGGAGGTCTGCCTATCCCGGAGAAGCTGAGTTCTAGATGCGCGTGGTCGGACACCGAGATGTCCGAAAGCACCGCAGTTGCCAGAGAGCGAGCCAGTGAGAGGGAGATAAAGAAAAAATCTATTCTGGAATATGATCTGTGAACATGGGAGTAGTAGGAGTAATCCCGAGTTTCCGGCTCCCGGTATCGCCAGGCGTCTACCAGGCCCATCGCAGTGATATCCTGCTTAAGTGAAGCTGACATAGCCCCTGTGCCCTGGTATTGAGGGGCAGTGCGGTCTAGTTCGGGGTCCCACACCAGGTTAAAATCTCCTCCGAGTATGATGGGGTCTACTTCCTGGGATAGGTGGAGGCAAAAAATATCTCTAAGAAAAGCGTCCTGCGCCTGATTAGGCGCATAAACATTGAATAGGGTGAGGGGCCTGCCCTGAATCGTGACTCCCAGTTTAAGATATCGCCCTCTCCGTCTCGCACCTTGCGGACGATCTGCACCGAGAGGTCCGCCTTGACCAGAATTGCCACCCCTGCTGTCTTTGTTTGTGCAGAGGCCCATGCCTGCAACGGGTATTTGGGATGGCGCATGCGGGGGGAGTCTCCACGGAGGAGATGGGTCTCCTGTAAAAAAATGATATCTGGATCGTTTAAAAGAAGGTATCTCCATATTTGCCGTCGCTTGTTCGGCGAGTTTAAGCCCCGGACATTAAGTGTTAAACATTTAAGGTGAGACATTGATCAATTCGAATGGAATATGCTCAAGCACAATCACGCTCTCTACCTGCCTCCTCCCCGCAGGTATGTGCCGCCCAATAAACAGTCTTGCCATACTCATGCACAAAGCATGGATAGTCTCATCCCCCTCTGCCCACGCCCGCGTCACCCCCGGCCTTCTCAGGATGCTCCGCCAGGGGGCCAATCCAATCCCCCGCAGGTCACCCCTCCCCCCACATAGCCAGAGAGTCAAGATGAAAAGGTAGTAGGAAAAGTAGAACAGAAAGACAAAAAGAGTAAGAATAAACCATCTACTAGTCGGCCAACATGGCCCAAGGGATCCAGTCCAGTCCTGAAGCAGCCCAAAGGTGAGAACCAGGGCGGCTTTAAGGAAGTCACTCCTCCTGGGGACTACGGACATGGAGGTGGGGGAACGTGGAGGCCGAAAGAAAGGGTTAGCATCCGCCCCCCGAGGCCGGCTCACTGTCTTCATCACGGTAAAGGCCCGGGGGCGCAAGAAGGGCTCGGCTCACGATCAGCACAGAGGATGGCAGGGACGGCATGAGTCCGAGGACATACACAACTAGAGTCTTATTAAAGGGACCGCTATTAGTCTGTAAGTCTGGGCGATAAGGGTTGGCAGGGGGAGAGCGGCCAGACCGGCCCCGCGTCAGCATCCCCACCCAGGGACAGCAGCGGGAGGAGAGCCCCAGGACCCAGAACCAGGGATCCCGCTTGGCCACCGCCCCCACCCAACTCCCGTGAGGGGGCCCGGGGACCCAGCCACCCACGGAGGGGCAGCGCCAACACCCAGCAAGCCACCGGCCCCCCGGGGGATCCCGCCCAGCATGCCGGTATCTAAAGGAAAGCGACCAAACAGAGATTCATTAGCCATCAGGCAACAATAAAACATTTACATAGTCTCGTAGGGCACCTGGAAGGAGAGGCATAGCA
Source organism: Calotriton arnoldi (assembly GCA_963921515.1). Taxonomy (NCBI): domain Eukaryota; kingdom Metazoa; phylum Chordata; class Amphibia; order Caudata; family Salamandridae; genus Calotriton; species Calotriton arnoldi. Next base: position 2,373,212 of record CAWUFW010001043.1, read on the forward strand.
TAACAGAAAACATAGCAACCAGCAGTAACAAGAAAGAACTTAGCTATCGACGAAGGGTTGGTGCGGTGGGTGAGCCTTATCCAATCGCCCTCTCCGGATCGCGGTAACTTCAGGTGCCCTTCGCGGAGGAGTCCAGAGCATATGAGAAGAATTGGTCTACCATGGTCACCGAGGACGTGGTCCAGCTAGGGCTCCTCAGGCAATATGTCTGTGGGACCCTCCGCGCTCAGGCACACGCCAAAGCCAAGATCCGCCCCAAGTACCGAGAGCAGGTTGGAAGGAACAAGACAGAGACAGGAGTCTGACCGCGGTAAAGTTCCGTCTGAGTGACCCAGTCCCGCGTCATTTCTCGATAACCAGGACCTCGGATGTTGCGGGCCCCGGACTGCGAGCCCCCGCTGGCCGCATCTGCGGCTCCTCCAATGCTTTCAGGTGGCGAATTATATCCTGCTTGGCTTGACTGGAACTCGAGTTGGCCCCGGAGGATCCTGAACCATGACACCTCACCTTAGACCATTCAGGGCGCAGCGATATCTGGGAGGCCGAGTCCGCAGGTACAGGGGAGGGCGGCTGAGAGTCTAGCGAAATATGAAGCAGGTTAAGCGTCTCGTTCAGTGACCGCATATATCTCCGCCGGCCCTCCCACTGGAAGATTATAGCAAAAGGGTGGCCCCATTGGTATTTGACGTTCAATGCCTTTAGCTTGGATGTCACCGGTTGAAAATCTCGACGGCGGCGGAGAGTGAGGGGCGAGAGGTCCTGAAAGATTTGGATGGTGTGACCTTTATATTCCAGTGTTGTAGCACTCCTTGAGGCCTTGAGAATTGCCTCCTTTTCCGCATAGAAATGCACCCTAGTCAGTATGTCAGGGACCAGGTTGGAGTTACCTCGTGGGGGAGCGACCCGGTGGGCCCGGTCCAGCGCCGGGGGAGATATCATCGTCACCTCGAACAGCTTGAAGGAGGTCAGCAACATAGGTAAGAATGTCCTCTCTCTCCGCGCCCCGCGGAACACCTCGTATGCGGAGGTTATTCCGGCGGCTCCGGTTCTCTAAATCCTCCTGCTTCATTTGCAACTCCACATTCTGGTCTTCAAGCGAGAGAACACGCCGCCGCAACTCCTCAAGATCCTCAGTTCTGGAATCCACCGTGCGCTCAATGTCATCAACCCGGTTGCCCAGTTCAGCGACATCTCGACGAACTTCTGACATGTACGTCTTGACCTCCGTCTTGAGGGATGAGATCTCTGATTTTATCTCCTGTAGGAAGGTAGCCAGCACTGCCTGTGTAATGGTATCCCGGTCGGCCTGGCTTGACGCCATCGTAGGGGACTCTGGGCGCGACGATGATGCACCTCTACTCCACAGCTCCTTAACCAAGGCGTCTTTAGTGGAGCCATGCGCTGCGGGCTTTCCCCCTCTGGGCTTTGTCATACTGCTGGTGCAGGCCGCGGAGCAGCTCCGGTCTCCCCCGTCCTCCACCGGGCTCCCCCCCGCCGCGGAGGGTGGTCACTCAAGGCGCTCAGTGCTGGCAAGCGAATAGGTAGAGCCACCCAGGATAATTCAGCCCCTGCCGTTGTTCCCCACCGATTCCTTCCATGAACAGGCCCCCCGCAGATAATGGGGCGGGTGAGGGGTCTCCACAATGTATATCTCCCAGGCCACAGCCTGTCACTCCACGGCAACTAATCTGGGGCGCTGGGCCACCAAGGGAGGGAGGTTTCCACACTGTCCCCTGGCTCTGCCCCAAGTTCAGAGATCAGCCATTGCAGGGCTCGCAGGTCCCAACCCAGCGCTGGGAGCAGGCCGCCTCAGACCCCCCCCCCAGTCGTGGGCGACCGCCGCAGACAGTCCACCGCTCCTGAAGCTGCAGAGGGCTCGCCCTCACAGACTGCCGCCCCCGCCCCGGGGCCAGGCACACAAGGCCGCCGTCTGCTTCAGCCCGCACTCCGGTAGGCCGCAGCCACAGCTCCTCACCTCAGGAAGGCACCGGGCACTCCCAGGGCGCCCTCGCTCTCCGTCCCCAGTCGGCCGCCGGTTAACCGGGTCCTCAACGGAATGGAAGGCCCGCTCCAGCCCCCAGCTCACCTTCCTAGGCGCAGCTCGTAGCAGCTCGTGGGGCCAGTGCCAGGCCGCCACTGAGTCGCCACCTCCGCAGGCCCTCGGCAGTCCCCGGCTCTCTACTCCGGCCTCGTCGGGTCCCCTCCGTGCCGCCCGATGCAAGATGGCGGGCCGGTCCCTTGCAGTGGGCTGCTCCGGCGCCGCAGGCACCACTTCCTCGCAGTCCCGGGCCGGGGCCCACCCGGCGGCAGGCTCCGTCTTCACCGCGGGTCCCCCTGGGCTCTCCGGGCGCGGCTCCACCACCGCCACACACTCGTAAGCCCTCGTTCCGCCACACCCCAGGGACTCCAACCACTCCAAGATGGCGGCCCAGCTCTTCCCGTCGTCGCGCTCGGCAGTCCGGCTCACAGGGGGGGGAGTTCCCCTCCCGTTCCAAGCGATCACCGGGCCAACGCTGATGTTGGGGGGGACACCGACCGTGCCCCCGCGCTATAAATGCCCCCAGGAACTCCTCAGGCCGGCCTCGGGAGACGGAGCACCAGCAGCGTGCGTCTTACTCCATCGGAGTCCAGGCCACGCCCCCCACTAAGATATCTTTAACACCTTAGAGGATAATGTTTGACTTGCACCTTCGAGCTGGCATCTGATCCAAGACGAGGGCCTATTGAGGGTGTGTGGTTATGTAACATCGTTAAATAGTAGCATCTCAGATCGCGACGAACTAGTGTTTAGGTCACCCCCCGTCATAATCGAGAGGGAAACGCGCGAGAGAGAGACGAGTACCAGAAGTTTAGTCCCACTCTCCGAACTGTGTGAGCCCTTAACTCAAGTAACACCTAGCACGGGAAATAACAATTCCACTCCTCCTATTAAAGTTCCAATTAGACCCCTGTCTAACCTTGAGTGCTCCCTTTGTAAAATTATTTCCTGGAATATAGCAGGTTTGAGTAATAAGATAAATAATCAAACATGGTGTGATTTCATTTTAAACCATGAAATGCTATGTTTCCAGGAAACATGGACTAGAGAACCAATTCACATTAATGGATTTAGAACATTCTACATGCCAGCAGTGAAGGGACTAGGGGGCAGAGCAAAGGGAGGGCTCTGCACATATATATCAAATAAGTTAGCAATAGACAAAATGGAATCAAAGTTGGGGGACAGATACTATCAACTGATCAAACTACATCAAAGTTTGACTCATTGCATCATTTTGGTTAATTTTTATAATAATATTTTACCAGACGAGTTTGGAAAGGTTGTAAAAAATATTGGCAGTGACCTTAATTCCGTCTGTAATGTTAGTGCAAAAGACACAATGATACTCTTTAAGGGGGACTTCAATTGTCCCTTATGCCCACATGAGGACAGTAGAATTTGTGGTTTTAATGATGAAGAGGGCATATGTAATACTCATTTTTGTCACACACCGGCGGGGAATTGTTTAATGACCTGATTTTGAGTTCTGAGTTGGGTTTTGTGAATGATTTACTGGCCAGTCCTATTCCTATGCCATATACATTTAATGGAAGAGGTTTATCCTCAACCATAGACTACATACTAGTATCCCATAATTACGCATCTAGGCTGCACTCTTTCAATGTTGGCAATAACCCAATGAGTGACCACTTTCCCCTATGCCTAAAGATTAGTCTGCCATCACTAAGGTTTGATAGGGTGGATGACGCCACAGAAGCCATAGGAAGTGTAAAACTTGATAAAATCAATGGTTACACATTACGGTGGTCAAAGGTGAACCCTGATGCGGTTACAAAACAACTTGTAATGAAGTACAAAACCGCCTTTGATACTTGTCTGAGCGACTCAGCCTCCCATGACAGTATTTTATCATCTTTTCAGATATTATCAGCCGGGGTTAGGGAGCTATTATTTGTTCAACTTCGTAATAAAGTCAAGAGTCAGAGGTGGTTTGATAGTAAATGTACGCAAGCATACACCAACCTTAAAAATGAGTTACATAGGCAACCCAGAATCCCCAATAATGTCAGGCAGGCATGAACGGATTACAGGCTGGCCCTTAAGGAAAGAAGATGTGCAATGAGAAGGGAAGCCTGGGAATCCCTTCACAGTGTGGCACTACAGAAAGATAGTGCCGCCTTTTGGAGAGCAGTGAAAACGCCATTTCTACAACCGGCGGGCGGTCCTTGTATAGAAATCGTTATACCTGAGGAGTCCTGGGTTAAACACTTTTCAAAGGTGTACAACGGGCAGGAGTGCCTCAATTTGCCAGTTAGTGATATCTTAGAGGATAATATCGACAGGGTAGACTTGCAGTTCACGCTGGAAGAGGTGAATAGAGCTCTCTCAGCGAGCCAGGGAGGTAAAGCTCCCGGCCCTGACGGAGTACCAGTGGACCTGTTCAAGTCAAATATTGCTCTCTGGGGGCCCATAGTAACCCAGGCTATTAACGCCAGCTGTTCGGATTCTATGCCTAAAACCTGGGTGGAATCTATTATTGTTCCAATTTTTAAAAAAGGGGACCGTAATGATCCGGGGTGTTATAGGCCCATCTCGCTATTGGACTCCATGGTAAAAGTAGCTGGGCGAGTCATTTTGGAGTGCCTACAAGCATGGGCAGAAGATAGTCAGGTGCTATCAGACATACAGTATGGCTTCCGAGAGGGGCTGTGAACGATTGAGCAGAGTGTAAACCTGGCCTTACTAGTGGGGAAATACACTAGAGCTAAGAAGGGAAGTTTGTTTCTGGCATTTGTGGACCTCATGGTGGCCTTCGACTCTGTAAGGCACGGCAGATTGTGGGAGGTTTTAGAAACTGCAGGGGTTAACCCCTATATTATCCTTTTTTTACGGCATCTGTACAGTGGCGCAACAGCGAGTGTGCATTATGGATTGGGTGGTGAACGCACAGCTTCCTTTCCCATTAGAAGGGGGGTCAGGCAAGGTTGTGTCCTGGCCCCCTTTCTTTTTAATTTTTATATTAATGGTCTGGATCAAGCACTGCTTAGGAATAATCAAGATTTCCCTTCTGTGGGGGGACGTCCCATACCGGCTCTCCTCTATGCGGACGATGCAGTTTTAATGTCCAGAACACTAATTGGTCTCCAGAGGGTCCTGGACAGTTTTACTGAATTTATGAAGGATCTAGGTCTCTCTGTTAATATATCGAAGACTTATATTATGAACTGTGGCCGTGGAAGTCAGAGGTCAAGAGGCATGTTTGTGGATGGGCAGAAGTTAGCACTGACAAAGAGTTTTTCATACCTTGGCATTTTATTTAATCAAGGCGATTCATGGGCTCAAGCTATATCTGCGAAAAACTGGCGTTTATCAAGACAACAGCTGCCCTAGCTTCTTTCTCCAGGAAGCTAGGCAGGAAACCGCCAGCTGAGCTCATCCAAATTTATAAAGCCAAATGCACTACGACTGCAATGTACGGGGCGGGAGTCTGGGGTTTTGCTAATACCCACCCGATTCAAGTTGTAGAAAACTCTTTTTTAAGATATATTTTATCAGTCCCAGCCAGTACCTCTTTTTATGCCTGCCATGATGAACTGGGCCTTCCCTTCATCTCCGACCTTATAAAACTGGAACCCATCCTCCTGTGGCACAGGATATGGTTAAAAGAGCAAACCAAGTTAAACAGGGAGATTCTACTGGATTGTATTAAATTGGAAGGGGTTCTAAAGATTCCATGGGTTAGGTACGTGCGTGATTTCATGAATGACCTAGGGCACGCAGAATACTTTTCTGACCCCAGATCTATGCAGGCAATTACCAGAAAGGATCTAAAAAAGGAGGGTCTCCAGTTATTGGTCACAATAAGAATGTCAGGAGAGATTTTAAAGCCCAGTGTTAAACAACATCAGCTAATTTTAACCACTTTCGACATGGAACCATATTTAACATTTATACCTGGTGGTTTTGACAGGCGGATACTCACTAGATTTAGGCTGGGTATTGTCCACAGACTCGTGACCTTCCCGAAAATGAATGACTGGTCAGGGAAACTGCAATTATGTCCGTGTGATAATCATTCTGACCAGTCCACTATTCATTTAGTTTTATTTTGTACATTTTATACAGAGTTAAGGAAAGTATGGATTCTTCCTCTTTTAAGATATCAAGGGTTGAGGCAATGCTGTCCGGCACTGATTAAACTTCAGTTTTTGGAGAATGAACATGTAGCTTGGCGCTTAGCAATGTTCTTGAAGAAGGTACTCCATCAAAGGAAAAGTATTATTATTGATGAATTTGAACTGTATGGGCATTTGCCACTCTTTATATGGTTTTATTATCGTCGCATGAACTTTATATTGTATTTTAAATTTTTGCTATTCTGACTGTGTGTAATTTTATGAAGTGTTTGTAATTTTATGAATTTTTGAGCTTTTATGATTGTTAAAAAATGCAGTCGAATAAAGCTTACCTTGACACGCTTGACAAGGAGGTGCAGGAGGGTAGGATGGCGGGTCCTTTCGAGGACTGGCCCATAGAGAATTTGATTATATCCCCAATTGGCGTAGTTCCCAAAAAAAGAGGAAGGCCAATTTAGGTTGATTCAGCATTTGTCATGGCCAGAAGGAGGATCGGTCAATGATTTCATTGACGAGGATGCGGCCACGGTGTCTTACTCATCCATTGATGTGGGCATGTCACTGGCAGTGATGGCGGGCACAGGGGCAGTGATGGCGGGCGCAGGGGCACCAATGGCAAAATGCGATATTAAATCCGCCTTTCAGCTGCTTCCAGTCCACCCAGACGATTTTCAGCTCTTGGGTATCCACCTTGAAGGAAAGTAGTATGTGGACAAGGCATTGCTGATGGGCTGCTCCATTTCATGTGCACTGTTCGAATGTTTCAGCACATTTTTGCAGTGGCTGTTTTCCTGGTGCACAGAGCACCAGTTGGTGGCACACTACTTGGATGATTTTTTCTTTGCGGTCCCCATAGCTCCGCGGGCTGCCAGGAAGCGCTGGAAAGTGTTCAAGAGCTGATGGGGGAGCATGGGGTGCAGCTGGCACCAGAAAAAACGATGGGCCCTAGCACGGATCTGACATTTTTGGAAATTGAGATCGATTCAGTCAAAATGGAGGCGCGCTTGCCACAGGATAAGAAAGACAAGATTCTAACATTGCTGTGGGACATGCTGTCTTGCGAGAAAGTGAAAGTCAAAAAAAGTACAGGTCCATTTGGGACACCTTAACTTTGCTTGTAGAGTAGTGAGGGCAGGAAGGACATTCTGCAGGAGTTTGGGACGCGCTTTGTCAGGAAAACACCTACCTCACCAACACATCCGGCTCTCCGCTGGTGTCAAAGAAGACTTGAGGATGTGGGGTGTGTTTTTGCAATCATTCAATGGAGTTCCGTTGGTGAGGGACAGGGACATGGAGTGGGATGTGCAAATTCTTTTGGATGCGGCGGGTAGCCTGGGTATTGGGCTGTTGGGGAAAGGAGGTGGTGCGCCGAACCATGGCCAGCACACTCGTCACGGCGGCTGGAGCATTGTGTTTTTGGAGTTTTTTCTCTAGTGATCGCAGTGACACTTTGGGGGGAGGAGTTGGCACACAAGAGAGTGCTGTTTCGGGTGGACAACATGGCAGTAGTGGAAATTGTAAACCGCCAATCCGTCAGGGATGAGCAGGTGCTGAAATTGTTGAGTCTGTGTTGGGATGCTTGCATTATGATATTGCTTTCAAAGATTTGCATGTACCTGGGTGTGTACAATGACATCACAGATGCTTTGTCTCGTTCGCAGTGGGGGAGATTCTGTGGGCTGGTCAAGGATGCCGACAGAACCCCGTCACCCATGCCTCAGCATCTATGGTACGTAGGCAACGCTTGATGTTACAATTAGTGGTAGGGTCGCTTGCGGAATCCACAAGAGTGACATACATTCTGGTCAGGAGAGAATTTTTGCGTTCAGGTGCACAGCAGCGGGATGAAGGGCGGCTGCGGGCCGAGGACGTGATACAATATATCGTAGACCTCATTGACAGAGGCTTATCGAGGGTCACCATTGCCGGAAAATTAGCTGGAATTGCATTTATGGGGAAGCTGTTATGGGGCTATGCCCCATCGGCAGGGGAACTGGGACGGAGAATCCTGGAGGGTTGGGATCGGTGGAAAGAGTCAGGAAGCCAATATCTTGTCAGCTGTTGCGCCAGTTGCTAGCGGTGTTGCCGGAAGTATGCAGAGACGATGAACAAACGTGCATTTTTTCCACTTTGATGGTGTGGATGTTTTTCGGGGCGTTTCGGGTGTCGGAATTGCTGGGGGAAAAATGGGCGGGGGAATCGTTTGGGAGGACATAGTCATGCAATAACAGCTGGCTGCAAATATGTTCGAGTTGTTCCAAGACAGACCAGCGGGGACAGGGTAGATGGGTCGTGTTACGGGTGTGGGAGGCCCCCGGCACCTGCCCCCTGCGGTGGGCATTGTAATGGTCAGGTTTCTCCAAGTTATCGGGGGAGCGGTCTTCAAGCACACAGGGGGTAATAGAGTGACAGCATATCAGTTGTTAACATTGATGCGGAAAGCTCTGCAACGTTTGGGGGTAGACGGGTCATGATATGGGACCCACTCCTTTCAAATCGGCGCAGTGTCAGAGGCAGGCAACAGGGGTTGGGGACAGGAGAAAATTATGCGGCTTGGCCGCTGGTCGTCACAGTATTACAGGCATTACGTGAGAGGGTTGGGGGAGGAATCGTGCGCGGTAAGCAGTAATATGTGAAATTTATGCCCCTTTTTGTCTTTTCAGGTTCAGTGTCCGGCCCAGAGAAGGAAGAAATGGCTGTTGGGTCTTGGGACACTCGTTTATTAAATGGGCACAAGTAAAAGCCTGGCAGAGCTAAGAAAAAAAATAGTGCTCAGGCAGTAATAAATAATATGACGAGTAACACCACATGGAAGAGTGGCAGTCCTCATGGGAGGTTGCAAAAGAAAAAAAAGAGGGACTAGTGACCATATTAACCAATGAAAAGCAGTCATTTACAAAGGACAGTAAAAGGAGTCAATTAGAAAGATGGGTGTTACCTAATGCCCATATCCTGAATACAGCATGTCTTGAAGAGACAGCGCAAGCGCTGCCTAGGTGAAACCTACAAAAGTAACAGTGGTAAACACACAGTCAAAAGAGAGACACATCACAAATTTACAAGGACAAACAGGGGCAGAGTGCTAATCATAAAGCAAAAGGTGACTATGGAAACTAAACATGTATACAACACATTAGCACAATTTTTAAGGCAGCTATTATTGATGAGTACATGCGATTTTAGACATGCAGCTGACAGCCCAAGAGACCTTCTCAGTACACATTTTCCTATAAAACACGGTTGACCCAACCTAGTGTCCAGCACTCTTTTTGGTCATACACTAGGATTACTCTGCAGCCTCTGTTCCAGGGTCTGCTGCAGCAGTTTAATACCATGGTTAAGCAGATGAAGCATGGAAATATAACTAAATATGTATATCTGTGTTCCATATACATGGAACCCAAGGTATGGGAAGGTGTTTCTGCATACTGTACACCCCTAGCAATCTCACTTTCCTGTTAATGTATCCAGTCAAACTTACCTTCTCATATGTGCATTTTTCCACGGTTTACCTGGAACATTCCCTTGCCTGCCTCTTCCTCTGTAGCCATCTCACTGTTGGTCTTTCCTCCTCTGCTATCTCCTCGTGGAGTTAAGGTTTACTTTTATTTTAACAATTTCCTTGTCTCCTTCTACTCTGTTGTTTTTTCATTGTGACATTCTTAACACTTTTTATTCGTTTTTTTATTAATTTCAAGTTACTTAAATAATGTGGCGCTTCCCTCATCTTTTCTGCTAGCTCTTTCTTTTATTATACCATTGTTTTATTTTGAGTTTTATCTTTCGTAATATTTTTGTGGGCCTAACTATATCCCTAATACTATTCCTTACTTTTGAAAATCCGTATTTTTGTATTCGTTATTGTTTTGATACGTTTAATGCATTGAATGCTTATCTTGACACTTCCCCCGTTGTCCCTATTTTTTCAAAAGCAATTGTTTGAAAATAAAATGTATTTTATTGTTACATTTTTTTTTTTTTTACTGTTTTTGAAAGTTATATTGGAAGAACCGCGCAATAGACCCTTTTTTTAGACTAATGCAATAGCTTGCTAATAACAATTGTTTTACACTGTAATTCAATTAGTTTAATAGCATTTACATTAATTCGTGTATATATATCAGCAGCATTTACATACATTATAGTACATTAGTATGTATCAGATACTTACCTACCCGCCACGAAATGGTGAATAAAGAGATGGTTAACAATGTGATGGCAGCCAATGAACAAAAATCATTAACCTGTAAAGTCCCAAAGCATTCCAAATTGCTCCCTATGTTACTTCTTTGATGTGTGATGCCATTATGTGCGGTCTTAGGACTCTTATAACTATATGAGAAGCACTGTCCCAGTTACTACTTTATGTTTGACACAAGAGCATTCTCCACTGAACATCTCTTTGAAAATATTCTCCTATGTTCATTCAGTTAATCATTCATAAGTGTTGTATTTGAAATAATTTTTATTGCACAACTTCACTGCGTAACATTATCCTTTGTTCCTAATTCCAAATAAGACTATTTTAGACACATCTCATCACAGCTCATAGAGCCACCCAAGTGAAGACTGCATGGCACCCCATTGAGCTGCTGCACCAGACTATCCTCCAGGCATGTTACAAAGCTCTTGCTAGTATCCAACAGAGCTCCTGCAGGGACCTAAAAAAGCTGCAGGAGGATCAACTCGGAGCTACTTCAGGGATACAACTGAGGTCCTGGAAATTCCTCACTTAGCTCCAGTAGCATCACTGCACCTTCCTCCATACAAATAGGTTACTTATCTTTGGTCTTGCTTTTACTGGTAGCGACTCTAACCGCAGATTCAACACCTTTTGCCAGGCATCAGACTGCATCTGGAAAATTCTTAGCAATACCTCTGTATGCCGGAAGGTAACACCGAATGCTTCCGCTTTGATCTCGCTCTGCACTATATGTGACGCGCTTGGGCTAATATTGGTGCCACCCATGCGTGCTAATATCAGTTACTTACTTGACACCTCCGCCCCTGCAAACACAGAGTCAAATAAACTGGTAGTGACCAGTTTGCAGATAACTTGGGAACTTTTTATGTGAAGAGACCAGTCCACGAAACGGGGAGGTGGGAGGGCTTGTGAAGAATTTGTGGTTAAATTGAGTCTCTACCAGAAAGAACATTACAGAAGGTAAGTAACTTATTCTTCTGATCGGCCTCACACAAAATGCCCTTCTAGACAGACATAGCTTTCCAGACAATAGTGCATTGTGAACTGACAAATGTCTAGACAATGCACACCACAGAATGTGCTTGTAAGCCCTCAGGGCGCCTCCTTTTGGCAATAGTGTAAAAGACACACAATTGATGGACGGAATGCAGAACAAATCAAAACATTCACCCTCAGTCAAGAGATCTGGGTTAAATCCATCATTCTTTTGCTCACCATGCCACCCCAGTTTACACCCGACCATATGCAAATCAGTCTTGACCCTGTGCCTCATGGGAACAGTACAGCCCAAACTGCCAAGCCAGGTCCTCCCTGGACTGGAAACAAGCATCCTAGTACCAGTTTCGGGGTTTCACCCCTCATCAGCCAGGATAGCTTGAATTCAGTGGCACAGTGAGCTCGGGACCCACGTCTGGGCATACCCGGGGCACTTAGGGCGAGAAAGCAAAAGACACACAATTGATGGACGGAATGCAGAACAAATCAAAACATTCACCCCCAATCAAGAGATCTGGATTAAATCCCTCGTTCTTTTGCTCACCATGCCACCCCAGTTTAGACCCGGCCATATGCAAATCAGTTCTGACCCTGTGCCTCATGGGAACAGTCCAGCCCGAACTGCCAAATCAGGTCCTCCCTGGACCGGAAACAAGCATCCTACGACCGATTTCGGGGTTTCACCCCTCATCAGCCAGGATAGCTTGAATCCAGTGGCACAGTGAGCCCGGGACCCACGTCTGGGCATACCCGGCGCACTTAGGGTGAGAAAGCAAAAGACACACAATTGATGGACGGAACGCGGAACAAATCAAAACATTCACCCCCAGTCAAGAGATCTGGGTTAAATCCATCATTCTTTTGCTCACCATGCCACCCCAGTTTAGACCCGGCCATGTGCAAATCAGTCTTGACCCTGTGCCTCGTGGGAACAGTCCAGCCCGAATTGTTAAGCCAGGTCCTCCCTGGACCGGAAACAAGCATACTAGGACCGGTTTCAGGGTCGGGGGAGGCAAGATGGCGGCTGCGCGCTCGGCTGAGTGAGCTGGCTATCGGCGTTCTCCTGATCTAACTCTCCCCCCCCCCTGTTTCCTGTCCGGCTCTTAGGCGATGAAGAGTTGATTTGATTCAAATGGTTAGCTGCATGATTTGGAGGTTTAGCTTTTGGCGTTTGATGCTCCCTCTGCCCTCGAGACTGATTTGTGCAGGTCATCTGTGCTGGCATTACACAACCGCACTTACCCGTTTGCTCGCTACGATGCCTCCTAAGAATGCCGCCAAGGGCACTAAGACCCGGGGACCTCCCGTGGCCGCAGGTACCGTGGTCGGGAGCCCTGCGAAGGCCAATAGCGGCAAAGCTGGTGATGGTGGAGCACGCCGACAAGTGGACGGTCTCTCTCCAGCTTCAGTGGGGAAGGGTTGCGCGTCTACCCGCAGCCGCCTCACGGTTCCCGCGCTGTTTAAAACTCAAGCCGGCAAAGGGAAGAATGCGGCGGAGGTTCTGGACGCTCCAGTAGACGGAAACAATGTTGCAGCAGAAGTGCCAGCGCCGCCCCAGGAAATGCCCCCACAAGGTACTGACTCTGTCCATGTGGTTAATGGGAGCGAAGAGAATGGGGGAAGGGGGGGAGCCCAGGGAAACTTGAAGGGGACTGCTGATTTTTCTGATCTTAATGACCCATTCGGACCTGAGGGAGAGCCGGTCACCGTACAGTCTTGCACTCTAGGTGTCATAAATTCTGTGGTTAAGGACAAAATGATTGTTTTGGAAGCTATTACTCCTCAAGGGACTGGCCAGGAACAAGAAGCTATTAGCCAAAACTGTGTAGATAGCTGTAATGAAAGGGGAGTAGAAGAAATGTTGGTCTTACAAAATACAGATCAGTCAGTCATGGGTCTGGCGAAAGAAGGGGATTCGGGGGATAAGTTTTATTCTATGTCGGATCCCTCCAACTCTTCGGGGGATGAGAGTCCTGGGAAAGATTGGGCTGAGGATGAAAGCGACTCGAGCAACCTCCGTCTGGAAGAAGGGGAGACAGGCGATGATGCTTCTTTAAACACTGGAACTGTTCGGAAACATAGGGAACAACCCGCAACTCTGGCAAACAAAGCTCTGGGTCCAGCCGGCTCACTGGTCTGGGACTACTCTTTCTCTCCAAAATTGAGCGATAATGAAACTGGGCATGGAGGAATTTCCACGGAGGCTTCTGGATTAAATACAGAATCGCAAGGTGAAATTACTCTTTCCACCATCTATCAGAGTATAATGGCCCATCGAGAGGAGACCAGGGCAGAGGGCTCACGGACTCAAGGCACGGTTAGGAAATTGCAGAATTCAGTGCGCAGAGTTGCAAAGACTTGCTCAGAGTTCGCAACCAGATTTGGAGAGGCTGAAGTTAGAATTTCGACATTGGAGGATGAGTTAGCACAGCAAAAGTCCATCACCGAATCCTTGAAGGCTCAAAAAGATGATACCGTCTGGAAGCTGACCGAGCTGGAAAATCGCTCAGGAAGAAATAATCTACGGATTTTGGGGGTTTCTGAAGGTGTGGAGGGTAATGACATCCGGCAGTATGTGGTGGAACTCTTCTCGGAAGCATTTCCCGAATTACCACAATGGGATTGGAAAGTTGAACTGCAAAGGGCCCATCAGTTTCCTTTTATCCAATGAAAAAAAATGGGGGCATCTTCTGAAAGACCTAGAGCCATTTTGATCTGTCTCAATAATTTCCTAGCTCGAGAAGCAATATATGATCTGGCTAGACCGGGCAGGAAGAGAGCGGGGAAGGGATGCAAATTTTTTGTACGACCTGATTTTTGCCAGGCTACAGTCGAGAGAAGGTGGCATCTTCGACAATTGATTCCTTTATTTCAGGCGAAGGGGGCACATATTTTTTTTACTAAATCCTGCCAAATTGAAAATTATATTTAAGGGTCAGACACAATTTTTTTCTTCTGAAATTCTAGCTAAAGAATTTCTAAATTCGATTTGAGGTGGACAATTGGACATAACGGAACGCAATATATTTACTGATATATATAATGTGCCTGATAGTTACTGTTGGGTAGGGTTAACGCTATAATCAAATGCCCTTTTTTTGTGTGTTTTTCCTATCTGATTTTCTCTCTTCCTTTTTTTCGCACCTTTTTTCTGCTCTTTGGGGGGAGAGGAGGGCTGGAGGGGGCCGACTAACCGCTCCCCATCACAGAGGACTTAGGTCCTTATGCCTCATTTGGGAGGGAAGGGGAGGGGCGGGAGGTGGGACATGGGGTGGGGGGGACTAGGGGGGGTGGTGAGAGGGTGGCACTGCTGTTTTTTGTGATCTATGGTCATGGCATTTGTTTCTATTCAAGAAAGACTGAATTTTTGGATATTATTCATTCTGGTTTCTGGTTTGGGCTGGTAAGACTCGAGTTGGAGTATCTCAGATACAGGTATGATGGGTAGAATTCGTATTTGTTCATGTGGCCTGAATGACAGGAAAAAAAGAGGTCTGACAGCTAAAATTCTCCAGTTTATGCAGATAGATTTGCTATGTTTGCAAGAGACTCATATATCCTGGGATAAACGTGGCTAGTTGAGGGATTTGGGTCTTGATATGCTAGCTTGTACCAGACAAGGTACAATGACTAAAGGGGTGGCCATTTTGGCTAAACGAAGTATTGGAGCTTGTAAATGTGTAAAGGAAGATACTTTAGGGCGCTGGGTCATCATAGAAAATATGATTAATGATTCTCCTGTATCAATTTGCTCCGTTTATGGCTCTAATTTAGATGATCCGGATGTAATGAATTATCTGAGTGTAGAATTAGCATTATGGCCTCACCCTCTAATCCTGTGTGGAGATCTCAATATTCATTTAGATAGTGATTTTGATATAACCAGTAATCTCCCATATCAGGGAAGAAAAGTAAAAGTCTTTAAAGCTGTTCAAGGCTTAATTAGGGAACACGGGCTGGTGGATGTTTGGCATAGGCATAAACGAAATGACCCAGGGGTTACCTTTTATTCAGCTCCACACAATAAATTAGTTCGCTTGGATTACTTTTTTGTTTCTAGCCAGACTGTAGAGACGGCCAAGATCGAGATTTCACCTAGGGTCATCTCAGATCATAACCCGGTAATATTAGAACTGCCGTTGTGCTCCAAGATTAAAAGACAACATTCTTGGACTTTTGAAAGAAAATTGCTGCTGAATCAGGCATATTGTGCTCATATGGCAAGCTGGATCCAGGAGTTTTTTGAGATTAATAGAAATACAGCCTCTGACTCTATTGTCTGGGATGCCTTTAAGGCCGGGGTATGTGGGGAGACACTTAGTTTTCTATATCTAATCAGAAAAGAGTGTTGGGGGAAATTATGGGTTGGATTGAACAATTGAGATTAGCAGAAATTGAACTTATGCGGAAAATAGCAAGCAGTTTAAACATAGAGGAATCTCAAAAGACTATTGCTATTTTAAGGGTGAAAATCCATCAACATTTTGGGGAGGAGGTAGCTGCTAAATATGTGCAGTATAGGACCAAAATTTATGAATTAGGAGAAAATACAGGAAGGGTTTTAGCAAAGAGATTACAACAGAGGGAAGTTGCTAATAGAATCTGCAGGATTAAAGACCATTTAGACCAGATACAGGACTCCTCGGTAGAAATCCTTAATGTGTTTAATAGGAATTATAGCCAATTGTACACAGAGGGAGAGATTGTAGGAGGAGAAGATCATCTGATGCAGGAATTTTTTTCAGATCTTGAGACAACCAAGGTCACATATGACCAAAATGAGATTCTTGCAGCACCAATTACATGGGAAGAAGTGGAGGGGGCTATAATGTCTTTAGCTACTGGAAAGGCGGTTGGCCCGGATGGCATCCCTTTGGAGTTCTATAGGACATTTCGGCAGGTATTCCGACAAGATCTTATGATGCTATTTCAATCTGCTCAAAGGGGTACTATCCCTGACTCCTGGCGAAAAACCACTATAATCATATTAAAAACAAAGATAAGCCTGAGCTGAATCCTTCGTCGTATAGACCCATCTCACTTATTAATTGCGACAGTAACATTTTTTCAAAGATTTTGGCTTGCCGGCTAGGAAAAGTTATTACCCCTTTGGTATCAGTCCACCAGCATGGATTTATCCCGGGAAGGGATACAACTGATCATGTGAGACGTGTAATTGCTCTTCTAGATTGGGCTCAGGCAACGGAGTCTCCGTTAGGGGTGACCCTGTTGGACGCCGAGAAGGCATTCGACAGGGCCTCCTGGCGGTTTCTCTGGTATGTCCTGCAATGGAAAGGGTTCTGTATGGAATTTATCCAAGCAATTAAGGCCCTGTATGTACTTCCAGAAGCTGTTATTCGTATATCAGCTTATTGGATTATGGGAATGCCTTGTATTTGGGCGCCCCTCAGACCACTTCACGGAAATTACAAGTGATCCAGAATTGTGCGGCTCCCAATCAGGTCCCGAATACGATTTAAGGCTATGTGCCTGGCCCATAGAGCCTTCTGGAAAACTGGCCCTGCCATTATTCACCCCCTGGTTACTCCTTACCAACCATCAAGGAGTCTTCGTTCCAGCTCCGCTTTCCTGGCTACCATGAGGAAAGTACGTAGATCTAGATGGGGCGGTCGTTCTTTTTCTTTGAATGCTACCAATCTATGGAATTCCCTTCCCTCTACTCTTCGTATGGAACCTAACTTACAGATTTTTCGTAAACTTCTTAAAACTTATCTTTTCAGCACTACACTCTAATCTGCCACGTACATGTCTGTCTGGTTTTAAGCGCTACGAGGCCTTAGGGTAGTAACGCGCTATAGAAATCCAATTTCATTCATTCATTCATTCATTCATATCTGCACAGGAGTCAAGATCGTTTGGTATTAGCAGAGGTACCAGGCAGGGGTGCCCATGTTCCCCTTTACTATTCGCATTATATATCGATCCATTTCTTAATAAATTAAATCTAAGTATCAATATTAAACCAGTTAGAGTTCATATTATGGAATATAGAACATTGGCATATGCTGATGATATTGTGGTCCTTACCAGCGATGTTCTTTTGGCCCTTCCAGCAGTGAGGACTCTGGCTGAGCAGTTTGGTACCTTTTCAGGCTACAAACTAAATGTGGATAAAACCCAGACTCTTCATTCACATAACAAGTACCCAGCAGGCCTGCCAATTGTTGCCGAAGCAACGTATCTGGGAATTAAGATCACACCGCTAGTAGATCAAATCCCTGATCTAAATATTATACCAGTGATCGATACTGTCAATAGAAAATTGGAGAGATTAGACCACTTACATCTCTCTCTTCATGGACGGTGTAATGTTTTAAAAATGCTGGTTCTCCCCAAATTTTTATATTTGTTCAGGACTATTCCTCTCGAGTTTTCTACTTCCTGCATAGCAAAAGCTAGAGAGAATTTGTTCCAGATTTCTTTGGGGTTATCGGAAACCGAGAAGGGCGCTTAAATGGATGATTCTTCCGAGACATCAGGGAGGATGGGCGATCCCTTATTTTTTGTTATATTATTGGGCATCCATGATACAGCATATGGGGACTCTCTTAGTTGGGGCTAAGGCTGAAATCCTGCTAGCTAGTAGATCAACCATTTATGAATTTGGGCTGGGGGATGAAGCAAACAGTTGTTTGGTTAGGATATTAGAACCTAGCTATTATAAAAAGACCAAGTTTAAAGTACTTAAAGCTGCTTACTTAGTTTGGAAGCAAATTCGGCGAAAGATGAAGATCCCATATATAACTATTTATACTCCATTATCTGCCTCCGGCATCCTTCCATCAATTTTTCAGGATTATACTACATTTAGATGGGGGACGAAGGGAGTTTCTTGTCTGGGTGATTTATTTGTTGGAGGCCAATTCCTCTCTTTTTTGAATCTGCAGGAGAAATATGGTCTACCCAAACAAGATTTTTTTAAATTTCTACAGATTTGCAGCTTTCTAGTCAGAGGTATGCATGGTTCAGAGCTAAGGTTTGATAAGATCCCTTTGATCGAAGTAATAGGCAAAAATCTTCGATAGGCCAGATCTATCAACAATTACTGGCAGCTTTCCCCGATGATATTTGCACTTGGAATTTAAAGTGGGAAAACAAGCTGGGAAAGACTGGAATAAACATAGAGGAATCTTTGGACTTGGCTAATCAAATTTTAATAACTGGAAGACTTAGGAGCCAACATTTTATGTCTATTTTTGATCTTTACTTTACTCCAGGGAAAATTGTTAAATGGGGGGGCCGGAGGGGGGGATTGTAATAGGTGTGGATTACAAGCAGCAGACTCTACTCATATGTTCTTTTCTTGCCCCAGATTAGGTTGTTTTTTACAAGAAGTCGAAAAAATTTTGGTTATGATTTTAGGGGTCCCGATAATCATCACTGTTGACCTTGTAATTTTGGGTGTAGGATTTGACATGGAAGGAAGCACAAGGCCGAGATCTATGACTGTATTTCTGTTCATCGCAATGGCTATGGTTCGCTTATGCATTGCTTCCGAATGGATAAGCCCCGATGCCCCGATCCCCCTACATTTATTAATTGGCGGTCAAGGCTTTTGGCCATTTATAATTTAGAATCCTCAATTTATAAAGCAAGTGGACGCAGAAAGAGGGCCTTGGGCTGTCAAATATGGGCTCCGGTCACAAACTGGCTACAATAAGTATAGGAAATGTATAACAATATTTTGTTGTCTGTATGTGACCTTTGTGGTTTTTTGATCACTCTTGGTTTTGCTTCTTGTTTTAAAAATTTTTTTTTTTTATTAGGGGGTGATAGAGGTTCTCGGGCCAAACTATTGGATGTATTAGAGAATTTTACAGTGTATTAGTGTATTCTTTTGTGATAGCCCAAGCCGGTTGTATATTCTGTATATCATATTCTATGATGAATTTGTCATGACTTGATACATAGTATGTGCCTTTGTAAAAACGGGGAAAAAAATCAATAAAAACATAAAAAAAATTAAAAAATTAAAAAAAGGACCGGTTTCGGGGTTTCACCCCTCATCAGCCAGGATAGTTTGAATCCAGTGGCACAGTGAGCCCGGAACCCACGTCTCAGCATACCCGGCGCACTTAGGGCGAGAAAGCAAAAGACACACAAATGATGGAAGGAATGCAGAACAAATGAAAACATTCACCCCCAGTCAAGAGATCTGGGTTAAATCCATCTTTCTTTTGCTCACCATGCCACCTCAGTTTAGACCCGGCCATATGTAAATCAGTCTTGACGTGGGTCCTGTGCTCTCCATGCCACTGGAGTCAAGTTATCCTGGCTGATGAGGGGTGAAACCCCGAAACCGGTCCTAGGATGCTTGTTTCCCGTCCAGGGAGGACCCGGCATGGCAGTTCGGGCTGGACTGTTCCCATTGGGCACAGGGTCAACACTGATTTGCATTTGTCTGGGTTCAAACTGGAATGGCATGGGGCGCAAAAAAACGATGGATTTAGGCCCAGATCTCTGCACTGGGGTGAATGTATGACATTGTTCAGCATTCTGTCCATCAATTGTTCTTTTGACTTTTGGCAATAGTATAGCAGATCGTAATGTAAAGTATGATCCAGCTCAAGATCGTCCGTTTTTGCACAGCCTTGCCTTTCTTCACTCCAGTGAATCAGATAAAGAGCTGATCATCCACCCAGTGGTCTTTGGTATGATCAACATAGAAGCTGAGGGCTCTTTTTGATCCAACAGGTTAAGTCTTTTCTCCTCGTTTGAGGGGTGAGGCAGAGCAAAGAACACTGGAAGGGTGATGCTCTGAGCAACATGAAAGTGGGTGGGGGGTCCCGATCTTCGGAAGAAAGGAAGCTCGAGTCCGGAGGACCAACTTGTCCCCCACAGGGACTTCAGATCCCACTGCAGAGTCCGCATATGCCACCTGATGTGCTTGACCAACAGGATGGAGAAAACCATCAGTCCCAGCAGCATCAGAGTCATCCTCACTGAGATACAGGATAAAGGTTGAAACATCAGGATCAAAATCTGAATGTCCTGAACTCTCCGTTCCGGGGGATAGGTGTGAAAATACACCATGCCCAAAATGGCTCTGATAAAGGAAAGCATTTGTAAATGAGTCAGATGGGACTTCGACACTTTGGTCATGAACCACTACCATGTCAGGAGATTCGCAGTGTTCTAAAGGTGGGTGACTATTGCTTGGGTCAAACTTCAGCAGCCAGTCTTTGAGGTAGAGTAAAACCGCTGAGGATGTGCTGCAACTGCTGCCATCACGTTTGGGAAGACCAGAGGGGTGCCAAGTAAGGCCAAAGCGTAGCAAAGCAAATTGAAAATATTCGAGGTCTACCATGAACAGCAGGTAATGCCTGTGGGCTTGGAGGGTGGGGATGTGAAAACAAACATCCTGCAGGTCCAGCTGTTCCATCCAGTCTTCAGTGTTGAGGGCAAAAAAGACCTGGGCTGGGGTGAGCATCTTTAACTTGTCTGTTTTTCAGGATGGCATTGACTCCACTAAATCATTGGGTGTTGTTCTAGATAAGAATCTAAACATGCAAGACCACATTAGAGCATCGACCAAAGGAGCGAACTACCATCTAAGCATCCTAAGAAAACTCAAACCTTACCTCTCACAGGATGACTTCAAATCGGCGGTGCAAGCACTTGTCATTTCAAGACTCAAATACGGCAGTGCCACTCTATGCGGTCTCCCTAAACTCAGCCTAGCCCCACTCAGAGCATCTCTGAATGCTGCGACTAGACTTGTCACTGGCTCCAAGAAATCCAACCACATCTCGCCGGACCTGAAATCACTCAACTGGCTCCCAATTGAGGCAAGGATACAATTAAAAATTGTGTGTATGACCCATAGAGCACTACACTTCAACACCCCTCTATACCTGAAAAATAAGCTCGAACTATCTGGTAGTGCTCGGACCTCAAGGAGCACCAGCACTCTGCTCCTTAAGCCAAAGAAATTTAAAAAACTGAAAACCTACAAACGCACTTTCTCTGGCACTGCCCCGAGAATCTGGAACTCCCTACCTGTTGAAACAAGACTGATTCCATCAACTTTTGCCTTCAAAAGGGAAGTGAAGGCTCTACTAATGAACAATTCACTGAACTAGTAGCCTCTCTCCATCACCGCCCTACCTGTTTTAGCTTCATGTGTTACCAACCGGCCTCTGCTACGGCCCTGTATCGCCCGCTACTGTGTTATTGCCGTTCCCAATGTAACTTGTCGTAACTGCTACCTGGCCTGTGTCATGGCCCACTTTCGCCTGTACTCATGTCTCTGTTGCTCCTGATGTATATTGCCTTAATTGCCTTAATTGCCCTAATTTTCTCCCGCCGCTATCGACCTGTATCCTCTTCAACCATCATGTAAAGCGCTCTGATACCCGCTGGGGTCATGTTCGCGCTATACAAAACTTTTTAATAAATAAATAAATGGCATTGAGAGGGTAAAATGAGATGGAGAACCCTGTCCTTTTTTCAGTAGCGGGAAAACAACCAAGACTGACGTCTGGCACTGGGACCCTCTCTATGGCTCCTTTGGCCAAAAGAGCCTGCACTTCCTGCCACAAGTGAGACAGATGGTCCTCAGTCAGCAGTTCTGAGGATGGTGGAAGGTGCAACCAGGGTTTGAGAAATGGTATGATGTAACCCTGCTGAACAATTTGCAGGACCCACCTGTCTGAAGTTATTGCCTGCCACCCTGGCAGAAAATGTTGGATTCTGCCTCCAACAGGGTGGCTGCTTGCAGTGAAGGGAGCACCATAGAGGCTTGGAGGTGGCTGCAGCTGGGGCTGTGGAAACCCAGGCTGCTTGCTGTCACTGGTGCCCTCTACGAGTGGCACCACAACCATGGCAACAAAAGGGCTGGGGTAACTGTTGCATCTGTTTGGAATATTGAAAGCCCTTACCAAAGCCACAAAGGAGGCGAAACTGCTGGTGCAGCTGCTATGGAGGAGCAAAAAGGCCCCAGGAGCATGCTGATTTCCCTGCTACTTGTGAGGCACTCCACACTAGTGAGCAAGATCCTGGCTTTGCCTAGGTGCCCATCATGATGTCTATGAGGGCTTCATTAAACATCAAAAGAGGTTCTTGATTTGCAGCCCAGGGTTAAATACCTCTGTCAGGACATTTGTTTTCACCTCTGCAGTAGGCAGGGTGAGGTCCAACACTTCTGCTGGTCTCCTTAGGATTTTTGCAAAGAAGGCTGATCCTCTGTCTCCATAGTTTGCTTCGGAGAGGGGAAGCCAATGTCTGGTGAGGTGTCCAGCTCACTGGCATCCTGCAAGCCAAGGAAAAGGTTCTCTTCATCATAGGGGGTGCCTTCATCATGGTCATCATCATGAGCCAGTTGCTGTAAAGCTTCCGGATCCAAGTAGGAGTATAGATGATGATTTTGAGCTTCAGGGTCCTATAAAATTATTGCCTCTGTGTCCGGCATTGGTGAAATCAGAGCTGAAGTTGAGACCTATGGTTGTGGCATTGGCTGCATTGCTGAAGGTGGCATCACGGATGGTGCCATTACTGGAATTGGCGGTGCCGGCATCAAAGCGAGGTTCAGTACCCCATTGACGTTGCGGATGGATCTGCCAGTGGTGAACTGACTTGAGGCCACCTCTGATCCTTAGGGCCCGAAGGCACTCCAAAGGGATCCAGTGGGGCAACAATGATTCTATCCAAGGTCTGTTTAAACTAAAGGAGCTGTTGAGGCATCACCCAGGGACGTCGGTGCGCATCAGGACATGCGTTACATTTGGGTACGGAACGAGGGACCAGCTATGTGGGCTAGAGGTGCTCTGGGTGTCACACTACTCTGAGTGTTGGGGAGGCAGAACGATAGAGAACCATGTTTGAATCTTTTGGTTTTTACTTCTTTTACGCTTACCTGAACTGCCTGTTGACGGCGATGATAGGTTGAGAGATTGGCCTCTAGAGTGAGAGCATGCCCGCGCTTTTGATTTCGTCCGAGAACAGGCCTTCTTTGACTTCTTCTGAAGTTCTGGGACAGCGAGTTTCGATTTGCAGTAGCGGATGGCCTTTTTCATCATCTTGGCTCAGCAGTTGCACGACTGTGCGTTGTGTCCGGAACTGAGGCACTATAGACAGATATCATGGGTGTCTGTCACCAACACCTGTCATTTGTGGAGGGGACATGATGCACACTGGAAGAAATTCTGAGGAAAAGAGATATCTGTCAACGCTGACAGGATTCAAAGAGCTCCAGATCAACATCGAAGGAGTAAAAAGTAAGGACCGACGTCAGTGCGCGGAGGTGGAGCAGATACAGTAGCCCGAACCACATCTGGGGCGGGACCGTCCAGACATGGAGCTGCAAGACCCCACCTACAGACGCACTAGGGAATTGCTATTGAAAGTTTCCAGATCCAGTCTAAAGCCTGGGAAAATTCACAAGGTGATGAACCTGCTATTAGAAGTCTCTATCAGAACATACTCATCTGACCTTTCATTCATCTCAACTTATATCTGATAACTGGTCGAATATAAATAAGAAAATGTGAAGATTAAGAATAGTAGGCGAGGCAGCTCATAGGTCATAAATACTAAAAAACTGATATCCATACTGAGCTAAAAAGAAAAGATGACAGACATTTTACCATTCCAGGCACAGTATTACATCTTTGGACTGGTAAAATACCATCCAAGCCAATGTGTAATAAGGAAAAGCAGCTCCAGGCACGTGTTTAGCTCTTTTTACAGTACAGGTTCAAGCCAATGCAATGACTATTCACCATGTAAAGGTCACATGCACACACTATACCTGCAACTTTTCAGCACTGAGTTCCTTTCTCGTGTTTGCATCATTCTACTGCTCCCTGCCCTCTTCTAGGGTACAGCAGACTTGGGCAGCACAGCCATGGAAGCGGGTTGCAACAATGGAGATGGAACTGGCTCTGCAACTCATTCATTGGAGCTGCTTCCTTCATTTTCTGGTCACTTGCCCCAACAAAATCAACTTTAAAAAAAATTATTAATAAGAGTGAGACTCATACTTTTGGTTTCTTTTTTTCTTTCAAAGCATTTTATTGATTTTATGAACATCAATACAAGATGAGTGTACGATAAAGGACATGTGAATAAAAACAGTTGTAAGCATACAGAAGTGACATTCTGCAGCATATCCAATATCGAAGGATGATATACTGTGATCATAAACAACAACAAAAACCGCATCGTACCAAGCAAAAGCCTGCGCCTAATTCCGTGCCCACGTCTCATGGTAACATGTGCCCCTATTACGGATGTAGAGTAGCCTTGAGTGGTAACCATATTAGCCGTGCGTGCCCGCGTCGGGCATTGATAAGGGATCCCCCACAGCATGCGCCTCAAAGGGCATGTGTCTGTACGTGGCCCACGGCTTCCAGATTTTGAAGTGTTTGTGGGGACAACCTCCGGCCGTAAACATGGGCCGTTCGAGTTCCATGGCATAGTCCAAGCCCCCCTTCCAGGTCGATAGGCGAGGAGGATGTTCAGCCTTCCAATGTTGTGCAATTTCCCATTTGGCTAGAGTCAACCCCAGAAATAATAAGTGTCTTTTGTAGATATTGCCCCCTATTTCATCTGTACAGTGCAGAAGTGAGAGCTTGGGGGATCGTGGGATATCCCAGTGTAATACGTCAGATAAGCATTGTATAACTCCCCGCCAAAATTTGTCCAGGGTAGGGCAAGTCCAGACTGTGTGTAGGAAGGTGCCCTCATCTATGTGGTATCGAAGACACCGGGGAGAGGCGATCAACCCCGCCCGCCACAGTCTATATCTATATCGATCTATGTAGGTATTTAAATTGTATGTAGCGGAGACAGGTTGGGCTTTTGGTTCCTTTTTTTAAGTATTTTTCTGTATGTTGCCTCCTTTTCCATGCCTAACTCCATGCTTTTTTTTTTTAAAGTGTGATGCCCCTTCTAGCCATTTTCTTTTGTGTTGTGTAACAGTGAAACGGTCCAATGATATTAGGAATACAGTGAATATGTGCTGTTCTGACAAATGGTATGTGTAACTGTATCTCACAATTTGGTCAGTTGTGCCAAGGAATAAGTAGTGTTGTCCCTATATTTGCACACGCTCCCAAGTGGATATGGCCACATGTGCCTGGGAATGTCGTTGGCTGTACCTGTGGTCACGAAATCTGTTGACTATATTTAGACAGGGCCTGGTGGCACAGGGGCTTCATTATCCAGCTGGAACACTCAAACAGTGTAGACCAGCTTATGTTTTATACTGAGGCTGAATATCCCATTTGTGTGTAAGTCAATAGGATTTTAAGTAAGCCTGCAGAAACAGAAAGAGGCTTATTATGTATGAAGTAATTAAAAGGATTAGCTGCTTCTGTATAACTCATTGTTTAAAATATATATTGTTGGAAAGTGGATTATTGGTAGGGGCAAATGTAGGTCTGCCACTGGCAATAAGGCCAATAACACATGATAGGACTCAGCATAGGTATTAGAAAATTATTCCTATGCTCAACCCTTGGCAACGTGGCTGCGAGCAGACAGGCTTAACTTCAAAGACAGGTATGTAAAGCATTTAAAAACATCAATTCAGTAAATAATTAAGACGACACAAAATAAAAATCCAACACCAATTTATAAAAATAGGAAATATTTTTATCTTTAAAATGACACCAAAACGACAAAAATCCAATATAGGGAACCGGAGATAAGAATTTTCAAAGATTTAGCATTATATAGCACTTAGAAACATATAGCGCCTTATTGGGATATCTGGTCGCGATAGACCGGCTCAAAGTCAAAGTTTCAGGCCGACCGCGATGGAGCCCTGAGCGGCTACCACTCGCGGTAGGTCCCGGTAACAGTTTTTACCTTCGGACTTAGAAACTTTTCTGGAGCTTTTCTTCCCGGGGTCCCTCGAAGCTTTCAACCAGTCCGGATTCGGTGAGGGTTCGCCGGATAGCCTTGCGATGAGCTCCCGGTCAAACTTATGGAAGTCCGACCTCCGGAGCGTTCCAACGGGGCAAACCCAGGATCCAAGCCAACACGCGGTTGAAGGCAGGCGGCTTGGCTTTCGCGGTTGCTCCCGGTCACCTTTTCTTCGTTCGGACTTAGAAACTTTTACGGAGCTTTTTCTTGCAGGGTCCCTCGATGCTCTTCACCAGGCCGGATTCGGTGAGGGTTCGCCAGCCTCGGATTTCTTCTACTCCCGGTCAAACTCTGGAAGTTGGACCTACGGAGCTTTTAGCGGGACGAACCTGGGTGGCTTGGCCGGCTCGCGGTTGAAGGCAGGCGGCTTGGCTGGCCAGGTTGAGTCGGTCCCTCTATGGAGCTTTTTTTCAAAGTTGCTCCAAAGTTCTCCAAAGTTCCTCAAGGGGTCCCAAAGTGTCTCAAACTCACTCCAAGGGTCTGGAAGCTCCAAGATGGTCCTTGAAAGTTGAGGACTTCAGTTCCCACAATACACTTGGACAAAACCCTTACACATCCACTGGTAGTTCTTCCAGTTGAGGATCCTTGGTGGTGATGGTCCAGGTGAGCTCTGTTAACCTGTAGCTTGCACGGAGTCCACTCTTTAGTTCTTTTGCAGCAAGGTAATCCACAGAGCTGTGGTTTCAGCTGGTGCAGTCTTCAGAGGGCAGGCCTTAGAATTTTGCACCCCCAACTTCTCAGCATGGCAACGTCTTGCTTCCTTACGTTTCAAGCAGCAGATCTGAGAGGCTCTGTCCCTCTCAGATACTTATTCCAAGTTCTCTGGGTCAAGCAGGAGGTCACTGCTGACCAATGGGAGCAGGGCAACTCCCCAAGAATATGACCACATCCTGTAGAGTGTGGCATTATTTTGTCCCAGAGTGCACCAAATCCTCCAAATTCATAATGGCTGATTTTCCAGCAGGGAGGTAAGAACTGGCTAAACACACCCCTAGGATGTCGCATTTTCATAAACTCTCCCCCTTGCATCTGTGCATTCCTTCCATAAGCCTAGCTCTGGCTGAGGTGAAAAGTTTAGAGTTGTAAATGACACTAAGGCCTCCTCTTCTCTTTGAAGACCATGGTTTACGACTCCTCCCCCTGCTCTGGCATTCCTGTGTAGCAGCACACTGCCCTCCCAGCAGAGCTGGTTAACCCCAGGGGCTCTTTATCACCTCTTCAAGGCAGCCTGGCTAATCCACTTAACTCTGACCAATCAGGATAGACCACTGGAAGGCTGAATCTGGACTTACAAACAAGAAAGTCTTATAACTTCTTGTATGCACACTTTAGGAGAAATTCAACCATATCATATTCTTGAATTTATTAATACCATTCGGGAAGTCTTTGAATGGCACTTCTAGCCCTCTCCTATCAAGAGTTATTAGTTAATAACTTCCTACCATGTTAACCTATGTAGCAGGGGATTTGCAATGGGAAAAATGACTTGGGCCATTTTTCCAGCACCACGACTTACAAAAACATATTTTATAAGTTATTTGCTTATATCTACAGGACCCCCACCCCATGGGACAACTAGGGGAGACTTTAGGGGTTCTGAATCTGTAGAAATATTGCAGATCCTCCCTCCACAGGGCTCCTAGCATCAAAGTCGAATTTGGGCAGCACTTTATTACAATGTGGGGAGTGAAATGTGAAATTTCACTTAACCCAGGGCATATAAAACTCATTTTATAAGGGTCTACCTTATAAATACCTGACCCCCCCCACCCCTGGGACACCTAGGGGAGACCCTGGGGGTTCCTAATATGCCAAAACATTGTAGGTTATCCAGTTTTAAGAGCCTCAAACCCCAAAGTCGAGTTTGAGCACAATTTACTTTTAAAAAAAGTCCTGCCACCCAGGGCTACTTTTAAACTGACCCCAGGCCTCAGCAGTGCACACATGCAATTGCAGAAAAGCTGCTGGCCTCCAAACTGCCATGCCCTATTGTGGGCTAGGGACTTCTAGGTAGTTTTAATCCCCCTGCCCTAATATTTAATGGGGTCTGATTGGGTAGGTCATGCCAACCACAGGGGTACCCCAACCCTTAGTGTACCCTAGTGTATATAGGTGTTTTCACTGTATTCTAAATGTGTCTCTTTCAGCATAGCACTGGCCCTGGGCCTGGTTAGGCAGAGCCCAGGGTCAGTCAGAGTCAGTTACCACCAGTACCATTCAGCAAAAGTTGGGGGTGCCCAGGGCACAGGATGACTTTGCAACATAGCCCCCCAAACGAAAGGTGATGGGTTACTAACCTACACCCTGGTAGTCCTCATCAGCTAAGTGGAAAAACCTGGAAAGTCCATCCGCATTTGCATGGGCAACCCCAGGCCTGTGTTCTACTGTAAAGTCCATCCCCTGTAGGGAAATTGACCACCTTAACAGCTTGGGATTCTCCCCTCTCATCTGCATGAGCCATCTGAGAGGCCTGTGGTCAGTTTGAACACGAAAGTGAGTCCCAAACAAATATGGTCTCAACTTTTTCAGGGACCAAACCACAGCAAAAGCCTCTCTCTCAATGGCACCCCACCTCTGCTCTCTGGGAAGAAGCCTCCTGCTAATAAAGGCAACTGGCTGATCAAAGCCCTCTTCATTTAGTTGTGACAACACTGCCCCAATCCCTTGCTCTGAAGCATCTGTCTGAACCACAAATTCTTTTGTGTAGTCAGGGGCCAGTAGCACTGGTGCTGAACACATAACAGCTTTCAGAGTGTCAAAAGCCTTCTGACACTCTGGGGTCCAATACACCTTCTTGGGCCTCTTTTTAGAAGTTAGTTCTGTTAGGGGCCCCACAATGGTCCCATAATTTTGAACAAACCTTCTATAGCACCCTGTCAGTCCAAGGAATGCCCTGACCTGAGTCTGGGTAACAGAAGCTGTCCAAGCCAAAATAGTTTGGATTTTAGCTTGGAGAGGCTGTACATGGCCCCCACCTACCAGGTGGCCCAGGTACACCACAGAATTCTGCCCTATTTGGCACGTTCCACGGAGCTGCACGGAGGAGTTACAGGCGAGGGCACAGCCCCTCTATTTCCTTATTACAGGCGCCCTACCGTGACGGCTCATGAAGTCTTAAAGTTTTTCGAACTAGTGTTATCGGAGATACCAAATGGGTATGTTGTTTACAGGCATGCTTTAATTAGATTTTGGAGCATGAAAAGCAGCTGAATCAAATTAGGCATATATATTGCATTAACACATGCGAGAGTATTAGGGATCATCTAAAGGTCCTGACGAAAAAGCCATGGGGATGGCTTTTGAAACATGTTGACCAAGTAGAGGGTAACTCATAATAGGATACCCCTACGCTTTCCCCCCCTTTTTTAACATTTCCAGCTAGGGAATAGAATAAAGTTTATTTTTTCCACCAGCCAGGGAATTTTTAATTAATTCACGATTATCTTTTCTAACCCTACCACTCTCACTTTTGCACTACACATAACTTTTCTCACTTTAAAAGTGGTCCCGCATCCTTGGGAAGACCCCCATGATGAAGCATGACACCAAGGGATTCTTGGTGTGTGTGAGGGGTATTTTAAAAACACAGTGTCCTCCATGACAATTTCATGGTTGACAACACTACCTCACCACTTACGTCACTAGTCTTCCTGAATTAAGTAAGATATATTTATTAAAGGTAGAATCTCTTTGTTTAATTAAAGTATGGATAGGAGGTTGATTCTATCTTCATACCTCTACACTCCCCCCTCTTGATTAGTTATAGGCCCAGGTACACCACAGAATTCTGCCCTATTTGGCACTTGCTTGCCTTAATAGTCAGGCCTGCCTGCTGCATGGCCTGAAGCACTTCCCTTAGGTGGCTTAAGTGATCCCCCCAGGTAGAACTGTATACAGCTACATCATCCAGGTAAGCTGCACTGAACTGTTCCAACCCAGACAAGACCCTGTTCACCAACCTTTGGAAGGTGGCAGGTGCATTCTTTAAGCCAAAGGGCATTACCTTGAACTGATAATGTCCCTCTGGTGTGGAGAATGCTGACCTCTCCTTTGCTCCATCACTGAGGGCAATCTGCCAGTAACCTGAAGTCAAATCAAAAGTACTCAGGTACTTAGCAGCCCCTAACCTATCAATGAGCTCATCAGCTCTAAGTATAGGGTGAGCATCAGTCTTTGTGACTGCATTCAATCCTCTGTAGTCCACACAGAACCTTAACTCCTTGGGTCCCCCCTGAGGATTAGGTTTAGGTACCAGCATCACTGGACTGGCCCATGGACTCTCAGACGCTTCAATTACCCCCAGTTCCAGCATCTAAGTAACCTCAGCTTTAATGCTGGCTCTGACATGGTCAGACAACCTGTACAGTTTATTTTTGACAGGTAGGCTGTCACCAGTGTCAATGTGGTGCACACACCACTCAGTGATGCAAGGGGTCAAAGAGAACAGGCCAGCAAACTGCTCCAGCACTTACAGTCTCTGTGCTGCTGGTCTGTCAACTCGGGAGAGAGCACAACTCCCTCCACTGACCCATCTTGTACATTAGTGGAAAGGAGGTCGGGCACAGGCTCAGTTTCCTCCTCCACACCCTCATCAGTGACCAGTAACATGGTCATGTCTGCCCTGTCATGGTGGGGTTTCAATCTATTCACATGCAGGACCCTATGAGGGTTCCTGGGGATGCCAAGGTCAACCAAATAGGTAACCTCACCCTTCTTTTCTAAGATTGGATGGGGCCCACTCCACTTGTCATGGAGGGCCCTGGGAGCCACAGGCTCCAACACCCACACCAATTGTCCTGGAGTATACTCGGGCATAGTAGTCTTTTGATCATACCAGTGCTTCATGAGCTCCTGGCTGGCCTCCAGTTTCCTGTTTGCCTTGTACATGTACTCTGCCATTCTAGATCTCAGGCCTAGCACATAGTCAAGCACATTGTCCTTTGCTTCTTTAAGAGGCTTCTCTAAAGACTCTCTCAGCAGGCTCAATGGCCCCCTCACAGGGTGTCCAAACAACAACTCAAAGGGACTGAAACCAACCCCTTTCTGTGGCACCTCCCTGTAGGCAAACAGTAAGCATGGGAGGAGAACATCCCATCTCCTCCTGAGTTTCTCTGACAACCCATTTATCATGCCCTTCAGGGTTTTGTTGAATCTCTCAACAAGACCATTTGCTTGTGGGTGATAGGGGGTGGTGAACTTGTAGTTGACACCACACTCATCCCACATAGCAGTCAGATAGCTGGACAGGAAGTTCGTGCCCCTATCTGACACCACCTCTTTTGGAAAACCGACTCTGGTGAACACACCAAGTAGTGCCCTAGCCACTGCAGGATCATCAATGGTTCTAAGAGGGATTGCTTCAGGGTACCTAGTGGCATGGTCCACTACCACTAAGATATACCTATTCCCTGATGCATTAGGTGGGTCCAGGGGACCAACAATGTCCATCCCCACCTTTTCAAAAGGGACCCCAACCACTGGCAGTGGTATTAGGGGAGCCTTTGTCTTGCCCCCTGCCTTGCCACTGGCCTGACAGGTGACACAGGAGCTGCAAAACTCCTTTACCTTTTCAGACATATGGGGCCAGTAGAAATGGTTCACCAACCGGTTCCATGTCTTTGTCTGTCCCAAATGTCCTGCCAATGGGATATCATGACCCAAAGTCAGGATGAACTCTCTGTACTTCTGGGGCACCACAAACCTCCTGGTGGCCCCCTCCTTGAGGTTTCTGGCCTCAGTATAAAGCAGTCCATCTTCCCAGTAGAGTTTGTGAAACCCACTGTCATCCCCCTCTTGCCTAGAAGCAATCCGCCTCAAGCTCTCAAGGGTGGGACAGTCTCGCTGTCCCTTACTGAACTCCTCTCTGGAGGGTCCACCTGCTCCTGTCAGTTCTGCCAAATCTGACAGCTCTGGCAGGGATGGAGTCCCTCCCTCAGAGGCCAGATCCTCTCCATCAGGGTTACATTCTTCCTGCACCTCTGGAGTTCCCTGGGCTGGCTCACCAGGCCCAGTGCCCTTGTCCTTGGATGCTTGGCCCTTTGTTCCAGGGTCCAAGTGTCCAGCCCCTCCCTTCTGGCTAGTCTGTGACCTAGTCACAGCACATACCCGCTCAGGGAGCTCCAATATTTTCATATGGAGTCCTCTCTCCACCTCTGACCACACAGAGGCTTCAAGATCATTGCCCAGTAAACACTGGACTGGGAGCACCCTTGACACAGCTACCTTCATAGGGCCTGTCACACCTCCCCATTCCAAATCCACCACAGCCATAGGATGGAGTTTGGTAGTGCTGTCTGCATAAGTCACCTGGTGAAACTCACCAGGTAACAACCTCTCTGGAGGCACCAGCTCATCCAGGACCATAGTTACACTAGCCCCAGTGTCTCTGATAGCCTCAACCTCAGTCCCATTCACTTTAGGCCTCTGCCTGTACTTGTCCATGTTTGGAGGTAAGGCAGCAAGGGTTGCAATATTCACCCCACCCAGGGACACTAAGGTTGCTTCCACCACCTGACTACCCCTCTCTGGGGCACCACTCTCCACCCCTACACTGACACTGGCAATCCCTGTGGATGGCCCCTTAGGGGGAGCTTCTTGGCGCAGACAGCATCTCCCTGTTTGTGCCCTGGCTGGTTACAGTCAAAGCACTTACCCACTTTTGAGGGATCAAAGAACCTACCATTCTTTCCCTGATTCCACCTCCCTTTGGATTTGGGTTGGCTCGGGCCCCCTCCTTGTGCAGGTTTTTGTGGGTCTTTGGAGGACTCCTTCTGGTTTTGACCTTCTTTCCCTTGGGCTTTCCCTGGGGAGGGACCTATCCTCCTTTCTTCTGGTCACTCCCTGGTGCTGAATGGAAACCCGGGTTCTCACCCACTCATCAGCTGCTTCCCCCAGCTCTCTGGGGTCTGTCAGCTTAGAGTCCACTAGATACTGGCGTAACTTCTCTTCTGCACAATGAGTCAAAATATGTTCTTTCAAAAACAAACTATACAATCCCTCATATGTGTCAACTTTGTTACCAACAATCCAGCCTTCCAGTGCCTTCACTGAAACGTCCACAAAGTCTACCCAAGACTTTGAACTCAATTTCTGGGTGCCTCTAAACTTCACCCTGTACTGCTCTGGAGTCAGACCAAATCGTTTGACTAAGCATGCCTTCATCTGCTGGTATGATTCTGCATCCTCTACCTTCAGGGTCAGGAGCCTATCCCTCCCAGCTACTGGAATCAACTCCCACAGGAGTGCACCCCAATACCTAGAGTGGACCCTACTCATTCTAAGGGCCCTCTCAAAAGCTGCTTGCCACCTGTCAATGTCATCCCCCTCTGTGTACTTGGGCACTATACCCTTGGGAAGTTTAGGATCAAATGCACCACCCCTGGACATTTCAAAATCTTTATCATTTTCACTGCCACCATTTCTTTTGAACGCCTCCTCCCTCTCTCATCTCTTCTTAGCCAATTCCAATTTTTCCTTCTCCAAGGCAATCAAAGCTAATTGAGCCTCAAGTTGTCTCTCTGCAAGGGACGGTGGTGGTTCCTGAGTAAGGGACCCTTCCCCACTTCCACCATCTGGAATCATAGGGCTAACATTAGAGATAATGGAAGAGGCACCATC
The DNA here is from genome assembly GCA_963921515.1 of Calotriton arnoldi. Classification (NCBI taxonomy): domain Eukaryota; kingdom Metazoa; phylum Chordata; class Amphibia; order Caudata; family Salamandridae; genus Calotriton; species Calotriton arnoldi. The sequence continues at coordinate 2,407,056 of CAWUFW010001043.1, forward strand.
CTCACCCCCCTCTTGGGTGAGGTTGGGGGGAGCACCCTCAATCCCCCCTTGAATCTCCTCAGCTACCCCAGCCCAGGCCTGTAGGGACTTAAGTAACCCTGCCTTCCTAATCCTGTTGGAAGCAGGCAGCCCCCTAAGCCTACACTGTACCCTAAGATCAGCTATCTTGAACTGGGACAGTTTAGCCAGGTCCAGCTCCATGGTTCCCTAGTTTTGGGTCACAAAAACTAGGCACAACAGACTTAGAACAATTTGGAAAAATCAAAACAATGGATTAAAAACAGTTTAGTCCAAATTCCAAAAATCAAACTCAAAAGTTTTGTTCCAAGGCAATTTAGAGGATTTTTATAATCTTAATTCAATTTACTGAAAGGTGTACTTTTAAACACAAGTCCTCATCCACACCGCTGAGCACCAAATGTTGGAAAGTGGATTATTGGTAGGGGCAAATGTAGGTCTGCCACTGGCAATAAGGCCAATAACACATGATAGGACTCAGCATAGGTCTTAGAAAATATTCCTATGCTCAACCCTTGGCAACGTGGCTGCGAGCAGACAGGCTTAACTTCAAAGACAGGTATGTAAAGCATTTAAAAACACCAATTCAGTAAATAATTAAGACAACACATAATAAAAATCCAACACCAATTTATAACAATAGGAAATATTTTTATCTTTAAAATGACACCAAAACGACAAAAATCCAATGTAGGGAACCGGAGATATGAATTTTCAAAGATTTAGCATTATATAGCACTTAGAAACATATATCGCCTTATTGGGATATCTGGTCGCGATAAACCGGCTCAAAGTCAAAGTTTCAGGCCGATCGCGATGGAGCCCTGAGCGGCTACCACTCGCGGTAGGTCCCGGTCACAGTTTTTACCTTCGGACTTAGAAACTTTTCTGGAGCTTTTCTTCCCGGGGTCCCTCGAAGCTCTCAGCCAGTCCGGATTCGATGAGGATTCGCCGGATAGCCTTGCGATGAGCTCCCGGTCAAACTTATGGAAGTCCGACCTCCGGAGCGTTCCAGCGGGGCAAACCCAGGATCCAGGCCGACACGCGGTTGAAGGCAGGCGGCTTGGCTTTCGCGGTTGCTCCCGGTCACCTTTTCTTCGTTCGGACTTAGAAACTTTTATGGAGCTTTTTCTCGCGGGGTCCCTCGATGCTCTTCACCAGGCCGGATTCAGTGAGGGTTCGCCGGCCTCGGATTTCTTCTACTCCCGGTCAAACTCTGGAAGTTGGACCTACGGAGCTTTTAGCGGGACGAACCTGGATGGCTTGGCCGGCTCGCGGTTGAAGGCAGGCGGCTTGGCTGGCCAGGTTGAGTCGATCCCTCTATGGAGCTTTTTTTCAAAGTTGCTCCAAAGTTCTCCACACTTCTTGAACTTCTTCCTGAAGTTCCTCAAAGGGTCGCAAAGTGTCTCAAACTCACTCCAAGGGTCTGGAAGCTCCAAGATGGTCCTTGAAAGTTGAGGACTTCAGTTCCCACAATCCACTTGGACAAAACCCTTACAAATCCACTGGTAGTTCTTCCAGTTGAGGATCCTTGGTGGTGATGGTCCAGGTGAGCTCTGTTAACCTGTAGCTTGCAGGGAGTCCACTCTTTAGTTCTTTTGCAGCAAGGTAATCCACAGGGCTGTAGTTTCAGCTGGTGCAGTCTTCAGAGGGCAGGCCTTAGAATTTTGCACCCCCAACTTCTCAGCATGGCAACGTCTTGCTTCCTTACGTTTCAAGCAGCAGATCTGAGAGGCTCTGCCCCTCTCAGATACTTATTCCAAGTTATCTGGGTCAAGCAGGAGGTCACTGCTGACCAATGGGAGCAGGGCAACTCCCCAAGAATATGACCACATCCTGTAGAGTGTGGCATTATTTTGTCCCAGTGTGCACCAAATTCATAATGGCTGATTTTCCAGCAGGGAGGTAAGAGCTGGCTAAACACACCCCTAGGATGGCTAATTTTCATAAACTCTCCCCCTTGCATCTGTTCATTCCTTCCATAAGCCTAGCTCTGGCTGAGGTGAAAAGTTTAAAGTTGTAAATGACACTAAGGCCTCCTCTTCTCTTTGAAGACCATGGTTTACGACTCCTCCCCCTGCTCTGGCATTCCTGTGTAGCAGCACACTGCCCTCCCAGCAGAGCTGGTTAACCCCAGGGGCTCTTTATCACCTCTTCAAGGCAGCCTGGCTAATCCACTTAACTCTGACCAATCAGGATAGACCACTGGAAGGCTGAATCTGGACTTACAAACAATTAAGTCTTATAACTTCTTGTATGTACACTTTAGGAGAAATTCAACCATATCATATTCTTGAATTTATTAATACCATTCGGGGAAGTCTTTGAATGGCACTTCTAGCCCTCTCCTATCAAGAGTTATTAGTTAATAACTTTCTACCATGTTAACCTATGTAGCAGGGGATTTGCAATGGGAAAAATGACTTGGGCCATTTTTCCAGCACCAGGACTTACAAAAACGTATTTTATAAGTACTTTGCTTATATCTACAGGACCGCCACCCCATGGGACAACTAGGGGAGACTTTAGGGGTTCTGAATCTGTAGAAATATTACAGAACCTCCCACCACAGGGCTCCTAGCATCAAAGTCGAATTTGGGCAGCACTTTATCACAATGTGGGGAGTGAAATGTGAAATTTCACTTAACCCAGGGCATATAAAACTCATTTTATAAGGGTCTACCTTATAAATACCTGACCCCCCACCCCTGGGACACCTAGGGGAGACCCTGGGGGTTCCTAATATGCCAAAACATTGTAGGTTATCCAGTTTTAAGTGCCCCAAACCCCAAAGTCGAGTTTGAGCACAATGTACTTTTTAAAAGAAGTCCTGACACCCAGGGCTACTTTTAAACTGCCTCCAGGCCTCAGCAGTGCACACATGCAATTGCAGAAAAGCTGCTGGCCTCCAAACTGCCATGCCCTATTGTGGGCTTGGGACTTCTAGGTAGTTTTAATCCCCCTGCCCTAATATTTAATAGGGTCTGATAGGGTAGGTCATGCCAACCACAAGGGTCCCCCAACCCTTAGTGTACCCTAGTGTATGTAGGTGTTTTCACTGTATTCTAAATGTGTCTCTTTCAGCATAGCCCTGGGCCTGGTTAGGCAGAGCCCAGGGTCAGTCAGAGTCAGTTACCACCAGTACCATTCAGCAAAAGGTTGGGGGGTGCCCAGGGCACAGGATGACTTTGCAACATAGCCCCCCCCCCCAAACGAAAGGTGATGGGTTACTAACCTACACCCTGGTAGTCCTCATCAGCTAAGTGGAAAAACCTGGAAAGTCAATGGATATCTTTATGATTCAGATACACCTTTATGACTTGACCTAAGGTATTAGGTAAGAGGTGCAGCTGCATTTGAACGTATGAGCAACAAGACCGCACTTATGATGAGATGTATTGTAACAGATATTGACCTCCAGTCTTTCAACAGAGATAACGCAAACTAGTTGCATCCTCTCGCGTCATCTGTGTGTAAAAGCATGCACTGTTCCCAGTACAGATGAAAATGCTTAATGTTATCTCCCGTTAGCATATGCACAAAAAGTTTGCCAGAAGTTTCCAATGTGTGTACCTCTTTGGGGGCTAAAAATAAAGCACAGCGCTATGTTCCGCACAGTATAAACATGGGCAGACCCTTCCCAGTGTAATGAGGGGCAGGCTGCTCACCCACCATAGGTGTAGACCATTTGCTTCCCAGAGTACTGCGAGGCAAACCTCTCAAATCCCAGTGTATTTAAGGGGAGTCACTGCACCATCCTCTCTAAAATCAGAAATGGGGCCTTCACTTTCCACAGTTCAAGTGAAATTCAAGAAAACCCTTCGCCTTTCACAGGGAATCCATGGACACCCTCACAAAATATTTATAGACGGATACTCCATTTTACACCTTGTAATCTGACACAGACACCCCAGCTCTCACAGTGTAATCAGTCTCTTTCACCCTCAAGTTATAACTGGGGACATGCTCCTCACCACCCTCAGTGCAATGAGGTGCTCACTTCCCACTTCACTCCTAGGACAGTGTAAGCAGGTATGGGACAACCCCCTCACATTCCACTGTCACCTGGGAAAAGCCACTTTGACTCTCGATGTCTATTCAAGGAATGCCGCCTCACCTACCACAACGTAATCAGCGACAGACCACTCACCGTCTAAAATGTAATTGGGCAGAGACCCTTCAACCCCCTGCGTTTTAATGAATTCTGGAAGAGTCTCGCCTCTTGAATCGTAATCAGTAAGTGCCTTGCCTCTCTCATAGTAAGAGCCATCAACCTCAGTGGACCACATCACTCACCTCACACTAGCATTAGTGGTAGAGATGTCACCTTCCAGAATTGAATGGAGTGAGACCCTTTCACCTTTGGTAGTTTCAGGGTCAGGCCCCTTATCTCCACAGTGTTATAAGGGACATAGTGATCACCCCAGGTGTAATCAGGGACAGCCCCCCTTGCCTCCCACTGTATATGACTGAGCCCCCTTGTATCCTTTACTATATACTGTGCTGTTTAAGTAATATTATTGTGCGCAAGTCAGAAACAAACTGTTTATGTAGCTGTCTATGTTCTATCACCACAAACATCTTTCTGCAGTGGTCACTTGTCTGCAAAGGTAAGAACAGCTTTCACTTAAGGAACAATTTATCAAGACCTTCAAACACCCGCATGCCAGACCACTGCCTCTGTAACAGAAGGCGGGAGCCCACTATTATGAGCAGCTGTGCAGTAATTTGCCAAAAAGGAGTATATGCTACTGTGGATGAAAGGAACACGCTGGTGCCTTACAAATCCTGTGGCGCATTCTGGGTGACAAGGTGCCTGCCATCTTGTGAAAAGGTTTTCTGGAAAACATCAGGGTCTGGGAAACAAGCATCGTCAAAGCCAACTGATGTGTGTGGCAGGGTTTTGATGTGTTTTCAGTGTTACACGCAATACAAGCCACATGCACTTAGATGGCGGGAGGGGAGGGTGTTATTTTATTTTTGCAGATAAATAACGAGTGCTTTAATTCCCATGATTTTGATAACCCATCCTAACAAGACCGAAAGGGAAAATTTCCATTCTCTGGTGCACCCATTGTCAGGTAAAGATATAGGTGAGATGACCTTGTTTCCATGTACATTTGTTTGAACAAGAAACATTGTTTAGGTAGACGGTAGAAAATAAATGTAAAACGCAATAGTGCCCATGATGAGAAAACAAAGAGAGAGAGAGAGCGCGTGTAGGTGCCCTCCTCATCAGTGCTGTTCTCTTCAACACCAAGAACATCTGTGTAGGTCACTTTTCCACCCTGGAAGAATGTCAAACAGCAGTTTCTGCTTTCAAACATTTGCTGTCCCCCACATTGCTTACCATATATTTCTGTACAAGGTTAAACAGTTCAGCATTTTACTTACTATCATGTCTTGGGAAGCTGCAACAGTTTCTAACTACAGAAAGCCTTGCCTAAATTATGTCACCCATCTGCTAAGCTGTACAGCATTTTGTTTGAACAGGCCTTCTCTTGGGGGGAACCAGATGGCCTCTGACCGTGGGGCTTTGTATATATACTGTCTGTTTTTTCAGTATCTGGAGAAGTCTGGTGGCAGATGTTCTCCTCGGTCAATACACTTCCTCAACACTTCTAAATAAATATGTATTCTGGCAATACCTGAGGAAAGTTGTTTTTTCTTCTACAATACGCTACAATGATCCAGGAGTCTAGCATGAGCGAAACACTCCTAGCTCCTTTGAATATCATGTCTAGAAAAAGTATTTAATGTATTGGTACGAGGGGCGGGGTTAGACACATGTAGTGGTTGCTGGAGGGAAATGGCATTTACAACGCAGACAGAATGACGAGTTCCGTTACCCCGCTTGCCTTTGCCACACATATGCCTTTACCACGCATATGTGTGGTAAAGGCAGTTAGCGCTCTAGATTCAGAACGGATGGGTGGGGAGAATGGAAGGAACAGGAAGGATTAGAACGCGGCATGGTAAATAGGGCTGGGGACCGGGTTTTAGGACTCAAGGCGGGGGAGGTTGGGGAAGTTTTTAAAGCTGGGGGTCAGTTTTAGGGCTCAGGGCGGGGGGTTGGGGTGTTTTCAGGGTAGGGGTCGAGGTAGTTTTTAGGGCTGGGGCCAAGTTTTAGGGCTCAGGGCAGGGGGGGGTCGGGCAGTTTTTAGGGCTGGGAGCCAGTTTTAGGGCCCATTGGGCTGGGTTTTAGGGCTCAGGTCGGGGGTTGGGGTACTTTTTAAGGCTGGGGCGGGGTCGTTTACAGGGCTGAGGGCTGGGTCTTACGGCGGGGCGCTGAGGTGTAATCGTTAACATGCATATATCTTTACAAGGAAATTCGTGGTAAAGACATGCGTGATAAAGACGTGGTCGTAGTAAAGACTGCATTGTTAAGGCATGCAATATAAGTGCATGAATGGTTCCGTCATACAACCGTTGCTAGAGGGAGCACTGAACTATGCAGGTCTGACTTAAGCCTGAAGGCATCCAAAGGACTATGAGGAGGCAGTGCTTGGCATATTAGTATTTTCTAATTCAAAACTTACTCAACCATGCTGTTCGGGAACTGGTACCGACCAATTTAGGCAAAACTCGCAGGACAGGGATGTGCGATGAAATGTGATTGGGGAATATTTGACCATTGCCCATATTTGCATAATTGCTGCTCAGCTGATACTTAAAATCATTCTAACACACATGATCTGCAGCCAAATAGTATATATTTACCATGTATTAAAATACCAATTACCTTTTGAGTGTTTTTTGATCTGAAGTGTACGGGGCAGGGCTCCATATACACCACCTATTAGATTTTCTGACAGATTTGCCTGGCTCTAAATACTGCTTTTCATCACAGCTTAACTCAGTGAGGGCAAAGTAATGTGCAGCTGCTAGTTCTCCTTTTCTCCTAAAAGGTTGTCCACCTTTTGGGGCTTAGGGGATCTACCGGGTCTGACCCAAATTAGCTGAGGGTAATAGGTCTCAGCAGTGAAACCTATTGGCGCGAACAATTTGTTTTACATTAAGATAGATAGCTGCCACAAATGTGCATGCATCCGGGGCACCATCTTGGAACAGGTTTTGAAAGATTACTCTGCGCATTTTCATGCAATTGATGACATTTCAACTGGAATAAGGGCCAGAACAGAATTTTAGAAAATTTGTGTTGTGTATTCCTGTACTTCTCTGGAGCTGATTAAATAACTGTTCAATGGATCTGCACTGGTTTGTTTGTGCACATATTACATTTTTTGTCATTTCCATTTCTTTTTTTCATAATCTACATATATTGTGGTCTGAAATTTGTAAGAAGACTACGGGAGTTATGTGGCATTGGAGGGCCAAATTATACTGCATAGTTAACTAAATTATGTAGCAAGATAAGATAAATTATATGCAATACTTATGTATTCATTTTTTACAATGTTTATAACCGTTCAGGGAGCCCCCATAAGGAATCTATAACTTTAACAAAAATAGACTATCACTTGTCTAACAGGCCTTTTCATTTCCCAATAATCATTGCTGCGGATTTCAACTGTTCATTCGAACCTATCGCTCACATTGATACAGTCAGAGACATTCAGAGACTGGATGCTGAACGGTTAAAAACATGGTCTACTGTGGCCCTACAACTCAGTGCTGTAAACCTGAAATTTTGTATACGTGCTTGTAATGGCAGATCCAAATCAAACTGCCATAGAGAATATAGCTTCTCTAGGGATAGAACCAAGAGTAGAATAGATTATGTATTTTTAGATCTAGATTATGGCATACAATGTCTGATTTCAATATGTGTACTAGGCAAACAGTGATCACTAACCCTTGTATTTGTCTATCGAATCTACACTCCCCTTTAGTGATAACCCTAGATTTGACTGTTCTGTAAACACATTATTCCCTAGTAACAACAGGAAAGCAAGCAAGTGGGGGAAAACCTCTGACTAACTCAGGTACTATAGCCTCAATTTATAAAAAACCTTTAATACAATTGTTGATACTCTCGTTGAAAACCCCGACTATGAGCATTTATTCATGGGTGTGCACTAGAACCTGTCTAACTCTATAAGTTTGTTATGCACCATTGAAAACAAACACAATAGTTCATTTACCTCGAATATTTCCTGCTGATAAAATGCTAATTATAGAAAGGTCAAATCTGCATTAATAAGGGCTCTAAGACAAGGGGACATCCAGACAATTACTGTAACGAGAGGGAGATATAAAGACGTCATCACTAAAACCAAACAGAAATGGATAGATGACGGTTGGTATGATCTCCTTGAGGCATCCAGAAATGGGGACTTTAAATCTTTCCGGCATACAGTTGCCCATGGTTGCTCCACAGCTATAAGTCATTTAGTATATATCACATACCAACCCATACTTGGGGAAAAACATTTTGCTACATTGGATAGCAATTCTGCACTTTTTAGTAAATTAACAGCCCAACATAAAGATAATCTAACTGCATCCTCTATTGGCGACGGCCCAAATGATTCTGCCTTTTCTTTTATACTAGAAGATACTTACAGCGCCATTAATCGAATTAGAACTGGGAAAGCTCCCAGCACTGATAAAATCCCAAGCGACCTCTATTGATCCGAGCAAAAAGTCTGAGCCCCCTATATTAATAAATTGTCAAACAAGATACCGGGAGGCGATGATATCCCCAAATTCATCGCGAGGTGCTGTGGTTATACCTGTGTACAAATAGGGCTATAGAAATGTATTTATTTATTTGCAGAGTTTTATATAGCGCTGGCTAGACCCGGAGGTATCAGAGCGCTTTACATGAGGATTAGCGAGTTACAAAGATTGCATCATGAGTTTCTAGAGCATAGCATAAAATAAACACAACATCATATGGGGAATAGAAGGTAGAGGGGGAAAAGTAAAAAGGGGTTGAAATGCCGATCGGATCAGGCAGACCGTCAAGGGGGAAAGAACTTAGAGGAACCAAAAAGTCAAAGAGTCAAACAAACCAGCTGGGGACCAGCAATCACAACATCCAGTGTTGCGGTGACTGTACAAGCTGAGAGGGGTGGAAGAGACAAAGGGGGGGTAGACTAGAGGTAAGGACAGTTCCCTAGAAATAATCTAGGGAACTACCACCCTGTAAGTCTCAAAGATAATCTCCAAAAGGTATTTTGTCATTAGGTTCTGGATAAGATACAGCAATCGATAACTGATACTAACATTCTATCTCCTTTACAAGCGGGTTTCAGACAGAAGATCAGTACAGTTGATCAGACATTCCGGTTTACCTTACTGTAATGGAAATATCTTCAGTTAACTAAAGATTACTTCTATGTGGCCTTTGGTGATCCTAAAATCTACACTAGACTCACCAATCTTTATTGATTAAATTATTAAAGCTATTAAATCTTTAAAGCCACGAAAGTCCCTGGGACCTGCTGGTATCCGTGCTAAATTTTATAGAACATTTTTTGCATACCTTGCTCCTCATCTATTTCTCTAATTTACTACCTTCAGTACTAAATGAGGGTATCTGGCTACTTCACGGATGCCCTGATCATAGTATTACACAAATCTGATAAAGATCAAACAAAAGTATTTAACTATCATCCAATCTCCCAAATTAATCAAGATTGTAAAGTTTTAGCAAAAATTCTTGCAATCAGATTGTCTACTATACTACCTCAAATCATCCACACAGATCAAACAGGCTTTATGAAAATTAGACATTATTTTATTAACACCAGACTCTTATTTCATGTCCTTGAAGCTATCCCTTTATTACTTTCCCCTTCTGGCGTTCTCACTCTTGATGCTGAGAAAGCTTTTGAGAAAGTCCATTGGCAATTTTTATTATGCAACTTATCTACTTTTAATTTTGGTGATTCATTCATTAAAATTGTTTTAGCCCTTTATTGTTCCCCTTCTGCAAAACTTTTTATTAATGGGCAATTTTCAGATTCCTTACCCCTTCTTCAGGGAACTAGACAAGGTTGCCCGTTATCTCCTTTAATTTTTCTATTAGCCATTGAGCCCTTGCTATCTGCTATACTTAACTCACATGAGATTCAAGATTTATATATTAAAAATCTTAATATTAAAGCATCTGCATATGCAGATGATATAATAACCCAGATATTACTCTACCACATGTTCTCACACTTATATGTACCTATTCTTTTGTCTCTGGTTATACTTTAAATACTAATAAAACAGAATTCTTCCTCTCAATGTCTACTGTACCCCTGATGCTAAATAATATTGATATTGTTTGTCAAAAAGATAAACTAAAATACTTAGGTATTCATTTCTCACACTCAGTTAAATAAACTGTAATTATTTGCATTAGAAATTATAGACAAAATTAATCAATGGTCTCCTTCACATCTAACAAGATGGGGGAAAATTGAGTCTATCAAATTGACTATTGCTTCTCAAATATTTTATGTATTATCTAGGATTCCTTTACAACTGTCTCTCACTTTCTACAAGAAGGTAGATAGAATCATTCAAAATTGATTTGACATAGTACACCTCCACGAATTGGCTATGCTAAACTAAAAATTGCTAAAGTCAATGGTGGGCTTGGATTACCAGATCTCTGTAAATATCATAAAGCATGTATATTAAAACATGGATCTTTGCGGTTCAGACTGTTATACCTAAATAGTTTCAAATTAAACAGCAACTTGTTTCTCCTTTCCCTTTCCCAGCATTATCCATATCCAATTTAAATTTGCTTGTTAACTCCTCACATATCCTTAAACCTACAAAATGAATCCTCTATGACTTGATTCTTTATTTAAGTCCCCTTGTCCTACCTCCAAAAAACTATCACTGTGGTATAACTGATTAATAAAACTTGACCATAACATTCAATTTTGGAAATCTTGGATTGATTTGGGTATTTTTTATTTAGATGATATTTAGTGACAATGCCTTTTTATCATTTTCAGTTTACAGCATAAATATTTCTTATCAACAGATATTTTTAAATATGAAGTTTTATGTAATTCAATACTTAATGCATTTCCATCCACTGTCCCCAGAACTACTTTTACAGATTGTGAAATGTTCTTAACTGTTTGTGTTTCTCCACACACAATTTTTAAATTTTATAAAAAACGAAACAATACAGGTGAAAATAATGTAATATTTCTTAGTAGTTTTTGAAATGACAAGCTCTCTCAGGCTTTTTTTTGGACACCTAGAGCAAAATTTGTCTACAAAATATTTCCGGGCAGCTCCCTGTTGCTTTATACCAAACAAATGCTTTTCTCTTATTTAACTGCATATGGACTCCAGTTATTTAAAGTTAAACTTTTAGATACCTCATTGTGCTGGCACTGTAATATGGTTGATGGTTCTCTGAAACATGTTTTATTTGAGTGGACTATGTTTGCTGAATTTTGGACGAAAGTTTGGAATGTTGTCACTTTAATACTTCCCATCTCCGATAGGTTTTCTTATGAATTCATTATTTGTAAATCATTTGCATTGGCAAGTAATTTGTCCGATATTAATAGCAAATTATTTGCTTTTTTACTATCCTCCGCTACTAAATCAATTACATTAAATTCGAAAGATGCACCTTTTTTATCAGTACATACTTGGTGGTCCGAAGTTATTTTGTCTAGACGAGGTGCTCATTTGTCCTTTAATTGTTTTACAGCATGCTCTACAAATGGCCAAAAATTGCCTGTGCAATTTGTTATGCGTTTACTACATTTTATAGATACCATACATTGCCATCGCCACCCAATAGGTTTTCAATCATATTACTGACCTTGCGAGGACAAGAGTCTGTGCGTTCTACAAACTGTCCCCTGTGAATTGCTCAAAAAACACTGTGCCAGGTGCATTAATCCGAAGAGCTATCCACCAGGCACGACTGCTTACAGTTAACAAGCATTGGCATAGCCAATAGGTCTCGCCTTTGGGACGTTATAAGTGTTTTGCGAGAGGTATTAGCAATATTTTTCAGGTATGTTGTAGAGCAATGTGTTCTTATATATTTACTGCAATAAGCGACACCATTTTTGTATTGCAAATTTTATTGCATGATGTTTTTCGGTCACAGTATTTGAACTGTATTTTACATAGAGAGACAGGGGCTACTGGAGTGGGTACAGATGGTGGGGGTTTTTACAAGGGGAATGTAGAACAAGAACAATTGTAAGTTGAGAACAGTGGGTGCTAAGTAGTCACTCCTTTTTGTAAGATATCGAGGTGCTACAGAATGGAGACAGCCCTGCTGTGATAAGGTAGAGGATTTAAAGGCTGTGTCTGCTGGTTTGTATAGAAACCAGTAATTGGCCTTGCATCCAATGCTAGGTAGTAAAAGATGAAAGCAAGCAAGATAAGAAGCACTGCAGTAAAAAACATGTGTTCGGGATGGAAAACTTTTTTTTTTTTTTTACATAGAAAGGAAACATCGTGCATGTAGTTTCCCCATTAATGCAGTTGGTTTAAACAGCAAGGAGACAACATTTTAACTTTAATCGGCAGCATTTGCGCAGGATTTGAGCTAATATTAAATGCTCATTCGCCGTGTTATTTAGTGTGAACTGTGCTTATGGTTTAGGACTGTGCACAAGAAATTGAGTTCTGAGTGTCCCACGGAGAGGTGATGGGCCGGTAGGAACTAGGGCGACAGGAGACGCACTGCTGGAACATATAGGGTTAAGTACACTAACTACAGACCCATCTCCCTGCTCCCGTTCCCAGCGAAAGTCATTGAGAAAGCAATCAACAGCCAACTCGCCACATTCATTGAAGAACACAACATCCTCGACTCCTCCCAATCCGGCTTCAGAAAAAACCACAGTACGGAAACCGCCCTCCTCGCCGCAACAGACGACATCCGCACCCTACTGGACAAAGGAGAAACAGTAGCCCTCATCCTCCTCGACCTATCAGCGGCGTTCGACACAGTCTCCCACCGCACCCTAATACGCAGACTCTACGACGCAGGAATCCAGGACAAGGCCCTCGACTGGATCCGCTCCTTCCTCTCCGGCAGGACGCAGCGGGTCAGACTCCCCCTTTCCTCTCGGACCCCACACCTACCACCTGCGGAGTCCCCCAGGGCTCCTCCCTCAGCCCGACGCTCTTCAACGTCTACATGGCTCCACTCGCCCCCATCGTCAGAACCTACAGACTCAACATCGTGTCATACGCAGACGACACCCAGCTCATCCTCTCCCTATCCAACGAGCCCAACACCGCCAGACACAACTTTCGAGAAGGCATGGAAGCCGTCGCCAAATGGATGAAAAACAGCTGCCTACAACTAAACACCAACAAAACAGAAGTACTCATCATGGGCCCAAACCCCGATGCCTGGAACGACACCTGGTGGCCCCCCGCCCTCGGAAACCCGCCAACCCCCACGGACCACGCACGCAACCTGGGAATCATCCTGGACTCCGAGCTCAAAATGGACCGCCAGATCAACTCTGTCTCGTCTTCCTGCTTCCACACCCTACGCCTCCTTCGTAAGACCTTCAAATGGATCCTCCTCGAACACCGAAAGACCGTCACTCACGCCCTGGTCACCAGCAGACTCGACTACGGCAACGCACTCTACGCCGGAATAAACAAAAACCTCACCCGCAAGCTACAGAACATCCAGAACGCCGCCGCAAGACTGGTCCTCCACCTGCCAAAACACTGCCACATCTCCCAGCACCTGCGCACACTCCACTGGCTCCCTGTCGAGGCGAGAATCACCTTCAAGATGCTCACCCACGCACACAAGGCCCTCCACGGCACCGGACCAGCATACCTGAACAGCCGACTCAAATTCCACGCACCCCAAAGGACCCTACGATCAGCCCAGCTCTCCTACGCCGTGGTCCCCCGCACCAGAAAGACTAGATCGGGAGGCCGCTCCTTCTCCTTCCTCGCAGCCAAAGCATGGAACGCCCTTCCGCTCCACCTCAGACAGACAACATCGCTCCCCATCTTCGCAAGAAACCTCAAAACCTGGCTCTTCGACAGACCCCCTCCTTGATAGATGGAACCTGCACCCCACCCCTAGCGCCTTGAGACCCTTACGGGTGAGTAGTCGCGCTGTACCAAACACCTGATTGATTGACTTTGTTTGCGGGGGCATGCATGAAGCGTTCACGGGAGAGCACAAGATGTGATTTCCACACAAGCATCTTAATATTTATATTTTTTTAATCTCTCGGGCCATATATCGTTTGGGGATAAAATGCTCATTCACCGTGTTATCCAGTGTGAACTGCGCTGATGATTTAGGACTGGGCACAAGGAATTGAGTTCCGAGTGTCCCACGGAGAGGTGATGGGCCGGTAGTAACTGGGGCGACAGGAGACACACTGCTGGAACATATAGGGTTAAGTACACTTTGTTTGCGGGGGCATGCATGAAGCGTTCGCGGGAGAGCACGAGATGTGATTTCCACACAAGCATATAAATATTTATATTTTTAATCTCTCTGGCAATATCGTTTGGGGATAAAATGCTCATTCACCGTGTTATCCAGTGTGAACTGTGCTTATGATGTAGGACTGTGCACAAGGAATTGAGTTCCGAGTGTCCCGCGGAGAGGTGATGGGCCGGTAGTAACTGGGGCGACAGGAGACGCACTGCTGGAACATATAGGGTTAACTACACTTTGTTTGCGGGGGAATGCATGATGCGTTCACAGGAGAGCACGGGCTGTGATTTCCACACAAGCATATAAATATTTATATTTTTAATCTCTCGGGCCATATATCGCTTGGGGATAAAATGCTCATTCGCCGTGTTATCCAGTGTGAACTGCGCTTATGATTTAGGACTGTGCACAAGGAATTGAGTTCCGAGTGTCCCGCGGAGAGGTGATGGGCCGGTAGTAACTGGGGCGACAGGAGACGCACTGCTGGAACATATAGGGTTAACTACACTTTGTTTGCGGGGGCTTGCATGATGCGTTCATAGGAGAGCACGGGCTGTGATTTCCACACAAGCATATAAATATTTATATTTTTATTCTCTCGGGCCATATATCGCTTGGGCTATTGCCTTCGCACACGTCTAGCACTACTGACAGGTCACTCAGCGGGCTGCCTGCACCGCAGTGCCACTTGAAAAGCTAGTGCTTTTCAAGTACAGTTTAGCACTTAAAGAAAAGTATGTTGAAAAACAAAGTGAAGTAAATGTTTACTGTGAAGTAAAGGGCCAATGAGCTTAAGGAACATAATAATGAAACAGAAAGCACGCTTGAAGCCTTGCTACAGGAAACAAGCCCACACAAAACAACAAGCGCGGCCGCTAAAGTGAAAGCGACCGCGCTGTGTTTAATTAGTAACCTGATCCATGACGCAACGAGGAATGCAGCTGCACCCTGCGCGCCGCTGCTTGCTCCCGAGAGCAAAACGCCGTGGGAGTGAACATTTGAAGAAGAGGTGGGACATGCACCATTGGTTTGGCCATTTGCGTGCTTTCATTATTGAAAGACACACGCAAAGGCCAATCCAATGTGTGGGAGGAGTCAGACCCACACGGAGAAGTTTGGAGCGCTCACAAGAAGCCTCCCATAGAGCAGCGCATGCGCGCTGCGCTCGACCTAAAAAGCAGAGTGCTCCGGGCAGGAGAGATGCTCAATGTTTCAGCACTTGCTGTCAATCATAAGGAAACACACCAAATCGATACCTTTGTGAGTATATGAACGAACTGCAGTTTAGCGAATAGCATAAGACAATGTTTCTGCCACTAACACGCTCCTTCGAAAATTAAAACTACATGGATCCACCACACACGCTTCAGGCTACTAAATATACAAACACCTCCTCAACATGATATAAACAAACTCAAAAGAAGTCGTTTCATTTGCAGAGGCAAGACCTAAGTGCACAATGGAAGGGCACTCCTCACAGAAAACAGAAATCTATGATGGATATGAATGGACGTCATTTAGGGGTCGCAGCTGGGACCCCTGGCTTGCCCCTTGCTACCCCAAGCACTTTTTTTGCGACCGCTGGCCTCAGAGGTGGCAAAGTCAGTGCCTGGAACACAGGGGCAGCTCTTCCTAATGGACGCTTGTTGTAGCTCGACTAGCCTGGTTTCTGTCAATTTTTTGTTATTATACAAATAGTATATTAGTGTAATAAAAAATGAAGTACATTAGCTGGAATATGACCCTATCTGGAAGCTAAGGTAAGTAAAAAATGTTGTTAAATGTATGTTGTATGCATGCTTGCGGATGAGGGTGTGTTTATGTGCACGCGAGTGTGTGAATGTGTCGGTATGTGTAAGCATGTGTGTGTGTGAGTCAAAGTAAAGGTCAAATGGCGTGGGATGTCACCTCTGCTACGCCTGGCATTTTGGTGAACTGACGTCCATGGGGTTATGAATTAATGGAACAACTAAACCCTCCAACCAGACATGTCTGAAAACTGGTAAAATGAACAGATTTCTATAAAGCTTGCTTCATTTATCCTAGATATGTCTTAATTAGCTTTTAAAAGCTGACCTACAGTGTTACACTTCCAGGAAGTGAGTAAGGTTATCGAACAAATGTACACTGCGTATAAAAGCAGAGGCAAATTTTGGTACAGTTTATTTTATATTACTGGGGAAAGTTGAACACTGAAAATTCTTTTGTAGACCATAAACAATCCTTGGATGTCAGGAGCGGTTGAAATTGTGGGCTCACTACACTCCTTCAGCTCTGTCCTTGGTGTGGAGTTATGCTTTGTAACAAAAGATTGTTAGCCTCCCAAATAAGGACAGGGAGGGTGGTCACTTGTCCATAAAAGATTACAGATGGGAAAAAGCAGGACGCTGGTAAATGTTTATCTATTAGGTGTATGTTAATCAAATCAATCCAAAAAAACTTTATTCGGTTTTGCAAAGAAACCATAAAAGTTACACAGATACAGTACATAAAATCAAAAAATTTAAAACAGATCAAAACAGTCAAGGCCACCTGATAATACTCAATATAAATAAACCACAGGTTCCCCCAGTCACAGTTATATAGATCATAAAGTGCATTGTGCAGGAACACGTAAATTCATGATGACACTTCTTTTGTTCCAAAAGCCAAATCAGCTCCGTCAAAAATATAACTTAATTTACAAATTAATCAAAAAATAAGGTGCTAAGGAGTCGACCAAAGGCAGAGCGATGATGGTATCATTTTAGAATTGCCCAATGCGTTCAGATCCAAACTCTCCACAGGATATGTGGTCATGTGTCCGAGTAGATGCCTTCCAGAGCTGTTCTTAGGAGTGATTAACTTTCAGTGCAGCAGTGGCCTTTTAACTCTGTGAGACTTAACCACAACACTATCAAGAAGGGATAATTTGACTTTCTTGAAATAAAACATTTAGGGCCACATGTATAAAATAAGCATTTTGCGATTCCAAATTAGGGATTTTTACTGAATCGCTGTATGGTAATCGTAAAATGCTATGTATATAGGAATCGCCAAAGATTTAGCGATTCCTAAATATTACCTAACAGCGATTCGGTAAATAGCGAATCGCTATTATTTAATATTACTCCATTCGTTCCTGTGGGCCAAAAGGCTCGTAGATGCGAATGGTTTTGTATTAGCTAATTTGCGATTACCTAATTGGTAATCACAAATTAGCAAATGCAAAGCCAAGGGTGCCCAAGGGCATAAGGCCCCCTTGAAGCACCCTAAAAGAAGAAAGTGTGCACATGTAAAGCCCACACATACCCTAGGGGCATGCGTGCCCTACATTGCACTTTCAAAAATGCTGTTTTGTGCATTTTTCAAAGTTTACACATGGTTAATAGCGTTTTCTAAATGCACAATTTGAATTTAGGAAAGGCTTCTTACATGTGCGTTACGGATTCGCAAATTGTGATTCTCTATTTGCATTTGCAATTTAGGTAATGGCTAAAAATTGCGATTACATAAATTACGAATCCCAAAGCCTTTCATACATTCCTAAAGGCAATTTTGTATTCAAAATGGGCAAATTTAGCGATTCGCACCATTTGCAAATTCAAAATACTTTGATACATGTGGCCTTAAATCCTTTGTACCAGATAGTTGGGAAAGATGCCTTTTGGCCACATCCTTTGTGAGCCTGAACTTAGTCTGTACTCGCATTAATCACTTGTGAAGCTGCAGGCAGCAATGCTCGTCACAGCAACAAGGAAGGCGGTCTTGAGGGTGAGTAGCCTGAGTTGTCAGCAGTGCCTAGGTTCAAATGGAGAACACATAAGAAAAGTCAGACCTAATTTAAAGTCCTGCTGGGCATGAAAAAAGAAAAGGTGAAAACAAATGAAATCTCATCATAACTGGTGACCTGAACAAAAGGGCTGGTCTGGCAAATGTAAAAAGGCAGAAATAGGCAAAAAGTACCCTTGACAGTGCCCAGAGCAAGGCCTTGCTGGGCTAGGAAAAAAACAGACAATAAAACCTTGGACAGCTTGGCATGGAGTGAGTGTACCTGTGTGGTAGCACACCAGACCACAAACTTGTACCAATGGCAAGTGTATACACACTTGATTGAGAAATGCCTAGCTGCCAGAAAGACATCCACAACCTCAGGAGGAAGGTTAAAGGTGCTTAACTGCAGCTACTCAATCTCCAAGCATGAAGGTGGAGTGTGTGCAGGTTGAGGTGCAGGACCTTGCCCTCCCTGCTGTGACAGGAGGTCCTCCCTGAGAGGCAGCCTGATCATAAGACAGATGCTCAAGCCCAGGAGCTCTGGATACCATACTTTTCGTGTCCAATCCGGAGCCCTACGATGACTTGGGTCTGGATGGTCTTGATCTTCCTCAGAACTCAGGACAGGCGTACAGGAGTCTCGAGTTCCACTCTAAGCAGAACGCATCTCTGAGCGAGAGCCATTTTGGAAACTCCAATGAGCAGCAGTGCAGATATTCTACATCTCAGTAGTGCTGAATAGACTTAGTCAAGGCTCTCCCCATTCGCAGAAGAGACCTTCCACCACCTCGGATGCAACTGCCATTCATGATATGCAAGGCGTCGCTGGCTGAGTACGTCAATACTGGCGTTCAAACGTCCCACCAGGTGCTGCACCACCCGAAAAATTTCCATGCGTTCTAGCCACATCAAAAGGCGTAGGGTCTCCTGGCACAGAATCAATGACCCCTCTCCCACTTGTTGCATCAACACATAGCAGTGATGTTGTCCGCAAACACCTGAACCAGCCTTCCTTTGATGGATGGCATCATGGCTTTCAACTCCAAATGAAAGGCTCTCAGCTCCAACAGGTTGATGTGGAGCCGGAGGCATTTCCAAATCTTTCAGGTGGCTGCCCCATCCCAGAAGTGATACACCAGTTACCACTGTCATCTCTAAGTGGGGAGAGCAGAGGGGTCTGCCATTGACCCACTTGTGGTCCAGTAGCCACACCTTCAGAACTTTGAGTCTCTTCCGAAATCTGGACTAGCTTGGAGAGATCCCCATGGTGCTGTACCCATTGGGACTTCAGATCCCACTGCAGAGCCCGCATATGCCACCTGCCGTGCTTGACCAGCTGGATACATGAGGCCATCAGTCCCAGAAGCTTCAGCGTCATCTTCACTGAAATTATGGACCGAGGCTGAAAAATCAGGATCATAGCCAGAATGTGCTGGACTCTCTGTTCTTGGGGGAAGGTGCAAAAGGGCTCCATATCCAGGATGGCTCAGAGGAAAGGGCACATCTGTTAAGGAATCAGCTGTGACTTCGGCACGTTATAGTGAACCCCAATGATGTTAAGGGTCTGCTGTAGTCTGGAGGTGATTGATCAATGCCTGGTGCAAGCCCGCCTTTACAAGCCATTAGTCAAGGTGGAGGAAGACTCTGACCCCTGACCTCCGAAGATGAGCTGCAACCACTGCCATCACTTCTCTAAACACCTGTGGGGCACTGGTGAAGCCAAACGGGAGCACAGCAAACTGGGAAACCTTCTGGCCCACCATGAACCACAGATAGCGTCTGTGGGTCTGCAGGATGGGAATGTGGAAATAAGCACCCTGTAGGTCCAACGCTACCATCCAGTCTCCGGAGTAGAGGGCAGACAGGACCCGGGTCTAGGTAAGCATTTTGAATTGGTCCTTCCGTAGGAAGCCGTTGAGAGGATGAAGATCGAATATGGGATGGAGGCCTCTATCCTTTTTTGGCACCAGAACGTAGCGCGAATAACAACCACGTCCTGCTTCTCACGCCGGCACCCTCTCTATGGCTCCTTTTTCCAAACGAGTCTGCACTTCCAGTCTTAGAAGGAACAGATGGTCCTCCTTCACCCATTCCAAGAAAGGAGGGGCATAACCCTGAAGAATCTGTAACACCCACCTGTCCTAGCTGATGGTGTGCCACCCTGGCAGAAAATGCCGGATCCTGCTGCAGACAGGGTGGCTGCGTGTCACCAGGAGAACGTCAAAGAGGCTTGGGGGCTGCGATAGTTAGAGGGGTGGAAGGCTGGGCTACATGCTGCCCTTGTTGTCCATGACATCAATGGGAACCCCAGCCATCAAAAAAGCTGGGGCAGCTGCTGAGCTTGTAGCATCTGCTGGCAATGCTGAAACCCCCTACCAATGCCACCAAGGGGGGCAAAATTTGGAACACGGCTGATGTGGAGCATCAGATAACCCAAGGGTGGCTATCCTCGAAGTGCTCCAGTGCAGAATCTGCCTTCTCCCAAAAAATGTCAGCAACAATCAAAAAAATCCATGAGGCTTGTTGGATGTCACCAGAAAAAGCAGTGAACCGTGTCTATGCATGTCTCCTCCTGGCGACAGTGGTACCAATAGCCCTGCCCAATGAGTCAGCAGTGTCAAGATCACAGAAAATTGTGAATTTAGCAGTGTCAAGGCCATCCTGCATGGTTTGGGACAGGATAGCCCAATCTCTCTTAGGCACACGTGGTAAAACCTGGGACGCTAAGTCCAAGATGGCATGGGAATAGTGGCCCAGGAGACATGCAACATTCACAGAACGTAGGGCGAGAATGGTGGACGAGAAAACGCTACGCCCTAGAGTGTTTATTCTTTTCGATTCCATATCTGAAGGGGTGGAAGGGAATACATTTGGGTTGACTTGACTGGCCGAAACCTGCACCATCAGACTCTCAGGGGAAGCGTGTAGGGTACGAAAGTCCAGGTCCCTAGGTGAAGGACGATGACGATGGACAATCTGAGGGTTGACCGGAACCCTCATGCAGGGTTTGGCCCAGATCCCAAAAGATTATCAGTCAACGCCTCATCAAAAGTGAGGTGAGGTTCTAAAGAGATTTGGCCAGGCATTAGACCTCAGTCAGCACATTTGTCTTGATTTCTTGTGTAAGGAGATCGAGAACAAGGATTTCTGCAGCTCTGCGCACCACCATGGCGAATGACAAGCTCTTTTCAGTATACGGCCCTGGAGTGATGAACAAGACTGTGTCGGGATAAGTGTCCAGTGCACTGACCTCTTGGAGTTCATTATTCCAGTTGTAGTCCTGGCATGGCTGAGTAATGTCAACCCCTGCCTCACAGGTGCCATTATCAGAGACAATAACGAATATGCCACAAAAACACATACCCCTGCTTTGGGGTAGGAGAACATTGTCTGTGTCAGGTGGATTACCTGTGTCGAGAAGAATAAGTGGCATTGAGCATGGCCTCGGACAAGCTTGGTGCAGCTCTGTTTTGGAGCTGGACATGGGCTGGCTGTTGTTGTCTGGCGTTGTTGAAATAGTCATTGGTGGATCGCTCTCTGGCATAGGGCGTAGTGCCAGAAATGGGCTCGGTACCGGAGTATGGATGAATCCAGGAGGGGATCCAGACGGCATAATTGGTACCCAGGGAGGTTCAGTCGGAGGGCTTTCAGTTGGGAGGACTCTTGGCTCCATGCGCCCCAAAGGCAATCCAGAGGGAGTTGGTTGTGCAAATAAGCGCATGATCACCTCGTGAGGCTCCTTAATTTGTAATGCAGTCATCCTGGGTCCAGGAAACTGTGGTTAACGTGGGGTGGGGTCAGGAACAGGCTCCGTAGAGCAGCTGCAAGAGTAGGTCCTGGAGGAGTGATGATGTCCTTGCATGCTTTCTGGGGACTTAGAGACTTGCGACTGGGTCAAGTACCGTGTGGACTTTTACTTCTTTCTTAGACTTACCCGAAGACCGTGACCTTGACTACAACTTGTTGCAGAAGCGCTTCAGAAGGGAGACCATCTTCCCCGTGACCTCGACTGACATGGAGTCTTTCACTGTCAGGTGACGAATAAGTTCACTTCTTGCTTCTGGATGGGCTTCGGGTACATCTGGGTGCAGGTTGTAGAGTTGTGAGACAACCACAGGCATCACAGGCATACCAAGTAGGGATCAGTTACAGACATCGGTCTGTGACATTCCCCCCAGGGCTCGATCTGGTGGGGGACATGTACCTTGCACACTGGCAAAACATTTCACGAAAGATGTTTTGAAGAGACCGGGGTAGCTCTGGATACTAGTCTGTTGACGCGGAAAGAAAGCAACTGATGTCAGCGTGCATGGGTGGTGCCTAAATAGACTTGTGCATGTCCCATCCGCCGCGGATTACATCAATGCAGAGTCACAGGCGCCACTTTCTGGCACGCAGGGGTACTACTTTAAAGTGTTCCGGATCCAGTCAGACACCTGGGGAATATTCCAAGTTGAGGAATCTGCGGTTAGACATCTGTATCAGAATCTAGTCTGATATCGATAAAAACAGCCTTAAACACAGAGGCAAGGCTTATTTCAAGCAAAAAAAGACTGATCTCACCCCACCTCACCTAAAACAGTGGCTGGTTCTGAATTCTACTAGGCATTCACTTCATATACTCCATCGCGAGCACTGCGCTCCGCTGACCTACATCTGGTTTGCACTCCCCGGGTGCGCAGGCGTAGAGCAGGGGGAGGTTCTTTCAAGGCCCAGGCCCCTGCTCTATGGAACTCTATTCCATTGGCTGCCCGCAGTACACAGGATCATTGGGCATTCAGGAAACTGATTAAAACCTGGCTTTTCTCTTCCATCTAGCTTTTCTCTCTCTGGCTACCTGTCTGCTAGCGCTGAGACGCCCTGTTGCTGGGGCAGCCATGCGCTCTACAAATGTGTATAACATAACAACATTCTACTAAGCATGCAACACCTACAAAATCTAACATGGCAAATATGCAAACCTACCATTAAATTTAAATAGGGTTCTGTTTATTATAAATATATTTTAGCATTTTGTTTTAATTCAAAGTAGTAATTATATAACCCAGGTCACAGTGGTGCCGCTATTTTCTGTCTGTTCCAAACGTGATGTGATGCTATTACAAGATGGCTGCACGATCCGAGGAATGCCGTCGAAGAGCGGCCATCAGTCTGTCATTGGATTAGTCGAAGGATTTGCCAGGGCGGTGGCCATTTTGTGGGTAAAAACAGAAATTCAAGGAACACAGATGAGCTCAGTCCAGACATCCCGCAATTCAACAAACAAAACAACCTCTTCCAATCCTTTTCTTGTGCTGCACCAAGTATCTGAACTAGCATGCGCACAGCACCCTTAACACCACCCTCCCAGACGGCCTTACAGACAGCGATTAAAGAATTCCTGTTAAACACTGGAATCTGTCAGGAACAAATTACTACCATACTACAAGTTCAACAAGATCAATTAGCAAAAGCTAGCAAAACACCTACTTTCACGTAATCTCTACAGTAACAAACTCTCAAGAAGCTTGGACAGTCAAATTATATGGTTCCATATTTATTATATCATTAAATTGATATGGTTCATACTTGCACATATAGAGGTCTGTTAAAGTTTTGCAATTGTTTAAAGCGCTCTGATATTGACAAATACATGGTCTATGCTATATAAAACATCAAATTAAAATAAAAAATAAATAGCAGAACCCTTAATATGAGAACTTTGCTACAATAGGTCGCCTCAGAGGCTGATACCAAATGGGACAAGTGGAGCGCTTTATATGACAAGTAGATCACTGTAGCATACTGTTAAACAAGGTAAACAGATTCCTCATAACTTTGCACACACCTAGACCAGCAACCTTCCCTGGAGGCTAGAATAAGTCACATGATAATGAATAAACTGTCAGTTTCCTCACAATTTCGACTATGGAGAGGCCGATGAATTATAATGTCTGAATTGCTCACCAACACAATATACTGCTAACACAAAGGTCAGCAGGACATTAACAGGAAAACCAGGCAGATTAACTACACGGATGAGAGGGCAATAGTAATGTGTTTCCTGTGTCAAGTCACCAGCCTCGGATAATTGCACATCTACAGTCTTCAGAACTAACTCATCAATCTTGCATCTTCTTCATCGAATGTACCTGTTAGTGGTAAAGTGAGCACGACTCTGGCATCCGAAAGCAAAAGTAGTGCACTCCACAGTAACCGAGGTTCAACTCCAGAACCTGAACAACATGCCTGTCACTAAGATGTCCAAACAGAACCTTTCTGATAATGGGCAAACGTTTCAAGGAAAAATATTTCACAACAACAAGGACCAGCTGGGTTTTGGCCATTGCTGAAAACCACCAGGCAGGCCCCACGCCAATAAAGAGGCTTTATATTTCATATAAAATGTAAACAAAAGCGTGTGAGTTATGAAGGGGTAAGGGCTCAGCCAATGAAAAGGCATAAAACAAGTTACTTATCTGTACACTGTGGTTCTCCAGTATTGATATCTTTCATAGATTCACATGCTTGAATCTTACCCGTCGTCATGGTGGGACTCCCGCTGTAACAGTAATATAATTTATGCTAATACATTAGCATTAAGAATCACATTTAAAAAACTAGACCTCTTTAGCCAATTCACATTGTTTTTAAAACATCCAAACTTCAGCCAATCAGAGCAGAGACCCTGAAGCACTCATCCCCTGCAGAGCCACCATACCTCAGATTTCTAGCATAAGTGTAAATAAAGGAAAAAAGAGGTATGAAAGTGGTGAGCCTTAACAGGGAGGAGGGTGGGTCGCATGTGAATCTATGAAAGATATCAATACTAGAGAACCACACTGTACAGGTAACTTGTTTTTTCTCCAGTATTGTATCTTTCTTAGATTCACATGCTTGAATCAAACTAGTAAGCAGTAGCAAGGTAATAATGGAGGTGGGTAAGGCAAACCATCCCACCATGATAAAAAGAATGCAGCAAGATTAAACCCATTAGCATGAATTTAACACATAGACCTGAAAAATACTACGTGACAAAGCCACAATAAAGTTAAAAGACAGAAACATCATAAACAATAATGCATATGAACATAATCAAAAGTTGCATACCTTAGGAAAACATGTGCCGTAACGCAGGGAAATCCAGGCAGAAGTGCTTCATGAAGGTGTGGACATTAACCCACGTCGCTGCCCTGCAGATGTCTGGCAACAATACACCTGCGAACATGGCTGAAGAAGCCGCAATGTTTCACGTAGAATGTGCTTTCACCTTTGCAGACAACGGTCTTCCTGCTTTCTCATGAAAGAAGGTGATGGCTTCAGACACCCAACGACTAATACTTGCCCATGATGGAGCTTGTCCTTTTCTTGATGGAGCTAAGGAAATCAGGTATTGATCAAATTTCCTAAAAGTCCTTGTTCTATCGAGGTAGAACTTGAGACAATGTCTGACGTCTAGAGAATGCAAGGCACTCTCTCCTGCCGCAGATGGCTTACTGAAGAATGTTGGCAATGTGATGGGTTCATTGAGGTGAAAAGATGTTGGCACTTTCGGGATGAACTTAGGGTTAGTTCGCAAATTGACCGTATCATCCCGAAACTGTAGCTATGGCTCATGAATTGTCAAGGCTTTACTTATTCTCCCTTCTTGAGTTCAGATAAGACTGTGTTGAGCTGCCACACCACTGGAGGGACTTCACTGGAGGGTAGATTTGAAACAGGGCCTTCATGAACTCCTAAAATAGCCTGTTGGACCATAATGAAAGATTTCCTGTCCACCTCCTAAAACTGGAGACAGCCGCCAGATGGATCTTAATAAACGAGTGAATTAGTCCTGATTTCACTAGTTGCAGCAGATAAGGGAGATTCTGCTCTGGAGAAGAGGGGAAGGGATGTAGGGACTGAGAGCTACACCAGGAGCAAAACCTCTTTCACTTTGCAGAATAACATTTACTGGAGTCAGCACGAGCATGCTGGAGAATCGATCTGCAATCTCCAGGCAGTTTCAGTGTCCTGAACTAATTGTTGGGAGAAGTCAAGCTGAGAAGTTGAGAGAACGTATCTGTGGATGGTAAACCTGCCCCTTGTTCGACAGAAGGTCCCCCAATGGCTGGAGTGGAATGTGTGTGCACTACGATAGGCGAAGAAGCTCGGTGAACCAGTACTGCCTTGACCACTCGAGGTATGAGATGGTATGGTCCCTGCTTCATTTTGCAAATGACCGGGAAAGGGGGAGGGTACGTAAACATCCCTGTCCATGCTAGGTGGAATGCATTTCCCCAAGACCTAGCTGCAGATTCATTAACTTTTGAATTCTCCCCAGGAACCAGTCTGGATCCAGATATTTTCCAGCAGTACCTCTGCTCACCCGGGGACTGCGTTGTACGGCTCCGTGATGACATCGACTGCGGTTATGATGTCAGTAGAGACATACAAGTCCCCTCCGGCGCGCAGCCATCAGTTTCTTCTGTGAAACCTTCCACGCCAGCACGCGGAGCCACCATAGAAACTGGTTGTGGAGACAGTGTGCCAAAAAAGATCAAAATCTTTGAAACATTAATAAAGAAGAAACATCAAATGGAATGTTAATACCAGACATGGATTTTAAAGAAACCCCCAACAAAATCAACAAAACACAGGACATGAAACCCTGCGCCCTGGTGAGTAACCCCCATGCAAGGGAAGAAACCCATACACTCTATAGACCATTCATCAATGGTAATGAATGGCATGGCAATAGCAAAACAATGGTTTGTTGAATCACACCACTACGTGACATATTGATAGTGCCAATTCAAGGCATGATGATACCAAACAAAGACTTTCAAAGAAAGAACAAATGAATCAATACTGCCCACTGGTGTCTAATCCAGTGTGAAAGAGAAAACACACCCCACCCTACCTTACCGACCACACACATTTGGAAATGGATGGTATGGCAACATCTAAACAAAAGCTATGTGGCCAGGCCAGGCCAAGCGGTCTGTTAAGTCCCAACATAAGTTGAGATAGTGATACTGGTATATAAACCAGTACTGAAAAAAGGGTATAACCCTTACCTAATAGGTAGTTCGCAGAGTGGGAAGGATGGGCAGGGAGTTAATGAATCTGCGGCTAGACTGTGTCTATACCATATATTACGTTACTAAAGGCAAGTCATTTTTACATCTGATAGAGACATCTAGCCACAGAGTCCTTAACTTTTGAATTAAATACCATAGCTATACCCCACTAGAGGAGGGTGTGCAAACTAATCCTACAAAAGTTCTCAATGAGAAGCAGCCGGTCAAAACTAACAACCCACCAAATGTACGTAGGAATAGCAGAACAAGAGCTTGGCTCTTAATAGAATCCATGATCACTGTCACAGAACATATAAATAAAAAACAACCTTACAGGTCAAAGAGAATCGGCGCTTGAAGGAAAAAGGGGGAAGGGGACACCTAAAGAACCACCTGTCAGTATAAATAATTTAGTTTGGACAAAATGAGCATTCATATTCATCAAATGCCCCAAATGTATAACATCTTGCCACAAAGATGCATATATGGACATAAATATATATACAAACATAAATGTGTCACCAGATACTCCGATTGGCCTGGCAGTTTACAGAATTTCACTGGCCAATAACTACTGCCAGACCGCAAGGACGTATGAAGCTTACCCTCACACGGCCTTCAGCGCCATAGTCTGACAGACTGAACACAACTTCGAGCCGTGGTTAAGCGCAAAACACTAAGGGACGTGAGAAAAAGAGAATCAACCGCATTTTTTATTAAAACCTCTTTCTTCTCTTTTTTTTTGGAAGAACAAATATGTAGAACACATATGACACAACAATGTATACTCTGTATATCTAAAAACTAACACAGAGAAACCATTTCCAAAAAGCACAATACAATAATATTGAAAATGGTAATGCACCTATTAGTGCAGTACCAAAATGTCTCATAAAATAAATCCTTGTCAACAACAAGCACATACAACCACATCTGTGATACAAAACAAATATGATCGTAAGTCCAACAACTGTAAAACACAGCAGCACATTTTATCATTTATACACCGTATATCAAAAAGCCACTCCGAAATGAGAGGTTTGGCAAAAATACAGAACCCAGTGAAAAAAAGGGTACTACGCCACCAACACAACACCATAGGTGACTTGCCGTAAGAAAATGCTGCCTGTCAAATGGTATCATAAAGAACTGACACCACAAGAGGATGTGGCCTTATGGCTAGAGCGGTCGACCTTGACGCTGGGGAACTGGGTTCGAGTCTCAGCAGGGACACTCAACATCTTGTGATTAATCTCGCCCTGCCTAAAAAAAAATGAATGTGTCCGTCTGTAACGCAACTGGTGCTCATGTAAAGCGCTGCGATACCTTCGGGTCAAGTTTGCGCTATATAAAACTCCGGGAAAAAAACAAAAACCTAATAGTCATGATTCCTCACGAATTGAGAAATGCAGAAAATATTAACTAATCCTCTCCAGAAGACAGGTAATATTGTCAAGACTTTTATGGATGACTGGCAGTGTTGCCAGAGACTAATAAAAACGGCCTAACACCTAGGACATATTGTCTGAGGTAAAGGACAACAAACCATCAAATTTACATTGGTCTTGGGACAGGTTGGTGCGTCACAAACCTTTGGCTGCCAATTTACAGCACCACAATATGGAACAGGGATAGGAATTGCCTGCAGTTGAGGTAATATTTATGCCTTCACTAGACCCTGTTCCTTTACCATAAAGAAAGAATTAACAAGCAAACAGCATTCAAAAGAATGCAAAGCATATATTCTGAGCCAGAGCAATGCTTCAACTTGCTGAAGGACCCACTTACTCCAAGATTAGAACCCAAAGTTCCTATACACTAGCCTACAACTGGCATAACAATGTGCCTCTAAAAGAAACAGTTAAGAAGAAAGCCATGCAACCTACATACTGAACTGCTTCGAAGAAGCATGCAACAGATCTGCTTCCATACAGGAAGTCACCTCTCAATGATAGCCTCTTGAGCAAAAAGCTCCTCCTCAGAGGCCAGGGAACAAAGGGAACCTCCCTCAGTCATCTAAATCAATACACAAATAAAAAAGAAAATGGTACCGAGGTTATAACCACCGCTCCCCACCGGAGTAAACGTGGTAGAACTGAAACCGAAACTGGACATATACAACGTTTTAACAAGGCTTCTCCTTGACCAACAAAAACATATATCCCAAACCTAGGGACAAGCAAAGCAACACAGTGACAGAAAATGTAGGACTAAGACTC
This sequence comes from Calotriton arnoldi, assembly GCA_963921515.1. Taxonomy (NCBI): domain Eukaryota; kingdom Metazoa; phylum Chordata; class Amphibia; order Caudata; family Salamandridae; genus Calotriton; species Calotriton arnoldi. The sequence goes on from CAWUFW010001043.1 coordinate 2,436,467, forward strand.
CGTAGTTCTCCACCTTCCTTGGAAGCATTTTAATTCCGCATCTGCCTGATCCCCAAAAAGACAGGCACCATCAAATGGTATGTCGGTCAAAGCGACTGGACAGCTTCCGAAAAGCATGAAGATGCCAACCAAGCCGGACGCCTTTGCGCCACTGCAGATGTCATGGCCCGACCCACAGAATCTGTCGTGTCCATGCCACACCTTATGTAAGCCTAGCAGCCTGCTGACCATCTCTAATCAAGTTGCCTACCTCAGCACCGAGGTTAACTGGAAGAGATTAAAGCATGTTCTGTAAAGAATCCCATAAAGCATGGGAAAAATGCCCCAACACACAAGACGTGTTGGTGGCCCTCAATGCTGAGCTGGCTGAAGCAAATATATGGTTACCACAAGCATCACAACCCCTAGAATCCTTACCCACCGGAGTCTTAGGAATAGAATCTACATCCTGGGAAGACGTTGCAGCCTGAGTCACTAGGCCATTAGTGGAAGGATGTCTATGCAGACAAACTGGGTCCCCAGGTGCAGGAAGATGCCTACGTGCAATATCACAGTCCACTGAGACCCCTGACCCAGGCTTGGCCAAAGCACCTAACAAAATGTCAAATAGGGCCTCACTATACAGAAGAACAGGCTCTTCTCCTGTCTGTCCCTGTCAAAGGATTTCGAAAAAAGGGTCTGTAGACCTATGCACCATGGGCAGTGACCAGTCTAAAACAGCAGCCACTTTCTGCAGCATGTCCGCTAAGGACGGACTTGCCTCTGTGGCAAGATTAGGGGGAGAAAGCAACCCCGAGGCTGGCGAAGTATCCAACCCACTAGCCTCTCTTCGAACTGTAACCCATTGTTGTCGGAAATGGGCTAAAGGAGTCCTGCCCCAGTCGACACAGATGGACCTCCCAATGCCTCTTCCTGAAAAGGGGCCACAAACTGTACAATCCCCTCAGGTTGTATGATAGACTCCGCATCCGATGCCGAAGCAGCGATATCACAATGTCGACTGGGGGAGGAGAGGCGCCTTCGACTGCACCGCCAACATCAGTGTCAGAGTCGGTTGGTCAAAGACCAGCGTCATAGGCAAAGATCCCAAAGGACTGTGACCCTGCGCCAAAGCGACACCAGCCGAAGTAGACCGGCGCCGATCCATCGACTCCAATGGCCCAACCGTCACCGAGGACAAATCCTCAGACAGAGCCCCACTCACCTCCCTGGGGCCTAGAGGCGCTCCAGAGGGATATGGGTTCCCAAAGATGAGGTGCCAGGAATCATAGTATTCCCTCATGTGGGCCATCGACGCCCCGGCTCCCGGAAACATGGATAGACGTGGTGCGGAGTCATGTACGGCCTCCTCAACCGTCGAGCCGAAGGAGCCATGGGAGGCGGAGTCTCCACGCGGTAAAGTCAGAGAATAGCGTGACTTCACCTTACCTTTTGACTTCCCTGGAGAACGAAGTCCTCCAGACCGTCTTCGGCTCCTAGATTGACCCAGTAAATACTTTTCCAGGGACGACGAAGACAGAGGCCGAGCAGTCTCCAAGGATCTCGATACACGCTACGCTATTAATTTCAAACGCTGCTCCTTCAACAACTTTGGTTTTAGTTTCTGGCAGGAGCCACAATCCTCAGTCTCGTGGTGCTCGCCTAAACACCACATACAAATTGTATGCGGATCCGTCACCGACATATGTCGGCTACAAGACCCACAAGCTTTGAAACCTGTAGACATTAGTACAAATTCCACCAACACAAAGTATCGAAGTAGGTCAAGAAAATATCGACCGGAGGAACCGTTTCTCCGGATTTGCATTACAGCGCGGAAAAGAAGAAACTGACGTCCGCGCGCCGGAGGGGACTTATGTGGCTCTAATGACTTCATGATCGGAGTTGACGCCATCGTGGATCCGTATGACGCTGTCCCCCGGCGCGCAGAGGTACTGCTGAAAAAATTCTGTATCCAGACTGGCGCCTGGGGAGAATTCAAAAGTTAAGTAATCTGTGGCTAGATGTCTCTATCAGATTATCGCTGATTGTGCTCCCAATCATGGCACTAATTGTCTGTCCTGCTTAACCCTTTCCATGCGTCGGACGCGCGGGAGCCGTCCGACGCATAAGTTCTCGTGTGCGTCGGACGGCTCCCGCGCGTCTGACGCCATTACAGAAGAAATCCCTCTGGTGCAGGCACCAGAGGGATTTATTTCACTCCCCCAAAGCCTCGGGAGCTGGGGAAGAGCTTGCCCAGCTCCCGAGACTCCCCACCCCGTTTCTGTGAAATGACGATCAGCGCGCACGTCGCGCTGACGTCATTTCACAGAAACCGAAACTGAAATGAGCCTTTCACTGTCTACGTGCTCAGGGGGCTATCTCAGCCCCCTGAGCACGTAGAAAGACGGGAGGGGTATCATTTTCCAATGGTAAACCTCCCCAGTGGATCCCTGCTTGGGATCGCCCCAGGAGGGCGATCCCCAAGCAGGGATCCACCCACTAGACACCAGGGAGGGGGGAGCGGCCCCTTGGGCAAGGGCCTTTGCTCCCCCCAACACATTTGGCCAAATTCAGTCTTTCTGCCCCCCCGGGGGGGCAGAAAGCCCACTAAACGCCAGGGATTTTTTTATAGGCACTTAATTATAGGGTGGGGGCTGCCCAAAACGGGCATTCCAATGCCCCCACCCCCTGCCACAATAACAGCCTTTCTGCCCCCCCTGGGGGGCAGATGGGGGCAGTAGCCCCCAATCTGCCCCCCCTGGGGGGGGCAGAAAGCCCACTAGACGCCAGGGATTTTTTATGGGAAATTTTAATTAGGGTGGGGGCTGCCCACAACGGGCATGCCAATACCCCCACCCCCGCCACAATTACAGACTTTCTGCCCCCCCTGCGGGGGAAGATGGGGGCAGTAGCCACCAATCTGCCCCACCCCCCCGGGGGGGCAGAAAGCCCACTATTCGCCAGGGATTTTTTTTTGGGCAATTTAATTAGGGTGGGGGCTGCCCAAAACGGGCATGCTAATGCCCCCACCCCCGCCACAATTACAGCCTTTCTGCCCCCCCGGGGGGGGCAAAAGCCCACTAGACGCCAGGGATTGTTTTTGGGGGCAATTTGAATTTGGGTGGGGCTGCCCAAAGCGGGCATGCCAATGCCCCCAACCCCCGCAACAATTACAGTCTATCTGCCCCCCCTGGGGAGCAGATGGGGGCAGTAGCCCCCAATCTGCCCCCCCCAGGGGGGGGCAGAAAGCCCACTAGAAACCAGGGATTTTTTTTATTCGTGTAGGGGTGGGGGCTGCCCAAAATGGGCTTGACAATACCCCCCCTCCCAGAGAAATTCCGGTCTTTCTGCCCCCCCGGGGGGGCAGATGGGGGAAGTGGCCCCTGATCTGCCCCCCGGGGGGGGCAGAAAGCCCACAAGGCGCCAGCGATTGCGCTGGCTTTTTTTGTGTGTGGGGTGGGGGCTGCCCAGAATGGGCATACCAATGCCCCCACCCCCACCCCCACAAAAATACCCAGTCTTTCTGCCCCCCTTGGGGGCATATCGGGGCAAACCGTCCCCCCCCCCCCCCGATTCCCCCACAGGGCGGCAGAAAGAACACTAGGCACCGACTTTTTTTTAGCAATGTGCCTAGCTCTAGATTTTGAACCCTAACTCTGCCAGCACTTAGGGAAACCTAGCAAACCTATACATTTTTTAAAACTAGACACCCGGGGGAATCCAGGATATGGTGACTTGACTGGCTCTCACCAGGTTCTGTTACCCAGAATCCCTTGCAAACCTAAAAATTTGTCCCAAAAAACAATTTTTTTTTACATTTCTGTGGTGGAAAGTTCTGGAATCTGCGTGGATCCACAAAACTCCACCCACCCCGCGTTCCCCAAAGTCTTCTGAGAAAAATGGTACCTCACTTGTGTGGGTAGGCCTAGTGCCCGCGACAGGAAACAGCCCAAAACGCAACGTGGACACACCACATTTTCCCAGAGAAAACGGACTCGTTTTTGCAAAGTGCCTAGCTATAGATTTGAACCCTAACTCTGCCAGCACCTAGGGAAACCTAGCAATCCTATACATTTTTGAAAACTAGACACCCAGGGGAATCCAGGCTGGGGTGACTTGACTGGCCCTCACCAGGTTCTGTTACCCAGAATCCCTTGCAAACCTAAAAATTTGTCTAAAAAAACACATTTTCCTCACATTTCTGTGGTGGAAAGTCCTGGAATCTGCGTGGATCAACAAAATTCCACCCACCCTGCATTCCCCAAAGTCTTCCGAGAAAAATGGTACCTCACTTGTGTGGGTAAGCCTAGGGCCCGCAACAGGAAACGGCCCAAAACGCAACGTGGACACACCACATTTTCACAGTGAAAACGGACCCCTTTTTTGCAAAGTGCCTAGCTGTAGATTTTGAACCCTAACTCTGCCCGCACCTAGGGAAACCTATACATTTTTGAAAACTAGACACCCAGGGGAATCCAGGATGGGGTGACTTGACTGGCTCTCACTAGGTTCTGTTACCCAGAATCCCTTGCAAACCTTACAATTTGTCAAAAAACACCACATTTTCCTCACATTTCTGTGGTGGAAAGTTCTGGAATCTGTGTGGATCCACAAAATTCCACCCACCCCGCATTCCCCAAAGTCTTCCGAGAAAAATGGTACCTCACTTGTGTGGTTCGGTCAAGTACCCATGACAGGCAAGGGCCCAAAACCTATTGAGGCGACTTCAAAATTACCTATCACAAAACAACCTGGTTTTGCAAGGGGGGGGGGGGTCCCATGAGTTTTTGGCCCCGGGCTCAGCGGCCATCTAGGGAAACCTACCAAACCCACACATTTCTAAAAACTAGACACCCTGGGGAGTCCAGCAAGGTATGGCTTGCGTGGGTCCCCCAACATTTCCCTACCGAGAATCCCCTGCAAACCTCAAATTTAGCTGAAAAAAATCACTTTTTTCTCACATTTCTGTGTGGGAAAGTTGTGGAATCTGCGTGGATCCACAAATTTCCTAATACACAGCATTCCCCCAGGTCTCCCGATAAAAATGGTTCCTCACTCGCGTGGGTCGGTCAAGTACCCGCGACAGGCAAGGGCCCAAAACCTATTGAGGCAACATCAAAATTACCTATCACAAAACAACCTGGTTTTGCAAGGGGGGTCCCATGAGTTTTTGGCCCCGGGCTCGGCGGCCACCTAGGGAAACCTATCAAACCCACACATTTCTGAAAACTAGACACCCGGGGGAGTCCAGCAAGGAATGGCTTGCGTGGGTCCCCCCACATTTCCATACCCAGAATCCCCTGCAAACCTCAAATTTTGTTGAAAATATCTATTTGTTCTCACATTTCTGTGTGGGAAAGTTGTAGGATCACCGGGCTGACACACATTTCCTACCACCCAGCGTTCCCCCAGGTCTCCCGATAAAAATGGTACCTCACTTGTGTGGGTAGGCATAGTGGCTGCAACAGGAAATGGCCCAAATCGTACTGTGGAGACTTCAAAATTACCTATAACAAAACTACCTGGTTTTGGGGGGGGGGCACCTGGGGTTTTTGCCCCTGGCTCGCCGCCATCTAGGGAAACCTACCAAACCCACACATTTCTGAAAACTAGACACCCTGGGGAGTCCAATGAGGTATGGCTTGCGTGGATCCCCCAACGTTTCCCTACCCAGAATCCCCGGCAAACCTCAGATTTAGCTGGAAAAAACACATTTTCCACATATTTTTTAGTGGAATCACTGTGGCGGCACAAATGTCCTACCCCACAGCGTTCTCCTTAGTGTCCCGAGTAAAATGATACCTCACTTGTGTGGGTGTTCAATGCAGAATTGGCTAAAAACGTATTTTTAAAAAAAATGTAGCGCTTAGAATTCTCAGTGCTATACCCTTATTCCCTATGTTTTGGGCTCCTCCCAGACACAGGCCCTTGCCCCACCCACACAAGTGAGGTATCATTTTACTCGGGAGACTTTGGGCAACGCTGTGGGGTAGGACATTTGTGCCGGGACGGTGATTCCACCCAAAAATATGTGGAAAATGTGTTTTTTTCAGCTAAATTTGAGGTTTGCAGGGCATTCTGGGTAGGAAGACGTTGGGGGATCCACGCAAGCTATACCTCGCTGGACTCCCCCGGGTGTCTAGTTTTCAGAAATGTGTGGGTTTGGTAGTTTTCCAAGATGGCCGCCGAGCCCGGGGCCAAAATCCCAGGTGACCCCCTTGCAAAACCAGGTTGTTTTGTGATAGGTCATTTTGATGTCTCCTCAATACGTTTTGGGCCCTTGCCTGTCACGGGTACTTGACCCACCCACACGAGTGAGGTATCATTTTTATCGGAAGACCTGGGGGAACGCTGGGTGGTAGGAAATTTGTGGATCCACGTAGATTCCAGAACTTTCCCACAGAGAAATTTGAGAAAAAATTGATTTTTTCATCAAAATTTGAGGTTTGCAGGGCATTCTGGGTAGGAAAACGTTGGGGGACCCACGCAAGCCATACCTCACTGGACTCCCCCGGGTGTCTAGTTTTCAGAAATGTGTGGGTTTGGTAGGTTTCTCTAGATGGCTGTCGACTCGGGACCACAAACTCAGATGCCCCGATGTATCCGAAAATGACCTGGTTTTGGCAAGGGGGGGGGGGGGGTCACATGAGTTTTTGGTCCCGGGCTTGGCGGCCATCTAGGCGATCGTGTTCCTATTTGTTTGGTGAGCTAAAACATTGTTGTAGTGTTCTCTGTTCTCACGAAGACTGAAGAGTTGAGGAGCCTAGGAAGGAAAGCCTGGAGGCCTAAAAAAAATCTTTCAGCTCCAGAAGGTTTATGTGTGATAATGCCTCCTGAGCGACCATTTTCCATGAATCTGCACATCCTGCAAATGAGCCAACCCCCCAGCCTTCCAAGGAGGCATCCGTTGTCATAACTATATGGGGCTGAATGGGTACAAATGAGAGATATTGTCTGTGTTTATCCACTAAGACATCGCCAGCTTCATCGTTGAGGTAATTGAAATTGTGTCCTCGAAGGTGCCCTGACACTGAACCCATTGCTCTTCTAGTTGTTTTTGCAGCTGCCGCATGTGAAGCTGACAGTTTGGAATCAACAGGATGCACAATGACATCATTTCCAACATTGACTTGTACTTCTAGACAGAAGTGAACCTTCTTGCAGGTAAGGGAAGCTGTTATTGACTTAAGGCGATTAACTCTCTCTGCTGTTGGAAAAGCCTTGGCAACCTTTGTATCCATGATTGCCCCCAGAAAAACAGCTGACCTGGAAAGGATTAGAGACTATTTTTCCCTATTCAGCTTGAGGCCCTGAATAGCCGCAGACAGGCCCAAGTCGATTTTCTTGCAGAGTGAGAAGTGGTTCCTTTTATTAGCCAGTCGTCCTGGGGGCGTATTACAATAAGTGCCCCGGGGGGGCGCAATGGGTGTTTGCGCCTCTTTTGCGCGCCCCCGGGGCACTTTGGTATTACAGAAGGGAGCACAGACGCTTGTGCGTCCCCTTCAATGATACCACTAGCGCTGACGCGGTTAAAGCACCGGCGCGCTTAAAGCGCCAGCACTTTTTCAGGGGGCGTACCCTATGCAAATGAGGGAATTCCTTTGCCTCTGTGTCTGCACCATATTACAGATGTGAGCGCATAGGCAAAGAAGATCTCAGGAGGCGCATTCACAGTTCACCACCTGCTAGGTGGCGCACTGTGAGTGTGCCCGCAGCGAGCAGCCCTCTGGAGGGGTCAAAGGGGTTCTTATGGACCCCCCCAGACATCCACTTACAGGCGGCTGCAGTCCATGACTGCAGCCACCTGCAAGGGGATCTCTAATCCTCTTTGAAAGTGCAGACGGGTTGCCACCTGCAAGCAGCCGCTCCAGTTTTCACATGAATGCGCTGCATCATAATAGAACAACATGGTTATTGTTTGCGCTCTGTGCACCTTTTCAAAGGTGCGCCCGGCGCAAACAATGACAATGCATAATATGGCCCCTGGTGCCCTATTTTCTTCAGGAAGGCTGCCACCGGGGCCATGCATTTGGTGAAGATCCTCGGAGCCAAACGTAGCCCAAAAGGAAGCACTTTGAATTGGTAATGGCACACTGCCACCTGGAACAGCAGGAATTTTCTATGCTTCACGGGGATGGGGATATAGAAATACGCATTTAGAAGGCCCAAGGATGTCCTGTAATCCCCTGTATCTACGAGCTGCAGAATATCCTGTATCTAGCATCCTGAAAGGTTGTTTCTTGATGAATTTGTTAAAGAGCCTCAAGTCCATTAATTGTCTCCATTTTCCTGACTTCTTTTTGATGAGGACTTCCTCCATCGCATCTTTGGAGAGTAGTAAACAAATTTCCTGCTTCAGCAGAGACAGATGACGATGAGATGTTCTGCGTGTTGGAAAATTGGGACGCTTTTGAACAAACTCCAGTGTGTGACCGTCTAACACCCATTTTTCAGAAGATATTCTCTTCCATCGATGAAAAAATTGGATTGGGGGGTTACGAATTGTTGAAGTGGGACTGAGGTGACTGATGCCTGAGAGGAATCATTGTTGTCTAGAACCGTCCTGTGACTTTCCTCCAGCCAGAGGAAGTCATTGTGCGGGTTGCCTGTATGGTTGCTGGGGAGGATATGTTGAGCGAAATCCCTGCTAGGAGCAAGACTGGTACCTATTTTGCTGGTAAGTTACTCAAGGTAAATTGTCATCTTCCTCTACTCCCTCGAAAAACTGGAAACGCCACTGCTATAAGGTGCTCAAAGAGCGAGCAGTTTCCATGTCTGATTTTATGGACTGCAAGACATCATATACATGCTTCCCAAAAAGATTTTTTCCATCGAATGCCATGTCAAGTGAAGGCTAACCTGTGGGTGTTGCAGTAGATTGAAAGAGCGTGCGGAGTACCAACTTTGGCCTGTTGTAGAGCTAACACATCTGCACAGTAGTGTTTTGTGAAGGTGTGTGGTGTGGACCAAGTAGCTGCTTTGCATATTTCAGCTATTGGAATGTTCCCTAGGAAGGCCATAAAAGCACCCTTTTTGCGAGTGGAGTGAGCCTTTGGAGGGACAGATAAGGTTCTCTTTGCTTTAGCATAGCAGGTTTAACATTTACCCATCACCTAGCAATACCTGATTTGGAAATGGCCTTTCCTATGTGAGGTTTTGAAAAAGCAACAAATAGTTGCTGACTCTTTCTAAATGATTTTTGTTCTACATGAGAGCTAGTTTGACATCTAGTGTGTGAAGAGCCCTTTCTGCCTCCGAGTCTGGGTGAGAGAAAAACACAGGGGGCAGATTTACAAGCCCCTTACGCCACTTTTGCGTCACCGTTGCGTCACTTTTGTGACGCAGCGGCGGCGCAAATCATGCGCCATGCTGCGGGGATTTACAACGTGACGCATCTAGGAGATGCGTCACGTTGTAAAGCCCTGCGCCACATGAAACCTGCGTCAGGTTTCATGTGGGAGTGCCGGCGCAGGGGGCGTTCCTGCGCAAGAAGCCCCGTAAAAGTGACGCCGTGAAATCTACAAGATTTCACGGAGTCACTTTACGTTCCTGCTGCGTCAAATCCTTACGCCTGCTTCAAGCAGGCGTAAGGAGTGACGCAGCATGTTAGGTATAGGGCACCCCTGAGCAGTACTGGAGTTACTTCGCACTTGCAACACGACTCCAGTACTGCGCCACCGTTCCGCCGACAGATGAGTCACGCATCTGTTTATCCTTGCGCCATGATGCGCCACATTGTAAATGCGGCGCATCTGTGGTGGCGCAAGGGTAAACTTGCGTCACGCATCTTCCCTGGCGCATCCCTGCTGATTTGCAGGGATGCGCCAGGGAACGTAAATCTGCCCCAGGGTGTTCTATTGATTGGTTTAGGTGGAATTGCAAAACCACCCTAGGAAGGAATTTTGGATTGGTGCGGACAAATTGTATCTATGCACCTGAAAGAAAGGTTCTTCTAAGGTTAGTGCCTGAAGCTTGCTAACACGCCATAAGGAAGTGTAATATCGACTAGAAAAGCCACTTTACAAGAAAGGAACTGGAGTGAACAAAAGTGGAGAGGCTCAAAAGGTGGATCCATACATCTAGTGAGAATGATATTGAGGTTCCATGATGGTGCTGTGGGGGGAAGGGGTCGGAGACAGGGCCTGGGAGGGATTACCCTTTTGAGGGGTTTTGATAACTGGAATTTTAAAAAGAGACATATGTGGTCTATTTTTGTAGGTGAGCAGAACAGCAGGAAGGTGGAGCCTGATAGAAGTAAATGCCAGTCGACAATTCTGCAGATGTAGCAGACGATGTCCTGTATAGTTGGTGTGAGCAGGTCAATTTGTTTTGAGTGGCAATAGCGGACAAAATGTTTCCATTTGGCCGGATAGCATGCAAGTGTAGTGGGCCTACGTGCTTCTTTGAAAATGGCCATACATTCAGGTGGTAGTTTAAGATATCTGAATTCTAGGACTTCAGATCGCAAGGTTGAGTGACTTGGGGCATTAGTGGTGTATTTGTCCATGGTTCTGCATAAAATGGTCCGGCCTGATTGGGAGTTTCTCGCGAGGAACTACCAATAGTTCCAGAAATGTTGTGAACCAAGATTGGCAAGCCCAAATGGATGCTAACAGAATGAGGGTGAGGGATGTTTGCCTTAACCCCCGAACCAGAAATGGAAGCAGGGGGAAGAGGAGGAAAAGCGTAGGCAAATATCACTGACCAGTTCCTCCATAGTGCAGTGACTGTGGGTATTTGGATGTGAAGTTTGGGCATTTTGCGTTTTCTGCGGTTGCAAATAGGTCTATTTGGGGAAAGCCCCACCTCTGGAAGCATTGGTGGAGTACTTGCGGGTAAGTTCTGACCCGTAGACTTGTTGTCTCGTCCTGCTGAGAAGGTCGGCAAAGTTGTTGTCCATTACCAGGCGGTGCACTGCTAGTAGGTGTATTTTGTGACAGAGTTCACCTCCAAATTTGTCAGGTGAGCAGAGAGAGCTTTGAAGGCTGAGTTCCCCTTATATCTGTAGATAAAACATGGCCATGGTGTTGTTCGTGCGAACAAGGACAATTTTTCCCACTAGGTGGGGAAGAAATTATTTCAATGCTAGTTGAACTGCTAGGAGTTCTAAGTAACAGATACGAAGACCCTGGTGTTTAGGTTCCCAGTGGTCTTGGACGGGCCCATCCGATGAGTGAAGTGTGTGTTGTGATGGTCTCCTGAAGAATTGGGCAGAGAAAAGGTCGCCCCGGCAACAAGTTTTTGGTGTTCCACCACAGGAGAGAGTGACAAGTTTGGCGGCTGACCAACACTAGATCTTCCCAATAACCCTTCGCTGGAGATCATTGTTGCGCTAGACAGTCCTGCAACGGACTCATGTTTAGTTGTGCACAAGGCACTATTGCAATGCAGGAGGCCATCAAGCCTTGAAGGCATGTAACTGTCCTGGCTGTAACCTGGCAGTCTGGTTGAATCTGTGGAAGGAGTGTCTGAAAAGACTGTATTCTTCCAACATTGGGATAGACCAACCCTCTTTCTGAGTTAAGAATTGCTCCTAAGTATGGTTGAATTTGTTGTAGTTAGAGGTGGGATTTTGAGATATTGATTGTGAATCCCAATCTGTGTAGATGTAAAGTGATATGAGAGTGTTCGCTGCTTAACTGGCGGGTGGAACTCTTGATGAGCCAGCCGTCTAGGTAAGTGAAGATGTGAAGACTACGAAAGACATGCTTTCGTAGGTGTGCGGCTACCATGGAAGGCACTTTGTGAACACTTGGGGAGCTGTAGTGACTCCAAAGAGAAGTACTTTGACCTGATAGTGTTCATCATTGACCACAAACCTGAGGTAATGCTGTTCTGTTGGGTGTATAGGTATGTGAAAGTACGCATCATTCAGGTCGAGTGTGGTCATAAAGTTGCCCTGCTGTAGAAAAGGTATGACATCTTGGAGGGTGACAATATGGAAATGTTCTGAGCATATGTAGGTGTTTAGGGTCTTTAGGTCGAGAATGGGCCTGAGAGCCAACTTTTTTGGGTATAAGAAAATACCGAGAGTACACTCCTCCTAACCCCTCCCTGTTGTTGAGGTGGTACTACTTCGATGGCGCCTTTGAGAAGGAGGGACTGTATCTCTTCCGTGAGCAGTTTTATGTGCTCTGGTGAGAGCCTGTGTTTTCAATATTTATCTACCTCTTAGGCCCCAAAAAATGTTGTTCATCAAATGGGAGAACTAACAGGTTCTGCTGAACCTCAGGTCATGGGCACATCTTATAGTAGTGTTAGAAATTCATTTCCCCTCAGACACAAATTCATTCCCTCTCTTTCGGTGTTCTTCAGAGAGGTACTGAAGGAGTTCCTCCATTTCATCTCACGTGGCTCTGTCATATTTGCTAAAGAGACCTGAGGAATTGGCTAGTCACCAGTGGGAAGCAGACTGTGCCACGCTACATACTGCGCAGCTACTCTCTTCCCCGCAGCGTCTAACCTCGTACTCTTAGTCAGGCGCGCTTCTCCAATTTTTTGGGACTTACCTCTTTTCCTAGCTGTATGGACAACAAGAGAGTCTGGTGGTAGCGGACCTCGAATGTGAGGGGACTCCAAAGGGGAAGCCTTATATTTTTTTTCTACACGGGGAGTTGTGCACGGACAAGGTCCTGGAAAATAGCCTGTGTGTTGTGTGTTGCAACATACCTTTTAACATTAGAAGGTATTATGTAGTGCATGGTGTGGAGGAGAGGGGCTCAAATAAAAAATCCTCCTCTATAGGATCAGAATGGAGGGGAACATTGTGATAAGCTGCTGCTTTGGCAAGTAGCTCTCGATAAGCTGAGGAATCATCTGGGGGAATGGACAAGATGGGTACAGATCAGGGTCGGTGTCAGCTAGGGGTTCTGCATCGTAAGTGTCCCAGGGGTCTAATTGTGGTGAAACGGGTGTTGGTTCTTCACCCTCTAATTCCTTGTGGAATGGAAGTGGTGACCCCCTGTGGCATATATGAAAGAGGATCCCCATGTGAAGTGTGGGAAAGGTGGTTCCTGCATAGGCTGAGTTGGTGATGGAGGTACAGGTAATGGGCTGGTTGCCTTGTCTGCTTTCTTCCTAGATTTAGGAACTGGGGCTTCTTCCAATGCTTCCTGGAAAGAAAGCTGACTTTTTGGTGGATGTGTGGCAGCTTTCGCTGGTTTAACAATGATTTTCCTCATCTGAGGATGAATATCCAAATGTCTTTGATGGACATCGATCTCCGCTTGGAGCGGATGGAGGAGTAACTCAATAGTTTTGGTGCGGACTGTGGTGCCGATGTTGGTGCCAACGTTTCGCTTGATGTCGAGCCAAGCCGACGGACTTGCTATGTTTTTTTTGGCCCGAGGCTGGGCTTTGAAGCCAAAGTTGATGGTTGGTGCCCAAAGGCAGTGGTGGCCCACTGATATGTATGTGATGTTCTTGGGCCGTTGTGTGGACTTTCGAGGAGGCCTGCTCGGTTTGCAAGCTGTATTGAGGAGGGGGAGATTGTGCACTCATGCACTTCTGTACAGCTGGTAAGTCCTCAATTTCTAAGTCGGAGCTGTTGCTGTATTCTAGTGAGAACAGCTCTTCGTAGGCTGCAGACGCCTCGGCATGGTGCTCTGGAAGCTCTTCCGTGCCAAAGAGGTCCACCAGTTCTTCGCCGCCCATCCAGGACATCTCCAAGCGTCAGGCCCGACAGTCACAGAGGGTTGTTTTAGTTCCATTCAAGCTTGTTGTGCTCGGCCGAAAAGCAAAGATTACAGACCAGATGGAGGACGGTCCGTTAGTATTTGGAATGCATTGAAGACTATCTGAATGGCATTCATTCCATCAGCCTTACGACATTGCGTGGAACGATTCGAAGGCCCGAGAAACAAAGACTCTGAAGGGCGAGGCCAACGTTGGTCTGAATCCGATCCCAGAACTACCCGGCGGAGATGGAATACCAACAGCGGTCTCGAAACAGAGCACGGAAGCACAAGTCTGAACCCGATGGCAGAGAGAAAACAATTCATGATGGAGTCGATGCCCTTGCGCATTACCAGCAAGGAGGAGTCACCCAACCTCTTGACTCGACAGACCTTTTTGAAGAAAAACACCTTGCACACATCCGGGCACACAATAGATGGCGCAAGTATGCACAGCATGTGTATCTACAGCAGAGGTCTTTAATCTGTGGTGTGCAACCCCCATGGGTGCCGTGGAGTTATGCAAAGGGGTCACGCATTCCCCAGCCTTACTTCTGCCTGTAATCCAAAATGTTTTCTCTTCGCTTTGGTTTCAAATGGTGTTCTTCTCAGATTGGAGGACATCGTAAAAGAAGCCAATCAGTGTGGCAACGTCATGAATGACTGTCCTCCAATCAGAGAGACTGCAGCCCCTGGATATGAGGAAATGACCACGAACTGTGTGCATAAAGATGCATCCCTCGAATACTGGCTGTACTTCGTGGGAGTTCATCTTCGTGATGCTGCCTTTCATTCTGGCTGTTACTTTTCTTGGTCGGCGTCACTGCTTCTGTGTTTTCATCAGGGTCTCCTTCATCCTCATGACTGCCTCAGCGCTGGGAGCTCCTTGCTGTTTCCCCTCCTGGTTTATAAGGTAACGGAAGCTTTCTAGAAGTAGGTTAGCTTTCTCTTCGCCTCTTACCCCGCCTCATCCACCATGCCCCGACTTTTCACATCGCAGGCACACACACAAACACGCATGCACAAACACATACATGCCAACCCTCCTGATTCAGGCGGGAGACTACCAATTTCGCGCAAGGGTCACAGTGCTCTAAAGAAACGACTTAGCCTTTCTAGTTACGGAGATTGGAAAAACCTACAGAGAAAACAAGCATTGGCATAGCCAATAGGTCTCGCCTTTGGGATCTTATAAGTGTTTAGCCATGCAACAGTTGATGTTGTTGCACCAAGGATATTGTGCTGCATAACTAAATACTTATAAGGTCCCAAAGGCGAGACCTATTGGCTATGTCAATGCTTGTTTACTATTTAGTCATCCTTGTGTTTTTCAACTAGATCTTAGGGAGTAGGTCTGCCCATCTCCTGTTTTATCTGCTCCAGACTGCTAAAGGGTCATCAGACCATAGTAAATAAGTGGTATAGATATGAATCCTTGAATAAACAAGCACTGGAAATGCAATAGGATTACCATTTGCTTGAGTTACAGGTATTGGTGTTGTAAATGACATTTCTTTTACCTATGTGTTATGGAGTGTATGTATGTTGTGTGTAGTGGAATTATGTGGGTTGGATTGGAATTGTTAGTTGTGCAATTGAGTGGTGTGGAGTGGATTTGTGCAGTCGAATTATGTGTCATTGTGTGCAGTGGAAATATGTGGATAGTAATTATGTGGCGTTGAGTGTACTGGAATTATGTGGAGTGGGATTGTGTGTTATGTAGTGTAATGGTAATTTGTGCAGTGGTATGTAGTGGAGTTTAATTATGTGGTGTGCTCTTGAATTTTATGGCATGATGTGGAATTTTGTGGTGTGGATTGGATGTATGTGGAATGTTGTGTAATTGTGTTGTTTAGTTGACTTATGTGGTTTGGTTTCGAATTATGTGGTGTGGATTTGAAATGTGTGTAGTTGAATTGTGTGGTGTGGAACTGTGGGGATAATCAACACTAACTTGTCAAAAGCAGCACCCCACAGAAGCAATCAGCTTTTGGCAAAGTGCAAGACCTAGTAACAAATCTCACTCGCCCTGCTGCCCGACCTATTATTTAAATCAACAAAATGGGAACTCATGAGCCAAACCACTCGGCAATACTGCACCTAGCTATTTAACCATTTTACTACATCTTCATAGAGATTTGAAGGCATGATACCATAATTGTTAAGACAATCCATGTCACACACCACATCTTCAATGAGCTAGGGCTCAACCGACCAACATTTAGCATGTTATGGTTTTTATACCATATACAACAATATTAAAAGCAATAGTACAAGTCCCAGAATGTAACGTATTGTTAAAAGGCCAGCGCTGTCTGAACGTGTTGCATATAGCATGGACTGTTGTCAGTTAAAAATGGATGCCTTTGGTTGGCGAAGAAGCAATATGTCGGCATGTACATGTAATGTCTTGCCTGCCAGGGACCTATGAGTATGGGAGAAGCAGCTCCGATGCATGTCATGACTTGAGCACAGTTTAAAGATGCATGACAGCTGATGGTTCAGGAGTTGAAGGGGACTCATTTAAGGAGGTAGGTGAACTCACTCACCAGCTGCAGTATCCACATGACTGCATAATGCTCGGTACAACTGCACCAGTTATCTGCTGGCTTCAGCCTCGGCTCGTGGTACCAGTGGCATGCACAGCACACTTGGAAGCAGCTAAGCAGCCATTCAACTGACAGGGAATCGCTGCTGTGTAGGCGAACACTTAAATTGTCAGAATCACATGCTTGCGGTGTTTTGAGGCAGGACATTCACCGGAAGTTAATTACGAGCGGTTAGGGAACGCAAACAAAAATAAAGTACAATTCACCAATTTTAGTAGCAGGCCGCTACAGGAGACGAGACCAGAAGGGGGCTATGATGCTACAATCTGAATGCTTATGTTTATTTTTCACCCAAAAATGTTCCTTTTATTGCGCTGTGATGATTGCTCTGGCTGCTCCTACCATGTCCACGAGTGATCTTGTTCCTATGTACTAACGATGTAATGGAAGTACACAAATAAAACAGCACAGCCACTGGCTGCTAGGAGACGAAACTGGGAGGGGGGAGGGGGACAGACACGAGGTTTTGCGGAGACCCTGAAGTAGTTCCATGTTAATGAGTATGAGATTGCTCTTTTAGCTTTGGATGTTTAATGCACTTTGGGTCAATAGAGAGCAGCGGTGGAAGTGCATTAAAAAGTGTGGCAACTGTGATCCTGAGTACCATAGGGGTGGGATCAGTGATTGTGGGAAGGAGAGGGGAGGCGCATTTCGTTCAGGTAGCAGACTTCCTGGAGGCGGCACTCGTGGAGATACCAACACTTTGCCTTTTGGTGAAAGCTTTTGAATTGCTTTTATTTAAAGACGCGGCCACATTTGATAGCAAACATTTTACCGAAAATTCAAGTGGAAAAAAACAAAAAATAGAATGCAGAATTTTAAGAATGGAAAAAACGCTGACTCCTCTTCAGTTGTCTTGTTGTAAAATTTTAGCTAGCTCCAACATAGGTTATATTTGATGACGCAGGCTATTGTTAGTAACATTGATGCTGGTGGATGGTGAGTTTGGGTACACAAGCGGTCATATCAATCAGACATGACTAAGATCTGATGTAGCTCCCAAAAGCACTGAAGAGCAGCGTTCTTGCTTGTGCTTCTCTCTGCGCATCCCCATGAACCTTAACCATTTTAAAGAGAAAATTCTCATAAAAATGTCAACAATTTTAATTTAAGGCTGTTCCACAACAACCTTTACATTGATCATTAAAGATGTGAAACGGACATAAAGACTCTAAACATGCTCACAGCAAAGGGTGACTTGCTGGCTGCGGCTCGTACCTCACTCCATGTTTTGGTACTTTCGAGCTGATGACATAAGGCTGACTGGAGTGAAGCAGGGCGTTAAAGATTAACACTAAAAGCCTAAAAACTATACTATTCCAGCACCACTTATGGCTGAACCAAAAAGGTGAAAGCGAACGAGGAGTATCAAACTGGAAGCAGCAGCGGGAGGGTTTGGGAAGGCGGGGCTTTGGTGGACGTCAATGTCACAACTAGGCTGCGAAGCCCAGACCGGGAGGAGGGGCCAGAGTGCGCTGTTTTCAAGGCTCAAGATATTGAGTGGAACTTGCCTGCATTTCTGCAAAACACTTGCCTCTATTACAACAATTTGCATCCATTCTATTGATTGTAAATAGAGCGGAGGGTTGTTTACCTGAAGCAGCATGCTGGAGGACCCGGGGAGGCGGGGCTTTGGCGGGACGCAAATTCCTCAACTAGGCTGCGGAGCACGGACCGGGAGGAGGGGCCAGCGTGCTTTGCTTGACGAGAAGAAAATAAATGTGAGCCAAAACTATCCCAAATATCTAAATGGCAGCTTCCTGTTTGCTGTGTGAAAATAACAGCTGCTACATCCATAAAAAGACAGAAGTGGATGCCTGCTTGTGCCCCGGGGGAACTGCAGGGTGCGTGCTGGTTCGGAGCTATGAGCGAAGCGGCATTTTATCGCCGCCAACGAGGGAGCCCGAAGCGGTGCGCGTGAAGGCGATGCCAAGGACAACAATGGAGGAGCGGGGGCGAGCGCGGCAGCCTGCTCAGCTGACCAGACGCTCGTGCGTCATGGCCTTTTGCCGGCATGTGTTTACAATTATCGCGCCCGCGTCTGGGCACGATAATTGGAAACACATGTTTGCCGCGCGTACCCATCTCAAAAAGGCCAGCCACGACGCACGAGCGTTTCTTGGACTGCTTTGAAAACTCACTTACAATAAGTCTTCGCCTCTAAGCAGCGCTTGCGCGCTACTCGAGGCTCGACCTAAAAAGTACGAGCACAGAAAACGTGCACCTTTGAAAATGTGTCACTTTCATCTCTCGAGCTGCTTAATTGACTTGTCATGTTAAACCTGATTTATTTCGGACTTTGTTTTTATCCCGAGCATTACCATTATGAAGCTCTCCTTATATTTGAGATTAATGCTTCATAGCAGCGAAGTGGTTTGCAGGACTGCGTTCATTTTGAGTGCTACTGTAATCAATTTCAGATACAGCGTAATCCACAATGGGCCGGCCTACATCGCACTCTGCCTTATTACGTAGAATTAACGTGCAGTGATGGATAGACCTCCGCCCGTCCTGACAAGGCATCTGTTCTGAGCTCTGTCATGAGCCAGTTTGCCAAGTGTTGCTCTGCATACGCTCTGATAATGCTCTATCATCTCCTGGCACGAGAAGCAGAGGGTGCTGCAATCATGGTCGGTCTGTTTACTGCACAGTTCGCAGTAGGGATGTCCTCTTCATTCCCCATTTATTTGCTTGCAGATGGTAAATAAAATCATCTATTCCAGTTGCCCCTTTACCCTATTGATTCGCACTATTCATGCCATTGCAGCCGGGGACGTTTCTCCCCCTTATTGAAGTTGAAATGTTGGCATGTATAAAACACACATTCTTATTTGGTTACCTGATCGATTATTCATTTAAAGAACTGGGCTAATATAACTATGCATAAAATTGTATGCATTTATTTTTAACTTAGCATTTATGCCCTTGTTTACTTCAAATAACGGTCGGGGATCATTACGGCTGCTCTAGAACATATTTGAAATGCTTTCTCAAAGGTGTAGCTTCCATTGGTTCAGCAGGTGCAGTGGCACAGGTCCCATAGCCTGTGGGATCCACTGAACCCGGATTATTGCTGTATTTCTCAGGTTGAACAGCGGCCAGGGTGCCCATTTGCTTCCTTGCACTATGGTCCCTGAGCGGCTATTTCAGCTGGATTGCTGGTGCATCTTCCCCCTCCATGTTTCTCCCTCCTTCACATCACAGTGGTTAGGGTTGGCTTCACTAATAAGAATTTATTTCCACCCAAACACACCCTTGTTAGCATGTTTACATGCAACTCTTTGTTGTCACTTCATGGCTCGCTGTGCTACATTAGGATTTTAACTTATGAATTGCAAGTAAAACAAGCATTGGAAATGCAATAGGTCTCGCATTTTTTTAAGTTAGAGCTATTGGCATTGTAAATGGCAATGTCCGTTACCTACTAAGGGAGGATGGAGGGAGCAGTTTGTGTCAGAGTGCCAAAATGCTCTGTTGGGGAGTGACTGGCCAAAAGTAAACCAAACAAGCAGCGACTTTTAAAATTATGTGTTTAGCCAGAACCTTTGGCTATGTTGT
This sequence comes from Calotriton arnoldi, assembly GCA_963921515.1. NCBI lineage: Eukaryota > Metazoa > Chordata > Amphibia > Caudata > Salamandridae > Calotriton > Calotriton arnoldi. The sequence goes on from CAWUFW010001043.1 coordinate 2,456,289, forward strand.
AGAGCATTGTGGCTGCTGTGCATTATGTTGAAAAGTTATAATAAAAAGTGTTAAGCATTCTTGTTACCTTTATATAAACGAAGACGACATTATATACAACTGAAAAACCTGATTAAAAAAAGATTTTAACATAAAAAATGTCTTCTAGTTTTTTGTACTTACACTGCTGGCAACTTCTTCCTGCCTGTTCTCATGCTTGTTTGTTATAAAAAAAATTGTTATGGGGGAGCGGGACATAAATAACTGGGGAGTGGAGGTTGGAAAACAGTAATTTAATTAGAACACAAGCAGCGGACGGACACTAAGGGAGAATCAACAGATGCCAGATTCCAAGGCCAGATTGACGTGATGCTTAGGTGGTGCGCTGATGCAAAATGGTGGTGGTGAATGATGTTTGGTGCTCAGGTGGTGACACTATATGGTGTGGACTGGAGGTACGTTGTGGATTGTGGAGTTGAAATATGTTGTTTGGTGTGTAATTATGCGGTGTGTATTGGAAATGTGTGGAGTTGAATTGTGTGGCCTGGAACTGTGGTGTTGAGTGAAATTATGCTTAGTGAAATTGTGTCATGGTGTGGAGTGCATTTATGTTGATTGGTGGTATGTGGTATAGAGTGCATTTATGTGGCATGTATTTATGTTGCATTGAGTACAGTGCAATTATGTGGCGTGTAATTATGTGGCACTGAGTGGTAATATGTGGAGTGTATTTATGTTGTATTGAGTAGAGTGCAATTATGTGGCTTGTAATTATGTGGTACTGAGTGGTATGTGGGGTGTATTTGTTGCATTGAGTAGTGTAATTATGTGGCGTGTAACTATGCCACATTGAGTGGTATTATGTGGAGTGCATTTATGTTGCATTGAGTGCAGTGAAAAACCTGATTAAAAAAAGATTTTAAAATAAAAAATGTCTTCTAGTTTTTTTGTACTTGCACTGCTGGCAACTTCTTCCTGCCTGTTCTCATGCTTGTTTGTTATAATTTTTTTTGTTATGGGGGAGCGGGACATAAATAACTGGGGAGTGGAGTTTGGAAAACAGTAATTTAATTAGAATCTCAAGCTTAACGGAGATAAGACAGAGTTAATGATCCTTGGCAGTCACACTATAATTTCTCCATCATTGAAATGGCCCAATTGTTTGGGCTCACCTCCAAACCCCAAAGAAAGGATCAAAAGCTTAGGAGTTTGGCTAGACAGGTCATTAAAGTTGGACCACCAAGCAGTACAAGTAGCAGCTACTTGCTATGGCATTATCAGGCAAATGCGGAAACTTTTGCCACTGCTTCCTGTAACTGCGCGCAGGATCATGGTACAAGCACTGGTGTTGTCCCGGTTGGACTACTGTAACTCTCTCTACCTGGGTACCCCGAAGACCACTACTAGGAAACTGCAGGTCGTGCAGAATTGCGCAGCTAGGCTGCTACACAATATCCCCAGAGCACAGTCAGCTAAACCGGCGATGAGAGCACTGCACTGGCTACCAATCAAAGAACGCATAATGTTCAAATCACTATGCATAGCGCATAAAACCCTATGGGGTACGGGTCCAAAAATCAATCTCGTTCTGATGACATTTCATCGCCCTTCTCGCAATCTGAGATCGGCTAATTTATTCCAGGAAACAATACCTAAAGTCCAGAGAGCACGAGCCGGAGGCCGTTCCTTCTCATACAATGCGACAAGTCTATGGAACACGCTCCCGATCCAGCTCCGACCAATGACCCATCATCTCTCATTTAGGAAACATCTAAAAACATGGCTCTTCCAGAACCTGCCTTGAGACTGTACTCTGCCATTGGTTGCAACAGCGCTGGGATGCCTAAGGGTAGCCATGCGCTCTACCAAGAATGAATAATAATCAATTTCAGACATTTGTATTGATTCTAATACCATTGTACTGCTATCTCAACTGTATTGTTTCAAATTACAGTTTTAAGCCTAACTTTATAAAACACAAAGTACCACTAAAAATTTAAATGGAAATCATATCAAGCAACACAAAATACCTGCACCAAATTCCAAAATAAAGATTCATTCCATATTTCCGACCTGCCTTACATACATAAGATATTGTATACCATATAAATCTTGTACTAACTAGCCTGCAACGTTGGACAGGTGTGTATGAATGTTCACTTTTTAAATTTGCTGCATGCATTTCGTGTAGCGTATGCATTGTTTTAATGGTAATTTAGGGTTTACAACAACTGTAAAGCTGAAACAAAGTTAAGTTTGAGATTGGATCGGACGGCACGGAACTGTCAGCACTCACTGCCTCCCTCTGAGGCGAGCCCACTCGTTCCTCTTCAATGTAGGGATAGTCTGTCGCACTAGCAAGACTGTCTCTCACCCACACATCCAAGACTCTCTTCACTACCCACTAACGACAATTTTCTTAAATCCTTCTCAAACACTGCTCGCCCACTGTTCTAAAAATCTCTGGCTTTCACTAATATAAGGCATCGATCTACCTACCAACACAACAGCGATATCCTCTCTCATCTGTTCTTAAAGGACGCCTTCCCCTACAAACAACTTCCCCCACCCCCAAACACTCTCTGGTTCCACAAACATGTCTTTCCACACGCCAAAACTACCCCACTCAACCCCAAATGGTCTCTTCCAACCGATCAGCCACATCCTTCCTCCCTTTTCTGAAGCCAGTTTCTAGGACTTCCCATCGCACGGTGATTTTATTTCCTCTTCCAAAGATAATTTCCCTGTGGTGTGTTGATTCCTTGCAGTGAGACAGACTCCCCCCCCCCCCCCACAGGTGTCCCTTGCCTCAGGCTCCCATGCACTGCGCACAAGAGGCTAGAGGAAGAGGTCGCTGCGGTGGAAGCAACTGAGGCTGCACGCAATGGACAAACCAGGTAGGAATGCAGAAAGCACATCCTCCAGCCTGCTTTGGTGTCATCCTGAAAATACACAAGTGTAGGGCTCATGGGGTAAAACCAATGGCAATTGGAACCTGCGCTCAGTCTGCAGAGGAACAAAATAAGCTTGCCCAGACAAAACCTAGGGTTTACAATCACCTAGACAGAGGACTTTGAGGCTATGAAGAACCTGGAACCTGCAGCTCAGCCTCAACCAGCAAAATGACACAGTTCCCAACATGAGTATACTCATAAGTGTACTCAGGATTTTTTTTGTGGCCAGCAAACACAGAGACAAAGAACTATTAAGTCAAAGAAGCTACGCTCATTTGTTCCCATACCACTTGGGCAATCCCAAGACAAACATAAGCAAAGGGAGTTCGCAGTCCAGACTTCCCTATTTTACACGTGCCTGGACTTAGGACTGACACATTACTCTCAGACCCCAGTAGAGGTGCCTGCACTTCACTGGAAGCATATTAGTTTAAACTATAGCAGCCTCGAGTGCCAAAGGTCACCAGTGTGCCCTGAAACGGTATAAAACATGGCAGTGTCTTGCCAACATCGTGGCAAGTACCCCATCACGATCAGGGGCAACGAATATATCATTGATAATGTAAACAAAATTCATAGAAAATACATCTAGAATAACTCATTGGGGGCTTAAAAGGATGCCATGAACGTTTTATACATCACTGTGCAGGAAAACGATTACACATAATCGGTCACAACGAACTAATTTAAAACATATAGGGCACATCAAACCAGTGGCAAAGCAAAACTGAAATGTGAAAATTATGGAAATCGCTAATCTCACAACGTTTCCTCAGTGTCGTTTCTTTCAAAACTTGGAAATAATTCAGCCAAAAACGCACTAGGGTTGTTAAAACTGGGCAAGCTATGACGAAAGACAATTACAATAAGATGACCTAATATATGATTTCTTGCACATGCGCTATCATTATACCTGCCCTCTGACTAAAAATTGCAGATCCTTAACTTGTTGCATACACAACAAACTAACCCACCTCTAGACACTCACAATAAGTGAAGGAATTTGAAAAAAGCTACACTTGCACAGAATCACATGATTCAATCAAATGGGAACATCAAGATTCAAACAATGCCTACCTGATGCTGAATCTACAACTTAGCCACATACCTGCTTCATCTCGGACTCTTACTCCTTTCCCTGGTAAACATGTCCACTGAGATAAAGCGAACGTGGGAATCGAAACCTGTGGTGCGCGCGCACCATAAAGGAGCAGGGGGAGGGAGCGCGGCAGCGAGACGAACGCGCGCTGCTGCGCGTGCTGGCCACCGACGGGAATGGGAGGAGCAAAGGCGGGACATGCGCCCGCCTTTGCCCAATCGCGTGCCGTTTAAAAAAAAAAAAAAAAAAAACACGCTACAGCCAATGTGGGCTTCGGAAAGCAAAACCACACGCACGAGCGTGTGGGTAGCTTTCTGAAGCCCTTTCTAGAGGTCTCGCGCTGCGCGAGCAGTGCTGCGCACTGCAACGCTAGGCGCGAGACCTAAAAAAGGATCTCTGTGACAAAACCCATAACTCACTGAGCTATCTACATGAAATACAATTCTGTGATCTGCATGGTACTCATGTTTTGTAGCAGGTGCATTAACCCTCTGTGCTACTTTGTGGTGAGTCAAAACTGACTAGACAAAAATCCATCACTCTCCAGCAGGTACATTTATCACCAGAGTTATCCTGGCATTTTTATTGCTGCCTGGATATTACTGGGAACCCAACGAACTCAGCAGCAGGTACTTTTAATCCTGTAAAAATGTCAAAATACAGCACCCCTCGAGGTTGGCGCCAGGTGCTGCGGCGCCCTAAAGAAGGCCCTGATTGAGAGGCACCTTGTTTAAAGCACTTCACTTGTTGCCACAGGCTAAAAATAGCATGTTTACTACCCAATGGATACCTGAATCTGCTTGATGAACTGGATTGTTGTATGCATTTCTGTGCCCTATATGACGCTATACAACTTTGTTCAGTTGAAGCCATTCTATGTGAAACTTCTTTATTGTAGCATGGGGCATCCCACTGGAGACTTCCGCAGTTCTGCAAATCTGTCAGTAGGCCCACCACAGGTGGATACAATTGTCGCACAATGACTTGCATTAGTATTTTAATTTGTCTCTTTTGTTCCTGAGAAAGATGGAATGCTAAGTTGGCCATGCAAGGATTTTAAAAAAAATCTCATTACCATGTCATCCACCCATGTTACCTATTGCTACAAAAGTGTGTGCGCTCAAAAAAAGGGGAACCTTGGTAATGGCTCACATGGCCTGCTTTCGTAAGGAAGCCAAGACCAGCTGCAATTTCTGTTTAACACTTATGGAATGGACCTAATGTGATATTTGTCTTATAGGCATCCCAAATAAGAAGATATTTCTAAGACATTTAGAAAATTGCAAAGAGATAAAAAAAAAAAGACAGCTATTCAACATGCAGCAGCAAGTGTGTGGAATTCATGAATATTGAACTGGGGAATTTTGTATCATAGGTCAACCACACATCAGACAAGGACTGTTTCCTGTTGCCAAAAGATAGTAATGCCTCAAACGAAAGGCTGAAACAGATTGTGAGAGAATAGCTGCAAAAATAAGGAAGTTTGATGCCTCCTACTTGGACTTTGGTTTCACCTGCGTAACCGTAACTGGAGAACTTAGGCCACAGTGTTTGGTTTGTGGCATGACCATGGCTAACGAAAGCCTCAAACCAAACAAAGTAAAGAGCCACTTTGAAGCTAAACATGAGTCACTGGCAGGAAAGAACAGATTGTTCAGCCAGAAAGCTGGAAGACATCTTCCACTAGAAAGACAGTGAAAAATGTGGCCTCCATGCCAACAAACGCTTTGAAAGCATCTTACCAAGTGGCATACCATATAGCCAAAAACAAAAAGCCTTTTACAGATGGAGAAAAGGTGATTCTCCCAGCAAATTCGACATGGCCAGGAAAAAATTGGTGAAAAAGTGGCAGAGAAGTTAAAAATGGTTCCCCTCTCAGACACAATTTGCCACCGCATCTCTGACATGTCAGAGAATATCTACAGACAACTCGTAGCATGCTTGAAATGGAGTTTGCTTTGCAATTGGATGAAGCTACTGACATCAAAGGAAGCCAGTTTGATTGCTTATGTCCGATACTGCCACAAAACTGTATTATTGGAAGATTTTTTATTCTGTAAACCAATAAAGGGGCAGGGCAGGCAACAGCATCATCCCTGTTTGATATTCTCAATGACTTCATATGCTCCAATGGCTTAGAATGGGACAACTGTGTTGGGATCTGCACAGATGGTGTCCTTCCATGTGTGGTACAAGGGCAGGCTTAAATGCCAAAGTGTTGAAAACGGCTCCACATATTCTATGGACCCACTGTATGATACACCGGGAAGCCCTTGCTGTCCGATACATGGATGGAGAACTTGGGGATGTACTGAATTCTGCAGAGAAAATTGTTAATTTCATCAAGGCTCCCCCCACTAGAGCTCGTCTGTTTGCAATTTTATGTGCAGAAATGGAAGCTCAACATGATGGCTTGCTTTTCCATACAGACGTCCGGTGGTTATCCTGAGGCAAGGTGCTGAATCGAATTTTTTAATTGATAAATGAAGTATGAACATTTCTTCTGAATTTGGACCCCTAGAAAGCAGAACAGCTGTTTAATCACGGGGGCTTGTGCTTTTAGCAAATCTAGCAGACATTTTTGATAAATTAAATTCCTTGAATCGGTCTTTTATCGGAGCTGAAAGTACATCTTTTACCATGGATATAAAAAAAAAAACCTCTACCTTCAAGAAGAAGCTGGAGTTGTGGAGAAGACAAATTCAAGGTGGTACTGCTGAGGCTTCCCCATATTTAGCAGAAGCTCTTGAAGACACAGTTTATGACCATGAATGTGCTGTTGAGGTCAAAAAAATTATTTGACTTCCCTCAAGGACAGTTTAGAAAAGTACTTTCCAGAGGACAATCAGCAGGTCAACGACGGAGTCTTTAAACCTTTTCTAGTGGATGCAGGTACTCATCTTCCAGTGCACCCTCAGGAAGAACTAATTGAGCTCCAGAGTGACCGCACACTGCAAATGCAATTTAGCAAAATCTCACTGGGGGAATTTTGGCTGAAAATGTCTGAAGAATATTCAGGTTTGTCAAAAATTGCAGTCAAGAATCTTCTACCTTTTAGCTCATCATATTTATGTGAGATTGAGTTCTCAGCATTGGCAGTATTAAAGACGGAGTACCGTTCAAGACGTGAAGTTGAGCACAACCCAAGGATGGCAGTAGCAAGAATATTTCCACAGATTGTCTCTCTGAAGAAAAGCAGGCACACCCATCACATTAGTTCAGAAAGGTGTTATCATCTTGATAAGTTTTGTCAAATTATGTTTTGTTTGTGAAAAAAAGTAGCATTGTGCATTTTCTGGCTATTCTTTTTGGAGACTTCATTTGAATTGTGCAATAAGCCTCTGACAGCTAACCGCAGTCACAAACAAACCTTGGGTTTGCTAAACGATGTTTAATATAATTCCCCAGCATAAAAATGATTTGCAGTGAGAACTGGGGGGGGGTAATGGTTGCCGATGATGCAGGGTGCCAACTTCTAGAAATGTTTATGAGAAGGGGGTCCTTACCCCTAAATAATTTTGACAGGGGGGTCTCAGCATCAAAAAGTTTGAAGACTTCTGATCTACAGCCACACATGCCTCGAACCTCCAATTTCTTTTACGCCTCGAGGAAACAACAATCATGTGAGCATGCTTAGGCTTGGTACGAGTAAAGGTATTGAGACCCTGAGAGGGGTTCTCTGATCTGGAGGGGCGTACCAAGGGTGCCTTCTCTTCTGCTTGGGACTACTCTCCCTAAACTAGTTTCAAGATACTTGGTGGTGATGGCAGCATAATGTTTTAAGTCAACAGTGCCAGGTAGGACCCTTTCTTCCTGCCAACAAGTGAGTAGCCTAGTAACCTTGCTTTGTAAAATTCAACTGAAATGCTATTACCGGGTCACCGCCCTGACCTCCTGTGTGCGTAGTATGAGTGCTCTGAGAGCAAATGATTACTGTTAACATGAAGGTGTATAACAGATAAGTTGTATGAGACCACTGGGCGCCATATTTGATTGCTCATAATAAAGCATATATCAAGAGAGGTTGGGTCACAGCCCCCTGTACCCCCCCATGGACTAGTGAAGGGTATTGCTGGCATTACTTAAGTATTTGAGATTCACTAGACAGAGGTGTTAAAGTATGGAGACTGCTGTGTTTAGTAATGGGGAAATGTGGTTGGCAGTGGTCTGCTTCATTATTCCTTCCTGAGCACTCCCATTAGATTAGATGAATGGTGTCGGACGATAGAGATGGCAGTCTTTGTAATGCAGAATGAACCATTCTCTTAGGGCCTGCCTTTTGTCTCTCCCAGAGGTGCAACTTCCAAAAGGTGGATGACTGCCAGGGCCAAAATCTTAACTCTTGATGCTGTTCTTGTTTTGGGTGCTCCACTGGGAGACACCCTTCATCACACCGTGGTGTAGAATGATGACCTGAGAACAGAAACTGTGTAGGTCTGCTGTGGAGGAACACGCTATCTGAGCGAACCGGTTCCAGATCAATGACAGTCTAATCAACATTTCCTGTATGGACCCTCACTATTAGAATGGTACTGAAACACTAAACTAAGAAGTGTCAGAAAATTCTTCTGATCCAGAGATAGTGTTGCTGACAGTCTCCCATAGGTGATGGGACATCACCTGGAAGTCTGCATCTAAAACTGGAGTAGAGCTGTGGGTCTACCTTAGTACCGAGCCTGGACAGCTGAAACACAGAAGTAGAGAGCACTTCTGTAGAAGAAAGGCTGTCTAGAGGCGAAGCACAGCTGTGGTGCCCAGGGACAGCACACTGCCCAGGACATCACCAGAACCAACTTGAGTGCTGGAGAAAGTTTCCCCGCAGCTCCCAAATCGCAACCGGCTTTACTGCACTGTAGAGATGCAAGATAGTATGATGGTTGCCTGTAGCAGTCCTGAAAAGGGGGACATCGAAGAAGCTGACTGGAGTGCTAGAGTTTTGGGAGAGGAACGTCCCCTGCATGGCAAACAGGCTTGACCCCCAACCCTACCTACTGCATGAATCTATCCTTTTTGCCTTGGTTTCATGCTAATATAGAGTGTGCACAGAGACCTGGGCTTATCTTCCTAAGAGAGGCCCTGGACTTCTCCTGTGACCTGAAATGACGCACCAAGCAGACTCATTTCAGACAGCACTACTATCCCTGTCATTGGGGTTAGCGTATAGAGTGATGGTGGTGGCATACCGTGTTTTAAGGCTATGTAGGGTGACCACGTATTTTTTATCTGATCTACTCATGTACAGTTCCCCTTCTATGCATATGCCATTTCACTTGCGCTTACATCTGAAGTGCGTGGTTAGCGCGTTGGACTGTGTGGCCTGTATGGTACATGCTTGGCGTGAATGAGCCACAGTAAAGGAGACCAATGGATGCCTCTGGCCTAGCCTTGTACGAGATGAAGGGTGAGGGCTGGGCTCGAAACACTGGAAGTGTACTGCTCACATTCTTGTAGCTAGATGTAGAAGACAGAGCCACTGAAGTGAGTAGCGCCCTAGCTCCTACAGATATTCTATGAAGCCTTTTGGTTAGCAAGCAGCTGCTCATTATTCTTGAACACTGCCATTTGGTGGATTGTAGGGTGAGGGGTGGAATTGCAGACTCTGTTGTGAAAGGTGAGGAAGCCTTTAGCTAAGGTCAGCCCTTTTATTGTGTCCTAATTACCTCTTTACTTGGGCTGAAGACAGCCAGTTAGAGAAACCTCTTTTCTTTGTACTTCTGTTGTGGGTGCTCCAGGATGGGGACGACCCTGCTGTGAGAAGAATCACTCTACATAAGGGCTGTGTCTGGAGAACAGCCTGAAAGAGATACTTGAAAGAAGAACCACCTCAAACCAGTTCTACAGTTTGAGACAGTGGATCTACATCTTCCGTTTGCCAGTTGTGTACAACACAGGATTCCAACTAACCCACATTGTTCTATTTCAAAGTTCTCTATGACCAAAGAAGGGAGTGCTGAAAAGATTATTGAGAGAGCCGCTGTGCACCTAGGCCTGGTATCTGCTGACAGCCAACTTCCCAGAGATATGGGGATATCATCTGAAGCGTAAATCACTTGCTAGAGAAGCTTGTCCTTATGGTCCTTGGGCAGGCAGAGGTAGCACAAGTTGTGTGGATCGCGTTGTGCGAATTTGTGGTGACACTTGGGGCAGAATTTGAAAGGGGCATTTTCCATGGCCCCTACCTCGCCATTTGTCGAACTCCGTGCGTAGTAGAGGTGTTCGATGTTGGCGATGTCGTCCACGGAGGTCAGCAGTGTTCTCCGGTGTCGTAGTCTATGTCCGATGTAGGATTTTAATCAAATTCTCGAGATTTTTTCAGGGATTTCCTGCAATTCGTCGGGGCGTCCCATTTTGCTTTCAGACCCAACGGCGGAAAAAAGAATCTAAAGATGGCTACTACGCACAACAACCTCCGGGGTGCCGTCCGACGTCACGGACGGACCAAGCACCAAATGGTGGTCGCCGACCCCCCCCCCCAAAAAAAACACAGACTATTCCAGACCCAACCACTAGATGGCGGAATGATGCACAGCATGTGAATCTAGAAAAGTATTCATGCTGCAAAAACTTGGTACCTGTACTGTAGTGTCTAGGAACCTGCCTGAGTGCCTGCTGAGAAATGGAAAGAGCCTGCCAATCTGGCAAGAGGTGAGACTGTTCAGGAAGAGGTGAAGTCCAGTGCGTCACCTGTGGCTGTGTGGTGCCCAAAAGAGGCAGATTTCGAGAGTGATCTGGGAGGACCTAGGTGGGAGGACCCCTCTAGAATTCCTGCAGCGGGAAACACGAGTACCATGACATGATTGCTGAAACCTAGCCAAGGCTGTGACTGCAAGTCAGTGCAGGGCTGCATCTGCTGAATCCATGCCTGGCCCATGTGGGACTACATCTGCTGAATTCCTGATAGGCCAGCATGGGTGTGCATCTGCTAAATTCCTGATGGCCAATGTGGGGCCTCATCTGACAAAACGGTGACCCGCATGTGAAGGTTGCAACTACCCTAGAGTTTAAGGCCCTGTTGGGTGCAACACCTGTGGTCCAACAGGCCATGACGTGGGCTGCAACTACTGCCTGTGAGGACCCCCAGGGGACCACACTTACCAACAGTCTGGACTGAACTATAACATCTCGGACTGCAGACTTTCAAGTTATTGTGAAGAAGCCAAGAAAATGCACTGCAGAACGTGGCTCTGCGCTCCGGTCAAAAATACTCCACAAAAGCCAGCTAACGCGCTGCTGTTCTTGTGAATGTGTGGGCAAGTCTTCTGAGCACAGAGTGGTCTGAAAGTGACCCACAGAGGATAGACTCATCCCGGAAATGAGCGCACATATGCATTGGGGGAGAAGGGGACTGAACTGACGCGGTTGCGCTTTATTCGTGCTACTCCTGTTTACCTCTAGAGATTTGTGGGTGGGACGGACCCAGAATTGGGGAAGAGAACCTGGGGACAAAGAGGGAGCAGGATGGGCACAACACCTGCCTACGTAACACCTAGAGACGCTAACTTTTTAAATTATTGTAGTGTAGTACTGAATGCAACAACTTAGAGATTAAAGTACTTACTTTCTTGCATAGAGAAGCACTGGGCTGGACATTCACTTTATTGGGTCTATAAATTTGTTGAGCTCTGAGCTCTAGCACCACGACATTACCTCCCTAAGAAGTTAGTGAATGGTCATCCTTGCTACCCTGAGTGTCAAGTGCGAAAAAGGTTGTTCTTGGCCCAGCTTGCACAGCCATGGTAGGATGGGCCCAGGACAGAGGCAAATGACTTCAACCCCATGGTTGAGGTCCTGTAAACCCTCCTTTCCTCAAGGGCCCCCACATCTGACTGTTTTCCTCCTGGCATCTTGAGTACGGCGCCAATGAAAAGCAGGAGTGTGCGCCAGTTACCCAAGGGCATCCACAATGGGAAAGACTTCTTTTAAGAGTAGCTCCGAGTGCTGGAGTGGGTCTCCATGTGCCCTACTACTGACTGGTGTGCTGTGCTGACAAAGACAAACTTGACTGTAGTCCGCGGGCTCCCTGTGCTGTGCCTGAGGATTGGTGACCAGTGCAAACAGTGCCCATGACTTTTGTTGCACGCTGCACCAGGATAGTTGTGGCCCTGCCAAACAGGCCCTCCTTACACCTCTGTAGGCCCAGAAAGCACACGCACTGTACTAGTGAGCGGGCATAAAGTCAATGTGCGTTCTTTGTCTTTATTTTATAGCCTCTGGCCACAGGATGTGCAGACGACCTCATAAAAAAACTCAAGGGCGGACTTTTGACCGTTTGTAATGGAATTTTGCACTGGGCCTGTTAGTGCCTCTGGAATTTGTGACTGCAACCCCAGTCTGGAAGCAGCATCTGGAGCTTCTCCAGCACCATTTCAATCGAGGCCGCCCACTGCAGCACACCACAAGGACCTTGTGGTGGTGTCCCAATGCCATAACAGAAGGTAAACCTGAACCGATTTGGATCTAAGCTGACATGGGGGCCTAGAACGGAGACTGGGGCCTAATTGCTAAGAGTCATAAGCACAGCAATATGCTTGCAGTTTCACTGTAAGTCAGCTGTCAGCACCTATGATTTAGCCTTGCTAATTAACATAGTGCCTCTTTCTGTAGCACCTCATAAGAACCATGTTCTCCTGCGGATATCCTTTTTGGTGTAGTATTGCACAGTGGATAACAAAGTACTTCTTTTTAGCATAAAGATAAACACTGGATAAACACTGGATTCAACAGTCGTTATCTTGCTCTTTTAGGGGTTTGTTGAGTGCCAAGTCGCCACACTACCTCGCTGAGAAGTCTTGGTTGATCACTCAATCACCCCACTACCCCGAGAGTCAAGTGTTAAAAATGTGCACTTGGTGCTCAGTTTTCCATGCCAAAGTAGGTCAGATCATGAGACAAAAGTGGTAAAAGGCCACAGCCATCTCAGTTGTGTCCTACCAGCCATTGCTCACCTCAGGACCCTTGAAAGTTAGAGCGTTTTAACTTTTTTCCTAGTAGATTGTCAGTATGCAAGTTACTTGGACAGCTATGCCAATCCTTGTTTAAGGCTGCCTTAAAAAGAGCTAATCCGCTCACAGAAGATAAACAGAGAGGTTATATAGTAATTGTATGTGCTATTTATCTCACACAAAGTGAGGAAATGCTGAAAAAGCTGTGAAAATAGGGATTTCCACATCGAAAACAATTGAGTAATAAAGACATTAAGTGAAATAAAATCAGTAGCAATAGAGTTATGGTTTTTAGTCAGAAGGAAGTGAAAAGTGCTTACAGATCCTTTTACAGGACAAACAAAATACTGAACTGGAGCAACTGCCACTGCTAAACACAATTCGACAGCTGCGCTGCTGGCTAAGTTGCAAGTCTAGTGTCAAATTTCAGTTCTAGTAAACTGCTGCCTATGTGGCTCCGTTCCACTAATTTTATTTACTTTTGCCTTATAAAGGGATTTAAATAAAATGCTTAGCCATGCAGTTTTATTTGGGTAACTTTTTTTTTTTTTTTTTTTACATTTGAACTGGCTATTTATCAAATTAAAAACAAATTCAGTCATTACAAAATGCAGGTAAAAACTAATTTGTGCTTATGACTGTTGAGGAAGATTTATATAAAAGGAATGTGTTGCTGATCTTGTAAGCATCTATTTGTAACATGTAGTGTTGGGCTCGGATGTTTGCAACTTGTTTTTCTTCGAATAAGTCTTTCAAGTCGCGAGGTAGAGCGACTACTCCCTCATTTGGTAATGTTCATGGGCAACGCCTCCATTGTTTTACACACAACGGGTGAGCGTAAAGATGGAGCATAGGAAACTGTGGTGACCATGCAACAAGTTATATACACAGAGTTAAGTAAAAGAAAGCACATTTGAAACAGCCAAAGGCTTCCAGGGAGGTGGGTGGACGCATGTGAATCTACAGCACTACATGCTACGAACAGATGCTTACAAGGAAAGCAACATTTCCGTTTGAAGCTTGCGTGGCTAAAGATACACATGCTCTGCATAGACTGCAAAGCAGTAGTCTTAAAAACTGGATAGCCAAAGAATGTTGCAGAAGACTGAAACAGGGTTCTTAGTACAGCTTGGCCAACTCCTGCTTCTTGGCGTGCTAAAACATCCAAACAGTAGTGTCTGGTAGAAGGTGTGAGGAGTGAACCATGTAGCTGCACTACAAATGTCAGCTATAGGTATGTTTTCAGCTATGGGTATGTTTCCAAGGAAAGCCACAGAGGCCCCTTTTTTTGCGAAGGGAATGACGGTTGGGTGGAGCAGGCAAATTTCTTTTAGCCTTATTCGAATAGGTTTGGATACATTTAACAATCTAGCTATGTCCACCTATGATAAGAAGGTGCCCCTTGGGTGGTTTAGCGAAAGCAACAAAAAGTTACTGAGTTTTGTGAAAGGGCTTGGTCCTACTGATGTAAAACATGAAAGCATGCTTTACATCAAGGGTGTGAAAGGCTGTCTGCCACAGAGTTCGGTTGTGGTAAAAAGACCGGAGCTCAATGGTATGACTGAGATGGAAGTGGAATACCACTTGGGGAGGAATTTAGAGTTGACTCAAAGAAAAATTCTGTTGGTATGAACTTGAAAGAAGGGCTACTCCAGGGTGAGGGCCTGCAATTTGGTAATGTGCCCTAGAAATGTAATGGCAACAAGGAAAGCAACCTTCAAGGAAAGGAACTGTAATGGACATGATTGTAGAGGTCAAAAAAGGACCCATGAGCCTGGAAAGAACAACTTTAAGTTTCCAGACAGGGGCGGAGGGTAGCCTGAGTTGAATAACGTATAGTTTCTTACCTGTCTGTGTTGGAACCATGGACCTTGCTGTCTCATTTTCCTTCTTGAGCTGGTTAAGTTTTTGGGCCACTGTTGGGCCGAAAAGTTGTTCCCCATTAAAAGGTGCGTTGAGGATGTTGTTTTGGACTTCGGGCTTGAAGGCCGAAATTCTGAGCCAGGCATTCCTTCTTTCCGTCACCCCAATCATCATTTGTCGGCTGGAAGTCTCAGCTGCGTCCAGGGCCGATTTCAAACATGTGTTGGCCATGTTTTTTCCTTCCTCTACCAGGTGGCTTGCCCTCCTTTGGTACTGTTCCGGCAGGTGTTTGAGGAGTTCTCCAACTTCCTCCCAGTGCTGGTATGCGTGCCTGTTGATGAGGGCGTTTGAGTTTACGATACGCCACTGTATTGCCGCACTCCTTTCAACTTTCCTCCCCGTGAGGTCCATCCTCTTGCTCTCCTTGTCAGGAGGTGGTCCTGTATTTGTGGGGATGTTGGCCCTTTTCCTAGCCGTGGATGCAATGATGGAATCTGGTGGTACTGATCCCCTAATGTACATGGGGTCCTTTGAGGAGTGCTTATATTTTTTCTCAGCTCTTGGAGTAACTGATTTACATATTGCTGGCTCCTTGAAAGCCTCCTTACACCCTCGTCCAGCACACTTGGGAGCATGGGTAAGAATTGACTCCTTGTTTGTGTTGGCAACAGAGTCTCCAGCCGAAAACAAGATTGAGGTCTTTCCTCCTCCAGCTGCACTCCATAGGTGTCTGCAGCCCTTTTGATGACCCGATTGTAGATCCCTATGTCGTCCGGCGGTGAAGGCCTCGAAGGGTAGGAATCTACCCCCTCTTCCGGCGAATTGGCGTCGAGATCTTGCCACTGCAAGTCTTGCGCCTCCGATGGTGTCGAGCCCTGGTATGAGTGTTCTTCTTCCTCGCCTTCAGCGCCGAAGTAGTACAGATCCTCTTCTTCCTGTTCTTCGGCTGGTTCTGGCGTGTTAGGCGCCGGAAGGTCTTCGGCGTCTTTTTTGGCTTCGACCGCGGGCTTCAATGGGATTATGAACTGCCTCATTTTGTCCTCGAAGTCCCTCTTTTTCTGTAGGATGCTCGCCATTTCGGCTTCGAGCCTCTTCCTCTTTTTGTCCATCTCGGCCGCTTGTTCGGCGTCGAGATTTTCAGGCTTTCGCTTTGAGGTCGTCGACGTCGAAGATGTAATTTGTTTAGGGCCTTCTTTTCTGGGCGTCGAGTGGTCATCTTCGAGACCGGCTTTCGACGGCCTTGCCTTGTCTTGGCCTTTTGCCGACTGGGAGTCCTTAGCCAAGGATCCGCTGGGCTGTTTTCCCTTGGAAGCAGTTGCTAGCGTAGAGGACTTCGACGGCAATGTTCCTTTGTGGGAGGATTTGGACTCACTCCTTCGAGTATCTGTCGATGGTCTGGGATTCGACGAGTCTCTTACCTCCTTCCTCATGTTTTCGGCCTCGACGTCTTTCGCGTCTTCTGGGCCTACGGCGATGTTGTCCTCTTCTCCACTGGAGAGTCCCAAGTCTCGGAGCGATGGAGGTGCCCCTTGCCCCTGTATGGCGTAGTTAGCCCTTCGTTGTCTCTCTCTTACTCTGAGTGTTTTCGGTGTGAACGCCGAGCAGGCGTTGCAGTCCTCGCTTCGGTGGTCGAGCGGCAGGCAGAGGTTGCAGACTGGATGCTGGTCCTTCTGCGCGTATTTATGTCGGCAATTTTCGCAAAATTTGAACTGAGTTTTGTCCATTACCGCGCTCAGGGAGCCCCCTGTATGCGCATCCTCCGTGGAACGTCGAAGCTTCGGATGTTCTCCTCCTTCCTCGTCGCCCCTGTTAGTTGCTTCACAGTCCGGTAACAGATTGTAGACTTCTCGGTGATTTTCCGGTGATTCTCCAACGTTCTGGAGCTCCTTCGTTGACGACCAAGACCCAACGGCGGAAAAAAGAATCTGAAGATGGCGGCCACAGGGGGGAGCTTCTGCAGGAAGCGCGTCGACGTCACGAAGGGACACCAAATGGTGGTATGTCGACGCCCACATGGGCCACGAAAAAAAAAAAAAAAAAAAGGAGGAAAATAAGACTATTCCGGAACCAACCACGAGATGGCGGAATAATGCACAGCATAGTGAATCCAGAAAGATTGACGCTGCAAAACTCATTTGAGTCCTGTAAAAGCCTCAATGACATGGATTTTGAATAAAGAAGTGTTCCATGTTCTGTATGTAGGTTGTGATAGCTGCTGAGTGTAGGCATAAAGGAGCATAGGCTAGACATGATTTTTGTAAATAAAGAAGGTAGAAGACAATACCCTGAACTGCAGGTTTAAGCGATTCTATGTGTTTAGACAATGCAGCAGTGGGCAAAACCTTTCCACCAGGCATCACAGCAGGCCTGCGTAGTTGGTCTGCGTGCTCCTTTGGGAATGGACATGCACTCTAGAGGGAGGTAAAGATATCCAAATTCTAGGACCTCAGGAGCCAGATTGCTAGAGTTGCCTGATTGCACCCTGGTTCTGCATGAAAAGGTCCGGCCTGTAGGGGAGCTTCTCATTGTGTACCACTGACATCTCTAGAAGGGTCAAGAACCATGGTTCTCTGGCCCATGTGGAAGCCATCAGGATGAGAGTGAGGGAAGTTTGCCAAAGCTTTCTGGCCACGCATGGAAAGTGTGGGAGACGAGGAAAAAAAGCATAGGCAAAAATCAGTGACCAATTCATGCATAGAGCATTGCCCATGATCAACTGTGGGTGTGGGAACCTGGTGGCGAAGATTTAGCATTTTGGGCTTTGGTGAAGAGGTCAACCTCGGGTACCCCCAAAGGCAGAAGTACAGGAGTAGGTCCTGTGGGTTGAGTGCCCACTCGTGGACGTCTTGCCACATCCTGTTAAGCAGGCTTGCAATATTAATGTCCACTCCTGGAGGGTACTCTGCCAAGGTCTTTCTGATAGTAAAGAGCCCAGTGTCAAATGCTTTGTGCTAGCGCGGACAGTTGCGGTGAGTATATCCCTCTTTTGCTTTTGGAGATAATGCATGCCAGTCATGTTGTCAAAACTACATTCTGCTGGACATGATGGAAGAAAGCCTTGATCGCTAGCTGGATGGCCAGAAGCTCAAGGTAACAGATGTGGAGCAGCTTTCTTGCAGTGAGCTGTGCCCTGAACGGTCAGTTTTAGAAGATGCGCTTACACCCTCGAACGAGGCATCCGTGGTGATTGTCACCTGTGGAACAGGGAGTATGACGGGCTGGTCCAGCAACAGACTATTGTTCCACCTCTGCTGAGAGCGATGGGTGCTGACCTGCAGCAACACTAGATCCTCCCATTGACCCTCTGCTTGTGACAATTGTACTTCCAGGCATTGATGTACCAGGCGCATGCAAAGTCTGGCATGGAGAACTGTAGCTATGCAAAAGGCCATCCTTCTGAGAATGTGCATAACTGTTCTGACTGTTAGTTGATGATTTGATGGAAAAAGAGGTAGTATCTGCTGAAATGCTGCCTGAGGTAAGCCTTGCCGATGACGGTATGGAGTACAGTCCCTAGACAGGGCTGGATCTGAATGGGCTGTAGGTGGGACTTGACATTATTTATAGTGAATCCCAAATTGTGGAGGAGGGATATGGTGACCTGGGTGGGAGCAAGACAATGTTGCTTGCATTCACTCTTGATCAAACAATCGTCTAAGAAGGGGAAAACTTGAATGCTGTTCATCCTCAGATGGGTGGCTACTACAATGAAACATTTTGCAAATAGTCTGGAGGCTGTATGGCTATACTTCAAATTGATAATGTTGACCACTTACCATGAAACATAGGTAGCAGCAGTTAGTGGAGTGGATGGGTATGTGGATGTAGGCGCTCTTCAGATCCTGTGCATTCATGAAGACTCTAAAGGAATGACATTCTGCAGTATGACCATGTGGAAACGTTCCGAGAGGACGTACTTGTTGAGGGGTCAGAGGTAGAACCTAGGCATTGTAGACCCATTCCTTTTGTGAATCAGAAAGCACAGGGATTAAATACCCTTGCTGTGGTGCTGCAGTGGCACTGGTTCTATTGCCTCTTTGGGAATGAGCGCCTGGACCTCTTCTTGAAGGCGGCGCTGGTGTTCTGTGGAGAGGCTGTGTCTGGAGGGGTGCGGGGGGGGGGGAGGCGTATGTTAGGTTAGGTTGCAGTGAGTTCCAGAAGTAGCCATGTTTTATGTTGGAGAGGGCCCATTAATCAGAGGTGATCTCCCGACATGAGAGAAACCCCTTGTAGACTTCCTGCAACAGGTGCAGTGTGATGGGGGGGTGAAAAGGAGTCACTGCTTCAAGGGGTGAAAGGGAGTCACTGCTTGGAGGAGGCAGCTCCTTTGCCCCTCTCTCCTGTGTGGTTACCCCTGTAACTTCCTCTTGAACACCCCTGGGTTGACTGTCGGTGGTATTGTTACTGCCTCTGGTAGTAGGAAGAAGAGTCTTACTGCCTTTCATACTGTGACCTGCGAAAGGACCCCTGACTATTGGATGTCTGAAGGGTACCCATTGTCTTGGCTGTACTCGTGTTTTTCTTGAGCTTTTAAAGCATCTGATCTATCTGTGGTTCAAATAGGTGTTCATCATCGAACTACAGGCGCATAAGATGCTACTTACTTCTGGCTTAGAGCCAGAGACACTGAACCAGGCATGATGCCCGACGAAGATGATGGTACTGACACTCCTGGCCACAGTGTCAGCTGCATTGAGAGCACAGCAGATGCTGGCGCTTGAAATGGTCTTGCCCTCTGTAACCACCACTTGTCCATGCTGCCTATACTGCTCAGGAAGATGTTGGATTAGTTCCTCAATGTCTTCGCAATGCACCCTGTAGTATTAGGAGAGCAGGCCAACTGAGTTGGCAATTCTCTAGTGTGTGTCAGATTGTACTGTCAGCCTCTTGCCTGCTGCATCAATCGTTTTACTCTACTTGTCAGGAGGCGATTGTCTCCCTATACTCTGTGCTTAGGCTCCAATTTCTGTGCAATATGGACCAAGAGGGAGTCCAGGAGAGCGTGGCCACGGATGTAGGGGGTGGTCATTGGGAGAGGGTTTGTACTTTTGCTGACCCTAGGTGTGATGACTCTAGTCTTGACTGGCTCGTTGAATGTCTCAGACGAGGTCTTCAGTGTCCCTTTCAGCAGTGGGAGGAACTGGAGAATAGGCTGCTCAGAATAGTCTGAGCCAGCTGTCGATGGCGCTTTTGGCATCGATGAGGTCTTTGGCATCAAGGCCTTCGATGATGATGATGTGGGCTTCAGTGCCGGTGTTAAGGTTGAGGTCAGATTCGCAGTCAGCCTCAATGCCCAAGTCGACAAGCCTGTCTGCTCCAATGAAGGCTGCGGTTTTGCGGGCCTTACTGAACGAAAAAGGGAGCAGTCGGCTCTGTAGACTTTTGTCTGTGGAGACCTTGGACAAAAGGCAGTGGTGAACTGGGAGACTGTTGAGTCTTTGGGACCCGACGCCCAACCTTTGCTGATGCAGTTGATGGAGCAGAGAAAATAAAATTTTTAACCCCTAACAAATTTTATAAATAATTAATAAAATGTTCGTTTAAATGTATTAATCAACACTGTACGTGTGGGAAGGGTAATACGCAAATGTATGTGCTAAATAATCTATTAATGGATGTCCGTGTGTCTAATTACAACGTAAAAGTAAATGCGTACTAATTTAAAATAAATGCATGTTTTTGTGCTTCATAGAAATAAACGTGTTGTTGCAAAAACAATAGTGATGGTAAGTAAGAAACAGCTTAAATGTTGCTTTCTGCTAGGTAATAACTAATTGGGGTACGTAGATGACGGGAGGGAAACGAAAAGGCTATTTTTCTCTATTTTAATTATGTTTTGTTTATTTCAAATTAGTGCTTCTAAAGTATAACCGAGTGGCGATATAAAATGGCTGCCAGTGGGTGATGTGCGCAAGCGCAAGGGAGACATGTGACACGGGAGAGAAGTCAGAGAAAAACTAACCTCGTGATGTTGCTGAGAGGCTAGGATGCGAGAAATGGTCAAGGCTGATGTGACATAATTGAACTGATAGTGTGCCGTGGTGATCAGCAGAGACCCGTGGCAAACCAGTTTAAGAGAAAGGACAATGACTGCAGAGTTCTCGAATGCATCGAAAGAAGTTACAAATGTACTGATCGAAGCGGATGGAAACATGTCTTGAACTGTGAGAAAGGAAATGATCCAAGGACCATTGGATCCAAGAGAACTTGATTAAAAGAATGAATAAGATGACATGCATGGACCAATGAAAGAAAAGCGTGTTATTAATGTTGCAACAATTAGTTAGCAAAGTTAGAATTAGGGTATAAGAGGGCCTACTCTTAGTGGGAGGGGTCAGTCGCAGTCACAGTCAGGAGCGGAGTTGGAGAGTCGTGTTGGTGGCTTCCAGTGCTGGGTGGTCCTGATCGATCCCTTACTGAGCGGGAGATGCTGAAAGACTGTTAGATGAGACGGGTTGCAGGTAGCTGATGCTGACGAGCTGAAGTTCCTGTTGCTGTCTTAATTTTCCAGTTGAGTATGAGAATCAGGTTATTTCTAATTCCTAAACTTAGGTTAGAAATCATTAGGCTAAATTAGGAAGGTAGGCAGGTAATTAGGGTTTTGCTTCATGACGAAAAATTTCCTTTCTGCAATAAATTGATTATGCTTAATAAATATTTGAATTAATAATGAATGAATAATTGAATAAAAGTTTTAAATTCTTTCTCATGCTTTTAAAATTATATAAAATTTAAGATTCTTTAAATCAAATGACTCAGTGGTTATTTTCCTAAATGATTGTGACATCAGTAATTGGTTATTGTGATTTAGCTGGTCTTAATCACTATGAACTAATTTCTTACATGAATGATTCATCGACAAAACAATGAGCAGGAATATCTTAGGAAATAACTAAAAGAAAGCGATAAGTTAAGGTAATAAGATATCCCGGCTCCTTCCAGCGGTACATAAATGGTGTTTTCCATTTAGTTCTCATGCTTCTCCTAGGAGTACAGAATTTCATAAAGTTGTAAAGGAAATCCAGGTGTGTGCGTGTGTGTTAGGCGATGTTTATGGGCCCCATCGTCATGTGGATGTGAGAAAATATAGTTTGCCCCTGGATGACCTAAAGTGACCTAGGAGGAGAATAGTTTTTATTGTACGCGCTGCATCAGATTTCTTGGTAGCAGAGTTATGGTTTTCTATAGATTAGTTTAGTGATTATTGTTTATTGATTATTTTTTGATGACTAACACTATATGTTGAGTCGTGTTATGTTATATGTGAGTTTTCACGCTTCTGGGATGTAGGAAGTGGAACACGTGTGGCAAGAGAAGTCACATGGAATTTGGTACATGGTCTGAATTCATTTTGGTAATAACACAGGTTGTGTTATGTTAGGAATTTTGTGTACGAAAGGTGTATAACTGAGATAGCAAATCACGTTTTCTTGTGAAACTTTGGCCTTAATTCTCAGGAGCCTAGTCTCCACATGTGTCTTATCCCCAGAGAAACGAGTAAATTGTTTGCTTGAAAGAAGGGTAAGGTAGAGGGAAGTACTACTTTATCGGCGAGAGTAAATAATTCTGTGGTAGGAGTAGAGGTAAGCGCTGCCTACTGGAAATACAGGATTCTTGTGTAAAAGGACAAAGCTGTCACTTTTGTTTAGCGAATCAGACTATGGAATTGTTTTAATTGTTGTAACTAACGGAGAAAACAGTGAAAAGAAAATTGCCGATAAATTTTGTAAAGGAGGGGTAAAAGAGCAGGAGTGACGTAGAACAGTGCCGCGCTAGGATTGGATAGTGCGCCAGTCACGTGAACCCAGAGCAGGAGTGACGTAGAAAAGTGCTGCGCTAGGATTGGTTGGTTCGCGGACGGAGGGAATTGTTCTGATTGGTACGTTAGTGTGAGTCGCGCTGTAATTGGTTGAAGTTCCGTACACAGAACAGCGTTAGCGTAAAGAGAAAAACAAATAGAAAACATGCCGTATTACGAGTATGAAAGGGAGAGAACGTCATGGACGACAAAATTAAAGAATTTCTTTAAGAAAGACAAAAAGGTCGTGACTAGAGAGGGACAAGTAATTCCTCCGCCGAAATCAGCAGCTTCACATATGATGCTAAAATATGGATATCATACGTGCATATGGTTGGAAAATTGGGCAAAGTATACGAAGAATGATGGTGCTTTAGCTTTCCCTGAGAATGGTTCATTTAGTGTAGCGGTTTTGCGAAATTTGCGAGAAAAGATGACAAATCTAGAACCTAGACCTAGACCGACACAGTTCGAAGCATTGACGGAATGGGAGGATGAAATGTATGAGCGAGAGAGATTCAGAGGTTTTAGGGATCATGAGTTTATGCCTGGAAGGATGTGGGGAATAAATCATGAAGATAGAATAAAACGATGGAGATGTGCTAACATGACAGGAGGTTTGTTTCCAGCTTTTACAGTTGAGGAAGGGACTAAGAAAAACGGACTGAGAAAAAGAAACATATGGAGAGGGAAAAATATATGCATGAGAGCGAAACGGATGATGAATTGCTGGAAGATATTCTAAATAGAAATCCACCTCCGTATCAGCAGAGTTCTACAGTGGTGACACCAAATGCGCCGCTAATAGAGACTATGCGAAATAAAAGTCCGGAAAAAAGAATTGAAATAAATGGGTCACAAGAACAAATGAGAACTTCACAAAATGAAGGAATAGAGAGCGACAATGCAAGCGAATTAGCAAGGACAACCAAAGAACTAACTGAAAAGATTAGAGAATTAACGAAAAATATGGAAGCAGTTACTGTGCCTGTAACAATAGGTCCAGTGATACCAGTTTTTGAGAATCAGAAAATTGATGAAAGATCTTTGGTGATTCCCATGAGTTCACAATTTCAGAGAGAAAAAGAAAGAATGGAACAAAGTACAAGTAATTTGGCTAGTACTTATAGACCAAGTGTCCACCTACAAATTTGACGGTGAATGAGTGCAATGGTAGGAAAATACATATGGTAACAGAATCTGCAACAGAAACCCCTGAAAAGAGTGGTAATTGGGTAGAACTAAATAATACACCCATAGGTCCGACTCCTGATGAGTTAAATGAGTGGATGAAGGCATTTAAAATGAAAGAACCAGAAGAAAAACCATTAGATGTAATTAGGTTAAAAATTGACATGGAAGAATTCTAGGAACGATTGGTACAGAAAAGATAAAAAATTACCAGGATGATGAAATAATGTTTCTGTGCAAAAGTATTACATGGAGAGCAAAGAATTTACATGACAAACTAGAAGTAGCCAGTGAAATTGGAATAGACTTTGCGAAAGTGAAAACGTTGCAGAAACCATATAGAGTAGACTTTTGTGAAAAGAATATTGAAAATTTGAACACGGCAGGAAGGCTGACACAGATAAAAGAGTTAATTGTGTTGTTGAGAAAATGGGGTGATGTGGACAGATGGAAGGTTAGATGGACGAAGAAGAATGAGAAAACTACAGACAAAGGTTCATTGGCTTTTATGATAACTGAAAAAGAATCTGTTGCTAAAGAATACCCTATGAGAGAAACTCCAGGTGGTAGTTATGTGCATGTTCCCTGGACTAGGCAGGACATACTGACATTTACCAATGACTTTCCAAAGCAAAGAGAAAAGCCAGTTGAGTGGTACCGACAAGTAGAGAGGTTTGTAAAGGTCTCAAAAGTATTGTGGATAGATTTAGATGGATTGTTTGACATAGTGGTACCAACAGATTTGTGGTCAGAATGTAAGATTACAGTTGACTGGCCAACTACAGAATATCCAAGAGATCCTAAGACAGGAGCTCCAGGTCCTGATGTAATGAAGAAGTATGATAAGGTAATTACCTTTTTGAAGAATAAGATTCCTCCTAAAGAGACAGATTGGGTAAAAATCGATAGAACTACACAAGAAAGTAAGGAGTCTGTACATGCCTATTATGAAAGGTTGTTGTTGGTTTTCAAGCAGTATAGTGGATATGAGGAATTAAGTGAAAAGGATATGAGTCATTTTGTGTACAGATTTGTGTTTGGATTGAAACCAGAGATTAGTGAAATGATTAAACAGCATATGATTAATTGGCAGAATGGCACAGTCGATGATGTGCTGAGGTATGCTAAGTATTGCAGTGATGATATTGAGAGTAGACAGCGTAAATTGAAAGAGAAGGCAATGTGGGCACAGGTGAAGGTGGCAGAAAAACAAGAAGCTCAATTGGACAATAATAATGGAAATGAAACAGGACAGAATAAAATGCGACCTAACATAGGTAAAGGAAAAGGTCAAGTGAGTCTAGAAGAAGCAAAGAAGAAATGGCCATGTCATAATTGCGGAAAATTAGGACATTGGAGAAAGCAGTGTAAATTCCCACCTAAACCTAATCCGGAAAATCAATCATTAACTCCACAGGTGCAGAATGAGGTAGTTGTTCAACAAAGTCAGGTGCCGCAACCACCACTTCCCAACACTGTTAACCAGCAAAGATACAGTACAGAAACAGGATTCTACGGAGGAGAGCAGGTAACACAGTTGCCGCGAGCAGCTAACATTTCTCAGTATTGGTTGCGTCAGAGTGAGGATGACCCGGATGAAAGATTCTGACGGTTGCCCAGGAGAGGGGAAAGAGTGCGTACTTGGCGCAACTCTAGAGGTAGATCAGTCTGGTCCCTTTGTGGATGGAGAAGTGAATGGTGCAAATGTAACATTCCTTGTCGGTACTGGAGCTACCCGTTCTACTGTTAGATCAGTGGAAATTCCAAACCTTCCTCTCTCAGGTGAATACATCCAAGTAGTAGGAGTAGCCAATCAGCAGATTAAAACCCCACTTACTGAATTGGTGGAAGTAAAAATTGGTTCTTTTAGCAAAATGCATAAATTTGTAGTGTGCGATTGTAGTCCTGTAAATCTTTTAGGTCGTGACCTCTTGTGCAAGATGAATTGCACAATTTATTGTACGCCAGATGGAATTGGATTTCAGACCTCAGATGAAGATGTCTTGTATAAAGTAACTTTGATGAATCAGGAACCTGAAATGAATGGTTTGTTTCCTGCATTTGATGCAGAAAAACTTCCAGAAGAACTAAAAAGTGCAGTGAAAGAAAGTGTGTGGGATTTTACAGGAGAAGACATTGGATTAATGAAAGAAGTTGATCCCGTAAAGTAACAGTAAAAGAAGGCAGAATGGAAAATACTAGGGATAGAAGAGATAAATGTGAGTTTGTAAAAAGATGGTGCAAAATGTGCTGCTTTTGTACAGGGATATTAATGACCATATGGATAGTTTTAGCAATCACAATTCCTATTAGTTTAGCTGTGATAGAAGCAAAGAATGATACTAAACCAGAAAAAGAAACTAATATTAAAGAACCAGTTATTTTAAGAAGTAGTGCAGAATTACATAAGGACAAGTCAGTAACAGACTTTTCTAAAATGTTTTTACAAAATTGTTGTACGAATATGTAGAGACAATGGATGTGAGAGATTGTTATGTTTGTATGCAGTTGCCTGCATCAGTGTCAGAAGGTGTGACTTATCACCTACCTCTAACTTATGGAATAACATGTAGTGTAATAGCAAGTTTATTTTATAAAACAGGTCGATTAGACTCTTATTATACTGACATAGATAAGATTTTTGCAAACATTCCAGTAGTACCAGAACTTAAAGTAAAACCAGCAAAAGTTTTAGGAGAATTCTTTTTAGAACATAGAAAATTAACGTTAGAAGAAATAGTTAGTAACATCCTTACCTGTGAGTTAAAGAAAGAAGAAAAGGTATTTTTAGAAATGGTTGAAGAAAGAAGAATGAAATTTCAAAAGAAGCAATAAAAGAGGAAGGAACACATCTATGGACGTTTGAGGAAGGAAATCATGAAGGGAAAAAGATAAATGCAGCAATGACATTAGATTGGCCACAAACAGGAAAGTTGTGTATTAGGAGAAATAAGACAGTCTATGACAATTACTTTGTAGGTTCCAGTATCTGCCATGACAATTATCAAATTCTGGGAGGTTGGGGATTCAAAGGTGGAAAAGATCCAATATTTCCAGGTATCTATTATATTTGTGGGAATAGAGCTTATTACAGGTTACCGGACCATTGGTATGGAACTTGCTATGTAGGCCTGGTCTTTCCAAAAATCTTTCATATGGACAGAGAAGAAAAAGGAACATACAAGATGATTAATAGCTTTACACGTAGAAAGAGGGAAAGTTTTTCAGAAATTGTAGGTGATATTTTTGGAGCATTAATACCAGCAGTGGGAATATCTTTGAATGCATTTAAAATTCGGAAGTTATCCACAGTAGTAGATCGTTTGTCTACAGATACTGCGGGAGGGTTCTTAATGGTAAATACCGAAATGGTTGCCATGAGAGCTATGGTGATGCAAAATCGGCTTGCCCTTGATATTCTTTTGGCAAAAGAGGGTGGAGTCTGTGGAATGTTGAAAGTCCAACATTGTTGCACTTACATTCCTGATAAAAGTGAAAATATACAGAAGTATATTACAAATATTACAAATTTGCACAAAGAACTAGTTCCACTGGAGGTTGAAAGTGTTTTGGGAAAACTTGGTAGAGGGTTTTCTTCAGTAGCAAATTGGTTGACCAGAATGAGTAGACTAATGATAGGGAAAGTTATAATAATAGCAACTGTAGTAATACTGTTAGCCATGGTGTTGAAAATAGTAATAACGTGTATAAAAAGAAAAGTAAGACAAAATAAGATAAAAAGAAATAACAGAATAATGAAAGAGAGAGAGAGAAATGGGTGAGATTGAGTTAGAGAAAATGAAAGAAAACATGTATAAGGAGACAAAAAGACAAGATGAAGAAGAAACATGTGTAACTAACAAAAAGCAAAGGATGAAAGACATATACTGCCTGAAAAAGAAGTATAACTTGGTTTTATGTGGTGATTTAAAAATCACCAAAGGGGGAGTTGATGGAGCAGAGAAAATAATTTTTTTAACCCCTAACAAATTTTATAAATAATTAATAAAATGTTCGTTTAAATGTATTAATCAACACTGTACGTGTGGGAAGGGTAATACGCAAATGTATGTGCTAAATAATCTATTAATGGATGTCCGTGTGTCTAATTATAACATAAAAGTAAATGCGTACTAATTTAAAATAAATGCATGTTTTTGTGCTTCATAGAAATAAACGTGTCGTTGCAAAAACAATAGTGATGGTAAGTAAGAAACAGCTTAAATGTTGCTTTCTGCTAGGTAATAACTAATTGGGGTACGTAGATGACGGGAGGGAAACGAAAAGGCTATTTTTCTCTATTTTAATTATGTTTTGTTTATTTCAAATTAGTGCTTCTAAAGTATAACCGAGTGGCGATATAAAATGGCTGCCAGTGGGTGATGTGCGCAAGCGCAAGGGAGACATGTGACACGGGAGAGAAGTCGGAGAAAAACTAACCTCGTGATGTTGCTGAGAGGCTAGGATGCGAGTAATGGTCAAGGCTGATGTGACATAATTGAACTGATAGTGTGCCGTGGTGATCAGCAGAGACCCGTGGGAAACCAGTTTAAGAGAAAGGACAATGACTGCAGAGTTCTCGAATGTATCGAAAGAAGTTACAAATGTACTGATCGAAGCGGATGGAAACATGTCTTGAACTGTGAGAAAGGAAATGATCCAAGGACCATTGGATCCAAGAGAACTTGATTAAAAGAATGAATAAGATGACATGCATGGACCAATGAAAGAAAAGCGTGTTATTAATGTTGCAACAATTAGTTAGCAAAGTTAGAATTAGGGTATAAGAGGGCCTACCCTTAGTGGGAGGGGTCAGTCGCAGTCACAGTCAGGAGCGGAGTTGGAGAGTCGTGTTGGTGTTGGTGGCTTCCAGTGCTGGGTGGTCCTGATCGATCCCTTACTGAGCGGGAGATGCTGAAAGACTGTTAGATGAGACGGGTTGCAGGTAGCTGATGCTGACGAGCTGAAGTTCCTGTTGCTGTCTTAATTTTCCAGTTGAGTATGAGAATCAGGTTATTTCTAATTCCTAAACTTAGGTTAGAAATCATTAGGCTAAATTAGGAAGGTAGGCAGGTAATTAGGGTTTTGCTTCATGACGAAAAATTTCCTTTCTGCAATAAATTGATTATGCTTAATAAATATTTGAATTAATAATGAATGAATAATTGAATAAAAGTTTTAAATTTTTCTCATGCTTTTAAAATTATATAAAATTTAAGATTCTTTAAATCAAATGACTCAGTGGTTATTTTCCTAAATGATTGTGACATCAGTAATTGGTTATTGTGATTTAGCTGGTCTTAATCACTATGAACTAATTTCTTACATGAATGATTCATCGACAAAACAATGAGCAGGAATATCTTAGGAAATAACTAAAAGAAAGCGATAAGTTAAGGTAATAAGATATCCCGGCTCCTTCCAGCGGTACATAAATGGTGTTTTCCATTTAGTTCTCATGCTTCTCCTAGGAGTACAGAATTTCATAAAGTTGTAAAGGAAATCCAGGTGTGTGCGTGTGTGTTAGGCGATGTTTATGGGCCCCATCGTCATGTGGATGTGAGAAAATATAGTTTGCCCCTGGATGACCTAATGTGTCCTAGGAGGAGAATAGTTTTTATTGTACGCGCTGCATCACAGTGCTCTGCCTATCCAGAGGGGTCGCTGAGCGGCTGTGAGTTGTGACTAGGTAATGACTATACTCAAGATTGAAGTCTTTAGTTGAAGCTTGGGGTCCCCATGCAGCTCTCCTTCACACTCAGACGAGCAGCTAGTCTCTGAACTGGACTGCACCAGATGGACCTCACATGGGTTGGCTTCTTCCTTCAACTCAACCTCGTTCCCCGAAGTGGTTGAAGGTGTTGTCTCAGTCTCATCTCTGCAATCTCCGATGGCCCCTCTCGGCTTGTGTCGAAATTGAAGGGCCTTGCTCTTCTATAAGGTGAGGCAGATCTGGCACATGGTCTCTTCGTGCTCAGGGGAGAGGCAGAGGTTGCAGACTTGATAGTGGTCAGTCCAAGGGAACTTGGCATGGCACTGGAGGCTGCATTGGAAGGGGGGCTTTCCATTACTGACCTGGCATTCTTAAGGGGGCACCGGAGATGAGGGGCGATAAGTCCTGACAGGGGGCCACAGCCCCAGAGGAAGCACCAATGTGAGTGCGGTTGTCTTAGTTTGTTGAGCAATGATGAAGCAGGATCTCTTAGGATTATTACATGGCAACAAGAGTTAAAGAGGCTGAGCAGTAGGCGCCGAACGCGGAGCCCTATTGGTACACGACCAAACCAGATGGCAGAAAAGAATAATCCAACAATGTAGCCGGTGCACATGCACATAAACTAAGGGAGGAGGCAGTACACCTCGTGACTGGAAAGAGTTCTTTGCAGAAAACAAGTTACAAACGTCCGAGCCCAACACTAGATGGCAGAGTATGCTGAGCATGTATATCTACAGCCACACATGCTACAAACCCATAGATTCTCACGTGACGCTCCCAGGACATTGAAGGAGTGTGAAATCATAACTCAAAAAGCACACTTACGTGAGCTTATTTAAAGCCCAACCAAGTGATGGAAAGTTTATGCACAGCAGGTGTATCAAGAATAGTTTTACACTGCAAAACAATCCATAACTGTGTTAATCTGACAGACACCGTTGAGATACTGGTGAAGTCATGGAGGAAATCTTATGACAAACATTCCAATGGTCAAGAACCATAAGATGGACCTTTCTGACCTAACAAGAGATGACAGGCCATACATAGCATATGAACCTAACACATTCTAGTTGCAAAACAATTGTTACAATTAAGTCACATGTAACATATATTGAAACAGTTGAGGAGCTTGACGCCACATAGATTCACGTTTTGCATATGGTCAGATAAGTCCTTTGAAAAGGAACCTCATGGACATTGACAAATGTCAGGACTCTAATCAGAGTCTTCGAGGATCAGAAAGAAAGCAATGTAAAAAGGTGTCACCAGCTTATCTGGAGTTGTCCAAGAACATAAGGAACGGTCATGGATGCAGTTAATGGAGCTCAATATCTCTCTTTAACCTATTAAGTGCTCTTTACCCACAGCCTTGAATTGATTTATGTTCAGTTGGAATAAAATATGTGAGGGGGATTCAACCCTTATAACACACTTCTTGGATGGAGGCTGCAATTCTGCAATCACTGCCATGTCGCTAATCCTGCAAAACACAAATATCTGTGCTTTCTTTCAGATGGCACACTTTTCACAGTACCTGATCATGCCACCTAAACCAGCGCGGTTGTTGCCTCATCCTCGACAGTACTGATCTGTCCACTCCCCATTACCCCCCAAAAACGAGTGGTCATGTCTATTTCTTCCCACAAAACACCCAAGGTTTTCATTTCCAAGTTCACGAGTCCTACCACATCGCAGCCAGGTTTGCATCAATAACATTCCCAACCACTCAACCCACACCAGAAAGTAGGAGCCATAGGCAGTTAATGACTTAATTTGTTTTTATATACAGAATACAGGAAAAGGTTTCTGTAAAATCTAAAACAATACAATTACTATTTACAAAGGAGCTAGCTTTTCTTGTCCAGAGTGAGGTGGAGAGGTTGGGGGAGGGGGAGGGCAAATAGAGATGGCATATGATTATTAAAAAAAAGGTAGACAAGGTAACAACGAGAACGGATTTTTGATACAAGAGACAACTTGAGCCAACGTCATACCACACGAAGCACTGTACACAATCAAAAATAAAATAGTATTAGAAATAGGTGAATACTTTATGTATTTACACAGAGGCCAGAACTGCTTCCCTAGGCAATCATATGTCACTTAAGTGCCCACAAGACAAACAGCAGATTGGGTCACAAACAAATTCTCTGTCGGCCAAGAATGTCTCAGATGGCAAACAATGATAGTCCTCAATCAAAAATTCAATAGGGAAGGAAAGACCTACCGCTTGATTCTAAAGAAATAAATGGACCGTGCCATTCTGAGCTGGAGCAGGAAGGGATCTGCAACTTGAAATTAATGGCAGCTTTGCAAACTTGAACCCAATCCTGCGTTTCAATACATTGAGAATAAAAATTACAAGCCCAATCCACTGACGTTAATTACTTGCTATCAAATTTGGTTGCCCGGGGCAAAACTCGCTAGATTCTGGGTCAATCTTTTTCTCCCAGGACTGTAATTAATGCTACAGAAAATTTGCAGTAAGTCTGAAATTCACATACTAAAACAGGACATTAAACACATCCAATGAAGTCCATGTGGCACACACTCCTCTCCTAAACTGCCCCATGGGATTGAAAGTGCTCACTTGGCCCAATTCTTCTCACTGAACCTTCAGAGATGTTCCTTCCTTTGTTGAGACCCCAATGAGGAATGCTTTTCAGGGCCGATAACCTGGGCAGGCGCTTGTGTAATCTGCCGATGACAAAAGCTACTTGTAGTGCAACCATAGCAAAAGAGGGTAATGGGGAGTGGGAGTAGACAGTCTTTGAGTGGAATTCTAGACACAGAGTTCAACTACTTCAGGAAATGCAAACCCGTTTTTTGCCGATCCTGGTAATAATAGGGCTTACTTCTCCCAAGTAGCCTACTACC
This sequence comes from Calotriton arnoldi, assembly GCA_963921515.1. NCBI lineage: Eukaryota > Metazoa > Chordata > Amphibia > Caudata > Salamandridae > Calotriton > Calotriton arnoldi. Next base: position 2,488,708 of record CAWUFW010001043.1, read on the forward strand.
ATCTTCAGAACTCCACCCTCAGCTTCTAGTGCTTTCTTCACTTTAAATAAGAAGGATCATCTTGAATAGATTAATTATTTCAGTATGAAAAACTGTATCATTGAGTATAAAACTATTGTCACTGGCACAAAATACAAGATATCTTCGGTCAAGATTTTACTTCTTGGAAAAAACCCTCCACACTCCTCTGGAAACTTTATTTTTTTAACATGTGCATTGAAAAGTTTCCATAATGTCTTGATTGAGGGCGACAGTTTGTCTTCCTCTCCTCTGCATGTATTTAAAAAACATTTTTGCACTGGTGACATTTCCCCTAAAAAAAAAAAAAAAATGAAATGCATGGTACAAATATATGTGCAAATGCCCCTAAAACTCGAGCAAAAAAAATAATATATATTTATATATATATATATATATATTAAAAAAAATTCTTCATCTCATGCAAACATGTGAACTGTTTCGGGCCAAAGTAGAAAAAGTTTCAGACATCCTGTACATTTTTGCACGGGCGCCCTGCTTGGGTTCAAGTTTTTAAAAAGTCATGTTCCTTTGCGACTAAGGAATGGAGTTGGAACGTAACACAGGCACCTGGTGTGGAGGCTTTTCGTCCAAGTCTAGTAACTCCACAAAGGCATTGTCCCCTTTCGGCTGCTTGGTTGCAAATTCACTAATGCTGAACACAAACTGCAGACAGCCAAGCTTAATGTAGCTGCCGTGGTGCAAGAGGGCCGTGCCTTCCCAGCCGGCTCCACTGCCCCCAATCAGGCTGGAGCTGCTGGCTTTGCAGTTGCAAGGTCGATGGTACAAGCCTTGGGACTGGGAGCTCATCATTGGATCCTCTTCACGTGGCTCTTCCTCTGGCGGTGGTGGCTGAGGTTTCCTGGTCTTGTGACGCTCTGTGAAAACAGACATTCATCAATATATGGACTAAAGAAAGAAAACACCAACAATAAGAGGAAACGAAAAAAGCCTTGGCATCTCCCCTCCCATGAATCAGAAAAGGTGTCCATAAAGCACCGCATACGCCACACACTGGAACAAATAGGAAAAATCCTTCTGAAAATAGCATGGAGGAGCTCGAAACAGTGTGCAATCAGCACTATGTTCCTAAACATTTGTCAGTCTTTATTTCGACCAAAATGATCATAAAAGACAAAAATATTTACATCATCACATAATACATATATAAAATCCATTTCACATCAAGACTATACAAATACAAATTTAAAAGACAACAAAGACATCTACTAAAAACTAATTAGTATAGTTCCCTTACAAAAGTTTAAAAACGATACAGACTTAAAAGGAAACATTTCATAAAATGATCTATACCATCTGGCCCCTATACAAATATAAAAAAAAATTATGAATATATGTGTAACAGAACTAGAAAACTAAGCAGAAGACAGAGCATTAATAGACACTGTCGCAGTCTGCTTGTTTTCGGCCTTTTGTCTTATTCTCCAGGCCCATCCCAAGAATTTCGCTACAGCAATCACAATTGCCTCTTGGGTACTAGTCTTTAGTAATCTTAGCGCAGTATCGCTCAGCCTAGTACCAAGGTTCTGACAAATTGGTTTGAGCCATTTTCTCCGAGGAGAACAATATGCTGGACAAGCAAAAAATATATGGGAGATTGTTTCATCCATACTCTGGCAAAATTGACATTTGCTATCTTGGGAAGGGTGCCAGGTCTTGGTGAAAACTTTAGTTGGCAACGTTCCTATCCGGAACTGAAAATAACGTTTTCTGTCAATGGGCTTGGTTATAAAATCCCAGAATTCTTCATATAATGGTTCCAGCTTGTGATCCAAGAAGGTACTGGTCAACGATGACGATCTGGAGGAACTCAGAATACCAGATCTAATCATAGTCCAGTACGCATCTTTAAATACCTTTTTAGAAGGAAAAGTGTTATGTGCTGGTTCCTCCCAAAGCTGCCTCATGCCCATGTCCACCAGGGATCTTTTGACCTGTTGTAGCCACCTGATCTTATGAGAAGTGTCAATTCCCTGATGTCCATAAGAGCTGAGGCATAATGGGCTAGTTCCGGAGTAGACCAGAGCCTTCTCCAATAGGCCAATGGTTTAAACCTAGCAACCTCTGTTAGTGAATGGCACCCCAGATCAAAATATAAAGGAGTAAGAGGAGTACTCTGAGGGAGACCAACCAAACCTCTCAGGAAGCTTTTTGGGCCTGTGCTAGGGTGGACAGATTTTCGAACCCCCAGAGTTCTGCCCCATATAAGATGGACGCCATAACCTTTACATGGTAAATCTTGAGTGCAGGGCCGATAGGCTTTGTCTGAGAAAGCCTGTGTTCTTTCAAAATCACCCCTGCTATCTGAGAATGTTTGAGCGCCATTATTTCAATTTGGGGCTTCCAATCTAGCTTACGATTGATATTTACTCCAAGATAGGTAAATAAATCTGTTTGCTCTAAAGACTCGTTGTTCATAACAACCCTTGACTTGATAACTTTGTGGTTATGTAACACCATAAATTTAGTCTTATCCACATTTACCAATAACTCATGTTCCTTGCAGAATTTTTCAAAACATATCGGGGCTTTCTGCAGCCCAGCTTGGGTTTTGGATAAAATTAAAGTATCATCCGCGAACATGAGAATTGGCACTTTGATACCTGCAACAGAGGGAGCATCAGTTGGGTAATCAGAAAAATATCTAACCACACCATTTATAAAAAGTGAAAACAGGGTTGGAGCCAGCACACATCCTTGGCGTACTCCTTTTAAAATTGGAAATTTGGGGGTAGTATTCCCTTGGGCTCCCCATCGAACCTGCGCAAAGTTTGATTCATGCAATTTTACCACCAGCTGCAAAAGTTCAGGGGGAATTCTCAGGTCTCTCAATACGACCCAGAGCTTGTTTCTCGGGACCGCATCGAAAGCTGCTTTAAGATCTACGAAAGTGGCATAAATAGTTCCACCCGCTAACAATACAACACGCCAATAGATTAATACAAAATAAAAAACTTGATCTATCGTGCTTACAAAAGCCCTAAAACCTGCTTGGAAGGGGGATAGTATGTTATTCTCCGTTATCCATGTCTGTATTCTATTCAGAACCAATCTAGCCATGATCTTTTGGGTGGAATCGATCAGGCTGATGGGCCTATAGTTTTTGGGGCTGGAACGGTCCCCCTTCTTATAAATAGGGAGGATTTCCGCCCCACGCCAAGAGTCAGGAATAGTAGCTCCCCTGGCAATCGCATTTGCTAGAAACAAAATATACCTAAACCAATTTTCTTTATCGGATAAAAATAAGTCCACTGGGATGCAGTCAGGACCGGGTGCCCTACCTTTTGGTGCTGAGGTCACAGCAATTTCGACTTCCCTTAAAGAGAATTTTACCGGGGTTACTACACTTGGAACTATAAATAAGAGAGTATTCTCAACAACAGCAAATTGATGCTTAAAAAATGATACCCATTGGTCTGGGGCAATATGATTTGACGGGGCATTTCCTTGGCCTTCACGGCCCCATTTTACAAGCTGCCAGAATGATTGTGTGTTGTTCATCTTGCTAGCTTGCAAAAGATCCTGCCACCTTTTTTCGTCCCATGCCTTTTTTGCCAGTATTTGTGTGGTTTTATACTGCTTTCGGGCTGTTCTTATCCTATCTATATCATTGGATTTTATAGCCCAGGACAACTGCTTGTATGCTGCCTTACATGCCTTATTATACCAATGGTCATACTTTGGTAATGATCTCTTAGGGGTTTTATAAGGTTTTGTAAAAACGCCTTATATTTTCAAACATAGATTCATGAATGTGTGTTATATTATGATTGATTTCATCCTGGTTTTTAAATTTTTCGAGTAGGTCTAACGTGTTTGAAACCTCGGCATTCATGCTTATAAGGCAGCTTTCGTTTTCAACAACCCGGGACCACTTAACCCTCCTCATGTCATTGCTAATTGTTACATCGGCGGTCTCAATTACCTCAACCGGGGGCAAGAATGCTACATGAGCTGGGCCTTTTATTTTCAACAGTAGTGGATCATGGTCACTTTCAACCCTTGTACAGACCTTCATATCCACTACTGAAGACCAATACTCTATATTAATAAGGATGTAATCTATTCTACTACTTCTCAGGCCATTGTTATAAGTATGTGATCCTGAGCGGTCGGATGGTGTACGTCCATTTACTACTCTCACACCCCTCTCTAGGCTAAAAGCTTTCAACTGAAGGGCTGCCTCGGTCCATTTTTTAATTGGTGGAATTTCCAATTGGGGAATACCCCATTGGGCGTCTTCGTCTGCACTTAGGTGGCCATCCTCAAAGTCCAAAGGCTCAAATGTGGTATTGAAATCTCCAGCAATAATTGTGTTGAACCCTTCTCCCTTTCCGACTAAGAAATTACTAAGATCGCTAATTGTCTTTGAGGACCTGCCGCCCGCCAGACCCCTAGCGTAAACATTAACAATGAGTAACTTAGGCGAGTTTTTAGGACAAATAAGCAACGCCAAAATATCCTTATTATCAGTCTCCAATTCGGTTATCTTAGAAGTGGAGCTCTGCCTCACCCATAATGTTAATCCTCCGGAAGGTCTTCCTTTATGCCCACCTACTGCGGATTTGTAAAAATTTAGGTAGCCATGGTGAAAGACCGGGGCCAACGCCCAGGTCTCCTGAAACGCAATAATGTCCAGTGTTTCTATAAAATCTATCCAATCGGATGAATGTATCTTATTAGACAACCCTGCTATATTCCACGATACCAATCTCAGTAGAGATGGATCATGGTAAACTATGGAATTGCCTAAGCTAGCCACCGTAGATGTGCCCAATTCAGGAGTAGCTGGGACTGGAATATGCTTTCCTGTTTGACTAGAATTACCCCTTTGAGTATGGACCACACTCGGTGATTGGACTGGGGTCCTTAACATATCATCGGCACACTCTATCCCTTCTAAATCAATACCAGGGGGACAGCTTATACAGAAACTTTCATCCCCACCAATTATGCTGGCCACCATGGATCCTCCTTGTGAATACAAACCAATTGGTGGTCAATCTATATTTTGGAGGGACGAGTCCCCAATTCGCTTAGGTTCATGGGCATTAATGGGTAAATGATTGACAGCGTCAGGAGAGTTCAGTTTCAGCCTAATATTTGTATGAATCAAATGTGAAGTTCTTAGCTCAAATGCTAACAGATTTTCTACCAACAGTGGCGAGGCAAGAGTGAGGCACACATAGTCAGAGTCGACATCCCTCGAACCATGTCTTACAGCAGAAGATATATCCTCCCTGATTATCGATCTGCACTTACGAACATGTCTCAGCCACTGGGTACTCTTATTAATCAAGGACTGTTCATCCTCTCTTATTAGACTAGGCAGAATCTTGGGGACATTAGTTAGAAAAATTTGTGACTTGAGTGACCAGGGACATGGGTTTTCAAAGGAACTTGCTCTTGTGTACGAACTTGTCCTAGGCTGATTTAAAGGAACATACGGAGGTAGAGTTACCCTACTGTTAGATGTATTATGCAAATTATCAGATCTGCTTACTACTTCATTGGTAGCGGCAGGTTTCCGCATAGTATCTAAATAGCTAGCTTGGTTTTTAGGAACTCCTTCCATTTGTACGTTAGCTGTGTTTTTAACAATTGGACAGCTTAGATTACTTTTATTAGAAATTGGAGCTCTGCAAGCTTGTATATGGGGCAGATCTTGACCGGATGAGTACTCTTTGCTAGAACCTGCTTTTAGCGCTAAGTTGAGGCTGTCAATCATTCCCTTTAGTTCCTTAACTTCCCCCATGAGATGCCTAGTCTGATCTTTTAAGTCATTTATCTGATTTCTAAGCTGACCTGAGCAACAACAATGAGCCCTATTCATTATATCATTACATCTGTTGCTTTCTCCTTCGGCCCCCTTGGAGTATAACTGTGCGTTTTCTTCCTGGGAAATTTGCAATAGGGGCGAATATCGATTTGAACAAATGATAGCGGGCTCTTTTGCACAAATTGTCACAGGGCATGGGCTTAGCAGGGAAGAATTAATACTCTCTTCATACTGGACGAGGTCAAAATTAGCAGATTGTTGGCCCTTTGGGTTTTGCTTTTTGAACATATCAGGAATAACAGTTTGTTTAATGTTTGGGGTTTGTAAGGGGGTGGTACACTGGCCATAATGGTGGAGCTACACGGGCCAGATGAGTCAAGTAAAATCTCCTCGCATTCACCAACAAGGTTGGCAATACGATCCATAACAGCATAGGATTTGCTCTGCGTTTTGGTTGGTTTTTAGCTTTTTTACCTTTCCTTATAGATCCCCCTCCCCACTATCAACAGCTTTTCTTTTCCCCATTCTAATGAACCAAGTTACACTAATTGATATCAGGGCAAATAAACAATGTCGGACAGAGAGAAATATATATATATATTGAATAGTCGAAATGGAAATGGAAACAGTTAAGAACAAATACAGCAGTTGTTGGTGTACCAAAATCTACCACACTGTTACACTATAAACATTTAAGGCTTTGGGCGCCCACTGGTTAGAAAGGACAAATTAAAAAATAGAGTCCAGGGATATGGGCCCAGTAATCGTGGTGTATAAAATGTACCTTTGGAATCCTTTACAACAGCTGCTGATAACTTAGGGCTCAGGGGGGTGGCCCTGCCCTGCCTCGATCTGGCGCAAACGGGCGTCCCGCGCTGCGGTAGGCAGCTGGCAGATTTAAACAAGCGCTTGGGAGTGACGGAATGATGCGGTGCTCACTGGGGCATTGAGTCCAGCCCCCCTCCGGTCCGGTAATGCCAGCGGCTGATTTCGGGCTATCTTAATTACTTTGCCCTTTTCTCGTAGTTTTGGCCCAGCACTTTTAACCTTAAAACATCAGGCTCCACCCCGCAGGACTGATACCACGTCTCCCCTTAAGGGAACATAAACCTTTCAATCGCAAACCCAAGTTCTAGAATTGAAGGCTGATTCTTATTGTTTGAGTGTGCATCCCAGCACTACTCGACCTTGTTGGTTTCTGCTCCTCATCGTTGAGCGCAGGAGCTCAATGCATACCGCTCTGGATAGCTAAAAGCATCACAGGTGATGGTGAAGAAAGGCTCAAGGAAGGTTTAGTGGAAGAAGAAGTTAAAAGGATGAGGTGGGGGAAAGGAAGCTCCAAGAAGAGGTGGAAGGAATGCAGCATAGAGTAATAAATGGAGAACACAGTAAGTGGTCAATTGTGCCCCCCTCCCCCCGATAGGTACAAACCAAGATGGAGCGTCAAACTTTAGAAATATATACATTTTAAATAGAGTCCTCAGTCTCGTACAGAAGAGAGACTAACAGCTAACAAGAAAATCATGTCTGTTATCCTATTACAAACTGGAACATAGCAGCCACGGTGTGTGGTATGTCCGATCTGGCACCTAACACTAACCCAATCCATGCAACAACACATGGAACTTGGAAACATGCAAACAGGGAGAGAGGGTTGGTCAGTTGCAAGCCATATCTAGTGTATAGCAGTAATCATAAAGCATGGGGATCTTGCTTCCAGTGCAGTGCTGAAGACATTTGGGGCTCACATATAGTGCAAGTGGAAGCACAGAGAACTGGGGCTCACATTAAATGTTTGGAGGTGGCAATTGAGGAGGACATGGAGGTCATAGACATAACCGATGCCAGCACCATTAGAACCTAGGCCTCACACTCAAAGGAGGTGGAGGTGGCAGCACTTAGGACTTGCGCTTGATGTATGTGAAAGCGCCATGTGGTCTACATCCAGTGTTAGCCCACTGGAAATTCAGATGCGCATGCAATGTGAATGTCAGCACAAAAGCACATAGGGCTCTGTCTGAACCGCTTTCAGAGGGCCACGGGGCAAGCAGGAGCTACTGCACCCAACCATGGTGATTGTGGTCTTTTACTCCTGATGTCCCAGGGCCTGCCCTATTATGGACTGTGAGTAACTGGGACATGTACTACCCCTTCAGTACTTGACTCTCAGGGGTAGCGAAGTTTAGCAGGCCAGGGTGGGATGGGGAGTGTACACAGACAAGTCAAAAACACCAATAAATGAATGTTCAACAAGATACTACTTTATTCATAACAGCAAGTATTTATATACGAAGAAAAGTCAATTGCGGGACACAAATAATACACAGTCTTAGTAAGGCAGGCACTCTAACATTGTCCAGGTAAATCCCCGAGTCCCAGTCCCCTGTCTAAGGACTGTGCTTATTTTAGATTCATGAGGCAACATTCAGGTTAGGCCCTGCTAGCAACTACAAGTCTTAGAAGTTCCACAATGGCTTCTTAAAGGTCAAAGTCTCGCAGTGCTGTAGCACTTTTAGTCAGAACAAGTGCTCCTAGAGGCTCAGTGACCCATTAATCATTCTTACCAGCTTTCGCTGGAACTGTTGGGTCAGTAGGCCCAGGTGCACGTCAGTGGCGAGCAGAAGTCTGGAATCTACAGGCGAGATAGCAGGCGTCCACGACCTCCTACGATCAAGTGTTAAGTCTTTGCAAGTCTGGCTGCAGGTCTTGGGTGCTTCTAGATTACGGTGATTGAATTGATGCTCTGCTTCTATGGGTCATTGCCCATTACGATTCACGGTCGCACTCTACTCCAGGGCAATGTCCCTCTCTCTTTACTAAGTGTCCTGCCTGGCATACAAGGAGGGGTACCTTGGCGCCGCAAACAGAAGGCACAGGGCAATGACCTCTCTTGGTCACAATATGGCACAGGGCAATGGCCTGCTTCTTGTCACAGAGACGCACCAGGGTATTGGCCCTTAATCTGCACCTGGCATACAGGGGGCGTGAACAGCAGCACTCAAGCAGGCAGCCCTACCGATGCAACATTCCTCAATCTTCACCGTAACCCCCACCTGGCATACAGGGGTCGTGAACAAGAGCACTTGGATTGATGGCCCAATCAGTGCAGCAGTCCTAAATTTCACCTCGGCCCGTACCTGACATATGGGGGTCATGAATAACAGCACTTGAGCGGACAGCCCAATCAGTACAATGGTCTCAATCTTCACCATGGCCCCCAGCTGGCATACAGGAGTCGCAAACAGCAGCTCTCAGGTGGATAGCACAATTGTTGCAACAGTCTTCAACATGGATGCAAGACTCACACACTGATTTAGGGATCCACTACCCAGGCTCTTCACTGGGCCTCGCTCTCATCAAGCACTCTCTTCCTCATAGGGTCCTCTGGTTTCGGCAGGCAGGCAGATGCTGGTGGTCCAGGTTCCAGCGCGAGTGGTCTAGATTCTCCCAGGCGATGTTCCCCAACCCAAAAGGAAGATTGGCAGACCTCAGTTTCCAGTCCTGGTCACAACAGGCACCAGTGGTGCTGAACTTGTCCACGCTGATGTACAGCTCAAGTTTGACTATTTTGAGAGGGTCATGCTCCACTTTCAAAATCCATTTCCAGACAGAGATGTGTCTTAGCCTTTAAGTTCTTGTTGTGGGGGTTGCTCCTTTTTAAGGGCCACTTCTATCCTGCCTTTTGTCCAGGAATCAGTCTAGTCACAGTAGGAACGACTCCAAACTTGATAGATCCACAACAAAAGCCACAGGAATGACTAGAGGATCACATCTAGATATCAGCCTCATGGATATATGGTTACTAAGGCCCCAAACCCTATTCTTTATGATTTACTTATCAGCCCCATCTCCTTCCTGAGATGTGCCCAGGCCTCACCGAACAGTTATCTTTTCAGAATCAAAGAACCATTTTTAAGTACACAAGAGAGCCCGACTCTCTTCCACCAGTGTGCGTGTCCCATTCAGCTCTCAGGAATGCAGGCAATCCATAAATGTGTCTGGGATGGTTCCGCCACCTCCACATCCCTGTCTTAAGACCCTGAGCTTTTAATATGGAGCCCACAGGCCTTCACGTACGTACCACACACATGCACACATACATTACACCACACGCACGCAACCACACGCTTGACCTGCACAGTGCTACATACTAATACGAGGACGGTCAAATGCAAGTTGGGTACACAGCAGCAGAACTTTACATGAGTGGGCCAGTAAATCTCACACTCCAGTGACACAGGTAAAAAGACCTGTTCACTCTACTGATCACTATTACAAAATTGGTATGCTGCCAACGCCGTGCATGTGCTACGTAACAGGTAACGGCAGTAGCCCTTTACCACTATTAGGTTAGCACTTTTGCACCCTTTCTGGTCTAACAAGTCCGCAATCTATCAGACAATCCTATGCCATGGCGCGCAAGCATGATCTGTATTTGCGCACAATGAAAAATCAGTACCAAGGATCCAGATATATCTGCAGCTGGGGCACTCAGGGCAGGGACACCCATCCATCACCATGCAGGGGACCTTTTTTTTTTTTGTCCCAACAGGCTCACATCCAGGGCAGGTAGCAGAATACATGGAGCTAGGTCTCAACTCCTGTGCTAATCAACAAGTTACTTAACTTTGGTAATCCATTATCTGGTAGAGACTTTATCTAGTTGCAGATTCTTACCATAGAATGTTCCCCAGGCGTCAGACTGGAGCTGGAAACTTTTGAGCAGTACTGCTGTGCGCCAGTATGTGACACTGAACAGCTCCGTGATGGAAACATTCGCGCAGGATGTGATGTACGCGGTGCCTATATAAGCACCATCCCTGTGCACCGACTTCAGTTCATGACTATTTCCGGGCCAGAAACAGAGAGCGATGTCTGTTTTTTTGATCAGTGTGACTATTATAAGGGCCTACAAGGACTTGCTAGGTGGAAAAGTCCAGTTTGCAGAATGGGGAGGATCGGTAAGGAATCTACGGCTAGATAGAATCTCCATCAGATAAGCCGTAATCGAAGGCAAGTACCTTGTTCGTCTGATAAAGACTTATAGCCGCAGATTCCTTACCTTAGAATACATACCAAAGCAATATCTTCCCGCGGGGTGGTCTGCCGACTGGCTCAGACCAGAAAGTCCTGGAGGATCAAATGGGTAAAGTGCTTGACATGACGAACGTGACTGTCAAGGCAGTAGTGTTTGGTAAACATGTGCAAGGATGGCCTAGTGGAAGCCTGACCGATGTCTAAAGACAAGAACTCCACGAGCTAACACAGTAGATGCAGCTTTGGCTCAGGTGGAATGAGCTATAAAACATCAGGGGGCTGCTTCTTGACTAATGCGCAGCATGACTAAATACAATCCATTTGGAGATGGTCAGTTTATGTACTGCTTCCCCTTCTTTGTTCCAGTGAACTCTACAAAGAGCGGATAGTCAACCTGGTGTTCTTTAGTGCTATCAATATAGAACAGTGCCTTTTTAGAGTCCAGAGGGTGGAGTCCCTCTTCCTTCCTAGAGGGGAGAGGCGGAGCAAAGAGTCAGCGGAGTGATATTTTGGCAGACAAGGATAGGTGCCACCATCTTCGGAAGAAAAGAGGCATGGGTTCAGAGAACCAGTTTGTCTGGGAAGAAGCTGGCATATTGAGGGTGATAATAAAGCCTGTAGCTCTCGGACCCTTTTGGCCGATGTGGTGGCCACAAAAAAGACTGTCTTAGAGGACAGCTATGGATGTGTTCAAAGAGGGACCACATCAAATAGGTTAAAACTAAATTAAGATCCCATTGGGGCATAACGAAAGGTTTGGGAGGAAACATGCTGAAGATTTTTCAGGAAACGTGTCACAATTGGTGACAAATAGAGAGGATTGGTCCGGCAACTGCAAAAAAGCTGAAAAATACCGCTTAACTATGCAGAGAGTAAGGCCTTGCTCAGCTAAGGCCAAAACAAACACTTTGGAAAGGGTGCAGAGTGGGTCAACATGTTTCTCAGTGCACCAAACACAAACTTGACCCTCAACTGTCGCCGCTCAATGTCCAAGCATGAAGGTGGAGAGTGCGCAGGTTTGGGTGTAGGACACTTCCCTGTTGTGGCAGGAGATCGTCCCAAAAGGGCAGCCTGACAGATGCTCATGCCCAGACATTCTGGATACCATATGCTCCTCGCCCAATCTGGAGCAACCAGAATGAACTGGGCCTGGTCGGTTCTGATCTTTTTCAAAACTCGGGAGAGAAGAGGTATCGGTGGGAAGGCACACAGGAGTCCAGACTACAGCCCAGTACAGTCCTACATGCAAGTCTAGTCGGAATGCATCTCCAAGCGAAAGCTGTTTTGGAAACTCCAGCACACAGAAATGCTGATATTGTGCGCTCTTGGCGGTGGTGAATAGATCTAGCCAAAATTCTTCCCAGTCCTGAAAGATACCATGAGCCACCTCCGATGCAGATGCCATGCGTGGTCTGCAAGGCATTGATGGCTGTATTTGTCTGTCCCGGCATTTCGAGATCCTGTCAGGTGCTACACATCCAGGTAAATGTCCTGATGTTTCAGCTATGTCCAGAGGAGCAGAGCCTCCAGATACAGGGTGCACGGCCCCACTCTACCCTGCTTGTTGCAGTACCACATGGCATTAGTGTTGTCCGTGAACACCTGGACCATCTTCCCTTTGATAGAGGGCAGGAAAGCCTTCTATGTCAAGCAAATCACCCTAAGCTCCAGAAGACTGATGTGGAGCCGAGCCCCTGCCAGAGACCAGAGGCCTCTGATTTCCACCTCAGCCACATCCTAGAAGCGATGCACAAGTTACTTACCTTCGGTAACGATATATCTGTAAGAGACATTAGTTAGTGATAGATTCCTTACCTTAGAATATCCCCAGGCGTCAGTCTGGATCCAGAAAGTTTTCGTCAGAAGTAACCCTGCGCGTCGGAAGGTGGCGTCGTGCGGCTCCGCGTTCGTCGTAGGCGTCGTGATTGCCGGGATGACGTCGCAGCAGCTACTTAGACGCCGCCCTCGCGCGCTGACGTCAGTTCTGTACACGACTTTCCGCGGCAGGAACGCAGAGCCATGCAAGATACTGACCACTGGTGCATTGAAACTAGGGCCCTGAAAGGGATGACCGTAACCCTAGAAATCTGTTCGCAGAACCGGGAGGGTGGGGTGGCGCTAAGGAATCTATCACCAACTAATGTCTCTTAAAGATATATCGTTACCGAAGGTAAGTAACTTGTGCATCTGAAAGAGACACGTTTGTGATAGATTCCTTACCTGACCGTCCCCTGCTGCTGCGACAGAAGATCCTCCCGAAGAGGCAGTCGGATCGGGGGATCCACGCTCATACTGAGTAGCGCGGGATACCAAACTCTTCGAGCACAGTCCGGAGCATCAAGAATGACTTGGGCCCGGTCGCGTCTGATCTTCTTCAGCACTCTGGGTAGAAGTGGTATAGGCGGAAAGGCGTACAATAGACCGCAACTCCACTCGTGATGAAAAGCGTCGCCGCGCGAGTGCCGCCTTGGAAATTCCAACGCGCAGAACTGCTGACATTGCGCGTTCTCTTCGGTGGTGAAAAGATCAAACCAAGGCTCTCCCCACTGTTGAAAGAGACCTTGCGCCACCTCCGAGTGAACACGCCATTCTTGATCCATCATGCACCTGCGGCTGAGTTCGTCCGCCCTGGCGTTCAAAGACCCTGCCAAGTGTTGAACCACCAGGAAAATGCCCTGGCGTTCGAGCCACGTCCAGAGGCGCAGAGCCTCCTGACAAAGGGTCCACGACCCCACCCCGCCTTGCTTGTTGAGGACCACATGGCGGTGGTGCCGTCTGTGAACACCTGCACTACTCTCCCCTTGACAGAGGGAAGGAATGCTTTCAGTGCAAGTAGGATCGCCCGGAGCTCCAGAAGGTTGATATGGAGCCTGGACTCCGCCGGAGACCAGAGGCCTCTGATCTCCGCCTCTCCCATGTGGCCGCCCCATCCCAGGAGGGACGCGTCCGTCACTACTGTGTGCTCCGGTTGGGGAAGGGAGAGGGATCTGCCGCTGACCCAATGCTGGCTCGTGAGCCACCACTGCAATTGTCTTGCAGTGCCCTCCGAGATCTGGACGTAGTCGGACAGGTTCCCCTGATGCTGCGCCCACTGGAACTTCAGAGCCCGCATATGACATCTGGCATGATTGATCAGCAGGATGCAGGAGGCCATGAGGCCTAGCTGTCTCAGGGTCATCCTGACCGATACCCAGGATAAGGGCTGAAAGATTGGAATTATAGCCCGAATATCCCCAGACTCGCTGTTCAGGAGGATAGACCCGAAACTGCGCCGTGTCCAGAACTGCACCGATGAAGAGGAGCTTCTGAGAGGGAATCAGGTGCGACTTTGGCAGGTTGATGGAGAACCCCAGCAAATGCAGGCGGTCGGCCGTAGTCTGGAGGTGGTAGACAACTGCCTGGGGCGAGCCCGCCTTCAACAACAAGTCGTTGAGATAGGTGAAGACAAACCCCTGATTTGCGCAGATGAGCTGCGACCACCGCCATCACTTTTGTGAACACCCGAGGGGCGCTGGTAAGGCCAAAAGGGAGCACGGTGAACTGAAAGTGCTCGTGGCCTACCGTGAACCGCAGGTAACGCCGGTGGGCCGGCAGGACGGGGATATGAAAGTAAGCGTCCTGCAAGTCCAACGCTACCATCCAGTCTTGCGGGTCTAGGGCAGACAAGACCTGAGCAAGTGTGAGCATCTTGAACTTCTCCTTCCGGAGGAAGAGATTGACGTTCCGAAGGTCCAAGATAGGACGCAGGCCTTTGTCCTTATTTGGAATCAGAAAGTAGTGGGAATAACAACCACGACCTACTTTTGTCGTTGGAACGCGCTCTATGGCACCATTGGCCAAGAGGGCCACAACTTCCTGCTGGAGAAGTGCCAAGTGATCCCCCGACATGCGGTGGCACTGAGGTGGCATGGCTGGAGGGGTAGTCTCGAAGGGGAGGGAGTAGCCCCTTCGGACTATCTGTAAAACCCACCTGTCCAAAGTGATGGCGCGCCAGTCGGGGAGGTGATGGCGAAGCCTGCCACTCACTGGCGTTTGATGGGCCTGAAAGGTCAGACTAGTAAGGTTTGGAGGCAGTGGTGGCTGGGGTGGAGGTGGACTGACCCTGCCGCTGGCCCCCTGAACCGCCGCGGCGGTTCCCACGTCCGCGCGTGGACCGTTGCGCCGGCCTGTGGCCCTGTTGCGAACGTGGTGGGTTGCCCCTTCCGCGAGCACGAAAGGCAGAAGGCTGAGGAGGCCGCGTGGCCGAGAGGCCCAAGGACTTGGCCGTAGCCCGCGAGTCCTTAAATCTCTCCAAAGCACAGTCTGCCTTGTAGCCAAAGAGGCGAATGCCAAAGGGCATGTCCATCAAAGTGTTTTGGACATCCCCCGAAAAGCCAGTTGTCCTCAGCCGGGCGTGGCGGCGGAGCGCCACTGTCGTGGAAATCGCCCTGCCCAGCGAGTCGGCGGTGTCAAGGCCACAACGGATCGTGAACTTGGCTGCATCTCTCCCCTCAGCAATAGCCTGGGAGAGTAGTGTCCGGGCCTCCTCCGGACACTGAGGCAGCACCTGCGCCACCGTATCCCACAGAGAGTGAGAATAACGGCCCAAGAGGCATGCGGTGTTCACAGACCGCAGCCCTAGACTGACGGAAGAAAAAACCTTCTTCCCAAACTGTTCCAGTCTCTTGGATTCCCTGTCCGGGGTGCGGAAGGGAATGCGCTTGGGAAGCGGAGGCTTGGACAACCAAGCTCTCAGCGGTGGGGTGTTGGGAGAGGAAAATGGGGTCGCCTGGGGCCGGGCGATGGCGTCGGGCCACGTTCCTGTCCACATGAGCCCCTGTGTTGGGCCTGGACCAGGAGCCCAAAAGAAAGTCCGAAAGTGCGTCATTAAAGGTCAGCAGTGGTTCCGCAGAGGTAACTGCTGGCTGAAGCACTTCTGTCAGGAGGATAGTCCTGACGGCCACAGTAGGTAGCTCGAGGTGGAGTGCCTCGGCTGCCCTACGCAACACCACAGAAAAAGAAGCACCCTCGTCCGTAGCCACGGTAGGAGGAGACAGCATGCCAAGGTCTGGAGAGGTGTCCAGACCACTGGCGTCCCCCAACTCCTCTGCCCCGTCCGGGTCATACTCGCATTGAGCAGCGAGAGGGTCCTCAGACCCCTCCCAGTCCTCCCCATGCTGTTGTACAAGCCTAAAAGGAGGAGGATGGAGATAGGGAAACAGAATCCCAAACGGCGGCGGAATCGGCGTCGGTCGACACCCTCCCGGCACCGTCTCCACTTCGGGGCTGAAACCGGGGCCGACGTCGTCCGGCGTGCCAGGCGACGTGAAACGTGGTGCCGGTGGGGTCGACGTCGGTGTCACGAGGTCAACCGGCGTCAACCGGGATCCACGGGAGTCCTGCGGTGCCGAGGCCGCAGCCGACGGAGACGCCGGGGCCACCGGCGTCAAAGGGCGAGGACTCCCAGTCGGGCCCGCGGGGCCCGAAGGCGCACTGGAGGGGCCCCGACGGCCCAAATAGGTGAGCCATAGCGGACAGGAATTCTTGTACCTGGGCCGGAGTCGCCGATGAACCCGGGAAAGGCGGGTAGTTCGCCGGCGACTGCGTAGGCTCGGCCGGAGCCGCGGAGGTGGCACCACCCGCACCCTCAGCCGAGTCGCGCGACTGGCGAGGGTAAGTCGGAGAACGATGACGTTTCTTCGACTTCTTTTGGCGCTTCGCCTTACCTGACCCCGAGTGCGAAGACTTTGATTCGGACGATTTCCGATGGTGGTGGCTCCGCGACCGGTCCCTCGACCTCCCTCGGAACCGGGACCTTTCACGGCGCGGAGCCGACTGCCGGGCTTCAAGCAGCTTTCGGGACCGCACCCGCAAAGACTTCGGTGCCATGGACCGGCAGTCGGGGCACGACTTGGGGTCGTGGTCGCGCCCCAGGCAGAAGAGACACACGCGGTGCGGATCCGTCACCGACATCATCCGATGACAGTCCTCGCAAGATATAAACCCGGGCATCCCTAACTGCACCAAGAGTCGATCGACTCGAAAAGCGGAGACAAAAAAATGTCCCAAAACTCAGTCAAAAAATTACTGGGGGTACCGCTCTCTCCGGATCTGCGCTTGCTAGCGCGGAAAAAGAAAGAACTGACGTCAGCGCGCGAAAGCGGCGTCTAAGTAGCTGCCGCGACGTCATCCCGGCGATCACGATGCCTACGACAAACGCGGACCCGCACAACGCCACCTTCTGACGCGCAGGGGTACTGCTGACGAAAACTTTGCAGATCCAGACGGACGCCTGGGGATAGTCTAAGGTAAAGAATCTATCACTAACGTGTCTCTTTCAGATTCATCGGTCAACACTGACAGCTTTGGATGGGGAACGGAGAAGGGTCTGCCACTGACCCTATCTTGGTTCAGGAACCACCACTGCAGATATTTTGCAGTCTCCTTCAATATCCGAACCTGATCGGAAACGTTTCCTTGGTGCTGTGCCCACTGGGACTTCAGATCCCACCACAGAGCCTGCATGTGCCACGTGGCGTGTTACACTAGCAGGATGCAGGAGGCCCTTAGACCCAGCAGCCTCAGAGTCAGTCACACGGAGATCCAGAACCGAGGCTGAAACATAGCCCAAATGTCCTGGACTCTCCGCTCCAGTGGATACATGCTGAATTGAACCATGTCAAGAATGGCTCTAATTTAAGGAAGCATCTGTGAAGGAGTCAAGTGTGACTTTAGCACGTTGATAGTGTACCCCTGAAAATGTAGGAGGTCCGCCGTACTCTGGAGGTAGGTCGTCCAGGTAGGGGAAGACTGGTATTCCGTACTTCAGCAGATGTGCTAAAACTCTATGCCATCACCTTTGTGAACAAGGGGTACTGGTGAGACCAAAGGGGAGCACAAAAAACTGGAAATGCACCTGGCCCACCGTAAACCATAGGTAACACAGATGGGCCTGCAGGATGGGGATATAAAAATAGGAGTCCTGCAGGTCCAAAGCAATATTCTAGTATCAGGGGTATAGCATACGCAAGACCTGGGCAAGTGTTAGCATCTTGAATTTCTCTTTCCACAGGAAGGCACTGAGAGAATGCAGATCTAGGATAGGGTGGAGGCCTCTATCCACCATTGGCACCAGAAAGTAGCAGGAATAGCAACCACGGCCTACTTCTAAAGCCGGCACCCTCTCAATGGCTCCTTTGGTAAAAAAAAACCCTGGACTTCCTGGCGCATCATGAAGAAATGGTTTTCTGTCAGCTGATCTGAGGACGGTGGGGGAGCGGTGGTGTTTTCGTAAGTGGAAGGGCATAACCACGTTGGACAATTTTGAGCACTCACATGTCTGATGTTATGGCTTGCCATTGGGGCTAGTGGTGCCTGATCCTGCCTCCAAAAGAGAGCCTGTGTTGTTGCAAGGGTCACTAAATAGGTTTGGAGGCTGCAGCTGTCAGTGGGAGGGGGAAGAGGGCAGTTCTCGGGCCTTTGTTCCCACAGGTCTTGTTTGAGCCACATCCGCGGCTACAAAAAGGCTGCGAGAAGCCTTTTAGCCATGGTGACTTTGCTGCAAATAATGCAGCTGGTAGCCCCTGCCATGGCCACGTAAGGAGTGAAGGAAGCTAAAGCGCACAAGCACTATCTAAGTGCATGTTCATAAGGGATACCTGGACATCCTCCGAAAAGCCAGTTCATCTCACCTAGGAGTGGCAATGGAGTGACAGCAACGAAGCAATAGCCCTGCCCAGTGAGTGTGTTGTGTCCAGCCCGCATCTGATGGCGAACTTTGCTGCGTCTCTGCAATCAGACATAGCCTGGTTCAGGATGGCTCAGGCCTCCTGCAAGACCATAGGCAGCACTTGCGCAACCAAGCTCCACATAATGTGGCTATATCAGCCCAAAAGGCACACGGTGTTCTCGGACTGCACTGCAAGGTTGGCGGAAGCAAAAATCCTGTTCCTGAAGGTATCTAGCTTCTTGGATTACTTATCTTGTGAAAGTCGAGATTCACTTTGGAGGTTCAGGCCTGCATCACCATGCTCTCAGGAGTGGTGTTCTGTGTGAGGAAATCTGGGTCCCCAGGAGCGGGATGATGGCTACGTGCAATTGTCCTGTGCATGGAGGTGCAGGATAACAGAGGGGGCCTCATTTAAGGGCAGTAGGGGTTCTGTGTGGGATATCCCTGGCTGAAATACCTGCGTCAAGACATTGGCCTTGACTTACACGGCGGGTAGCTGAAGGTCAAGGACCTTAGTTGTCCTTCTTGCCACCATAGTAAAGGAGGCCCCTTTCTTTATAGCCACATTAAGAGGAGAGACCAGGCCAGTGTCTGGTGAGGTGGTCAGACCACTGGCGTCAGCCAGTTCTTCATACAGGTTGTCATCATCCAATTGGGCCAAGGAGTCTTCATGGGAATCAGGATAGCCGTAAAGATCTTCAGATCCACCCCAGTCAAAATCCCCACAGGGCTGGTCAAAGAAAGGAGGCACTGTGTCCAACCCGGAAGGTCACTGGGGTCTGATCAGCACCGGTGTCGAGCGTTGCCGGTCCGGCCCCGTATCTGGGTTGGGAATGACTGTAGGCTAGGCAGTGACAGGAACGGCACCATCGGGTAGAACCCCAGTGGAGGTTGTGGATTCACAATCGAGTCAGTCTAGATCCAGGAACGGATCGAGAGGATCTCACTGGCGCCAAGGATTAACCCACCAGCGGAAATCCAGTTGGGGCACCTCCCAGACACGTGGGATCCCAAAGGTGCTCCGGAGGGGTCAGGCCGCCCACATTGAATGTGGATAGCCTCGAAAAACTCCTTGAGTTGGGCGGGAGCCGCTCCAGCTCCGGGAAATTCAGGGAGGTGCGGAGCAGAGCCAGGGAAAGGCTCTGCAGGTGGAGTGCGGGAGCAGGGCCGCGACTTCTCATTCCCGCTCCATGTTTGGTTACCGGCACAGCAAAGTAGAAGAGCGATTTGACTTCTTGGACTTCTTTGTGTTTGTGGGACTCACCCGATAACTGACTGCGACTACGACAGATGGGAATGGACTATGAGAGCGGGCCTGGGACCTTCCACTTGACCGAGACGTGGAGCGATGCGGAGTCTTTTGATGTCGGTCCTCCATTTTCTCCTGCTCTCAAATCACTGTTGGATTCCTGGTGCAGCAGTCGGGGCAGTTACTAGAGTCAGCGTCCAGCTCCAGGCACTACAGTCAAACCAGACAGGGGTCCATCACAGATATTTGCTTGTGACAGGTCCCACATGGTTTAAAACCCACTGGTTTCTTGGGGGATATCCCAAAAGCAAACAGAGCAAAATGCTCAAAAGAGTCAGCAAAATGTTGAAAAAGTGGTTTAAAAACTGACCGAGTTAGCTCTTCAGGATCCACGCTGTTGGCGCTGAAAGAAAAAAAGGAGATCAGCAGGCTGGGGAGCCTATACAGGCACTAGCCATGTCCCCTCCGACTAGTATGACGCTTATAGCGCCAACGCAGAGCCTTTCAACGCCACCTACCGGCGCGCACAGCTACTGGTCAAGATTTTCAAGATAAGGTAAGGAATCTATACCTAGAACTCTTGATCAGATAGCAGCATATACGCACAAGGGCTTCACTTCCAGTGTATGGTTGCTCTCCGTTGGGCTTACATTCAGGCCAAATAGAAGCACAAGTGAAGTGCATCTACTTGGCCTGGTTAGTATACAGTGCAACTGTGAGCACATGAGGAAAGGTGCTGTCATGCTGTACAGGTGTGAGCACTCAAGGGTAGGAGCCGACATCCAATGCAGAGGCTGCTTGAGAGGGCCAGGGGCTCACAACCAGTATAAGGCAGAAACACATGAAGACTTGGCCATCACATCAATTACTTGCAGAAGGTACATTGCCTTGGACTCTAAAATCAGTATACAATGGCAGCACTGAGGGCTTACATATTGTGTATGCCAGCAGCACAGAGAACTCTAAAGAATATACCCAAAGCAAGGTGACACCAATCGAGGGCACTTGGACAAAATCTAGTAGAAAATACTTTGAAATGGGGACCACATACTGCGGCAGTGCAGACAAACAGCATGCAGGGACTGGAGATTGCATCCTATACATGGCAATGGCTCATCCCCTAAGACAACAACCTTATCTTTAGATGATATGTAACAATTCAATTCAAGGGATCACTTACTTAACACATTCTGCACTTTGGCAACAACACTGCTAGGCGGGGTAGGAGTTGTCTTCTCAGAGAAGTCGCAGGAATACAGAACATTATCCACCGTTGTTCCATGTTCACTGTAGTTCAGAAGCTCATAATGTTTTGTATTCTGAGGTGGAAACAATAATTAACATCTTTAAACTTTAGTAAACTGTATTTCATATCTACCACAGACTTATCAAGAAACAGCAAAGAACACCAGTATTCATGCATAGCAGCAACACACATGCTCCATGCCAGACAGTAGTCAGGAAAAGATTAACACATGGCATTAAGGTCTAATTCAATACAGAACTGTAGCAACATATTCTACAGTGCTGGTGGGGGCTTCATGGCAAACTGGCAATTTGCACCATCCCTTACCGTTAAAGCAGGAAGCCCACTCAAAACTGCCACTTGTCAGCTCTCCATACAGAACAGAATGTGTATTTGGAGAGAGCACATTCACCCAAAGTGATTTCATGGAGCTATTGACAGATAACAGATACTTCTTGCTGCCTAACTCAAAGGTGTTTATTTTTTTTAATCAAAGTCAGATGGATGAATGGCTAAGCATGACCACTGGGATTCCAATCTATGCCCATGGGTTTAAATTCAGATCCATGCAGGGGACGCTTTGGTCCCTTGTACCACCAGACCTGGCACTGCATGCACACCTTTTGACAAGGCCGAGCACTATGTCATGCATGCTGATTTTTATTTTTTATAGGAAAATGTGGTTCACTTGGTTTCCTTTAAACAAATATTCAAATGATTTGGATGCAGCCAATGGTAGGCTTCTAATGAACTATTCACAAAATAGTCTATAAAGAAAGAAGTCAAAGGGGCAAAAACGCATGACCTTTTACCTGTATGATTTACTGAGCGATATAAATATGATTTTCTGGCCTACACATTTGCCATTCCTCACAGCCCTACATCCTCAAGGCCAACAGAGATATTTCACAATATTTTATTGCTCATCCAGTAGAGCACCATACTGATGGACTCAATGTGCATATAAAGTGCATCCCACCCATATCGGGTGGTGGTCACTACTCCCTTTATCTGCCAGTACATTTTATTGATAAAAGAGCATTTCAGCATCAGCTGAAAGATGTTGACGCACCAAGAACACTGTTTCTCTTAAGGCGGGAACAAAATGTAGGAGAGGGCAGCACCACCAAGGGTGCTGCCAACTCTATTTCCTCCAAGGTGAAGATGGGGACCTGGATTACTCTTACAGTAAAGAAGGTAAACTGAGCAAGAGAAAACAGACCAATGCCCAGCTGACATTTGCCCTAAAGACGGACTCAGCATGTGCAGGAGTCACCAGATTCTGCAGCCCAGGAGACCTGTACTAGCAACCTAAAAGAACCACCATGATCATGACAACTGCAAAAGGAATCCAAAATGGGCATTTATCTAATGAACCTGTACCTCCCTGTTTCACTTCCTATGTTTGACCTGTGCCCTGTACACCTCCTTCATAATCCTTAAATGCTGAATGCATCTCAGATAACTGGATTTCCAATTTCAGAATGTTAGAGGAACACTAAGGTTTCTTCCTTCTCAAGAGACACTTGGAGCCCTTCCTGGACCTGGAGCTCAAATGTGGACCAAGACTTTGCAAGTGGCCGTTGTGCACAGAGCACTAGAAAACTTGGACTGTTGCCAATCTTCTCCAAGATGGGGGATGCTAAATTTTATGCATTACACTTGCATAGTAAAAATGCCTTACATTTTGACAGAGAGAAAAAGAGCCTTACCTGAAATATACACAAGTGGGCGGCAGGTAGCCAAAGTGGAGATATGCATCTCCTACACCAATGATACTAAGGGCACACATGAGCACCTACAGACTTAAAATATAAAGCATGTGCATAAACATACCAGCAAGTGGTTGGTGTTATGTGCCATGGTTTGTCTCTATTGATTGAGGTGAAAACACGACAAAGGAGGTCAATATTCAAGTGACCCATTATGCATATCCTTCAATTGCAGCCCTACGAGGCCATCCTAATGACAATACAATGCAATACAAATCTCTGTTAAGATGACAAATACCAAACTGCACAAAGAAAAGTGCATAGCTCATTAAATACCATTTGGTGACTTCAGCTCAAATTCTGACTCAATTTGGAATGATTTGTAGAATTGAAACTAAACTACTGCAGGTTAGTATGAAATTCTTTTCCAATGCATGGCAAGACCCTAAACAAATTTTCTTGTAATAAAACACAACTGATAAAGCACCCAGATGTGGACAAAAAATTCTTAACAGAAATAGTGATTTCCCTAGAATCACACTACCCTGGGAAATAGACGACATTTGGGACGGCTCATTATCTAACCATAATCACCTGATATGTGATAGCTGGTGGCATGTGACAGCCTCCACTGTATTTATTGCACTGCATGAATATTCTGGTAACTGTTTCTTCTAGTGCTTGTTGCTGTCGGGCAATTAAGAAATGCTTATTCTTTTAGCATTACAAGTTGACATAATATTGCATTTACTACCTTCATCAAAGATTATCATTCTGAAGAACTTTAAACTCTCTTTTCTGTTTCAGCTTTTTAGTTACAAAATTACACAATAAAAATATTTGCTTCTATTATTGCCAAGGATAAAGACCAAGATTTCCACAAAAAAATGATCATACAGCAGACCTATTGGCTTTGCGCCACTTTTCAGCATAGTTTGTGGCATCTGAAAATGTACCTTGTGAAATAGATTTAATTCATCAGTTGTTTTGGAAGGAGGTGGTGTGGGCAAAGGTGACTTTGAAGTGCTTTCCAAGGTAACAGGGATATAGAAAGCCAATAAGGATAATACCGGCACTATGTCGGTGGAACCAGGAGTTATCAGCTACAAAACAAAACCTTGTCAGAATCAGAATCTTTTAAGAAGTTGTCTTTGTTTAAAAAGAAATAACCTTAAGAATGAAAAGAGCTACCCACAAAATACATTACACGAAGTGTACTGTTAGTTCGTTTAGGATGGCTGGCGATGTTAAATGTCAGGCCAGCTGGCAATGCACCAACAAGGTGGTTAGGTAGGGGGTTTCCTGTCGACAAAGGGCTTTTCACCCAAGACTAATTCTTTATTTCAGCCCATTTTTGGTCAGGAACGAGAGGTGAGACAAACGACGGAAATGTGGTCCGTTCCTGTAAGAAAGTGGCTCTGTATATGCTGAACCAAAGTAAGGTTCAGTGTGCACAGAGTCCCCAGAGGTTTGGCAGAGGCTAAAGTTAGATATAACCTTACTCTCTAAAGTGGTAGCTTGGTCGAGCAGTAAGGCAGTATCAGAGGACAGTGTAAAGCATTTGATGTATACACTCAGTCAGCAAATGAAGCCCCACACTCAAGAACTGAACTCTAGGCCAATTGTTTTGTATAAAAAATATACTGTTTTATTTTTAGAACCAACAATAGGTATCAAAATACTTTCTCAGAATCAAATGCTGTAGTTGAATACTTTCAGTAAGCAATAGGCTTTGGAACACAGTAGTTACAGTTGTTGCATTAGGCAACACAATTTCAAACACAAGAATACATTGAGCTCAATGGGAATTTCTAGTTAAATGCAATAGATTACTTTTTGGATTACTTTTCTTACCACAGGACTGGATCCTAGATTCAGTCCTGGGACATCTCCTGTAAACAGTTGAGTAAAAACGTTTTGGTTACAGTTGTGATTTTTAAGGAATATTATTGTATTTTAAAAGTTGGCACTTCAAAACTTTTTCACATAGAATCACCAATGTTATCCTATGGGAGGAAATTCACTTAGCAGGTAAGTAGTGTTATCAGTTATTTTTCTTACTCAGTGTTGGATCCTGGATCCAGCACTGGTGCATCTCCTGTAAACAATTGAAAGAATGGGTTTATGTCACCCAGGCCATTTTTAGCAAATATTTGTAAGTTTCAAAAATCGACACGTAGAAACTTTTTCAGCAAAAACCAGGCAATGTTATCCTATGGAAGGAAATTCAAGTTACCGGTAAGAACAGTTATAATTACTTTCCAGGGTCAGTGCTGGGCACCAAGATCCAGCACTGGGATCTCTCCTGATAACAGGTGAGTATTTTCGTTTTCGTGATTCGGCTGATTTTCGATGAATATTTTAAAGTTTCAAAACTCCACACTTAGAAGAATTTCCAAGTGAAACCAGTCAATGTTACCCTATGGAAGAAAAGTGAGTTATCGGCTTTTGGGTAAGTACTCGACTGGCAGAGTTAAGGTTCTGGGCATAGACTCAGGGGTCTCCCAGGGTCAGGTAGGTACAGTTGTTACACCCTCAGTGGCACAGGGGCGGCCGGGTGCAGAGTGAGTAGGTCCAATGTTATCCTATGGCAGGCAGGGGGCCTTTGGTTGGTGGCTGCTGGCAAGCAGGCCACGCGGCTGTGGGAGCTGGGCTCCTGGTCACTTGCTCAGGGCAAATGGGGAAGTAAATTAGAGTAGAGGTTGCACTGCCAGGGGCACTCGGGCGGCTGGGTGCAGGGTGCTTTTGAGCCGTCGGGCGCTCAATGTTATTCAATGGGAGACTTGGAAGTTGAACAAAGGCTGCAGGCTCAGGGACGGAGATTCTTCAGGTGCGACCACCACTTCGAGAGGTAAGTTGGGATCTTGGAGGATAGGTAGGCACCCAGGAGTTGGGCACAGGGGGCCGTGGGGCGCCGGGTGCAGGGGTGTCTTTTGGCGTCGGGAAATCTTACCCTCTGCTGGTCGCGGTTGGGGGGGGTCCCTTGTGGTGAGGCTGCAGGCGTCGTCGGGGTCGTCGAGAAGGGTCCTTGGGCACTGGATTCCAGGTCACAATAGCCGGGGGGGATGTCCTCGTGGTCTTGGTTCACTCAGGCACAGGCCGGGCTCGACTGGTGCAGAGTGTGCTGGATTCGCGGTTCCTGGCTGGCACCAGGGGTGTTGCTTGTTTGAGCAGAACCACTGCTCGTGGGAGTCCCAGTCTTTAGATGAGCAAGGCAGGCAGGTCCTCCGGGGCTTTCGAGGTTGCTGTCCGCTGGAGACGCCGGGGTTAAGCAGGAGCAGGTTCAAGGATCAACAGGCCTGTAGGGCTGGGGCCAAGTCAGTTGCTGTCGTCCTTTTGTTAGCAGCTGCACGGCAGGTCTTCTTGCTCTTCTTTCTTGTTGCAGAATCGGAATCTAAGGAAGGAAGGTTCAGGGTGCCCCTAAATACTAGATTTAGGGGTGTTACAGGTAGGTAAAGGGCAGGGACCAATGGGTCCCTTCCCTGGGGTGGGTACACCCCCTATCCTGCCACTCTCCAGTGGGAGGGGGCAGGAGCCTAGTCCTGATTGGGTAGGGCTCCCCATCTTCAAGATGGCGAGAGCCCGGAGATGTGCTTCACCTCGCCTCCCCCACCTGAGGGGTGGGGTTGGCAGAGGCTGGCACACCCCCTTTCCTCCCTTGGTGTTTCCCGCCAGTCTTCCCGCCAGAGTGGGGCTAGAACCAGTGGGGACCAGTTGCTGAGTACAGCAAGTGGTCTGGGAAGCTCACAAAGGCGGAACGCCTTGAAGCTTCCCTCTGCCCATCCTGGGGGAGGAGGCCTAGCACCTCGCCCAGGACGTGCATTGTTGCAGGCCCGGGAGAGCGGATGGCTCTCTACCCAGGGGTCCAGCAACATGTCTGCTGGGTGGCAGCCTAGGCAGCCTCTCAGGCAGGACGTGGATTGTAGGTTAGGTTCAGGGGGCAACTTTAAGTTGCCCTCTGTCGTGCATCTGACATTAAATCCCACACTGGCATCAGTGTGGGTTTAATGTGCTGAGAAGTTTGATAACAAACTTCTCAGTCTTCAGTGTAGCCATCATGGTGCTGTGGAGTTCGTGATGACGTCCTCCCAGCACCATATACTTTGAATGGCAGCACTGCACACAGTGCCCAGGAATGGACCTGGGTACTGTAGGGGTACAGGGCTCATGCACCTGTACTCTCACCACTGGCATACTGCACCCAGCTATAGGGGTGACTGAGGTATGCCAGGGCCGTGTGTTTGTGGGCATGGCACACAGGGATGTGTGCCATGTCGACTCTCTGTTTTGTTCTGCACCAAGACACTCAGCCTGCAAAGGCAGTGTGTGTGTGTCAGGGTACAGGGCCTCTAAGGGTGGCACAATAAGTGCTGCAGCCCTTAGAGGCCTTCTCTGGTCACAGTGCCCTGGGTATCTAGGGTACCATTACCAGGGGCTTACCTGTAGCCAGAGATGCCAATTGGGTTTAGGCTTTAGTACCGTTTTTAGGGAAGGAACACAGGCCCTGGGTACCTGAATAGCAGGGACCCAGGGCACACCAAGGAAAAGTGCATCAGTTATCAGGCAAAAAGTGGGGGGGTTACTGCAACAGAAACTCACTTTCCTACAGTTCCTCTCAGGTCAAGGATGCAGCGGCAACAGTTTTGCACAATTTGGAGCTTACACACTGTTGCAGTAGCTATTCTGGAGAACCAAGACTATCATAAGAGTAACCCTTTGCCACAAAATCAGTCAGGCAGGATGCCATGAAAGAGGGTACAGAAAATCTTTTCTGCAAGATGCACTGTTCAGGTTGATCACTCATATTAATCCAATGAGACAAACAGAAAATGTCTTAAAGAGATAAACTATTTGAATTTAAAAGACCAGTGTGTTCAATTAAGAATCAAATGAAAAAAGCATTACAAATTGTCTCAGGCACCCAGCAAAAACTACAACATTTTTAGAATGTAGCCAATGGTAGAAAGTAGTATTTCAGAAACCCTCCCATTTTAAATTTCACTGAATTCCTTTACAAGCCAGATTTTTTCATGAACTGAGAGTTCCTGCTCCAAGTCAAGAAAAAGAACACATTACACACCTTAGGTTTCTGGTGGATATTCTAACTGCAGATTTGCCAACTTGTGAATTTCCCCCAGGCTCCAAAAAACTCAAAAGTAGTGATTCTGTGCATTGCTAGGTGGTGCCATGTAACTGAACTGCGACACCTTCTGCTCCGAAGTGACAACCAGAGCCGAAAAACGCGTGCTATGCTAGAGTCTTTCATTAACTTTCACACCCTTAGAAGCAGAGCCCATCAGCAGACTGAATGTAACACAGAACGGAGAGGTGGTAGTGCAGTTAAATAGAGTATCCCAGCAGATAGAGCATTATTGATGGTAAGTAAATTGTTCTTCTGATGGATACTTTTAACAGCAGATTTCTCAGTTTGTGAATAGATACCAAAGTAGTACCTCCCAAGGTGGGTCTGTGGAACGGCTCAGACCAAAAAGTCCTGCAGGTAAGAGTGGGCAAAATGCTCATCTCAACAAGCCCGACGCGCAAGGCAGTAAAGCTTTGCAAACGTGTGCGCTGATGCCCAAGTAGCTACTGACAAATATACAGGAGAGGCATTTTACAAGCCAATGCAATGGTAGCGCCTTTGGCCCTAGTGCAGTGGGCTCTAGGGCTTTTTGAAGGCTGCTTCTGCACCTCCTTGCCTTTATTTATTTATTTATTTAAACGGTTTTATATAGCGCTGGCTAGACCCAAAGGTATCAGAGCGCTTAACAAGGGTTGGGAGTGGAACAAAATGCAATATAACATTTGTACAAAAAAGAAAAGTGCAAGATAATAAGAACAAAATGCAAAGAACAGTAAATACATGGACAAGAAAATAAGGAGTACAGTTAGTCCATAACCAGAATTGGATAGTTGATCTAGCGTGGGTGGTCAGGGATGGGGCGGGGGGGGGGGGGGAGGGAAAGTAGGGAGGAGGGTGATGGGAGAGGAGATAGCATGTAGGAGTAGGCAGATAATTATAAGAGAACTAGTAAGGGGAGGGTGGAAATATATGTGAGAATGAGAGGAGGGGGTAGTACGTCAGGTATAATGTGGTGAGAACATTAGGAAGGGGGAAACTGAGGAGGGTGATGGGAGAGGAGATAGCATGTAGGAGTAGGCAGAGAATTATAAGAGAACTAGTAAGGGGAGGGTGGAAATATATGTGAGAATGAGAGGAGGGGGTACTACGTCAGGTATAATGTGGTGAGAACATTGCCTTGTCTCAGAGAACTCCACAAACAGTTGATGGGCCATCCAATGTTCTCTGGTACGATCACTGTAAAAACTGAGTGCCCTTCTAGGGTCAAAACAATAGAATCTCTCTTCCTCTTTTGAGGAATGAGGCGGAGCAAAATGGTTGGAAGCATGATGGCTCATTCAACATGAAAAGCAGTCACCACATTTAGTAGGAACGCAGCTCGAGTCCCTAACATCAGTTTGTCTGGAAGAAAGGTAAGATAGTGAGGCTGGACTGAAGATCCTCAGCTGTCGTTATTGTAACCAGGAAGACATGTTTTGGGTGAGTAGGCGCAATGGACAACTGTGTATTGGTTCTATGAGAAACGTCAGAAGCAGATTTAAGTCCAACTTTGGCATCACGAAGGGCGTAGGTGGAAACACGTTGGAAACCTTTAAAAGATGTATCACACCCAGAGATTTTAAGGACAGTTGGTCTGGCAAATGTAAAAGGGCAGAAATCCCAAACAGATAATCTTTAACAGCGCAGAGTGCAAGTTCTTGCTGGGCTAAAAATAAAGCAAACAACACATCTGACAGTACTGCCTGCAATGGAGCCAACTGACAGGCACCACACCAAGCCACATACTTGTCCCAGTATCTTGCATATACAGGTGTCGTTGAAGGACACCTAGCTGCCAAAATGCCAATAACTATCTCAGGAGGAAGGTCAAAGGGGATCAACTGCAACCGCTCAATCTCCATGCATAAAGGTGCAGGTTGCACAGGCTCGAGTACAGGACCCTGCTCTGCTGTTGTGACAGAAGGTCCTCCAGATCAGGGACAAATGCTCAATCCCAGGAACCTTCGGGTCCAGGCTCGAGCCACTAGAATGACTTGGACGGGCTGTTCCTAACCGCCTTTCAAACTTCAGGGTAGGAGAGATAGTGGAGGGAAGGCATACAGAAGTCCAGTGCTCCACTCTAGGTAAAATTAATCACAGAGAGCTTTGGTGGAAACTCTAGTGTGTTGATACTGCATTTTTAGCGGTAGCGAATAATTAGAGTCAGGTTTCTCCTCACTGTTGGAAGATGCCTTGTGCCACCTTTAGGTTTAGCTGCCATTCGTGGTCCACTAGGCAAAGACAGCGGAGTTTGTCTGCCCTGACATTTAAAGATACTGCAAGGTGTTGTACTACCAGAGAAATACCCTGATTCAGCCAGCTCCAGAGGCTGACAGTCTCTTGGCTCAAGACCCAGGACCTGCCCCGCTTGTTGAAGTACCACATGGCGGCGGTGCTGTCAGTCAAAAGCTGTACTGGCCGTCCCTTGATGGAGGGAAGGAAGGCCTTCAAAGCCAAGTGATTTGCCCACAACTGGGTGGGGAATGGAGAGGGGTCTTCCACATGTCCAACCTTGGGCAGCCACCTTCGACACCTGGATGGAATCTGACAGCTTTCCTGGGTGCTGGGCCCACTGAGACTTCAGGTCCCACTGTAAAGCTCACGTACCACCTGGCATGAGCTGCATGCAGGAGGCTAGTAGGCCCAATAACCTCAGAGCCATCCTCACGAGACCCATGACAGAGGATGAAACATCAGGATCATAGCCTGAATGCCCTGGACTCGTTGGTCTGGAGGAAAGACTTGAAAATGGACCATGTGCAGTATAGTGCCGATGAAGAGAAGCCTCTGCAAAGGAGTCAAGTGTGATTTCAGCAAATTGACTGAGAACCTCAAAGATGTAAGGAGGTTTGCCATTGCCTGGAAGTGGTTCGCAACTAACTGTAGCAAGCTCACCTTCAACAGACAGTTGTCAAGAAAGGGGAAGAATGGTACCCAAGACTTCCAAAGATGGGCAGCGATCACCGCCATCACCCTTGTGAGCACCCAAGGGACACTGATAAGGTCGAAAGGGAGCACGGCAAACTGAAAGTGCTCATGGTCCACCATGAAATGCAGGTAGCTTCTGTGGCCCTGCAGGAGGGGGATGTGAAAATAAGTGTCCTCCTGTAGGTCCACCACTACCATCCAGTTTCCAGGACTGCGAGAACCTGGGCCAGGGTGAGTATTTTGAATTTGTTCTTGCGCAGAAAGGCATTGAGTTGCGAAGATCTAGTATAGGACAGAGGCTTCTGTCCTTTGTACTTCTTAGCAGGAATAGCACTCAGTCCCTAATTCCAAGGCTTATACCCTCTCTATGGCTCCTTTGGCCCAAGAATTCTGCCCTTTTTAGCATAATGCAGACATGGTCTTCTGAGAAGTGGTCTGAAGTACACTGCAGGTATGGTGGGTTGAAAAGGAATAGCAGGGTGTTGTTACGTTGGACAACCTGCCGGACCCATTTGTTGGATGTAATTTGCTGTCATCCATGCAGGAAGTGGTTGATCCTGCCTCCTACTGTATGGCTGTGCACCATTAAGGGAGCAATAAAGGGGCTTGGATGTTATGGCTGGAGGGGGCGGAAGTTTGAGATGAGCCCTGTACTGGTGGCCAGGTCTAAGTTGGTTAGGCTTATGGCACCGGACCTTGTAAGGGCTGGGAGGCCTGTTGTGTGGGCAATGGAGCCTGACGTTGCCAACAGTCCAAATCCTTGCCCGTTGAAATTGTTGGGGGCATTGCCTGACTGGAACTGAAAGGTCCAAAGAACATGCCCTGGCCCGGCTAAATCTGTGTTCTACCCATATAGAGAGGAACTGTCAAAAGATATGCCCATCAAGGGCGCCTGGATGTCTCCCGAGAAGCCAGTGGATCCCATCCACACGCGGCATCGAGGCACCACGCTGGTTCCCACAGCCCTACCAAGACTGCCTGTGGTGTCCAGGCCTGAGTGGATGACATAGTAGGCGGCACCCTGACCATCTTGAATGGTTTGGGCTAGAGAAGCCTGTTAAATCCCCAAGAAATGGCAAGATCTCACCCATCATGTCCCAAAGGTATATGGGGGTAGCAACTTAAAACGGCTCATGCTGACTGGCAGCAGAGGGAGCCTTGCTGAGGAGAACATAAGAGTTCCGAATCTATCTACTTGTTTTGATTCTGTCAGGTGGCATGGTTAGAAAGGCGTTCGGGTTCGCTATAATTGTGGATGCCTGTACCACCACACTTTCAGGTGTTGGGTGGTGCGTTAGGAAGTCTGGGTCTCCTGGCTGGTCAGTGTTGGCGGGTGACATGTCGGATAACTGGAGAACCACAGCATAGTTTAGTCCAAGTGCCCAGAAGTGTGTCAGTGAGGGCTTCAATGAAGGACAACAGAGGTTTGATTGGTGCCTAGTCAGGCTGTAGGATCTCTGTAAATGTTTGTTTTTACCTTGATAGTGGGGATGTGAATGTTAAGGGCCTCAACAGCCCTCTTGATGACTGTAGCAAATGAAGAGCTTTCCACTGTTGGAGCCCTGTGGTGGGGAAGGGTGGGGTTAGAGAACTACCCCAGTATCTGATTAGGTGTCAAGCCCACTGGCATCTTGTAGGCCCTGTATCAGTTAAAATCATAGGACGGGGCAAACCCTCACCCATCCCTACTACTTTCACCTCCGTAAGGCTGACTCAGCTGGTGTAACATCTGCGCACAATTGCAAGGCAGGGGAACCATGTCCGAGTCCGATCGATTCAGCAGAGCCTGTGGCACATCAAGATATGGATCTGGCCACAACTGGAGTCCCTGCGAATCCTTAGAGCCCAAAGGTGTGCCAGAGGTAGACGGAAGCATGCTAAAGATGTGCAGCACAGCTTCTCGATAGGCCTCGACCTGCTGCATCATCGCTGACAGACCCGGGATCTCAGGGTGCATCAGAACTACAGCTGGAATCGGCCATTCAGTGGAACGGGAGCGAGACTTGGAGCCACAGTTACGCCCTTCTGCCTTATATCAAGAGTGGCAGGAAGGAGCAGAGCCCTGCTTGGCACAGTTATTTCTTCTTCGACTTATCCGAAGACTTCGACCTTGAGGAAGATTCATCTTGCGACCAGGTTCTTGAATTTGATCTGGAGAGAGACCAGCAAGGAGCCTTCTAGTGTTTTGTCATGTAGAGCTTGCCTCACGCCTGTGGAAGGCCTTAGGGTTCATCTGGGCGCAGTCATTGCAGGCCTTGGAGTTGTGAAAAGAACCTATGCACTAGAAGCTCCGCTCATGGGGATCTGTCACGAATATTCGTTGCAAAATCCCCAAAAAGGTTTGAATCCTGTTGTCTGGGGGGGGTTACATGCTTACACACTGGAAAACTATTTGGAGAATAATCTCTTCACCTACTGAAGGAAGGAGCAGAGCTACGGATCTGTGTCTGAAGGCAAGTAAATAAAGGCACTGATATCAGCATGCACGGATTGCACTTATATGCAGTCTTATTTGTCACTTCCAGAGAACAATGGTGATGACGTGGAGTCACAAGGCACCACCTACCGGCATGCAGGACTACTGTTTTTGAGTCTGCCGGATCTAGTCTGGCGCCTAGGGGAAATTTGCTAGGCGAGGGATCTGCAGTTAGAAGTATCCATCAGAAATATCAACTTGCATATGGTACAAAAGCCAATTCACTTTGCAACGAGAGAACAGTAAAGTAAAGCATCATGAAATCTGGGGCAGTTTTAAGAATGTATCAAATGAAATACTGGGAAACTCACCTCATCATAAAATATGCAGGCATGTTTTCCCGAGACAAAGTTACAATGGCCATAGTTTGTAAGGCACACATGCATATCCGCTCCTGAAAAAGAATAGTATCAGATGACAATTCGCTCAATGTCTGAATAACTGATTAACATAGATCAGAATCACATAGTAATGTTTTTGCACTCTGTTGCAAAGATGCAACCTTAACATGCAAACAAAAGGAAATTAGCAATGTATGGATTGCAAACTTGCTGAATAGGCTTTTTGAATTATACTCAATTCATCACGTCTTTGCCCAGATATACAGGTAAAAGTACCTGAAAATGAATATCTGCTCAAATAAATAATGCTCTCTAGTATCAAATGGTGGGGAAATAAAAGGTAATACAACTTTAATGACAAAACTGGTCGCACACTCCCAGCAGTCAAAAGTGATTACTTCCAGGATGACCAAACTCTGCATTACCCAAGGCGACAGAGGCAGCAGTCCTGCCTAAAGTCTCAGTACAAAAATATCATGAGGGGGAGTGAAGAGGAAAAAGGTAGAATCGTCCTCCTCTCAGTATCGCAATTCAACAAAGATTCTACTACAAAAACATATAAACGCACGCAAGTGTGTGCTTAATCTTACTTACGGTGTTTTTAAAAAACAGTGGTGATTAGAAAAAGGAATACCTTCTCATGCTTGTAGGAAGGACAGTGTTCAAAAATTGTAAAATACCCCTCACACACTGAAACCTGATTCAGTGTCATGCTTCATCATTGGGGTCTTCCCGCCCTCTACGGGACGGGGCGTGCTACTATCTACGTGGACGGGGAGCACTTACTTTAGTGATTAGTGTATATGTGTAGTGCGTGGGATCGTGAAATATAAATATATGTGATGGTTTAAAAATTCCCTGGCTAGTGGAAAAGAATACACTTTATTAGCTTCCCTAGTTGAGAATGGTAAAAAAGGGGGAAAAAAGTAGATGGTGTACTATAATGGGTCACTTTCTACAAGGTCGACATGTTTCAGAAGCCATCCCCTAGGCTTTCTTCTTCAGGACCGAAACGATCCCTATAACGCCTCACTGGGCTGTATAAATGTACATAGGCCTACTGATCACAAGTACTCTTCTCTGCGCCCCAATTGCGCATTTGAAAATTATATCATTAGTATATCATTCGTATATTAATGTGTCCTCTCCATGAGATGTCACGAGGGTATAGGGCGCCTTCATACAGACAATGCTGCCGGCTGCTAGAACACCTGGGAATACCTTCTCGTGGCTCTCCGGGAACCATCACATATATTTATATTTCATGATCCCACGCACTACACATATACACTAATCACTAAAGTAAGTGCTCCCCCGTCCACGTAGGTAGTAGCACGCCCCGTCCGTAGAGGGGCGGGAAGACCCCAATGATGAAGCATGACACTGAATCAGGTTTCAGTGTGTGAGGGGTATTTTACAATTTTTTGAACACTGTCCTTCCTACAAGCATGAGAAGGTATTCCTTTTTTCTAATCACCACCGTTTTTTAAAAACACCGCAAGTAAGATTAAGCACACACTTACGTGCGTTTATATGTTTTTGTAGTAGAATCTCTTTGTTGAATTGTGTAAAGTCTCAGTACTCCAACACTGGCTGCTACCAAAGTAGACACCAGAAAAACTTCTGAGAAATTAGGCAGGGCAGCCAGACGATCCAGCTTCCTATTAAACAGACTGTGGTGGCACTAGAACAAAGCATTATAGAAGGTTTCACAGGTGAGTGACTTCCTGAAGGCCCCTCAGCACTTTGGTAAATGTAGTGGTGAATCCCTGTACAATTACAAATGTGGTACATGCAGCTCTAGCATCTTTCATTTCCTTTTCAATAGTTATGCAGGAGTAAAATGTTGATCAATGTTCAATCTAGTACTAAATGTTTAAACGAAAGGAGAGTGCAGTATTTCACTGGTTAGGGGAGACTAAACAAGGAGAGGAAAGATTTAAGGACTACATCTAGCACAGTACTGGGAAGTCTCATACAAAGCACACAACTGGGAAAAGTTATGTGATCTATTTGAGTTTTACCACAATCTCAATAAAGCTTCAAGCTAGATAAACATAGCTGTATAAATACTTTCGCCCGACAGCATCTATTACTTTTGGTAATACATTTGTTAAAAACATGCTTGCTGGCACATATAGGCACAATCTGTGGACTCTGCATGTCTGTGATTCTAAGTTGGGGTAGTAACACAGATAATCTTATTCAAACTGCGTCTGATCAAGAGAACCTAGCATTTCATTTCTCTCAATAGTGGTTGAATGCCATTTGAATTTTTAACTGGATCATGCAAAAGCCCTTAAGACGAGTATTCTTGTTAGATTAAATGTTTATAGAAAGTCCAAAATGCCATCTGATGTTTAGAAAAGTTAGGTTTGGATCTACTACATTCTTTCTCAGGTAGAAACAAAGTGGCTGTTTTAAATCATTTCGGGTTTCTTTGCTTGACTTTTAAATGCCAGGTGGGGGAAAAATGCACTTCAGGGAAAGACTGCCACATACACGCCTATTAGTTCCTTGAGGTCAAAACCTATGTACATTGACAGAGGGGCTACGATTTTGGACTCATTTGCCTTTGTGACAGTACCATCCAAGTGTTGCTGTAGAAATCAATGAGGGTTCAGTCTGTCAAGCCTAGAAATTATTGTAATCACAATGCTCATGCACTACATATTGAATATCTTGAGTACGAAACAAAAACAGATACCCTTGACAGTTTTTTATTTTGAGAACTCTGGCAAAAGCCATGTGAATGAGTAGAATATAATGACATTTCAAGTGTCTCACCTGTCCCAATGTAGAGGGTCCTGTAACACATGCTGACGGCTGCACCCACACCCACCATAAGAGGATAAAAAACAGCCCTGGCTTGGACCTCCCTTCTCTGTGCTGTAAAGAAAAGAAGGCAGATAATTAGAATAGAACACCAATGCATCTCAGTTTAAATGTGCATCATCCCATGCTGGGAATGCACTCATTTGCCACACCAGATTATAGACCTTCATAAGTTACAGATTTCTATATGCACTGCATAGAAGAGACACCATTTAATAGGTGGGAGAACGGAGGAACTGCACTGATTTGAAGGAAATAGATTTTGTATCAGGAAAAAGTTCCAAACATCTTCACCTCACTTATGTTCTATGGTTTTTGGATAAGACTGTCTGGGACAGACATGATGACTGACTGGCTTGCTGGACATAAAACTTAAGTCTGTAATGCCAAGGCCAATTTTCAAGCTCCATATTTAAGTGGTTCCTGTGACGAAAGTTCCAAAAATATGAGATTGCACAACTTTTCCAAGTCATTGAGATACTTAGCCTTTACAAGCTGTGCCGCCGTGTGTGTGTTTTTTTTTGTTTTTACCAGGACTGGTCTAGATTTTTTTTCTAATGGACTCAACATCTCCGAATACACTTACAGTGCTCCCCGTTAAAATGTGTTGCTTAAGGTCTGGTTACAACTGACTTCTAAAGTGAATACCAATTGGATATTGAGGATTGCTTCTGAAAGCTTGTGCAAGGTTATGAGACTGGCAGTGGTGGAAGACTATCCCAGGGACAGGAAATTTTTTCAATGATTCAGATCTGTTCTTTTTTGTAAACACACATCAACCTACATCCAGAGGCCTATGGGAAGAGGCAAATTGATGGGAAGGGTTAGGGGGTAGGATAGGAGGGTGGGAGGAGAAAACAAAGTAAAAATGAAAACTCCACATACCCAGAACGTCAGTTGCAAAAAATATGAGGGAGTTCCTGTTTGGCACAGTTTATCGGTTCGCTCCCTTAGGTTTATGTTGACACAAATAGCTGATTTAACGATCGGAAGGCGTCAGTATAGTCCTGCATAGAAGCATGAATTTGTGTGAGTCTCAATGCTCGCAGATATTTTGGAAAGGTGAGTTCGTTGAATTCCTGAGATTAAAATGTTATGCAAAAGGTCGAGCATCTTGTAAAAAAAACACTTGTTTTGCTTTCTAATGCTGCTGTGATTTTCTCCATGCTGAGTAAATCCCAAAGTTTGTGCAATCAGACTGCATGGTCCGGAGGTGCCTCGCCCCCCTCCCCCCCCCCCGCCATGGCTACTATGAGCAGTCTGGCAGCACCGAGTGTCAGGGTGCTTACCTTCTACGCTTTTATCCAAGCGTAGGGGGTATGTTTACGTATTTGGGAGTACAAAGAGTGTAGCTGGTAGATGGTGGAATATCTGTGTCAAAAATAGTGTTTATACCACAGATAACTTCCTCCCAATATCTCTTGAGTTTGGAGCATCTCCAAAGGAGGTGTGTAAGGGTGCCAGAACCTCCACAATTGGGCCAGAACTTAACAGAGTTAGCTGCCTTCCACTGTTCTATACAGTCGGTGGTGTAGTGCCATAGTGCATAATTTATAACAGTGCTTCTCTACTTGCTGCGCTAAATGCAGAGGTGTGGGTTCTATTAAAAAAAAAAAGTCTGCCCGCTCTATCATTGAAAGTGCGTTCTAACTCCGATTCCAATTGTTTTGGTATTCAAGGGTGAAAGATGAGTGTTGGAAAGGGAGGGTCTGCATTACATATAGGATTTTGTGGAGAAGGGGCATTTTCACAGCAGCCATTCTGCCCACCCACAACAGCCTGCTCTGTTGCCATGAGTGCATGTGGTTTGAATGGTTCTTTCATCAGTTTTGGGAGCACCAGATTAAGGTAGGCTTTTGTGAGGATCTGGGTGGTCCTATTTTCTTTGCTCCTTCCAGGAATCTCTTGATTACTTTGACCTGTGTCCCCTTGTGTGTGCTACTATGTCTAACAGATGGTATTTTAGTGAAGTGTAAGTTAGGTCCCCATCTAGCAAATGTGTTAGGCATTTAATGACTACATTGTTTTGTGTTCTATGGTCAAAAACACCCTTTTTGATGCACCAATGGACATATCTCTTCCATTTAGTACCATAGCATTTCCTTGTGTTTGGCCTTCTGGCTTTCCTTAAAACGCCCATGTGTCTCTTAGGGGACACAAATGTCCAAATTCTAAGTCTTCAGAAGCCAATCTGCTAGGCTGAGGCTGGTAGCTCCCGGTGCAAAATCTGTCCCTTTTGGATTTACAGGAGGTCCAGCTGAACTGGTAGCTTAATTATTTTCGCCTGCAACATCTCCATGATGCCAGAGAACCATGCTCGTCTTGCCCATAACTGTGCTATTAAGGTTAGCATCAGGGAGGACTGTTTGCACTTGTTTAACAACTCCCATATTAGTGATATAGGGGGAAGGGATTGGGGAAGTAGGCAAATTACCTTGACTAGTCTATTGCGTGGGCATTCCCTGGGACAGGTGGTGTGGGTACCTGGATGCAAAGTTTTGGAATTTTGCATTTTCTGGTGCAGCAAACATCTATTTCTGGTGTACCTTTTCTAATACTTGGTGTTCCACATCTTATTCGTGTGAGATAGTTGCTTGTCTGCTTAGGTCTGGCTGCCTCTGTTTTGAGCACCTGGTAGGTATACTGCCATCAGAAAGCTTATTTGTCTTGCTATCTCTGAGTTTTCACTGTCTTCCCCTTTATCTGTGTGAGAAAAGCTCTTAGAGCCAGTAAGACTGTTTTCAGTTCCAACACATGAATGTGTTGTAATGCTTCCCTTGTTTTCCACAAATCCCTCATGTTTAGTTCCCCATGTGTGCTCTTTATCCCGTGTGGGGTGCATTAGTGGTAACAGTCCCTGAAGGAACTTGCAGTATAAAAGGTCTGCCTACTGCTACATTGCTTACGTTTCATCATTCCATTTACTTTTGTACCTTTTGAGTAACAAGCGCTAGATACTCCCAACTGTTCCTGTATCCATTCTTGAATTGGTCTCATAAGTAGCCTGCCATATGGGATTAATGGAATGCATGAAGCCATCATGCTCATTCTGATATAGGGGGGCTTGGTCTGTTAATTCCAGGATCCTTTGGGCAGAGGGGAAAACTTTGGGGGTCCCTGGAGTTGAACCTAGATCCCAAGAAGACAGTTGCCCTTTCTGGTATTGGGGAAGATTTTCCCAAATTTTATTGAAAAATCTAGTCTTTGTAGTGTATGGATAACTGTCTTTATGGTCCTTTAGCATTGTGTGAACAAGCTCACGTATACTAGCCAGTCATCTAGGTAGGAGTATACATATATTCCTTGTCTTCTAAGATATTCTACTATTGCAGCTAGACATTTTGTAAACACCGTGGGAGCTGAATTTACACCTAAAGGAAATACTTTGAACTCATGGTGTACTTTATTGACAACTAAGCAAATTAATCTTTTATGCTTCTTGCTCACTGGTACATGCAGGTAGGCATCTCTGATTCTCCATTGTTGCCATACATTCCTCTTTCCACTGACACGAAATGACCTCTTGAAGTGTCGTCATTTTGATATTTTGTCTCATTATGAATTTGTTTAGAAACTGGAGATCCAGAATTGGCCTCAGTGATTTGTCTTAGCACCAGGAAATAAACAGGCGATTCCCTTGTTAATCACTTAGCTTGGTACATTTCCGTCATTTGCTTTTGTAGGAGCTCCTGCACCTTTTGTTGCAAATGTTGTTGCTCTTCCTTCGTATGTGTTCTCTTTTTTTGCATGACACTTGGTGGCGTTAATAGGAGTTCAATACAGTAACTGTGTTGGTTAATGTTCAGTATCTATTTGTCAGAGGTGATCGATCTCCACTCCTAGAGGAAGTCTTCTTCTCTTCCCCCAGTGATGTTATGTGGTGGGGCTCTCCTTTGCTGAATTCATTTGCTCAACAAGCCCGCCTTTCTGAACTGGCCCATTCCCTAACTCTGCCTTGAAAGGGCTGCCGAGGTCTTGAAGGGAAGTGCCATTGAGGTGGTGTTGATTGCTGTGTACCTGTTGGCTGGCAGGAAGTCTGCAGCTTTGAAGTTTGGATGCCACAGAAAAACAACCTGCAAACATCCGTGCCCAATACTAGTTGGCAAGAGTGTGCAGAGCATGTGATTTACAGCAGCACATGCTACTAACTACAGTGAAGTAAACAATACATTGAAGCAAGCAATGAATCTGGGAGAGATTTGCGCTGCAAAATAAACCATTATACTTGTAAGAATGGGTTAGCAGCTTGAAGATCTTCTAGATTTGCATGCAACTCTTCTGCCGCCTCCAACTTCTTGACCAAGTTACGAGATGGTGGAACAGTACACACCATGTGAATTCAGAACAGATTTATACCGCAAAATATATGCTTTCATGGGTGACCAGTTAAAGGAAGCAAAAAGTAAATATTGATGGCAGGACACTCCCCCCTTCGATGTACACCGAAGGTGTGGTTGGTTAGTAGCAGGGTTGATGAAACCAATCGTTGCTCAAGTGTTACTCAAACAGCCTATACCATAGCCTTGTGTTGCAGGACACTCACCTTCTGGCTGCGTTCCGACAGGGGGTGGCTGGTGCGGAGCTACACTGTTGACTGCTGGTGACGCTTTGGGTGTGAAAAGTTGCTGTATCCTCTGGAAGGCCAGAAACTTAACAAGCTTGTCATCCAGCAGGTTGATCTCGATCTCTGTGGAAAAGAGCAGCATTAGCTTTGAGAAGTTTAGTACCAGGTCCACTTGACCAGGTGAGTATTTCCAATCAGTGAGAAACATTCTGCTTGAGCATGTTTATTTAACAACGTAATAATTATGCTTCTCTAACTAGAGTTAAAAACTCAATGACCATTACTGAATGCTTGAGACATTAAGGACTTGGGAATAATCACTGCAGGTGAAGGAGTAGCTTCAGAAAGAGTTAGACATTAGGCCTTCTATGGCGAAAGAAAGGTTCCAGTGTGCACAGAGTCTGAGGAGGCAAAAGTCTTAGTGTCTTAAATGAAGGTGTAAAGGCCAGCAAAGAGCCATCCTGTCTGTACTGCAAGTGTAAGGTTAGCAGATATCTTTGTATGCTGCAGTGCATGCATGGAAGAGCAGTGTGCACGGCATGTGTCAGATAAAAAAAAAAAAAAAAAGCTTACAGAAAAAGTGCATGTGTGGGAATTTCTACTCCATATAAGACTGCATACATGTTAGTCAGTGTGCATTATGAAGGGGAAGAAATGGTCTTCATTGAAGTCCTAAAAAACAAGTTACTTATCTTCAGTAGCGCCTTATTTAGTAGAGACTATATCTAGCTGCAGATTCCTTACCTTTGAGTTTCCCAGGCGTCAAACTGGATTTTTCATGAGCTGTACCCCTGCATGCCAGTATATGGTGTCGCTTGGACCCGCGTGTATCGTCCGCACTGGTAGTGATGTCCGAGGCACCTATATAGTTGCCACCTAAGCTCTGACGTCAGTTTTTTTCCATGCCAACCAGCGCTGATCCGGAGAAGAGCTACCCCTTCAGTCACTGTTTGACTAGAATTTTTTGACTTTTTGTCTTTTCTTTTTTAGCTTTTGTCCTCTTGGTGTGGCAGGGATGTCCTCCAGGAAAGTCATCCTTCAAGCCCTGCAGAGCCTGTCATCTACTGTATGCCTGTGGTGGTCTCAAGTGAGACCACGACCCGAAGTCGTCCTCAGACTGCCGCGCCTTGAATCCGAAGGTATTCCAAGCTCATGCTGGCTAAGCGGGCAACGCCGCGACACTCACGGTCCTGGGAGTGGTCAAGGAGTACGAGATCCTCGTCCCACTCCAAATCCTCAGGACATTTGGGTAAGTCTCGGCACAAGAAGTCAAAGAGGTCTTCGATTTCTCGTCTGTCAGGCAACGAGACAACGGAGCATCATCATTCAAGGCCTGGCTCCACTGTAGTGCCTTGGCCAAATCCCCGACTTTACGGGAGCCGGAGCGACCCCATCCCAACTAAAAGCTTTATGAGGCCATGCGCCTCATATTTGGGTGGCCCGACCCCACTGGTGAGCCTTCGGCCCCTGCCGGGTCAGAAGGGGCCCCACCCGGTTCCGTGCCGGCCGCTTCAGCGACAGTCAAGCCCCAAGGATCCGTTCCCGGATCCGATACGGTCGTACCATGCGAGTAATGCCCCAGGAGGATATAATCCCTTTCCCAAAGGCCTCCATGCATGTGGACTCCCTGTCTGGAGGTGTAGTTGGGAAGGAAGAAGAGACTTGTACCATGAGGCTTTCTGATATGGGATCCTGGATAAGGGAAGGTGGGTCCACCAGAGCTGGCCAATGTCTCGTAGCATTCTGCCTATTGACAGGGGGGCAAGATCCTAGC
The DNA here is from genome assembly GCA_963921515.1 of Calotriton arnoldi. Lineage (NCBI taxonomy): Eukaryota > Metazoa > Chordata > Amphibia > Caudata > Salamandridae > Calotriton > Calotriton arnoldi. The sequence goes on from CAWUFW010001043.1 coordinate 2,531,518, forward strand.
TTTGCCCAGGTGCCCAGTATGGTGTCTCTCTGAGGGCTTCATTAATGGGGAGAAGTGGCTCTGAGGAGGTATGCCCTGGCTGCAGGACCTCTGTGAGGAAATTTGTTTTGACCTCACTGAAGGAAGCTGGAGAGTCGAGCACTTCTGCCGCCCTCCCAATCACCAATGTGGTGGAGGTGGATTCATAAATGGAGGGGCCAGGTGTACAGTTAAGGTCAGTGTCATGGGAGGTGCCACGGCCACTGGCATCTTGTATGGTCAAAAAAAAGTTTCCTAAACATATAGGTGCGGCTTGCTATCTCCATCATGGATCTGAAAAAAGTTGAGGAAACTGAAATATGCCTTCAGAGTCTGATTGGGGTTGGAATCAAGCTAGGTGCAACCTCGGCTGAGGTTGCTGTGCATTCACTTCAGTCCAATAGGACTATAGGTTCTTCCTTCAGCGTTGCGGTGTCAACGCCTGGGGGAATGGCATGGGTCGCCACGCCGAATGTGCAGGCATTGGCCCCGGAGACGGGGCATGTTCCGAAATGGGGTCAAGAGAGAGAGTCTACGTCGGGGAAGAATCGACCGACGGCAACCCGACTGGAAGCCTCCTAGGATCCATGGGGCCTGAAAGCGCACTAGCGGGATTCGGAAAGATAACAAAAATCCAGAACATTGCCTCTTTGAAGGCTTGGATCTGCTGTGGCAGCACCAATGCCTCCGGAAATACTGGCTGAATCAGGGCAAGTTGAGGGATTAGTTCCGTTGCAGGAGACGTCCCCTGACATCCGCATGACTTCTCAAGACAAGAGTGGTGGGAAGAAGGGGAGCCACGCTTTGACTTATTATGCTTCTTTTTGGAATTTGATTTACCTGATGACTTGGAGGGGAGGTTTCTAGGAAACCGCTCGAGATCAGGAATGCGCCTGCAACAGAGATCATGCCTTTTGCTCTTTTCTGCAGTGTTCCGTGACAGAGTTTAACATCGCAATGTCAAATAGCCTTCAGATTGATCTGAGCACAGTTGACACACGATTTAAAATCATGTGAGGAGCTGAGATACCAGAGACGGACCTCATGGGGGTCCGTCACAGACATCTGTTTATGGCAATCCTTGCACAGTTTAAATTGTGCACTTTTTGGGGGGAGACACGTCCCTTGTAGACTGGAAAAATTCTGTAAAGAATTCGGTCAGTGACAGAATTGAGGGAGTGAACTCTGGATTAGAATTGGAACCAGCGGAAAGAAAGGCAGCGAGGTCGACGAGCAGAGGTAGTGGTGATATGTGGCCCTGTCACTTTAGGGGTGGGCTGAACCCGGGGGAGATGCACAAAGCCACCTACCTTTGCCCGAGTGAATTGCTGAGAAAAATATCCAGATCCAGCATGGCGGGGTATTAATAAGGTGAGGAATCTGAGGTTTCAAATATTGATCAGAAAAATGATGCTTAAACGTGACGTCGTTTGTGACACCAAAAGCAAAATATCTATTTGATGCAGCAGGGAGCTCTTGTTGATGGCCGTTAAACTTTATGTTAGAATGCTTATGCACATCTCGGGAAAATTTAGATGACCATATAGTCTGCTCTCATCCCATGAGAACAATTTCAAGGATGTCATGTTCAGATGGAATATCTGACCTTGTAATCTGGTGAGGATGTTCAGCTTGCATTGGTTTCACTGACATTTGGTGCATGTCTAGTTACCACTATTGACTGGACCAATAAGGATTCATGTTGCCGGACAATCCAGAGTTTCAAAATAAGTATTGGTATCAATGGAATCGGATGAAAAGTGTTGACTATAGTAAGGCCTTTGACCGATTCACCAAAAGAGAAATGCCCAGAGAACCTGGATCTTGAAGCAAAGTCTTGCCATTTCTTTCTCTGAGATATGTGGAATAGATATACTTTTGGATAGCTCCAAGCTGTGATGATTTCTCGAAGGACACCACTATCTAAACCCCATCATGGTTATCTTCATAAAATCTGCTAAGCAAATATGCTTGCCACTGCAGAACACCTGGTAGGTGAACTGCTATTAACAATACGCTCATTAACAGATCTTCTGCATCTTCAGTGATAACAGCCTTGACCTTGTGTCTCCGTTTGTTCAAGGGATGCAAGATTGTCCATATGAATTGGTGTGAATTTCAAAGAAACTGAAGTGAGGGCTGCTCCCCTTTGACCAAAGGCCTTGCAGGGAGAGAGGCACTTGATGCAACTCTAAACCTGGAAGACACATCTGTAACAGTCTGTGTTGGAGCTCCATGCTGAAAACATATGCTTTGCAGAAGACTGCCTCGTTTGCACCACCAGGAGAGAAACTATTTGGCTGCTGTCAACATGAAAGTTTAGAAGATGCCATGAAAGCCATTAGAGAGGAAATGTAACCAGCTGTTCAACTGGGAATCTTCAAAAGCAGCTGACACTATTCTCAGACTGATGGCACACACTCCTCCAAAGAAAACACTTTTCCTTCTGCTGTATCCAAGGTCGCCCTCGCTAAGGTGAACTTGCATGAATTGGGACAGATTTCTGGTAGTTTATGTGCAGACATAGCCTGTGAGACTGTGTTGTTTGTAAGTACTGCGCTACTTTTTGGGAATTGAGGCCCATTATCAGCCAGCCGTCCTGATAAGGATAACTGAATATTATCTGACAACGTAAGTGGGCTACTGAAAAACACTTGGAGAATATCTGAGGAGTGGACTTTTGTCCACGGGGTAGTACTATACAGTGATGGTGTTCTGTTCATTTTATGAATCCCTGGAATTTTCTGTGCCTCTCCGCCAACAGTATGTGGACGTGGGTAAAATATGGAATTTTTCCATTTTGACCCACTTGGTAGCCACAAAGAGATCCAATAATAGTCTAAATTCTTCGGTCCTTTCATCTTAACCAGACAATATTCTGAATAAATGTTTTCCCATATATGGGGAAGAAACTGGCACTAGTGTACTTTTTTAAAGCAATTTTTGTTTCACATCTGCCACGATCCTCTTTAGGCAGCTGTGCTTTGCTAGCAGATGGAGTTGCTGCTTTGATGCTGGTTGACGTTAGAAATTGTTCTGCCAATGCCAGCAAGCCAGGAACCAAAGAAATTTGAGGCCGTGGAAACGCTCAAGGTTACACGTCTCCATTATAACAGACATGGATGTTTGTGGTGTCTCCAAAGGTATACTCAATTTTGACTCTCCTCACAACATATCATCATGGAAGGTGGTGATATCATCTACGAGGGAGACTCTGGAAGGTGGGTTTGCACGAGATATAAGGGCGTAGAATGACTTAAGATCCCATCATTGAAGCGTGAATGAGATGCTGTAGATGAAGGAGAACTGACTTGCTGGTTTTTCATTTGCATATCCTAGAAAACAGAGATGCTTTAGGAGGGGTGATCTTCTGGCAGTTAAAGGCATTTTTCTCATGGCTGATATATGTTTGACTTAACACCATCTTTGGAGGATGAGGAATTTTAGGAGCCTACAGTGGAGTGTGGAAGATTCCTCTGCTGGGAGGTCAAAACTAGGAGACACAAAGGATGAGGAATTGGCTCTGTAGAAGAAAACAGCCTTAATCTCTTCTTAGGTTCAGACTGTAAACCTCATTTGATGAAAGTTGACATTTAAATCTTGGTGTGAAGCAATGTCCTGAAGGCGTTCGAAACGAAGGCTAATAGTGCAGTGAGACTGAGTGAATTGACAAGGAATAGGACAGTTGTTTACCTAAAATGCTTCCATATCGAACACTTAAAGGACTGATGGTAGTATTTGAACCTTGAGCTAATTCCGGACACCAGCACTGATGTTTTTGCTAACACCAAAGTCTTAGATGGAGACAGGGAACAACGTCAATTGGAAGATCGATGACTCTTCTTTTTTCAACTTCTTCCTGAATCTCCCTCTTTGACAGTCATTTCAGTTTGCAGGCACCATCACAGTGGAAGCAGTTTGTCAGTTGTTTTACTCTCCTTTGCTTACAAGTCCTTCAGGTTCCCATGCAGTTCAGTATACTCTATTCTTGAGGGTCCTCTTGGACTTCTTCAGGTAGAATGCACATTCCTTTCTAGAATGGGAAGATGGCAAAACACACCAAACATACTTCATGTGGGTCTATGGCAGTTTTTGCTCTTCTACAGGATGGGCACTTGACAGACGAGGAAAACAGGTTGTCAAGAAAAGGTCAATAAAAATGGTAACCGAAAAAAAGTGCTTCAGACAAACTCTGAGATGTAAAAGATGCAGAATGAAATTGAAAAATAATGATTTGTGAGCAATTACTCAGAAAACACTTATGGGTAGTAGTAGATAGCTGGCTCTGTATATACTATACCAAAAATGAGGTATAGTGTGCACAGAGTCCAGGGGAACCCCAAAGGTAGGCAGAGGTAAAAGTAGATAGCACCTTACTCTCTATTTGTGGTAGTATGGGCGAGCAGTAAGGTTTTATCAGAGGGTAGTGTTAAGCATTTGTTGTACACACTCAGGCAGCAAATGATGTCACACACTCAAAGACTGAACTCAGACCAATTTGTTTGAATCAAAAATATTATGTTATTTTATTTCTTAGAACCAAGCAAAGCCTGGTGCAGGTAATTTGTGAAATAAATGCTTTGCAAAATCTTATGCAATGTTTTACCATTGAAAGCAGGTTCAAATGCAGTTAATTGAATTACAGGTAAGTCAATGTTTCGAAATTACTTTTCAGATTACTTTTCGAAATTACTTTTCAGATTACTATGCACGTTACTTTTTAGATTACTTTTCAGATTACTTTTGCTTATCAGTGTGATATGCCTAGATATCACACTGAGACATCTCCTAGACAAAAGGTAAGTAATTCACTTTTAGTACATAGACAGTTTTTCAATGTTCCATACAAACCAACTCCACACTTAGAACAATTTTCAAGGAAAAACAGTCAATGTATTCCTATGGAGAAAAAATGGAGTTAACGGTTTGCAGGCAAGTACTGTTTTGTGGGAGTTGGTATTCTGGGGTTAGAACCAGGGTTCCCCCTAGGTCAAGGATGCACTCTTGAAACACCCTCAGTGGCACTAGGGCGGCGGGGTGCAGAGTGCTGACGCCCAATGTTATCCAATGGGGGACAGGGGGCCTCCGGTTGGTGGCTGCTCACGAGCAGGCCACAAAGTTGTGGGAGGAAAGCTCCTGGTGTTAGGCTCAGGGCAAAGGGGGATCTGAGTTCACACCCAAGTACAACCGCAGCGGTGCAGGGGCGGCTGGGTGCAGGGTGCTGTTTTGGCGCCAGGTGCCCTGTTGTTTTCAATGGTGATTCTCCGGTTGCAACAAAGACTGCAGGCTCGGGGACGAAGATCTTCTGGAGGTGACCACCGGTTGGAGAGGTAAGTTGGAATGCCTGGGGATGCTGGGACACAGTCGGTTGGGCCACCCAAGCCCGTGGGACGTCGGGTGCAGGGGTGTCTTTAGGCATCGGGTTTTCCTTACCAGCTCCGGTTGCGGTCGGGAGGACCCTACAGAAAGAGGCTGCAGGCTTTGCTTGGAGATTCGAGGCAGGTCAGAGATCACCAGATCTCAGGTCAAGACCGCCGGGGAGACCTCCTCCTGGTGTTGGGCCACTCGAACTCAGGCCGTGGGCATCTGGTGCAGACTCACGGTTTTGGCTGAAGTCTGAGTCTGTTGGTGAGCAAATCCGGTGGTCACGGGAGACAAAGTCTTTGGTTTGGAAGGCAGAGCAGGTCCTTCGGGTTCTTGATGCTGTGGGCTGCAGGACACACTGGGATTTCGCTGGAGCAGGTTCGAGGTGCGGACAGGCCGGTAGGACTGGGGCCACGTCAGTGGGCGTCCTCCTCTTTAGTTCTAGCACAGCTTCTTCGGTCCTTTTCTTCTTGTCAGTGCTTGACTGAGGAGGCAAGGTTCAGCGTTCCCCCTAAATACTAGAAAAGGGGCGTAAGTAAAGGTTGGGACCAATGGGTCCCTTCCTTGGGGTGGATACCCACCCTGCCAATGGGAGGGGGCATAGGCCTCACTCTGGTTGGGTGTGTCCCACCATCTGCAAGATGGCGGGGACTGAGTTGTGCTTCACCTCGCCTCCCCCACCTGAGGGGTGAGGTAGGCAAAGGTGGGCACACCTCCCTTCCACACTTGGTTTTGGGGCCGATTCTCCTGCACAAAGTGGGGGTCAGAACCAGTGGGGGCCAGTTGCTGGAAGCAGCAAAGGCCTGGGCAGGCCTTTGAAGCTTTCCCTTCGTGGACCCTGCCCATCCTGCGGGAGGAGGCTTGGCACCTCGTCCCAGAATGTGCATTGTTTCAGACCCCAGAGAGCAGCAGGCTCTCGACCCAGGGGTCCAGAAACATGTCTGGTGGTGGCAGCTGGCGAGAAGCCACTCAGCCTGGACACTGGTGTTAGGTCTTTTTTCAGGGGGCATCTATAAGATGCCCTCTGAGTGCATTTTTCATCAAATCCCAAACTGGCATCAGTGTGGGTTTAATGTGCTGTGAAGTTTGATACCAAACTTCCCAGTTTTCAGTAAAGCCATTATGATGCTGTGGAGTTCGTAATGACAAACTCCCAGCACCATATACTCTTAATGGAATTACTGCATTTACAATGTCTAAGAATTGGCTTAGACACTGTAGGGTACAGGGCTCATGCACCTGTACCCTCACCACTGGTATAGAGCACCCAGCTAGAGGGGTGGCTGACCAATGCCAGGGCAGTGGGTTGTAGGCATGGCACACAGGAGTGCCATGTCTACTCTTCACTTTGTTCTGCACCAAAACACGCAGCCTGCAAAGGCAGTGTTTGTGTGTAAAGGTACAGGGCCTCTAAAGGTGGCACAATAAGTGCTGCAGCCCTTAGAGGCCTTCCCTGGCCACAGTGCCCTTGGTACCTGTGGTACCATTTACAAGGTACTGGCCTGTGGCCAAAGTGTGCCAATTGGGTTTTGTCTTAATGCAGTTTTAGGGAAAGAACATAGACCCTGGGTACCTGTTTGGCAGGAACCCAGAGTACACTCAGTCAAAGTACATCAGGAGTTTAGCAAAAAGTGGGGGCAGCCATGCAAAAAAGGGCACTTTTTTACATAGTGGAAGCCCCTGGAACCTTAAGGGACAGGATGCTTTTTAAACTCTTACAGTGCAAGCCTATCAGACTTTATTCCTTACTGTATCTGCATCTAAGGTAGCAGTTAAGCTTCCATAGGAAGAGAGTTTGTTTCACTAACAACTTTGGTGCCGTTGGACGCATCTTCATGAAACAGACCCAAAAAGTTCATCCAGCTTAGCTGTTTTCTGGAAAGTTTCAGAATGATTCATCAAGCCAGTATCAAGCAAAAGTGCGTGTGGGGGCAATACACTTTTCCCTCACATGCTTTTTCCATAGGAAAAATCAGACAACGACATAAGAAAAATGGCTGAACAGAATTACACCAAATTTGGCAGAAAGATAGATCTTTACATAGAAAGTGTGCTTTTTGCCATTAGGTGAAATTCTATTCAACAATTTTAGAGAAATTAAGGTAAAAAATCCATAGCTATTTTTTGCCAAGCAACCATTTGGCACAATAAAGTGGTTTGATTGGACGGACCAGCGGGATCCCGCGGGACAGAGTAATGTGATTGGCGGCTGCAACATGAAGAAAAATGTTGTGGCTACCATACCAGGATTCGGGGACGCTGTCCCAGAGTCCTGAAAATATGTTCAAAAACATTTAGAAGGGGACAGGTAAGGAATACCCTGACCCCTTGTTTGGGGGTGAGGGAGGGTCCCGGCGCAGCCCCCTGTGGTCCCAGGAGATACCTGTGAGAATCCCACAAGACAAAAAAGAAAACCCTTTAAGCAGAAAAAAGAAAATGCTGGGCAACCACCCTCGCCCCTTCGCACAGCCAAAGGGAGTGGTGCACGGCAGCAGATATATACGATATTACTTTTAAACCACCTAAATTTCCAACAATCCTTTTAGGTTATTCACAATTCTTAAAAATCACTGACATTTATCAACACAGATCTGGAAAATTCCATTGACTATTATCAATTAATCAGGATTTTTTGTGTAATTATCCCCTCGCCAAAAATTATATTTAAATTATAATCTCTGGCATAAAGACACCTTATTTTTTTTTCTAATGAGCGTGCAAAGTTCATTATAATCTTGGAATTAAGCCCTTGTGGGCATAAATTCTGAATTTAATTACTTACTATATTAAATTTAGGGCTCCCAGTTTTATGGTATTTATTTTTTGGGCATTTCCGTCTGTATTTATCCATATTTATTTTTTTGCTAATTTTATCTGTATTTATCCATATTTATTTTGGGTTTTGTGAAAAAATGAGTCTGAAATGAGTATATTTCTACATTTATTTGTCCGATAAATATGCACTCGTGCCTGAACGGCTGACCGGTTTCAGGGATATAAACACACTCAGATGATAAAATATGCACACCCTTGATATTAAAATGTGCATGTTTTCTTATATGAGCATATCTATTGCTGTTTAAGGCTCTTTACTAAAATTCCTTTATTTTTTAACCCCTTACCTTTCGACCGACAGAGCTATTGGCCTGGTAGTCATGACTGACTTCACTTAGAATCGCTCAAAAAACAACCCAATTTCCATTTTTATCCATATTTTAAAATAAATACAGACAGGAAAATAAATGGTTTTCTGTCTGTATTTATCTGTAAAAATCAGTAAAAACGGAAAAAAGGGAGCCCTAATTAAAATACATGCATCAACTCATTGTATGTGCTCTGATTCAGTCTGCTTCAAATCTGTGCGTTACTGTGTGTGTTTAATCTACCTTACTGTGGCTTTAAAAACTGTTGCACCTAAAAGCAAAATTGATTTCATTTCTATGTTTTTTTTTTTACTTTTAAAAGTTTTAAAAAGGGGAGCCCTTTGCATTCATAAATCCAAGGAAACTAATTACAGCTGCGTGCAGAACTTCTTTTATACTTAGACCTCCCGGGGTTTTGGTGCTCATTTCAATAATGTACATTGAATTCAATTGTCTAAGCTTTCTTTCCCTGTCACCACCTTGTATATTTGCCGGTACTGCATCCAATACACAGTATGTCAATCCAGCCACTTCGCCATTGTGGTGTTCCTCGAAGTGTCAGGCTACCGGATATGTCCTATCATGATTTTTGATGGCTCCGAGGTGCTGCAGTATTTTTTTATGCATGCTAATATGGTACTCCCTACTTATGCTAGATGGCATGAGCACTTGAGCATGTATATAGCATATTCAGTTTTGCAATTATACTGCCCCTTAATATATTTGACACATGCGGTCAATGGTGAGGTGCATTGTGTTGTATTTTTGCTTTGTTGACCAGCTTTACACCTCCGGCACTTCTGGAAGCCCCTTTTTGTTCGTGAGCCATGTCTGTTTAATCTCTTTTCTACTTTCAGGACTACTAGTTACTAGGTCCTGTCTCATAGCTCTGGCTCGTCTGAAGGTGATGCATGGTCTACATGGGGCTGCTTAGCCCAACATGGGGTAGTTCTTAATCAAATGCCAATATTTTTTTATAATTGCTCTATTCGCTTGTTCTTTCTTGTTGTAAATGGTAATAAGCCTATAATGTGGATCCACTGGATTATGCTTCTGTTTTCTCTCTCTTAAACAAGATCAGTTTGCTAGGCCTGGATTTGGCTTGGACTATGGCATATTCAATACAGTCATTGGTGTATCCCCTCGCTTTAAATCTGTCTCCGAGGTCAATGACTGCCTTTTCTTCCTCTGATTCCTCACTACAGTTGTGCCTGATTCTTAGGCATTCCCCTTAAGGGATGCTTCTGATTAAATTTTGTGGATGGAAACTTGCAGAGTGTAACACTGTATTGCCCGCTGTCAGTTTTCTGTTCAATTTTGTTTGAAGCCTGCTTCCTTCGATGTAGATCGTAAGATCTAAGAACTTGACCTCATTCTTGCTCAACATGGTAGTAAAATGCAAACTGAGGTCATTGATTTCAATTTTACCTAGAAACATTCTGGTACTATATTGTGTGCCCTTCCATACAATAAATAAATCGATGTATCAACTCCAATGTATGACATGCTTATCCCCCTCTTCATGGTATATAAGACGGCCAACCTGCTCCTCCCACCAGCCATTATGCAAATTGGAATAGCTGGGGGCGAAGCAGGCGCCCATCACTGTACCTCATCTGTTGGAATAGCTCCCCATTAAACAAAAATTTACTGAAAAAGCACGTCAGTTTAAGAAACAGAAAATCAGGCAACTTAGCATGCTATCGTAACTAACATAAGTTTAACTTGCACTGCTGCGATGCAGTTTATGACCTCACATTTTACATCACAGATATCTGAAATGGTTGCGCAAGTTATACTGATTTCAGTTACGTATAACTGGTGAATTTTGTCTTTACGATTTTTATATAGTAGTGCTTTTTCAATAAATTTCTTAGTGTTTTTTTTATATTGCGTTAAAATCTTACTAACTTATTAATTTATAACTCCACTTTAACCTTTGTTTATTTCAGTAACCATATATCAATTATATAAAAATATATGTGTACATATATACATGTGTGTAAATCCCTCGCATGGCAATGGCCCCTTTGCACGAATACATTTTCAAATTGAATCCCGAGTGCCTGTGTGTGTATATATATATATATATATATATATATATATATATATATATATATATATATATATATATCTCGTTCGAAAGTGAAATTATTCTAATGTTTATGACTATCAAATATCCTACGATGCAGCACTAGTACTGTGGAAATAGATATTTTGAATATAATTATTTGGAAGGAAGCGGTACAGAGATATTAAACAATGAATTTTGCACGTAAAAGATGAAAAAGTACAGGAATAATATGGACTATAATTGGTCATTTAGAAGTACAGGTGCACACTCACCGCCACTGCCATCCATGTACGATCTCAGAGTGTTGGTGAGGTCTGTCACAGATGCGGAGTTTGACGTAAAGGGAATATTTAAAGCACTTCCAAGTAAGCTGGTGGGGCTGATCTTACCTTCTAGAAAAAAATAATAATAATACCATCAATGGTGCAATACACTGTTCGCTTTCTAAAAATTTAGTCATGATTTTAGCCACTGCCAAGAGTTACAAGTGCACTCTCTACTGTCTACAGTAAATCGTGTTGAGACAGCATAGGACTAAAGTAGGTGAAAGAGTTCACATACCAACACACTTATGCCAACCGGTAACTACCTCTCTTAGTGGAGGTCAGACTCCACATCAGGCAGTTTACCTTCCAGAATAAAGTCAGTTCTAGGACTGACCTATTTTAACCACCCCTTTTTTTCTTTACTTACACAACATCTACACCTACTAGGCCCCTCACCCCCACTGCACCAAACGGCAGGAACAAAAGATCTCCGATAAAGAGCCCCATATTAGGTGCCCGTCGGGCATTGCAGCGCCGGCCCGACGAGGAGCAGGCCCATATGATGAAGCATGACACCTAGCTGGCTGGGTGTGTGAGGGCCCTAGTTCCGAAGAGGGGCTTCCCCCTCTCGCCTCCTATTGCAGGGTACACATCTTGACCCTGTCCACAAAACCTAGTGTACAGCTGATTCTGTGTATCTCCACGCCCTTAGGAACTGCATACCCTCTTCTTTGTACATTGCCTTGGGCACGTATGCTGGACCTGGAATAAAAGCCCTACCGTCCCTCCACTTGTCAAAAAAAAAAAAAAAAAATAGGTGCTCCCCATGGAAGGGGAGGTTTAGAAGATGCTGCTGAACCGCTGGCTTAGACCCTGAGATATGGAGCAAGGCATGGTGTTTCAGAAGGACCCTGGTGTTAAGCCCCCTTGAGGCTGTGTTCGCGGTGCAAGATGTGCAATGTAAGGGTAAGCGGGGCTAAATGACTGCTTGGGTTGTAAGAGTACTGTGGGTATCATTCTGGTGACTCTGTTAAAGGCAGAAAAGGTGGTTGCATGAGTGTGTCACTGGTGGTGAAAGGGGTGGTGGAAGTAGAGCTTAAAGGGGAGGGCTGGCACCCCAATCTCTATGCTTCTGAATCAGGATCCTACTAGAATGAAAGTCTTCTCTTTTGAGGCAGAGACTCTATAGGCTTTAGCAGGGGTAGTTTAGTCAAAATCACCTTGGTGAGGGAGTGGATAAAGAGGTGCTTCTGCCTCACATTGAGCTCCTCCTGTAGACTATGGAACATCGGCTGCTCTGAATCCTCACAGCTAATTGTCAAAGGTGCTCTCTGTGTCGATGATGGTTTTACTGCCAATGAATGCTCGGTCGATGGCGTCTTCGCCTCGGTGTGAAGTTGAGGCTTATCAGTGGCCCTCGGGTGCATTAGGCTGGAAGGGCTCGACACCCTTGCCTGGGTCCTTCTTTGGATGCGAGGCCTTCACTTGCTGCCGATCAGAGCCCAAAGGCAGCGGAGGTCCTGGAGGCTCCTAGGTCTTGTGCACGGTGCTAGATGCCCGGTTCCCTCAGGACCGGTGCTCTGCCTCGGCATGAAACATATTGGGAGGTTTGAAGTGGCTGTTTGAGCAGACCATAGCTAAAATCCTAATGAAGGTCAATAGCCAAGGGCCGCTGATCTTGGAGATAGGTGGAGCCTCCGCTTTCTCTGCGCTGGAGGGGCTGGCCTCTGGGCTGGGTGTGGGCTGGTGAGGCAGAATGTCGGAAGGGCTGGCGTGGTCACCTTCTTCAGAGCCAAAGGGGTTTTGTTCCCTGAAAATGTCAAGCGTCAGCGATGGACTGCATCTTGCGGTGCGCCCAACGCTTTGTCTTTGGTACTGTAAGGTTTTCTTCAACCGGTAGGAGAGGCAAGCTTGACAAGGTGTTGTCGTGGTCTTGGGAGAGGCAGAGGTTACAAACCTTGTGATGATCTGACCATGGGTACTTCGCAAAGCACCAAAGGCAGTATTGGAAGGGCGTCCGTTTCATTAACCTATGCAGATCTGTATTCTCCAGTGGGTGAATGTCAATGAGAAAGGGCACGAGGGCCTTGGCGTTCAGGGACTCTATCAGTATAAGGCTTTCTCCAAGGGTGTTGTGAAAGAAAGCGCAGAAGATGAAGGGACTACAAAAAAGGTGGAGAACATGTAGAGTCTCAGATCCTTCGGTACACATCCAAATCAGATAGCGGGGAAAAAAACAATCTAACATGGAGTTAGTGCCCATGCACATTACCCACTAAGAGTGGAGTCACAGTGCAGCTAGTGAAACAAAAGCATTCTTCGAAGAAAAAAAAAAAAACTTGCAAACGTCCGAGCCCAACTCTAAATGGGAGGAGGATACAGAGCATATGAATCTATAGCAACACATGGTACGAACAGGTTTATCAGCACAAGCAAATCACCACAGCCCAAAACCAGTGAAAAGAATGACCAATGTTTTTTTAGCGCTTTGTTGGCTTGGTCATCACAATTAACAAAAGGTGTAGTTTCTTCCAGTCTGCATCCCTGAAAACTTCAGTAGTTTTAGAACCTTAAAAATTAAAACATACACAAATGAGCTGACCTAATTTCAACTCAAGTGATCTCCATGACAATCTGGCTTAATTACATTGAATTATATTCAAAAGTTAAGGCTTAGTCCATGAATATTAACTCTATTTAATTGCAAACAGTTTTTAAAAATTAAAAGCTCTTAAAGCACTTCCTGATAGGATGGGTTGAGACAGCAGGCATGCCTTTTGCTTTCCCAGAGCCAGAACTGTTACCTACTGCACTTCCCACAACAGCAAGCACCAAAAAAGCATGCCCTACAGCACCTCCGCACAGGGAGAAGGAATTACAGCTTTTCAGCTACATGACAACTAGCTCTTATACACATTTACAACAGTTGACTGCAATGGGAAACTAGGATAGCATGAGCTTTAAACTTGCTTACAAACATTAACTCTTTACCTGACTCCTTACACTAAAGGTTGGCATAATGCTAGTTACATCATTCAAACTTCCAGCTATTGTCAGACAAGAAACTAGCTCAGCAATTCTTAACCTGTGGTCAATGGACCCCTGTCGGTCCGTAGCGTCTACTTAAGGGATCTGCGACTGTTGAGAAAATTAAATAATATTAGAGATTAAGGATGAATTACTTACCTGTAATCCTAGTTCTCTTCCAGGGGTATCCTCATCAAAGTCATAAGCACTGAATATTCCCGCCCATGCACGGGGACCCCGGAAATAATACAAAATATATATGAAAACATATATATACAGCTCTATAAATATATATAAACATAAATCATTTTTTCACATATCAATGCAGCCCCTTTAACAAAAGAGGCTAATCAATGCCATAATAAGTAACTATTTTTGCAACCATATACTATAGAATATAGACCACAGGAGGGCAAGCATTACTTGAACTCTTTTTAATGAGCAGAATTAACTCCAAACTGCAAAAGAGCCCGCATTGTTAGCCTACAGGCTGCATTGAAAACCAATATCATAGAAAATGAAAGCAGTTGTAACACAAAAAACTGGCACCGTGCCTTTAAGGCAGCCATGACCCCAAGCTTCCCATCATGCCTCAGGGGTGACAGTTAGGTCAGTTGTTCTTTGCGGAGACCCGAGGGTCAGGGCACAAAGATATAAAGTACAGAAATCTCATTTGCCTGGGGAGGCGTGGGTTGCTTATGGACTTTGATGAGGATACCCCTGGAAGAGAACTAGGATTACAGGTAAGTAACTTATCCTTAATCTCTAATATTATTTAATTTTCTGAACAGTCGCAGATCCCTTAAGTACTGAATCGAATAGCAAGCCCATCCCCACGCCTGCGGGCAAATGAGAAGAAAATTACCAAATAAACAAAACCAAATCTTATTCAGGTTTGGAACAAATTTCTCAAGGAGGCCTGGCCCACTTGAATGTCCGCTCTGGTATCTGAATCAAGACAATAGTGTCTCGTAAATGTATGTATCAATCTCCAAGTGGCTGCCTTTCAGATCTGAGATCAGCACATTGTTAAGAAAAGCCGTCGTAGCTGCCTTTCCTCTAGTGGAATGAGCCTTGGGCCTAGACCAAAGTGGCTTTTGTGCTAACTGATAAGCCAGTTTGATACATGACACTATCCACCTGGAGATGGAACGTTTGGATGCTGGATAGCCTGTTCTGATTGACCCATAATTAATGAACAGTTGATCAGATTTCCTAATTGACTTAGACCTGTCCAAGTAGAATTTTAAAACCCTTTTCAGGTCTAAAGAGTGAAGGGACCTCTGAGCTGGTGTAGAGCGGTTAGGAAAAAGGTAGGTAGCGTGATGGACTGGTTGACATGGAAATTCGACACCATCTTCGGAATGAAGGAGGGGTGGGTTCTCAAAACAACTCTATTGAGATGAAAAACTGTGTATGGTTCTTTCGAGCAGAGAGCTTGGATCTCGCTCACCCTGCGAGCTGAAGTAATTGCCACAAAAAAGCTGCCTTCCAAGTAAGGTGGTGGAGGGTTGCTTTGTGGATAGGTTCAAATGGGGGACCCATCAGCTTAGATAGAACCAGATTCAGCTCCCAGGGAGGTGAATAAGGTCGAATCGGAGGATAGACCTTCTTTAACCCTTGTAAGAAATCCTTCACTACCTGCAGGTGAAAGAAAGAAAGCCGAGAAGGGGACCGCCTGTAAGCCGTAATGCCAGCCTGGTGCACTTTTATGGAAGAGATTTTAGACCAGCCTTAACTAAGTGAAGCAGGTACGGTAAAACCACCTCCTCCTGCCCCCTTGTAGGATGGTAATTATTTTGCACACACCACAAATAGAAACGCTTCCATTTACAAGCATAAGAGTGACTTGTGGAAGGCCTTCTTGCTTCTTTTAAGATGTTAATGCAGTCCTGAGGGAGCCCTAAATGACCATATTGGAGGACCTCAGGAGCCATGCTGCCAAGTTCAGTGATGGAAGGTTGGGGTGATGAATGCTCCCGTTCATCTTGGACAGCAGGTCCGGTCTGCACGGCAATCTCTTGTGTTGACGTTCTGATAGGTGTAGTAGGTCCGGGTACCACCACTGCCGTGGCCAGTCCGGAGCGATCAGAATCATCCTCGCCTCGGAGTGGGAGAGCTTGGTCACAACCTTCGGGATGAGAGGAAGGGGAGGAAAAGCGTATACAAAGCCTGCTGACCAGATGATCAAAAGGGCATTCCCTCTCGACCCTGGTCGATAGAACCTTGAGGCGAAGTTGCAGCATTTTCGGTTTGTGTCGTCCGCGAAAAGGTCGATACTTGGACGACCCCATTCTCAGAAGATTTCTTCGACGACTGTTGTTTAGAACCCAGTCCTGCTGGTCCTCGAAGTGATGACAGAGAGCGTCTGCTTGTGAGTTCTGCTCCCCCGGCAGATGTATTGCAGTGATTGTCAGATCCCTTTCCAGGTGCCAATGCCAGAGGGCTTGGGCTTCCAGAGAGCGAGACCGCGATCGAGTCCCTCCCTGCTTATTCAGATAGTACATGGTGGTCGTATTGTCTGTCTGAACTAGAATGGAGCTGGTCTGAATGGATGGGAGAAAAACCTTGAGGGCTAAATGTACAGCTCGTATCTCCAGCATGTTGATGTGGTACAATCGTTCTTTTTTCGACCATTGAACTCGAGTCTGGAGGGACCCCATGTGTGCTCCCTAACCCTGGAGGAAAGCATCTGTGATTAGCCATTGTGTCGGAGGAGGCTGATGGAAAGGAACCCCCACCAACAGAGTCTCCTGTCGCATCCACCAAGGAATTGATGCTCTGGCTGCTTTTGACAGATGTATCCTGTCGTCCCATCGAGCTGTTCGTTGATCCCACTTGTCCTCCAGATCCTGCTGTAAAGGACGCATCCTTAGCCTGGCGTTGGGTACAAGAAAAATGCAGGATGCCATCGACCCTAGAAGAGAGGCAACCTGACGGCCTGAAGGGGAGATGCTGCGCAGAATCTGTTTGCTTTTCAGGGTGATAGATGACAGTCTCTCCTCCGAAGGAAACACTTTTCCTACTGCGGAGTCTATTGTTGCGCCCAGATAGTGGATTTTTTGCGTGGGATGCTGAAGTCGATTTCTCGAAGTTGACGTGAAGACCCAGCCTTTGGCAAAGGGCTAGACATTGCTGATAGTGGGCCCTCACGCTCTGGGGAGAAGGACCTTTCAGAAGCCAGTCGTCGAGATAAGGGTAAACAAAGATACCTTCGCGCCATAGAGCAGCTGCTACTACTGCCATGCACTTTGTAAACACTCGAGGAGCCGACTTCAACCCGAATGGCAGTACTTTGAACTGATAATGGGTCGATTCCCACCAGAAAACGTAGGAACTTTCTGTGATGTAGATTGACTGGTACGTGAAAGTATGCATCCTGCAGATCCAGCGAACACATCCAATCCCCTTGTTGGAGATGGGGATATATTTGGTGGAGAGCCAACATGTGAAACTTCTCTTTCCTGATGGATTTGTTGAGGGCACGAAGATGTAGGATAGGTCTGTATTCTGATTTCCGACCTTTCTTCTTCACTAGGAAGTACCTTGAGTATACCCCTCGACCTCGCTGCGAAATAGGAACTTCCTCGATGGCTGATTTTCGCAGGAGGGTGGATACTTCCTGCTGCAGTATTCGCATCTGGCGACACGTAGTTTTTACTGGAGGGATAGAGGGAGGCCAATGCCGGAAACGTAGAGAGTACCCATTCCGCAGTGTACTTAACACCCATTGGTCCCTTGTGATATCGTGCCACTCTTCCAGATGGCTGGCTATACTTCCCCCCCCCCCCACTGGAGTGGGAAACTGCGATGAGGGAAGTGAGCATTCATTGCTGAGGCAGCAGATTGACGAGGGGCTCCTCTCCTTCTGGGAGCACGTCATCCCTGATAGTGGGATTTAGAATGGCTTTGCTGATCTTGGTGCCTCTGCCACTGAGGGGTTTGAACCCTCTGATGGAAGGGCCACCGATCGTATGGCCTGTATCGGCGCCTGAACTCCTTTCTTTCAAGCCCTACTGCCTTTAGGGTATCTAGTTCTGTCTTCATTCTCGACATCTCATCTGTGTGAGTGCCAAACAAGGATGATCCTGAGAACGGGAGGCTGAGAATCTGTGATTGAGCTTCAGGTTTTAACGCAGTTAGTCGGAGCCAGGATGATCGTCTGGCACAGATTCCGTGCGCATAGGAGTGCGCAGACAGTGTCGCTCCATCAGCTGCGGCGCTGATCACTTGATTTGCCACCAAGCTTCCTTCCTGCAATACCTCCTCAAAGTCTCTGCGGTCTTCTTTGGGTAGTTTGTCTGTGAACCTTTGAAGAGAGTCCCACAAGGACCTATCGTAAAGCCCTAATAACGCTGAGGCGCTGGAGACCTTCAACATGGAGGCCGACGTGCCGCAGACTTTCCTCCCTCACGAGTCCTGCGCTCTGCTTTCCTTATCAGGAGGAACTGTTGATAAGGATGCTACTGCGTGTGACTTTTTCGCAGCCGCAATTATTACAGAGTCAGGAGGTGGATCAGATATAAGAAATAATGGATCCTCTTCCGGAGGCCTGTACTTCTTCAAGATCCTCGCTGGCGCGGTCTTGAGCGTTGCCGGTGTAAGAAATGTTTCCATAACCGGCTGGAGGAGACCCGGCACCAAGGGTAGCAATGGTCTGGCTGCTGATCTTTGGTGCAAAGTCTCAAAAATCAGGATGAACTCTGAGGGGTAGGCATAATGATGTTCAGCTTCGCTGCCCCTCTGGCCAGGACATCCTGAAAAGTACTGACGTCATCCACTGGGGAGATCCTCAAAGGAGGAGGTCGGAGAGTAGTCCCTCTTTGAAGATTGGGTAGAGGAGGGAGAACGAGTCGGTGACTTGCGCTTTCTCCGATGATCCCTAAATGTAGATCGACTTCTTGGAGAGGCTGCCGGAATACGTGTGTGATCTCGACCCCTCGATGCAGTGGTAGGAGAGAGATCTACTGCTTCTACCAGTAGGCCAGTGGAGACCTGTGTAGAGGACTTGAATAGTCCTGAGGTGCCTGTGCTGTTCCAGACTTGTGCCAGTGATGCAGAGGTAAATTCCACCTAGGAGAGAGGTGTACAGATGGGAGTTTTCTGCCTCTCTTCTTGTGCAGGAGCCTCAGGGCGTGAGCAGGGGCGTTCAGGTGAAGGCGCCGGACTGCTCGATGTTGAAATAATCACCTCCGGTGACCTTGAGGCTGATGAAGACGTGCGTCTGGAACTTGTGTGATGAGTCGACGCCGACCGATGAGAGTGCCTCCACGTTGAACGTGGAGTTACTAAGTCCAGAGCCACCACTGGTGATTTTGCCCTCGACGTCCGTGAAGGTGACAGAGAAATGCTCACTGGACGTGGCGACGGTGAAGACCGATGTCTCGACTTTGAGCGTTGTGTCCCTGGAGACAGATCTGTGCCTAGACGTCGATCGTCGCCGGGTTGACAACGACGGAGGTGTTCGTCTCAACGTCGAGCGTAATTGAGTTGACACCGACGGAGTTCCCGGTCTCGAAGTGGTGCCGACGGAGCCTTGTGCCTCGACGTCGAACGTACTGTCGAACGTCTATGTGATGACGTCTACGGATGCTTGTGCCTTGACGTCGAACGCCAGTGTGATGACGCCGACGGATGCTTGTGTCTCAATGTCGACCGTCTATGGGAGGGTGAAGACTGAGTCTTATGCCTCGACGTCGAACGTTGAGCCAACGCTGATGGAGACCTGCTCCTCGACGTTGAGCGTCGCCTTGTTGACATCAACGGACGTCGAAACTGTCAGTCTTGGAGTCGATTGATGCACCGGCACCGTCGACTGCGGAGGTCTCAACGACGACATCAGTTTCTTCGCCGCTGGTAAATCAGACGCCGAAGGGGAACAGATCGGGATTTTACTCCTCGACGTCGATCTGGACCTCTTTCTTCTGTCTCACCGGAGACCTTCCTCTGGATGTAGATTTCTTCCTCTCAGAAAGTCCATAAAGACATATTCTTTATCTCTCCTTGAGAGTTCTTCTGGACAGCTTTTTGCAATGCTGGCAGGTCTCGGAGGAATGAGAGTCAGGAAGACAGAGGATGCACACAGAATGTGTGTCAGATCTGGCCTTCTTCTTGCCACAGGATGGGCAAGGGTCAAAAAGAGATGGCATAATGACAGAAAATAAAACACTGTAAAAAAAAAAAAAATGGTTGTACCTCACTCTAAGACCAAAAAGACGTCGAGGGAAAGGTAGAAAACCACAATTAAATGTAGGAATATTTGACAAAAAAGTCAAAAAGTCAGAGCTGTGAATTCCAGGGTCCTGACTGAAGGAGCCGGAAAGAACAACTGACCTAACTGTCACCCCTGAGGCATGATGGGAAGCTGGGGGTCATGGCTGCCTTAAAGGCACGGTGCCAGTTTTTTGTGTTACAACTGCTTTCATTTTCTAGGAGATTGGTTTTAAATGCAGCCTGTAGGCTAACAATGCGGGCTCTTTTGCAGTTTGGAGTTAATTCTGCTCATTAAAAAGAGTTCAAGTATTGCTTGCCCTCCTGTGGTCTATATTCTATAGTATATGGTTGCAAAAATAGTTACTTATTATGGCATTCATTCGCCTCTTTTGTTAAAGGGGCTGCATTGATATGTGAAAAAATGATTTTATATATATATATATATCATATATATATATATATCATATATATATATATATATATATATATCATATCTGTATATGGAAAATGCTACTTACCCAGTATGCAACTTTCCTTGGCATATAGAGCTGTAGAGTCTCATGCTTTAGCATAGATCGCCATCGGGTGTTGGGCCCGGATGTTTGCACTTTGTTTTTGTTCGAAGAATTCTTGTAGTCACGAGGTAGGCGACTCCTCCTTTCGGTGATAGCGCGCATGGGCATCGACTCCATCCTTAGATTGTTTTGCCATAAAGGGTGATGATGGAGTTAGTAAAGTAGTAAAGATAGATGTCCATCTAAATTGTATCTAAGTAAGATATCCTTGCAACAGGTAAAAAGTACCCGGGGAGGCGGGTGGGCGCATATGACTCTACAGCTCTATATGCCAAGAACAGATGCATACTGGGTAAGTAGCATTTTCCGTTCGAGGCATATGAGCTGTAGATCATATGCTTTAGCATAGACCATAAAGCTGTTAACCTGTAGCGGTGGTTAACCTGTAGCTGTTGCAGTGGTTTGAAATAGTGTTCGTAAAACTGCCTGGCCCACACTAGCTTGTTGTCTTGCTAACATATCAACACAATAGTGTTTTGTGAATGTGTGTGGTGTAGACCATGTTGCAGCTTTGCAGATGTCATCTATGGGTATGTTTCCTAAGAATGCCATAGAAGCCCCTAGTTTGCGTGTAGTGTGTGCTCTAGGGGGAATTGTTAATGTGCGTTTAGCTTTAATGTAGCATATTTGAATGCACTTAACTATACACCTTGCAATGCCTGATTTTGATATGGGGTTGCCTTTATGTGGTGGAGCAAAAGCAACAAAAAGTTGTTTGGTTTTCCTAAAAGATTTTGTTCTTTCTGTGTAGTATAGTAATGCTCTTTTGACATCTAATGTGTGAAGAGCACGTTCTGCCACTGAATCTGGTTGAGGGAAGAACACAAGTAACTCAACAGATTGGTTGATATGAAAGGCAGAGATGACTTTAGGTAAAAATTTGGGGTTAGTCCTAAGAACCACTTTATTTTGGTGTATTTGTAAAAATGGTTCCTCTCTGGTTAGTGCCTGAAGCTCACTGACTCTTCTTAGAGAAGTGATGGCTAAAAGGAAGGCTACCTTCCAGGTGAGAAATTGTATTTCACATTTGTGCAATGGCTCAAAGGGTGGACCCATGAGTCTTGTAAGGACTATGTTGAGATTCCACACTGGAGAAGGTGGAAGTCTGGGGGGAATGAGTCTTTTAAGTCCTTCCATAAAAGTTTTAATAGCAGGCACTCTAAAAAGAGACAAGTTCTGTCTATTTAGCTGATATGCAGCTATTGCAGCGAGATGTAAGCGTATGGATGTGTGCGCTAAATTGGAACGTTGGAGGTGCAATAGATAGCAAATGATGTCTTGGATTGAAGCATCTAGTGGATTGATCTGATTGTTGTTACAGTAAACGACAAACTCTTCCACTTTGCTGCGTAGCATGCTCTTGTGGTAGGGCGTCTAGCTTCTTTGATAACATTCATACAGTCTGGCGGAAGATTAAGGTAGCCAAACTCTAGGATTTCAGGTGCCAGATCGCAAGGTTGAGCTGGTTGGGATCTGGATGTCTTATTTCTCCATGGTTCTGAGTAAGAAACCTGGGGGAAAGGTGTAGTTTTTGGTGGGGAACTACTGATAGCTCCAACAGAGTTGTGAACCAGGGTTGTCGGGCCCGTGTGGGAGCAACTAGGATAAGCGTCAGGGAGTGGTGTTTGAGTTTCTGAACCACTAACGGAATGAGTGGGAGAGGTGGAAAAGCGTAAGCAAATATCCCTGACCAATTCATCCATAGTGCATTGCCTTTGGACAATGGGTGTGGATGCCTGGACGCGAAGTTTGGGCATTTTGCGTTTAGGTGAGTGGCGAACAGATCCATCTCTGGGAAGCCCCACATTTTGAAGAATGAGAGGAGAACTTGAGGGTGGAGTTCCCATTCGTGGATCTGCTGTCGCTGGTCTGCAATTTGGTTGTCTACTCCTGGAAGATGTTCTGCAAGGAGATATATTTTTTGAGGTATGGCCCATCTCCAGATGCTCTGGGCTAACTGTGAGAGAGTGCATCCCCCTTGCTTTTGTATGTAGTACATCGCTGTCATGTTGTCTGTGCGAACCAGGACAGCTTTGCCTATTAGATGAAGTTGAAAGGCTTTCAATGCAATAAAAATTGCTAGCAGTTCTAGATGGTTTATGTGGAGTTGTTTTTGTTGCAGAGTCCACATGCCCTGAATGGTATGTTTTTCCAGATGAGCTCCCCAACCAGTGAGCGATGCGTCTGCCGTTAGCATTATCTGTGGAACCGGGTCGACGAATGGCCGCCCCTTGGAAAGGCTTTGTATGTTCCACCACTGCAGAGAGCGATGAGTACGGCCATCTACCAACACCAGATTTGATAACTGACCTTGAGCCTGGTTCCACTGACATGTTAAGCATTCCTGTAGAGGACGCATTTGAAGTCTTGCATAGGGAACGATTAAAATGCAAGAAGCCATCATTCCGATCAATTGCATGAACACTCGGGCTGGTAATGAGTGTTGAGGCTGAAACTGTGATATTAGAGCTTGCATGTTGCGGATCCTGACTGGGTTGGGATACGCTAGAGCTTTGCGAGTGTCTATTGTGGCTCCTAGATACACTTGTGTGTTGGATTGTTGGAGGTGAGACTTGGTGAGGTTTACAGTGAACCCCAAGCCGTGAAGCAGTTGGACTGTCTTTCGAGTGTGGTGTAGGCATTTTTGTTGCGAGCTGGCTTTTATTAGCCAGTCGTCTAGGTAGGGGGAAGACGTCAATGTGCTGTCTTCTTAGATGAGCCGCGACTACTGCCAAACACTTGGTGAAAACCCTGGGTGCTGTAGTTACTCCGAATGGGAGAACTTTGAACTGATAATGTTGTCCGTCCACCACAAACCTGTGATATTTTCTGTGAGCAGGGTGAATGGGAATATGGAAATAGGTGTCCTTTAAGTTCAGAGTGGACAGAAAGTCGCATTGCTGAAATAGTGGGAGCACCTGTTGGAGTGTGACCATGTGAAAGTGGTCCGACTGTATGTACAGATTTAGCTGTCTGAGGTCTAGTATAGGCCGGAGAGAGCCGTCCTTTTTGGGAATTAAGAAATACAGGGAGTATACCCCGGTCCCTTGATATGTTAATGGGACTGGCTCTATAGCATGTTTTTCCAAGAGAGGTAGAACCTCTTGTTTTAAGAGGGTAAGAAGTTCTGGTGACATTGCATGTGCTCTTGGAAGAATATTTGGGGGAGTGCTTGTAAGTTCCAGGCAGTAACCATATTGGATAACTTGTAGCACCCACTTGTCTGAGGTGATTGAATGCCAGACAGGTAGGAATTGGGAGAGACATCCCCCGACAGGAGTGGAATGATCGGGGGATAGCGGAAGGAAGTCACTGTTTGTTTGCGGGGGAAGTGCGTGTGGAATTACCTCTACTTCTTCCTCTACATTTGTTTCCTCTAAAACCTCCTCTAGAATAACCTCTGGACGAGGGGGAGTGGTTGTTGCCCTTGTAAGAGGAGGAGGGATTTTCAGTGGACGCCGTTTTTGAACCACCCCTGTAAAATGAGCGGCGAAAAGAACCTCTGCTGGCAGGTAACTGTAAAGCCCCCATGGACTTTGCGACCTCAGTGTCTTTTTTCATCTTTTCCAGCAAGGTATCAACAGCTGGGCCGAAAAGATGCTCTTTGTCAAAGGGTTGGTTAAGTATAGAGGTCTGCACCTCCGGCTTAAATCCAGAAATTCTGAGCCAAGCCTGTCTGCGTAATAGTACACTGGTGTTGCTTGCACGAGCTGCTGTGTCTGCTGCATCTAGTGCACATCTAATGGAGGTGTTGGTAATGAGTTTACCTTCTTCAATAAGGTCATTAGCCTTAGATTTATATTAGTCAGACAAATGTAGCATGATTTTTTCTAGTTCATCATAATGAGCCCTGTCATAACGAGCTAGCAGCGCCTGGGCATTGGCAATGCACCAGTTGTGTGCTGCCTGTGAAGCCACTCTTTTGCCTGAGGCATCAATAAGCTTGGACTCCTTGTCAGAAGGAGGGGCGTCACCTGTGGCCTGTGAGTTAGCTCTCTTACATGCGTTGGAGACTACAAGAGAGTCTAAGGGCAGCTGACCTTTAATATAAATAGGATCGGTAGGAGCCGATTTGTATTTTTTATCCACTCTAGGTGTGATTATTCTTGCCCTTACAGGATCTTTAAATACCTCGTCTGTGTGTTTTAACATGCCTTTTAGCATTGGCAAGGTATGAGTAGCTCTTTGCGAGGAAGTAAGTGTCTCAAAGAGGAAATCCTCTTCTAAAGGCTCTTTGTGATGCTCTACTCCATGATAATGAGCAGCCCGGTGAAGGAGCTCGACATAGCCAATGTCATCAGGAGGGGAGGGTCTGGAGGGATACAAATCAGGGTCATTATCTGTATTTGGATCTGTGTGGTAATCCTCCCAAGGGTCAGTGTCTTGTGGTGCATCCAGATCCTGACCCCTTCAGCCTGCGGGTCAGGTGTAAGTGGTGATGGTGGTGAATTTAATGGTATGATAAACAAGTTAGGATTAGGAGGAGGTGGAATATAAGGAGGAGAAGGGTTAGTACCCACATTCTTCTTCTTAAGGGGGATATGACAGTCCTCTGGTAGGTCAATTTCCTGTTTTTTTGGAAGAGTTGCCTGAATATGTCCTGTTTTAGGGTTTATCACCAGCTTTTTCTGTTTCGGGTCCAAAGGCGGCTCATCGGACAGAGGCTCTTTGGGGAGAGTGTCTTTCTTTACGTGGTGATTTCGGCGCCGAGGTTTCGGCTCGGAGCCTTTGGGCGTCGAAGGTTTCGGCTCCGAGTGTTTGGCCTTGGAGGGTTTCGGCTCCGAGTGGTTGGCCTTGGAGGGTTTCGGCTCAGAGTCTTTGGCCTTGGAGGGTTTCGGCTCAGAGTCTTTGGCCTTGGAGGGTTTCGGTTCCGAGTCTTTGGCCTTGGAAGGCTTCGGCTCCAAGCCTTCAGGCTTGGCAGGTTTGGGCTCCGAACCTCTCGGTGTGGAAGGTTTCGGGTCCGAGCCTTTCGGTGTCGAAGGTATGTTGACCAAGGGATGCTTGGTCTTATGTCTTGGTGCCGAAGGTGTCGGTTCGACATCAGAGTGGGGCTGGCTCGAGCCAGAAGGCTTCTCTTTTTGTTTCGGAGCCGGGCCAGAGGGCGGGGCATCGGAAACTGTTTGTCGGTGCCGACCTGAACCCGAGGGAGGAGGAGGGACCGGAGCCTTTGTCTTATGTTGAATGGGCACAGGGGGATCTGTACTCAAGGGACACTGTCCCGGAGTGATGTCGTCTTCTTCCATTTCGGAGTCGGCCTCGGACACGGAGATCTGCTCTTCTTCCTCTGCCCCTTGAGCTGGGTGTTGGGCATCGAAATCTTCTCCGAAGATGTCCGGAACAGAGTCGCTCTGATGTTGCATCTCGTGGCGTCGAGCCCGACGATCACGAAGTGTCTTTTTCGATCGGAATGATCGACACGCGTCGCAGTCCTTCTCGTCGTGTTCCGGGGACAAGCAGAGATTGCACACTTCTTGCAAGTCGGTGCGTGGAAATTTAGCACGACACCCGGGACATAGCTTGAATGGAGTCCGTTCCATCGACTGCTAGCGCGGTCGGCACAGGTAGACCCGATGGCCAGCCACGAGTTTTCCGATAGAAAGTTTTTCGAAGTGAGACGATGCGCGTCGAATGAGGAACCGCGATCGATAACAATACCGTCGCGGGTAATGAATTGCGCGTCGAAGGGGTCCGAAAACGGTACCGAACCGGAGCGCAGCAATACACATCCGAACCAGATGGCGGAAAAAAACAATCAAAGGATGGAGCCGATGCCCATGCGCACCTACCTCGTGACTACAAGACTTCTTCGAACAAAAACAAAGTGCAAACATCCGGGCCAAACACCAGATAGCGATCTATGCTAAAGCATACGATCTACAGCTCATATGCCTCGAACATATGTTTTCATATATATTTTTTATTATCCCGGGGTCCCCACGGATGGGCGGGAATATTCAGTGCTTATGACTATTGATGAGAATCCCCTGGAAGAGAATAAAGTATACATAAAGAAAAAATTGTTCTGCAAATGTGAAGGAATTAAAAAATGGAGGCTAAATGTTAATTTGGTATCATTTGTTAATGTTAATTTGGTATCAGTTGCTAGATTTGTGGAGCAGCACAAGTACAGCAAACCGAATATAGTATGGATGATGGGTGGAGACAACTGAAGTACTGACAAAAAGAAAGGATGCATTAGGAGCAAAAAAAAGGCAAAGCAATATGCTAGAGTCAATTACTTTAAAAAAAATATGAATTCAGAAAAGCTCCAACCTTCTCATACAAATGAAAATTATGATTTTTCTAGACTTGTTTTTTTGCATGTGAAGTAAATTAAATATTGAATAATTTATGTATTTGAGTAAACTTGTTTCTGTATTTCTGTATATAATTATGAAGTTCAAATAGTCGACACTGCTTACAACAAGGTCCCATGGCTTCCAGTAATGAATCAGTATGGGTCCAAAGGAGTCAAAAGGTTTAAGAACTGCTGCAATAGAGGGATCAGGATATTCAGAGAGGAAGAAACTGTTTGTGTAATAAAATGTAAATACCACATAAAACACAAAATAAATATTTTCCTTCATAAGTACCTGCATATGTTTTAAAGAGATTTTTTTCTGCGTGAATTACAAATCGTCAGTCTTGAGAGTGCTTCATAAGTCGTCAGTATCGGACAATCAAAATGTTTCCATTGCAGTGCAATCACTCACATAATGTCCAAAGCTGCAGAGCTAAGTCTTGTTAAATCTTCCTCTGGGTTACATACAGTTTAATTTTAAAAACCTTTAAAAACTTTACCAGAAGATTATCATCCCGATTTTGGTGTGCACATGAATGAAGTAGATTGTTTTAAGCGATGACTAAGCTGAATGCTAGTCTCTGACCCACTGATCAATTGAAATTCCCAAACAATAATAAGGAAAACTGTCCCTGGTTCATAAATAAGAGGCACCTATGCCCTCTAATGACTTCACCTCACCTATTAGTGTTAAACACCACACAATCATTCGATGGCATGTAGTGCTCCACAAATGTTAACATAAAACATCTTAATTACTGAGGTTCTGGTCAGAGACTTCAGTATTGACAGCTCCAGAATCATTTCGAACATGGTCTCATATTGCACATCTTACGTTGTGTCTACACCTCATGGGCCTCATTGCGAGGCTGTGAAACTTTCAAGCTCACCTGTTGGTGGTGCTGGTATACAAAGACGCTGTGCTGTAGCTGCAGTGTGCAGGTGACCTTCGACTGAGGCTTGAGGAGGAGTAAGTGCCCTGGTTCCTGACAAGGGGGATCCATGAGACCTTGAATCGAGTACACACAAAGGGGGTCCTAACTGTGTCTGGGCATTCTTCCTTTGCAAAGTGCTGGTCTCAAGGCTGGTACAAAAGCTTGGGGTGGTAGGAGAGGGCTGGTTCGTTACTGGTACAGAATGCCTTTGTGCACATGAAGAACCACAAACTCCCTCTGTTTTTATCACAGTTGCCTGGATGTGATTGGGGAGTCCGCTTGCTACTGGTGGTGTGGTGGGCCTAGACCACGTCTGCCGGTGGGAGAGAACAGATACAGCAGTACTTGGTCCAGAGAGCCTCTGTGGGTCAGTCAGTGAGGCAATGGGTTCAGGGGAAACCCTGTATGAATGAGGTCCATTCACTTTCACCTCCGAGGCTGTGGGTCCATTGGAAGTCCCACATGAAGATCGCCTCTGCTTGTCCAAAAAACAATGTTCGTCTTCTGTCACGATCTGCTGCGTGGAATTCTGCCCAGGGAGCCCAGAGACACACGAGGAGCAGGGGATGGAGGCCTTCTTGTGAGCTGCCTGGTGTAGTTTGTGGATGGCACAGTCAGGTGTGACTTCGGGCTTGATGTCCGGCACGTCAGTCATATCGGAGTGCCAGTGAAATGGCATCTGCTTGGACAAGTGTTTGAGGATACTGCACTGGAGCGCCACAACGCTTCGGAGCCACTGAAGGCAAAAGAGAAACAAATTATTACAGAAAGTTTACATGTTAAACAATGTGGAGAACTAGAAGATTTGTATATTTTCGTAGGTCTAAAACACTGAACTTCACTGCAACACACTAACTGCTTTAGGTTATCTACTGCTATAGCCCTGTAGTTATGTACACACCATCAATCTGTAGGGAGTCAGATTTTTTTTTTGGAAGGAGGGGAGAGGAAGCCAGGAAGTTGGAATGGGAAGCTAGAAGTAGATGGGAAGGCTGGAAAGGAGCAACATAAGATAGATGCTAGTCCTAAGATTATTTTTCTATACACACTGAAAAGTTTAAATATGCCCTTGTTTATCACTTGTCTTTCAGCCAACCATCTCATGTATGGGTCAAAACCCTACTTGAAATCCAATTTCTCAAGAACCCTTGCTGTCCTTACAATCTTTATTCATGCCGGGTTATGCAGCTTCTTAGTAAATTACCATCTCTAGTAAAACATCATGGTAAAGTCAGTGCCTTTGTGATTTAGAAATGGTCATCCAATGAACTGATCTAAAAGTTCTATAGCTCCAGTTTCTTTATTTCTGGTACATTATACAGAATCATGATTCACAAACAAAAGTGTTTGCAGGCAATTCTACTGATGGTTGTCTTCTGACCCCTCTAACAGAAAAACAGTGGGGTGGTGGGGAAAGAAGGGCAAGCACGTCTCAGGGTAGTGGGCCTTGGACTTGTAAGGGCCTACTCCTAATGCTGAATTGTTTACACATTCGGATGAGATTTTATTTTGGCTGCTGAATCCTGGTCTCTTGTTCCATGCACAGTGTTAGATGACAAACTAAAGAAAATCTAGGTGCAATACTTTTTATATGATCTTTTAAGGAGATTTTTTAAGTGAAAGCTTTTTAATCGGATCCCTCTTGACCATTCACGATTTTTAATATTTGAGACTCCTTTTGCCAAGCTTAAGTCGTGTTTCCACTTTTGACAATTCATATTCACTTTCCAAACTTCCAGGGCAGGTAACACAGCAAAACACGATGGTACTTTTGCAGCATTACAACAGTTTTCACGCCACTCACAAATACAGAGATAAAACAGATATTATTGCATCAACACTTTATATTATTTCCCACAAGTTCTTCTAGTTGATTAATACGTTGGCTGAGTGTAAACTTATTTAGGAGGCTCCTTACACAGAGTCAGTGCTCCAAGCTTCCCCAAAGGAGCCAGCACATCGAAAGGCAAAAATTATGATTTTTTTTCTTAGAAGCTACCAATTTTAAGTAAGTGGACAAAAACTGCACAAATTAAAAAAAACAATTATGTATCATATCTAAGTTACTTTTGATGCATTTGATATCCTTCTAAACTTTGAAGATTAGCTCACTAATCAGACCCAAACGCCCCTTGCTCTCAGCATTGTCAAACCACACCCACACCATTTTAACTCCTCTTGGCCATTAATTTTCAGTCTTTGCCATCCATACATACCGACAGAAACACATCACCCATCCCCACCCAGTTCCACCACAGCAACACACCGTCAAACTTCTACTAAAAGATGTCGGATTCAGAAAATATAATTATCAAAGAGGCAGCTCCTGCATATCTCTCTATTCCTCCTAGTAAAAACCAGAGAGGAG
Organism: Calotriton arnoldi; assembly: GCA_963921515.1. Taxonomy (NCBI): domain Eukaryota; kingdom Metazoa; phylum Chordata; class Amphibia; order Caudata; family Salamandridae; genus Calotriton; species Calotriton arnoldi. The sequence continues at coordinate 2,561,802 of CAWUFW010001043.1, forward strand.
AAAGTGGCCTGCAGAATAAAATATGTTTTCAGGGCTTTTCTAATAGCCAAAGAAGAGTAAATACCTTTAAGGTGCACCGGAAGCTTATTCCACAGCTGGGGCAGAGAAATAGAAGAGAGTAGTCTTCCACTGAAACAGTTTGTTGGGTCAAAAATGTCCACTGCATAATGACAGACGTGCACCTCTGCCCTGAGTGCCCCAGCTGAAGGATATCTGGACCCCTGATAATGATTTTTGATCATGGGTGAAAATGGATCATGCATGTGCGCCATGAGCCAGGCATGATTCACAGCAATGAAGACTGGTTAGAGTGAGAGGACCAGACCAGGTGCTACCCTCATGATGGTAGAGGGCCACTGCCCATACCTGGAGTTAATTGACATAAGGGTGGTGGTGGCGGCGGCATACCCGTTTTGTGTTTAGTAGTAATCAGTAGTGTGCACAGGTATTTTTACCTGTGTCACTGAAGTGGGACCAACTGATCCACTCATTTAAAGTTCCATGAGTATGTACTTAACTTATCCTTGGCCTGCATGGTTTGTGTGTAGCGCTGGACAGCGCGTGATACTTGCATGTGCGTGCTGGGATGTGTGTGCTTGTGTATGGTACATAACATGAGGCCTGTGGGCTCCATTTTGGAAGCCCAAGGACTGAAAAGGCTTGTGGAGCGAAGGACGACAACCCCCAAACAGGAGATGTGAAATGCTGAAGTACCTGATGGCTGTGGTGGGAGGAGAGAGGAGCAGAGCTTCCTCTGTGCAAATCAAATGTTTCTTTGATTCCAGGAAGATTTACTGGTCAGTGGGACCTGGGATCTGTGGTGATGACTAGTACACAGTTTCGGTGAGAAACACAGCTTTAATGAAGTTAGGCAGAGCACAGAGAGCGTGGTCCCTCCAACGCCAGCCACAGTACAAATTGTCGTTGGTGGAACCCATGCACGCAGCTGACAATACGAAAGAACACCGGGGAAAAAAACACAATGAGGAAAAGAAGCACTGCTAAAAGCAAGTGCAGCATTACAACACCCCCCCTCCCTTCTACCCAAAAGTCAAGAAAGGAAAAGAACCAAGAGAAAGCGCAAAGGAACAAAATAAGAAGGAAAGAAATACCAAAGCAGAAGGAAAGAAAGAAATCAAGTCTGAACAAAATCCTCCAAATAACGAGGTCGTCTCCGTAACCGGGGAGGCCGGGAAACACCCGCGCCACCAGCAGTAGGAAGATCAGAGGCAAAAGAACTGGAAGCATCCCCAGAACCCATTTCTCTTCTAATCTGAGTACCAGAGGAAGACAGTTCAGCATCACTCATCAACATAAATTGCAAATTCAAAGAAGGCCAGCAGGGGGCGATCCACACAAAATCAACCTAACAGTAAGAGGACCTTTCCTCTAATGAACACGTGATGCAAGTAAAGTCCTGAGCGAGCAAGGCGACAGTGAGCAAGTAGTGTGGCTGAATCAGGTAAGGCGAAATATGATGTTACTTGAATCCTCCGAGTTGTAGTTAACAACTTGAGCACACGATGCTCCCAACGTTCATTAACCTATGCGGGCAATACGGATTGATATCGCGCTCCTCAAGCATGCGGTAACGTTGTATTGACAGCGTGAGCACACGGTGCTCCCAACGTCTGTCAACCGCTTCAGGAAACGCTGCAGCGATGCGCACACCCGAAGATTATGAGGGATTCAAGCTCTGCGCAGTGGCGGATTCCCTGTGCGAGCACCACTAAAGATTCCTCAAGACAAACAGAAGGGGCAAATACATAGCTGAAATTCCTCACACAGTGTCGTGGGAGATCTAGGATAATCAGCTGGCAGCATACGCGCTGAACGCAGGCTCCTCACCTCAACGCACCTGTTCAACGGCCCCTCTCAGGTTTTCCTCGTTATCGTCACAGCAACTACATGCTCACGGGACCCGCTGTGTGGCTCTGCTCTGAGTTCCCACGTAGGCACCACCTGTGGCTGGCAAGTGTCGCCAAAAATGTGGTGATGACTAGTACACAGTTTCGGTGAGAAACACAGCTTTAATGAAGTTTGGCAGAGCACAGAGAGCGTGGTCCCTCCAACGCCAGCCACAGTACAAACTGTCGTTGGTGGAACCCACGCACGCAGCTGACAATACGAAAGAACACTGGGGATAAAAATACAATGAGGAAAAGAAGCACTGTTAAAAGCAAGTGCAGCATTACAACAGGATCATTGTCAGGGAGATTGTGGGACTGATAAGGCCGGCACTGTGGAACATAGAATCTTGAGAGAGAAAGGCTTAGGCCTTTGAACCTTTATGGGACATATTGAAGTGGCCGCTGCCAGACATCTGTAATACCCGTTACTCCCTTGGCCTGTGTTTAAGGTCAATCAGATTTAAGCACAGACTGCCCCTTTGGCAAATGGCAGTGGAGAGGAGAAAACACTTCAAAGGAACTGGCGCCTACAAACCGAATTTAAACTCCTGAACTTACGGTATCATTGACGGAACGGACAAGCCGGGAAAGAAAGCCCAAGGAGTCGGTCATATCGGTTAGCTTTAAACTGTTCCAAAGCTGAATTAGACTAGTCTCCAAAGAGCCTTGAGTCTTCAAAATCCATAATGGATTCCTGCACGTCCTCAGAGGTTTAAACCTGTTGTGCGCATCCTGATGTGATGACGAATAACCACATTTGTGCCGATTGCACAGCTTACACAATTCAACATTCCTAGTACGGCTATGTCCGGATTGTGGCCTACTGTTTGTGCGAAGGTATTGAGAAACTCCTCAGGGAAGGTAGGCAAGACCTAGCTCGCCATATCCAAGATCGTGTGATATCCCAACAGGCAGCCCGCATTCAAAGACTGCAATGCCAAGCTAGCAATGGAGAACACCTTCTTGTCAGGTGCATCAATAAGCTTTGATTCTCTATCAGGAAGAGCAGTAGGGAAGGCAGTTGGATTTACTTTGCTGGCAGAAGCCTGCACTAAGAGACTTTCCAGTGTTGGGTAGTGAGTCAAGAAGTCTGGGTCACCAGGAGGCAGGACTGTCTAAAGAAGGGGCAACTTATTCGTGGTGCCAAGTAAGGCTTCACCCATGCTGGAGTTCAAGTGTCTGTTATGACTAATTGAAAAGTAGAAAAGGCTCTGAAGTCGAAGGGCCAGGTTACAAAATGTCTGTAAGCAGATTAGCCATAGTTTCCACAGTTGGCAAATACAATTGCAACACCGCTACTGCCCTATTTATTACTACTGCAAACGAGGAGCATTCCTCTGTGGGAACCCCATTAAGGAGTAAAATCCCATCTTTGGTGAGGTATCAAGAGCACTAGCATTTTGGAGGCCTAAATACAGTACAACATCAGTATACTGAGGGACAGCAAACTGTCTAGTCTACCCCCGCTGTATCATCACTTGTCATGAGGAACATTTTCAAGTCCTCTTTGGCCTCTTAGCCAAATAGCCTCAAGGCACTAAGAACATTGGTGCCGAGGGATAGGCACTGCAGGGGAGCCTTCCAAAACTACTGGCTGTGCCTTAATATTCTCGTAGTGATACACTGATTGAGCTGTAACTGAACTCTGCTCTGGAGCAGAGACTGGCGTCTGATTCAGAAACAGAGCCAGTTCAACAGGAACCAGTCTTGGTAAGGGAGGGAAGGCACAGCCCTGCACCAACAGGGGACCGGGTAAAGGCCTCATGGGTCAGTTGGGGCTGGCGAAGGTGCCAACAGCAGAAATTCAACTCCAGCTGGTCCAGGGGGGCCCAAAGGTTCTCCGGGGGATCCAGAATCGTCTGGATAAGTATCCTTGAAGTCTGCTACCTACTGTGGAGTCTTGGAAGACCCGGGATATTACGGGTGAATGACTTCAGTCGTGGAATGGGGTCAGAACTGCACAGATGGTTTGGAGTTGAAAATTTCAATTGCTGACTGTGATTTCTCCCTTGAGAAGAAGGAAGTCTTGTCTGGACTTCTTGTGCTTGTGTCGAGATTTGTCCTTTGACTTGATTTCTCCCTTGAGAGGAAGGAAGTCATGCCTGGACTTCTTCCGTTTGGGTAGAGATTGGTCCTTTGACTTAGTCTTCGACTTACCCAAGAGCAGAGACCAGGACTTTGAGTCGGAACTGGACCTTGACTTGGAACAGGACCCATTTCTTGGCACAGTGACTAACAGCTTTGCCCTCCACTCTAGAACGGCCTTCGGATACATCAAGGAGCATTTGTCGCATGACTCAATCCTTTTTGGATCCAAGACCTAATGGACAAACATTATGCAAATCTGTGACGGACATCTGCTTCCTGCAGTTGAGGCACAGCTTGAAGCCTGTAGTCTTTGGGGAAACATCACTAGCACACTGTCACTGAAAGAGCGGTTTTGGAAGGCAATAAAGAACCAACAGAGTTTGGGAGCAGAGCTCTGGATCTACGAAAAGCACCTATATAAGGCTCTGCATTGTCACTTCAAGAGGCGGGACAAAGCCTATAGGGTCCTATGGTGCCACCTATGGGCAATTGTTGGAAAGGTTTACGGATGCAGTCAGGCACTTGAGTGGAGGATGGAAGGTGAGAGTGGTGCATGGGGGTTGAGGGGCGTTCAAAAGATTAGGAATCTGCAGTTGGAAGTATCCATCAGAAATAGTCAGAGGGAAGCAGGCAGAAGAAATGGTTTACCTGCATCTTCAGGGAGAAATCCTTATCCAGAATAACTCAGTGTAATTTGACTTTATCTGCTGGAGAAGGAGCATCCCCGGGTCAAAAGCCACAGGCACCTTTGCTAGCAGGCTGTGCAAATCCTAGCAGCAGGATTTCTGTTTTCTTTGCACCTAATCTAAGGATGTTTTGTTACATCCAGGTCGGTACAACACAAAGGCAATTGACCAGACTGGCTGAGGATTTCGGAGCTTGATGATCTGGGCAAACAATTAGTTGTGTATCACCATAGGCAACTGCTATACATCTGTAAAATCTAACTAGTTTGGCCCAATAGAGCAGACAGGCATTAAACAGCGCTGCAGAAAGAGGATCCTACGCATAGCAATGTATTAGAAGTAAAGCATAGTAGTCAAAAATTGACAGAATGTGGTTCTCTAGAAAGGAAGCACACTAAGCATCCACTGCCCTGAGATACCCATGTCCTTCAGGCAGGTTATAAGTATATCATGGTGCAGTGTCATATGGTGGCAAAAGATCTAGAAGGATAAGGGCAGTTGAGCTAACGCCACGGCCGTTTCTGTTCCTCGGCCCCAGCAAAATCCAAACTGCCAAGGATCTAAACAGTTAGTATCTTTCAAACATCAAAATAGTTGTTCTACTACACTACACTGTTAATTTCCCATTCTGCAGTCAATAATCTAACAGGCTTGTAATCCTCTGCCACGGTACATCCAGTTTTCCTTTTTGAAGAGCAGAGTGACAACTCCAGTTTTGCAACAACATTCAAAACATAAAAACATATTCATTATGTTGACAAGAGTTGGTGCCAGTACCGGAACACCTGACTGAAGGAAGGAGACTGGACAGAGATCATCAGGGATCCAGATTAAATTAGCCCCAAAACTGGCACTACTCTCTTTTTAAATATATTTTGAGTTTCGTACCATCTTACATGCATATTTGATTACAATTCACCATGCCCATTGGAAGGGTGTTCAAATCCAGCAAAACAGTTACAGACATCTTCAATAATAAGCAGGGTCATATATTAAGTGTTTAAATGTTCTAGAATGTCATACCTTTTATCAGCTGATAACTGATGTCTCAAAAACATCGATAGAGTTTTAGAGGTATCATTTATACGAATATAGTTTACTACAAACCGTGAACCAAATAGTAAACCAACCAAACGTCAACAAGAAACAGTTGGCAATTACTATGCTGAGCTTACGGATCAATCTCTAGTTCTACTAGTACGCCAGCATCCTTATTTGATAGGCACTACAGAATACATGCTTTACAATCAGCAGTGAGAACATTGTAGTAAGCACCGGTTAACTACCATGAAGGGAAGAAGGTAATGTGTCACCTAGGGCGCTCGATAGGGTGGGTCGTCTCGGAGTCCTACTGGGTCCCTGAAAGCATCTAGAATAGTTTTCCATGCTTTCCCATTTTACCACGTCACCCTTCCATTATGAAACCCGGGTGCCCTTGGTACTAGGGTTTCAGTCATAGTACCATTGTCAAAGCAATGAATCTATTTGTTACTTTTTTTCTCTTGCGGTGCGGGTTTATTCCCAGCAAAACGGTTATGGGTGTATATATGCTCCGTTCTCATCATCCTGTACTAACTGCACTGTCTTACTCCAATAATCCCCCCGTTCAGGGCAATTCTAGAATACACACTGGGCATGCAGCCCGCACATTTAGGTAGTACTTATCTTCCCAAGGGTCATATACGCCTTATGCACATAATAAAAAAGGAAAAGTTTAAAACAAGCATTCTTTGATATTTTAGGGGCATGCTGAATGCATTACTGGCAGTACTGCCTTATTATTAGTGCAGGCAAAGATCGGTGAGGTGCTGGAATAGGACTGAAAAGGAATTATAGAGGGGAAAGATGTGAAAGAAGAGTGTGAATATACTATGTATTTGTGCACACACTGTTTTGAATTTTTGAAGTGAAGAATTGAGTTAACTCTTCTTTTGCTCTTGTTAAAGAAAAGCTTCATGAACACACAATATGGAGACTGCATGACAGCCAGCAGTGTAAGCTTCCCAGCCACAAAAATTAGGTATGCAACAGGGGTGCACAGAAAGAGGAGTAGCACAAGGCCCTAACCCACACACAAGAAAACCACTGCAAGTGTACATGGGTAGCTCCTTTAAAGAACAAATATAACTCAAGCATCATAGGTGCAAGCTTCTCTCCTGCACTAAACAGGTTCAGAGAAGGCTTGTGCCTGTTTGGGGGAAGTGCTGTCTGCCCTCCTGCACTGTTGCTGGAGCTGTGCTGCTGACAGCAGCCCCTTGCACCTACAGCATCAAAGAGAGGTCCAAAGTCTGCAGGCCCAGAGTTATAAATTTGAAACTCAGGAGTTATGAGGATCCTTTAGGGTTTTATTTTTTTAGGTGTTAGAGCTTATACAGCTGTTGCTATGTGAGTCAGTGTTATTTGGCGCAGCCTAACTACCTCCTAAGAAATTCCCCTCAAATCGAGCAAATACTTGCCAACGTCTTCGAAAAGGTTTTGAATTTATGAGCACCAGTCATACCCTTTTTGCAACTATTCAAATTTTTCAGTCACCAGTGAGATTGCAAGATTTGCCTTGATGATTCTTGGGTAACTGTCAAAGGTGACCATTGCAACAAAGAATAGAAACATAGCCCATTCACTTTAAATAGAATGATCTGATAAGTTAGTGACAACACTTCCTGTGAGGACATGTGACGTCATTGCACTTTGCTTAAGCTAATTAGACCCCTCACTTTTTTTTAATGGACCTGTGCTCTGCCCAGAACGGTCAAGATGGAGGAAGAGAGTATTGCTTAGCGAATAGGATTGCAAAAATACAATTCAGAGATCTGCAGCCTAGAACGTGTAAATGGTAAATTAAGAAGGAAAGTTTTTGCATCGACAAGGTGGAGCAAAGGAGCTGCAAGACTTCAATTCCTTCTTCGAGAGAGGTAGAGAAGGTAGTAGGAATAAAATGGTAATTGAAAATTACTGTGACTTTTCCCTCTTTGATGTCCTTTCAATCAAAGTGGATAATATTATACAATCTGGGATTGAAACCTCAAGATCCAGGGCTGACATCTCATTCAGCCAAATTTTAGAGATAAATATTAAGTGCAAGTGGTACGACATTATTAAGTCAAATAGGTCCACCTAATGAGTCAGGAGTACATTAATAAGACTGCTGACAAATCTTCTGATCTCATTTTTAGAGGGTCTGTTGAGAAAGGTTACTTAGGAGAAAGGTCAGAATGAGAAGTGAAAGATCAAAATGGTCTTCTATTAACTTAATTATTTTGCCAACTTGCTGACTTTCTATCGACAAAGCTGGTGCATGGAGGTGCTGCTAGATAAGATTTGTTGTAGAATAACCATCAAAAGAATGCTTTTCTGGTGGGGAGGGTCAGCATTTCCTCCTACCACTGTGACAGGTGCCGATGGGCTTGCTGTAAGAATGCCAACAGGGCGCCAAGTGAGAATCTTCGTAGCATTCGTCCTTAAGCAAGGATCAGACGTGGGGCACGTTGTTCGTTCCCCCCCGAGACACCAGTCTTGAACAAAAGCGAGGGGTCTCTCCGCAAACAGTGGGAAGTAAGCGTGGTTTGAGCAGAAAGAGCAAAGGAAAAGTGTCATATAAATACGCTGAAAAGTACAAGTTAGAAACCGTGAACAAATGGGAGTAGGAAATAGTGAGTATGCAGGGGCCTTCTTATAACCGTTTTCAACCTCCCAACAGGACAACTGCTTTCTATACAGCGCTAGAAGCTCACATATCCTGCAAACCATTACGCTCCAATAGCTATTCAACTTCTTAGACTTCAATTTCATCACATCAAAATCAAATCAAGTGAAACTAAAATATTTATCACCACAAACCCTTCAGGGGGAGCAGGCACTTAAGAAAACCCGTCAGGGAAAACGGATGAATCTTTACAGCATTACTAAACGGGAGGCGCAGCTGTGGAATCTTAGAGCAAACATGTGTTCATCCTCCTAGGAAACTTTATAGGTTTGAAAGATATCACTCCTGTGAGACTTTAAAAGAAACTGACGAATGATTGTACGGTCAGCTTGTATGACTCATTAGCCATAAGAAAGGAAAGGATAATCAACAGAAATCCATTCTGCCTAGACACCAGAAATCCAATGTGGATAAAAGCTACCATCTGAAATGTCTGTTTTGATTGTGAATAGGCATCGCTCCCTTACCATCTGCCATCTCAATAGTGGACCATATCTACAGTGGCAGATTGCATGGTTTCATTTTTTGACACTTACCTCCTGTTGCTCTGTTTGGTTGCTTAAGTGCTCAGAGTTGAAAAGGTGCTTCTGCGATTCATCTGTGTGCCCATTACAGACTAGTTCCCCATCACGGATTCCAGCAGGGGCAAGTAACTGAGGTGGAGAACGGTACTGGGATTTTATAGCCTCTGGAACCTGAGGAACAATGGATAAAAATTTAGCAAAGAAAAAAGTAACAATACAGTTTCAACACTGTTGTATTTATGGGTTATTTTGTAACTCCTGTATAACTATAAACAGCCACTTGAAAGTGTGTGTAGAGTGAGGGAGAGTGGAGGGGTAATGTAAGTGAAAGGTGACAGATGGGAAGCAAAGGTCATACATTTAATTAAACAGATGGAGTTATTTGAACGGATAAGGGTTGGAATTTTGGAAAATTTGAGAAAGCATCTTAAAGTGTGCTGCAGAGGTGGAGATCTAGAACCTTGGAGCCAAGAAACAAAATCTTGAACTTCCAACCCATCTCTTTAGAGAAACGTGACACTTTTACAAGCCTGATGCTTCAAAACTCCTAGAGTATAACTCGTTTGAGTTAATTGATCATGAATTTGAGATGTACAGGACCGCTGTTGTGAAGGGTTCTGTGAGAGATGCAGATAGATTTGAATTTTAAAAAAAGGTTCTAAGGGCAGTCAATGAAAGGCAGTCAGGACTTCTCTAACCACCTTTGGCACACTACAGTGTGGAATACTTTATGACAGTACCTGTTAGTGACCAGACAGATGATTCCATTTTTTTATGTGGTACTACATAAAACGTGGTAGAACAAGGTTTTATGAGCAAGAATTGATGACTTTACTTCCAGGTTCCTCTTGAACTAATCACCATAAAGATGTCCTATCGTCTAATGGGCGAAAAACGCTGACTGACCAAAATTGTAATTGCTTCAAGAAGAAGATGACATTCCAAAGCAACAAGATGCTTAGAGACTGAAAAGAACCTTTTTGGGTTTACAATATTAACTTTTTTAACTTGTTGATAGTGAGTACAGCTCATTATTGGCTTATATCGTCACCTCAGTCTTTACCCATTTGGTATAGTTGTATGTGAGGATCCCTAGCAGCTGGATTGTAAGCAGACCATAAGCTTTAATGCAAACATCAAAACCGACTTAGGTGGGTCCGCACAATCTCCGCACATGGAGGTGACAGTTTGGATGAAGAACTTTGTTTGGTTAGGACAGCAGGTCCTCCGGAAGTGGCATGCATAACAGAGGGCAGATGCACAGAGTCAGCAGTTCAGAGAACCAGACCCTCTGAGCAGAGTCTAGGCCTATCAGGATGAGATGAGCTCAGTCCCTACTGATCATCACAACTCGAGGAAGAAGCAGTAGAAGCAGAAGGAAAATGTTACTTACCCTTTAAGCATACGTAGTGCTGTAGATACACATGATTTGCATACTCCTATCATCTAGTGTTGGGCTCGGACATCACAAGTTATTTTTCTTCAAAGAAGCTTCGAGCCACAGGATGTTGTGCGACACCTCCCTTAGTATTCCAATACGCATGGGCACATACTCCACTCAGACTGTTCTTTGCTCAGCGGGTGCAACGTGAAAATGGAGTGCTGAGAGTACTAAGTATGTATCCTGCAATTTGTACTGAAGTAAATAGAATATGTTACTTACCCTGTAAGCATCTGTTCATGCCATGTAGTGCTGTAGATTCACATACTTTGCATACTTCCGACATCTAGTGTTGGGTCTGGATGTGTGCAACTTGTTTTCTTCGAAGAAGTCTTTAAAGTCACAAGAAAAGTGACTCCTCCTCTTCGTAATAATGCGCATGGGCATGTTATGTTATCTGAGTTTATATAGCGCACAGCTGCCCCAGCAAAGAGGCGTCCCGGCGCTGCCAGCGTCAGAAGGAACAGGGCTAAGAACACAACAGGTAGGCGTAAGGAATATACAGAAGACAAAAAGGACTAAGCAGAAGGAAAAAGGAAAGTTTTAATTGCTTTCCTGAAGTCCACCATGCGATCCAAGCTGCGAATCTGAGGAGGCATCAACTCCATTGTTAGATTGTTCTCTCGCCGGTGGTTGAGAATGGAGTGATAGTATCAGCAAAGAGATGTCCATGCAAATAGAATACAGTAAAGAAACTGCAACGGCCACAAGTGTGCAGGGATGAGGGTGCGAGCATGTGAATCTACAGCAGTACACGCCACGAACATATGCTTACAGGATAAGTAATGAAATGCTTACTTACCAGTAGGAGTAGTTTTGCAGCTTGAAGAGTTTTCTGGATTCACATGCTGTGCATCATTCCGCCATCCAGTGGTTGGGTCCAGAATAGTCTGGTTTTTTTTTTCTTCTTGTTTTGGTCGCTGTCAACCACCATTTGGTGCCAGGTACGTCCCCTGTGTGACGTCAGACGGTATACTGGAGGTCGACGTGCGTGGTGGCCATCTTCTGATTCTTTTTTCTGTTTTTATGCTGTTTAATCCTTGTGATGGTCCTTATTTAGAGTTACTAATGTTGTACTTTGCTTCCCCACCTGTTAGTGTTCCTTGTAGGGGAAGCCTGGGTGGGTCGCATGTGAATCCAGAAAACTCTTCAAGCTCTTCAAACAACTACTCCTAATGGTCAGTAACCATTTAGTTTTGCAGCGTGAATCCTTTTCTGGATTCACATGCTGTGCATCAGATTATGTAGCGGTTTCTCCCGTGTTTGGGAGGCTGTGGTGAAAGGAAGACTTAGCAAACAGGTGTTGAAGTACCCTTTGTCCAATTTGAGCTTCCTTATTCATCTGTATATCCACACAATAGTGCTTTGTAAAGGTGTGTGGTGATGCCCATGTTGCTGCTGCGCAGATGGCATCGATGGGTACATTTGCCACGAAAGCTAGCGTTGCTCCTTTCTTTCTAGTGGAGTGAGCTGTTGGTTGTATTGTTAGTTCTTTTTTGGCATTGGTATAGCATAGTTGTATAGCTTGTACTATCCATCTTGCGATAGTTGCTTTAGTGATAGCTGATCCTGTGTTGGTATGTGAGTAAGCAACAAACAACTGCTTTCTTTTCCTTACTTGTACTGTTCTTTGCAGATAGTACAGCAGAGCTCTCCTTCCATCCAGGGTGTGGAGGCTTTTTTCTGCTTTAGTTTTTGGTTCTTTGAAAAAACTGGCAAGATGATGTTTTGAGTCAAGTGATACTTAGTTATCACTTTAGGTAAAAACGGTGGGTTAGTTTTTAAGATGACCTTATCCTTGTGGATTTGTAAATAGGGTTCTTGTATAGTTAATGCTTGTAGTTCACTAACTTTCCGTAGTGATGTTATCGCAATGAGAAAGGCTGTTTTGAAAGTAATATCTTGAGGTCCGCTGTATGCATGGGTTCAAACGGTTTTGCCATTAGTTGAGACAGCACTGTATTTAAACTCCATGTTGGTACAGGAGCAGTTCTTGTTGGAGCCATTCTTTTTGCTCCTTCTAAAAATCTTTTGATGAGTGGTCTAGTAAAAAAGCTTTTGCATGTTTTTCCTCCTGTGTACGCTACTGGCAGCGAGGTGCACCTTCAGGCTGGAAAAATTGATGTTGTGGTCTAAAAGGTAGGTAAGATATGTGACTACTGTTTCCTGGGTATTTATCGAGTTAGTATTGTTGTTAGCGGTGCACCATGTGGTATATCGCTTCCATTTTGCTGTATAGCATTTCCTTGTTGACTGTTTTCTTGCCTCTTTTAGAATTTCCATGGTTCTGGACGGCAGTTTGAGGTGTTGAAATTCTATGTATTCAGGCGCCAGGCAGGTAGTTGTAGCGTCGCTGGTTCTGAGTGAAAGATTTGGCCCTGTTGCATTGTCAGCAGGTCTTGGTCTGCTTTGATCCTGATCATCTCTCCTTTGGAGAGTTCTAGGAGAGTTGAGTACCATGTTTGTCTCGGCCAACGAGGGGCAATGAGAATCATATTTGCTCCTGGTTCGCTTGCTTTTTGTAGTACTCTTTGCATCAGGGGTACTGGTGGAAAGGCGTAGACAAATGTCGGAGATCAATTGAGTGAAAGTGCATTTCCCTTTGACAGGTGGTGTGGAAACCTGGATGCAAAGTTTTGGCATTTCGTGTTCTGCATCGTTGCAAAGAGATCCAACGCTGGCGTTCCCCAGATGTTGAGTAGGTATTGTACTGTTGTTTGCTTTAGCTCCCATTCGTGTGAGCAACTGTTTTGTCTGCTAGCAGGTCTGCTGTGACGTTGTCTACTCCTGGTAGATGTACTGTTTGCAGATTGATTTGTTACGGTATTGCCCATTGCCAGATTTCTTAAGCACGTTTGCTCAAGGGAAAGGACTTCATTCCACCCTGTTTGTTCAGGTAGAACATTGTAGTTGTGTTGTCTGTTTGTATTAGGATGGTCTTCCCCTGGACTTGTTTCTGGAATGCTTTGAGTGCCAGTAGCACCGTTTTCATTTCTAAGAAATTGATGTGTTTCGTGGAGTCTTCCTCGCTCCATCGACCATGAACCTGTAGCTGGTTCAGATGTGCTCCCCAACCGTTGAGGGATGCATCTGTGGTGATTGTCACAGATGGAGTTGTGTTCCTGAAAGGTCTCCCCTGTGCTATGTTGTTGGATGCCCACCATTGTGTCTCTGCTTGTACCTTTTGTGTAACAACCACTAGATCTTCCCAACTCCCTGTGGCTTGTGACCAGCTGTTGGTGAGCCATTCTTGGAATGGTCGCATGTGTAGGCGAGAGTGAGGGAACGTGGGATGCATGATGCCATCATGCCCATAAGTTTCATTACCTTCCTCACTGTCAGAGATTGTCCCTTCTGGTAGAGGGCTGTTTCTTTGTAGATAGCTTGTATCCTGTTCTGTGTGGGATAAGCCTTTGCGTCCTTTGTATTCAGTCTTGCCCACAGGAAGGTCTTTTCCTTTTCTGGGTTCGTTGAGGATTTCTTGTGGTTTATTGAGAAACCTAGACCCTGTAGTGTTTGAATTGTCTTCTGAACCGGATTGTGGCATATTTGTTTTGTGCGTCCCCTTATTAGCCAATCGTCCAGGTAGGGGTATACGTGGATATTTCCTCTTCTTAGGTATGCGGCCACTGCGGCCAAACACTTTGTGAACACCCGTGGAGCCGATTTTATTCCGAACGGGAGTACCTTGAATTGGTAATGTGTTCCGTTGTGTAGGAATCTTAGGTACTTTCTGTGTTTTTTGTTCATTGGAATATGTAAATAGGCATCCTTGAGGTCTATGGTTGCTAAAAAATCTCCTTTTTGGATTTGTGGGATTATTTCTTGAAGGGTACACATTTTGAAGTGTTGTGTCAGTATGAACTTGTTTATGAATCTTAAGTCCAAGATTGGCCTTAGGGTTTATTTGCAGAGTTTTATATAGCGCTGGCTAGACCCGGAGGTATCAGAGCGCTTTACATGAGGAACAGCGAGTTACAAGTTACAAAATAACATCAGTTACATGAGCCAAGTAAAACATAGGGGAAAAAAATGGTAGAGGGGGAAGAGTAAAAAGGGGTAAGAAATGCAGATCGGGACAGGCAGACCAGGTAAGGGGGAAGGTACTTCAGGGAGACAAAACAGTCAAAAGTGAAAGACAAACAAATCGGCTAGGGACCAGCAATCCCAAACATCCCGTGTCTCGGTGATTGTACAAAATGAGAGGGGTGTAGGGGACCTAATTGGGGGGGGGGGTCGACTAGAGGTAAAGGTCAATCAGGTTGAACAGGGAGCAGTCCAGCAGCAATGAGGATCGGTCGAAACCGGCAGATCCTCGGCGATTCTTCGGAAGGCGGTGGAGGAAAGGAGACAGCGAGAGAGACGAGGAAAACTATGTCCAATGTTCGGCTGGGTAGGTGACGGCCGAGGGGGTGAACCAGAGCCAATCTCCTCTGTAGCTACCAAAACAGCTCCACCGGGCATCGGCCATGTTGCTCGGGCTCACAAAAAAAATGGTTGTACATAATTACATCGAAGGTGCGTGGGGGAGGGGAATTGAGCCCAGAAGCTGGAAAACGGACCAAGTCAAGTAAACCGGCAAAAGAAGATAGAGCATCAGGGGACCCTCAAAGACACAATCCACGAGCCCACAAGTCCGGTTAGGGTCACAGAAACACATCAATCAACTTCATTGGGAGTTAATTCCTAGCCTGGGTC
This sequence comes from Calotriton arnoldi, assembly GCA_963921515.1. NCBI lineage: Eukaryota > Metazoa > Chordata > Amphibia > Caudata > Salamandridae > Calotriton > Calotriton arnoldi. Next base: position 2,576,852 of record CAWUFW010001043.1, read on the forward strand.
ACACCAGTCGCGTGTGGACTCGCGGGCACCATCATATGGCAAGGAAGTGGCGGACAGTTCCTTCGGGAGCCCTGCCAGTTTTGAAGCCCCGTCGGGCCCCAGGGCACAGTCAGGAGTCAAGCCTGAGGAGGACCCCTTTCTACAGTAAGCACTGTCCAGACCCACCTGTAGTGCACTCGCTGATGGGGCCTCCCTTTGCACCGGCCCCAGGAAGAATTGGAAGGCTCGGTCACTGATGGGCCATGTGGTTTCTAATAGTAGCTCTACCCATCGCAGGGCCCTCTGCTTCCCGGCCAGGACCGAATCTCTGCGGCACCATGCGGGCGCCTTATAGGGTCAGGCAATGTCGGCAACCCCTGCCGCAAGACTCTCCAACGTCCCGGGTCCTTGCCGGGGCTCAGGATGCAGCCCGGGGGACAGGTCCAGGACAGCCCCCCACCGCTACTGCCTGCAGGCGCACTCCCACCTTGTTGGCTTGTTGGAAGGGCTGGTGATGGTCCGGCCTCCTTCTCATTCACGGCCGGGTACAGCGAGGGGGTGTCTGCCGCACCCTCTGGGACCCAGATCCAGCTGCCTCTCCGCCCCGAGCTCCAGCAATCCACCCCCGGGGGGGGCTGGGCCGCACATCGTTGCCTCCGGGCACCGCGCGTAACAAGGGATTCAGTCTCAGCACGGCTCTCAGAGTTCCGCGGGCGCCGCCACCATCTTGCGACTTTTCTCCTCGTGCAGGCCTGCAAGCACCAGCCCCGAAGCGGGTCTCCTGCGGTTTCTTGGTTGTGCAGTTAGAGTCTTCCTGCCCTCGCGCGCTTTATTCTGCCATTCCAGGTGTTCTTCGCTGCTTTCTGCGTGCCGTGAGGACCAGATTCTGGGGGCTCGGAGCAGAGCACTCCGTGTTCTCCTCGCGGGTGCGGCGGTCTCTTCCGCACCGCTCTCCCCTGTGGCAATCCGGATTTAGTACAGATATCGGGCTTTTTTACGTTCTCGAGCCCGGAGAGGGTTAGGTCTTGTTTTGGTACAAGGAAGTATGGTGAGTAGTTTCCTGTGTGCCATTCCTGTTTTGGTACTGTTTCTATTGCCGGTTTTAGATACAGTTCTTTGATCTCTGTGTTTAGCAGGATTTGTTCTGATCTTGATAATTTTCTTATCCTTGGTGGATTTGCAGGTGGTGTCCTTATGCAATATCCGTGTTGTACCAAATGAACAAGTTACTTACCTTCGGTAACGATATATCTGTAAGAAACATTAGTAGTGATAGATTCCTTACCTTAGAATATCCCCAGGCGTCAGACTGGATCCGGAAAGTTTTCGTCAGCAGTACCCCTGCGCGTCGGTAGGTGGCGTTGTGCGGCTCCGAGTCCGTCGTTGGCGTCGTGGTCGCCGAGATGACGTCGCGGGCGCTACTTAGACGCCGCCCACACGTGCTGTCAGTTCTGTACACGACTTTCCGCGCCAGGAACGCACAGCCATGCAAGATACTGACCACTGGTGCATTGAAACTAGGGCCCTGAAAGGGATGACCTTAACCCTAGAAATCAGTTCGCAGAACGGGGAGGATGGGTGGGGAGGTAAGGAATCTATCACTACTAATGTTTCTTACAGATATATCGTTACCGAAGGTAAGTAACTTGTTCATCTGAAAGAAACACAGTGATAGATTCCTTATCTTAGAATAGATACCCCAGCAATACCAACCCCGGTGGTGGGTCCGCAAACCAAGATCACAACAGAAAGTCCGGGAGAGCAGAACGGCCAAAGAGGCCATCTCTCCGGACTTGGCTGTCCAGGCAATAATGCTTGGTAAACGTGTGCAGCGAGGCCCACGTGGCTGCCTGATGGATGTCTTGCAGGGGGACACCCCGTCCCAATGCAGTAGTGGCTGCAGTAGCTCTGGTGGAATGAGCACGCAGCCCCACGGGATGTTCTTTTTTAGCCAAAGAGTAACAGGCTTTGATACATAAGACAACCCAGCGGGAGATAGTTCTCTTGTGTACCGCCCGACCTTTCTTGGTGCCAACGTAGCCAACAAAGAGCTGGTCATCCACCCGGAACTGCTGTGTGCGGTTGAGATAAAATGAGAGCGCACGTTTTGGGTCCAGACGGTGGAGCCGCTCTTCCTCTCTGGAAGGATGCGGAGGCGGAAAGAAGGTGGGCAAGGTAATAGTCTGCCCAATGTGAAAGGCCGTAACCACTTTTGGCAAAAAGGAAGGACGGGGCCTGAGCACCACTTTGTCCGGATGGACTGAAAGGAAAGGAGGCTTACAAGAAAGAGCCTGGAGCTCACTGACCCGCCTAGCGGAGGTGATGGCCACCAGGAAGGCAGTCTTCAATGTCAAGAGACGAAGAGGACAGTTGTGAAGAGGCTCAAAGGGAGCGCACATCAAGTATGTAAGAACCAGATTCAAGTCCCACTGAGGCATTACGAAAGGAATAGGAGGAAAAAGGTGTGTAATGCCTTTGAGAAATCTATTTACAACAGGGGACTTGAAAAGAGAGGGCTGATCAGGTAGCCTGAGAAAGGCTGAAATTGCAGAAAGGTAGCCCTTGATAGTGCCCAGAGCAGAGCCCTGCCGGGCTAAAGAGAGAAGGAACAGTAGGACCTCAGAAAGAGGGGCAGAAAGGGGATCCACAGCCTTTGCTGTGCACCATGCCACAAACTTGTTCCACCTGCAGGCGTATACCACTTTAGTAGAGGGACGCCTGGCTGCCAGAATGACATCACAAACTTCAGGAGGCAAGTCGAAAGGAATCAACTGCCGCCGCTCAATCTCCACGGAACGAGGTGGAGGCTGGACAGGTTCGGGTGGAGGACCGCCCCCTGCTGCTGTGACAGAAGATCCTCCCGAAGAGGCAGTCTGATCGGAGGATCGATGCTCATACTGAGTAGCTTGGGATACCATACTCTTCGAGCCCAGTTCGGGGCCACAAGGATGACTTGTGCCCGGTCGCACTTGATCTTCTTCAGCACTCTGGGCAGAAGTGGTATAGGCGGAAAGGCGTACAACAGACCGCAACTCCACTCGCGACGAAAAGCGTCGCCGAGCGAGTGCCGCCTTGGAAATTCCAACGCGCAGAACTGATGACATTGCGCGTTCTCTTCGGTGGCGAATAGATCTAACCAAAGCTCTCCCCACTGCTGAAAGAGACCTTGCACCACCTCCGAGTGAAGACGCCATTCGTGATCGAGCATGCACCTGCGGCTGAGTTCGTCCGCCCTGGCGTTCAGAGAACCTGCCAGGTGTTGAACCACCAGGGACATGCCCTGATGTTCCAGCCATGTCCAGAGACGCAGAGCCTCCTGACAGAGGGTCCACGACCCCACCCCGCCTTGTTTGTTGCAGTACCACATGGCGGCGGTGTTGTCTGTGAACACCTGCACTACTCTCCCCTTGACAGAGGGAAGGAATGCCTTCAGTGCAAGTCGGATCGCTCGAAGCTCCAGAATGTTGATATGGAGCCTGGACTCCGCCGGAGACCAGAGGCCTCTGATCTCCGCGTCCGTCACCACTGTGTACTCCGGTTGGGGAAGGGAGAGGGATCTGCCGCTGACCCAATGTTGGTTCGTGAGCCACCACGGCAAGAGTTGTGCAGTGCCCTCCGAGATCTGGACGTAGTCGGACAGGTTTCCCTGATGCTTCGCCCACTGGAACTTCAGGTCCCACTGCAGAGCCCGCATATGCCACCTGGCATGATTGATCAGCAAGATGCAGGAGGCCATGAGGCCCAGCAGCCTCAGGGTCATCCTGACGGAAACCCAGGATAAGGGCTGAAAGATTAGAATCATAGCCCGAATATCCCGGACTCGCTGTTTGGGAGGATAAACCCGAAACCGCACAGTGTCCAGAACCGCTCTGATGAAGAGGAGCTTCTGAGAGGGGATCAGGTGTGACTTTGGCACGTTGATGGAGAACCCCAGCAAATGCAGGAGGTCGGCCGTAGTCTGGAGGTGGGAGACGACTGTCTGGGGCGAGCCCGCTTTCAACAACCAGTCGTCGAGATAGGGGAAGACTGAAACCCCTGATCTGCGCAGATGAGCTGCGACCACCGCCATCACTTTCGTGAACACCTGAGGGGCGCTGGTAAGGCCAAAAGGGAGCACGGTGAACTGAAAGTGCTCGTGGCCTACCGTGAACCGGAGGTAACGCCGGTGGGCCGGCAGGATGGGAATATGAAAGTAAGCATCCTGCAAGTCCAACGCTACCAGCCAATTTTGTGGGTCTAGAGCAGACAAGACCTGAGCAATTGTGAGCATCTTGAGCTTCTCCTTCCGGAGGAAGAGATTGATGTCCCGAAGGTCCAAGATAGGACGCAGGCCCTTGCCCTTCTTTGGAATCAGAAAGTAGTGGGAATAACAACCACGACCTACTTCTGGCATCGGAACGCGCTCTATGGCCCCCTTGGTCAAGAGGGCTGCAACTTCCTGCTGGAGAAGTGCCAAGTGATCCCCCGATACGCGGTGGTACTGAGGTGGCATGGCTGGAGGGGTAGTCTCGAAGGGGAGGGCGTAGCCCCTTTGGACTATCTGTAAAACCTACCTGTCCGACGTGATGGTGCGCCAGTGGGGGAGGTGATGGCGAAGCCTGCAACCCACTGGCGTTTGATAGGCCTGAAAGGTCGGACTAGGAAGGTTTGGAGGCAGTGGAGGTGGACTGACCCTGCCGCTGGCCCCCTGAACCGCCGCGGCAGTTCCCACGTCCGCGTGTGGACTGTTGCGCTGGCCTGTGGCTCTGTTGCGAACGTGGTGGGTTGCCCCTTCCGTGAGCACGAAAGGAGCGAAAGGCAGAAGGCGGAGGAGGGCGCGTGGCCGAAAGGCCCAAGGAGTTGGCCGTAGCCCGTGAGTCCTTAAAGCGCTCCAAAGCACTGTCTGCCTTATTGCCAAAGAGGCGAATGCCATCGAAGGGCAAGTCCAAAGTGTTCTTGACATCCCCCGAAAAGCCAGTTGTCCTCAGCCAGGCGTGGCGGCGGAGCGCCACTGTCGTGGAAATCGCCCTGCCTAGCGAGTTGGCGGTGTCAAGGCCACAACGGATTGTGAACTTGGCTGCATTTCTCCCCTCAGCAACAGCCTGAGAGAGTGCCGTCCGGGCCTCCTCCGGACAGCTAGGCAGCACCTGCACTACCGTATCCCACAAAGAGTGTGAATAACAGCCCAAGAGGCATGCGGTGTTCACAGCCCGCAGCCCTAGGCTGGCGGAAGAAAAAATCTTCTTCCCGTACTGTTCCAGCCTCTTGGATTCCCTGTCCGGGGGTGCGGAAGGGAATGCGCTTGGGGAAGCAGAGGCTTGGACAACCAAGCTCTCAGGGGTGGGGTGTTGGGAGAGGAAAGGGGTCGCCCGGGGCCGGGCGATGGCGTCGGGCCACGTTCTTGTCCACAGGAGCCCCTGTGCTGGGCCTGGACCAGGAGCCCAGAAGAACGTCAGACAGTGCTTCATTAAAGGACAGCAGTGGCTCCGCAGAGGAAACTGCTGGCTGAAGCACTTCTGCCAGGGGGTTAGTCCTGACGGCCACAGTAGGTAGCTGCAGGCGGAGTGCCCCAGCAGCCCTACGCAACACAACAGAAAAACTAGCGCCCTCCTCCGTAGCCACGGTAGGAGGAGACATCATGCCAAGGTCTGGAGAGGTGTCCAGACCACTGGCGTCCCCCAGCTCCTCAGCCCAGTCCGGGTTATACTCGCATTGAGCTGTGAGAGGGTCCTCAGACCCCTCCCAGTCCTCCCTTCCTCCTCCTGCTGTTGAAAAGGAGGAGGATGGATATAGGGAAACAGATTCCCAAACGGCGTTGGTCGACACCGCTCCGGCACCGTATCCACGTCGGGGCTGAAACTGGGGACGACGTCCGGCGCGCCGGGCGACGTCCAATGTGGTGCCGGTGGGGTCGACGTTGGTGGATGTGTTACTAGGTCAACCGGCATCGACCGGGATCCACAACGGGATCCATGGGAGTCCTGCGGTGCCAAGGCCAGAGCCGACGCCGGGGCCGGAGCCACCGGCGTCAAAGGGCGAGGACTCCCAGTCGGGCCCACGGGGCCCGACGGCCCAAATAGGCGAGCCTTAGCGGACAGGAATTCCTGTACCTGGGCCGGAGTCGCTGATGAACCCGGGAAGGGCGGGTAGGTTACCGACGACTGCGTAGGCTCTGCCGGAGCCGAGGGGGTGGCACCACCCGCTCCCTCAGCTGCGTCGCGCGACCGGCGAGGGGAAGTCGAAGAACAAGGACGTTTCTTCGACTTCTTTTTGTGCTTTGTCTTACCTGACCCCGAGTGCGAAGACTTAGATTCGGACGACTTCCGATGAGGACGGCTCCGCGACCGGTCCCTCGACCTCCCTCTGGACCGGGACCTCTCACGGCACGGAGCCGACTGCCGGGCTTCCAGCAACTTTCGGGACCGCTCCTGCAAAGTCTTCGGCGCCATGGCCCGGCAGTCGGGGCACGACTTGGGGTCGTGGTTGCGCCCCAGGCAGAAGAGAGACACGCGGTGCGGGTCCGTCACCGACATCATGCGATGACAGTCCCCGCAAGATTTAAACCCGGGCATCCCTGCTGCACCAGGAGTCGATCGACTCAAAAAGCTGAGACAAAAATCTCAAAAAAGTCAGTCAAACATTCACTGGGGTACCGCTCTCTCCGGATCTGCGCTTGCTGGCGCGGAAAAAGAAATAACTGACGTCAGCGCGCGTGGGCGGCGTCGAAGTAGCGCCCGCGACGTCATCTGGGCGACCACGACGCCAACGACGGACGCGGAGACGCACAACGCCACCTACCGACGCACAGGGGTACTGCTGACGAAAACTTTCCGGATCCAGTCTGACGCCTGGGGATATTCTAAGGTAAGGAATCTATCACTATGTGTTTCTTTCAGATTTAATATCCATTTGTTCATTGTGATCCTTTCCCACTGCCTGTGGAAAAAGTATATTCTTACACCCACCGGCGTTCTGTGTGGGCCCTTTTTTGTGTGGAAGTCAGTTTGAGGTATTCCCTCTGCCTCTCGAGGTTTAGCTCTTCCTCTGCCATTACCTCGTCCTCGAAAGGGGTGCTTCTGTTGCTGCCAGCTCTGGTAACTAGATTGTTGACCCATCGTTTGATTTGTGTTTTGCCCCAGAGACTGTTGTGGCATCTGCTGGTTTTGGCCAAAGCTGCCTCTTCCTGTGGTTTTCCTGTTAGAGAAACCTCCTCTTTTGAAAGATCCCCTTTGTTGCAGGGCCCCCATTGCCCTTGCTGTCCCATTGTCCTTTTTAATCTGTTGAAGGGATTCATCCACTTCTTTGCCAAATAGATCTTGTCCGTTAAGGGGCCTGTTGATAATTGATGTCTGAACTTCTTGTTTGAATCCAGAAATCCTGAGCCAGGCATGTCTTCGGAGTATGGTTCCCGTGCACATTTGCCTGCTTGCGGTATCTGCTGCATCTAGTGCAAATTTTAGGCAGGTATTAGCCACATTTTTTCCCTCTTGGACAACCGCTCTTTTCTTGTCCTCTTCTTGAAGTTTGTTTATAAACTCCTCTATTTCATCCCACTGTTGGTGGCCATATCTGTTCAGCAGGGCATTAGAGTTGGCAATGCGCCACTGCGTTGCTGCTTCTTTCTCCATCCTTCTGCCCACCAAGTCCATCCTTTTGCTCTCCCTTTCTGGTGGAGGCCCTGTGTTGGAGACTGCGTTGGCTCTCCTTCTGGCTGTTGTTACGATGATAGAATCTGGTGTAACATTTCCCTGTATATATTTAGGGTCTTTTGAAGAAGGTTTATATTTTTTCTCCACTCTAGGAGTTATCCCTCTGTTAGAAGCTGGCTCTTTGAAGGCTTCCTTTCCTTGGTCCAGAATACTTGGCAACGTGGGTAGATATTGTGTTCCCTTTGTTGCAGGTGCCAGGGTTTCCAGCAGGAAACATGTATCCCCCTTCTCTTCCTCAAGGGGCACCCCAAACTGGTTTGCAGCCCTTTAAACGATTTCATTGTAGGAAGCAATGTCATCTGGGGGAGATGCTTTTAAGGGATAGTTGCAGATTTTCTCCTACAGACTTTCAGTGTCGAGGTCGTTCCACTCGTCCTCGAAGTTTTATTCGTTTTCCTCCTCCTCCGGTACGTTTCCGTATTCCTCTGGATCTTCGCCTCGAGGTTCCGGCTTTGGTGGATTGGAGGATAACATCTTCCTCCTCTTCGGTGTCTTCAGCCTCTTCGGCGTCAACGGTTTCCGTTTCGACTTCCGGTGCTTTAGGGATTCGATACTCCTTTAATGAATCGTCAAATTCCTTTTTCCTTTGTAATAGCGCAGCCATTTCTTCCTCAAGTCTTCTTTTCGACTTCGAGGGCCCTTTCGGCGTCGGATGCCGGGGTCTTCCTTTTCTTTTCGGCGTCGACGTTAGTTTTCGGCGGCGATGCCTTTTTTGTGGGTTCGTTGTCGTCGACCCTTGGCTTTGGAGTCTTGTGCGATCTCCCCTCTTCGGCAACCCTTGTGTGGGTGCCGTGGGTTTCTTTTGATCGGGGCTGACCTTCGATCGCCTTTTTGTTCGGCGGCGGGGCTGCCTTGGCTGTTTTCGGTTTGTGGCCCTTTGGTTGCGACTGATATTTAGGTCTTACCTTTTCCGTCCTCTTCTTCGACTCCTACGCCTTCTTTTCGGCGCTGCTTTTTTCGCCGTCCTTCTCTAGAATTTCGACGTCCGATCCTTCATGTGTTGATTCTGCAGGAGCTGCATGCTCCTCTTCGTCGCTCGAGAACCCCATCTCCCTCATTGAAGGTTTCTTCGTTGGCTGCGACATCGTGGTGTAGTGGGCCTGTCTCTGATTTCGGCGCGTCCTGAGAGTCTCCGGCAGGAACGCTGCACAGGCCTCAAAGTCTTTGTCCTGGTGGTCCTTGGGTAGGCAGAGGTTGCACACGGTGTGTGGATCACGCTGTGCGTATTTGTGATGGCACTTTGGGTAGAATTTAAAAGGGGTCTTCTCCATGGCCCCTACCTCGCCATTTGTGGCCCGGAGTGGTCCTCTGGTGTTGAAAAAAACGCCGCTCTGCTTCTGTCTACGACTCTGCGTCGTTGATCGATCTCTTCTCGTTGATCCTTTCGATTACTATTTTCTTTTCTTTAAGTTTTTTCGGGAAAACACAAACTTTCCTCAGAGCTTCCCGTCTTGCTTCCACCCAACGGCGGAAAAAAGAATCTGAAGATGGCCACCACGCACGTCGACCTCCAGGATACCGTCTGACGTCACACAGCGGACGTACCTGGCACCAAATGGTGGTCGACAGCGACCAAAACAAGAAAGAAAAAAAAAAAAGACAATTCCGGACCCAACCACTAGATGGCGGAATGATGCACAGCATGTGAATCCAGAAAAGGATTCACGCAGCAAAACATTCTGTTCGAGGCATGTGTGGCTGTAGATACACATGCTTTGCAGAGACTGTAAAGTAGTCCCTCTACAAAAGTGGTGGCTAACCTGTGGGTGTTGCAGTTGTTTGACACGTTGGCGTGCTAATACATCCACACAATATTTGGTGAAAGTGGGTGGTATAGACCATGTACCTGACCTACAAATGTGAGCTATTGGGATATTGCTCAGGAAAGCCACGGAAGCCCCTATTTTGCAGATATGTGCTCGAGGGGGTATAGGCAAAGTTATTTTAACTTTGGCATAACAAATTTGAATGCATTTAATTATTCATCTAGAAATGCCTGACTTGGTTATTGGCTTTCCTTTGCGAGGGGGTGAAAAACCCTACAAACAGTTGTTTAGTTCTTCTAAATTCTTTAGTTCTGTCAATACAGTACATTAGAGCCCTTTTGACATCTAATGTATGAAGCGCCCTCTCTGCAACTGAATCTGGTTGTGGGAAGAAAACAGGTAACGCAACTGATTGAGGTATAAAGATGAAATCAGTTTTGGAAGAAATTTTGGGTTGGTTCTAAGAACCACTCTCTTAGTGATTTATCCTTTTTTTGGGGATTAGAAAGTATAGGGAGTACCCTCCTAATCCTTGCTGTTGAAGAGGGACAGGCTCTATGGCTCCTTTTAGTATAGAGCCTGCACTTCCTGCTTGAGCAGAGTTTGATATTCTATGGCGAGATTGTGTCAGCGAGGTGGAATGGTTGGAGGAGTGTTTATGAGCTCCAGACAATAACCATGTTGGATAATGTCCAACACCCACTGATTTGATGTTATATTTTGCCAAGTGTGGAAAAAAAACTGTAGTCTGCCCGCGACAGGTGTTAAGTTCTCGGGAGGAATGAGAAGCGAGTCACAGTTTTGAGGGGGAGGGTGCAGATCGTGTTGAGTCACCTCTACCAGGACCTTTAGAATTTTTCCTCTATATGTGCCTCTATAGTACCCTTATGAGGGGGATGTTTGATGTCACTTCCTGTATGAGGAGGTAGAAGCATCAGATGGTGTCGTTTTTTAACTGGGTTTGAAAAAGGGCTGGCAAAAGAAACCACGTGAAGCACAGGTTTGACACGCCCCCATAGATTTAACTACTTCAGTGTCCTTTTTCATTTTCTCTAATGCTTGCTCCACTTGGGGACCAAAGAGATGCTCCTTGTCAAATGGGACATTGAGTATTGTTTGCTGTACCTCTGGCTTAAACCCAGATATACAAAGCCAAGCATGTCTCCTCAACAGCACACTGGTATTGATGTCTCTTGCTGCTGTGTCTGCTAAATCTAGGGCACACCTGATAGTTATTAGAAATTAACTTCCCCTCATTGACAATTTCATGTCCCCTTTTTAAATATTCCTTAAGGAGATGTTGAAGGAGTTCCTCCATCTGTTCCCAACGTGCCCTATCATAGCGTGCCAACAAAGCCTGTGTGTTGGCAATCTGCCAGTGATTGGAAGACTGTGTTGGTACCAGTTTCCCTGAAGAGTCAATGATTTTATACTCTTTTTCAGGTGGAGGGACATCTGCTGAGGTTTGTGAATTCGCTTTTTTTACGGGCATTAGAAACTACTAGCGAGTCTGGGGGAAGCAGGCTTCTAATGTAAATATGGTTTGATGGAGCCGATGTATATTTTTTGTCTATTCTGGGTTATATGTGCTCTTACAGGGTCTTTGAAGAACTCAGAGTGACTCAACATACCTTTTAACATAGGGAGATATTGGCATGATCTAGCACTACTAGCTAAACTTTCAAAAAGGAAATCATCCTCTGCAGGGTCTTTGTACAAAGGAACCTGGTGGTATGTTGCTGCTCTAGCAATTAGGTCCTGATATGTGGAAGCATCATCAGGGGGTGAAGGTTTGGCTGCATAGGGTTCCAGGTCAGTGTCACCTAGGGGGTCAATGTCCTTATTATCCCAGGGGTCTGTCTTTGGATAAGAGTCATCTCCTCCCCCATAACCGTGGAGACCCTTGTGGTGTATTATTCGTTGGCTCTCAATGAGAATGAGGCGGTGAAGATGGTGGTGGTGGTGGTGAAGAGGGTGGTTGAGGTGGTGGAGAAGGAAGAGGAGGAAGATGAGAACTGGTTGCAATGTCCTTTTTCTTCTTTTTAATTGGCACTGGGATATCTTTAGCCTCTTAAAAAGAAAGTTGACGTTTAGATGGTTTGGGCAGAGGTTAAGCTAAAATACGTCCAGTTTGAGGCTGTATATCAGTTTTTTCTGTTTCTGATCAAGCCGTTCCTGCATAAGCTGAAGGATTGGTTCAAGTGGCAACCTTGATGTCGATGCTGAAGGGTTTAGCGCCGAAATATTTTTGGGAACCAAAATGGTAGGAAGCGAAGTGATTGGAGACGAACCAGCTGTATGTGGGATGCTCAGAACTGAAGAGGCAGATGTTCGGCTCGGTGCCGAGTCTTGTCAGCTCGGTGCCGATTGGGGCTGTTTCGGCTTAGCTTTCGGTGCCGAACCTGCAGGTGTTTCAAGTCATATATTTATATATCTCATTTAGTAAGTATGACTGCCATACACAACATGAACAAAAACAAAACGTTTATCGGTGACTGATGTGACATATAGTGATATATGTGACAATGATAGACTGCCAAACATTACATAAATAACACAAAAGTGAAGGATCTCTGTCCAATTCACTGTCAATGCCGGTTTCTGGTTGTTTTAACTGCAATCCTCCTAATGAATTAATTCAAAGGATTCTTGTTTTAAAAAGACTGAATGGTTCGTCTTTACCCCCAAGCTAACATTTGAAGTGGTGGGTTTCCCACAGAGGTGCACGCCAATCAGCTTGGGTTTAGATATTGGATATCACGTGACTATTGCACCTATGATGATTTGATATATATCTTACTCTGGACTCCATCCAGGATTGGAGGCGGTCCCCAATTCTGATTTATCACGACTTGGATGTCTCTGTGTGGTTCATTTTGTCCTGAGGAAGACCCTACGTGATGCCTTTTCAGTAATACAGACACCAGGGTCGAAACATCGACGTACTCTCTACTCATGTCCTTGGTCACTGTAACATTGAATAGATGACATGGCGGGTTACTGTTGAACTTTGCAATTGGAAAGAGATCCTTCACTTTTGTGTTATTTATGTAATGTTTGTCAGTCTATCATTGTCACATTATATATCACTATATGTCACATCAGTAACCGATAAACGTTTTGTTTTTATTCATGTTGTGTATGACAGCCATACTTACTAAATGAAATATATATATCACTTGAAGCATCATTATGGTGTATCCGGTTCTATATTCAGACTACATAAAAAGAAATGTCATTCATTTAACTCATTGTATGAAAGGAATTGTCTTTCACCCAACAGAACGTTTTGTAGACTATATCAACAATACCCAGGTTCCGATGGATACAGGGTTACCCCTTTGACTTTAATAACAGAACCGGCAGGTGCAGCATCCAAAGTAGACAGTAGGTGCCTACCATGGCCTGATGAAAGTGGTAGCCCAGAATAGTCGGTGGAGACAGATTCGTTTTTGGTTGAGGGATCAGGGGTATGTGTGCTCACTGTACGCTGTCCAGATCTGTAGGCTTCAAGGTCAGTTTCGGGACCGGATCCTGAGTTATGAATGGAGAAGGCTTCTTCCTCCTCTATCGAAGCTTACGGAAGCTCTTCCTGCTCTTGTTTGACATCTTGTTATCCAAAAATGTCTAGCATTTCCTCTCTCTCTCTGCGCTACATTTCTCGACACGGTGCCAGACGGTCCTGCAAAGTCTTTTTCGAGCAGAAGGATCGACAAGCTTCACAGTATGCCTCCTGATGGTCTGGAGACCGACATAGGTTGCAAACCTGATGGAGGTCGGTTCTTGGGTACTTTGCGTGGCACCTGGGACAGAAGCGAAATGGAGTCCATTCCATTAGCAGCACATTATTGGTGGAAGCCGTATAGGAAAGTAGGCCTGATTGGGCTAGGCCTGGAGACCGCACATGAACATCGAACCGAGGAGCGAAAGTTTTCTATTTTTCAGTATCAGTGGTGGCTGGTGAGATTTGAAAGTGGTGAGGCGTAAACCTTCGGTGGGAGGGCTCGGGGGGGGGGGGGGTTCTCCCCCGAGAAAATTTTGAAAAATGAGTGGGCAAATGGTGCATTTTCAAGCAAATTTGAGAAGCAAGAGGGCTAATAAAGCAATTGTGAAAGTGCAGTTATTACATTAATAAAGGGATGTCATATAACATGGTAGCTGCTTGTTCAGTATAACCACAGAGCTTCATAACAGAATTTTGTGTGCAGTGCTTGCCTCTTTCAGGCACCGGGACAAATAAAGCACTGCCCATCTCAATAAAGTGGGTATTATTTTAATAGTTAACAATACCACCTTTAAAAAAAGAAACAAGTGTCAATTTTGTTTGTGTGTCATAATAAATCAATAGTGTAAAAGGCATGTTTTTCCGGACACCTGGTCAGATATTAGTGGGATGGTAATCGTATCAGAGTCACGTTTTTAGAAATTAATTGCCGTTAAAACATATCTGTGTGCAATCATCGTTCCGTGTAGTGAAAGTAGACACCAATGTTCTTTCTCACATTCGGATGTCATTGTCTATGCATTTGGCTGCTGTGTGTGTTTTCATACACCAGCAGCATGGCTCTGCATGTCATATGCGATAAGCCTCGAGGCTTTCGTTCTGCGATTGCATTTCCTCTCTTCCTTTTGTCGGTGGTTTGAAGGCGGCATGGAGGGGGTCTGCTTTCTGTCAGTGAAGCACAGAGGGCTGTTTTGCAAAAGACACATCGCCGGCTTCATGGCTGCAATCTGTATCGCACCATAAGGCACTAACAACGTTTCTGTACATTATTAATTAATATTCAATATATACTAGACGCACACAGATGCCCCCGAAACACACACGCATTAGTTTAAGTCAGGGCATCTATTGCTATCTATGTACTATGTATATAGATAAAAACGTTTTATCTAAATACATAGATAGCAATAGATGCCCTGAAAAAACCTCTACGAAAATGTCCCTTGCCCTCCATTGTCCAGCGTTATCAGTACAATTTCAGGCAACCATTTCAGGATTATATAGAATGCACTGCACAACTGACATTTTTAGAACATATGATACAAATATACATAATTTCAGATTATGACACAGATGCGATCTAAATTAACATAATAAAAGGCTCATTTGGTAGATATTATCACTGAAATCTCGGCTCTCTGTAAATTATGGTGTATGCATGCGTGCCTCACGGTGCCTGGTAGGGTGTGGGCTGTCCATAGGTCGGAGGTATAGTGTTGGGGTGATTGTGGAGGATGGAGTACGATGTACGAAAGCCCTGAGGTAGCAGCAGGCGGCAGCCACCACCACCTTACATCGATCTTCCCTCTTTGCCTCCAGTCTCCACCCTTCCCCTTTAAATCGGCACCACCAGCGTCTTACTCTTATTACAATAACTGGTGGGTGGTAACCCAACTCAATGGTACTTTATGTAGTGTAATACTGGAAGATGTTTTGTGGTGTGAGAGGCTGTAGTGACAATGGCGGTGAGCAGCAGCACAGTGGCGATACTGTAGTGAAGAAACTGTCAGGTTAGTGCCCCGAAGCTGCAGTGAGGGCTGGAGAGGGAGTGTTGCAATAGGGTTATCGTGTAATGCTGCGGGTGGTGCTGGGAGCTGGTAGAACGGTCACGGCAACCTTTGTAATGCAGTAATGGTGGTGGTAATGGGATGATGTAGTACTGTGCTGGGGACAGTACTTGTCCCGGGCAGTCCTCTGTCCGTGCGTGTGTGTGCTGGATTTCTATTGGCCGCTGTGTCTGCCACACATTATGATGCACTGGACAGGAACGTCCATTGTGTATCACCGAATCTCACCAATCAGAGAGCTGCAGTGCACTGGGCCGCTAGAAATACTCGTGCACTTTTCCGAGCAGCTGAGACTTTCCAACACAAAGTGCGTGACGTGCACTCTGCGCTGCCGTTCAGTTTGTATACTTTTTATGCATTCTTACATTCTGTGCAGTGAACTAACAATGGTGAAGGCACACTCTCTTTCCCAGATGCATTGCGCCACAGCTCATGTTGGCATGAGTGACAGGAAGCGCAGCCTACGCCAGGCACCTACATACGTTCATTACACACCCGTATGCCATGGTGTCCATAAATGACACTCCTGGTGGAGTTCAAACATGACTAGTATAAAACTATAAGACCCTCAACGCCTTTCCTGCAGGGCCGCCGAGGCGGCAGTCCAGGAGTTAACAATAATAGGAAATACCATTAAATCAGGGGTGTCGAATAAACAGGGTTACCGCATTGAACCAGTAGAATCCCCTAAAATGAGGATTTACCAGGAAAATTAGTAATTCCAGGTATAACGACCCAGTTATTCCCCATTTCCCTCCTGAGTTTTCAGCTGCTCTCCATAACCACTGCCTGTGGAATATTTAGGAGTCTGTAGTTTTCTGTGAATCTTGGAATCCAGTGTGGATGGTAGCTACCAGAAATTCCTCAAACTCGGAATAGAAGTCTAAAATGCCATTCCAACAGAGAACAACAATGATCCCTTTTACGTCATAATTTATGTGTTTCACTGTTCACGCAAGCCCATGTCCACATCGCAGACACTGTTCTCAAAGCAACAATTGTCACTTACAACGGGCTCCCAGAATTTAGAAGACTCTTAAATACGTTACTTGCTGCATAATTAAGTGAACCGTGCGGCATAATTTGGTTCTGGAGCTGCATAATTGCAGCCTTTGTATATCATTGGCAGTAGGCTGATCTGTGTCTGCTGTTTACATGCCCTCCCCTGTGCGTGCGGCGCGTGGTGCACCAACACACAGTGTGTTATTGTACCGGAATGACTGAAGTGCGCGCCATTTGTAACGCAAAGCAATACAATTAATCGTTTATTCATTTACAGCTCCCAGTGGCGCCCAGAAGTCTATGGAAAATCACACCGCTAGGCCTCAATGTTTGGCAGAAACTGATTGGACTAACTTAATGTGTGTATTTTTAATTCTCTGCCATTTGTTCTGGTCCAATAAATAGTATCTTGTCATCATTCCTATGGGGGGGGGAGGGGGTGTGTGCTGGGGGCCCGGGGGAGTTAGTTTTGAGATAAAAAAGAAAATCCTACCTGAGCAGGTCCGCCGTCCGCGCCGCCTCGGGTCCGACTCCGTTTGCGCCTATAGCCCCTATCAGCCAATCCTGGCGCTGCTGGCAGCGCCAGGTTTGGCTTAGGGCACGGTTACCTCTCGCCCGCCTGCCCATTAGGAGACCGAGGTTTGAGCCTTTGCTCAACCCTCGCTCTCCTAATGGGCATTCGCAAGCCAGTGCAAACACAAGTGCGCATGACTGGGCACGGCGTGAAAATTTGCTGCCCTTCCCCACTCATGCGCACTTGTGCTGCAGTGCTGCCTGCTGCCCCTGGTCCCTCTGACAATCATGTCAGTCAACATGACGCAGGACCGCCCACCCCCTTCAGACTCTGAAGGGGGTGGGCGGTCCGACGTAATGCTGACTGATATGATTGTCAGTTCTCCCTCGGCGTCTTTGAACTTAAGTAAACTGATTCAGTTTACTTAGGTTCAAAGACGCCGAGGGAGCTGCGGGCGGGGGGGCTACGCCCCAATGGACGCACCACCCCTGTTCAGTATACAAGTATGGAATACACAATCTAAATCAATACAGACGAAGGTGGAACTGGATAGCGAACCGAAATGAGCCTGAGATGATCTCGAACATGAGTGCCACACAACACGTCTGAGCCAGACGGCGAAAGAAAACAATCTAACAATGGAGTCAATGCCCAAGCGCATTATTACTAAGAGGAGGAGTCACTTGTATCGTGACTCAAAAGGCTTCTTCGAAGAAAAACAACTTGTACACAGCCAGACCAAACACTAAATGGCAGAAGTACCCAAAGCATGTGTAGCTACAGCCACACATGCCTCAAACATATGTATTTACTGTAAGAAACTCTATCATCGCCCACTTCCAGGAGGGTGGGTGGATGTGAATCTACAGCACTACAAGTTACAAACAGATTTTAACAAGGTAACATTTTCCGTTTGTAACGTGAGGTATAGATACACATGCTTTGGATAGACTGTAAAGCAGTCTTCACCTTGTTGTGGCCAAGGAGCAGATGATTCAGATGTTTGAAACAATGTTCTTAATACAGCCTGGCCAACCACAGCTTATTGATAAGCTAAGATGTCCATACAATAAGGCTGAATGTGTGTAGTGTTGACAAAGTAGCAGCTGTGAAGATATCTGCTAAAGGAATACTACATTTTGCCTATGCAGAAGAAGCCTAAATACATTCAACAATCCACCGTGCAATACCTGCCTTGGGGATAGGCTGTCCTTTACAAGGTTTAGGAAAGGTTACATAAGAAGGTGAATCCACTTTGGGTAAGAACCTGTGGTTTGACCTAAGCATCACTCTGGTCTCTGAACCTGTATAAATGGTTCTGCAACAGAAAGAGCCTACAGTTAATTAGACAGCGAAAGCAACTTTCCGTGAATGGAGCTGCAAAGGACGAGTTTAGTGGAACACATCAGCCGTGTTAGTATCACATTAAGGTTCCAAGCAAGTGCAGGTGGTGTTCTTGGGGGTCTAACCCTCTTGAGCCCCTCCATGAATGCCTAGAATACCTGAATGCAGAAAAGAGAAACATGTTCCCTGGTCTGCATGAATTCAGCTATAGCCACTAAGCGAAGGCTTATAGAGGGGTAAGCTAACCTGCCATGCGAAGGTGGAAAAGGTCTGAAGCTATATACTGAATAGAAACATTAAATAGTTCTAGTGGACTCCTCCATTTGGCCGCAAAATAGGGCACAGCGTTGGGCCTGCATAGTTCCTGTAATCTAGGCAAACACTCCTCTGGTAGCTGTAAATATCCATACTCTAAGACATCAGGTGCCATATGGCAAGGTTGAGCTGCCTGGGGTTCGGTATCTGATTTAACCCAGTTCCTAAGTGAGAATGTCCTGCCTGATTGGGAGTTTCTCATGTGGGCTGATAGACACCTCCAGAAACATGGAGTATCAGGCTGTCTGGCCCAGGTTAGGGCTACAAGAATGAGGGTAGCTGATACCGGTCTCATCCAGGGATGAGTGGGAGAGGTGAAAATATGTAAGCAAATATCCGTTACCAATTAATCTATAGTGCAATACACAGAGGCGAAGCTTTGGCATTTTGTGTTTTCTGGGGTAGCGAATAGGTCTACGAGTGGGGGTCCCCCATGGGTGAAGTACTTTCTGAGAGCTTGCAGATGGAATTTCCATTTGTGGACTTGTTGATGCGTCCTGCTTAGGAGTTCTGCTGTCCCTCTCTGGGAAATGCTCTGCCAGAAGATAAATTTGATGACAAATCACTCAATGCCAAATCTTTTGAGCCAAGTGCAAAAGGACATGGAAAGTACATTTCTCCTCTGCTTCTGAATGTAGTACATGGCTGTCATTTTGCCTGTTCACATAAGTACCATCTTCTGGCTTATTATGGAGTCAAATGCTTTGAGGGCTAGGAAAATGGCCATGAGTTCCAGGCAACTATAATGCCTCCTCTCAGAGGGGTGGGGTGGGGGATGGGAGGAGGGGGGTTGGGGAGGGGGGGGGGACAGTGCCCTGAATAATCAAAGCATCCAGATGTGGACCCGACCCCTGAAGTGAAGCGTCAGTTGTAAGGGTCCAAAAAAAGGCCTGCCAATCAACAGATTGTTGGTGTTTCACCATTGCAGAAAGCGCCAAGTGTTGGCCTTTATCAACACTAGATTTTCCAATGACCCTCTGCTTGTAACCCATTGACCCTCTGCTTGTAACCATTGACTGGCAAGACATTGCTGGAGAGGGTGCATGTGTAGGATGGCAAGTGGAACAATTACTATACATGATGCCACCATACCTAGTAACTTAATTCCCATTGTTACAGTTATGGGACGAGTGGTGTGAAAAAGAGGCAGCAGCTGTTGAAATACCATCACACTCTGTTGATTGGGTATGCTCTCTCCGTGACTGCATCAAGAATTGATCCTAGGAAGGGTTGATTCACCTGTGGTTGAAGATGAGACTTTTTAACATGCACTGTAAAGCCTAGGTTGTACAGTAGGTTCAGTGCTGTCTGAGTGTGTGCTAGCCATTGCTGTCTGCTGCTGCTCTTGACCAACAAGTTGTCTAGATATGGAAATATGTGAATGCATGCTTTGTGAAGATGAGTGGTCACCACTGCCAAACACTTTGTGCGAAATCTGTGGGGCTCTGGTGACCCGAAGGGTTGTATTGTGAACTGGTAATGCTGTCCACTTACTATGTATCGTAAGTACTGGTGGTGTGCTGGGTGGATGGGAATGTGATTTAATGTGGCCATGAAGTCCCACGCCGAACTAGTGGGATAACATCCTGTTCAGTGGTCATATGGAAATGTTGCGACCAGATATATCAATTCAGTGCTCTCAGATCTGGTATTGGGCAGAATGAACAGTCCTTTCTTCAAAATGAAGTAGAGAAGACTCCCTCTCCTCCCTGGTGTAGGGGCTCTAGTTGGATGGAGCACTTCTGTGGCAAAGCGGAGACCTCCTCTTGTAAAAGGGTGAGGTGATCTTGCCACCCTTCCTCTGCCCTTGTTCCTCCATAGCCAACCGGTGAATATCCGCTACTTGTGTGGGAGTAGTGGAAGGTCTGCTGCTGTTCAAGGTACATTCAATTGAAGGTGCACCGAAAATTAAGTAGCACAATCTGGTGTTGGTTTGTTCTTCAACCTTTTATTCTTTATTTCATTTTCTTTTGCAACAGACAGCCAACGCGTTTCGTTCCCACTTTACAGTGTGTGGAACTTCGTCAGGGCTTAATTAAGATAAAATCAGAAGCGTAGTTTAATGGATGACCATAGGGAATCCCAGGATTAATGGGTTTTCCCGAAGTAGGACCGGCCACCTCAATAAGCGGACCGGTCGTCAGTTCCTTGGATTCTTGTATGTAACGTTGCTGTTCAAGGTACAACTCTGCCAGGGTTGGTGATATTGTATTGCTACCCCCTCTCACCTGGTGCATACAAAAGGATCCTTTAGACCCAGGGACTGTAGGGCATCCATGGACTTAGCAATCTCGGTGTCTATCTCAATATTTTAACATTTCGTTGACTTGGGGCACAAAATGAAGTCCCCCATCAAACAGGATGCTGCTGCACCTCTGGCTTGAAACTTGAGCTGCCAAGACAGGCTGGCCGGTGAAAGAGGACACTAGTATTAACACAGCAGTAAGAGGTGTCCGCTGCAACACAAGAGTGCACTGGATGGTTGTACTTGAGATGGTTTTGCTTTCCGCTACCAATTCATCACCTCCCTTTTTTCGTAGGCCTCTGAAAGGTGTTCTATGAGGGCATCCCAGTGATATCGGTCATAGCGGGACAGTAAGCCCACAGAGTTGGCTATTTGCCACTGGATACTTGCTTTTCTTGTTTAGGAGTGAGGGATGCAACCCTCGTTGTCTGCACAGACTCCCTCTTCCGTGCCGTGTGCACGACTACAGCATCAGGCTGGACTTGCCCTCGGATATAAAGTGAGTCACTGGGAGATGCTTTAAATTTCTTCTCCACTCTGGGCATTACTACCTTTGTCTTAACTGGGTCTTTAAAATTCCCTAGGGCTGTTTTAAGCATCCCTTTGAGTACGGGCAGAAACTGGACTGCACGCTTAGTCCATCAAAAGGTTTCCATAAGGAAGTAAATCCTGTCTTCAATGATATGTATGTTCAACTTAAGGTGAAGGGCTGCTCTCAGTCACTGCATGATACGCAGCAGCATCATCATCAGAGATGACGGCTAGATGGGGCGGGACTCAAGGTCTGAGTAGTCTGGTGGGTCAACATGATCGTCCCATGAGCCACTGTCTTCTCTTTTCCCCACAGGCTGGTCATTGGGGTCCCCATCACCATAGTGGCTGTTGGTATCAGAATAAGAGTGGAGTGACCCTCTAGAGAATGCAGAGGAGGTTAAGGTAGATGAGAATATAAATGTGGAGGAGACGACGGCAGGGAGGGTGGTGGAGTCGAATGCCTAGATGGAAGTGGCAATGGCTGTGGCCATCTCTTTGGGTCTCATTGGTGGTGAAGGGTGTGTAGTTTCCTGGATGGTGATTTTCTTCTCAAAGGTGAGCTTTTGCTTTTTTAGTATCGGCAGCAGTCTCTTGGAGATTTTTCACTGGGACTTTGCAGGGATACTGCTAGTGCCAGAATGGATGAAAAGTCTCTTCTGCCCTGTATCCAGTTCCTTTGCCGGTCTCTTGAGGATAAGAGCTTCAGAAGCGTTTGATCTTGGTGTCTAAGGACTGTTGTGGGCCTTGACTCTTGTTTCGCCATCAACTAAGGTCCCAAAGGTCTGTCCTCATGGGCCCTTATGGGTGTGGTGTCCGGCTCCCTTCCTCCGTGGTCTACTGAACTTTGAGGTCTTATCCTGGTGTCGTCTTTGAGCCTGAGGTTGGTGGTGCACCAAACACTGATGGCTTGTGTCTAGAGTGCTAATGGCAGGATGCCAGACTACCTTTAGAGCTGTGCTCTGCCTCGACACCATGACGTTTCTATGTGTAGGGTTTTGGGACATCGCTCAGTGCAGTACTCAAGGCCACTGTCTTTAGCTCGATTGGAGTCAACTTTGAAGGTGTTGCCTCAATGATATCACCCTCAGAGATGCTGGAAGAGACAGTCTGTGAAGTGAGCATTAGATGGTACACCTAAACATGGAGGACTCACACGAGGCCTTGTTCTGCTCAGTGGCGAGGCAACGATTGCAGACGCCATGGTGGTCCATCCAATGATACTTTACATTGCACTGTGTGCAAAAGTAGAAGGGTGTTCAATGTATTGTCTTGCATTTGCCCACATTCTCTTCCTTGATAAGATATTGAAGGATGCCTTGATTCTGAAATCTACAGGGTACTACTGAGCCGCAAAGAAATTCTTCTCCTGTTGATTCCAATCATGGTCAGTTTATCACAGCACCGGATGGATTGTTCTCCTGACTTAGGTGTCGAAAGTTGTCAACAGTTACGTCTGTGGAAAGTCTGGAGAGCCTGTCGAAGTCTGAGCTTTTACAAAACACTTCCAAGCCTGATGGTGGAAAAAGAACAATATGAGGGGAAGCAGGTACCCATGCATATTGGAATACTGGGAGAGGAGTCGCACAACATCCTGTGACTCTAAGCTTCTTCAAAGAAAAACTTGTAACATACAAGCCCAACACTAGATGGCAGTAGTATGTAAAGGTTGTGCATCTGCAGCCACACATACTACGAATGTGCATAAAGGAGGCCAGAGTCTGATGGAAAATACAACGCGTCTCCCATGGAATCAAGAGACAAACTACACTCTTGGAGGTAGCAAAAAGATCCATCCAAGGCACAGCCCACCAGGTGCGTATACCTTGAACCACCTCCCAGTGCAGATGCTATTAGTCAGTGAGGTAATATCATTTGATCTTGTCCATCCTGACACTGAGGGAACAGGCCATTAGCTGAATCCCTTGAATGTCAGGCCATCGCTATAACCCCAGCACCTCCTGGCACAGCACCCACAACCCACTATGGTACTCCTTGAAGGAGTCAACCAGCTTCACACTCATTGATTGTCCTATTCGAGGCATATTTGTTTCAACTGCGTAATATGATCGAAATCAGACAATGGCAGCAGTCAGGTCCTTGCAACATAAACTTAAAACATCTCTCTGGAGTAAGAGCAGGAGTGGCAGGGAGGGTTGTACTCCCGCTGAGATGTTTTTTGTGTTTGCACTGAAACTAGTATTTTGATTTAGTTTTGGACTTAACTGAGGACAGCGAATTGGACCAGTACCAAGAGTTAGATCACAAGCAAGCCCAGGACTTTTGAATTGGATCAACTTCGCTTCTTATGCTCTGCCTATTACAGATTTGAGTTGCACTCTACTATGGCTTTCGGGTGTATCAGGAAGCACTTGTTGCAGGATTTCTAATCTTGCTTAGATTCAAGACACTAAAGACAAGCATTGGCATAGCCAATAGGTCTCGCCTTTGGGACCTTATAAGTGTTTAGTTATCCAGCACAATATCCTTGGTGCAACAACATCAAGTGTTGCATGGCTAAACACTTATAAGGTCCCAAAGGCGAGACCTATTGGCTATGCCAATGCTTGTTGTGGTAATATCTTGAGTCCATTTTTTGAGAAGTATTATTCCTAATGCTTTTGTTATTCCTTTTTATGTTGGCCACATCGTAACCCGATTTGTTGTCGGTGTGGGTGGTATTATTACTCCGTATTTATTTTTTGGGATGTGTTGTTGGTCCTGGTGTTCTTTGATGGTGTAGTGTTACTCCTGGGTTTTTTCAAGTCTTTTTGTGTGGCGGATCTTTACTCACTGTTTTTATGGGGAGTTTTGCTGCTCGCTATGTTTGTAAGGGAAGATAGTATTGCTACCCTGCTATATTTTAGTTATTTGTTTTTTCTTTTTTTTAACTGTTTCTCCCCATTTGTTTGTACACCAGGACTGTGGCATGGCTGTGCTGTGCATAGTAATGCTGATGTCTTTTGAAAATGGATTCCTCTCCTTCCAGTAGGCTGCAGAGTACCAGTACTACGTCCTTCAGTACTTTATACTCGTTAAATAACTGCTAGTCTGTGTCAGTCGCTTTACATTAGACGCACAGCGCCTTCTCCTGGAGGGATGAGTAAAGCCCCTCTGCACTATTATAAACCACATCACCTCCACCAGTGGGTAAAAGTTACCCGTTTATTTTTATGCCATAAGTAGGCGTCGCTGTGCGAAGCAGAAGGGGCTGAACCCCATGAATATTGTAAACGGTGTGCCCTGAGGCCAAAGATCCACGTAGAGACAAAGCTGCTGCTTCTCTTGAACCGGTCCTGCAGCCCTCTCTGGCATCAAAACCTCCACTTCCGGGGTTCTTTATCTAAGTAAACAACACAGCTCCTACTACGAAGGGCACTTGTATAGTGTGTTCAACCCCCTAAGTGTCTCGCGGCGCTAAAGACCACCCTGAGAAGCACATCTGGGGACCAGGTGAAGTGTTCTAGCAGTTGTAACTCGCGGCTGCACCATTTCATCAAATGGTGTGATCCTGGCCAACTACCTGTATCCTTCTGGGCTTTGGTTGCCATTGTCTGTAGAAATTTAGAGTGCACTCAAACTGAACAATTATTGTTGAGTGTTGTATGTTAAGGTGTGTTATTGGCAATGCTGTAGGTCAGAATCGGCCAGCTGTGTGGCATCACAGGAGAGAGAGGGCAGTTGTTCACCTGTTGCACTACTGATAGCCACGCCCCTCGGGGCACGTGGTCTCCAGTCCTGAGCTTTCAGCCTAGAAGTGGGCAGATAATGTTAACCATTAGTCCTGTAATAGCCAATTAATGGTATATTGTTGACTGTCCCAAACACCACCGGACCCAGGTGCCCTCCGAGGTGGTTCTGGCCCTGCCACAGACACTACCACTGAAATCACCCGCCTCCCCTGGCATGTGCCTGACTCCTCCATCTCTATGCTGCATATGTCACTGACTCTGCCCCAGCCCTATAGACCTGTTCGATCCGTACCTCCGCACTGATCGCTGCACTCGAGGCTCTGTCTTAAAAGACCATAAATTAAAGACGTTGCCGCACAGCTGCGCATAATGTTCAGGTAATGTGTGGGCCTCCCTCTGTACAGCTTCGGGCGCAGAATGTAATACATGCAAAAGCCATTCCCGCCTTTGATCTCACCCGGAAGCAGGCAGCACGTGTCTGCCTGGCCTTTGAAAATACAAAATGAATTCACTGATTATGGGGGCATCTGGGACGCCGGAAGGGCTGCCAATAAATGCGAAAATGTCTCGATGGCTTTGCGCTCGCTGCTGAAACATGCAGTGAAAAGCAAGTCACACGGTTTGCATTTTCCATAAAAAAAAAATTGCGAGCAAAAGAGACACACAGAGCGAGCGAAGCCAAATCACAGAGCGACCTAAAAAGAGAGAGAGAGAGCGAGACAGAGTGGGAATGAAAAGAAGAAAAAAAAATGCGGCCCGCGCTGTGTTTATTTAATGACGCGCCGGAGTAAGCTGATCCCAAGTGGGGGAGGTGTGCTGTGTCTGCCTGCTGGAAATTGAAGCACTCGTGCTTGTGCTGGCCTCCGCCTTGCGGGAGCGAGGAGCGGCGGCGCGAGAACCATATGTTTTCAATTAAATGCGCGCCACTGCTCGCTCCCGCAAGGTGGATGCCAGCACAAGCACGAGTGTGGGGGAAAAGGAGCAGACCAATTTCTAAAGGTCATCTCCTAGAGCAACGCATGCGCGCTGCCTAGGCGAGACCTAAAAAACATCAGGGGGTCTCTGACCGACATCTGCTTCCAGCAGGCATGCCACTGTCAAAAGTTTTTGGAAGTCGGCAAACGTGGATAAAAAGTTTGTTGAAGGATGCGAAAAAAGGAAAAAAAGGTGACGGCATGAAAGGTACCTCTATAGTACACATCTGGAGGCTGGGCGAAGCTGTCACATAGTCCAAGGGCACCTTCTAGTGGTGCTGGTGAGCTAAGGCAGAAAAGTTTCTGGATACAATCTAGCTGCCAGGGCGGGGGTCAAAAGGTGTGTAATCTG
The DNA here is from genome assembly GCA_963921515.1 of Calotriton arnoldi. Taxonomy (NCBI): domain Eukaryota; kingdom Metazoa; phylum Chordata; class Amphibia; order Caudata; family Salamandridae; genus Calotriton; species Calotriton arnoldi. The sequence goes on from CAWUFW010001043.1 coordinate 2,602,825, forward strand.
CAGTTAAAAAGTATCCATCAGAAGGGCAACTTCTGGCGATTAATGGAGAATCCCAACCGGTAGAGAAAATCATTAGTGTGTTTCTTACAAGGGGAAACCAACTGGGTTAAATTCATCTTAACAAGCTAGTCATTCAAATAGGGGAAGTCATGCATCTTGGCTAACACCTAAAGTACATATGTCGGCCTGAATGGGAGGATCGCAAACTTGTAGTGTTGGGAGCTTGATGTTAAGTCATGTACCTACTGTGGTGTGGCTTGGCAGGACCGGAATATGAAGTAGGAGTCCTCTGCATCTAGCAAGATAATATATTCCTGTAGGTCCAGGGCCATACAAACCTGCCAAGGGACAGCATTCTGCAACTGTCGCATAGGAGGAAAGGTTGAATATCATCAGGTGTAGCATATCCAGAGACCCTAGTCTTTTTTAGGGAGCAGAGAGGAGCTAGAGTAGTAGCTCTACACTCTCTCAGCCTCCAGCACTACTTATATTGCCACTTTGATGAACAGAGTAAGGATCTGACTCCAAAACCAAAGAGTGAGCTGCAAAGTAGGCAGGTTGAGGAGCATGAGGAATCTGTTCTTTGGTGATAAAGCATAGTCAACAAAGGACAATTCAAAGCAGTTATGCAGTTGCAGCTCTTGCTGCTACGTAGGGAATGAGGGACAGTGGTGGGGTGAGGGGTGGTTATTGATGCCATTGTTGCAGATTCCTCACAGTCCCTTTTTTTGGCAAAAAAGTTGGGGTTTTGGACAGACTGAGAAACCTGTCTTTGACTCGAGAGAAGCCACAAAAAATACAGATGTTGATGAAACTGGCTTGCGAGGGAAGGAGGCTAGTCTCAGCAAGAAAATTGTGGTTCTGCTCTGTTAAAACATTCAAGTGAGGAGTGTGTTCTCCTAGAGAAGTTGCTCTACTTCAAACGGTATGTCCCTCATGATAGACTGGACATCTCCTGAAAAGCCCAAAGACCAGACCCAGGTGTTCTCCGAAAACCATAAACATGTGAACAAGGGCTCTCTGCACGTAGGCAAGCACCCATGAGATCCAGACACTTGGATTCAGGTAGGCATCAAAGTTCGGCAGGTGTTAGGCTTTACATTTCCTGAGAAAGCATGCATGATCAGAAGTGAACAGCAGAGGCTTTGAAACCACAGCAGCCTTGCACCAATAGTCACAAATGATACACTCACTCAGAGTAGGAGGGGATGACGAGGAGGAAACAAGGTCTGTCTCTACCCACATTCAGGCCATTTGCATTTTGAAGGTCCAGAGGTCCGCCTTGGCAGCTCGGCACACAAGAAAATGACATGCGGTACAGAACATCAACATCAAAAACAATGTTGAAATTAGAAGAAACGCAGGTTAAAGGAACACAATTTAATGACCACCATACAAAATTGAAGCAAACTTGACACAGGGATAAGGTGGTACTCGAGAAAGGAATCAGGATTTTTTTGGGTTTCTCTGAAACGAGGGAGAAAACAAAAACGTGCACTTGCCAGAAGTTTTGAAATAAAGTAGCTCCTTGAATTTTAGTGGAAGAACACAAGTTATCCAGTTAAAAGGATGGTCAAGACGCTATGCTCCAGGGGAGGGACAAATACAAGAGGAAGGGAAACTATTTATAAAGATGCAGGCAAAGGAGAATGAGAAATCCAATCGATTGTGGCTAACCCAAAGCCCACTGTTAAATCTGTTAAGTGTTGGCAGTGTACACAATAGGTAAACTACAACAAATAGCTAAAAGCTAGATCTGTAGACAGACCTAAAAGTGAACAACAAATGAACTAGTTGTTATTTTTTTTTTTTTTAAACAGTCACTAGAAGGCAGCAATATATTTTTGGCACCGAATCCAAACAATATCTCCTAGGGAAAGGGGCAGGAAAATGCGTTCGATCCATAAACAGTGTAAGTGACGTTCATCAAATGTCCATGTTTCAAAAGATGCTGTTGAAAGCAAATGTTCAGATCATTAATGATTCTTCAGGTCTCAGCCAGCAGTTTCCAAACTGTAAATCAGTCTCCCCCTGGTGCTCTGATAGAGCACATTATTAAGCACACATTCAATTAGTACTTATTGATCAACATTCATACAAGTAAATGTAGAAGAGTTACCAAAATGTAAACAACTGCAGCCATTTACAGGGTGTTATTATGATTCCATAAATGTAAAACTCATACCAGCATTGTACTCAACTTTTAGGTGCATTGGACAACAACCAGATGTGCTCCTCTCGCCAGCAACCCACAAACCTTCCTACAAAGTCTGCCACCTACTGAATTACCCCAGCAATTTTCCGGGGATAAATGTATGTACAAAAAGCTCTTACTCATATGCAAACTAAATGACTCAGTGGTCCCACCAACAGATCTACCCATGAAAAGCAAGTGAAAAGAAGTAACCTATGGTTTTGCACATCTGTACTGTACGTGCTCAATCAATCACCAAACTGCAAAAAGTAGTGGATATTTATGCAACAAAAAGCAGAAAAAATAGGTTTGGCTATTCTCTCCATCAACACTACATCAATCTGCTCTGATCAACAACCAGCAAATCATTCGAGATTCAACAAAGTTAAATGGGAAAGCGTTTTAAAAAAGGCCAAAGACAACACTAGGAATTGGAAGATGAACTTATCTTGCACAATAGTGCAGTAGTGATAGGTTAGAGGTTACATCATTGAGCGTCCTGTTCACAACCTAGACCCTCCCTCCCCCTCATGTACCTTCAAGGTTTTCTTCTTGACGGACTGCAGGAGCCTGCGGTTGGGAGGATACTTTTTATGGATTCGGTTCAGGAAGTCCACTTTAACCACGTGCTGGGATATGGTGTCCTGAAACCGATCAAACACCTGGCATCGGTTGCTGAGGGTCATGTTCTTCTGATTAAGCTGAATGTAGCGAGAGAATAAAGAGTGCACAGAAAAACAATGCATATTTAACTCAGCTGCAAGTAGATTAACAATTGAATGAGTTCATTAATCGGTGCCACTATGCAATAACCCCCGAGAGGACCCTATGGAGGCCACTGTGACTTAAGGTCTGCCACTATCCACAAAACAAATATGTCATGGCACTGTGATGGATCCAATGTAATCTCATGAGACATGCCATTTTCATTTATTTAAAAATGCAAGAAATAAACTGAGTGAAGTTGTTATGCATGCTTGTCTTAGAAGTCCTGCAAACTGCTCTCCTTTCAAGACCAGCTACCGTACAAACTTCCCCTCACTACCACACCATATACCCTTCAAGGATCTAGATAACAGAACATGTTCCATCTTACATCTGGTCAAGTTAGCCTCCATGCAAGACTGCCAACAAGATCCCCAGTCACAACAATCACATCATGATCGAGAGTAATAAGGATGCAGCAGACATCAGCTCATTTCACAGGACACAACTGCCTACAGATAAGAATAAGGATTTTGCTTCATTCAACCCTTCCCCAAACACCCCCGCCCAAACACTTCTACCAAAGAATTCTTACCACAACATGCTCAATGTGGTTGGGGCACATCCAGCGGCCTGTTGGCATGGCAGTAAGAGGTGGGTCCAAGCAGTCCATGTGGAAGAGAAGTGGGCAGTAATCACATTGCACTAATGGGGCCACCCGGCAACTCCTACAAGGGAAAACAAGTCCTGTCACTGCAAAGCCCAAGAACCAAACACTGTGTAACCACGGTGCAATATCTGCAGGTGGAACATTAAGGACTAAATTACAATGCAAAGACATTCACTAGATTGAATAGCTCGAGTACATGAAATGAGGAAAAATACTTAAGTGTGTCATGTCGTACACAGGACAGCAAGCTGTGTTTGCAGACTGATAAACATCGGTGCTTTGCAAAAGTAAGTTCTGATATACATAATGCTGCTAGAGCCCAATGCGGTCAGTGACACACAAGCCTGACTAGCACTTAAATCCACCAGAAAACAGCTCAGTCCTGTCACTAAGTTCCAGCTACTACATATGCATAAATTACTTACCCATTACTTCAGTTGTCCAGTGACGGTATATTACATAGACTTCTCCATCTCAGGCATGAAATCCTATGTACATTTTTCATAGGACTGCTAAAAACTGAAATTTCATTTAATATAGTTTAGCCACCTTTGGAGTTTGTTTGCTAAATGAGGTGCATAGGCTTAAATAACTCTGGTGGTCATCTTCAGAGGTTTGAGTACAAGTGTGCCACAATTATATTGCCCCACAGTGGGTGAAAGAGGGTTGCATGTGAATTTATCAACGCTGCAGGAATGTAGTTCACAATTAATTTGGCACTGAACTTTCATAAATTCACATGATTTGCTTAAGAACCAAGTTCAAGTCCCACTGAGGCATTACGAAGGGAACAGGAGGAAAAAGATGAGTAATGCCCTTAAGGAATCTATTTACAAGAGGGGACTTGAAAAGAGAAGGCTGATCAGGAAGCCTAAGGAAGGCTGAAATGGGCGAGAGGTAGCCCTTTAGAGTGCCCAGAGCAGAGCCCTGCTGGGCCAAAGAAAGGAGGAACAAGAGAACCTCAGAAAGAGGGGCGGAAAAGGGATCCACAGCCTTTGCTGTGCCACCATGCCACAAATTTGTTCCATCTGCAGGCGTATACCATCTTAGTAGAGGGATGCCTGGCTGTCAAGATAACATCGCAGACTTCGGGAGGCAGGTCAAACGACGTCAACTGCCGCCGCTCAATCTCCACGCAAGGAGGTGGAGGCTGGACAGGACCGGGTGGAGGACCGTCCCTTGCTGCTGCGACAGAAGATCCTCCCGAAGAGGCAGACGGATCAGAGGATCGATGGCCATGTTGAGCAGCTCGGGATACCAGACTCTTCGTGCCCAATCCGGAGCCACAAGGATGACTTGGGCCCGGTCGCGCTTGATCTTCTTCAGCACTCTGGGCAGAAGTGGTATAGGCGGAAAGGCGTATAGAACACCGCAACTCCACTCGCGAAGAAAAGAGTCGCCTAGCGAGTGCCGCCTTGGAAATTCAAAAGCGCAGAACTGCTGACATTGCACGTTCTCTTCGGTGGCGAATAGATCTAACCAAGGCTCTCCCCACTGCTGAAAGAGACCTTGCACCACCTCCGAGTGAAGACGCCATTCGTGATCCATCATACACCTGCGTCTAAGTTCGTCCGCCCTGGCGCTCAGGGAACCTGCCAGGTGTTGAACCACCAGGGATATGCCCTGATGTTCCAGCCATGTCCAGAGGCGGAGGGCCTCCTGACATAGGGTCCACGACCCAACCCCGCCTTGTTTGTTGCAGTATCACATGGCCGTGGTGTTGTCCATGAACACCTGCACTACTCTACCCCGGACAGAGGGAAGGAATGCTTTGAGTGCAAGACGAATCGCCCGATGCTCCAGAAGGTTGATGTGGAGCCCGGACTCCACCGGAGACCAGAGGCCTCTGATCTCTGCCTCCCCCATGTGGCCACCCCATCCCAGAAGAGATGCATCGGTCACCACTGTGAACTCTGGTTGAGGAAGGGAGAGGGATCTGCCGTCGACCCAATCCTGGTTCGTTAGCCACCACTGCAATTGGTGTGCAGTGCCCTCCGAGATCTGGACGCAATCGGACAGATTCCCCCGATGTTGTGCCCACTGGAACTTCAGGTCCCACTGCAGAGCCTGCATATGCCATCTGGCATGGTCCACCAGCAGGATGCAGGAGGCCATCAGACCCAGCAGCCTGAGGGTCATCCTGACCGAAACCCGGGAGAGAGGCTGAAAGATCGGAATCATAGCCCGAATATCCCGGACTCGCTGTTCGGGAGGATAGACCCGAAACTGCGTCGTGTCCAGAACCGCTCCAATGAAGAGGAGCTTTTGACAGGGGGTCAGGTGTGACATCGACACGTTGATGGAGAACCCCAGCCAATGCAGGAGGTCAGCCGTAGTCTGGAGGTGGGAGACGACAGCCAGGGGCGAGCCCGCCTTCAACAGCCAGTCGTCGAGATAGGGGAAGACTGGAACCCCTGATCTGCGCAAATGAGCTGCGACCACCGCCATCACTTTCGTGAACAACAGAGGGGCACTGGTAAGGCCAAAGCACGGCAAACTGAAAGTGCTCGTGGCCTACCGTGAACCGCAGGTAATGCCGGTGGGCTGGCAGGACGGGGATGTGAAAGTAAGAGTCCTGCAAGTCCAACGCTACCATCCAGTCTCCAGGGTCGAGGGCAGACAAGACCTGAGCGAGCGTCAACATTTTGAACTTCTCCTTCCGGAGGAAGCGGTTGACGTTCCTGAGATCCAAGATAGGACGCAGGCCTTTGTCCTCCTTGGGCACCAGAAAGTAGTGGGAATAGCAACCACGACCTACTTCTGGGACAGGAACGCGCTCGATGGCTCCCTTGGCCAAGAGTGCCGAAACTTCCTGCTGGAGAAGGGCCAGATGATCCTCAGACATGCGATGGTACTGAGGTGGCATGGATGGAGGGGTAGTCTCGAAGGGGAGGGAGTAGCCCCTTCGGACTATCTGCAAAACCCACCTGTCCGACGTGATGGTGCGCCAGTGGGGGAGGTGATGTCGAATCCTGCCGCCCACTGGCGTTTGGTGGCCCTGAAAGGTCGGACTAGGAGGGTTTGGAGGCTGCTGCAGAGGGGGCTGTGGTGGAGGGGGCTGTGGTGGACTGGCCCCCAGAACCACGGCACTGGTTCCCACGTCCCCGGCCACGCAAAGGCTGAGCAGCTTGCGCCGGCCTGTGGCTCTGGGCGGGACGTGGCGGGGCACCCCTTCCGTAGCCACAAAAGGGGCGAAAGGAAGACTGCGCAGGGCGGGTGGAGAAGAGGCCCAAGGACCTGGCCGTAGCCCGAGAGTCCTTAAAGCGCTCCAGCGCATTGCCTGCCTTGTCGCCGAAAAGGGCATGTCCATAAGAGTGGATTGGACATCCCCTGAAAAACCAGTCGACCTCAACCGGGCGTAGCGTCGAAGGGCTACTGACATGGAAATCGTCCTGCCTAGTGAGTCGGCGGTATCCAGCCCACAGCGGATGGTAAACTTCGCTGCGTCTCTCCCTTCGGCAACCGCCCGAGAGAGTACGGCCTCCTCTGGGCACTGAGGCAGCACTTGCGCAACCGTGTCCCACACAAAGTGGGTGTAACGGCCCAACAGACATGCAGTGTTTACCCGACTGCAGTCCCAAGCTGGAGGAAGAAAACATCTTCTTCCCAATATGATCCAGCTTTTTGGATTCCCTGTCCGGTGGAGCGGTAGGGAATGCGCCCTTGGAGGTGGAGGCTTGGACCACCAAGCTCTCAGGGGTGGGGTGCTGGGAGAGGAAAGTGGGGTCGCCCGGGGCCGGGCAGTGGCGTCGAGCAATCATCCTGTCCACAGGAGCCCCCGTGTTGGGCCTGGACCAGGTGCCCAAAAGGATGTCCATCAGGGCTTCAGTAAACGGCAGCAGGGGCTCCGAAGAGCTCGCCGCCGGTTGAAGCACCTTTGTCAGGAGGTTAGTCTTGAATGCCACCGTAGGTAGCTCGAGGTGGAGAGCCTCAGCCGCCCTACGCAACAACTGCGTACGATGCTCCCTCCTCCGTGGCCACAGTAGGAGGAGACAACATGCCAAGGTCTGGTGAGGTATCCGGACCACTGGCTTCCCCCAGTTCCTCTCTCCAGTCCGGTTCATAACCTAACTGGTCGGTTAAAGGGTCCCCCAGACCCATCCAAGTCCTCACCCTCCTCTGGCTGCCAATTTGGCCTCAAAGAGCCAGGGTATAACAGGGGCACAAAAGTACCTGCCGGCGCCGGATCCGGCATTGGTCGGCGCCGGTCCGGCTCCGTGTCTACCTCGAGGTGGAGGCCAGGGTCGAGGTCAGCTGGGGACACAGCCGACACCGGCTGCGGACGTGGTGCCGGTGGAATTGACGCCGGGGAGGCCTAACAAGGTCAACCGGCGCCGATCGGGATCCAGGCCTGGATCCAAGTGGGCCCTGCGGTGCCGAAGCCGCCAGCGTCGAAGGCCCAGGGCCCCCAAACGAGTCCGCGGAGCTCAAAGGCGCGCCGGCAGAGTCGGGCTGCCCAGAGATGGCATGCATCGCTTCGTAAAACTGACAAAGCTGGGCAGGGGTCGCTCCAGGTCCCGGGAAGGGGGGGGAGGGATACCCGGAGCCGATCCATCGGGCTCCGCACACGGAGCTGCGGGAGGGGCACCACCCGCATCCCTCGTCGTGTCGGCCGACGGACGGGGAGAAGTCGAAGAGCGACGATGCTTCTTCGACTTCTTCTTGTGCTTCGACTTACCTGACCCCGAGTGCGAAGACTTGGACGAAGAGAGGTGGTTGCTCCGCGACCAGTCCCTCGACCTCCTACGCGACCAGGACCTCGAACGGCACGGAGCAGACTGCCGGGCCTCGAGAAGCTTTCTGGACCGCTCCCGCAAAGACTTCGGATTCATGGTCCGGCAGTCGGAGCACGACTTTGGGTCGTGGTTGCGCTCTAGGCACAAGAGGCACACGCGGTGCGGATCCGTCACCGACATCAGTCGGCTACAGGAACCGCAAGCCTTGAAGCCAGGCATCCCTCGTGCACCAGGAGTCGTAATCAAAAAACGATGTCGACAAAAGTCGAGAAAAAGGTCAGTCAAAAAGTGACTGGGGGTACCGCTCTCTCCGGATCTGCGCTTGCTGGCGCGGAAAAGGAAAGAACTGTCAGCACGCGAGGGCCGCGTCTATGTAGCTACCGCGACGTCATCCCAGCGACCACAACACAGACGTGGAGTTGACCGATGCCACCTTCCGACGCGCAGGGGTACTGCCGACGAAAAACTTTCCGGATCCAGTCTGACGTCTGGGGGTAATTCTAAGGTAAGGATTCTATAACTAACTTTCTTTCAGATATTGTCCGCTCTCCCACACCCTTTGAAGGAGAGGTCCCATCGGCGAGACAATACAGAGCTTTGAGTCCTACACTGACCATACAAGAAACTATTGTGTGGAGCACTTTGTGGGGTTCACTAAGACCAAGAAAGGCAAAGTGATGCTAAACAGGTCTATAACGACGTGTATTGTCTTCTGCGCTAAAAATCTGCTACGCACTGGCCAAGAAGGAACCCCCAAAAGACCTGTGGGTTTATTCCACAAGGACCAAGGCGCCTATGTTGGCACTGGCAAGGAGGTGCCAGTTCCAGACATCTACCAAGCTGTGTCAGTGCAGACATTCAGGAAACACTACTACCTTGACAGCCAGGTCTCCTGCTTCTTCCTGCAAATCTTCCTGATGAGTCCACTCCTCAGACTCTCTACCTTTGGAAGGTACTGAAGTGGCATCTATTCCAAAGGTGAGGAATCTGTAGTTAGAACAAAATGGTCAGACCTTCAGGTGTAGTTTTGCAGCTTAAATAATTCTGGATTCTCATGCTGAGCATTATTCCGCCAACTAGTGGCTGGTTCCGGAATATTCCTTTCTGTAGTCTTTTTAGGTCGAAGCCTTCTATACAGAGTATGCGCTGTCTGTTGAAAGACTTATTGTTAGCGTACAGTGGGCTTAAGAGTCAGCCCACTGCTTACCATTGGTTGGCTTAATTGCAATCTCATTTGCTTGCTTATCGTTAGCGTGTGTAGGCTTTTCTTCCTCTTCTTGTGTTTATCCCTCCCCTAGTGCATGGGCACATTACTGTGCCGATTTTTCAGGTGCTACTTTTTCTTTTTGTTTAGGCACTCTATGAGAGTGCATGTGTTTTCCAGCTGGCTCCTTTCTGTGCTAACCTCCTCCTCCACCGTGCGTGTTGCTTTTTCTTTGGTTGCGTGCTTGTCTTCCGCTGCATCAGTGATGTGCTTGCCCTAATTGCACTCGCTCATTTACTTCCCCCTTTCCATTTGCATCCCTCCCCGTGCCGTCAGTGTTGCTTCCCACACCCATGCCCTCTGCGTTTCTTTCCTAACCACCACTCTTGCGTTTCCCCTCACCCACTTGTATTGCTTTTTTTAGTTTGCTGATCCAACTCAGATCGACAAATTGAAAGAAAAAAAGCACTCATTTTGAGGGCGCTCATGCTTAGTGCCCACAAAATGATGCAAACAGCTGAGCACTGATCTTGTAGCGGTATTTATCTATCTTTGAGCTTTATATAGCGCGCACTAGACCTGAGGGCATCTTTCTACCTTGGGAGGTTGAGTTTAAATGAGCGCATGCTAGCAAACAGGCGTTTTTTTATAGCTTGTGTCTGTGAGAAGTTGGCCTGGTATATGCTGTCCACTAATTAAAGTGGGCACCTTGCACCAGTCCAAACGACCATTATGATGTATGAGGTCAAAGATAACCTTTAGAAAGCTATCCTAGTGGTAGCTGTGGAGAGCAGCCTTCAGGCTTGATCTTGAAGGAATGTAAAGCAGCTTTTTTTACCAGAATATCACCTCCTATATTGACCAAATGAAAGGAGAACCACACAGTAGTTATATAAAAATATGTATTTATTAATATAACACTCTCTACTATCCTCTACACGAGGATAGAACACAAAGCACACAATACAAGATCAATAGAACAGTTGTAAGTAGCACAATACACAGTAGGCTCCAGGGGGAGACCAAACCATATACTAAAATAGTGGTATAACAGTCACGACTGAGATCAAGAGAAGGTCTGGAGCACGTAGAATCGCTGGGACCCCAAGGATCCACCCAAGTTGAGTAGATAGGGACCCCACGGAGGACGGGTGCAGTGTGTGAACACGACCGCGGGCTCCGTACAATTCTATGGGGAAGTCGCGGTTACACTTTTAAAGTTTAAGGACCCTTCTAGGAGGACTTCGAGCGAACCCTTTGGAACTTAAGAGTTTGAAGAGCCACCCCACCCGTGGATACCGTAGTACCCGAGTTACCTATCCCAGAGGAGCCGGGTGCATAGGTCTGGAGTGGCGTCGGAAACTGCCGTCGTTCTCAATGGAGGGCTGTGAAGAAGTACCACTGCCGTGAAGGTGAAAAGGGTCCGGTGGAATCCAAGCCTGGATTCGGGAAGGAAGGAACCTGAAAGCAGAGGGGACAGAGTCTGGGTCAATTCAGAGTGACCAGGGGCTCGGTAGACGAATGCCCACCGATGTTGGTTGGTTCAGGAGCGAAGAAGGGGTGCTTGACTTTGCAGCCACGAAACGTCGAGGACGACAAGGAGCCGGAGGTGAGCTGTCCAACAAAGGATGTCTAGTGCTGAGGGGTTGGGGTCCGGCTGGACCACCAACAAGCCTTGGCAAAAGCAACCCACGAGGGAAGGTCAAACAGTTTACGGTGCGGACCAGCAAGGTCCAGGGGACTCACCACGCAATGGGGAGTCAGGGCACGTCTGGAGCAACCAGGAAAGCCCAACAGAAATCAAGATGACCCTCAGAGAGACACACAGGCCGAAGGACCAGGAGTCGCGAGGGGACCTTGGGCAAGATTGCAAAGTACCAGTCCACGGAGCACTCGGTGCGAGAAGGCCGGAGTTGTTTGGTGCAAATACTGCTCAGGGTCAGGACTACATGGAGTCCAATGCACAAGCTCGGGAATTGACAACAAGCATATGCCAATTGCAAATGGACGCGGTGCACAGGGGTTCGGGTTATGCAGTCCCCACGAGGGATACTGGCCTCAAACTTGCTGAGAGGGCAGATCGACCTCAGGGACCTTCGAAAACCCACCTCCTGTGTTGCTGAAATCTTCGGAGTCCGCAGGAGCAGCAGACCAGTCAGTTGCGTTACGGTGCCTGCTAGGGCAGGGGAGTGACTCCTTCACTCCAAGGGAGATTCTTCAGTTGTCCTTAGTGCACCACAGGTCCTACAAGGAACCTGTATGGAGCAAGGGCACAGACAAAGCTTTGGACAGAGAGGGAGACTAAGTCGGACCCAGTCGAAATCCAGTGTCTCCAGACGGTCGAAGGTCAGTGGTTTCTTCTTGCAGAATCTTGTCCACGTAAAATCTAAAGTCTTACAGCCAGGTAAGCCCTTTTGTACCCACTGGAAGGGGTTGGACAGATTTGGGGGCCCTCCTAGGGGAGGGTCAGGACAGAGGGGTGGTTACACCCATGTCCTTTGTCCAATTTCGCGCCAGAGCAGGAGCCAATGGCTCCCAGAACTGGTTTGAGCTGGACTATGCACAGGGACACCAAATGTGCCCCCAGTGCAGACTTTCAGGCACTCTCAGAGTGCACCCACCCAGCCCGAATACACTAAATCCTGTCTGGGAGGTGGTCACACCTCCCTGTGACAGGATGCCTATTGTGCTGCCTTCCTCTGCTCAAGCTTGGCTCAGCAGCAGGAGGGCAGAAATGTGTCTCTGGTCGGCAGCATCCATTTTGTGCTGACCGGGTCGAGAAGGCTGGCACCGGATAGACCAGTGACCCCACGAAGCTTGCTTCAGAAGGGTGGAATCATACCTCCACACCGGTTACCGGTGTGGAGGTATGATTCCAAGGTGTTTGATACCAAACATGATATGTTTCTATGCAGCCGTTTGAGATGGCATTTACCGCGAGGTTATAATGCACCTCTACCTATATGTCCGGCTGAGTCACAGACAACCGGGGAGAATGGTCTCCGAAGGATGCAGAGAGGCTCTGCTCATGCAGGGGCACCCTCTCACTAAAAACCCAGCACCCTGCCTTCAGGATTGATAAGGCCTGCTATATGGGTGACTTATAAGTTTTAAGTATAGTGACCTATAGATATAGTGAACCTATATCTAAAGTAAGTGGTGCAAGCACCATCTTACACAGGCTGCTGTAGCAGACCTGGAGTTCCATTTTGCATGGCCTCTCATGGGTGGCATAATACATGCTTCAGCCCATGGGAGGCCTCTGGGGTACCTATGCCCTGGGTACATGGGTACCATATACTAGGGACTTATAAGGGTACCCCAGTATCCAATCTGGAGTGTACCAAAGTACATGCATATTCATTTTAGGGAGAAAGCAGATAGACTGGGGTCCTGATTAGCAGGATCCCAGTCAGACTAGTCAAAAACCAGCAAAACACCAGGCAAAAAGTTGGGGTAACCATACAGTCAGATCCTACCTTCCTACACTGTCCTACCTGTGCTTCTCTATTCACCTGAAAATCCACACATCAGCGTTTTGTTAAGGTGTATATGGATGATCATGTAGCTGCCATATAGATGTCATTAATGGAAGTGGCCGCTGAAAAGGCAAGCATTGCCCCTCTTTTTTTCCTCGTGGACTGGCCCCTCTGTTTCTCCTATAATGCCATTGCTGTTTTCCTGTAGCAGGTCTGGATTGTCTGTACTATCCATCTTGCAATGGTCCATTTGGACACAGGTGAGCCTATGTTTGCTGGTGTATAGGAAATAAAGAGATGGCTTCCTTTTTTATCCAGTTTGTTTCCTGCAGGTACTACATGACTGTCCTCTGCACAGCCAATGTGTGCAATCCCCTTTCAGCATACATCTTTGGCCACTGGAAGAACCTGGGCAGGTGAATGGACTGATTAACGTGGAAGTGTGTGATGACCTTGCGAAGGAACTGTGGATTTATTCTCTCAACCACCATGTGCTTGTGTATCCATAGTAGGGTTCGTGAAATGTCAGCACTTGCAGTTCGCTGACCCTGCGTTGGAATGTCAATCAATCAATCAATCAAGACTTGTAAAGAGCGGCTAACCACCTGTGAGGGTATCCAGGCGCTATAAACCTTGCTGCATAGGGAGTGCTCAGTTAAATAGCCAGGTCTTGAGCCCTTTGCTTAATTCCGGCTGAGAGGGTGAGATCCGGAGGTGAAGGGGGAGGTCGTTCCAGGACTTTGCTGCGAGGTAGGAGAAGGAGCAATCTCCGCTGTTGCTTCAGCGGATAAAAGGGGTATGAGCAAGGGAGGCGGAGCGCAGGTGTCTGGAGGGTTGGTGGAAGTTCAGGCGGTGGTTGATGTATGCTGGTCCTTGGTTGTACAGGGGTTTGTAGGCGTGGATAAGCCTCTTGAATTGACACCTCTTCTGAATAGGGAGCTTGTAGAGGTTCTTGAGTTGGGAGGCGATGTGGGTCCGCTTTGGGAGTTCGAGGATAAGTCTGGCTGCTGAATTCAGTATGGTCTGCAGTCTGTTCAGGAGGTGCGAGGTGATTCTTGCATAGAGTATGCTGCCGTGGTCCAGTAGGCTGGTGACTAGGATTTGAGTGACAGTTTGCCTGGTGTTGACGGGGAGCCATTTAAAGATCTTACTGAGCATGCGAAGAGTGAGGAAGCAGGCGGAAGAGACTGTTGATCTGGCTTTTCATGGTGAGCTTGCTGTCCAGGATGATGCCTAGGTTGCGGGCCTGGTCAGTCTGAGTGGAAGAGGGTCCTAGTTCAGAAGGCAACCAGGAGTCGTTCCACGGGGAGGTGCTGTTTCCAAATATCAGTACTTCCGTTTTAACGGTGTTGAGTTTCAGGTAGTTGTCTTTCATCCAGTCGGCGATGCTCGTAATGCACCTGCAGAAGTTGGCGATAATGGTGAAGGGGCTTCTGATAGCGAGAGGATGAGCTGGGTGCCGTAGGATATGATGTTTAGTGCATGGGTTCTGCCGATGTTGCCCAAGGGGGTCAGTAGGTGTTGGGCTGATGGACGAATCTTGAGGGATGCTGCACATGATGTTCTTAGGTTCCGATGTGAAGGGAGGAAGGCAGATTCTCTGGGATCTTCCAGTGAGGAAGGAGGCAATACATTTGAGTGCATCTCTGCGGATTCCAATGTGGTGAAGTCTCTTGAAAAGGGTGTGGCGGGCTACGGTGTCGAAAGCTGCTGAGAGGTCAAGGAGGATCAAGGCCGCCGTTTCTCCACAGTCACAAAGGTTTCTGATGTCGTCTGTGGCAGCGATCAGAGTGGTTTTGGTGCTGTGGTTGGTGCAGAATCCTGACTGGAAGGTGTCCAGAAGATTATTGTTCTCCAGGTATTCCCCGAGTTGGCAGTTGATGACCTTTGAGGACTTTAGTGGGAAAGGAGAGCAGAGAGATGGGACAGTAGTTTTTGAGTTTGCTGGGGTCAGCGGACGGTTTCTTGAAGAGGTGTTTGACCTCTGCACGCTTTCATTCTTTGGGGAAACTGGCTATGGTGATGGATGCATTGAAAATGGTGGTGAGCTCGTTGCCGATAGTCTTGTTCTTGAGGTTGAAGATGTGGAGGGGGAAGGGGTCCATGGGTGCTCCTGAGTGGGTGGAATTCATGATGGCCGTGGAGTTGTGTGTGGCGAGCTGGTCCCAGGTGGTTAGCCGGTGGTTGGGGTTAGCATCTGTGGGACCGAGGGGGCTAAGAATGTCTGTGTCAGGCTAAGAATGTCGGCATCGGTGGGTTAGGGTTCAAAGGTTTTGTAGATGTTGTCCAGTGTCAGTATATTACATAAACTTCTCCATCTCAGGCATGAAATCCTATGTAAATTTTTCATAGGACTGTTAAAAACTGAAATTTCATTTAATGTAGTTATGGTTTAAATCTTTTTATTAGGTTTTAAAGAGTCAAGCAATACAATAGCCGCTACCTACATCCACCGGCCGGTGGGGATTGATCAATTTAACTAATGAGAAGAAGATAGAAAGAAGAGAATGGGATAGAAGAGGAGGGGTACGGAGGTCTATTCCCGGTGTGTGTGTGTGAGACGGGCCAGGTGTGTTCCCTATCTGTAGACTAGGTGGGAGGAGTAGGCTGAAGTCCTATGCCTGCGGGTGGGGGGCACTAGTGAGGCGTAGCACTCTGAGGAACTTTGGGCAAGTGAATTCCTTGAATTCGGACAAAAATTCTATGGTGGACCCCCATGTTTTGTCGAATTTAGGGAGGGAATGTGTAAGGCCTGCTGTAATCTTTTCCATACCCAATAGTTCCCAAAGCTTATATAGCCAATCCAGATGGGAAGGTATCTCCGCCGTGCCCCATCTAGCCAGTAGTACCTGCTTAGCCGCACCCAGCGCTATCGCTCTGCCGCGACTGGATCGGAGGGGGTACATCAAGTTGTTGGGCAGACCTAGGAGTATGAATGAGGGGAGTTTTGGTACCTCCGTGCGATAAATCGTGTCTATGTCGCGAAGAGTTACCTCCCAAAATTCCTGTATTTTCAGACATGCCCAAAGAATATGAGTGAGCGTGCCCAGCTGGCCACAGTTACGCCAACATAGTCCACCCCCCCCGGCTTCCATTTGAGTAGCCTTGCCGGCGTGTAATACCAATAGTGTGCGATCTTTAGGAACATCTCTTTGCCAGCTGTACTACATGAAGATGCTCTGGCCTTGTGCACTATATCACTCCATTCCTTGGGTGAGAACTCTTATTCCAACTCAGATTCCCACCGACGCTGCGCAGGGAATTTACAATGCTGTCTGGGGGCATTTAAAAAAGAGTAGATGTCCGACAACAGCCTTTTGTCTGACGTTCTAGTGACAAACCATTTCTCAAATTTTGTTAGTGGGCGGCCTGCATGGGGGCACACCTGTGGCTGGGTAACCCAGTGACGAAGGGCCAGATACTTCCAGTATGCCTTCCGGGGAACCCCGTAACCTTCAGTGAGTTTAGAGAATGCCATAACCCCATGTTCGTCGTATAGGTCACCAATATGTTTTCAGTTGGCCTCTTGCCAGTGGAGGAAGCCATTCCCGGTGTGAGCCAGAGGGAAGTCGGGGTTGCGTATACAAGGGGTCAGAGGAGACATCGGGGTTGACAGGCCGCATGGCACCTGTACTCTGTCCCACACCGGCATGGTGGCCCGCAGAACCGGCGACATATAAACTCCGCAAGGGCGGTGTTGTCAGGGGAGCCACAGGACCTTCCAGATGTGCATGCCTGCTATCGAGCGGTCTATGAAACACCAATGTCTCTCCGATTCCAGATTATACCATTCAAGCATGTATCTAAGTTGTGCTGCTTGAAAATATTGTTCCAAACATAGCACCCCCAACCCTCCCCCCCCGTCTTCTTGTTTGAGGTACGTCAAGTGTCGGGCCATTCTCTGTTTCTTACCCCCCAAAGGTACAGATGAGGTGTTGCATTTGTGCTAGCACGTTGGGAGGGGGACTCAGTGGTAGCGTCTGCATCACATACAGTATCCGTGGGAGAGTGGTCATTTTGATGGCAGCTAATCGGCCTAGCGAGGACAGGGTGCGTCTCTTCCAACTCGTGAGCTCGCGCCGAATCCCAGCCAGCAGGCTAGAGTAGTTCACTTGTGCTGTTTTGGCCACGGTGGGGAACATCCGCAAGCCCAAGTACTGGACGCCCTCCGTAACCCACCTGAATGGGAACCGTGCTGATAGAGCTAGCTGATCTGCTTGGGTGAGGGTTAGGCTCAAAGCCTGAGTTTTATGGAGATTAACTTTAAACCCCGAAGCGAGACCGAATTACTCCAGTTCCTCCATCAGGGGGGCCAACGAGAGTTCTGGCTGGGTTAAAAAAAAAAAGGACCACATCGTCTGCATACAATGAGATTTTGTGTACCCCTGTCTCCCATTTTAATCCCCGATATTCCGGGGTGTTGGCGGACCCTCTCCGCGAAGGGCTCCATATATAACGCGATGAGCAGAGGCGACAGCGGGCACCCCTGCCACGTGCCTCTCCGAATTTGGAATGGTCGGGATGTGACACCGTTCACCCTGATCCGCGCCTGCGGACCGCATAAATGCAGTCCACCCACTTCAGAAAGCGTTCCCCCGCCCCAAATTTGCACAGTGTCTGTTGCAAGTAAGGCCAATGGACCCGGTTTAATGTAGTTTGCCACCTGAATATTTGGAGTTTGTTTGCCAAATGAGGTGCATAGGCTTAATCAACTCTGGTGGCATCTTCAGAGGTCTGAGTACAAGTGTGCCACAATTATATTGCCCCATGGTGGGTGAAAGAGGGTTGCGTGTGGATGGTGGAGATCTTGTCGTGGAAAAAGTCTGTCAGGGTGGTGCAGTGTTCCTGGGAAAGGGTGAACATGTTTCCAGTGGCTGAGGGGTTGGAGAACTCCGACGATGATAAATAGTTCTTTGATGCGGTTAGAACTTGCCATGATGTGGTTGGCAAGGGTGCTGCTTTTTAGGTCTCGCCTAGCGACGCAGCGCATGCGCTGCTCGCTTACGAGATCTATTGTCGTCGACTTAGCTTCGGAAGCGGGGTGGAAGCTCCTCCACCCATGCTTCTGATTGGCGCGTGTCCAAAATGCGTGATTTTCATTGGAAGGGAGGCATGTTTTGTTGCCTCCCTGTCTCCTGCTCGCCGTGCCTGCCCGGAGAGGCGATGTGCACACGTAGGGCTCGCGGCGTTTCAGCACAACGCGCGCATGGCGCGCTTTCACTTTTGTTGGTGTCAGGAGATGTGCACGCGTACGGCGTGTCTTTTGCTCCCGGCGTTTCAGCGCGCGATTACTACTCTGCTCGTCTCCACCCCCCATTTCCTCCCTTTGAACTTCCTCTGCTGCGAGTGCGATTACAGACCACCGACCAACCACCTTGATTGAGGCCTCCTGTTGCCAAGTATCGTGCTACTCGGCCTTCGACTTGCAGCTTGCCCTGCAGTCAGCTGTTCCTCCCACTCCCAGCCATTTTCCAGCCAGTTAAAAGGAGAATGAAAGGTACAGCGATTAACGTGATGTTGACTTTCCCTCACTAAAACAACGTGTTGTGATTCGAACTGATCCCCTTGCCATGCAAGTCAAACCTGCATTTCTGCAGCAGGTGCCTTACCCCTCTGAGACACGCTGGGGCAGTAACTCAGACCCAGAGGCACGGTTGCCCAAGATCACAGAGATTGGCATAGGCGGCGGTGTGACGTGGTGACTCGCGGCTGCCGCACCCTGTGCGGTCCAGATGGGCAGCTCCCCCCGCCCTAAGTCAATGTTTTCCTTCTGGGAGCGGGTTCAGGTGACTGTCTGCCTCTTGCAGCACCTGTCACGCTGCACACTGCGAGGGACGCAGCAGGCGCTGGGAGCAGTGAAGGTCAGTTTGGAACAGAGTGGGTCTTCTGTGGGTATTTGATCGCTGTCTCGTTTTCAGGTGCCCAGCGCTGCCAACTTGTTCCATGTGCTCTATGAAAAATGCAGCCGGACCGGTCTTTAAACCAGCAGTGCTCAAACGTCTGGGAACAGTAGTTTCGATTTACCTTATACAAATGATGTGCTTCCAGGCTTCAACACCTCATCTAATTTTTTTCTGCAACTTGGCTGGTTTGTGGTTGGTTCTGGCTGTTGTCTGACATTCCAGCTATTACATGCGCCATCGACGGAGATCCGGTAGGAGTCTGCAGGTCAAGGGTGCCAATCCTGAAATATAGCGCACTGAATTGGTGTAGGTGATGTTGCACTCGCTGCGTGTACCCTGCCCTGATATATGCGTATAACCCCCCATAGATCTGCGTAGAGCCGGCCTAGAGCATGGACGAGCTGGGCCGAGGCCCAGGGCGCCAATATTCCAAGGGGCGCAGCAGAGAGCTAGCTGCCTGACAATGTTATGCAAACAGCAGCTCTTCCATCCCACTTGGTCTCAATGGGGTCGCGTTAAAGACTTGTTAATCAGCCCTTAATGTACCTTAACGTCATTGTTAGCACCCAATCAACCCGCTGCCCTCCCCCATCTTCTTCACACCTCCTGCCGTCAAACCACAACGACCCCCATCCATCTCCCCCCCCACTCCCACAACAAACACCAAATTTACTTTCCGCCCAGGGTGCCCTCCCGGTCAATCCGACTTAGGGGCGGCCCAGGCTGGAACCAGGGTCCTTCCCAAGTAAGGTAACACGGTGAGCTAACATGCAGGTGTGTGTGCATGTGTTTTGTGTGCGGGTTAAAGCCCCCGGCACCTGCACCTGTTTAGATTGTAACCAGCAGAGATGTTTAAATAAATCACAGATCGCATCTAAAGTCAGGGAAGACCGCTAATTTAGTTCGCTAGTTTGCGTGCTGTCTTCATCAGTGTGTAACCTGCAGACATATGTTCGAATCGGAGTAAAACAGCTCGGTTGGTTGACTTGACATTTGCAGTTCTCTTTGACTGTAGTTTCTATTTGTGCTTGTTTTGCGTCTTGTCTCTAGCTTACCATGGGTTTCATTTCCGTTCTCTGTGCGGTCCGCTGTGCCTCGCTTCTGCAGTCTGTGGTTTGTCTGCTCACCTTTTCTGGTCCATCCCCCCCGCTCCCCCTCCCCGCGGCGCCTTAGTGAGCTGTGCACTCGAACTCATGCAGGTCTGTTATTTGCGCGCCTTTTCGATATGTGCGCTATTCGTCGCGTATCTCTTGTTTATAATTAAAATAACTCGTTTCTTAAGTAGCAGTTGGTAGCACTGATTTTCTCGGTTCCATAGCGCTGTAACTCACGGGTGTTGGCCCTCGGGGAAATGAAAGACTCCACTGGTCTGCCAGGGTTTACAGCACTGCAGCTCCTACACAAAGCGGAGCAAGGTGTGCCTCAGCCCGCGGATGATGGCTTCACATACCCAGACCTCTGCGCCAGCTGTGCTGACCATTCTAGCTAGCTTACTTAAATTGTGCCCGGCAGGCCGTGCCAGGTGCTTGAACCCACTGAGCTGTTTTACTGAAACTGTAAACCCCCAGGCGGATTGCGGCAGTGGGTAGATTAACCCATTTAGCAATCTTAACAGTTGTAAATGAGGCCAAAGGATGCTGTTGCTCAACACATGTTTCCTCTGCTGGCAGGAGTGAGTGCACAGGAGAGGGGCGGGAGCGGCAGTGTAGCTCAATCAGTGCGGATCGGAGGGCGCAGGTGGTTAAACAGGGTGAAGCAGGGAACCAATACAATCACTACTACTGCCTAAACGTTCTCTGTCCATTAAACCGTGCTGAGGACAAACTTCGTCCGGACTGTTTTTGTACTAAATATCGCCCGCGGCTATCTCACTCACCTGCTGTTCTCCCTTTCTTTCTCGCTCCATTTCCTTCCTCTTTCTTAGTTTAACATACTCTCTTCTATTGCTCACGGTCTTTTCCTTTTGCTTCTTACTGGCTCCCTGTCCATTTCAATTCTGACCTTTGCATCTGTCCTCTATAATACTCTTTCCCTCCGTCCCTCTCTGTCCTAATATCTTCTGCTCTCCACATCTTTCCAACTCTACCTCCTTTCGCTCCTCCCTCCTCTTCCACTTCGCATTCTTTCTTTTTAGCCTCCCTCTGCTTCTTTACGCTTTGCTAAACCTTTCACAATCCCACTTCTGTTCTCCCTCCTCTTCAATACCCTTTCTCTGTAATTTCTTCAATTTCTACTCAATATTCCGTTGTTCCTTTCTTAACTTTCGGACTCTTTTCTTCCCTCAGTTCACTGCCCTTCTCTGGCAAGAGGGAGTATTCTGTACCTCAGTCAATACATTTTCCTGCCTGGGTGTTTCATACGCAGCATTTGACCAATAAATGTATGCTCTGGTGAACCGTATTTATTCATTTGTTTTAAAAAACTGCAAGCGGTGCATAAACACGCACTTTGTACGTATAGTCCTTGCTTCTCGTAAGCAAGGTCTAGAAGTACAAAGTGCTTGTTTAGGTACAGCTTGCAGGTTTTCAAACGCATAAATAAAAAGCATTGTCAATTACAATGCCTATAGCTGAAAATCTCGCAACTGCGAGACCTATTGCATTGCAAATGCTTGTTGTCTCTTTAAGGAGTTGGTGGTAATGGTTAGGGATGTTGTGCATGAAGCTCTGTCTGTAGTCTCTTTGCCTGATCGCCATTTCCTTTCAAGTCGCTTGCAGTTGTGTTTAGTGATTCTCAGTTCTGTGGTGTACCAGCTGGCATGTTTGGAGGATCTATTGAATTTGGTGGGTTTGACAAGGGCGGCTCTGTTGGTGCACTCGGTGATACAGATGGAGAAGTTCTTGATAGCCTGTTCTAGGTTGGTTGAGGTGTCTGGGTGGAAGGTGTTGAGGGCGCCTGTTCACTGGCTCTCTGCTACTTTGTCCTAGCTTCAGTGAGGGATGCTGGGCGGCTTGGTGGCAGTGATTGGGTTGTCCTGTGAAGTGAACAATAGCGTGGTCTGTCCAGGTGAGGTCGGTGACATGGCTGTACTTTACTCTATCGTTGGGTGTGAAGATGGGGTCGAGTGTGTCTTCTGCGATGTGTGTGGAGTTGGTGACCAGTTGGGTGAGGCCGATGTTGTTCATGCTTTGGAGGAGGTTGGCGGTGTTGGTTTCGTTGAGGTGAAAGTTGAAGTCTCTGAGGAAGATGTAGTGTTTGGAGTCAATGGCAAGCGGAGTGATCAATTCAGGGATGGTGTCGCAGAAGCTGGAGCATGATCCTGGAGGTCTGTAGGTGAGGCTGACTGATGGTGGTTTTGCCACTGGTTTGGAATTGGAAGTTGAGGTCTTCAATGATCGGGGTGGCGTCATCTGCCGTGGTGGTGCAATGGATGGTTTACTTGTTAAGGCGATTCCACCTCCGTGTTTGTTGATGCGGTCTCGGTGTGCTATTTTGTAGCCATCAGGCATTGCTGAAGAAATGTCGGGCGCGAATGCGGAGTTGAGCTAGGTCTTGTGAAGAAGACGTTGGGGTGAGGGAAGTAATGGTGTCCCAGACCTCAGTGGAGTTCTTGCAGAGAGATTGTGCACTGAGCAGGAGAAGGTGTTGTTGTTCTGAGGCGGTTGTGGTTGCCGTGTGCTCGGGTGCTCCGGTGATGCAAGGCAAGACCGTGCCAGCAGGTGAAAGGTCCTACTGTAGCTCGAGTCAAGGTTAAGCAGCAGTTGTTGCGGAGTCTGGGAACCAGTGCTCGGAGCTCAGTCGCGCTGTATCTTAGAGTGTCGGTACAGCCAGGCTTCGTGGCGCTGGGCATGGTCCAGGCACAGATGGGCTTTCCTTTGGCGCACGGCCACGCTGGGGCCTCCATTAAGTAGGTCCTGGTAGGAGGGAGGGGTGCTGTGAGGCGGGAGGGAAAGAACGGCTGCAGAAAACAGCAGGAAAAACAGGAGGGCGGTGGGGGGAGCTGCGCAAAAACTGGAGTAACAATTTACAGAAATGTACTAAGTAAAATCAATTTTTCATTTGCAACAATGCTAACAAGGCTACAGCGGACTATGAGGGGCCTAAACAAATACAATGGTAAATACAATGGTGTAGGAAGCTGGCTCTGTATATACTATACCAAAGTAAGGTATGGTGTGCACAGAGTCCAGTGGATCCCCAAAGGTTTACAGAGGTAAAAGTAGATAACACCTCACTCTCTATTTGTGGTAGTGTGGGAGAGCAGCAAGGCTTTATCAGAGGGTGGTGTTAAGCATTTATTGCACACACTCAGGCATGAAATGATTTCACACGCTCAAAGACTGAACTCAGACTAATTAATTGTTTGTATCAAAAAATATTTCTTTAGTTGTATTTTATTTTTAGAACCAAGCAGGACTTGGTACAGGCAAGTAAAATTGTACTTTGCAAAACAGGTTGATCAGAATATGCAAGCTGGATGAAATTGACAGGTTAGTAAAACATTTAAAAACAGTTGATACTTGAAATTACTTTGTGACAACTTTTTAGATAACTTTTTCTACTCAGTGTGGTATGCCTAGATATCACACTGGGACATTTCCTAGATAAAGGTAAGTAAAGTAATTTGACATTAAAACACAGTTGCTTAGGTTTCCATACAAACACAACTCAACGCTTAGAACTTTTTCAGAGGAAAAACAGTCAATGCAATCCTATGGAGGAAAATGTGGTAATCGGTTTGCAGGTAAGCAATCGGTCTTTAGGGTTTGAGTTTCTGGGGTTAGAGCAAGGGTTCCCCCAGGGTCAAGGATGCACTCAAAGAGCACCCTCAGCGGCACTAGGACGGCTGGGTGAAGAGTGCTGAGGCGCAATGTTAGCTTATGGGGCTAGGGGACCGTCGGTTGGTGGCTGCTCTCGGGCAAGCCACAGGGTTGAGGGAGCAGAGCTCCTAGGGTTAATCTCAGGGCAAAGGGGGATCCGAGTTAGCACACAAGGTGCACCCACAGTGGCACTGGGGCGGCCGGGTGCAGGGTGCTGATTTGGCGCCAGGTGCCCTGATTTCAATGGGAGATCTCTAGTCGGAACAAAGACTGCAGGTTTGGGCAGGGAGGCTTCCTGGAGGCAACCAACGGTTGGAGAGTAAGTTGAGATGTAGGGGGATGCCGGGACATCACCGGTTGGGCAACCAAAGGCCATGGGGCGTTGGGTGTGTGGGGGGTATTTAGGCATCGGGTTTCCTTACCAGCTCCGGTCACGGTTGGGGGGATCCTCCAGATAGAGGCTGCAGGCGTCGTCGGGAGGCTTGAGGTAGGTCAGGGATCACCAGATCCCAGATCAGGTTCGCTGGGAGGACCTCCTCGTGGTGATGGGCCACTAACTCAGGCCGTGGGCGTCAGGTGGAGAGTGGAGCAGACTCGTGGATTCGGCTGGAGCCAGAGTCTGGTTCTTGAGCAAGTCCAGTGCTCACGGGAGACAAAGTCTTTGCAGGGAAGGCAGGGCCTCTGGGTTCTGGGGGGCTGCTGGCTACGCCGGGATTCCGCTGGAGCAGGTCGAGGTCGGTACAGGCCGGTAAGGCTGGGGGCAAGGCAGTTGGTGTCCTCCTCTTCTTCCTTCAGCACGGCTCTTCGGTCCTCCTTCTTCTTGCTTGTCTGAGAAGGAAAGGTTCGGGGTCGCACCTAAATAATACCTTTAAGGGCGTTTCAGGTAGGCACAGGTTGGGACCAATGGGTCCCTTCCTTGGGGTGGGTACACCCCCTATTATGCCTCCCTCCAGTGGGAGGGGGGCATAAGCCTCTCTCTTGTTGGCTGGGTCCCCCCATCTTCAAGTTGGTGGGGACTGAGAGTTGTGCTTCACCTCGCCTCCTTCACCTGAGGGGTGGAGTTTGCAAAGGTGGGTACACCTCTATCTTGGTTTCCCCACCGATTCTCCCTTCCAAAGTGGGGTTTAAAACCAGTGGGGGCCAGTTGCTGGGAGCAGCAAAAGGCAGGGTCAGCTAACAAAGGCGGCAAGCCTTTGAAGCTTCCCCTTCGTGGACCCTGCCCATCCTGGGGGAGGAGGCTTGGCCCAGGGGTCCAGAAACATGTCTGGGGGTGGCAGCTGGCGAGCAGCCACTTAGCCAGGACACTAGAGTTAGGTCGTTTTTCAGGGGGAATCTCTAAGCTGTCCTCTGAGGGCATTTTATATTAAATCCAACACTGGCATCAGTGTGGGCTTAATGGGCTGAGGAGTTTAATACTAAACTTCTCAGTCTTCAGAAAAGCCATCATGGAGCTGTGGAGTTTGGGGTGCCAAACTCCCAGCCCATGGTTTAAAATGGCTTCACTGCACTTCCAATACCTGTGAATGGCACAGGTACGGTAGGGGCCCAGGGCTCATGCCACCGTTCCCTCGCCTGTGGTATAGTGCACCCTGCCTTAGGGCTGTAAGGCCTGCTAGAGGGGTGACTGACCTATGCCACAGGCAGATTGGTGGGCATGGCACATAGGGATGTGTGCCATGTCGACTTGTAGTTTTAGGGTCTCCCCTTGGCACACAGACTGCACTGACTTATATGTAGGCCATGGGAGTGCCAATGTAGGAGCAAAGGTACAGTTTTGGGGAAAGAACACAGGTCCCGAGTACCTGATTAGCAGTAACACAGGGCACACTTAGTCAAGAAGCATCAGGCAAAAAGTGGGGGGCAATCATGCACAAAGGGGCACTATCCTACAAATTGTAACAAATACAGTTGAGCAAAGTGACAACAATAAGGTTGTGAGGACACAGAGAATAAGGACTATGCAAAGGGAAAAACAGTACATTTAATGGTTAATAGTAATGTGCATTAAAGTTAAATGTAGTGGAACCAAGCAAAAACGAAACAATCGGCTAGCGTATGCTAACAAGGCTACAGCGGTCTATGAGGGGCCTAAACAAATACAATGGTAGCAAATACAGACGAGCAAAGTGACGACAAAAACACAATCGTGACAGGGCAGAGAATAAGGACTGCATAATGTGCAGTAAAGTTAAATGGTGTGGAACCAAGCAAAAACAAAATAATTAGCTGGTGTGGGGCAAGCGAGACCACAGCAGCTAGGGGGAGCTAGCAAGAGGGCGTGCCAATGTGATGAATACTTAAGAGGGTTGTCTGTAGTGTTAAGTATTTGTGTTCAACCTTATGCATTGGCTTAAACAATTCCTTCATTAGTTATGTGAGCATCATGTTTAGGTACCACAATGGCGTTAGTGCTGGTCCCGAGGGTGCTAACCTTTTTGCGCCATCTAGGAATCTCTTGAGGACCGGATCTAGTGAAGAAACGTCTCGCTATATGAGCCCCTAGTTTTTTGCCACTATGGTTGCTAGGTGGACCTTTAAAGACACATAGGTAAAGTTATTATCTAGAACATAGTACCTAATGACTTTAGTGTCCTGTGTTCTACGATCCTCCCCGCCGCACCAATGAACATATTGGTTCCATTTTGCCATGTAGCAACCACTTTCTTGTACTTGGTCTTCTGGCTTTCCCTAGGACTGCAATGTTTCTCTGTGGGACACCAAGGTGTCTGAATTGTAAGTCCTCCGGAGTCAAGCTGCTAGTTTGAGGTTGGCTGACTTTGGGTAGCAGAATTGTTACCTGGTCTTGTGATGGAAGAAGTTTTTTTATTGCACCCTGTTAGTTCTCCACTACGTCGGAGTACCATGTCTGTCTTGCCCACTGTGGTGTTATCAAGATTAGCATCATGGGTGACTGCTTCCACAAATTCATCACCAATGGTACTAAAGGTATTAGGGGAAAACCGTAAGCATATTTTGATAACTAGCCTATCGACAGAGCATTCCCATCTGACGGATG
Organism: Calotriton arnoldi; assembly: GCA_963921515.1. NCBI lineage: Eukaryota > Metazoa > Chordata > Amphibia > Caudata > Salamandridae > Calotriton > Calotriton arnoldi. Next base: position 2,629,492 of record CAWUFW010001043.1, read on the forward strand.
GGAGCCTGGATATATTTTCTGGTGCTGCACCTATGTCTGGTCTACCCTATTTTCAAAGTGCCACTTGCAGTACTTGATGTTTCAGCTCCCATTCGTGTGATAACTTTTTTACCTGCTTAGCTGGTCTGCTTTTACGTTTTGTACTCCTGCCCGATGCACTGCCCCAAGTGTTGACCCATCTGGACTGCACAAATTATATTGTCCCTCCCTGCTTGTTGAAGTAGAAAATGGAAGTTGTGTTGCCTGTATGGATCGGAACTGTTTTCCATTTTACCTGGGAGTGATAGGTCTTTGGTGCCTGGAAGTATGTCTTGAGTTCCAACGCGTGTATGTGCTTTACCACTTCCATCGAGCTCCATAGCCCTTCGTGTTCATGTTTCCCCCCTGTGCATCCCTTTACCCAGTGTAATACGCATCCTTGGTAATGGTTACTGAGGGAGAAGTTGAATAGTTTGCCTATAGTGTTGTCCCACCACTGTACCTTCTTCTGCAACCCCTGTGTAACAACCACTAGATCTTCACCACTCTAGTGATCTGTGATTACTTGCTCTGTAACCATTCCTGGATGAGGTACATGTGTAACTTGGCAAATGGAATCAGAGGTATACAGGGTGCCGCCATCATGTCCCTCAATTTCATTACAGTTCTCACTGTCAGTCTCACCTTCCTGGTGCAGGTAAATTTAAGCTCGAAAAGGCAGGGATCACTTCAGCACTGGTAATGCTTTTGCCTCTTTCAAGTTTACTGTTGTACGCATGAGCACCTTTTCTTGCCCTGGAACTGGGGATGATTTTTTTCCAGATTCATTGTGAACCTTTTTCTCTGTAGAGTTAGCATCACCTTTATGAAAGTTTTTCAGGCATTGTTCTTGGGAACTTACTATCACCAACCAGTTGTCTAGTTAGGGGTTTACATGCATTCTCATTCTTCTTAAGTAGATGGCTACTAGATCAAGACACTATGGAGAACCAGGGTGAGGACTTTATCCTAAAAGGTAATACTATGAACTGAGAAAGTACCTCTTGTCCACAACTAATCTGAAGAACTCCTTGTGCCTGTGGAACACTGGGATGTGCAGAAAGGCGTTCTGCAGGTCTACGGCGGCCATGTAGCCTCCCTTCTTCAGAAGAGGTATGACTTCTTGCAGTATGGTCATTTCAAACCGCTTAGCATTTATGTATCCATTTAACAGTCTGAGGGCTAGTATCAGTAGTAAGATCTGACCTGGTATTGGTACTAGAAAGTACCAATTATATACCCCACGATTGATCTCTCTTTTGGGGACTTTTCTATAGCTTGCTTAAACAGGAGTTCTTGTACTTCTTGCTGCAAGTGAGGCAATCTTTCCTTGCTGTGATTGTTTGATCTTGGCGACACTGGTGGTGTTTTTTTGCACAACTCAACATAATAGCCATGTAGTATAATGTTCAGTATCTACTCCTCTGCGGTGACTGCCTCCAATTGGCAGAGGAATGCCTGTATTTTGGCCCCCCCTCCCCACTGGTGTTGGGGGCTAAAGTTGAGTGAGTCACTTCGCTGAGGACGCTGTGCCCTTCAACGTCTGTCCTTTTCCCCGTGTTCTACCACAAAGACTGTCGCAGTATCAAGAGATACTGTCACTGGGGGACAGTTGCCTGTGAACTGAATGGGAGGTGCTTGGCTGAAAAACGTCCCAGTCGAAACCACAAGGCCCCAACTGCTTTTGCTGTTATCTTTCTTAATCTGTTGAAGTGCCTCATCCACTGCCAGGCCAAGCAGATGTTAACCTATGAATGACAAATTTACGATTGAGGCCTGTACTTCTGGCCTAAACCTCCCCTCAAGACTCGGAGATAGGTCTCCTAAATGTTGTCCCTATACACATTTGCCCAACTGCAGTATCTGCAGCATCTAGGGCCGAACTGAGGCATGTGTTAGAGATCATCTTCCCCTGCTGGATGACTGTCTTGGCCCTCTTTTTGTACTTTGTGGGGAGACGCTGCATGAGATCTTAATTCTACTCCGACCGCTGGTGGCGATAGCTTTTGAAGTGTGTGCTAGAGTTTTCAATTCTCCACTTATTGGCTGTTGCCCACTATTTTCACCCTTTTACTTTCTTTGGCCCGGGGGCACTGGGTTTTTTCTCTGCCTGACTGTAGTCAAAATAACCGAGTCAACCACTGCATTGCCACAATGAACAATGACTCCCGAAAGGAGTGATTAGCTTTTTCGACTCGAGGAGTCCCTACCTTCGAGGACGCAATCTTGTGAAAGGCACCCTTTCTTTGGTCAAGGAAGCTTGGGAGCATTGAAAGATACAAATTCTTCTTTGGGGTTGGCATGGTGGTTTGTAGAAGGAAACCGTACTCAGTTTCTTCTCAAGTTGCAGACAGTAGGTTTCTGCGGCCCGTTTTATGAAGTTCTATACTGCAAGGTCGTCGGGCTGCGATGGACTCAAGAGTTCACTCCCGCCTCCGGACAGCCGGGATCAAGGTCTTGCCAGTCCTCCATGTGTGTGCCCCGTTATTCAAAGGGAGAAGTCCTTGTCTTCATATAGATCTCCTCCTGTTCCTCATTGTGTGGTTCTGGTGTAGTCTGACGTTTGAGCTTCCTGTGCTCTTCCTCAACAGGTTTGGACTCCTGCGGCCTTGTTGAGATTCAAAACCCTTTCATCGATTCATCAAAGTCCTTTTTCTTCCCCAACAAAGCAGCCATTTTGAGTACGAGTTAATGTTTCTTTCGCTCAATCTCAAGCGTCCGGTGATCAGCCTAGAGTGTCGGTGTCTACATAGTCTTCAGAATCAGTGGCTCCTTATCTTTCAGCTCCTTTTCCCTCAACCTGTCCAGATCGCCTTTCAGCATCCAAGTGTCAGAGGATTTGCTTCCTTCCTTCAGTGTCCTCAATCTTGGACCCGAGCACTCTGTATGCTTTAGTCACTCTTCAGTAGCAGAGTGCTTCAACACATGACTTCAAGTCCAGTGCTGTTGCCTTGGTCCCAGTGCGTGTGTGAGCGGTTATATGCTAGCATGTATTGAAGCTGCCATCTTTTCACACCTTCACTGTTTCCAGTCTATTGAGGTCTATGACACTTCCTTTGGTGTCAGAGTCCTCTCCCTGCACCAACCCTGTTTCCTCCTCATCTGGTGTCCTTGCATGAACTCGGATTCTGCTGTGACAGCATCATAACGTAGTTTGCCCATCTTTGCTTCACCCTGATTTTAGAGTTTTTAGCTGGGCCTCTTTTTTAATAAAAAAATGTTTTTTATTGATAATGAGGACCAAGCCGTAATTCAAAAATACATAATAAGCATAAAACTACCATTACATACAACTCATTTGCCATATACACATTTTCCATTGACATATCACAATCAATCTATCCAAGACAGAAGAAAAAACAAGCATTGGCATAGCCAATAGGTCTCGCCTTTAGGACCTTATAAGTGTTTAGCCATGCAACAGTTGATGTTGTTGCACCAAGGATATTGTGCTGCATAACTAAATACTTATAAGTTCCCAAAAGCGAGACCTATTGGCTATGCCAATGCTGGTCTTGTATGCTTACTTGGCGCGCCCTGCTGAGGCTTTCCTTTCAATCCATGTGTACCAGCCTCCTGTTGTGTGTGTTCTTGCACGACGTGTAATCTCCAATCTGCAATCTTTGCTGTGCCAATGCATTGACCTAGTCAGAGCCCACACAACAGCAAGATGCACCTCTCTACAGCAGTTCCAGACACTGCTAAACAATGCTTGAGCACTGTGGGCTCACAAAAGCATGCACAGACTTGGGAATCTGGTCACTTAAATGTCTAGGAGTAAGCCTTTTCGAAGCAGCATCCATGGTGCCCTTTTAGAGGTTCTTCTAAATTGTTCCTCTGCACATCCTGCAATAAATCACTTAGTGTGTGCAGTTTTAACAAAAGGACACGAGAGGGAGGGAAATAAGGAATAGGACAGCAGAAAACGCTGTGATGCGGCCAGCGCTGGGAATCTCATATCGCTTTTTTCATATGGGAATGGCTAATACGGACAAAGGGAGGGTGAGGGTTAAGAGGGGAAGAAGTAACATGGTTGGAGTGGAGCGGTGGGGAGAAAAAACACAGCCGAGTGGGAGTGGAAAGGGAAAGACGACAAACTAAAATTAAGTTAAATATTAGCAACTGCATGTACATCAGAAATGGTCCGCATCTCATCAACATAGGATCGGTAACATGCGGAATCTTAGGATGAGGCGCTTGTGCATATGGGCTCGTAAGAATACACACTTTCAGGAGTAGGGACATGTACTGCGACAGTTTAGGCACATAGACTACAGGGCATGAAAGTGAAAGCGACCGCGAGACAGGCAAATGTAAACAAGCGCGCGCGGCCACGCTAATTAGAAACAGATGGCCCCTGCGCGCCGCTGCTCGCTCCCGCAAGGTGGATGCCGCCACACGCACGAGTGTTAGAAAAGTGCAGACCGATTCCAAAAGGTCATCTCCTAGAGCAGCGTATGCGCGCTGCGCTAGGCTCGACCTAAAAAGGAGATAACAAAATCTATATATTAAAAAAATAAAAGACAAGAAAGGATACTCATACATTTCTGCCTACCTCTGTTGTCCCCTCTCTAAAACAGACCCAAATTCCCTCTGCTTTCTTAAGGGCACCTACCCTTTGAACATAGTTCCTCGTATTTTCTAACCTGATTCATTAGGTCTCGCCTAGCGCAGCGCGCATGCGCTGCTCTTGGAGAGGGTCTCTTGTAATCACTGCAGACATTCAGAAAGCTTTCTGAAAGCTTGTGCGTCTGCTTGTCCAATTCTATTGGCCTTTGCGTGTGGCTTTCAAAAATTGAAAGCCCGCAATTGGCCAAAGGCGGGTGCATGTCCTGCCTTCTCTCTAAACGTCAACTCCCCTGGCTTAGGGAGCTCGGGAGCGAGCAACAGCGCGGCCGGGTGCCAGCTGCATTCCTGACATTCCTTGTCTAATTAGCGCGGTCGCTTTAACTTTCGCGGACGCGCTTGTTTATTGATTGCTGGTTCTTGCCTGCACTCTGTGCCGCAGCCTGCATTCCTTAAATAACAGCAGCAACTGGGATGGCTGGCAAATTTGAGCCCTGCTTCTGTCTTCAATGTCCGCCTTTTTTTCAGCAGCTATTTTACTTTATTTTCCGCTTGTTTGAAGTGCCTGCTCCTTTAAATCCTGGCTTGCGTGCAGCAGCTGCTGTACTTTCACCTCGCCCTCTTCCCCCCTTTCCATGCTGGATTTGTCCAGGCCCCGGAAGCAGCAGCTCCTCGTCCTCCCTGCGGCCATTGAACATGTGGGACTACTGTGACCCACAGCACTCTTTACAGTAAGTATTTTTAATTGTTACTTCCACAGGCTCTGCCCTGGGTGGGAATTTACAGGCTGGGTTGCTGTGTCCCAGGGTCATTTAGCGCCCCCGGCATTTAAACCCACCTCTCAGCGCCACTTTCACAGTCTCTGCCCTGGATAAGCTTGCTGTCGGGTGCTCATTGCTCGCTGTGAATCTTTCTGCTTCAGCTACGCGACAGCTATTTCCGTGCAAGCCATCTACTTATCACCTCACGGGCAGTGTTCTTTACCCTGTTGTATTCTAAGCAAATACTGGTGTTTATTCTCTGAGGGTTCCACATAGGCACCAGTTAAAAAAGATGCAAGCATAATGCGCTAAGCTATTTGTCCAGGATCACACAATGTCATGAGGCAGCGAAGCCGAGCTTTGAATCCGACCTCGCTACAGTTGGTAATGTGTTCTACTGGATAGGTGCCCAGCTGTTCCGGTATTGGAAGCTGAATTTTCGATCCTGGTGACTGTGCTATGCTATGCGCCCCCCTCACGCTTACTTTGGATGCTGCGCCCGGCTGGGACCTCTGGTAAACTGCACTCCTGTCCCTCCCTGCTGTCAGAACGTTTCACCTTCTCTGTCCCTCCCTGCTGTCACAACGTTTCACCTTCTCAGGGAGTCACAGTGCAGCCGCCCCATTTATTCAACACGAAGACCTCTTCTTCCCAGGCAATCCCAGTGCAGTCCCCCTCCCCCCCGCACAGTGCAGCCCCATCCACACCCTTCATTCAACACTAAGGCCTCAACCTTCCAGGCAGTCACATGGAATACCGCTGTGCTCCGAATAAGGAGCTAATGAGGGACAGAAGGAGGTACAGCTTCATGTAACTACGTACAGAACCACCAGATAATGCAACAGCACTTCCTCGTCTGACTTCAGACTGACTACAGTTAAAGCTAAAATGCGGTGCAGGGACCAGGATACTTAGTCATTGACATAGAGTCTTCTGTGTTACTACCTCCTAAAAAATGCTATTGTGTTAAATTTTTTAATTCACCAATCCAACTCGGATTTGTAAATAAAAATAAAAAACAGCAAAGCCATTGCGAGACCTATTGGCTTTGCCAATGCTTGTTTTTAATATGCAGCTTTGGTGGGACCAAAGATTTCTACCTTTGCAGAATCAATGATTTGACTACTAATGACCCAATATAAAAGAGCTGTTGTTGTAACGTTACAGAGCAATTCAAGGGCAAGATCCCAAATAATGCCCCTTGCAGATCAGGTTCAATTTGAACTTGTAATTTTTCGCTTAAAAAAACATAATTTTACTCCAAAAATTAAATAGTTTAGGACAGAGAAAAATTACATGCGCCTAGTACCCTCGAAAGTACCACATCTAAAACAGCTAGCTGATGAGGATGGATACATCTGGAACAAGCGATGAGGAGCAGAATATAGAGCCCATTTTTAGTAAAAAGCCATGCGCTTAAAATTAGCTCCACGCACAGCCTTATAGGCCAAAGATTGTATTTCCCCTAGCTTGCATAATCCATCCTTCTTTCAGTATATTGTGCAATTGAAGAAAAAGCTGGCAAAGCAGTACTCATTGAGATACAGATAAAAATGTGTTACCGACTGCCTTTCCCTATTAATTTGTCCGCAAAATGGGCTTTATTGATGCGTTCCTTGACTGCACTGTTCGCCTGGACATATGTCTGAAGGTGTTCCTGGATTTGGAGATAAGAAAATTCAAGATCGGACGTAATGTTTTCCCTTCAACCGCTACCTGTCCCCAGGTTATCCATTGTCCTACCAATAGAAATTTACCTAGAGTAGAATACCTAGCCTTCTCTCATTTCTTGATAGCACTGCACCAAAGGGATAAGCCTAATAATTCACATTTGTTCAAAGGTGTCGAAGCATGGGTCAGGGGGAAGTGGCATTCTTCTTAAAGCTGCCTAAATCTCCTAGGTATAATCTGTGAAATTTGTACTGAGTGTTTGGGCTGCTTTGGAATCTTGAGAAAAACTGGTAGTTGAACTCCATATTCCCACAGCATCTGCTGAAGATAAAAACAACTTGAAGAGGGTCCACCCCCCTCCCCCCAACACCGCTGCCCGATTGAGCCAATCATGAAAGGCAGCTTGATAGTAATTGCACACACAGGGAAGTGCTAGCCCACTATCCGCTACCGAAAGCTGAAGCATCAGTAAGTTAGTGTGGGATTTTTTCCCTTGCCATAAAAATTGTCACAGCAATTGGTCGACATCCACAAACAAGCATCTGCAATGCAATAGGTCTCGCATTTGCGAGAGTTAAAGCTATTGGCTTTGTAAATGACCATGTATTTTAAGATTACCCACTTCCAGGGCCTATGCCGGAGCCACGGGTTCATGGCCTCATTGCAGATAAAACTGATTGGTTTATCGACTGTGTGTAGCAGGTGCATTGTTAACAGGGGGTCCAAGCTCTCCCAACCTCTTCCGTTAATCAGGGAGCAGAGGATGTTGGTGGGGAGACAACTCAGTCATTGAGGGTACCTGCTGCAGAGATGTGCAGCTAGAGATCGCAGGCCCAAATAATTATAGCTCAGTGTGTTAATGCACCGACACTGCTTCATGTGTGAAGCATGCAGGACTGGGTGGAGGGTTCAGAGCCCATGACTTAGCACAGGGAGTAATGGAATCAGTACATAGAGTCGTAGTTTAGGGTGGACTCCATGTCATGACATACATAGTATCCAGTTTGGTGATTTTGTGGGATGGGAGAGTGTACTCTGGGAGTTGTAGTATTGGAATGCTTACACGGACCTAAGTAAAATATCATGCTATTTGTCAGAGAAAAGGCCTGCGCTGATAACGGTGTCCCTACAGATATGGAGTAGAGTAGACCCTATGCAGGTGCCAAGATCACAACAGAGTATGGCAGCTTAGAGGGTCAATGTGCTTGCTGCAGAGGGGTTCTAAACTATATGCCTTCACATAAATTTTGAATGCAGATTAAAACAGGCCAATGGGTTAATATTTTGCCTAAATCAAAGAGAAGCCTGCGAATCACAGGCTTCAAATCCAGTAAGGTAGCGAAGGGGGTGAATGCACCAGCTGTGCATAGTCGTATTACAAAAGTGGTAAATGTAGGACAGTGACCCAACAATTGCTGCACAGATCTGTGTGTAGTCACAACACTGGTGAACTTGTGCTGACGGAGAGCACTGCACTAACACGTAATTGTGCGCTGAGGATGCTATGGGCTGCCACGGGGTCCAGTGCAGAGAGCTTGAGAAATAGCCCCTGTGGCAGCAGCTGATGCAATGTCTTCCAGCCCAGCCCCCTCTTCCCTCCATCTGGGGGTGTGATACCAGCCGGAGGGGCTGGGCCTGTCCGGATCCGGTTTTAAACACTTTAGAAGGCTTTCCCAGTTTTGGTGGGTTTCGAGAAACTTCTTCCTGGACAGCTATAAATTGAAGGTGCAGGAAGAGATGGGGGATTAGAAGAGAGAAGAGAAACAGAAGGAGAGAAGAGAAAAAGACGACACCGAGCGACCACAGAAGGAGAACAGAAAGAGAAAAACAGGACCGTAGGAAACCACAGGAACAGAAAGAGACCAGCATTGGCAAAGTCAGCAAGTCAAGCGGGCGCCTGCTGAAATATTAAGCATGACACCCGTGTTGTTGCTCATGCTGAAAGTTTAGCCCGCGCCTGGGGGCGGGCGGCAATGAGGAGCAAGCTTACGGGCTGCCTAAAAAAAGAATGGAAGGGGCGCAGCCGCTAAAGTTAAAGCGTGCCATGCTTGTAAAAAATAAATAAATAGATACAGATTAAAAGGAGCAAGTTGCAAGGAAAATAAAGGCGCGCAGCCGCTACAGTTACAATGTGCCGCGCTGTGAAAATAAAAAAATATAAGGTAGATGAAAAGGTGCAAGCAAAGCCGCGCCATTGCAGGACAGCCTGTCGTGCCTGCAGTAGGAGAAAATCATTAAAGAAATGAGTGCTCGCAGGCTGTAAATAAGATCTACCATGTAACAAGAGATGTAAAAGGGCCAGTCCTCATGGGAGGTTACAAATGAAGACAAGACGGTACAAAGAAAGGACTAACAAGCCTATTAACCCGTTGCGTGCTCATGACGGCTCCACACCGTCATGAGTCACGGGCGGCGTGTGCTCATGACGGCGTGGAGCCGTCATTCCGCTGCCGCTCCGCCTACGCGGCACTAATTCCCCGCCTGTGCGGGCGAATTGAGTGGGCGGGGTCATGACGGCTCCACGCCATCATGAGCACACGCCGCCTGTGACTCATGACGGCGTGGAGCCGTCATAAGTACCGGAGCGCCACGCCCACCCCCGAGCCCCTCCCGCGCCGGAATTCGCGGCGCGGAAAGGGGTTAAAGAATCATTAGCCAACATTTAGAAGGAACAATGACACAAGCCAATTGAAAATAGGGGCGGAGAGTTGGTGGAGCTTCAAGGTCATACCTGAATACAGCATGCCTCACAGAGCAGCACATGCGCTGTCCAGGCTCGAACTAAAAAGGCCTGTTTAACCAAGATTACTACATTAGAGAAGATTTTAGCTGGAACTCAGCACAGACTTTGTGGGAATTCTTTTGTGCCAACTTGGGATGGCGCCCTGGACAAAATCTGAAGGGAGAGTTCTACATTTACCCTGACGCTACAGGTTAGCTGGTTACACATTCTATGACCATAAGGACGAGTCTCCAGTGGTTGTTTTTTGCTGAATAAACACTCACACTGGCGTTCTACCCTGATTCTTTGGTGTACTTGGTGTTCCATTACTGTTTCTCTGCTCTCAAGTTTTCCCCTCCATAATCTGTTTATTCAACTCCATGATTATCCTGGAGCTTCTCAGTCTTGCTTCTGGACCCAATGGTCGAAAAAAGAATTTGAAGATGACAACCATGCAGAGGGGCATTTGGGGCGCACATCGGATGTCACAAGGCGAAGGACATACTACCAACTGGTCAGATGACAGCCAAAAGAACAAGCATTTGCAATGCAATAGGTCTCGCATTTACGAGAGTTTGAGCAATGCCTTTTATGTGTTGTTTTTAAAACAGATAAACGGCATTGTCATTTACAATGCCAATAGCTTAAACGCACGCAAATGCGAGACCTATTGCTTTGCAAATGCATTCGGTGCCCGTGCTTTAATTTTTTTTAAAAGCGTTAGGAGAGAGCGTGTCCTGCCTGCAACTGCAGGCAGGACAAAGCTATTTGAGAAAATAGTGCACATAGGCTGTAATTTAAGCCTACCGAGTAACAACACACGTAACAGGGGTATCGCCATGGGAGGTTACAAAATGAGACAAGGCGGTACTAAGGAGGGACTACTAAGCCTACTGACCAATGAACAGCCACAGTTTACAGTGGACAATGACAAGCCAATGAAAAATATGGGCGGAGAGTGGGCAGAGCTTCAAGTCCCTAACTGAATACAGCATGCCTCGCAGAGCAGCGCATGCGCTGCCCAGGTTCGACCTAAAAAGGGGGAAAAAACTATGAAAGGAAAATTCCAGACCCAACCCTTAGATGGCAAAATAACGCACAGCAGGTGATTCCAGAAATAATTCAAGCTGCAAAAGTATTCATCAGGAGAACAAGTTGATTACCTTTTATAACACTCTTTCTGGTGAAAACTCTAGCTATCCTATTTCCCTGTTTTGTGGACTCCTTATCAAAATTAGATTTTAGCACACTGTCAACTGCAATTTGTTCGAAGTGCTCCTCATTTGAGGGTTCACAAAGAGAAAGATTAAGAAATTATCAGTACGCAGGGGTCACGTTTCTGCTCTGTTACTACCAGGGCGGTTTGAAACCACAGATCCACATGGCACTACTTACTGGTGAATGGGGAGCATTCCTGAAAAAAAAAAAAATCTACGGATCCAGTCTGGCGCCTTGCAATATTGTAGAGGTGAAGAACATGTGGTTATATGAATCCATCAGAATACAGTACATACATAATTACACCATGCATGGCCTTTTATGGCAATATATTTGGCTACCGGGAATTTCTCACATAAAAGTACCTTAAGGCTGCATTTGCCAGGTGCACACAATACATTTATTTAAATCCATGACAAACAAAGCAGAAACCTATCAGTTCATAATGGGGTGGGTTAGAGATTGGTATGAAATCATTAATATCACTGAAATATCAGCAAGTATATGCATTGTGTCTGCGTTTCTAGCGCCTTTAACTCAAGTCAGTCTTATTGTAAGTATCAATCACCTCATCAAAAAGTTGCCAAGCCAGTTGCACTAAAGAGAAATCGCTTCTTTACAATACAAATGAAAATGTTAAGACTGTGTGCTCTAGGACGCCATGACTACAACACATCAAGTTCCAACACTTGAGAAACTATTGGAGTGCAAGTATGACAGTGAATAACTGAGCACTTCAAAAAGAGATTGCATCCGTCTTACTAAAGACATCGAGTACACTGAAAAATGTCTAACGTGCTACCCAAGACATCAAATCAAAGGCAGACTTTTTCACATGTTTAATTCTATGGAATCCTGAAACAACTAAGATGGTGTAAGTAACACGGGGCAACAAATCATTTGTAGAGACTCTGTGGTAAACCCAGGGACGATTATGTTAAGTAGTGTTTAGGTTCTATGTAACTTTGTTAGTAAGACTGCTAATTTGTCCACTGTGGATTAATTCATAATCAGAAGATAAGGACCTGGGCATCCTAGGGCAAGATACAAGTGTGGATAAAAAAACCTCCCATCCCAGCTCCGCCATGTTCCAATACAGTCAAAGCTAAAACACTCATTGCACTGGTGTATGACAGATAACACCATTGTAAATTTTTAAATTGGGATTCCAAATAGAGTAAAAATCTCACTGAGTTGCTGACCCCTGGAGTTTGCCACTGAGAAGGGACTGCCAATTGGTCGATCTCGCAGATCATACCCATTTGGCAGGAAAAAAACGGGAAAAAATCACGAGCGCCTGTGACTGGTCCCTAAATGCGAAAGTGTTTTCATTTGAAGATACGTTTTTTACTGCTTGAGGGTTTGAAATGCAATCCTTCAAATGTCAATGAAGTCTTGCGAGCATTGCTTGAGACTCACAATCTCATTCATGCTTGTTTTGATTGTTCTAAAACGGTCAACTGCTCTGCTTTCACATTTAAAAGACACCACCATCCGGTTGTAGTCTATATGTTTTCTGAAGCAAGACATTCCAACTAGAATACAGCATACCATGTAACAACAGTACACAACACACGCAGCAATACATTAGCATAGAATAGGGTTTGCCTTGGAGAAAGTGGTATGAAAATCTAAAAATCTGCTTACATTTCTGCAATCCCATCAGGAACAAGAAAGTTTAGGTCATTCTGTTCAAAGAATCCAAATGATGTTTCTATCTAATACTGTGTCTTCATTTTATTGTGTTCAGAAAAATATATTCACAAGATGCTCCACTATGCGCATTTTGATGCCCCCAATTCATTTCGGGGTGGGCTCTTCATCAGGAGGCAAACTGTGGGAGAAATGTTTAAAATTCTAACATTTTGAGAGATGGTGTGTTTTCCAGATTTAATCAAGAATTTTGGTGCAGACTACTGATGAGTCTTTTGAAAGGTTTTCTACGTTCTTGGAAATACAATTAGATCACTGTTGATGATGGACACCAATAATCAATGGTTTGCGATTTTGGACCCTTTTGACCAATCTGCTTTATGTGCGTACTGGTGACAAAACTGAGTAGTTTACACAGCTTTCACCAGCTTGGCATTGCAAATTTGAATAGGCAGGGAAAGGCATGCACTCATCTAGCATATTCTTTCATCACATGCAAACAGTACATCCTATGAAAAAGATTCCACACAAATGTTGATCAGCAAGTGCAATTAAATGACTATTCACACAGACATTCAAATGCCCTCAGATGCTGTCATTTTTGTAGTCCTGACGCTTCACTGATTAGTCTATGAGAGTTGAATCCGACATTATACAAACGGCTCACTGTATTTTAATTATACTCATTTACAAAGACGTGTTTGCCGTATGAGCAGTGTATTTGCTTGCCACCTGCATAATCCTTTTTTTCTGAGCTAAAATAATATTTCTAAAATGCGTCACACTATCGTCCGGTGCTACTGTTCACCGACACCGAGCACTGCATCACTAAATTCTTTTTTCAATCCAGTTCTGTACATATCATACGATATATTGCATGGACTGTTTGCATCATATATGTTTAAGTGTGTCCTTTCTCAATGAATGTGAATAATTATTTTAAGGAGGAACAATCTGTTGCTTTTACTTTACAAATAATAAAAACATAGATCAACAAAATGGCAGCAGGCTCTATATTGGCATATGTGTAGAGTTAGCTTGCAGCACTGTTTAGCATTTGCTATCTAGGAGGCCTTTTTGTGTAAAAAGGGGAAGGCTATCAATACAATAGGAGGAATAGTTTGATGTTTTTATTCTGTACAATGTCCAGATTTGAAAAGCTTTATGAGATTTAGTTTGGAGGTAAAGTGAGTCTAACTCAAGGAGATTTCTGTGTTATTTTGTATATATTGGTTGGTGTGCAACAGTGCCACATCACCCTTTGGAATGAGGCATTCTATGGCCAGCAGAAACCATTGCTAAAGGCTAAACACCTCACTGACAAAACTATTGTACTGGTAAACATTTATATTTTTTTATTTCTTGCTTAGATTTCAAAAGACACCAACCTATCCATTTCAAGCCGACTACTCTGCTCCTACTAGAAATTGACTTTATTTCTCTCAGGAAGATAAAGGGATTGTTTCTTATTTTCTCTGAACACAAGCTGATTCAGTTTGACAGCTGTATATTCTTTCCTGCCACCAGCAGATTAAAGGGGCATTATATGATCAATACTAATAAGAAGGAGGAGAGGACGCAAAAGAGCGTCCATCACTTTATTCTATGGTTCATATGGTACTCTAGTGGTACCATATGCCAGAGGAAAATGTTCCAGCACACAACTGGGAAACCATACAACCACATACTACCATGAGCAGTTCAACCATTTAAATGTTTAAATGTTCTGTCAGTCACAGTTACTGCAAAGGTTACCTAAGTAAGGAAGGAAAGAGAATGTGTTTCTACTGGCACTTGGAACAAAAGCCCTTTTTATAGACACTTTGGGGCACTAACAGATAATGTTCTAGGTGAGAACACTTTGTGTAACTGGAAAGAAAATCAGTTCACCTAGAAAGAAGGCTTGGAGATACATGGCAAACAAAGCAGTTGGGTCAATACAAATCTTTATACTACTTCAATGGTGAGCAAAACATTCATGATAGAGTTAACTATTTGTACTTGCAATTTGAATGTTATACTTCAGTGTAAGGGACATTCCACACATAAATATGTGACCTTTCTTTTCCCAGTCCAAGCTCATTCAGCTGGGCGAGCCAAAAGCAGTGAGAGGGGAAATTTTACCAACTTTTAGAGTGTTATGCTGTTTGGCAGCATTTTCTGATGCTCAGACTGCTCATGCTAATTTAGCCATTTTGTCTTTGTAAAATTTGTTAAATTTAAACGCTCGAGAACATTTTCGAAGTACTGAATTTACAGGAGGGGCTTCCACTGTGTGAGAGATTACTAAACCAGTTTATTCTGTCAGCGGACATTATTGCTGCTTCAACATGTTAGGCACGTAGAGCAAAAACAAAAATATCCATGTGATGGAGTTCTGGTGGCAGATGAAAAAGGTCTAGACTAGAAGTAAACATGCCTCACCTGCCGCAAATGAAGCAGACTTTAACAGGTAACGGAACCAAGCCATTGTGGTCGAGCTCATGCTGGGACCTTTTTACATTCTTCCCCGTAGTTTCCTCTTTCCTCCTCCTCTTGCTGGTACCTGGAAAAGAAGCCACAATACACTGTGTAAAACAGATCCCCTCTCAGTGGATAGTTGCAATACTGCAATGAATGTGGATCTATGTTAAACTGAGCTATGCAGGCGTCCTGCAGGTTGGAAGGGTATGAATCACTGCACTTTTAAATTCTGACAAAGCGTACCTGCTTCCTTATAGAAAACACAACGATTACACAGCATTTCTCAACAACCTAGCTCAGAACACAAACTGGAATTATTTTCTGTCCAAAGGCAACTTCTATTAAGGTTAAACGGGGTTAACATGACAGAAAACGTATTTAAAACCTTACAAACATCAGTTTAAAAACAATCAATAAATGGTTCAACCAATATTCCACAGAATGCTTGTTAGGTTTTGCACCTGGGATGAATTGAGTGGGAATCTGTCCGACAGTGTTTGAAGGAAATGGCACGCTCAGTAATCTTGCGATTCAACAAGTGAATTAAAAAAAAATATATATTTTATTTCTGCTTAAGAGACAGTTTGACGGGTGACACTAAGACAGTAGTATCAGGCTATACTTTTGAGAATAGGGTAAAAGGAGGCACAGTGGAAGAGAAGTGATGCTAGGTCCGTCGTTGGGGATATTCAGAAAAGGTGCGCCATTAAGCACACTTCAGAAAGGCAACCAGTTTGGTATTAGTCGAATTTCTTCAGGGAGGTGGTTCCAAATTCTTGGTATTAGACAGGGAAACTTCATGTAAAAGACAAGAATTGCTTTTGGTGTCACAAGACGATACTGTGATGTGGAAATGGTCATTCAGGTAGGCAGGGCTGTCCTAAGAGAATGGCTTTGTAGAAAACGAAGAAGCTATTGAAAGGGGGTTGGGCTTCTGCAGACAGCTAGTGTAGGTCATTCTGAATAAAAATAATGGGTTCGTAGTTTTGTTTTGTTCTTTTAGTTAAGCAATGAGGCAGCGTGAAGTATAGCCTTCAGAGACAACAACAATCAATTGGGGAAGCCATGCACTTCCAGCATCAATGTGGGAAATGACCAACACCCAGACCGCAGACCAAAGCCTGATGGAGGACAGTATGTTTTTGTTTTCTGGGAAGATGCAGCATAAAGAATGTCATGTCTGGATTTCACCAATGTACCACTTTGGCTTCAACGTACTAATTGTTTTCATATTTGATATTAAATAAAATGTGTGCATTTTCCCAAAGTTAGTCTGCAATATTCTAAGCAGAAGCTCAGCTGTGAGTCAAATTGAAAATCTGTGAAAATGGAGATAAAAGGTGTTCAAGTTCATAAATGATTGTACAAAAGTTTGGATCTCAGCGACAATTACCTAAGGAGATTATTGAAAGAAACACATTTTTAGCTTTTGTTGATATGATAGAGTATTACATTTATTTAAACTGTAATGCTAAAGTGAATTTAGTTGGCTATCAATAAATATATGTGAGGATATCATCTGACACAATGAAGTGCCTTACCCCGCTTAAAGATTTAGCCATAAAATCCCATTCAAACCAGGCCTCATGCAATAATTCATTAATGCAAACAAGGAAGCAATCCAATCTGGCACCCACTGACAAACTGTGTGACACCGGATTCCAGAATATATTGTGGACAGTTACTAAATTATCATTTAATGGCGAAGGTTATGTTTGTAGTGTCGGGATGGACTCACACACACAAACTTGTATTAAAAAACAATGGTTCACCTGAAGCTCATTTAAAGAAAGTGTAAACAGTTTTCCCAGTGAAATCACTGCATACATTTAATGCATATTTACATGATCAAGCCATATAAGGTATGCAAATCAACAATTTAAATGTATGTTATGCCAAAAAAATAGCATAAAAGGTGTGATCGACATTTTTAGAAAAAGGTGCAATGTGCCCACACAACTACACTATTGAATTTTATAGACATCAATTGGCCCCTAATTAAATTAGAGCTTTATGATTTCTGAGTTTGTGTGCTGTTGATTGTCGATGACATTTCATCCTCTTTTTCAGTCTTGAGGTCTCATCAGGACAGCAGGGTATAAAAGACACCTTAGGATGTAGAAGTGGCCACTTCTATGTATACGCAATCAAAGGTTGACCTATGACTTTAGTTAGTGTGACACCAAGGGTGAAACCGTAAGACGTTATGTACTTACTCCCGGGTCTGAAGGTGTACCCATGAGTAGCATTCCTTATAATAAAGTGAAGGCGCGAAGGCTTGCATGGCTGGCAGTATGTAGTCCAAAGATACTAATCCGCAATGTGCAGATATTCACATCACAAGGACACTAGTAAGTATATTTTTGATAAAGGTCTGCTCAAAAGGTAGCAGGACTCCCATATTCGGTAACAGCCAGTAAGAGTCCGCAAGCCCAAAATAAGAACAGTGCAACCATCACTCTAGTGACTGTTGCATTGCTCTCATTCTGGGCTCGTAGACTTTTACGAGCTGCTACCTTTTGAGCAGAGCTTGCTTAAGAATATACCCTCCAGAGATCATAACCTAAACCAGTCTGGTATTCTATTGAGAGGTACAAAAGGAAAATGCTGCTTACCAGTATGCATCTGTTCTTGGCATGTAGAGCTGCAGAATTACATACTTGTGCATAGATCGCCATCTGGTGTTGGGCTCGGATGATTGCAGTTTGTTGTTGTCTTGGAAGAAGTCTTTGTAGTCACGAGATAGGGGACTCCTCCCTTGGACGATAGTGCGCATGGGCATCGACTCCATCTTTAGATTGTTTTTCGCCATGATGGGAAATGATGGGAGTTTGTAAGAAACAGAAAGATGTCCATGTGTAATGCATCTCAGTAAGATAACACTGGAACAGATAGAGGTTCCGGGGAGGCGGGTGGGTGGGCGTATGTAATTCTGCAGCTCTACATGCCAAGAACAGATGCATACTGGTAAGTAGCATTTTCCGTTCGAGGCATATGAGCTGCAGAATATATACTTGTGCATAGACTATATAGCAGTGCTCTCCCCTAGCGGTGGTCACCTGTATCTGTTGCAGTGGTCTGAAAAAGTGTTTTAAGAACAGCCTGGCCTACAGAAGCTTGTTGTTTTGCCTGCACGTCTACACAATAGTGTTTGGTGAAGGTGTGTGGCGTAGACCATGTTGCTGCCTTACAAATGTCATTTAAGGGAATATTCCCTAAGAATGTCATGGAAGCCCCTAGTTTGCGTGTTGAATGCGCTCTAGGGGGAACTGTTAATGTACGTTTTGCTTTGTGGTAGCATATTTGAATACATTTGACTATCCACCTAGCAATCCCAGCTTTGGAGATGGGGTTTCCTTTATGAGGTGTTGAGAAAGCTACAAACAGTTGTTGTTTTTTTTTTGTTTTTTTTAAAGGTTTGGTTCTGTCAATGTAATAAAGTATAGCTCTTTTGACATCCAGTGTGTGAAGAGCTCCTTCTGCTACAGAATCTGGTTTTGGGGAAAAAACAGGTAATTCCACCGATTGATTAAGATGGAAAGGCGAGATTACTTTGGGAAGAAATTTTGGATTCGTTCTGAGAACCACCTTGTTATGATGTATTTGTAAGAATGGTTATTGTATGGTTAAAGCCTGGATCTCACTTACTCTTCTCAGAGAGGTGATTGCGACTAGGAAAGCTACTTTCTATGTAAGGAACTGCAGTTCGCATTTGTGTAAAGGTTCAAATGGAGGACCCATGAGCCTAGTAAGGACAATGTTTAAATTCCACACTGGAGAGGGTGGGATTCTGGGAGGGATTATCCTTTTAAGGCCTTCCATGAACGCTTTAATAGCAGGTACTCTAAACGGTGACAAATGTTGTCTGTTTTGTAACTAAGCGGCAAGGGCCGCAAAATGTAATCTTATGGACGTGTATGCTAGATTACATCTTTGTAGATGCAGTAAATAGCAAATGATATTTTGAATTGAAGCTTCTAGTGGGTCAATTTTGTTGTTATTGCAGTAAATGACAAATCTTTTCCATTTGGCTGAGTAGCAAGCTCTAGTAGCAGGGCGCCTAGCTTCTTTAATAATGTTCATACAGTTCGGTGGGAGGTTGAGGTAACCAAACTCTAGGACTTCAGGAGCCAGATTGCCAGGTTCAGTTGAGCTGGATCTGGATGCCTTATCTCTCCATGGTTCTGTGTAAGAAGCTTTGGGGAGAGGTGTAGTTTTTGGTGTGGAACGACAGAGTTCCAGAAGTGTTGTGAACCATGGTTGCCGGGCCCATGTTGGAGCAACTAGGATCATCTTGAGAGACTGTTTAAGCTTGCGCACTACTAATGGAATGAGTGGGAGTGGCGGAAAAGCGTACGCAAATCTGCCTGACCAATTCATCCATATCGCATTGCCCTTGGACAATGGGTGTGGATACCTGGCGGCGAAGGTT
The DNA here is from genome assembly GCA_963921515.1 of Calotriton arnoldi. Lineage (NCBI taxonomy): Eukaryota > Metazoa > Chordata > Amphibia > Caudata > Salamandridae > Calotriton > Calotriton arnoldi. The sequence goes on from CAWUFW010001043.1 coordinate 2,648,996, forward strand.
GGGCATTTAGCGTTTGCGCAGAACAGATCTATGTCTGGATGGCCCCACATATGAAAGAATGGATGAAGAACTTGAGGATGAAGTTCCCATTCGTGTATCTGCTGTGTCTGACGACTGAGCAGATCCGCAATCTGATTGTGTACTCCTGGAAGATGTTCTTCTAGAAGGTATATCTTTTGTGGGATGGCCCATCTCCATATGTTTTGCGCTAGTTGAGAAAGCTGCAAAGAATGTGTTCCTCCTTGTTTTTGTACATAATACATTGCGGTCATATTGTCTGTACGGACAAGGACAGTTTTGTTGGTGAGTTGTGGCTGGAATGATTTTAATGCGAGAAAGATTGCTAGTAACTCCAGGTGGTTGATGTGGAGCACTTTTTGTTGAGGGGTCCACCTGCCCTGTGTTATGTCCCGTATAGGGGCCCTAATGTAGACCCGTTCCTACATGCCCTAAAATGGACGCATTCATATTTGCCCATATATGGTCATATTCGTACTTGCCCTATTATGGTCATAGCCGCATATGCCCAATTTTGGTCATAACTGTACATGTCCTATTATAGTCATGATTCGTTATATAGGCATGATCTTTCACCTACATTGGTCCTTGCTAGTACACAACGTGCTCTGAGGGCTGAACGTCATCTATCCTGTGGTTTTGAATACAGCAGGGTTTTTCCCAAACACAGGCCCACACTGTACTCATCAATTATGCATGGCTTTCTAGGAATACACCACCTGCATAATATGTATGTACAATGATCACCCCGGACGTCTTCCTCATGTCTAACGACAGACCAATACAAACCATACTGAGGACCGAGACTCTTTAGGGTATAAATACACCACATCTTGCCCCGGTACGACAGAGGGAACCGAGACTTCCATGCTGACACACTGACCAGAGACGCTGAGGCTCCTGCATGCAGTCGCTCCAGCTGACAGCGGTCTGACACAGCCCTTGCGGGGTGTCCAACTCGAAACCAGGACGGGGTCCGACACTCTCTCTATTCAGGTATGGGGGTTCGACTAAATCCTGGAAGGATTCTTGGCTTTTAGGTTTTAGACCTACACATATGCTAGGTACACTCAGGTACATCTAGTTCGGCATCGTAGGAGTACGCGCACTTGCATAATGCTTTTATATTCATGTATGTATTCATGATTATCGCAATATGGTAGAACTGTTCTATCCCTTTGCTTTTATCCTACTGCTGATAATATATCTCTGCTATTGTCTGCTGGTTGCCGCAGCACATATATTTTACACTAGCATAACAACTGTTCAATAAATACTTATTGAAATGCCCGACTGTTTATTCTGTGTAACTCTCTGAGACAAACCGAATAAGTAGGCACGAGTGACTGAGCGAAAGGTAGTACATTGTTTCCACGATTCTGAGGAATTTGTGTTGTCATGATCTAAGGTTGCCAGAAACTAATCTCTCCCCGAGAGGAGGATATTCTAGTGGCACTGTGAGCTAGCTAATGCAAACCAGGCTAACATATACGGTGGGGGTGCTCAGAGTCAGTCTACCACCAAGCCCACAGTATATGTTATCCAAACGGGCAGGTCCTGCAGGGGTACTATAGGAACTACACAACACCTGAATGGTGTGGTTTAGGAGATGGGCTCCCCAGCCGGTGAGTGATGCGTCCGCTGTTAGTACTATTTGTGGAACTGGGTCTAGGAACGGCCGCCCTTTGGAAAGGTTTTCTGTGTTCCGCCACTGCAGAGAGCGATGTGTGCAGCTGTCCACCAACACCAGATCTGAAAGTTGACCTTGAGCCTGGTTCCACTGATGTGCTAAGCATTCCTGTAAAGGGCGCATCTGAAGTCTTGCATGGGGTACTATGAAAATGCAAGAGGCCATCATTCCTATGAGCTGCATAAACACTTGAGCTGGTAGTGAGTGTTGGTGTTGAAATTTTGTGATGAGGGTTTGCATACTGGCTATCCTGGCTGGATTGGGGTATGCAAGAGCTTTGGAAGTGTATTGTGGCCCCTAGATACTGATGTATGTGGGAGGGCTGGAGATGTGATTTGGTCAGGTTTATGGTGAACCCCAAGTTGTGGAGTAGATGAATTGTTTGGGGAGTGTGATGAACACACTGGTTGTATTACTTGGCTTTTATGAGCCAGTCGTCCAGGTATGGAAACACATGAATTTGTTGTCTCCGCAAGTGGGCGGCTACCACCGCCAGACACTTTGTGAAGACTCTGGGTGCTGTGGTTACTCAGAATGGGAGAACCTTGAACTGATAAGTGTTGACCGTCCACTGTAAATCTTAGATATTTCCTGTGAGCAGGGTGTATCGGAATATGGAAGTAGGCGTCCTTGAGATCTAGAGTGGCAAGGAAGTCGCCTTGTTGAAGCAGTGGAAGGACCTGTTGAAGAGTGACCATGTGAAAGTGGTCTGACTGTATGTAGATATTGAGAGGTCTGAGGTCCAGTATTTGGTCTGAGAGTACCGTCTTTTTTGGGGATGAGAAAGTAAAGGGAGTAAACCCCTGTACCTGGATGCTGGAGGGGAACTGTTTCTATTGCATGCTTTTGAAGCAGAGAGAGAACTTCCTGTTTGAGGAGCATTAGATGTTCCATGGACATTGGACGTTGTTTGGGGGATTTTCGGTAAGTTCCAGGCAGTAACCATACTGGATAATTTGTCTTGCCTACCTGTCTGTAGTGATGGAGTTCCAGACAGGTAGGAACTGTGAGAGTCTTCCTCCGACCGGAGTGGAATGGTCTGGAGGGAGCGGAGGGAAGTCATTGTTTGGTAGTGGGGGAGGTTCGATTGTTGTTACCTCGGCCTCTCCCTTTGTTATTATTTCCCCTGTACCCACCTCTAAAATATCCCTTGTTGGGGGATGTTTGTGTGGGGCTTTTGTAGGAGGAGGAAGTATTGCCTGTACTAATGTTTTTGGATCCGCCCCTATAAAAGGAGCGACGAAAGGAGCCTTGTGTTGTTTGAGACTGTAACGCTCCCATAGATTTTGCAGTGTCTGTATCTTTTTTCATTTTTTCTAAAGCTGTATCTACAGCTGGGCCAAACGGGTGTTCTTGATCGAACGGCTGATTTAGTATTGTTGTTTGCACTTCCTGCCTAAAACCAGAAATGCGCAACCATGCATGTCTGCGTAGTAAGACACTGGTGTTGATAGATCTAGAAGCGGTGTCTGCTGCATCGAGGGCACATTTGATGGATGCATTTGTAATTAACTTGCCCTCCTGGACCAGATCATTGGCTTTGGCCTTGTATTGGTCAGGTAAATGTTGAATTATGTCTTGAAGCTCATCGTAGTGAGCCCTGTCATACCTCGCAAGTAGTGCCTGTGCATTAGCTATCCTCCAGTGATTGGCTGCTTGGGAGGCAACTCGTTTGCCTGATGCGTCTATCAGTTTAGACTCTGTCTGGAGGTGGAGCATCACCAGAGGTTTGTGAATTAGCCCGTTTCCTTGCATTGGACACTACCAGAGAATCTAAAGGGAGTTGTCCTTTAATGTAAGCGGGATCGTTGGGGGCAGGTTTATATTTTTTTTAATCAATTCTAGGATTGAGAATCCTGGTCCCGACAGGGTCTTTAAATATGTCAGGTGCATGTTTAATGACACCTTTGAGAATAGGCAATGTATGTATTGTCTTTTGTGACTGGGCAAAAGTATCTAGTAGGAAGTCCTCTTCCATGGGGTCTGAATGTAGTTGAACACAATGATATTGCGCAGCCCTATTAAGAAGCGGACTAAACCCTATATTGTCATCTGGTGGAGATGGTCTTGTTGGATAAGCATCTGGATCAGGAAGGTCTGGAGGATCTGAAGGATCGCTATAATCTTCCCATGTATCCTGTGGTATAGTAGTGCCATCATGAGGGTCATCTAAAGGGTCATTATGGTGTGCACCCCCGCCCCCTAAATCATACTCATCCTGTGGTGGTAAGGGTGAGCTAGGAGAGTGTATGGGAGAGTTTGTAGGAGACAAAGGTTTAGTAGGAAGAACAGGAGAAGAGGGTCTTAAGGGGGAAGTTGCAAAGTCTCTTTTCTTGACAGGTACCTCAGGAGAGTGTGAGGTATATAATTTCCTCTTCTTTGTTGGAAGGCTAACAATATGGCCGGTTTTAGGGTCCACATGCAATGTCTTATTTCGGATCGATAGGATCTGGTTGAAACAGTTTACTCCGTGTTGTCTCCTTTCGGTGCCGATTTTTTTGGTTCCGAACGCGGTTTCGATTTGTGCTGTGGAGCCGTAGGAGAGGTCATGTGCTCCTTTGGCTTCGATGTCGAGTCGGAAATCTTTTTCGGATCCGAAGGTTGTCGATGTTTGTTCGGATCCGAGGCCTTTTGGTGCCGAAGAGCTCGATGCCGAGGCCTTTTTGGGCGTAACGGGAGTAGGGTGTATTCCGGATATCGGTACCGACGGTGTTTTTTGGGTACTGATATGCGGCTTGCTCGGTCCAGAGCTGCCGGAAGGCTTTTCCCTTGTCTTCGGAGCCGGGCCTGGAGGCGGGGCTTCTGAAGTTTTCCCTCGGTCTCGACTAAGGCCTTCAGGCTAAGTTTTGACCGGAGCCTTCTTCTTTTCTAAGGGGGCCGGGGTAGGGGCATTTGTACTCACTCGTTGACCTGGAGTGATGTGGTCATCGGAGTCATCGGCTTCGGAGACGATGTCGAGATCCTCCGAGTCTTCTGCCTCTGGAACATCGGGACCCTGGTCGAAGATGTCGTGTGGCACCTGTGAAGCCTGTTGAGCCATAACGTGTTGTTGAGCCCGGCGATCACGGATAGTCTTTTTAGATCGAAAAGAGGCGCAGGCTTGGCAATCCTTTTCTTCGTGCTCTGGCGAGAGGCAAAGGTTGCAGACCTTGTGGTGGTCACTGTGTGGAAATTTAGCTCCACACTGGGGGCATTTTTTAAATGGAGTCCTTTCCATTAGCCGTAGGCCCGAATGGTGCTGATAGGCCCAGCGGCCCGCGTCGACGGCTGGAATCGAGGAGTTTGTGGGTTAGCGCGTCGAAGTCACGCGATCGAAACAATACAGTTGAGTAGTGATGGTTTGCGCGTCGAAAAGGTTTGGAAACACGGTACGGAACCGGAGCGCCGAAAGTTACATCCGAACCCAATGGCGGAAAAAAAACAATCTAAAGATGGAGTCGATGCCCATGCGCACTATCGTCCAAGGGAGGAGTCACCTATCTCGTGACTACAAAGACTTCTTCCAAGACAACAACAAACTGCAATCATCCGAGCCCAACACCAGATGGCGATCTATGCACAAGAATGTATTCTGCAGCTCATATGCCTCGAACATAATATTCCCAAATGAGGTACTAAGGCACGTGATTAAAATCACACATGAAAACCAAAGAGGATTAACTGTGTTGGGAAACTCTACGAGAGACGGTGTGGTATCCGAGGCTAGTCAGGTTGATGAAGTGGTGCAGTCATACCATCTGCCAATGTATCACAAAAGAAAAAAAAATGAAGAACTGCACATGGATGAGCTGCCAAGAGTAGTGTGGTCCACTATGGCAGCAATTGTCTATGGTCTTTTAGAGTTTAGACAATACTTTTTTTGTTATTGAAGAGTATTCCTGTTTTCCAATAGTCAAAATGATATATTTGATTTCTGCATCTATGGTACTTCTTGTATTGGATAAGGGCAATGGACCGCCATTTAACATGAATGAATTCAACATACATAGGGGTGTTTCATTGGAAAATAACACCTTTATGGCCACAAGCAAATGGAATAGTGGAAAGATTAATGGCCACTGCGAAGAAAGCTGTACAAAGAGCAAAACTGACCCAAATATCCATAAATCAAGATCTATCAGGTGTAGAGGTATCACAGAACTATACCACACAGATCAACAAGCTGTCAGTTCAAAGTTAGTTGAAAAAAGGGAAAGATGTAGCCAAGTCATGCAACGTGATATTAGTGGATTGTCGGCTGTAATGAAGTCAGAGATTGAATGTTATGTTTAGAATAGGTTGTAAGACAGTTCAACTGAGGAACGGCAAAGATTGAAGACAAAGCTTTATGCTGCCTGATACTTATGAAGAATAAAAGTGAAGACTGAAACCCTAGCCTGACCCCGTGTTCTTTATTCATCTTTGCCACTCATGCTATTTAACAGGTCCTTTATAAAATTCTTGAGACAGGTTAACTATCAACCCACCCTGGACACAGCGGTCATGATAAACGTTGTGTATACTCGTATGAGTTACAGGAACGATATCAGCAGGGACATATAGCATTAAAGTCACCCATGATGCAAGCCTTTATTGTAAAGAGAAAGGGCTTTAAAGAGTCCCATTGAGAGTCTGATGAAGGAATAAGAGGAGCAGCGGGTGTACTAAATTAAAAAAATCTAAGATACACAATTATTGAAGAGAGAGATCTATAAACACTTTGCAGAACTTCTTCACTCCAGGCTGTTGTCCCCGTTCCTACCGCCGGATCTTAATTACACCATAATTGTGGTCATACTCCAGGAAAGGAAGTCATTCAATCAGTGTGCCTCTTACAGGCCCATCTCCTTGCAGAATACCGAAAGCAAAATCTTGGCCAAAATTCTGGCTACTTGGATCACGGGGGTGATATCGGATTTAGTGCACGCTGATCAGATGGCCTTCATGCCCTGGCGGGCAATGAGAATGAACCTTCGACGCCTCCATCTGTGGCAGGACTATTTGGGAACTGACGAGACTCCCAGGTGGGTAGGTTGCTCCATGCTGAGAAAGTGTTTGACTCGCCTGACCTGTGCTATCTTGGGGAGACACCTGAAACGATTTGGCTTTGGGCCCTGGTTTCACAGTTGGGTGGCCCTTTCATATTACCGACCCACTGCGGCTGTAAGAGTCAACAGAATGGTCTCCGCCACCTCTGCCTTGGGGACAGGGACAAGGTAGGGATGCCTGCTCTCGCCCCACCTCTTTGCTTATGCTCGGAGCCGCTGGCAGGTTGGGTTAGATGCAGGGGTTGTCGTGGGCTTCCCCCAGACAATGGTGGAGCGAGAGAAGATCGCACTGTATGTGGACGACGCCTTGCTTTACCTTAAGGATCCAAGGCTTTCTGTCCCAGCGGTTCTGTCAATATTTAGGGTCTTTGAGAACTACGCAGGGTTCCGTACAACTAGGTTTAAATCGGTGAACCCTCCAGTTGGGTCCTCTGATGGTTTGGGGAGCTGAAGGGGGAGTAACTGCTGCCTGACCCAGTTGGGTTTGAAGAGTCTGGGTAGCCACATCACCAGGGATCGGGACAGTTTTTTGTAACTGAACCTTGTTTGAGTGCTGACAGTTCTATGACGAAGTGTACAGGTGGAGGAGCCTACCCTTGACGATTATGGGCAGGGCAGCCTTGTTTAAAATGATCAAGCTGCCTAAGCTGCTGTATGTCCTGCAGAACACCCCCTTTGATATTCCAGGGGCCTACTTCGATAGAATACATTGCGCGCTCCGTACTTTGCTCTAGGATGGGGGTAATCTGAGAATAGCTCTAAAAACCTTGTATTGGTCCATGTACAACAGTGGCCTTGCAGTCCCCGACATTAGAACATATCACAGGGTTACCTAGTTGCAGGTGATCAACGATTCGGGTCACAGTCCCTGCTTTGAGCCAACCTATACGACAGAGAGGAGAACCATGGCAGGAGAGTCCCACAATCATTACATTTACGGGAAGAAGTATAGAGGTTGGCTGACGAAACCAAACAGGACTGCTTTGAGGGCCTGGAATGGCGCTATGGCTGCCTTGGGCTGGAGGGGGAAACTCACCCGAGCTACCCCCTTCTGGAAATGTACTATGTTGCCCGAGACAGGTGGGCTTGCGGGCTTCCGAGGTCGTGAGCAAAATGGGATCGAAACTCTTTCCGGAAGCTATAATTGAGAGGACGCAGGTCTAAGATGGGACAGAGGCCTCCGCCCTTCTTCAGTACCAGAAAGTAGCTGGAATAACTACACCCTTTCTATGGCACTGGGCACCCTCTCGATGGCCCCCTTTGCCAAGAGAGCCTGGAGGAGTAAAGCAAGATGGTCCTCAGTCAGCCGTTCTTGGGTGGGTGGCATGGGGAAGGGGGGGCAAAGGGGGGAGTGAAGTGTTCACAAATGATAGGGCATACCCTTTCTGCACTATCTGGAGCCCCCACTGGTCTGAGGTGATGCTGGACACAGGGTTTGTATGCTCACACTAAAGAGGCTTTGAATCTGTGGCAGCCAGAGGGGCAGGGGATTCCGCAGCTGGCAGGGCATGGTTCCCGCATTCTCTTTGGGTTCTGCAGCCCCCTCCCCGAAATGACTGGGCCAGCTGTTGCACCAGGTAGGGATAGTACTATGGACGCCCAAAATCGCCACTGCCGCAGCTGCGGTATGGATGAAAGGACTGCTGCTGCGGCTGGGTCGAAAGAGAGGCCTAAATATCAGGGAGTGACCCTGCTCTTGTGAAAGTGCTTGAGCACAGCATTGGCCTTGACGAACAAGCGGAACCCATCGTAGAGCATGTCAATTAATGGCAACTGGACATCCCTCGAGAACGCAGTGGACCATAACCAAGCATGGCGGCGAAGCACCATTAGAGGTCATGGTCCCAGAGGGAGTCCGCGGTGTCCAGCCCACACTGTATTGCGAACTTAGCTGCATTCTTGCTGTCCAGTAAAGCCTGGTTAAGGATGGCACGGCCCTCCTCAGGCAGCATGGGAAACAGCTGCGCAACAGAATCCCACAATTCATGGGAATAGCTGCCCAAGAGGCATGAGGTGTTCACCTACTGCAATGCAAGGCTGGCGGAAGAAAAGATGCACTTCCCAAAGGTATCGCTTGGGTTGCTTTTGGCCATGGAGGCCAGGCTCTTCAGGGCAGGGTTCTTTTAAAGAAGGCTGGATCCCTTGAGGCGGGACGTTGTCGTTTGGCAAACGAATGGAGCACAGGAGCCCCTCTGCAGGATTTAGTCCAGGCCCCCAAGAGCGTGGGTGAGGGCTTCATTAAAGGGCAGCAATGATTCTGCGGCGCCTGCCCCTACCTGAAGCACCTCTGTCAAGACATGTGACTTGACCTTGACAGCAGGAAGCTGAAGGACCTCGTAGCCCTGAGCATCACTGTGGAGAATGACGCGCATTTCTACGAGGCCTGGCCTGGAGGGGAAAACATGGCAGTGCCTGGTGAGGTGTCAAGGCCACTGGAATCACCCAGCTCCTCATACAAGTTGTCGTCATCAGCATGGTCTTCTCCAAATGACCATACACCTCCTAATTGCACCGTGGGGGTTATAGGGTGATTCAAGTAGAGGAAAGTCCAGTTGACAGGGAGGCGCCGAGCCGCCCCGGGTTGACGTCAGGAATGACGATGGGCTTGCCGCCAATCGGCACCAGACGGGATAGTGCTGGGGTAGGACGTGATATCCTGGGCAGTGTTGTTTCAGATCCAGGAATTGCGCCTGAGGGCCTAGCTGGTGTCAAAGGCGAACCAGCCGGTGGTAATCCCGCTGGGGTACCTCTTGGCTATGTGCGGTTATGAAGGCGTGCCAGAGGGAGTCAGGGCAGCGAAGATGGCATGTATGGCATCATAAACTTTCCGTAACTGGGCAGGCGTTGCCCCGGCGCCGGGAAACTTCGGCTAGCGCGTGGAGGGTCCAGACGCAGGCTCCACAGGAGGAATGTGGGCGCGGGGCCTAAAAGCTCGAGGTTAAATGGGAAAAGCTGGAGAACACTTCGACTACTAGTGCTTCTTGGAATACCAGCTTTATTGCGGTAGTCTTGGGAACGACTCCTGGACCGGCCTCGAGTGTATCTACGGGAACGAGATCAGGAATGATGCAGAGCCTTCTTTTACTGCGCCGCCAGGAGCACCAGCGCCCACTCGTGAATTGCCTTCAGGTGCATAGACTTGCACTCGGTGTAGGCCTTGGGGTCATGTCCAAACATCAGGCACCAGAGATCCAACACTGACATCTGATGGTGGGAATCCACACAAGGCTTGAAACCAGAAGGGGTCATGTCCAAACATCAGGCACCAGAGATCCAACACTGACATCTGATGGTGGCAATCCACACAAGGCTTGAATCCAGAGGGTTTAGCAGGGGGACATGTTCCTAGCACACTGGGAGCAAGTTCAGAAATGCAGGTCGACTAAAAGCTGAAAAAGTTGACCAAGAAGGGGTCAGGTAGCACTGGAAATGAAGTCAGTGCTACCTGAAGGCACCACGACGTCACTTCAGACGCGGACGGAATTGATGCAGAGGTACTGCTCAAAAGTTTCCAGATCCAGTCTGATGCCTGGGAGATATTCTAAGGGGAGGAATTGAGTCTCTATCAGATAAGGAAAGACTTGATAACCTTAGCAATGTAGAAAGCCACTGATGCCACGCACTTTGTGAATATCCGTAGCGCCAACGTGACACCAAAGGGCAGGACCTTGAACTGACAGTAGTGCCCAGCTTCTATGAATCTCAGATGGATCTCCAGATATTGGGGACAGACCTTTTACAGTGCCATATGTGGGGATTTATCTTTTTTTTAACATCCCAAGGGTATAGCTGTATTTTATATGGTCCAAAAGCCACTTTTCTGTCGTAATATCTTGCCACTGGGCACAACAGATTTGTTTAACTGGTTTGGACCCAGTGACTTGACTGAGAGAAGAGAGATATGGAAACTATGAGAAAAGGGTGGGGGTGTGAGGTACAAAATATTCAGTGCAGAAGTCACAGAAATGCAAGTACTTCTGTATGTTATTAATCTGAATTCTTTATTCAGATCTATATTTTTGACAGTAAGATACAATAGTACTATAAATAAGTACGATTTCTGAGCATGTGATTTTGTTGTATTGAAAAATCTAACAAAAATATACAAACACAAATCTTGTAGATTGGTGCTTGGAGTAAGATGAGAACGGTGCTTGTTTAGAGTGGGAAATGAGAAGGCTGCTGGGAGTATGGAGTCTATAGTGTTTGCTGTTCCAGAAGTCAGAAAGGTTGGGAGCAGAGTCAGAAAGATGAGAAACCAGCGCCTTGTGCTTCATAAAAAAACTGCCAGTGATAGTGAAGGGCCTCACAGCCGCATCAATATCCATTTTAATTGGCTGGAGGGTGTCATCAGGTGGTCGCCATCGAAGGGCATTACTAATACTCTGTGCTGTACTTCAGGTCTGAAGGATGTAGATTGTAACGACCCCTGCCTCCCAAGAACAGCAGCGCCTGTCATTTGCAGGAATCCAGTGATGCCACATATAAGGCTCCATCAATCATGGTAGCAGAGCCTTTTCTTCCTCCCAAAGGATAGCAAGAATGTCTCATCTAGGAACAGTGCAATGTCCACCAACGTCTGACCATCATAACCGACTATGGCCATAGAATTGCCGGCCTTAATAATTGTGACTGCCTGATTAGAGACAAGATTACCAAAATGGTCTATCTTTCCAACTTCTCAATTCAGTGGCATTGTACAAGGGGATGGCGGATTTCTATATCTACATTGTGTAGCCTCCAACACTAATTGAATAGGCTTTCGGGTGGCTGAAAAGACAAGTTGGTTTGTCAGGGGCTCTGCAATTTTTGTTGAGTTTGGGCACCAAGGTGGGAACAGAGACTGGGGTTTGCATAATTTTAATGCCTGCTTGCCAGATGTTATCAATTACTGGAATTTCACTGACCAATGTTCTTAGTACCTCTTTCATACAGTTATAAAGAAAACTGTCTGTTCCAGTGATCATTATTAACAAATGGAATCACTTTGAACGATTTCACCAAAGAATAAAAAGAGGTAATACCATCTAGAGGCAAGTGTGTATAGAGTGGAGTACTATCACAAGTTACTTAGGCTATATAGTCATCCCAGTCTTTAGCCCTAGGCTTCTCAAGGAGCTTATCTTTTTCCCTTGCTTATCACTACTGAAGGCATCCGTTTCCACCTTTGAAACGTCTTTCTGTGGAGGTAAAGGTTGCAGTGGTGGTAGAGGTGGAGAAGCAGAAGCAGAAGATGGCCATGTTGGTTTCAGGTTATGTGGAGGCAGTAGATGTGGTGAGGGCTGAGGTGAACAACAGTGCGGAAACAACGTGCAATAATCCTGCATCAATGTAAATCATTAAAGAAGCTGACTATTGGAGGATCCTGGTAGGAAGCGTCATCGTAGCACTTGTCATGATGCCCATCATAATTGGGGTGCCCAGGCTCCCAAAGAGGTAGCGTTTTCTCCTCACATCTGCCACTAACTTCTGGCTGGTCTTATCCATTGTTGTCATCATCGTGCTGGCACTGGACATGGGGCTGAGGAGGGCTGATGGCAGGCCCAAAGGGTCTTTCCCAAGGCACCTTACCCTCTATCATCTTCGCTAAGTAATGTGCCTCCTCAGGTGCCGGCAAAAAGACTTCCGGCAGCAAGAATATCTTTGCTGGAACAAGCAGAAAGGAGACAGTTTCTTTTTTGTGTTGATAACTCTGAGCCTATTGATGGTGGTGTGCTTGACTGCGGTTTCATTGTCAATGGGTATTATATGGTTACATAGGCCTCGGGCGAGGAACATCACCATTTTACATATTTACGTTTAAAGTGGATATCTTTCTTAAACGTTGACTCTTGACACACATTTGCATGCATGCACATATAAGAATATTCTCTGAAATGGATTTGCTTACATTTACACTTCTTCGTAGGCATATTATCAGGACTTTGAACATTCTGCACCAGGCTAAAGTTCACTGCACAAAATGTTGATGTTTGTTGTTGTCCACTCTGCGACAGCCCTCCAAGGATAGAATCAATAATGATGGCCTTGTTTAAGCAGAGAAGCATTTCGTTGTCACTGTCGAGGTCATCCCATGCCGGAATTCAAGCCAAGATGAATCCAGTTTACCTTGCTGAGAAGATGAAACCTACCCACAAGTAACTGGGGAGTTTGATCACCCTAGGGTATTCTGGCAGATTTGCGCCCACTAGGTTAGGAAGCACTAGGTAGGAGTATAGATATGATTCTACATGTATGCTTATAATCAATGTAACAGCACAATGGTAGAATTGTTCATTTTACGATTCTAGTAATGCTCATTAAACTGTTCTGGTTCCTTCTATTAATCATTGCCATGCACGTATTCTACACAAGAAAACCCAAGGCTTCAAGAAATGATTGAAATGCCAATTCGAGTATTTCTTGTTCTCCCTTTGGGCATGCATGAGTTACTAACGAAAGGGACTGATCCGTTTCCACAATTTCCTTGGGGAAGTCAGAGTCGCCATGTTCTGCGGTTGCACATGCCCTTCGGTACCTTCTAAAGTTTAGAGGTCCAGAGGGTGCACTGTGAGCTAGCCAGGACTAAGATCAACATATCCGGATGGAGTGCGTGGAATACTTCTTGCACAAGTTTGAGTGTTTATCTTGCCCAAACGCACAGCCTTACTAATAAATTATGAACCGTACAACATGGAGTGGGAGTAGTCACTGGTATCACCATTAGTATCGTCATAGGTGGATAAGTCTTCTACAGCGATGAGCAGGCCTCATCTAGGAGTCAACAGCTTTAACTGTTGACAGTGGCTCAGCAGCGGGTGAGATGAAAATAGGCAGGGTGAGTGGTCGACATAGCACTCGAAGGGAATTGCTTAAGACACATTTCCAAAGGCTAGATGTAAAAAATACCTGAGAAGCAGTAAGCAGATAAAAATCTCACAAAAACTTTTGATTTAGAAAGATCTCTGAGCAGGGCACCTTTCAGTACCCTGTTGAGACTACCTTACACAGGACATTCCGTAAAAATCTGAACTATGGAAGCCTCTTTGGGAGTGAAGGGCAATGCACTTTCACCTTACTGCCTCAATTTTGGGTCTTTTCTAATGAGGTGACTGGTTTGCTAAAGTATACGGTTTCGATGTCTAATGGTATTTGCTTGGAACTGATTAGGAATTTTTAATGTGGGTTTTCCAGCTCAAAGATAGGGAATGATTCAAGTATGTGAATCTATGAATGATCCAATGGTAGAGAATGAATACTAAGGACTCTTTGCTGCCAGGACACCCTAAAAAAAAATACCAGTCTGATGAAAGTCGTAGACCAAGGGTTGAGCATACACTTCAATACCCTTCCCAAGCACATTAATTCTTCCACACTAGAGCACAACTTTCCCCCTGATCCACTGAGTGAACTATGCCTCATGAAGTGCCAGAGAAGCCATGTGCACTCAGTTGACATAGCTAATTGAATCACCTTTAATAGCTATGATTTACTGATCTTCGTGATTTGGTTCAGCCCATGCCCCCATTGCTCTGAAAGGCTGTTGACAAAGGAGCAACTATGCCATTATATGAACTATACCAACAAGAAAGTAGGGTGTGTTGCTCTCATACACAAGCCCGTCAAATCACCGCATCTCCTACGAAGTATACACACAACCAAAAAGTATGCTTTCGCCCAATGCACCACCCTTCCGAGAACATTTTCCCCCTTCCTCAGTGCAATATTCCACCTCCAGCTGTGCATCAAAACTAACAAGACCCGGGTGAAAGCAATGTTTAAGAATAACCCCTCCTCCCATAGCCAAAGTTTTCCTGGCTCCTGCTCAAACATGACATAGCCTAGCACTGTTTATCAGCCCGCAGTAACATAAGTGAAATGCTTGAATTTGCAATTCCTACTCCATAGCTTGTGGACTGCCAGGACATCATTATAGACCTGTCTTTCACAAAGTGACCCTCCCTTTCAATTATCCATACTGACTAATCTAGAATTGACGAAACCTTAATCTACAGTTTCAAAAAAACTTTCCTCGAACCTTCCTGTAAGACTACAAACTAGCATGTAACCTATAAATATTAAAACCCATTTAAATCAAACCACACCATTTCTGACAAACCACATGGTTTCCTGCGAATGCACCAAACACCCAGGCTGACTAAGAACCATAAACGCACTCATTAGCACAAACTGAAAACTCATGCACAGTATACAAATGAGTAAAAATAAGTGGTGAGTCAATTAATAACATGCCTTCTCATTGCTTTAAGTGATCACTGCTCAGCCATATTAGCCCACTACTCAACCAAATTGAACAGTGTGGTGCTCCAGTGGTTCAATGCTTCAACCACCATCCATTACACATTGTACTCAAATCTCTTTTACACTATAAAGCTCTTTGAGGAAAAAATCCTGAAAATCAATGTAGGAATTATGTACACAGACCCCTATATTCATTCACTTTACGTATGCCAAAATAGGACAGGCAAGCCTGGAACTTATTCTCACTCAACTCCAATTATTACCCAGAGTTTTTCTCACTGGTTATCTCCTTGAAACTCATATGCACTTTCACCTCACTGGCTGACCAGATTAATTCAAGAGCTCACTCCAACCACCCTTGCTCAAGTAAACATTAGCCTGAACTAATCTCCGTTTCAATCAATTGAATGTCAGAAGCATCTTTCCTAGAAATTACAATAACAATTAACCAATCACCAGTCTGCATTAACCAGGCAAGATTCTCAAGAAAGTGATGACATGCCAATTAAAGTCTAACACGGAATTGCTCCACACAGTCAGATTTCCAACCACAGTGCAGCAGACTTCACCCTGCAGATGAACGATCATACTGTCCATCAACTGTGAAACCTACTAAATAGTGTTGCAAGACGTCTCTGCTGTCTTCCTTGTGGTGTACTGCCTCCATCTTATTCTCCTGTAAGCGCCTCACATGCAAGGTTATGAATTCATTCTCCCCTTTACTTACCAAGTAAAATAAATCAGAAGTGAAAGCACAGGTTACCATGCCACCAATGAGTAACAGCAGTGGTGCTAGAGGTTGGGCAAGGCTAGAATAACAGAGTACAGCGAGGGTGGTTAGGGTAATGGTGTTCCTTTAGAAGTTGTGTTATGAGTGTCCGCTCTGCCCTCAACATATAAAGTATCACAGTGTCACCTGAAATAGTTTCTGCTACACTACAGAAATAACACATTCACAGCCATTGCTTCAGGTAGAACAATTCTCTATAATCTACTTTCCTCTAGAGTACAGACACCTCACAAGGGGGAGGCAGATTATACAGAACGGTCATCTAAGGCTGTAGCTGCATGAAATCGAAATGGTTACCAGTAGGTGTAGTTTTGAGCTTGAAAGATTTTCTGGATTCATATGTTGTGCATTATTCCGCCATCTAGTGGCTGGGTCTGGAATAATGTTTCTTCTCTCTTTTTAGTTTTTGCCTGCACAGCACTTGCTCTATGCTTCTAACATTTCTTGTAAAGAAAAGAAAAAAAATCTTAAAAGGGGCTTAGAGCCCATCCATGAATTACCATCGGTTGGGTCCCAGGTCACTCTCGTTTCCTTACTTCCTAACGGTCAGCCCCTCCCCGAGTCTTCGTCCCTGCCATGGAGCATGGGCCAAGTACAACTTCCTGTGGTCAGTGTCTTTCCACTGGCCACAGGCTCCAGTAGGTACTCTTTTACTTTTCAGCATGCACTCTTGGAGAGTGCATGTGTCTTTCCTTTATCCCCACCCTCTTCCTCCTCTCCGTGGTGTCACCCTCCCGCCTGCCCTCTTCCCGCTCTGTGGTGTCAATCCTCCCCACTGCCATTCTATCTTTTTAACCCACCCTCCTCCTGTCGTCCATTTTTTCTAAAACATCCCCCGCCGTCATTCTCTTTAACCCACCCTGGCTCCCTTCTCTCATTCTGTCTCCCACACCCTCCATCCTCTTGTTGCTTGACAACCCCAACCTCCCCAACGCTGTTTTAAGACCTACTGCAAGGCAGCATGGGCTATGCAACATGGCTTAAAGTAAAGAAAAACAAAATGTTATATCATGGTCACCGCTGGCTGCGCCACAGTGCTTCATTTTATCTTCTTTAAGATATGCTGCACAGCATCCCGCGCTGCTGTGCAACATCTTTAAAAAACATTAACAAAGCCAAATAGCTCACAAAGGCAAAACCTATTGGCGATACCAATGCTGGTTCCTTGTGTGCAGGATTCGATGTGAACTACCTGTTTGTGCCAATGCCCACCCTCCAATTACGTCAAATGTACACCCAGGAAGCACCTGCAACTTCAGCTTCTTTCCACTGGCAACTTGCTAATGTAGTTGGATTTCCAGATGTTAGTCGGTCTTCCCTCCAATTATGTTACAAATCACCACATTTGTGAGGGAGGCTGGAGGGGTCGCATGCAAATCCAGAAAATTCTTCAAGTACATGCAAGTAACTATTTGGTTTTGCAGCATGAATCTTTTCTGGATTTACATGCGCATAGATTTGTAGCAGTGTTCTTTCTTCAGAAGGCTGGGATGAAATGAGTGTTTACGAACTGATGTTTAAGTACTAGTTCCACTTGCACTTCTTTGATACCTTGAATATCCACACTATAGTGCATGGTGAACATGTATACAAATGACCATGTGGCTGCCTTACACATGACATTAATCAACACTGGCAATAAAAGCCAATGCTGCTCCTTTCTTCCTTGTTAAGTGTGTGCCTGCGGTTTCTCCTCCTATGTTACTCCTGCTTTCTAGAAGCATACCTGAATTTTTTGGTCTATGTGTCGACAATTCCAATGGTTATTGACAAACTGTTACAAATGCAACTAAGAAGGGTTGCTTTGTTTATCGCAAGTAGTACATCACTACCCTTCTCTTGTCAAACATGAGGTACTGTTTCTGCTTGCGATTTCAGGTTTTGGAAAAACGCCTGGTAGCAGTATAAGCCTGTTTACAGTGGAAGTGTGAGATCACTTTTGGAAGAATTTTTGAATCAGTCTTGATCACTAGTCTATCTTTGTGTATTTGCAAGTAAGATTCTTGAGTGGTGAGAGCTTGCAGCTCCCTCACTCTCCTTAAGGATGTGATGGCTATGGGAAAAGTGATCTTAAGCATTAAGTATTTGAGTCCTGCTTTGTGCATGGATTAAAATGTCATTAACTGTGTGAGTACCAGATTTAAGTTCCACCAAGGTGTGGGTGTTGCCAGGGGGGGGGGGGGTCTTTTCTTTTTTCCCCTTCCAGAAACTGTTTGGTAACAGGTGGACTGAAGAGACTTCTTCCTGCAACACCTTGGCCGACAGATGTACCTTAAGAGGCATTAGAGAGTCCCTCAACTTGAATGGGAGGCAGCTTTGATGCGCTCGTGTAAGGTTACCATCAAGGGCAGATTTAGACTCATTCAGTTAAAATTTCTACATCGAATATATTACAATAGAAGCAAACTGTATAAAATGGGAAGGGCACAGTGTCCAACTTGCATGAAGTGCAACAGTGTGGAAGGCATATTTATCCAGGATATGGGAATGTTCGGTGATGAGCACATATTTGGGGGGTGGGAGGGAAGTGATAGGGGAAATGGAGGACATTATTGGGACTGAAAGACCGGGAGCATCCCAACTGGTGATTCTAGGTATCCTGTAAGAAAGGGACATCCCCATTGCCAAGCTGCTGTCCTGCATGCTGGGATTCATCATCACCAAATGGGACATAGCCAAAATATGGGGGAAGCAGAAAATCCCATCCAAAACAATGTGGCAAACCATTATGAACAGGTTTATGGAAGCTGAAAGAGTGGTATACAAGGGGAGATGCAGTCCCAGGAAATTTGAGAAGCTGTGAGGGAACTGGAGGGCTTACTATGGGATTAATGAGGAAGAAATAGGCTCGTCCTGTGGCAGGGCCTCCACACACAGCCGCCCTGCTCGATCATGCGAGGAACGACAATAGGTGGGAAAGGAAGAATGTCAAGGGGTATGCTGGGTCCAGACACAGAAGGTCCGGCGCTGTTAATCATGTGCAATGGAACATTTATACTTATTTCAGCAATGTATTGTGGTTGTTTGAAAAAAGGAATTAAAACAGTTATAAAAAAAAGTGATGCCCTCATCATGAGGTTAACAATGGTAATCTGCTGGGTCATCCGCAATTGCCGGGAAGACATGTGCAGATGGAAAGGGCTCCCCCTCACATTGTTGGGAAGAGCCGCTATGTTCAAAAAGAGAGTACTACCCAAACTACTCTAAGCCCTTCCCTATATGTATTACTCGATCCCCCCAGATATCTTTACAGGAATAGAGGGGGATCTCCGTAAATTCTTATAGGATGGTAAGCACCCTAGGATTGCCCTGCCCACACTCCAGCGTAGCCCCTATAATGGTGGTATCGCTCTGCCTGATATTCGGGGATACTATTGGGCCTCCCACCTCATTAATGTCAATGACTGGCTATATGTCCCCCCCGATCACTCCACCTTTAGACTGGAATGCACCCAGTGGGCCCGCCACTCTTGCTTCCACTATTTGTATGGGGGCCGGGGAACCTCGGACCTCCAGAGTGTCAGAGGAGAGCTGGATCAGAGCTACAAAAACTATGGGATGGTATGACACCACTGTGGGAGGGAAAATGGCTGGCAGAAATTGGCAAACTGAAATGTTTTAGAGCATGGGACCTGATTGGGATCACCAAAATCGGAGATTTACTGGCAGGGGGCAACCTGATGCCGTTCGAATCCTTGAAGCGCGAATACGGTAGGCACAACACTCAATTTTTAAAATACATGCAACTCCGACATGCATCGTCAGTCGAGGGGCTTTCCGGGGAGGGAATACCCGAATTTGCGCCGCTTGAGGGATGCTACTAAGAGGGCCTGGGGAGGGGAGCGATTTCTACCACGTATCGAACCCTCCTTAATAATAAACCCGACAATTTGAAGGGCTTAAGGAGGAAGTGAGAGATGGATGCTGGGGAGGTGGAGGATATCGACTGGGAGGCAGCCCTGGTGCATCCCCGCGAAGTAGCAATAAAGGCATGGCTTCGGCCGATTCAATTTAAAATCCTACATAGGGTCTATTATGATAGATGATGGCTTCATAACATGGGAAGAGCGTCTGATCCCTCCCGTCTACGATGTGCTGACAAGGAGGGCTCCTTTATCCATACAATCTGGAGTTGCCCCAAAGGCCAACTCTATTGGAGAGCCATTACTAGGAAACTTTTTGCCATGAATGACCTTCCTCTCCCTATGGACCCCAAATACATTGTTCTGAGGATTCCCTGTGCCATTGATTTGCCACAAGCCCAACTGATATTCTGTAACCTTGCCCTGGTGGTGCTAAGAGAGACCAGTGGCGGCCGGCATGGCTTGTGGGTGTCGGCGGGGAAGGGTGGTGTTATGGGGTGTGCAATATAAAAAAAAATATAAACCTACCTTGTCGTCAGGTCCCGCGTCTCTGCCCCTCCTATCGTCATCTTGAACGGAAAACACAGTTCGGCCCCGCTGTGACTGGTTATCACCCAGGCTCCCCATACCAATCACAACGATGCAATGCAGCGGTGCGATTGGTCTGAGTGCCGTGGCACGGCGCTCAGCCAGGGGCTGGAGGGGTGGGCATGTTTTCAATGCAGGATGTAATGCAGCCTGCATGGAGAACAGGGAAAGTGTGCATGACTGTTTTGGGCAGCCGAGAGGGCTGACCAAACAGTCATTGCACACTTAGGAGTGGGCAAACCACTCCTCTCCTGCTCCGAGAGCAGAGCAGCCCCGCCCACCCTCAAAGCAGCACGAAGCATAAAATGATAACTCAAAGTTATTATCATTTTATGTTTCGTACTTTGCACTGCTTAAAAGCAGTGGGGTGACTCTCCTCCACCTTAGTGGAAGAGCCGCCACTGAAAGAGACATAGCCCGCCACTGGGGATCGGCAGAGAGCCCAACTGTTCAAGAATGGAGAAATACTATGGACATGTACATGATAGCTGAAAGGGTGACATATCTCAACAGGGGCTGTCCCAGAAAGTTCCATAAAATATGAGGTAGATGGCTCTCCCATTATTCTTTAGAAAATCTACTGCAGGGGGAGGAACGTGGGAGAGCCCCCAATGTGGGTAATACTATTCATGGTATTGTGTTAGTCTCTTGCAGAATATCGTTACAGTGGACTGTGGCCTGGACTGAAATGTTACCAGTGTGGGGGGAAAGAAGGGGTGGGGTTTGTTGGGAGTCTTGCGTTGCATTTTTTGTCAGTGATTATACTGTGGCAGCCTACTAGGGGCGATTTGCCCTTGTACTTACGCTGTGCCATTATTGAATTGCTACCATCAGTGCAAAATTCAATTAAAAAAACAATGGTACTCTCCTGCCTGCACCCATTTGTCTCTCTGTTTGTTTCTATTGCACCAGAGAATGAACCTGCTCCATTTTGCCATGTAATACCTTTTTGTGGTCGCCCTTCTGTAACAACTTCCATTGCCATCTGTGGCAGCCCCAGATGACAAAACTATGTCTTCAGAGCCATACCACTAGGCTGAGTGTACTCAGTTCCAGGTGGTATACCTGGCCCCTTTGTATTGTGAGCAGGTCCTGGTGGGTTGGTAGTCTTATCACTGTCATTTCCACTAGGTCTGGCAACCATATTTGTCTGCAAAACACACAAGATGATGGATGGAATGCTGCACATTGGCAAACATTCACCCCCAGTCACAGATCTGGGTTTAATCCATCGTTATTTTGCTTCACCACGCCACCCCAGTTCAGACATGGCCATATGCAAATCAGTCATGACCCTGTGCCTCATGGGAACAGTCCAGACCGAACTGCCAAGCCATGTCTTCCCTGGACCATATTTGTCTGGCCCACTGGAGGGCTATCTGATAGAGCATCATCCGAGCTTGTTTGCATCTGTCCAGTACGAGTGGTACCAGTGGGATCCGTGGAAAGGCATATGCAAATTTCACTGACCAGTCTATCGATCAGGCATTTACTAGACTAGAGACAGGTCCTGTGGGTGCCTAGTTGCAAAGGTCTGGCATTTCACATTCTCTGGGGTAGCAAAGCGATCCACTTGTGGTTTATCCCATAGTTTGCAAATGCGTTTTCTGTTGTATTAGCTCACACTTGAGAGGTGGCTTTCTGTCTGCTTAGCTTATCTGCTTGTGTAGTTTGTATCCCTAAAGGGTGAATAGCCATTAGAGTAATCTTTCTCTATATGGCCCATTTCCATAATTCTTGTACCAGTTGGGACAGTGGGTGCAACCCTGTCTGCTCGGTGTGTTGATGTAAAAAACTATGGTTGTGTTGTCTCTGTGGATCTGAACTGTTCTCCCCTCTATCTATTTTTGGGATGTGTTCATGGCTAAAATGCTGTCTTAATTTCCAACACATTTATATGCAGTACTGCATCTCTCGGGCTCCATAAGCCCAGACGATCAATTTTCAGATGTGAGGCCCCCCCCACCCTGTGTGGGACGTGTCTGTGTGATGGTGAAAGAGGGAGTTTGGAAGTTCTGACTCCACTGATATTCCTTATGCGCCACCACTGAATAGCCTTCAAATTTTTTCTCTGAGCCACTAGATCCTTCCAACTCTTGGTTGCCTGTGACCATTGACATTGCAGATTCTCCTGGCTTATGTGTAACCTGGCATGGGATATGAGTGGGATGCAAGAAGCCATCATGTTCGGTTCCCCACTATCCTCATGGTCAGAACTTGTCCTCTCTAGTAACGGTAAGTCTGCTCCATCATTTCCAAAATCCTTTTTCAACTACGTAAGCTTTGATATCCCTTGAATTAGTCTTGCTCCCAGAAAAATATTTTACCTCTCTGGAGTTGGCGATGATTTTTCCATGACCAAGGAGAACATCAGCCTGTGAAATGTCTGCATGACTGTGTTTATGCTTTTTTGGCACTGTCAGAATGTTCCTGAGTTTACTAACCAATTGTCTAGATAAGAGAGTACATGGATAGCTCTCTATCTATGAAGAAAACCTTCTATTCTGCTTCCTACTGGTGTGGCGTGCAGGTGGCCTATTTTTGATGAAGTCACTTGCTTGAAGGTTCCAGCCCCTCTCAGGGTGGTAGCTCTTAATCTGGCCCTTCCTTAAAAGGGCTGTTGCCCTGTTGCTCCTACATACTGCTATTCCACTGGTGCACTTTGTGAGGTAGTTTGCAGCATAAAATTAACATGTGGGGTGAATGGTTGTGATTCCCTCCCCCCCCCCCCATCTTCCGGGATTCGTCTACTCCTCAAGATAGCAGTGCTCCCAATGCCTTCTTGTCTTTCTTCATTATATGTAATGAATCGTCTACTACCATTCTGAAGAAGAACGATATGTTGACCGCTGTGATCTGTACCTTCAGTTTCAATCCTAACACACTCCGCTAAGCAGGGCTTCTTAGGGTGGTTCCAAAACAGAGCTGTCTGCTTGCCATGTCTGCCACATCTGAAGCAGACTTCACACATATTGGCGATAGTTTTGTCTTCCTGGATGATGTGCCTTCTTCTTAAGCTGCTTGGGGAGGTGCTGCATGAGTTCTTCCATCTCCTCCCATTTTTGGTGGCCATACGTGTTAAGCAGTGCTTCCGAATTTCAGCTCCGCTATAAAGCGGCAGTTGATCTGTCTATTTTTCTTTCTACCATGTCCAAACTCTTTCACTCCTTAACAGGTGGAAGTCCGATTGCAGCAGGAGCATTGACTCGTTTACGGGCCGTGGCAACGATGGAGTTCAGCACTGCATTCCCTTTGATATAAACTGGGTCCTTTGATGAATGCTGGTATTTTTGTTCTGTATCTTCTGTGTTACTGGTTTAGCTGCTGCAGGTTTCTTAAAGACCTTCTATCCTTGGACTACTACAATGTGTTGCATTGGGAGGAACTGATTTTTCATTGAGGGCAAGTATGTCTCCAGAAGGAAGCATCCGTCTGCACCCCCTCCAACTTAACCCCATAGGGATCCGATGCTTTTTTCATTTTGAGAGCAGTGTACATAGCCAAAACATCAGGAGGTGCGGGTCTCCAAGGATATGGCTCAACCTCCTCTTTGGAGGAGTGTGTTGCCATGTCCTGCCACCCCTTTCCCCTTCAACACTGAGGTATTGGCCCTTGTGCTGACCCTGCCCCTGTTCACCCTGCAGAGGGGCTCTGATGTCGAAGGTAGCACCAGTTCAGCGGGCTTCTCCTCTTGCGACTTTCCCTCATTTTTATTTTGGAATTTGGCAAGTCCTTAAGGAGTTGTCGAACTTCTGTTTTCTTTTCAGCAGAGCCTCCATTTCAGCCTCGAGGAGATGCCTTTTCTTTTTGACGACGAGGGACCTTTGTTCGGTGTGGAGTGTTGATCCTTTTCTCATCGATGTTAAGGCCTCTTCTTGTCAGCTCTTCTCCTTTCCATGCTTTTAATCGCCTTTCGGATGAGAGGCTAGTAAGTTTATGCTACATACCCAGTAAGCATTTGTTCTTGGCATGTAGAGCTGTAGATTCACATGCTTTGCATACTCCTGCCATTCGAAGAAGTCTTTCCTAGTCACCAGGTAAGGTGACTCCTCCTTTCTGTGATAGTGCGCATCGACTCCATTGTTAGATTGTTTTCTCCCAAGAGGGTGAGAATGGAGTAAGTATGTGTAGTACAGAGATGTCCATGCGTATGTAATATAAATAATGCAAAACTGCAACAGTTACAGGTGCCCTGGGAGGTGGAAGGGCGAATGTAAATCTACACCTCTAAATGCCAAGAACAGATAATTACTGGGTAAGTAGCATAATCCGTTCGAGGCATGTGTGCTTTAGATACACATGCTTTGCATAGACTATATAGGAGTATTCTCCCAAAGCGGTGGCTAACTAGTAGATGTTGCAGCTGTTTGAAAAAGTGTTTTTAGCACTGCTTGGCCTACATTGGCTTGTTGACGTGCTAACACATCCAAATGGTAATGTTTGAGAAAAGTGTATGGTGTGGACCATGTTGTTGCTTTACAAATGTCAGCTATATGGATGTTACCTAAAAAGGCCATAGATGCTTCTATTTTACGAGTGGAATGCGCTCTAGGAGGTATTAATAAAGTTTGTTTAGCTTTAGTGTAGCAGGTTTGAATGCACTTAACAATCCATCTTGCAATGCCAGATTTAGAAATGGGATTGCCTTTGTGAGGTGTAGCAAATGCAACGATCAGTTGTTTTGCGAAAATCTTTTGTTCTTTCAATGTAGTATAATAGCGCTCTTCTGACAACAAGAGTATGAAGAGCTCGTTCTGATACCGAATCAGGTTGAGGAAAGAACACAGGCAACTCAACTGATTTGTTGATATGGAAAGCAGAAAACATTTTGGGAATGAACTTTGGGTTGGTGCGAAGAACTACCCTGTCTCTGAAGTTGAAAGAAGGGTTTTCCTAAGGTTAAAGCTTGTAGCCCACCAACTCTCCTTAATGAAGTGATTGCAATGAGGAAGGTGACTTTCCATGAAAGAAACTGTAGTGGACAGTTGTGTAATGGCTCAAAAGGTGGAGCCGTGTAAGCACAATGTTCAGATTCCAAACTGGTGCTGGAGGTACCCTGGATGGTATTATACTCTTAAGGCCCTCCATAAAATCTTTAATTACTGGAACTTTGAACAGAGATAGACGTTGTCTGTTTTGCAAATATGCAGCTATTGCTGCAAAATGCTAACTAATGGAAGTGTAGGCTAAACCAGCATGCTGTAAATACAGAAGGTAACAAATGATATTTTGAGTAGATGCATTTAGAGGATCAATATTGTTATTAGTACAATACATAACAAATCGTTTCCATTTAGCTGCATAGCATGCTCTGGTAGTAGTCTTTCTTGCTTCTTTAAGAATGGTCATGCATTCTGGTGGCAAGTTAAGATATCCAATCTCTATGACTTCAGGAGCCAAATCGCTAGATTGAGCTCCATGAGATTTGGATGCCAGACTTCTTCATGGTTCATGGTGAGAAGACTGGAATGGAGATGTAGCTTTTTATGTGGAACTTCTGACAGTTCTAAAAAAGTGTTGTGAACCACGGTTGACGAGCCCAAGTGGAAGCTACTAGAATCAATGTGAGGGATGTTTGGCTGAGCTTCCGAACCAGAAATGGAGGGAGAGGCGGAAAAGCGTAGGCAAATATCTATGACCAATTCATCCATAGGGCATTGCCTTTGGATATAGGGTATGGGAACCTGGAGGCGAAGTTTGGGCATTTTGAGTTGACCACTGTGGCTAACAGATCTATTTGTAGGAATCCCCATTGTTGAAAGTATGGAAGGAGAACCTGGGGATGAAGTTCCCACTCGTGAATTTGTTGCCGCCTTCTGCTTAGGAGGTCGGCAATCTGATTGTCCACTCCTGGGAGATGTTCTGCCAGAAGATGGACTTTGTGATGAATTGCCCAACGCCAAATTGACACAGAGAGGCGTGACAGTTGCAGAGAATGTGTCCCCCCCTGTTTTTGTACATAGTACATTGCTGTCATGTTGTCGGTGCGGACTAGGACAACTTTCCCTATGAGGTGAGATTGAAAAGCTTTTAGTGCTAGATATACAGCTAGAAGCTCTAGATAATTGGTGTGCAGAGCTTTGTACCTGTTGTCCCATAGACCTTGGATTGTTAAATTATGAACATGGGCACCCCAACCTGTGAGGGATGAGTCTGCTGTTAGCATGATCTGTGACAAAGGGTCGATGAAAGCCCACCCTTTTGATAAGTTTGGTGTGTTCCACCACTGCAGAGAGCGATGAGTGCAGCTGTCTACCAACACTAGATCTGTTAATTGACCCTGAGACTAATTCCACTGACGAGCTAAGCACTCCTGTAGAGGACGCATGTGCAATCTTGCATGAGGCACTGTCGCAATGCATGATGCCATCATCCCTAGCAGTTGCATAAACGTTCTGGCTGCTAATTATTGATTGGCCTGAAAATGTATTAGCAGAGATTGAATATTCTGAATTCTGTCTGCATTGGGAGAGGCTAGAGCTGTGCAAGTGTTTAGAGTCGCTCCCAGATAAGACTGCATTTGTGAAGGCTGAAGGTGAGACTTTTGAACACTGACCGTGAAACCCAATTGGTAGAGTAGGTCTAATGTAGTCAGAGTGGTATAGACACTTTTGA
Source organism: Calotriton arnoldi (assembly GCA_963921515.1). Classification (NCBI taxonomy): domain Eukaryota; kingdom Metazoa; phylum Chordata; class Amphibia; order Caudata; family Salamandridae; genus Calotriton; species Calotriton arnoldi. The sequence goes on from CAWUFW010001043.1 coordinate 2,675,828, forward strand.
TGTGAGCTGGCCTTGATGAGCCAGTTGTCCAGATATGGGAAGACATGAATCTGTTGTCTTCTGAGATGTGCTGCCACTACCGCCAGACATTTTGTGAATACGCTGGGAGCAGTAGTTACTCCGAATGGGAGTACCTTGAATTGAGTGTTTTCCTGCTATCACAAATCTGAGGTATTTGCGATGAGCTGGGTGAACCGGAATATGAAAGTGTGCGTCTTTTAAGTCTAGTGTAGACATAAAATCACCTTGCTGTAGCAGTGGAAGGACCTGTTGAGGCGTGACCATGTGGAAATGTTCTGAAAGTATATACAGATTTAATGTCCTTAGATCCAAAATTGGTCTTAAGAAGCCGTCCTTCTTGGAGATTAGAAAGTACAGAGAGCATCAGTATCAGCTGGAGGAGGAGAAAGAGGTGGAGAAGTGTTAGTGGCCATTTCCTTTCATTTCTTGGGTATTTGATATTCCTCTAGAGGGTCCAGTTTTCTCTTTTTAGGAGGTTTGGTGACAACTTTACTAGTTTCTGGGTCAATATAAAGAGTTTTTTGTTTTGGATCCGAAAAATCTGGTACAGACTGTGGGTAGAATGTCCTTTTTTGGTGCCGAAGATTTAGGGTCCGAATGTTCTTTAGACCGAGTCTCTGAGGCCTTCTATGGGGTCTTGGACTCCTTAGGTTGTGATATAGGAGTTTGTGGCTCCAAAGCTTTTTTTGGCTCCGAGGGCGTTTTTCGCTCCGAAGATTTTTTCGGTTCCGAAATGTTTGTCCTTGGTGTGTTTCGACGCCGAGGCCTTCAGCGTCGAGGCTGTCTTCGGTGCCGACGAAGAAGGGCGTGGCACATCTTTGGTCTTGTGTCTCGGTGCCGAAGGTGACTTTTCGGCACCAGAATGGGGCTGGCTCGAGCCCGAGCCGGAAGGCTTGTCTTTAGGTTTCATAGCCGGGCCCGAGGGTGGGGCGTCTGAGACATGTTGCCGGTGTCGACCTGAGCCAGAGGGCGAAGGTGTTACCGGAGCCTTAGGTTTGGTTTTTGGGAGAGGGGTTTCGGTACTCATGGACCACTGAGCCGGGGTGACTGTCTCCTCTTTGACGTCGGAGTCGTCGGCTTCGGAGACGGAGATGTCTTTTTCATCACCTTGTTCCGGCTGGACATTGGAATCTGCTCCGAAGATGTCCGGAATCGAGCTGCTTCCGCGAGACATTTCGTGACGTCGAGCCCGACGGTCACGGATGGTTTTCTTCGACCTGAACGATGCACATGCCTCGCAGTTCTTGTCTTCGTGCTCCGGGGAGAGGCAGAGATTACAAACCTCGTGCAAGTCCGTGTGTGGGAACTTAGCACCACACCCGGGGCACTTTTTGAAAGGAGTCCTTTCCATTGACTGCTGGTGTGGTCGGCGCGGATAGGCCCAACGGCCCGCGTCCAAGATCGAGGAGTTTTAAAGATGCGCGTCGAAAGGGAAACGTGATCGAGACAATACCGTCGAGTAGAGAGGGATTACGCGTCGAGGGGAGATTCAAAACCGATATCGACCCGGAGCGCAGTAAATCACATCCGAACCCGATGGCGGAAAAAAACAATCTGGAGATGGAGTCGATGCCCATGCGCACTATCACCGTAAATTTGGGAACGGCCACCTGCTGTCGAGAGGATGATCTCAGGGTCCTACACTCTACCTCGTGACTACAAAGACTTCTTCCAAGACAAAAACAAAGTGCAAACAGCCGAGCCCAACACCAGATGGCGATCTATGCACAAGTATACGATCTACAGCTCATATGCCTCGAACATGAGCTTCCCTTCTTGAACTAGCTCGTGCCTTTTTCTTGTGCTCTTCTGGGAGGTGCTGAAGTAGACCTTCCATCTGAACCCAGTGTGCCCTGTCATATCTAGCTAGTAGGCCCTGCGTGTTGGTAATGCACCAGTGATTAGCATTTGAGCAGCTACCCTTTTACCAGATTCATCAATAAGCTTCAACTCTTTATCTGGGGGAGGAACATCTCCAGATGTCTGCGAGTTCGCTCTTTTACGAGCGTTGGAAACCACTAGTGAATTTAGAGGGAGCTGTCCTTTAATGAAAACTGGATCAGAGGGTGATGGTTTATATTTTTTATCAACCCTTGGTGCTAAAATTCGTGAACGAACAGGGTCCTTAAAAATGTCATCTGCATGTCTAATCATGCCTTTTAACACAGAGAGACTCTGGCTAACTGTGTGTGAAGACCCTAGTGTCTCAAATAAAAAAATCGTCATTTAAGGTCTCTTTATGCAGTGTAACCCAATGATATGCTGCTGCTCTGGAAATTAACTAGACAGGAAACATTTTCATCTGGAGGGGAAGGTTTTGCAGGGTATAGGTCTGGATCATTATCCATAGGTGGATCAATATTATAATCATCCCACGGATCTGTATGTAAAGGAATATTGTCATCGTCATCATTATCATCCCCATCTCCTAAATCAGGCTGTGTGAGGAGACCCCTGTGGTGTTATGTGTAGTGGATCTGAGCCTGGCAGTATTGGTAAAGGTGAAGATGGTGTAAGTGGTGGAGGGGATGGTAAAGTAGGATGGATAGGACTTGTAGCAATGTCTCTTTTCTTCTTAAGGGGGATCTTGTATCCAGTGTCCTCTGAACGGACTTTAATTTTGGAAGGAGTTTTGGCTAATATATGTTAAGTGTCTGGATTGATGTAAAGCCTTTTCTGCTTTGGATCCAATCTGTCTTTCATAATGTCGAAAATTGGTTCAGGTGGATCGGAAATATCTTCTTTGGATGTAGGGGCCGAAAGTTTTGGTGCCGAACCGGACTTGGAAGCGGAAGGTTTCGTCTCCGAAGCGGACTTTTGTATCGAAACAGTCGATTTCGGCTCCGAACTAGATTTGTCTTTTGGAGCGGAATGTTTCGGGCCCGAAGACAATCCGTCTCGGCCTGATCCCGAGCCGGAAGGCTTGACTACTTGTTTCGGTGCCGGGCCCGAGGGTGGGGCGTCAGTAACGTCGTCTCAGTGCCGACCAAGGCCCGAAGGCAGAGGTGGTGCTGAAGCCTTATGCTTAGTGTAAGATAGTTTAAGGGGTACGAGGTTTTAGTACTCACGACCACCTGTCCCGCTGGAATGTCTTCGGACTCTAATTCGATCTCTAGGTCGGAATCGGATTCTGCGACCAAGAAGGCCTCCTCTTCTTCCGCAGCTGTCGCTTCATGTTCGGATTCTTCTCTGAAGATATCCGGTGTATGTTGAGTGCTTTGGTGCTCCATTTCTTGTCGTCGAGCCAGACGATCTCGAAGAGTCTTTTTCGATCGGAACGACCGACAGGCCTCGCAATCTTCATCCTTGTGCTCCGGGGAGAGGCACAAGTTGCAGACTTGGTGTAGATCGGTGCAAGGTTATTTGGCGCAGCACCGAGGACAGAATTGTAACAGGGTCCGTTCCATCGGCTGAAGAATGGACCAACGCGGCTAGGCCTGAAGGCCGCCCACGAAGTTTTCGATCAAAGATGAGAATTTCCTGATCTAATGGATACGCGGAGAGGGGGAAACAAGTACGATAACAATACCGTCGAGGGTACAGTGGACTGCGCACTGAAGGGAACCAGAAGGACGGTTTCGAACCTGAGCGCAGAAAAAACAATCTAACAATGGAGTCGATGCCCATGCGCACTATCACCGAAAGGAGGAGTCACCTTACCTCTTAACTAGAAAAGACTTCTTCGAAGAAAAACAACTTGCAAACATCCGGACCCAACACTAGATGGCACGAGTATGCAAAGCATGTGTATCTACAGCACACATGCCTCGAACAGAAGGTTTTCCACCAGCGGTCTCTTTAATCTTCAATTCGTGGGGATTTTTAGGTTTCTGTTTCAACTCGATTGCCGATGGTTTTGCCGCCGGGGTACTCTTTGAGGGCCTCAAGTTCGGCTCGAACCTGGTGTTCGAACCTGACTTGAGGACAAAATCTGTTTTTTATGCTCCGTGTCCTCTGCTGTTCTTCTCAACATACCCTCCTGCTCAACCTCAACGTCAGAGCTCTCCACTGGGCTTCTTTGTATCTTCTCATCGCTGGACAATCCCAGATCCTTCAACAATGCAGCCTTGTATTGTGATTGTGTCGTGTGTCCACATTATTTTTTCTCTGCATTTCAAGGTCTTGGGTTGAAATTCGGAGCACTTGTTGCAGCCCTCTGCACACATGAACGCACACAAATAGAGAGGACCATACCGGACTCAACCACTAGATGGTGTAATAATACATAGCTTGTGAATCCAGAAAAGATTCACGCTGCAAAACCTGTAGAGTGGCATCTTAAAGGAAATAATTTCTAATCTGCAAATGACAGTTGCATACAAAAGGACATTACAAAATTAGATTTTCATTCAAGGTCTCATTTGATTCTGTAGAGAATTTCAGCTGAGTTGGGAAGCAAGCTATACAGCTGACGGTCTCTAATATGGAAGTTCTGTCATTTTCGCTAGCTTTGGTGGATGAAGGCTAAAGCAAGTGGCTTCTCTGTTGGAAGAGCTCTGATGGACGTCATCCAGCATAATGGTTTCTCACCTGAAGGGCTTCACTGTTAGAAGCAGCTGATACCTCATGAGCTCTCACATGAAAGTACTGGAGTGTACCAGAGTGAAGCAAAGAGGATGGACACAGCTCAACTCAAGGCAGATCGTAAAGAGCTCATCAACTAACCCACACCTTTAACTGAGCACAGTGATATCGCAGAAATTTCAGAAATATGTATAATCCTGTAACTATCAGGCTGTACAAGGGCCTGTCAGGCTTCCGAACTACAAAATAGACATAACTAGATTAAACAAAAAACACTCAGCAGTACTGATGCACTTCAGGGTCTGCAACCTACAGCATGGATCAAAGGACTACTCAGATGCCTGCGAGAGTGGATGAAATCTTCTAGAACAACCTTGAAATGGTTAGCTGATTAGGAAACACTCCCTCCAATCCATCAAGAAAAGGGTGACTTAAAGAATCCCTCAGAAACCACACTTTTACAATATAACAAATACATGGGTTAAAATAACACCCTTTCTATTGACATACCCAGTCATCCTGGAAGGACCACCAACTCATGCACTTCCTATTTGTCTTCAATCTATCTTTCACATCAAGGAAGAAATGTGGTCAACAACTTTTCAACTGAACATTCTGAGTAATGTACTTGTGCTTCTGCAGCCCAACCATTGCATCTTACTAACCAGATCGCCTGTCATGGGATGCCTAAATGGTTGCATCATCCTATACAAAGAGCAGCCATCCCAAAAACGAGTGCAATATCTAGAGATAAAACAAGGGTACACAACTCATGTCATGACAGCACTAATCTGAAACTGGATGAAACTCAATATCTCTGAGCTAAAGATACAGACTAACTACAGAAACTGACCCTCCATTGTTACGTTGAGAAATGAAACGAACACTCATACCCTGACCATGCAGAATCATGTTCATAAAGATTACACAAGCATTGGCAAAGCCAATAGGTCTCGGCAATCCGAGAGCTATTGGCGTTGTCATGGTTATTGTCTTTTAGTCATGTGTTATGGAGTGGATGTATGTGGTGTGGAGTTGAAATGTTAATGTTAATGTTATAAGGTACTTATAGAGCGCACAGCTACTCTCAAAGAGTGTCCCGGCGCTAAGAGAACCATATGGCTAGTCTGTTGCTGTCGTACAAAGAGGGAGAGACCTAAAGTTGTTGTTGAAACAGCCCGGTTTTAAGTTGTCTCCTGAAAGTCAGTAAATCAGGCACCTGTCTGAGTGGCACAGGCAAAAGGTTCCAAGCACGGGCAACCTGCACTTAAAAAGAGCGGCCGCCGGTCCGAGTACGAGAAAATTTGGGAACGGCCACCTGCTGTCGAGAGGATGATCTCAGGGTCCTACACTCTACCTCGAGTGTAGGACTCTCTTTCTGATGTAGTGGGCTTCCGTGCCGTGTAGAGCCTTGAAAGCTAAGACTGGGGTTTTAAAGCGAATTCTATTACGGACAGGCAGCCAGTGCAAGGCCTTCAGATGAGGAAAAATCCGAGTTCTGGGTCCGAGCCTGAGAACCGCCCTGGCGGCAGCATTCTGGACAACCTGAAGTCTATTTAATAAGTACTCTGTGAGGCCCAAGTACAGAACATTTACGTAGTCCAACCTGGAGGCAATAAGGGCTTGGACAACTGTCTTTCTGTGCGGGAGAGATAGCAGGGGGAGGAATTTCCTGAGTATTGTCAGGAGGCCAAAACCGGATCCTGCGACAGTCTGTATTTGGGCTTTCATGGATAGAGTGTCATCCAACTTTACCCCCACATTTTTGACCGTATTTACCGAAGATTGGGGGGGTGACATGTCAGAAGGCCACCATTGTTTCCATTCATTTATTTATTTTATTATTTATTACACTTATAAGGCGCAGCAGCTACCCAAAAAGGGTTTCCCGGCGCCGAGACGGAACAGAAGAACATAAGGCGGCAGAGTTGATTACTGGTTGAAGAGCCAAGTCTTCAGAGATTTCCGAAATTGGGTGTATGCCGTTTCGTTTCGGATAGCTTTTGGAAGTGAGTTCCATAGCAAGGGACTGAGGTAGGAGAAAGACCTTCCTCCCATCCGGGATAGCTTTATTCTAGGCATCGAAAAGTTCCTTTGCGTGGATGAACGGAGGCATCGGGAGGGCACATAAGGGTTGACCATGGCTTGGAGATATTTGGGGGCAACGCCTGTTTTGATTTTGAACATATAGCTCAGGGCTTTGAACTTAATGCGGTTCTCCACCCTGAGCCAGTGCAGGTCCCTCAAATGGCCTGAGACTGAGGTCATCCTGGGTACCCTACAAAGTAGTCTTGCGGCAGAGTTTTGGACCAGCTGAAGCCTGCGCGTCACCGCCTTGTTAGATCCGAGGTAGAGGACATTGCAGTCGTCTAGTCTCGAGGTGATGAGGGCCTGGTCTACTGTTTTCTGCGTGGGCTCTGGCAGCATCCAGATGATCTTTCTTAGCCACTTCAAGATGGTAAAGCAGGTGGCTGCTACCTTGACTGTCTGATGGTGCATTGAAAGTTGGTCGTCAATGATAACACCAAGGTACCAGACTTTGCTGGAGGGTCGGGGGAGAGCACCCATCGCACTCATCTCATCCTGAGATGGAGAACCAAAGAAAATGATTTTGGATTTCTCAGGGTTGCATTTTAATTGATTTTGTCTAAGCCAAGTAAAGACTCCAGTCAGGCAATTTGTTATCTTCTCCCCTACGAAATCCTCGCCCTTCTCACATGTGTACAGAAGCTGCGTATCGTCAGCATAGGAGATTATTGTTGCGTCACATGCTTCAACCAAGGGGAAGAGGGGGGCCATGTAAAGATTAAAAATGTGTGTAGTGTAATTTTGTGGCTTTGTGCGGAGTGGATTTTAAAGGAGTGTAGTTATGTTGCATGGTGTGGTGAAGGCGCAGTGTAGTTCAGAGGAGAAGATGCATTTGGGTTAAGAAGTCATGCCCTGGTGGACAAAAAGCATGGGTAAGGGTCAGAAAGACAGGTATACTAGGTCAGAAAGAAGGGTATTGTGGGTCAGAAAGAGGGTGAAAAAAATGGGTACATGTGGGTGAGAAAGAGGGGTATATGTGGGTGAGAAAGGGGCCTTTGTGGGTCAGAAAAAGGAGCTCTGTGGGTCAGACAGCATATATGGGTCAGAAGGCGGGGCATCAGTGTAGCTCAGAAAGAAGACATTGCAGATAAGAAAGAGGGTCCTTTGTTTTGGGAGAGAAACTAGAAACACGGAAATTCAAATATATTAAATTGAGGCAAATACGGGTATAAAAATTAAAATAGTGATACAAGACTCAGAACCGGGCCCTATGAGGACATTTACAGGGGGATCTTGCAATGCATGGCGAGCTTAACTACTCTACCTCTCTACAAGCAGGTGCCTTTTGCACAATGAGCGGTGTGTAGCACTCCAGGCATCAACGAGAAGCCCAACTACCGTTAGAAAGAGGCCCGAGAGAAAACAAGCCTACCAATGAACGTGGATAGAACTCAGAGTGGGTCTTCCCAAGAAGTATTTACCACAGGCATTCATATGCACGGGGTATGTATTTACAGCCAGACAACAGGGAGGAAAACAGTAAACACTTAAAGTCTTAAAGTTTAAAACATTGGTTACATTTAATACTTCTATCATGTTCATTATTTAACACCATCAATCTGAAATTCACGCACACATTCGATTTAGAGTCAGGGTCTGTATGTTTGCTGTAGAGCAGAAAAGTGTTTTAGAACAGTTACAAGTGATTTAATTGTATTCTTAACTTGCTGGCCAATCAGTTAATGAGTAGTTGCTCCATTCTAAGCTGGGGGCAAGGGGATAAAGAAACACAATCAGTGGAGGGAAAGAAGAAACAGGAATGGGGGGGGGGGGTGGGAGGAGACTGAGCGAGTGAAAACACAAGCACTTGTGTGGAGTGCTCAAAGAAAGAAAAAAGTAGCTCCTAAAACGGGAGCAGTGGATGCACACAAGTACTTGACCATGCTCTGGGGGAGGGTCAAACACAGGAAGAGGCATGACACATGTATGCCATGGGCAAATGGGAACGAAGGCTAAGAGAGCGACGTTGGAGCAAACAAATGTTAAGCCTATGAGCAGGCTGAAGCCCACTGGATTGTACACAATATGTCTCTTCGAGACAGCGCAAGCGCTGTCTAGCCAAAACCTAAAAAGGAGGAAAATACCTTCAGGGCACAGACACTTCTTTAATGGAAGGCCATCAGAAAATCGATGACAGTGCAACCCAACTACATTCTTTTCATGAAAGACATTCAGACAGCCATTTCAGAAAACAATTTGTAAACTAGCACGTCACAGCACTCTACAGACCACCACTCCTCAAACACCCTTCCCTTTGGCGTCTAGAGGTCTAAAATCTTCATTAGTACACATCAATTAAGAACAAAAATACACATCAATTCAATCATACTTCAATAAGTGCCCTGAAGCGGCTGGAATGAAAAATGTTTTTGGACCCCATAAAACAGAAAAATAAGTAAAAGATGGTCTTTTTACTAGTGAGTGCTCTTTCTAGTGAGTGCTGTTTAGTATTGTTAACATTCTCTTCTACATAACGTAAGCTCTGAAGTAAGTCAGTCTGCAGTCAAACATATCACATGTAAGCACTGGAACATATGTCAGCCCTGCACGGAACACAGCTGTGGCAAGTTTGTGGCACATTTAAATGCTTTGGTGAGAGTGCTAACCATCTTACCTGTATATGGATGTCCTCTAGCTAACAGTCTCTCACCTGGGAGTGCTGTGGTACAAGTCAGTTCATTTGGGAGCTGAAACTGGGTGGGATTCCGTTCCATTGCAGCAGCAATGAGCAGTTCAAACGGTCGCTTCAGCTGTGGAGTCCCAAAATCTGAGTCAAGCACTGAAGTGTCATCGTCCACATCGATTAAGTCCTCATCAACATCATTCTGTTCAGAGTTTTGGGTTTCAGTGCTGGCACTGGAGGTTGGTGTGCCAGGCCGGCTTCCTCTGCGTTCTAAAATCCTGGCCTGGGTGAAAGCTCGGATGCTGCCAGACATGCGATCGCAGTACTCCATATCGCTGGTTGGTGAGGTGGTTCTCCTTCCAGACCTGTCCATCAACCCATTGACGTGGCCAAGTTCCCTCTTCCGTTCTCTCTTCTGCTCAAAAGACAAAAAAAAGAACATATTACCACAAATACCCCCATGTGCATAGATCTAGAATATATCGGGAAATGATGCAGCAGCCCATTACAAATCAAATAGAAGGGCTTAAGGTACGTAAACATTTTGTGCGTTTTTCACAACTCCTTAACAACCCTAAAGATTATGTTAAAATTTAGTGAGCAACTGCTTTAAGACACATCACAAGAACATGCAGCAAGTGTATACACCCACAGTGTTTTTCAAAACTGTGAAAATCACTGACTCAAAGTTTAAGAATGGCTTACAATGGAAACATGCCAGTTCAGATCTTGTAATTTAGCTCTTTTAAAAAACGTATGTAATAGCTTCTGCTGCCTAAACGTAAGAGTCAAAGAGGTAATTGAAAGCTTGTATTTATTTTGCAACTCCTTTCAAACGATGATTGTACATACGATCTCAGTGATGAAGCAGTACAAAGAAAAATATTCATTGGCATTAGCAATAAATTCATGGATGGGGAGACGTACGACCAAGCATTGGTACCAAAGAATGCATAAGCTTTCTTATATTAGAAGAGATTGGGAGTCCTTTTTTGGTCAAATAATGAGATCTAGCCATCCGTATAGTTTCAATGTGTAGAAGATGCTGTTTAATTGAAGGTGTAAATTGTAGATGACTGCTGACAGAGGCTTTTGCCAGTGGTGAGGTACTAGAAGAAATCTCTGCTTATGTTACTCAAGCATTTGTCAGAAGCAAGCTAGCATATTGTCTTATCAAATATTCGGTGATCTCCCTACATGTACATCTATGTTACACCAAACCACTAAAGCAGGAATGCAGAGAATGGTCTTAAGACTACTGAAAACATAGGTGAAGTGATCAGGATTTTTTTTTTTTTTTAAACTTGCACACAATAGCAATCATGATATAGTATATATAGTTGACCCACACAGGCATCCCATCACAGGATTTCAGAAAGAAATCTACACATAGAATATGGAAAGGAATGGGGTTTATTTGCAAGGCCGATTACTCTCACCTTACAATTATTCACAGGTCCTCCCATCTGTTTATCTTTTGCCTCTGATGATTTGAGGGGACATGAAAGCTTGGCTACTTTACTTCTAAATTGAGCGTTCTTGCCCGCCAGCTGCAGGCAAGCAGGGACTGTCACGTTCAATGATGCATTGAGAGACTGTTTAAATACGATTGAGAACACAAAGTTTACACACTTGAATCGGTGATCAAACAAGATGAAGACAAACTGAAAATGAGAATGCCTAGAGAGCAACCAGTCCTTTAGGATGCAGTATAGATTAGCAGAGCTGAGGTCATAACAAAGCTACTCCACAAAACAAGAACGCTCTCAACACCAATAGTTCTAAGTGCTACAATGTCATTACGTATCAGCAAAGTCTAGTTCATACAAATTAGCATTTTTCTTCAAGAGGTCTCAGCTGTCTCGAAACGAGCTTTCACTTTGAACAAGCAGAGACTTCACGCTGGCAGCTGCAGCAGTCTTGGCCAGGAAATCAAGTACGCTAAAAACATTCTGAGGGATATAACCAGAACAAAACAATGCTACCCACAAAGTACATACACCCTCTGTTAGTCTTGCGTTATCCCGTTCAGAACAGAAAACAGGCTCACCCTTTCATTATTTCAAGTTCCACAGCAACAGTATCAAAATGGATAATGGTCAAGCCTATCCATTAAGAATCTAAAAACAAATCAGTTTGTAGTGTGTCCAGGTTAAATTTATATATTTTAGAATTTTGAAAAGTTTCTCAATTTCACCTTCTGCCGCTAGTTTTCTATGTGGACAGTGAGGTTTTTAAATGGGGTGCTCAAATGGTCAAGTGTCCTACAGTTGGTCCTACACTGGGTGAGTCTGGTCCCTTGGAAGGAGAGAGGGTGATTTGGTACTGGTACAATGTTCCAGAGGTTTGAGCAGCTTCTTGATGTTTTTCATTTCTTCAGTATGTAGTAGATTTTAATGCATGCAAGTCACCTGAATTGTCGGTATTAAGAAATATATAAAAGCCGAGCCTTTTCAAACTTGCAAACGTGTTAGACCTCTTACTGCTGATCAAATGCAGAAATAGACATGCTCACTTGTCGAGTCACTTGTGCCACAAACTGCCAAGTTCTGTAACAAGGTTAGCTGGGTGGGAATAGGGACGCTAGTAAACTAGGGCAAGTCACAACCGCAACTGGGGTACTATATTATTGCATGCATAAAACTCACCATATAAAAGTATTTTTTCACTGCTGTTGTCCAAACATTTTATGCCGATGCAGCAACAAACAAATACAGGCATCTTGATGGACAAGTTACTTACCTACGGTAACGCCTTATCTGGTAGAGACATAATCTAGCCGCAGATTCCTTACCTTAGAATTTAGTAGGCGTCAGGCTGGATTTGGAAGACGTTTGTTTGAGCCATACCCTTGCGCGCAGGTAGGTGGCGTCTGTCACTTTTGCATGACTGTCCTAGGCGCCAGAAGTGACGTCCGCGCCACCTATATAGGCACAACCTCGGTGCGCTGACATCAGTTACTTTTCACGACTTTCCGCGCAAGGAGCGCAGAGCCATGAAGTGCACTGACAGTGGTGGTGTGTTTAAAACAACCAGGGCTCTGAAAGGGATCAGTCCTGACCCTAAAAACCTGTCCGGAGCGTGGGGAGGAAGGGTGGGTCAGTAAGGAATCTGTGGCAAGATTATGTCTCTACCAGATAAGGCGTTACCGAAAGTAAGTAACCTGTCCATCTGATAGAGCCATCTAACCGCAGATTCCTTACCTTAGAATAGATACCCCAGCAATACCATCCCCAGAGGAGGGACTACAGACAAGTTTAGACCAGGAAATACTGCAGTGCAGAGCAGCCAAAAAGGCCATCCCTGTGGACTTGACTGCCCAGGCAGTAGTGCTTAGTGAATGTGTGCAGTGATGCCCATGTTGCTGCCTGACAAATGTCAAGGACTGTAACACCACGTTGCAAGGCTGTGGTCTCAGCTTAGCTCTGGTGTAATGAGCTCTTAAGCCTTCAGAAGGCTGTTTCTTGGCCACAGCGTAGAACATTTTGTTGCAGAGGACGACCCATCGCGAGATAGTCCTCTTCTGCACCGCACGACCTTTCTTTGATCCAATGTACCGTACCCCACGAAGAGTTGATCTTCCACCCGGAACACTTTAGTACGGTCAAGGTAGAACAACAATGCTCATTTTGGGTCCAGATGGTGGAGTTGCTCCTCCTCTTTAGAGGGGTGCGGAGGAGCATAGAAAGTGGGCAAGGTGACTGACTGTCCCACGTGGAATACTGTTACCCCTTTCGGTTGGAGGCCCTAGTGCGAAGCACCAACTTATCAGGGAAGATGGTCAGGTAAGGAGGCTTGGATAACAGAGTCTGCATTTCGCTCACCCTCCTGGCAGAAATTATGGCCAAACAGGCTATTTTGATGGAAAGCATCTAGAGGGGGCAGGTGTGCAGAGGTTCGAATGGAGCGCACATCAGGAACCCACCTCACCCGGTTTGCTGCAGTACCACATGGCGGTGGTGGTGTCCATGAACACCTGAACCAGCTTTCCCTTGATGGAAGGAAAAAAAGCTTTCAATGGCAAGCGAATCGCTCGGAGCTCCAACAAGTTTATGCTTGCGCCTGAGACCAGAGTCCTCTGATCTCCACCTCTCCCAGATGGCAGCCACATCCCAGGAGTGACACATCTGTCACTAATGTGTGATCTGCTTGGGGAAAAGAGAGGGGCTCTACCTCTGACCCAATCGCGGTTGGTCAGCCACCACTGCAGATCCTATGCAGTTCCCTTCGAGATCTGGACCATGTTGGAGAGTTTCCCCTGATGCTGTGCCCACTGGAACTTCAGGTCCCACTGCAAAGCCGGCATATGCCATCTGGCATGTGTCACTAGCAGGATGCAGGAGGGCATGAGGCCCAGCAGCCTCAGAGTCAGTCTCACCGAAATCCATGATAGAGACTAAAACATCAGTATCATAGCCGGGTAGATAGGCCCAGAACTGCACTGTGTCCAGAACAGCTCCGATGAAAGGAAGCGTCAGAGAGGGAGTCCGGTGTGACTTTGGCATGTTGATAGTGAACCCCAATGAGAGCAGGAGATTCGCCACAGAGCGACAGTTGTCGAGACCCCTGATCTGCGAAGATGAGCTGCAACCACCACCATCACCTTGATAAGCACCCGAGGGGCACTGGTAAGACCAAAGGGGAGCACTGTGAACTGAAAGTGTTCGTGGCCTACTGTGAACCACAGGTAGCACCGATGTGCAGGAAGGACAGGAATGTGAAATTAGGTGTACTGCAAGGCCAACGCTAATATCCAGTCTCCGGTGTCTAGGGCAGACGAGACCAGAGCCAGAATGGGCATTTTTAACTTTTCATTTTTGAGGAAGTAGTTGAGGGCTCGCAGATCTAGAATAGTACGAAGGCCCTTGTCCTTTTTAGGAACCAGAAAGCAGCGGGAATAGCAACCACGGCCTACTCCTGGCGCCTGAACCCTCTTTATTGCACCCTTGGCCAAGAGAGTCTTGACTTCCTCTTGAAGCAAGTTTAGGTGGTCCTCCGTAAGCCAGTCTTAAGTCAGAGGCATAGCAGGAGGGGTAGTCTCGAAGGGGAGGTAGTAGCCCTTTTAGACTATCTGAAGAACCCACTTGTCCGATGTGATATTTTGTTAGTGGTGGAGGTGATGGCTGATACTGCCACCAATCAGCCACCCATGACCTTGAAGGGCCGGACTAGGAGGGTTTAAAGGCTGCAGGGGGAGGAGTGGACTGACTATCTCAGGCTGCCTGATCCACGGGGTCGAAAGGAGCCCCGCCCACGACCACGCAGACGTTGATGAACTTACGTGGTCTTGTGGCTGGGATATGGCTAACCCGGCTGAAAGCCCCTTTCGTGGCCATGAAAGGGGTATAAAGCAGACAGGGGACAAGTGGTCATCGAGAGCCCCAAGGACTTGGCCATAGCCCGTGAGTCCTTAAAGTGCTCCAGGGCCATCCCTGCCTCGTCTCCGAAGAGACGGGTGCCATCAAAGGGCATGTCCATAAGGGAAGCCTGGACATCCCCAGAAAAACCAGAAGTTCTCAGCCAGGCGTGGTGTCGTACAGCCACTGTTAATGACATTGCTCTGCCCAGCAATTTGGTGGTGTCAAGCCCACAACCAATAGTGAACTTTGCTGCATCTCTCCCGTCTGATACCGCTTGAGATAGAATGGCCCAGGTCACCGATGAAAGACAGGAGGGGACACCCGGCTGCAGGACCTCTATCAAGATGTTAGTCTTTACTTCCACCGAAGGGAGCTGAAGGTCCAAGACCTCGGCTGCCCTTCTCACCACCATAGAATATGAAGCTCCCTTCTCCGTAGCCACGGTAGGGGGAGAAAGCATGCCAGAATCTGGGGAGGTATCCACCCAATTCCACATAGCAGTCCATTTCGTGCTCAGGCTGGTCTTCTAAAGGGTCCAGCGACCCCTCCCAATCTTCCTCCATTTCTAGCCCTTCAGAATAAGGCTGAAGAACAGACCTAGTACCAAAGGGTGCCGTCAGTGCCAGAATTGGAGTCGCTAGGTGCAGATCCGGCTCCTCGGGGATAAGAATGGGGCTGGCGCCAACGGTGCGAGGCCGGCGCAGGGGCACGGCCTGCGCCAGTCCAGATCTACCACTGGATCCATTGCGCAGGGCCGGACCCAATGGACTCCCCCTCTGAGCCTCTGGTGCCTGAAGGCGTGCGAGGAGGGTCAGGCTGCCCAAACATGAGGCATATGGTATCATAGAATTCTTTAAGTTGGGCGAGGGTCACTCCAGCTCCTCGAAAGACAGAGGCGCAGAGCCGACCCAGGGGCAGGTTCCACAGAACGAGGCCTGGAGCGTCGAGACTTTTCCGTCACATCTGCCGACGGATGGGGAGAAGTTAAAGCATGCTTCGACACTGTGTTTCTTATGTCTCTTACCTGACCGACCCGATGACTTCGAGGGGGAGGACGAGGCCTTAGGGCATCCCGGGCAGTGCCCGGACCTTCCTCTAGACCAGAACCGGAAATGAGACCTCTAGGGCGAACGGTGTGGAGCAGAACGCCAGGTCGCAAGCAGCTTTAAGGACTGCTCTCTCAAAGCCTTCGGAGTCACAGTCAGAGCACAACTTCGGGTCGTGGTCGAGCACCAGAGAAAAATTAAGTGTGGATCCGCCACCGATGTGGCGCGA
Source organism: Calotriton arnoldi (assembly GCA_963921515.1). Classification (NCBI taxonomy): domain Eukaryota; kingdom Metazoa; phylum Chordata; class Amphibia; order Caudata; family Salamandridae; genus Calotriton; species Calotriton arnoldi. The sequence goes on from CAWUFW010001043.1 coordinate 2,691,719, forward strand.
TGGCAGGTGCCACACTGTATGAATCCAGAAGTCTTGTTCGACAATGAGGAAAAACCTACACACCAAAATTCTTCGACAAAACGTTGAAAAAAGCCTGTCAAAAAGTGACAGAGGGTAGCTCTCTTGCAGATCTGCGCTAGTTGGCGTGGAAAGAAAAGAACTGACGTCAGCGTGCCGAGATGGCACCTTTATAGGTGACGTGGTTGTCACTTGATGCGGACGACGCCACCTGCCGGCGCGCAAGGAGCAAAAATCTCCTGGATCGAGCCTGACGCCTGGGAAACTCTAAGGTAAGGAATCTGCGGCTAGATGTCTCTATCAGATACAAAAGCTACTGTTAAAAGCTTTAAATAAAGTTTGCAGAAGTTTCAAGCCTCTGCTTCAAGTCTTCAGTAATATTGACTAGTGTAGGGAGAAGATGTCATATCAAATCTCCACACTAGATGACTAATTGTCTATGGTCCCTCTTTCCAGGAAAATGGCACACTTAGTGCCATTGTTAAAGAAACCTTTGGCAAATGCTACAGTATTGGCCAACTATAGCCAATATCTTTTCTACCGTTCCCAATTAAGATCCTAGAAAAAACAAGCATTGGCCAATTGTCTAGGTTTCTGGAAGAACATCTTCTGAATGATTCTCAATCTAGAGTTTTGGCGACATCACAGAAGGATTATGGCATGGTTAGAGGTCTATGAAATGTGCACTTCATCACAGCATCTTAAACTAATTACAAACAGTTGATTGTGTCCATCTCTGAGCAAATCTCCTATCCATAAGAGATATTTAAAGACTCTTCAACAATGGCTGCACATAGCTGCCTTCATCTTAATTTAGAGAAAAACAGATTCTGGTTTTTGGTTTCTCTAATGTCATTTGGTCTCCTGCTTGGAGGCCACCAAAATTGGGTCAGACTCTGGCCCCCTTTGTGAAAGCAAGAAATCGTGAGATCCAATTCGGTCATGAGCTATCCTTTAAATCACAAAATTCAGCTGCCTCGGCTTCGTGTTACTCTCCGCTGAAGTCGCTCAGAAACATTTTGGACTTCTTATCTTCTTCTATTGGTAACACAGTGGTTCATGCTACAATCAAATTTAGGTTCTACTATGGTAATTCCCTTTATTTGGTTCTGCCTAAATATTCTATCCAGTGGCTTCCAATTGTCCATTACGCAGATTCTTGTCTTATTTTGAACTTCACATCACTCTAGCTCTTTCAACCTACAAAAATTGCACTGGCTCCCTATCCATGAAAGAGGGCTATTTAAGGCTACAGTCCCTGATCATCTGTAAAAACTCATACACCTTTATTTCCCGGCCAGGGCCCTTAGATCTATGGGGGCTAGGTTATTAATTATAGCGAAAGTTTGTCGTGCAAGAACTGAAGGATGTTCTTTTGTCTATCAAACTGACAAACACAGAAAAACACTTCATATTGATCGACACCTATCACCGTCACTGTCTTCTGTAAAAAAACATAAAAATGAAAACTTGTCCTTTCAACCAGGATTACCTTTCAAGTCTTTCTGGTCTTGCACTGTATTCAGCATCAGGATGCCCTAATTAGGGTAGATGCTGCGCTATATAAATCACTTATTAATTCATTTATTTATTCAGAGAAAAAAAGCATATCCACAAATTAAACAGATCCATGTTTTAAATTATAAATAAATAAACAATACAAGATGTTTGTGGAGTTAAGAGTAGGACAAGAAGAGGAAACTTAAGCTTTTTAAATTCACAACACTGGTCTTTGCTGCATTTTACCACTGCTGGAAGAATGCAATTGTAGCAATTTCCTCCTCTTAATGAATCTTTCCAACCACCACGGAAGGCCGTAACCTGAATGTTGGACTCTTCGTGTGTGCATCATAAAATGCTCCCTTTAGACCAAATATCTTTAAGTACTGTAGTTATCTCCACTTTCTTTTAATAGGGAGCTGCACAGCTCATAGAAACCAGAAACAAACAGTCTGGGCAAGGACAAAAGACAGCAGAGAATCCCACCCGTGAGCAGGGACTGCACAGAGTACCAACTGGGACCAGGGACCGCATTGGGCAAAAGGACATCATAATTGCTCGGAAGACGAGACAATGGTACATAACACTGATTTTCTATCACTGTGATATGAACACCATAGCAGTTAACAAAATCTGCTTTACAAAGAAGAAATTAGATGAACGGGATATGTATTGTGTTTTATCTTTAAGAGATATCCTTAGTATCCGAGATTAACGTATTTGTTAAAAATTCCTATATTTAGAGGCAGCTAGGCACCAGCTTCTACTATTTCTCACATTGTTCGGCGAGTCTACTAATGTAGTGGGAAATTACAAAACTTCTGCGTTAAGAAATGTCATCTAAGTTGGCCTTCCAATCAAGCCAATAGTCAAGAAGCAAAAAGTCCAAAACCAAGCTGCATGATTTATATTTCCAATTAAGACAAAGATCATTTTTTACTAGCACTGGCAGCCTAGTGCTGCTGCTGGTTGCCAAAAGCATCCAGTTAAACCATTCTGACAAAACATAAATTAATCAATTCGATTGTATCTAAGTAAACTAATAATGCAGGTTATGATAAGATCTGTTACACTAACCAGAAGTAATGATGCATATTGTTTCAAGGAAAATAAGCATGCTGCTGAATTCTAACCCTACCTGCCAGGAATTAGAGTATTATTGCAAATATCAGCAGGGACTAAAACTTTGCTGGTAACGATACAAAGTAATATCCGTGATAGCCTTTATGGAGTTTGTGTAAATATCAAAGTGCTTTCCATTTTTAAGATGACAACTTTCAAAGAACTTTGGCAGCACTTTAATAAAGAAATTAATGTAATACCTTTCTGCGTATCGTACATCGATGACACATCCACTCTCCTGAGGGAAGCATCTCCTCGCTCAATGGTGGATTACTGTTGAGAGGAAAAGCAAAAAGTTATACTTTTAGCAAATTTATCAGAAAATCAACTATTTAAACCATATTCCCACAAATATGTTGTCAACTATGTTATGACTGAATCTATTACAGGTTACCGTACCAATTGAAGAACCAGACTATTTGAACTAAGTTGAAATTTTGCTTAGCAATCACTTTTCATTAGAAACATTCGTTAATGTGGCTGGCTTGTATTCACTCTTTATATAACACTCAACACAGCTTGAGAGATTTTGCTAAAGAGCTTTGAGGAGGTAGAGTTACACCCCTGGGAAAGGTGAACGACCATTAATGATAGTTTGTCTTCGAACCAATTAGGCAGAAACTTTTGAATTTTCAGTAAATGTCTGAATTTCCTTACACTTATGTGTCCTGATGAGAAACGAGCAGAGTTCTACATAGAAAAGATCGAAACTTGTAGGTTTTTACCACCAAAAGAATAATCAGACTTAATTGGTGCAAATTTAGTTTGTGTAGCTCAATGACATTTAACTCAGGACTATTGTTGTGTGCAAAACAGGCCTGTCTGTATACAATATGTGCTGACTTAACATACCCTTTTTGCATTCAAATGATTTGCATGAGAGGAGGAAGTGAAAGGCCTAGAACAAAGAGCAGGGCAAATTGTTCTTATTTGTTGTAGCCAATAAATGTGCACTGTATTGCTATAAATTTCTAACTTATACTAACAAGACTGAGGAGGAAGATTACTATTCTCTGGTGCACAAAATGTCTGCGAGCGTGGCAACTGAAGAGTTAGTTTCGAGGGTTGTATGTTTCGTCACGATAGAAGGAATGTAGCAGCAAGCTTCTGCGTGCATTTTTTAACAAAACGTATAGCCTGCATAGTGATACAGAAACAGAGCATGAGAGGGCTCCTTCTCTCTCCTTTGAACACGCCTAGAGATGGTATGCAAAGTATTGGAATAGGTGCGGTGTTAGACTGCTTGTTGGGAGTGGGCACAGAACCATGGAGGTCTGACTTAGAGTCTGAAAGCACCTTAAAGTATGCATGGAAGCACTGCATGTTTTGCCATATTAGCATAATAATGTGTAATCAAAAATAATTCAACCTTGACATTAGAAGGCTAGTTACAACCAATTTAGGTAAAACCAGTCGTGTAGGTATGCGTGACAAAATATGATTGGGGCAGACATGACCTTTTCCCTAAAGTGCATTTTCTTTGCCTAACTGCTTATAATATTTACAATAACTATAGTGCACTTAATTTATAAACAAATAGTGTGTAACAAATACTCATATCATCCATTGTGGGTGTACTGACTTCAGAAGGGAGGGCTCAATACAAAGCAACTATGAATGAGAGATTCTCCAACAGGTCTGCTCCACTCTAAACACTCCTTTCCACTTGAGCATAACTCAGTGAGCGTGGAGTGAAACAAATGCTGTCTACCTTTACGGGTGTAGGAGATCTATCGAATGTGGAGTAACACCATACTTGTCTATCAAGCTAATGGTGCACCACATTTGTCACTGTGTACCGTTTGTATTGTGTATTATTCATTTTGTTATATTTGCACAGCCCTAAGTACATACCCCTGAGAAAGTGATAAAGCTCTCAGTGAATGGGTAGCATCCTACTCAATAGGTTGTGATTGGTTGGAAGGTTTGGGTTTGTGGCGTGACAAGAGAGACTCTAATTGTATCTCATGTTAATGCAGTTGAGCTTACAATGGAGTTGATACGAGTATGTTAGAGGTTCCGCCCATTTAATCCCCTTTGATTTTTCGCTCTTTAGACTACCTGTTTTTTTAGACATCTGCCATAACACTACCAGAGTCACACACTTTGTAAGTTCTGTTATAAAGAATTGGGAGTGCTAGCCGCCAGAGTCTGCCTTTTTTTTTTTAGATATGGTCTACTGCTGCAGATAGGGGAGGAGGCTCTGGGCTGGTTGCATGTGAACATGTAGGCATATGTGTCGGCAGAGTGGCAAGATTAGAGTGTAGCTCAGTCAGTATCTGGCACAGATAGCCAATTGCAGAAGAGACCCCTCTGGAGATTGATGCTGACCTGGAATATACCTTATTATCAGTGGGCAATAATACTGTGAGTGGGTACATCTGTAGTGAATACTGAAAAGTGTGTGCACTTCACTGTATTATACACTATGAGTGAAACTAGCAGCAAACTACAGTTTCACCATGGAGAGGTCGAGATATTAGCATACCACACTGTTCATATGGGAAAAAAGAAGCTTGAGTTCAGATCCAATGTCAATTTTGTCATATCGGGCACTTGAGGATTTGGCATATTTCGCTGACTCAGCTTCTAATGTGATTCCAGGCCTTAGTTTCCCACCCTATCTCCCCTCCACACAGAGGCAAGTTAATGATTCTGGTGGCCAGCTTGAGAATCAAACTTTTCCCTATACAATAGGGCCGTTAGTCATTAATTAGGCCTGCTCTAAGGAGAGGAGAGGGTGGGGATGGAATCTGCATGTGCCAATTACCTTTCACTAAACCAGGCCGGTGAAGGTTGACTCGCACAGAAACAAAGGACAGCCAGACCTATAGAGCTACACGTAGGAGGGGCATCCCTTTGAAGTTTTGGAGGGAAAGGACCAGGCAGTTATGGCAGTTAGGAGCATGTTTTCAGATTCTCAGGGAGGCCTTTAAACAGATCACTCAATTTGTCATGTTGGAATGTCCTAAAATACTCTGCAGGAGGGTTGGGGCAGGGTGGAGTAAAAATGTATCACCCTAGGATTGGGCATTGCTGCCTATCTTCTAGAACTCACTTTCCACCCTCACTTAAAAACCCCTGCACAAAGGAGAGAATTTTTATAACAGTCTGGAACTGGGAGGGAAGCAAAATCGGAGGGTCGCCCAGCTGGAAGAGAGAAAACACCTGACCCCAGCTGTAAGGTAGATAGAATCCAAGGACGTCTAACTTCAGTTAACACCCAGGGACTAGGATTTGGTTCCCCGGGGCCAGTGGAACTGCCCTCCCCAACCTCTGGGGGACAGGAGAGGAATCGACCTGAAAAGGGGGGGTGGGGGGGCTCGACGATTCTTCTGGATCTTCTGCGGTCTGATCCTTCAGAAGTGTGAGCTCTAGAAGGAGGGGGTCCTGTCATCTGCTAACTCAGGTGCTCTGCAAGTGGCTAGCAAGGAGACCACGGGACATGAACAGTGCTGAAAGGGAGGGCACTCTGTCTTGAGGGTGCTGCTTAGAAGTCTTTAAGCCCAGGAAAGGTGTCAAGCGCCCAGACAGAAGACAGGTCCTCTGTTAGTAGTCAGTGTAGTACACATCAAGTTCCTGTAAGAAAATAAGATTTAGAGGCTAGGAAGTTGAGAATCAATAGTCCTGGTGACCAGAACTGGCAATGAGGAGCAAAAAACTTTCCCGGCCCACATTGGCTCACTGGGGCCCAAGAAAAGAAACAAACAGCCACGTCCACATGGGGAACAACATCCGGCTGGACATGAGAAGCTTCCTCTCCTGTATCTCCGAGATACCCTTTGGTACATCCTAGGCCCAGGGTCTGCGCAAACAAGACTGAGGATGGCAGTGGGCATGTATGGGACCTTACCCCTGAAATGTCCATTTTCCCCAGAGTATTCAGGCTCCAATGAAATAATTGCTGCGAGTGATGCAGTAAGCAAAAGAGCACCGCCACACTCCCCGACTGATCGGGCCCCCAAGTCCCTGTCCCAAGCAATTTGCATAATTGTGTTCTGTGTTGCCCCAGGAAGGGCGAGGGCACCACCAACGAATGGCAAAGTGCTCTGGGGCAGTCAGGCGCACAAGAGCCCCCTCAGAAGCCACCATATTATTTTTCCCAGATGGTACCTTATTTTCTCTTGCGGAATGCATTTATGACCTCAGATGAAATCTTATTGTTTTTTTCAACTACTTCTGCAGCTGGTGCTGTGGAGCAAAAGTTCTGGCATGTGGGGACCACTTGTAAGCATGTATATATTTGTAAATGAGTGTGTAGTAATGAGTAGTGTATGTAAAACTACATTTCCTTTTATGTTGCTGCGACTGAGAAACTCCTCATACATGGATTGGAGCGAAGAGCAGTCAAAGAGAGCTGCACATGTGGTTGTACTTGTCATACTTGCGTGGGAAATTAGTTTCAATGAATGAGGCATCTATCATCCTAGAAAGGAAAACAGGGCCTTGTTCTTCTGCAGAGAACAATCTTGAATCGTAAGTAGGGAAAGAGTCCGCTCTTTACGCATGAAGCAGATTATCTTAAATGTACCTGTTCCTTCAACATAAGCTAATTTAGGTCCATCACAGCAGTTGAGATTTTATCCGTCACTTTTAGGTGTAGAATGAGTAGGCCTGTTTTATTTTGGACCAGCTACAGCGGAAATCCAGCCAGACACGTGTACAAATCCTGTCTGTGCTGAAAGTCAGTACTTCACATAGCACCACCTTGCCGCCACAGTGCTATTGCCATACGTCAACACCTGGACACAAACAACGTTGATTTATTTATTTATTCAAAGTTTTGTATAGCGCGAACATGACCCAAGCGGGTATCAGAGCGCTTTACACGAGGGTTGAGGAGGACACAGGTCGATAACTGCAGGAGAAAGTTAAGGCAATATACATCAGGAGCAACAATGACATGACGGGCGAGACTAGGCCGTGACAGAGGCCAGGTAGCAGTTACAACAAGATACATTAGGAACAACAACAACAGTGGCGGGTGATACAGGGCCGTAGCAGAGGCCAGTTGGTAACAGAGTCCGCTAAAATAGGCAGGGCGACAAGGGAGAGAAGCTTCTAGTTCAGCGTATTGTTAATCAGTAGAGCTTTCACTTCCCTTTTGAAGGCAAAAGATGAGGGAATCAGTCTTGTTTCAACAGGTAGGGAGTTCCAGATTCTCAGGGCAATGCCGGAGAAAGTACGTTTGTAGCTTTTCAGTTTTTTTAATTTCTTTGGCTTAAGGAGCATAGTGCTAGTGCTCTTTGAGGTCCGGGCGCTACCCGATAGTTCGAGCTTATTTTTCAGGTAGAGAGGGGTATTGAAGTGTAGTGCTCTATGGGTCATACAAGCAATTTTTAACTGGATCCTTGCCTCAAATGGGAGCCAGTTGAGCGATTTCAGGTCCGGCGAGATGTGGTTGGATTTCTTGGTACCAGAGACAAGTCTAGCGCGGCATTCAGAGATGCTCGGAGTGGGGCTTTGAGTTTCGGGAGACCGCATAGAGTAGCACTGCCGTATTAGAGTCTTGAGATGACTAGTGCTTGCACCGCCGATTTGAAGTCATCATGTGGGAGGTAAGGTTTGAGTTTTCTTAGGATGCTCAGTTGGAAGTTCGCTCCTTTGGTCGATGCTCTAATGTGGTCTTGCATGTTTAGATTCTTATCTAGTACAACTCCCAATGATTTAGTGGAGTCAATGATGTGTGGTGTGCAGTTGAGAGCGGTGAGGTTTGTTAGGAAATTCACCACAGTGGGGGTTTGTCTAGTGTGTGAAATGAGGAGGAATTCAGTTTTAAGGGCTTTAAGTTTGAGGTGGTTGGAGGTTAGCCAGTTTAAGGTTTTGTGCAGGATTCCGTTGAGAGATTGGATATCTTCTGGTGAAGATAATTTCATGTACAGTTGGGTATCATCAGCATACATGTGGTATTGGACGTTGGAAGCTTTGAGGATTACAGTCAGTGGTTCCATGAAAAGGTTGAAGAGCGTGGGGGAGAGTGAGGATCCTTGTGGGACACCAAGTGTGCAGGGACTGGAGTTGGAAAGAGTTTGATTGGATTTGACTCTTTGCGTTCTGTTGTTGAGAAAAGAGGCAAACCATTGTAGGACAGTGCCTGAGAGCCCCATCCTACATTCCAAGAGGTTAAGTAGGTTGTCATGTTTGACCGTGTCAAATGCAGATGAGAGATCGAGTAGTATTAGTAGGCAAGCTTCATTCTGGTCTAGCATAGAGAGGGCATCATCCACTATATGAGTGATGGCCATCTCCGTGCTGTGGCCAGAGTGGAAGCCCGATTGGAATTGGTCGAGGAGTTGGAATTGGTCAATGTGTTTGCGCAGTTGTTCATGTACACATTTCTCAAGGAGTTTTGCCAGGGTAGGAATGTTTGTGATTGGTTGATAGTTATTCAGGTCTTCAGGGTCAGCCGTGGGTTTTTTGAGAATAGGGAGAACTAGGCCCGCCTTCAGGCAGTCTGGGATCTTCCCTTGGAGAAGCGAAGCGTTGATGATCTTGGACCAGAGCGGGACTAGTGTTCCAATCATTTCTTTAAAGAAGTTGGGGGGGGGGGGAAGGGGGATCATTGACGTGATTTGAGGGTTTCAGGATCGATAGTATGCGGAGGATGGCAGTGTCGTTGAGGGGCGTGAATTGGCTCCAAGAGGCGTTTTTGGGGGAGAGACAGCACAGCGTAAGAGGGGGAGGGTAAGGAGGAGTCAGGAGAGGGTGAGAGTTTGATGAGAGCCGATTTGAGGTCCGATTCGATCTTATTCGCCTTATCGAGGAAGAAGTCAGCAACGGCATCACAGTTCGGCTGAGGGCAGGAGATGTGGGGTGATTGGCCTGAAGTGTTATTAGATTGTGACTTAATCAGCTCAAAGAGTCTTTTAGGGCGATTTTTGGCTTTGTCAAGTTGGGTTTTGAAGAAGGATGCTTTTGCCGTTCTGATGAGTTTATTGTATCTGCTCCTTTTTAGTCTAAGAGTTTTTAGTAGATCAGTGGATGGAGCTGATCTCCATGCGCGTTCTGCTAATCTAAGGCTGCGTTTGTCCGAATTTAGGCTGTCATTAAACCATGGTTTGGAGTCGTTGATGGGTTTACTTTTTAGTTGAAGGGGGGCAGTTGCATTCAGGGCAGACAACATGGTGTTGTTATAGTGCTCAGTGAGGTCGTGAACGTTGTCCATGTTAGCAGGGGGCAGAAGGGAGCTATTGCAGTGAGATGAGCTCATTTATGTTGGTATTATGTAGCGATCTTTTCCACTGTTTTTGTTTTAGTGGTTGTGATCTTTTGGAGTTCCAGCTTTCAAGGATACGGAAGGTGATATAGTGATGGTCCGACCAGCCACAGGGGAGAATAGAGTCGAGTTGAATGGAGTTGGGATTGGCGATGATTAGGTCTAGGGTCGAGCCAAGTTTGTGCGTGGGGCTGTCACAGAATTGGGTCAGGGAGAGATCAGTTAGGAAGTTTTTGAGACTATTAACCGCCTGATCATGCGGATCATTCCAGTGGAGGTTGAAGTCTCCAAGGAAGATCTGGGGGGAGTTTCGTCCCAGGTTGGAGGAGATAGTTTCCATAGTTTGTTCAGTAAACGGGAGGTTGTCTCCCGGGGTGTGGTAGAAGATGTGCAGGCTACATATGGGGTCTATGCTTGCTAGTTATATCTATGGATAAATATTCACAGGATGTGAGATTAGTGGAGGGGGAATGTTTTGCTGAGAGAGAGCTGTGGTAGATACAGGGTATGCCACCACCCGTTTTCTTAACTCGATAGAGTTTGATAATGTTGTGGCTGGGCGGGACTAGAATGTCAAGGATGGGGCCAGAGGAGTCAGTGAGCCAAGTTTCGGTGAGGATAAGTAGGTCAAGTTCCTGAGCCAGGATGAGATCTGCAAGGTCCGTGGCATGTTTCACCGCTGATCTACAGTTAAGTAGCAGGCATTTCAGGTGTGCTTTGTGTTCAGTGAGCGAAGGCCGCGTAATAGGGATCTGCATGAGGTTGCTGGAGTTTAAGGTATTGGCATTGAGTCTGGGGGCTCTATGTGGGGTAGGTGTGATGCATTGTATGGCCTCCGAGTTGTCTTGTTTGGGATTGTACGTTTCAGGGGGATTTAAAGGGGTGGTTTGAGAAGAACCAGAAGGGGCGGAGATGGCCGTATGAGGGGCATTGTACTCTCGGAGGAGGGAGAGAATATCTGGTTCTGATAGCTGATTTTTGGATCTGGCGGGTCTAGATGGGGCGTTAGGATAGGGGGTGGTATTCCAGTTCTGGGGGTTTCAGTCCTGGGTCAGTCGGTGACATTGTGGCAGGGGATGATGGGATATGGTGGTGCTGGATCAAATGCAGGGACTCCTGCAAGGTCTTGTTGGAAGCGAGATCAAGGGCCAGGTCAGCGGTGGGGTTAATGAGATTTTGAATGGCAGTTTTGAGATTGAGAAGTTCCTGGTTTATTTCATGGAGCTTAGCAGCCGGATCCGCATGTGGTTCGCGGTTCACGTGGATGGGAGGAGGAGTGATGTTCACTGTGGTGATGTTGATGTTCTGAAAGAAACGCATTTTATGGAATGTAGGAACATAAGCCTCAAATAGAGACTCAAATAGATTTGATAAAAACGGCTGAGCCCTCGGCCCCCATCATCCCCCAAAGAAAAAGTGCAATGACCTGCGTATTCTGTTATCTTAATCCCCATCACTACGCAAGGCTGCCAGGTTCTTACAAGATCTGGAGTGTAAACAGGCAGTTTAGACTTTATGTCCATTGCGGATTTAACCAATTGCAAAAAACTGCGAGCCACTTCCGGATAAGGAGTTATGGAAAAAGATTCAAAAATTGGAGACCAGTACATCAAGGTACTGCAGTGGGAAAGGCAAGTCCCCCACATCGGCACTCGGTGTATTTCTCTTCAATACTGGCTTTAAGAGTTCATGTCCACAACGTAATGGCACATGTTCTGCAGCACTATTTTATACAACCAGTACGGGGAGGGGGGCGTGCAGGAGTGTGCAGAGTCCAGCTTAACAGAAACGACAGGGCAGGGGGAATGTGGAGGATCGGTGCTGCTGTCATGCTGATAAGATGTCAAAGTGTTTATCAACAGGCGTGACAGGTTATTTCCCCCGCAGAGCGATTCTCTCATCGTATAGCTCGCAGTCCAACAGCCCTCCACGCTGGTCTCACAGACCAGCATCTTCCCAACGATGTATGGGAAATGCGTTGGAATGTAGCGGACAATTTTCGGGAGAAAAAAACCCTATAGTGGCTGCTCCGGAGATCCACACAGGCAGCTGCTGGGCTGCGCAGGCCTAACACAAAGGGTTCCTGTGCACCCGGTGTTAGGACCCCTAAGTACCGCAGCTCAAAAGCTGCAATGTTTTCAATGTTTGCCATGTCAGATGCGGAATGGCAAGCAATACAGCAGGAAACAGCGCACTCGTACATCAATATGCCGTCCTCCAAATTTCGTTAAAAAAAAACTTCAAGGAATAATGTGTTGACGGGAACATCTAATAACTGAACGATTAGGCAGCAGAATCTTTTCATCGCCTTTCCGCATCTTTGTGGCTCTATTGCTACATTTAATTTCGGTAAGTAGGTGGCTAGTGCCATCTACAGGTCACCGCTTACGAAATGCTACTACTCTTATGAGTGTTTGGTGCAGAGTCAAAGCTATTCGCGTGGGTACCTGCAGCACTGTGCTATTAAAGGAGACAAGGTATGCTCATTTTGACACTGAAGCAATTTACAAATATAACGTTAAGACAGCGGACAACGAATCATTTACTCAGCAGTCTGGTAAACACACAGTTCAATCACAAGCATCGTTCGCACATAACATAACCCCACGTAAATACCAAAAGTGGCATAAGTAAGCAGTCCAAAAGTCCTAAATGCGGGACAGTGGAGGCGATTATCATCAATACGACCTGAAAGTCGCCGTTTGCAGAATACTGGAAGTCCACAGAGAGTGTACATATACACAACTGGCATAACGAATATCCTCTGAACTGTGGCTCCTGGGTATGACGCCTTTAAAGACCAGATATGAAAGAAAAAGACTTCACAGCTTCCCTACTAACAGTGAGAAGACTGGCTACTGGCTTAATGTCACATAAGACACCCGATTAGAAAACCAGGATTGAGGATGTAAGTGGTCTATTGCTTAAAAGATTCATATCAAATTGGCACGTGCAGCTAATCCACTAGCCAAGAACCGAATAGATTTTCAGGATTTCATACCGGAACTGATGCACCCTGAAGATCAATTAGCTCCATGATTCAATTGTACACAATGGCAAACGAAATATACACTAAATAAAGACAATATGATGCTGCCATTGGGAACTGCCACGGTCAATGTTATGTTATGGTAAATAATAGTTGTAGAGAGCAACTATTGGAGCTAATGACAACCAATAGGACTGGGCAGAAAGGAAGGGGAAATCATATGAAAATTGAAGCTTTTCGTTTTATTCCTGAAGAGTGACTTTTTTTAAAGCTCAAACAAATTTATTCCAAATGCGTGTAGCAAGACAAAAAGGCTTTGCCTCAGCAAGTATTTCTTTAAATGTTGATTGGAAAAGAAGCACTGCAGCGGCAGAACGAAGAGTGCGTGTAGGGATAATAGGAAGCCAATGAAGTTGATGCAAAAGAGGGGTGGCTGGAGGGAAATAAGAAGAAAGGGCAAACAGACTGGCAGCTTGATTCTGGATTGACCATAGCTTATAAAGAGGTAAGATGGAAATGCTTAGATAGTGAGTTGCAATAGTGAAACCTGATCCAATAACTGCTGCCACAACCGTTTTCCTGATTTTCAATGACAATAAAAGCATACAGTGTCTCAATTTGAACATCCAAAACGTAAAAGAGAACAAGCATTTTCAATGCAATAGGTCTCGCGTTGCAAGAGTTTAAGCTATTGGCATTGTAAATGACAATGCCTTTCATGTGTTTTTAAAAGCAACACATATATAAAAGACATTGTCATTTCTAATGCTAACAGCTCAAACTCTCACAAATGCGAGACGATACCACTTTAATGCAGGCCGTGCCCCTTTCTTTAGACGCTGCTCGCCGTATTCAGGTTACAGTGAGCAGCGTCTAAAGAAAGGGGCACGGCAAACATTAAAGTGAAAGCGCGGTAATGAGGCGCTTTCACCCCCAAAAGGAAAAAAAATAATAATTAATGAAAGTTTCTGTAGCGCGGCCGCTAAAGTGAAAGCGGACCACGCCGTAAATTAAATAAATAAGCGAGTCCGCTGTAGTTAAAGCGGACCGTGCTGTGAATTTAATAAATGCATAACTAATAACAATATAAAAGCGGGCGGCGTGCTGCAACGTCGTGAGTGGAATAGGGGAAGATCATTAAAGAAATTAGTGCTCACCGACTACATAAAGCAGACCGTGTAACACCACAAGTAAAAAGTCCAGTCCTTATGGGAGGTTACAAATGAAGACTAGGCGGTACCAAGGAGACACTACTCACGAATGCAAAGCAATGATTTAGAAAGGACAGTAACAGGAGCCAATTGAAAAGATGGGCGGAGCTTTAATTCCATACCTCAATACAGCATGCCTCGCAGAGCAGCGCATGCGCTGCCCAGGCTCGACCCAAAAACTGAAGCTACCTGGTTTTCCACATGGCCAGTTTCTCATATAACTTTATTCCACGGCTTGTGGCAATGGGTTTTTAGAAGCAGAGAAGAGATCAACAATGTTAGGCTAAAGCCTTGGGGATAGTATAACAGGTTTTTACCTACTGAAGAAATCTATTTTTGCCATGTAAATATCAAGCCAATTTTGATCCATCCATCTCTTGATATTGCATATAAAGCCTTTAAGAATGGATAATTTAATTTAGCAAATGCTCCTTTCGTATGGAAAGTTAGCAGAGTATCATCAGCATATGTTGAACATGCATCTAAAAGTACTGGTGAGCTGCAGAAGAGACAGCATAGATGTTAAACAGGTAAGGTTGCCTCTAACTATAGACCAATATCCCTCCTTCCTTTTTTCACTAAGACCTTGGAAAAATATGTGCATTTTGTCACCTCCGCCTATGTCGAAACTAATTCCGTGCTCCATCAAAGTCAGTCTGGCTTTAGGGCCGGTTTGAGCACGGAAACGGCACTTCTGGAAGTTTCCGAGGTTATTAAAGAAACCTCGGACAAAGGCGGTAAGGCCGTATTGATACTATTGGATCTATCGGCGGCTTTTGATACCGTGCCCCACGACCGACTCCTGCAGAGACTCCAGGAGTGCGGCTTCGGGGCACGGTACTCCAATGGTTCACCTCTTTCTTACAAAACCGTCAGCAAGCGGTTTGGTCTCCACCTTTTGCTGCACCCATCCCCCATATGCAGGCGGGGGTCCCACAGGGCTCGATCTTAAGTCCGACACTTTTTAATCTTTATATGACGCCCTTAGCTTTTTTGGCAGAGACCCACGGAGCAAAAATAGTGTCATATGCGGACGACACTCAGTTGCTCTTTACCTGTGACAAAGACGATGTCTTTAGAGGGGACTTGATTAACACCTGTCTATCGGAGGTGTTTTCCTGGCTACAAAGGAGCCAACTGAAGTGTAACACTGAGAAATCAAAGATCATTTTTTTTTGGTTCCTCCCCTTGCGAGGTGTGGCGTGACTGGTGGCCGGCCGATATGTCCCCTCCTACATCCCCGGTCAAGATAGTCAAAAATCTAGGGGTCAAAATGGATGACAACCTGTCCATGAAAAATCAGGTTCAAACTGTAGCAGGGGCATGCTTCGGCATGCTCAAAATGCTCAAGCAGTTTCTGCCCCTTCTCCCAGTCAGTCACAGGAAAACTGTAGTCCAGGCTTTGATAGTATCTAGGCTGGACTATGTGAACGTTTTGTACACGGGACTACCTGAATATTTACTCTCTCGTCTTCAGGTGGCTCAGAATGCTGCGGCCAGGGCGATTCTTATGCTCGGCCCCAGAACACGGATGTCGCCCCATCTGAAAGCCCTGCACTGGCTGCCGATCCGTAAGCGAATCAGTTTTAAAACGGGCGTTCTAGCCTTTAAAGCTCTTCACGGTACAGGTGCCTCTTATATCAGGAAAAGAGTACAGTTCTACTATCCTAGCTGTACTCTGAGGTCATCCTCTTTGCAGCAGGCTATCATCCCCAAGTTCACCCGCGCTCGAACAGGAGGCCGCTCCTTCCAGGTGCATACAGCCAAACTGTGGAACAGCCTACCTTTGGGCCTCAGACAGATGCAGGATCTTTTTACTTTTAGAAAGGCTCTGAAAACCTGGCTATTTCAGCAATAGGCTTCCTTTGGAGCAGCGTCTCCCGTCAGCCCCGCCTAGATGTCGTCAGCGCCGGGACACTCAACTGAGTAGCTGTGCACTTTACAAATACCCAGCTAACATAACATAACAAGGTGACAGAAGAGAACCTTGAGGATCTGTGTCATGGAAATAAGATCAGATCAAAATTGTACACCAGGAAATGTTTTGCAAACTACCTCAGAGAAAGGAGGACAGCCAATGCAATCCGCTTAATGCCGCAATTTTCTTATCTTGAGAGCAAAATCGAGTCATCCATGGTGTCAACAGTTACAGATAGATCTGGTAAAATAAGAATGAGGTAGTGTTGCTGTTTGTAGCAGTCCAAAGATCGAAAGGAGACAAGAGCGTGGACTCTATGCTCCTATCTAGGCGATGATAGACCTTGAAATCTCTCAATATGTTGTTAGATACTAGAAAAGGTCACAGTTTGCAGGCCACAATACTTTCTGGAATTTTAGTAACAATACAGTGTGTAGGAGAGTAATTTCCGGCAATAAGAAGGCAACTCTGGTGCATGTTGGAGCAGCATGCCATAGGAACACCCGATACACCTCACCATTCAATATCGCCACGTCATGGGCACAGGTCGTCATCTGACGCAGTAGCTTGCTGAATTGCTGTGCACACATGCCTCACTTCCATTGACCCCTCTGCGTCAGCCCTGAGAGGCAGACCTGGGTTGCACTTGTACTGCTAAGGAGTGGGGGGCTATTATAGAATGCCCAGCGCTTGTCCCGTGCAACACCTGTTTCCGCCTTATTCAGTTTTACATACTTCACAGAGCTTATCTTACTCCTGATAAGATAAACCATTATTATCACCATACTGATGCCGTATGTACCCGCTGCACTCTACCTGATAACTGGCCTAGTATACATGCTCTGGGCCTGTCCCTTCCTTCATCACTACTAGCTGGGTGTAACCACACGCTTGGTCAATTGTACAGGACGGTCCGTACCAAACACTTGGCAGGTCTGTTAGCTAGGACTTCGCCGCAGGGACAAGAAACAGAGCCACCACCCGGTTTATCGACTTAGGGCTCCTCCTGGGTAAGTGATCAATTTCCGGCAAATGGAGATCACCTGTGTCCCCAGCAATTACTGCCAGAGAACTCTCCATGCAGGCCTGGGCCAGAGGTGAAGCCCCTACACAGGGAAGAGACAAGGGGCCTGCGCTAATACCCACTGGCAACCAGTTGGAATGCCTTTCTGGCCGATTTTCAGACTATTTTGTAGTCGTCAATGAAACACCTGGAGAGGATCAGAAGCCTGAAAGTGCATGGACTTCCCCGGTCGCCAGCTTCTCACTGAGAACGCATGCTGTTCTCCCTTTTGAATGTGTTTCCTACCCCCACAACATCTGTTGTTTTGTATGCTGTTTCTCTGTAATGATGCTCATTTACTTTTTCTCCTACAATGCTGTGGTCTGAACTTGATGCATTGTTTGTTGGTTTTTTGTTCAACATAATATTTCGTGAATCTTCAAGTTATCACCCTGATACTTTCTGCTGTTAATTCTAATTACACTATGTGTCATGCGGATACTACATATGATTGTAATGTGTACAAATAAAAAAAACAATAAAAAGATTAAATTAAAAAAAGATGGAAACTATGTCTAGATTAGACTTTTTCCATGAAAGGCCTCATATCACTTGCTTTAGGTGGATGCCCTAAATGAACAACTTGACAAAGGAGTCATTAATATCAGGAATTTAAAAATTAATTATTTTCAGAGGTATGGGATCACTGGGCGAAACAGAGCTGCATTTCGTGATCAAGTAGGTGAAGTCCTCTGAAGTCAAATTACACAACTGAATTTAACAAACTGACAACAATGTTTCAGTTTTTACCTGAGTTTTCTGTGACATGGCACACGTTTGGAGAGAGAGAGATGGATGATATTAATTATGCTAAAAAGATGAAGAACTAAATTATCACAAACTCCTTGAGTCTAGGATGACTGAAAAGAGACCTTAGTTGAATCGTGTGTGCTCTGGTTGTAGGACTTCCAGTGAAAGCATATGCAGTGAATGCTTGCCTGTATGTGTTATGGCAGCGTGATGGTGACCCCTCGTGTCAACTGTGTTGTGTTGCAGCTGTATTTCTGAGACTTCCATATTATATTGCCTGTCCACTGTGTCCTATGTATGAAAAAATATCAATAAACATATGTTAAAACACCTACTGAAGAATACTGAAGACAAGATCCAAATGCACAAGTAGATGCTGCAGTTACAGAAGAGCAGATCCAGTTAGTGAGCCCCCCAAATACACCGGGGCATTTTAGGAATGTTACATATTCTGCCAACCCGTTTATTGCATGTGCCATTAATATCGATGTTCAAGGCCAAATGAACAATGGTGGTCTGCTGGACAACCTGCGCAGCCTGCTAAGCAAATGAAGTAAAAAATAGCTAGTCACACTGAGAATGAATTACAAGAGAGAAGATCACATTGAAAACACCATTTGCAGGCATGCTTAGTAACCACTGCGCGAGTCAGAGCTTAAGCACATACATTTTTTTTATTTTTTTTATTGATTTTCAAAAAGACAATTACCTTCACCGCCACGCAGGGCGACTGCAGTTAACGAACAAATTACAACATAATAAAAACAACAAAAACATCGTGATTGACCTTACATGGAGTATTCTTGCACGTATCATCCGTTAAGTCCCTGTGTAGTTGGTGTGCCTAATGGTGTATGCACAGGTTAACAGTTCTCAACTTTCAGATTCGTCCCCCTGAGTTTGCGCCATTAGATATCTTCGCAATGGCTCCCATATATCCCTGGGCTTGGAAGCCGTCGGGAGTTCCCCTGCCCAGAGCTCAAGATTCTCTTTACAGTATACCAGATCACGGACCCAATGCTGTACCCGGGGGTTCAGGGTGCTTTCCCATGTCAGTGCTATGCGTCGCTTGGCTAGCAGGAGGGCAATCCTCACGAACTTACCCAGCGCCCCCTTCAACTGAGGTACATAGCCCAGTAGGCAGATCACTAGTGTGCATTCCACCAGAGCTCCTGAGATTTCCTGAATACGGTGTGTTACCTCCCCCCAGTACTGAGCCACCGGTGGGCATTGCCATGCTAAGTGCCAGAAGTCCGCCCCCGATAACCCGCAGCGCTTGCAATTACTCGTGTCTCTAAGGCCGAAAGTGTATAATTTGAGGGGTGTGTGGTACACCTGATGGAGGTACTTAAAATGGATAATTCTCAAATTGCCATTGGGAGTTAGCTTGCCAGTAAGGGCGCAGACATGTTCCCACATCAGTGGTGTCAGAGGGGGGTCAAGTCTCATTCCAGCGATTCAGACTACTGTCAGAGCCGCGTTTTTGGTCCTCACGTATTGCTTTGTACAGCTTGGTGTCCATCTGACGCCGTGTAGGTGCTACCAACAGAAGCTGCAGGGCTTTCAGTGGGGGCGGCTCAGCGGGGAACGTTGTGTAATGCGTTTTAACTGCTAGTTTCAAACGGTGTATTGTGGGGATTGGTTGACAATGTGCTGCAGGTTATCAGCCGTAAGAAAATGTCCCTCCTGATAAATGTCTTGCATGCGGTCCATGCCAGCCTCTATGAGTAAGCGCATCGAGCCTCGTTCTTGTGTCACCGTGAGTGCTGCATGATGTGCCAACGGTAGGGTCGGAGCATATAGAGGGAGTCTGTCCGCGAGTCTCCCGATTGCCTGCCAGGCACCAAGGGTAGCGTCTAGGGTGTTTATTTTGGACCTAGGTGTTCCTCTGCGTGAATGTGTGAGTATTCCCGCAAGCGCAATGGGATGTGCGTCCCAGTCTTCCACCGAAACATGTGGTGTGAATGCGTGCGGGTGATACCAATGATATGCATATTGCGCCTGCGCGCATAAGTAGTAAATATAGAAATCGGGAGCGTTAAATCCACCTCTGTCATAAGGCAATGTGAGCGTGTTCCATCTCACTCTAGCTTGTCTTCCCCCCCAGATTAGCCTGAGCAGTTGGGTACGCACAGTCCTAATAAATTGGGTGGTGAGTTTTATAGGGATATTGCTGAATAAATATAGGAACTGGGGCAGGATGACCATCTTTATAAGAGCAATACGGTCCGCCAGGGACAATGGTAGGGACACCCATCTGTCTACTTGTTGTTCCAAGACCACACAAGCCTTTCCGTAGTTCTCCCTCACGACCACTTCAGGATCTCGGTGCACCCACATGCCCAGGTATTTAACCGGCTCCATAGACCATGATAAGGGATACTCGATGGTCGGGGGGGGGAGGGGGTGGCTATTGCTGTTAGTGGTATTACCACTGATTTGTCCCATTTGATTGTGAGGCCGGAAAACAATCCGAAGCAAATGTATTCCTGGAGAACAGGGGCAGGGTACCGTTGCGGTTCACGAACAAACAATACCATGTCATCGGCATATAGAGATATGCCAACTGGGCGGTGTCTAAAATTCAATGCTGATGCTCTGTGACGCTGTCGGATCACACATGCGAGGGGCTCAAGCATAATAGCAAACAATAGAGGCGATAGCGGGCAGCCCTGGCGAGTGCCTCGCTCAATCCGGAAAGGGCTGGAGGTGAATCCCCCAATGCGCACCATGGCCGACGGGTCAGAGTACAATAGCCGTACCCATCCCACAAAGACACGTGGGAACCCCATACGATTCAGGATGTGGAACATGTATGGCCATTCGATCGAATCGAATGCTTTAGCCACGTCAAGCATGACTGCAGCTAGATCGGGGTTCAGTACGTGGAACATAGCAAAAATGGTCCGTAAGTTGTGGGACGTGGATCTATCTGGTATGAAACCGGATTGATCCGGAAGTATCAGACGTTGCATTAGCGGCTGGAGCTTAGTGGCTAGTATTTTAGCGAGTATTTTCGCATCTAAATTGATCAGCGAGAGAGGGCGGTAAGAGTCACACTGAGAGGGGGAAACTTTAAGTAGGGCTATGATCAGGGCTTGTCGGAGGGACGACGGCAATGTACCCGTCTCATGTGCTTCCGCATATACCTCAAGTAAGTAGGGAGCCAGCAGGTCAACATAAGCTTTATAAAATTCCGCTGTGAGGCCATCCGGCCCGGGAGCTTTTTCATTTGGTAGGGATAGAATTGCGGCCCTCACATCCATCTCATCCACAGGTAGGCTAAGGTATTCACGCTGGCCATCTCCGAGCCACGCACAGGCAATATCCGAAAGATAGTCATCTAGGGCTTCATCGTTCATGCCACCGCGCGAGGCATACATGGAAGCATAACAGTCCCGGAACTGGTCAACTATATCCTGAGGCTCATAATGCTCGTCCCCCTGTGCATCTACTATTTTTGTGATATGGTGATGTCCGTCCCGGAATTTAAGTTTAGACGCCAGTTGCCTACCCGGTCGGCCACCCTCTCCGTATGATCTGGCAGTGTGCCTGCGTGAGATATATTGTGTTTCAGTTTGTGCTAGTGAATTATATTCTATTAGTTGTTCATGAATGCGATCTAGCATGGACACGCTGGGTTGGGATGTGTACTCTCTCAAGCTCAGCCAAAGCAGCCTCTACTTTATGCAACTGACCCCAGATGTCCCGCAGTATACCTGCTGTGGTGCCAATGCACGTCCCCCTTATCGTGACTTTAAAAGCTTCCCACAAGGTGGATGCGCTGTCGACTGTGCCTACATTCAGCTCAAAATACTGGACTATCGCCTTGCGGATGGTGTCTGTAAATCGGGTCTAGAAGGGCCTCCGCAGCAAAGCGCCAAGTGAAGGGGCGACGCGGGTTAGTGGGAATAGTAAGAGCGAGTCGTACTGGGTTATGATCAGACAATGTGCGAGGTAAAGTCCCAATCTCCGTGACCCAATAATTGGCCCTTTCATTCAGAAGCCAGTAGTCCAAGCGGGACCAGCTGTTGTGCGCAGGTGTGGCGGGAGTGCCCGTACATGTCTCATCATTGCGTATTCGCCAAGCATCCACCAACCCCATCTCTAGCATGGCATTCCTGATGCATTGGGCTACCTTTAATGTGTGAGAGACGTGAGGACTAGATTTATCTTTAATGGGGTCCAGGTGAGTGTTGAGGTCCCCTCCCCACAATATGGCACAATACGGCCAGACCCGTAGCTCATTGAGTAGACGATGAAACACTTGTGGGTCTACTACGGGGCCGTATACGTTAACAATGGTGACTAGTGCCTGAACCAGCTTACCATGTACCATTGCGCAGCGCCCTTCAGCGTCAGTGTAAGTTTTGATAGGTGTAAAAGGTTTGCCTTTTTTGACCAGGATGAGTACCCCTCTAGAGTAGGTCGAGTAAGACGAGGCGAGCTTGTACCCAGCCCACCTACGTGCAATCTTGTTGTCGGCTGTGGTAGTCAGATGTGTCTCCTGTAGGAGAGCTATCTGGATTCCGTGTCTATCTAGATAGGCGAACACCCGCCTGATCTTTTGGGGGGAGTTGAGCCCTCGAACGTTCCATGTCAGGCATGTGTATCTATCACCCACGTTCCACATAGGGCCAGTCGTTAAAGAGTGGTGTATTTGTCAGGGAGTACATAGTCGTCGCTTCGTACGTAAGGTGTGTCCAATCTGTCGGAGCAATCACAGAATAACAGTCCCCATGAAAACATTCCAATTCCCCACCCCCCACCCACTTTAGCAGTCCCAATTCGCCAAAGCCATCCCTTAAATCAAAAACATAAATCCCGAACAAAATACACCAAGGAGGTGACATATAATCCCAACAGTGTAGGGGAATACCCATCAGGGAGCGCCGGGGCACACTTAGCCTCCCAGAGTGAACGGGAGGTGGACGGAGATGTATGTTACAAGCGTTCCCACCCCGTTCTTTAGCGTGCCAACCCAATGATATATGAAACATTTTAAGAGTAATTATCAAATCCTTATCTGCGTCCCCAGTGCCCAGCTCTGCCATGTTCTCAGCAGCCGCCGTCTCGGTCCCATTCGCAGTGTCATTGTACAAATTCGAGGGAAAGGGGGATCAATGACAGATACCAAGAGCAAGGGCCTCGGCACGATCGCAGCCCCCAAGTGTGTCATTCCGGTCCTTGCTGCGATGCACCGTCGTCTTCATTGTGCCACAGGGTTGCGGGCCCCCGATCCTGCCGGAGAGATTTTGCGAAATCCAGCGCCGCCTTGGGAGTCGTGAAGATCTTAGATTTCCCATCGATGTCCACACGAAGACGTGCCGGGTACAGCATCGCATACAGAATTTTCTCTGCCACAAGGAGTTTTTTGGTCTGCTGATATTCCCTCCGCGCCGCCTGCACAGCCACCGTGAAGTCGGGGTAGAAGGCCAGAGTTCCCTTCATGAGAGATGTTGCCTTTCTCTCGCGCTAAACGCAGTACTGTGTCGCGATCCCTGTAGTTCAGCAGCCGCGCG
Source organism: Calotriton arnoldi (assembly GCA_963921515.1). NCBI lineage: Eukaryota > Metazoa > Chordata > Amphibia > Caudata > Salamandridae > Calotriton > Calotriton arnoldi. Next base: position 2,715,028 of record CAWUFW010001043.1, read on the forward strand.
ATGATGGGGCGCGGCGGTGTGCCCGGTTGCGGACGGGAAGCCAGCGACCTATGTGCCCTTTCTACAATCCGCATGCGTGAGAAATTCTCTGCCCCGAAGATAGTCTGCAGCAGGGCTTCAATGTAGGGCTCAAGACGGCCCGTGTTGGTCGATTCGGGCAGTCTCGCAATGCGCACATTGTTGCGTCTCGATCTGGCCTCCAAATCTTCGTTCTTGGCCTGTATAACGGCCAGTACCTTTTCCATGGCTAGAGTTTTGGCAGTGGTTTGTTGTAGGCCGTCCTCGGTTTCAGATATGCGGGTCTCTGCTTCGCCCAATCGCATGGCATGCTGGTCCAATTTGGTGGACATATGGTCCATTCTGAGGTTCAGGGTATCTATCTTGCCGTCGATGGATTGTAGGCTAGTCTGCACCGCTAGAAGTGTCTTTTCAATGACAGAGAGGCTGGCCGATGGGGTCTCGGCCTCTGAGTCCGAGGCCTCGTTCCGTCTTGATTTACGAGGCTCGAAATTCAGACGGGGCCGATTTCTATCTGTTTTCCCCATTGTCGGCTATGGTTTCACACCTCAGAGGGGGGAGTGTTGTGGCGGTCCAAGCCCAGACAGGTATCGAGCACCAGAATCAACCCAATCCAGTGCCGCCAGTCACCAGGTATGGCACCTCAAATACGGCGCATTCCAAGCTCCTGGACTGGTCACCGAGTGGCAGTGCTATCAGGCCCGCCAGATAGGGCCGCAACACAAAGCAGCGCAGTCGGGAGGACACCCCAGGCAGTGACAAGCGGTGCGACGAGTCTAGAGTATCGCGGATCTCAGCTGCGCAGTACCTCAGCACAGTGGCCCGCCCCGTGGCTCAGTGCAGGCCTCCCTCACATCCGATGGTCCGTGCGGTGCACCTCCAGTTGCCAATCAGGCCCCGATGAGCATGCCAGTGTGTATTTACAGCGTTTGTGTTCTGGGCGCGCTGGCGCACCTGTAGAATGTTCACTGTCCGTCGCGCCACTCAACAATATGCCGACATGAGCCCCCGTGAAGCAGCGACGGGAGAGAAGTGTGGGCCGTGGGGACGCAGGGATTCCAGCGCTGGCCTTGCGCGTTTCGTTCCGGTGTAATCCGGCCCCAGCGTCGTGTAGGGGCCGGCAGCACTCACCCGTGCAGCGGGTCCGCGTTCTTTTCAGCACCGACAATCATGTCTCAGCAGCCTCAGTCACAGGGTTCCGTCCACACGTAGCTCAGCCGATTCCAGGCTTGTTATAATGGCGCCGCCATCTTGGGATTAACGGGCCGCTCCACTCTTGGTGAGATTCTCCCGGTTCTGGGTCTCCGCTAGCAGCGCCACCAGCCCCACAGCTGCAGGGAACAGTCCGCTACCTGGTCCGCAGTTTTTCTCCACGTTTTTCGTGCAGGAACAGCAGGATTATTGGACGTTATGGGCTCCGTCCGGCGGAGCTGCGCTACAACACAGCCATCTTGCTGTGCGCCCTCTAGCGCCCCCTGCTTAAGCACATACATATTTGAGAATTTAATGATACAGTCTTAAGAGAACACAGGAACCAGTTAGGGATCCATCGAAACTACTGCGTGTGCAATAGATAAAAAGGTGAGGTTAACTTTTCAGTCATAACGTAGTTGATGCAATCCCAGAGTGGAGTGGGAAAATCCAAGGCTAGACAAGCCAGCCCAGTATGGAGGACAACACACCTGCACAAACAAAACTGTACATAGCTAGTCACTTCCGCAAATACCTGGGCCCGATGTGATGCAAAGCTCAGGAAGGAAGACATCATCTTGAAGTGGGAGCCAGAACAGATAACACTGGACAGTGTCCTGTGCACAAGGGCTAAAGCGTTTAACGTTCCATGGTGCTGTGCTCTGCTCTAGACAATTACTCTGCCCAGATCAAGGGGAATCTACGCACAAAGAGTTACTGTAGAATAAACGCTCAGACACAAAGGAATGGACTGATAATCGCAATAAATCCATCTACAAACTAAGCAGCCTCCACTGAATAAAGTTTATTCCACTTTTGTCCGAGTCATTTAGAAAACTGACAGGCGATTGGTCCAATCCAGTGCTTGATCATCCTTTAAGTATCAAAACGTGGGTAACAGCAGGCTCCCCAAAACAGCATTTCTTCCTTCCTTTGGGCATCAAGATCTATTCCACAACACCATCAAGATGTGCTCAACTCAAGTGTTAATCCAGAATCCATACTTATTGGTTTACACAACAGTTACCAAATCATTAAATTATTTATAGAGCAAACCATCACAGCAAAGGCAAACAGGTACCCCGGCAGTATAAGACAAAGAAAACTGGAAAAAGGAAAGAAAAAAAAGAGGAAAAAGGAAGAAGAAATAGAAGGCAAAGGGAAGTTAGAAACAAACGTGGCCTATCAACAAAGTTAGTTCGATGCAAAAGAACATTTTGACCGTCTCCATTAGTCATTTGATTCGAACTACATGCACACTAATAGGTCTCAACCAAACCGACAGAATCCACACAAAAAACACCTTACAAGCATTTCAAATAATGTATCAGGAAGTAGAAAAGAGTAAGCAAGTCAGAAATGATTTTAGACAAAACTAATAATTTGTTCACATACAAAAGACTTTAAAAGGTTCCAACATCTCGGTCTATTCCTCATATGTAAATTGGTCTTAAAACCAGTTTTTTACGTACCGTGAAACAGACTGTGGAACGGCCATAATTGTCAATTTTTTCTATTGTCTTAGCATGCTGAAAAGTTAAAGTATTGCGCAGGGAGAAATATAAATGAGCTGTAGCCCTGAAGTGCTAGCTTCTAACTAGAGATACGGCTCAGTTCTGTGCCCCTGCAGCTAGCCCTACAGCCTACTTGCATTACCCATTTGGCAGGGTAGCCGGGAATTAAGACCTCTCTCTCTATGTTATCTAACTCAGGCCAGATTTTCTGTCGGTGTGCACGGTTTACCAATCCTTGCAGTTACTGAATCACCAGTCAATAAACAAGGTAAAATGGACGTACAGTGTTAAGTATCATGTAACTCGCACTTAAAGATCGGTATGTCGGAGAGGACAGAGCCGTGTGGAGGAAGTGGTCACGAGCCAGGCCTTCCTCAACAATACTGCCAGCCAACTAGAGAAACCGACAGCATTCTCTACATTCCTATGTATGCCATTCTTCACCTTCTGGCTAAGACTTTGAACCAAAAAGAGGCCACAAATATAACCAAATGATCTAATTCTAAGAATAACTTGATTTGTAAAACGACTGCTACTGAAATATTACTATTTACGAGCTCTATACTATAATTAATAGGTAGACAGGACTGTTGCTCAAAATAGTCGCAAGGTTCTCATTTTATCAACTTCTGAGAGATCAAAGACAAACTTCACCGTCGAGTTCTGAAAACTCGATTTGCAGATCCCACCAGGTGTCAACAGCGAGTGGTGAACCGACTGAGAATGCACTCTTGGGACTGTAATAACGTTTCAATAAATTGGTGTGAGAATCTCTCTTAAGCATGTCGGATTTTATCGAGGAATAGATTGCAATTAAACTTCTTTGTTCGTCTGTCAAGGGCGGGCTTGCACAAGAATACATCCCATTTTGCATAATTTGTTTCTGAAAATAATCCACCTACACAGGATGCAAAAAAATGAAAAAAATAAACAATGATGGATTTTTAGTTAATAATACTGCATAGATTTTTTTTTCTCCGTCTAAATTCCTTTTGCTGATAAATCCTGTTTTCAGTGCACTTTACAACACACAAAAAAAGCTAGAAAGTTTTGTAAACAGCGTCCTAGCGATACCATGCACTGCCCTATAGTATTAACCCCAGCGCTGCGGTGTGGCATCTGGTGAGCTAACACCTGACCATCCTTCAGGTGGAGATGAAATCTCAGCAAGCCCCCAGGCCGGGTCTTTCTTTGGACAGAGACTCTGTGGAAGCCCCGCCGCTCACTCAGCAAAGCGCCTCTCGACATTAGGGTCGCATTTTACAGTATGGTTTTCTGCTGCATTCCACTGCACCCAGTGATGCTGTGCCTGCGATTCTAAAAAGGCTTTGGCACAGAACGCACATCATACATGCAAGAAATAAACAGGTCTATGTTGATACACGTAAAAGTACAGAAACACCGATCAATGCACATCACAGGCAACAGCGGTGCTATTCCCAAGACGCTGTGGTCACAATCATCGTATCATTTGCCCTAGTAGGATAGCAATTTGCCCGTTCATGTCATATACAGATAGAACAATAAAACGCCCAAAAAACATTTTAACATATCTGTAAGAGAGTGCTGTACAGAGCTGTATTTACTACATTCATAAAGAAAAACAAGCAATACTACACAGGGGGGGGGAGGGGAGGTAAAGTGCTATGACGCAGCCTTTTTTGTTATTGCGGGCGGGGGCCAACACAACGGGTGGGAGGTAGCTAATCGACAGGGGAGAAATACAGGACAGAGAAAACTACAACAGATGCACTCTGTACCATGCATCAAGCAAAATAAAAACAGCTCCCAAAAGTGCAAGTAGTGTAAGGACACGAGTACTTGGGCCATGCTCCATGGATGGGCCACACACAAGAAGAGGAAGTGCAACCGCAGCGCTGACCAGCAGGATGCAAGCAATTGAGAGACTATGAAGCCAAACAATGGTATGTAATGGGCCGAGACCAAGCCCACTGATCGTAAACAAAAGTCTTGAAGAGACAGTGCATGCGCGGTCTAGCCGAGACCTAAAAAGGAAACGGACGGGTGTACCAGAACTTTGTTGCTTGGAGCATGAAAGAGATGCCTCTAAATTTGGACTTTCTGAATGCTGTAATTTGCAGGATAAGATTTGAGACTGGTTAGAGATGGCCCCGGGACAGGGAGTGGGGAATTTTACTGGCCCAAAACACAGCCATATTGGAAGAAAGCTACAGGAACGAGAAACTGAAAATGGATACTTCCTGCATGAGTATTTAGACTAACAGACTGGTTAGTCTAGAAACAAAAGTATAGCCTGAGCCAGTGCAGGCCGTGCCCAAGTGTGCATACGGTGTGGTCAATCAAGTATGTTCGAGAGTGTGCATAATGAACCAGTGCAGAGCGACAGCTGTAGTATATATATATATTAAAAAAGAGGAAGGCTTAGACTCCAATTTCAGTATTAGAATACTGCAGGCTTATTAATACTCTGATCAGCCCCAGGTTAAGATGGCAGGCGGTTTTTCAGGTTGAGCGTGGTAGGTCAACTTTGAAAGTGGTATCAAAGAATTTCCAGTGGAACACTCCTTCCAATCACCTACTGTCCACCTCATCCCACAATCTTCTCATCCCTAAATTCAAAAGGGCCAACTGGGGCAGCAGAAGTTTCACTGTTCGGGCAACCAGATTGCGGAACTCCCTCCCTTTGGAATTGAAATGGGAAACTCAAATGCTAGCCTTCATTGTTGCAAACCGGTCCAACACTGGTGTTCCCCAGATGTTGAATAGATACTGTACGTTTCAACTCCCATTCGTGGGAGCAGTTGTTTTGTCTGCTCAGTTGGTCTGCTGTGATGTTGTCTACCCCTGGTAGATGTACTGTCTGTAGATTGATTTTTTGTGGTATCGCCCAATGCCAGATTTCCTGTGCAGGTTTGCTCAGGGGAAAGGACCTTGTTCCACCCTGTTTGTTCAGGTAGAACATTGTAGTTGTATTGTCTGTTTGTTTTAAGATGGTTTCCCCCTGAATATGTTTCTGGAATGCCTTGAGTGCCAGAAAAACTGTTTATCTCCAAAAAATTGATGTTTCGTGGAGTCCTGTTCGCTCCACTGACCATTAACTTTCAGCTGGTTGAGATGTGCTCCCCAACCGTTGAGGGATGCATCCGTGGTGACTGTCACAGATGGAGTTGGGTCCCTGAAAGGTCTCCCCTGTGCTATGTTGTTGGATGACCACCATTGTATCTCTGCTTGCACCCTTTGTGTAACAACCACTAGATCCTCCCAACTTCCTGTGGCTTGTGACCAGCTGTTGTTGAGCCCTTCTTGAAATGGGCGCATGTGTAGGCGAGCGTGAGGGATAAGTGGGATACATGATGCCATCATGCCCATTAGTTTAATTACTTTCCTCACTGTCAGAGACTGTCCCCTCTGGCAGAGGGCTGTTTCGTGATGGATAGCTTGTATCCTGGCTTGTGTGGGATAAGCCTTGGTGTTTGCTGTGTTCAGTCTTGCTCCCAGGAAGGTTTTTTCTCTTTCTGGTGTTGTAGAAGATTTCTTGTGGTTTATTGAGAAACCCAGGTTTTGTAGCGTTTGAATTGTCTTTTGAACATGATTGTGACATGTTTGTTTTGTGCATCCCCTTATTAGCCAATCGTCTAAGTAGGGGTAGACATGGATTTTTTCTCTTCTCAGGTGTGGTGCCACTGCGGCTAGACACTTTGTGAACACCCGTGGAGCAGATTTTATGCCGAATGGGAGTACCTTGAATTGGTAATGTGTTCCGTTGTGCAGGAATCTTAGGTACTTTCTGTGTCTTTTGTTCATAGGGATATGTAAGTAGGCGTCCTTGAGGTCTATTGTTGCCAAATAATCCCCCTTTTGAATCTGTGGGATTATTTCTTGAAGGGTACACATCTTGAAGTGTTGTGTTAGTATGAACTTGTTTATGAATCTTAAGTCCATGATTGGCCTTAGAGTCTGGTCTTGTTTGGGTACTAGGAAGTATGGAGAGTAGTTTCCTTTGTACAATTCTTGTGTTGGTACCTTTTCTATTGCCTGTTTTAGGCATAGTTCTTTGATTTCTGCGTTTAGCAGTGTTTGTTCGGATCTGGTTAATTTTCTTGTTTTGGGTGGATTTGCAGGTGGTGTCTTTGTGAGCTCTATGCTATATCCGTATTGTACCAAATTTAATATCCAATTGTCTGTTGTGATCCTTTTCCATTGTCTGTGGAAAAAAAGGATATTCTTCCCCCCACTGGTGTCTTGTGTGGGTCCTTTTCTGTGATTAAGTCAGTTAGAGCCATTTCTTCTTCTCCTAGAGGATTGGCCTCTTCCTCTGCCATTCCCTCTTCCTTGAAAGGGCTGCTTCTGCTGTTGTTGCCAACCTTGGTAGCTAGACTGTTGACCCATCTGTTGGTTTGGGTTCTGTCTTTGTGTTTGTTGTGGCAGCTGCTGTCCTTGACTAAAGCTGCCTCTATCTGTGGTTTTTCTGTTAGAGAAGCCTCCTCTTTTAAAAGACCCTCTTTGCTGTAGGCACCCCATTGCCCTTGCTGTTTCATTGTCCTTTTTAATTTGCTGAAGGTATTCGTCCACTTCCTTGCCAAACAGAGCTTCTCCGTTAAATGGCCTGTTGATGATTGATGTCTGAACTTCTTGTTGAAAACCAGAAATTCTGAGCCAGGCATGCCTTCTGAGGATGGTTCCTGTGCACATTTGCCTGCTTGCAGTATCTGCTGCATCTAGGGCTGATTTTAGGCAGGTGTTAGCAACATTTTTCCCTTCTTGGACAATAGATTTTGCCCTCTTCTTGTCATCCTCGGGGAGTTTGTTCAGCAACTCTTCTATTTCATCCCACTGTTGGTGGCCATATCTGTTTAACAGGGCATTTAAGTTGGCAATGTGCCACTGTGTTGCAGCTTCTTTTTCCATCCTTCTCCCCACCATATCCATCCTCTTACTTTCTTTCTCTGGTGGAGGCCCGGTGTTGGAGACTGCATTTGCTCTCCTCCTGTCTGTGGTGACAATGATGGAGTCAGGTGTAGTACTTCCCTGTATGTATTTTGGGTCCTTTGAAGAGGGCTTATATTTTTTCTCCACTCTGGGAGTTACCCCTTTGTTTGAAGCTGGTTCTTTAAAGGCTTCTTTGCCTTGATCCAGGATACTAGGCAACATAGGTAGATATTGTGTCCCTTTTGTTGCTGGTGCCAGTGTTTCTAGTAGGAAACATGTGTCCCCTTTTTCTTCCTCTAAGGGAACACCAAATTGGTTTGCTGCCCTTTTTATAATGTAATTATAGAAAGCGATGTCATCTGGGGGTGATGCTTTCGAAGGATAGCAGCAGATCTCTTCCTCTGGACTCTCGGTGTCGAGGTCGTTCCATGTATCCTCGAAGGTTTCGGAGTTTTCCTCCTCCTCCGGTACGTCTCCGTATTCCTCGGGATCTTCGCCTCGAGGTTCCGGTGTTGGCGGAGATTCGAAGATACCTTCCTCCTACCCCCTCGGCGCCTTCAGCCTCTTCGGTGTCGACGTTTTCCGGTTCGGCAGCCTGTGTCTTAGGGATTCGAAAATCCTTTAGTGAGGCGTCAAATTCCTTTTTCTTTTGTATGAGCGTAGCCATCTCCTACTCGAGTCTTCTCCTTTTCCTTACGACCTCGAGGGCCCTCTCGGCGTCGGAGGCCGGGGACTTTCTTTTCTTCCCGGCGTCGATGTTAGTCTTCGGCTGTGTTGTGCCCTTTTTTTGCGGCTTCATTGTCGACCCTGGACTTCGGTGCCTTTGGCGATTTTCCCTCTTCAGCAACCTTTGGATGGGTTCCGTGGGGTTCTTTTAATCGCGGCTGACCCTCGATCGCCTTTTTGCTTGGCGTTCGTGGCCCTTCGGTTCCGATGGATCTTTATGGTGTCTTACCTTCTCCGTCTTCTTTTTCGACTCCCTCGCCTTCTTTTCGGCGTTGATCTTTTTTTGGAGTCCTTTTCTAGGATCTCGACGTCCGATCCTTCGTGTGTCGACTCAGCTGGAGCTCCCTGCTCTTCTTCATCGCTAGAGAAACCCAGGTCCCTCATGGAAGGTTTCTTCGTCGACTGCGACATTGTTGTGTAGTGGGCCTGTCTTTGGTTTCGGCGTGTCCTGAGCGTATTCGGCAGGAACGCTGCGCAGGCCTCACAGTCCTTGTCCTGATGATCTTCGGGCAGGCAAAGGTTGCACACGTCGTGTGGGTCGCGTTGTGCGTATTTGTGGTGGCACATGGGGCAGAATTTTAAAGGGGTATTCTCCATGACCCCTACCTCGCCATTTGTGGACCGGAGTGGGCCTTTGGTGTTCAAACGGACGCTCTGCTCCTGCCTTCGGCTACGACGTCGGTTGATCGATTATACTTCGATGATCCTTCGATTATCTTCTTTTGAAGTTGTTTCGGGAAAAACGACAACCTTCTTCGGAGCTTCCCGTCTTGCTTCCAGACCCAACGGCGGAAAAAAGAATCTGAAGATGGCCACTATGCACGTAGACCTCCAGGATAACGTCTGACGTCACTTGGGGGACGTACCTGGCACCAAATGGTGGTCGAAAGCGACCCAAAAAAAAACAAAAAAAAGACAGACAATTCCGGACCTAACCACTAGATGGCGGAATGATGCACAGCATGTGAATCCAGAAAAGGATTCACGCTGCAAAACAGTGATACGCCGTTTGTATATTTTTTTTGCTCCCTGATGGGAGGTATGCGTGCTCTGCTGAGCTGTCAGCTAGGACCCAACTCTATCGAAAGGCCATACAGACTGTACAGTAAATGAGACCAGAGCTGCTCGGCGTTGCCAAGATAAAAGAGCTTCAAATTCTATTCCCTCTCTATGCTTCGGTTTCTCTTTGGGCACAGTGAACATGCTTGGACACCACCTCATGGGTCCTACTACACAGTGCCCCCTGCACAGTATTGATACGAACTCTTTAGCAAGTAAGGCACCTATTTCCGGCATAAAAACAGCTGTCGGAGCCAGAACCTGGGTGGTTCTGATCTATTTCAGCACCGATGATCAGCATGGTAGATATATGCCTAAGAGGAATGGCTACCCCACCATCTATTACGACTGATAAGTTGAGCTGCAACAAGTAACGTTTCAAGAAACTCAAAGATGTTCTCGTCAGAGGAATTCGGTAATGACTATCCCACTTGTAAAGTCAGCTGTAGCATATTTTTAATTTTCACAGAGGTAAGCAAATGAGGGTGATTCATAAAAAAGCTGTTTTAAATCACACACAGGGCTAAAGCGCTCAGCGATCTCAACCACTCAAATAACTTAGATCAGCCCCTACCACCCGAACAGACAGCTCAGATCAGCATCCTCTCTCCTCACGACAGTACCCAGGATCAAGAGAGCCAGATGTGGTGGCCGGTCGTTCTCCTATAACTCAGCCAAACTTTGGAACTCCCTCCCCTTCCATCTGCGATCAGAGCCCAACTTACTTCTGTTCCGTAAACACTTAAAAACCCTGCTTTTTAATAAACCTGAATAACCTTCAATTGTTTTTCCTGTACGCGTTGTCCGTAGCGCTAGGACGCCTGAGGGTAGCTATCGCGCTTAATAAATGGTCTTTTCATTTCATTTCATCAGCTGGCACACACTGCATCACATAAGCCAATGCCACCTTCTACAAGACTGCCATTAAAGTGACATTTGGAAGTAAAGCCTTCAGGCCATCCTACTCTGCATCAATCCACTCTCAGATCTACCAATCCCACAATCAGATGGCAAGTGCAAAGCCATCAATCACATCTCACCAAAACGATAAACAAAATTAGAGCGCACATCAACAAGATGAAAGTCTTCCACTCTTGCCTATAGACCCCAAACCCCCATTTCTCCTCTCCTGGGAAATACCTTCAACCCCTTCTCACACACTGAACTCACCAACATCCTAGACTCCTGAGACCCCCTCTCTCCTACACAGATGACCGTTCATCTTCAATAATGAAATCTCTTCAGGGAGATGTTCTCACACATCTCCTAAGCATGGTCAGCAATTATCCCAGCAAAAGAACTTTCCGGGATGACTTCAAATAGGACAGATTCTTCCCCCGGAGAAAAATAGTACTCTGGACTAGAGGTAGATGAACCAACAAATTAACAGGGAGAGCAAAACCAAGGGTCTGGCCTGTGCGCAAGCCAAGCCCTGAAAATATTTGCTATGTGAATCATGCAACAAACATCACGTACAATAGGATAAAGTCTCTTCAAAATTCAAAAAAGTGTATTTCATTAGCATGTGGACCCTTTGACATTAAATAAGTCACATTATAGCAATGCACTGAGAAGTACTTATTAAAAAGCGATCGTTTTTAAACGTGAACCGTCAGTGGACTAAGAGGCAAGGCAGTTGTCAAGTAAACCCTGTACGCAGTCAGGATTAATTAATGTAGAGCAACATTATAGTCTGTTAAATCACAATACATTTTTTTTTCCGTAACTGGCATTCTGAACTCACATTTCGAACTGCTTTCATACACAATAATGAAGAAAAAGGAGTTTTGGTGAAATAAAATATTTGCCTAAAATAACACAATTAAAGCGGAGAAGCCGCGATTTATCCAAATTGTCTAGTTTTACTTTGCATAGCTCAGCCATTAAATGTGTATATATTTGTCTTTCCTTATGTTAAGGCTTTGCTTTTACCTCCTTGTGCATTTTTCAGCAGTTTTCATATAGCACCAACTTGACCCAAAGGCTTTACATGAGCACCAGTTACATTAGACACGGTCACATCATTATTTATAGGCCCGGGCAGATTAAGTGATTTGCCTAGAATCACAGAATGTTGAGCCGACACAGAGACCCAAACCTAGCTCTCCAGTTCCGAGGACACATCCTGGGTAGAGGAAGGGTGGCAGGCAGAAGCCACATGAAAGATCGACTTGTTATGGGCTCTAGGTGGTTCCAAGAGGACCTCGAGCCAAGTCAGAGCCAGGCTTCAGTCAGTGGCTCGCCTACCTCTACGGGCAATTACCCACCTAATCTTTCATCTGTAAATTCATCAAGGAATCAGTCTTGACTCAATAACAGGATTAGATCAACAAAAAATAATTTATAAAATGCTACAAATCAAGTTTGAGAACACACTGAACCACCAAGTCTGCAAAATGCTTCGAGCAGTCAACAGTTCACTCCTCAAAGACAAAAACACATTTGCCTCCTGGTCCTGCTCGACCTCTGCAGCCTCTGACCGTTGACACCAAGCAATGATCCACATGAAGTAACACTTATGAGCTCTATAACACCTTGTCTACATGAGTAACTCAGGATCTCATCAACTCCATCTTATGACAGGCACGCCCAGGAATCAAAACTACCCAACCAAACATTGCAATTTATCAATCGGGAGATCATACAACTGTCTTAAGAGCTCATCCATTCGGGAAATTCAGTGACTCAAAACCTGCCTCAAACTAATCCTGAAATGGATATCAAACATATACTAAGGCAACCCTACACAGAAAGCTTCCTCTTAATCAGCTGCTTTGAGAAACAGGGGTCCCTAAGCAGAGGTTAAGTAGTACCACAATGCACTGGGTATATGGACTTAACGCACAAGTTACTAACTTGTGTAACGATATATCTGTAAGAGACAGTAGTTAGTGACAGATTCCTTACCTTAGAATATCCCCAGGCGTCAGGCTGGATCCGGAAAGTTTTTGCGTAGCAGTACCCTTGCGCGGTCGGTAGGCGACGCCGTGCGGCTCCGCCGTCCGTCGTCGGCGTCGTGATCGCCGGGATGACGTCCACGGGCAGTACTTAGACGCCGCCCTGCGCGCTGACGTCAGTTCTGTACACGACTTTCCGCGCCAGGAACGCAGAGCCATGCAAGAAGCTGACAAAGGTGTCTGAAAAATACTAGGGCCCTGAAAGGGATGTCCTTAACTCCTAGAAATCAGTTCGCAGAACGGGAGGATGAGTGGGCGGTAGGAATCTGTCACTAACTACTGTCTCTTACAGATATATCGTTACACAAGTTAGTAACTTGTGCATCTGAAAGAGACACGTTAGTGACAGATTCCTTACCTTAGAATAGATACCCCAGCAATACCAACCCCGGTGGTGGGTCTGCGAACAAAGATCAGACAAGGAAGTCCCGGAGGAAAGAACGGCCAAAGAAGCCGTCCCTCCGGACCGGACTGTCAAGGCAGTAATGCTTGGTAAACGTGTGCAGCGAGGCCCACGTAGCTGCCTGACAGATATCCTGCAGCGGAACACCGCGGCCTAAGGCCGTGGTAGCAGCCGTTGCCCTGGTGGAATGGGCACGCAGCCCAACAGGAGGCTCCTTCTTAGCCAAAGAATAGCAGGCTTTGATACACAAGGTTACCCAGCGGGAAATGGTTCTCTTGTGCACCGCCCGACCTTTTTTGGCGCCCACGTAGCCAACAAAGAGCTGGTCATCCACCCGGAAGTGTTGCGTGCGGTTAATATAGAAGGAAAGCGCACGTTTTGGGTCCAGACGGTGGAGCCTCTCTTCCTCTCTGGAAGGATACGGAGGCGGAAAGAAGGTGGGCAAAGTGATGGTCTGCCCAATGTGGAAGGCAGTAACCACCTTTGGCAATAAGGACGGACGCGTCCGAAGAACAACCTTGCCTGGATGGACAGACAGAAAGGGAGGTTTGCATGATAGAGCCTGGAGCTCACTCACCCGCCGAGCGGAGGTGATGGCCACCAGAAAGGCTGTCTTCAGAGTCAGAAGACGAAGAGGACAGTTATGTAGAGGCTCAAAGGGAGCGCACATGAGAAAAGTAAGAACCAAGTTCAAGTCCCACTGAGGCATTACAAACGGAACAGGAGGGAAGAGGTGTGTAATGCCTTTTAGGAACCTGTTAACAGGGGACTTGAAAAGGGAGGGCAGATCAGGAAGCCTGAGGAAGGCCGAGATAGCACAAAGATAGCTCCTTGATGGTACCCAGGGCAGAACCCTGTTGGGCCAGAGAAAGAAGGAACAGAAGAACCTCAGAAAGAGGGGCAGAGAGGGGATTCACAGCCTTTGCTGTGCACCATGCCACAAACTTGTTCCACCTGCAGGCGTATACCACCTTAGTGGAGGGACGCCTGGCTGCCAGAATCACATCACAAACTTCGGGAGGCAAGTCGAAAGGAATCAACTGCCGCCGCTCAATCTCCACGCAAGCAGGTGTAGACTGGACAGGTTCGGGTGGAGGACCGTCCCCTGCTGCTGCGACAGAAGATCCTCCCGAAGAGGCAGACGGATCGGGGATCGACGCTCATACTGAGTAGCTCGGGATACCAAACTCTTCGAGCCCAGTCCGGAGCCACAAGGATGACTTGGGCCCGGTCGCGCCGAATCTTCTTCAACACTCTGGGTAGAAGTGGTATAGGCGGAAAGGCGTACAACAGACCGCAACTCCACTCGCGACGAAAAGCGTCGCCGAGCGAGTGCCGCCTTGGAAATTCCAACGCGCAGAACTGCTGACATTGCGCATTCTCTTCGGTGGCGAATAGATCTAACCAAGGCTCTCCCCACTGCTGAAAGAGACCTTGCGCCACCTCCGAGTGAAGACGCCATTCGTGATCCATCATGCACCTGCGGCTGAGTTCGTCCGCCCCTGGCGTTCAGGGAACCTGCCAGGTGTTGAACCATCAGGAATATGCCCTGATGTTCCAGCCATGTCCAAAGGCGCAGAGCCTCCTGGACATAGGGTCCACGACCCCACCCGCCCTGTTTGTTGCAATACCACATGGCGGTGGTGTTGTCTGTGAACACCTGCACTACCTTCCCTTTGACAGAGGGAAGGAATGCCTTGAGTGCAAGTCGGATCGCCCGGAGCTCCAGAAGGTTGATATGGAGCCGGGACTCCGCCGGAGACCAGAGGCCTCTGATCTCCGCTCTCTCCCATGTGACTGCCCCATCCCAGAAGGGACGCGTCCGTCACAACTGTGTGCTCTGGCTGGGGAAGGGAGAGGGATCTGCCCATGACCCATTGCCGGTTCGAGAGCCACCACTGCAACTGTTTTGCAGTCCCCTCCAAGATCTGGACGTGATCGGACAGGTTGCCTGGTGCTGCGCCCACTGGAACTTCAGGTCCCACTGCAGAGCCCGCATATGCCATCTGGCATGATCGACCAGCAGGAGGCCATGAGGCCCAGCAGCCTCAGGGTCATCCGTACCGAAACCCAGGATAAAGGCTGAAAGATCGGAATCATAGCCTGAATATCCTGTACTCGCCGTTCGGGAGGATAGGCCCGAAACTACGTCGTGTCCAGAACTGCTCCGATGAAAAGGAGCTGTGGAGAAGGAATCAGATGCGACTTCGGCACATTGATGGAGAACCCCAGCGAGTGCAGGAGTTCGGCCGTAGTCTGGAGGTGGGAGACGACTGCCTGGGACGAGCCGCCTTCAGCAGCCAGTCGTCGAGGTAGGGGAAGACTGGAACCCCTGCCCGGCGCAGATGAGCTGCGACCACCGCCATCACTTTCGTGAACACCCGAGGGGCACTTGTAAGGCCAAAGGGGAGCACGGTGAACTGAAAATGCTGGAGGCCTACCGTGAACCGCAGGTAACGCCGGTGGGCCGGCAGGACGGGGATGTGAAAATAAGCGTCCTGCAAGTCCAACGCTACCAACCAGTCTCCAGGGTCGAGGGCAGTCAAGACCTGAGCTAGGGTGAGCATCTTGAACTTCTCCTTCCGGAGGAAGCGATTGACGTTCCGGAGGTCCAAGATAGGACGCATGCCCTCCTTGTCCTTTTTGGGCACCAGAAAGTAGTGGGAGTAGCAACCACGTCCTACTTCTGGGGTCGGAACATGCTCGATGGCCCTCTTGGCCAAGAGGGCCGTGACTTCCTTCTGCAGAAGCACCAAGTGATCCCCTGACATGCGGTGGAATTGAGGTGGCATGGCTGGGGGAGTGGTCTCGAAGGGGAGGGAGTAGCCCCTTCGGACAATGTCCAAGACCCACCTGTCCGAGGTGATGGCACGCCAGTGGTGAAGGTGATGGCGGACCCTGCCCACTACTGGCGTGCTGTGCACCTGAAAGGAAGGACTAGGAGGGCTTGGAGGCCGCAGACGGGGCAGAGTTGGTGGCCTGACCCGCACGCTGGTTGCCCGAACCGCCACGGCGGTAGCCACGTCCTCGGCCACGCGAAGACGCTTGCTGCGCGGGCCGGTGGCTGGGCAGCGGACGTGACTGGGCGCCCCTTCCGTGGCCACGAAAGGGGCGAAAAGCAGAGGTTAGCGGAGGGCGCACAACAGAAAGGCCCAGGGACTTGGCAGTAGCCCGTGAGTCCTTAAAACGCTCCAGCGCATGGTCTGCTTTGGAACCAAAAAGACCGACTCCATCAAAGGTCAGGTCCATGAGTGTATTCTGGACATCACCCGAGAAACCAGTTCTCAGCCAGGCGTGGCGACGCAGCGCCACCGTCGTTGCAAGCGATCTGCCCAGCGAGTCGGCGGTATCAAGGCCACAACGTATGGTGTACTTTGCCGCATCCCTACCTTCCGCAATGGTGCGGGTAAGCAGTGTCTGGACCTCCTCAGAACACTGGGGCAAAACAGCCGCCACCGAATCCCACAGGGAGTGGGTATATCGGCCCAAAAGGCAAGCGGTGTTGACGGACCGCAAGCCAGCACTGGAGGAAGAAAAGGCCTTCTTCCCAAATTGGTCCAGGCGTTTGGATTCCCTATCCGGAGGGGCGGTAGGGAAGGCGGTTTGGGAGGCAGAGGCTTGGACAACCAAGCTCTCGGGGGTGGGATGTTGAGAGAGGAACAAGGGGTCGCCCGGAGCAGGGCGATGGCGTCGGGCCACGTTCCTATCCACAGGAGCCCCTGTGGTGGGCTTGGACCAGGTGCCCAAAAGAACGTCAGACAGTGCATCATTAAACGGCAGCAATGGCTCAGAGGAGGTAGCTGCTGGCTGAAGCACTTCCGTCAGGAGATTAGTCCTGACAGCCACAGTAGGCAATTGGAGGTGCAAGGCTCCAGCTACTCTACGCAACACCGTTGCGAAATTTGCTCCCTCCTCCGTAGCCACGGAAGGAGGAGACAGCATGCCAGAGTCAGGAGAAGTGTCCAGACCACTGGCATCCCCAAGTTCCTGTGCCCAGTCCTGATCATACTCACACTGCTGTGTGAGAGGGTCTTCCGACCCCTCCCAGCTCTCCTGGTCCTCCTCTGGCTCAAAATATGGAGGAGGAGGGACATCTGGGACCCAAGGTCTCATCGGCGCCGGAGCCGAGCGACGTCGGTCCGGCTCCATGTCCGGAACCGGAGAGAACCAGGGAACGACGCCGCCCGGAGCCCCGGGCGGCGTCAGGAACGGCACCAGGGACATCGGCGCCGGCGTGGTTAGGTCAACCGGCGTCGATCGGGGTTGCGGTACCACCGGAGCCGGGATCGAGGCCGGGGCCGGAGCCGAGGCCAGGATCAAGGCTGGCGGGACGGGCGACGCCGGGACCGGAGTCGCCGGCGGCGCCGGAGCAACCCCATCAGGGCCCGCGGGGCCCGAAGGCGCACCGGAGGGACCTTGAGGCCCGAAGAGGCGGGCCATGGCCGACAGGAATTCCTGTATTTGGGCCGGAGTCGCCCCCGAACCCGGAAAGGACGGGTAATGCGGGGGCGGCTCCACAGGCACAGCCGGGGACGGTGCCGACAGGGGCCTCAGCCGAGTCGCGAGACCGGCGAGGTGAAGTCTTAGAGCGATGATGCTTCTTAGACTTTTTGTGCGTTGACTTACCCGAGGAGTGGGAAGACTTGGACTCCGACGACCGGCGGGGGCTCCGCGACCGGCCCCTCGACCTCTCACGGGACCGGGGCTTGGTGCGGCGCGGAGCCGACTGCCGGACCTCCAGGAGCTTTCGAGACCGCTCTCGCAAAGCCTTCGGGTGTAAGGCCCGGCAGTCAGGGCACGACTTTGTGTCGTGGTCTCGGCCGAGACAGTAGAGACACTCTAAGTGCGGGTCTGTGATCGACATCATTCGACCACAGACGTCGCATGACTTGAAGCCGGGCATCCCTACCGACACCTAGGAGTCGAGATGACTCGAAAAGAAACAGTGAAAAAATCACCAAAAATGTAGTCAAAAATTGACTAGGGCACTGCTCTTCCCGGATCTGCGCTTACTGGCGCTGAAAAAGAAGAACTGACGTCAGCGCGCAGGGGCGGCTTCTAAGTACTGCCCGCGACATCATCCCGGCGATCACGACGCCGAGCGACGGACGCGGAGCCGCACGACGCCGCCTACCGACGCGCAAGGGTACTGCTACGCAAAAACTTTCCGGATCCAGCCTGACGCCTGGGGATATTCTAAGGTAAGGAATCTGTCACTAACGTGTCTCTTTCAGATCCAGGGAACGTTCAATCAGCTTATAAAACATCAATTTATTTGCACACAAAGATCTAAGGGTAGTACCTTTACTGGGCGCAATTCTACAGGTAACATACGCAGGCAAAAAGAAAGTGACAAAACCATATAAAATTAAAGTCACAGCTCTGTAGAACAAAACACTGCTGAACCCAAATGTAATTTACATATGGTCAGAAGAGTCAGAGTGCTATAGTCGATGACGCTTAGATCCACATAAAGGTCAGGATCATCATCGGGATGATACAATGTATGCCTCGCACCACATAACTAAACAAGGAGAATTAGCTATATGGAAGCCTGCATGGAGAGACAAGATGAAAGAGGAAGGAGAGGGAAAGAGAAAAAAATAAGTGAGAATAGTCAAGGGATATAACGTCTGCATAAGTGAGGTTCCCTGCATCAAGACCTCCATGCTGAGGTCATTGTGATGTAATAAAGTGGTAGACAAGCGCGGTGCTTGTGGAAGTGGCTAGGGTGGGTCTCGCTAAGAGTTGTACCTAAGGTGAAGGAACAAAGGTTATCCATCAATGGCTAGTGATGCCACATGCAGCATACAATTAAATAAATGAATACATTCCGATTTGCAAAGCACAAACATATCATCCCCTTAAGGCTTTCAAGGAGCTGGGGGCCGTGAGGGAGATTAAGTGAGCTATTGCCCAGGGTCACACGATGCAAAGTTGAGCTACTGCCAGAGATAGAACCCTGAGACCCAAACTCCGGAGTCATATGCTCTGGCCGCTGCGCCACACCTCTCCCTCAATTGAAGTGATTGTTCGAGCAGATGACTGAAAGTGGTGGAGAGTGCAAACGGTAGGTACCAACCATATGAATGACTAAATGAGATGCAGCGTTAGAATATCTGCGGCCAACTAAATGGAGGCCAGGTGGATGGAGTACTGAGTAAGGCATGCTCATCTGCAGCATAACGTCCTCGCATGCATAACCACGGAAACTAGAAAGGAGCCAAAAAATGAATCAACTTATATACAGACAGGTACATATGAAACAATTGTGGCACACTAATACCAATCCACCCAACATACCTATGGAGCACAATGGTAACGAATAGTCTTCCCAATACTTCAATTAAGGTAATCAATTAGGTGCAATATACGGTGGTCGCACGGTCAGTCCCATCACTTGCAGAACAGGGCGAAATGAGTACACTGCAGTGCCGTTCGGCTAGTGTTACGGGGAGAGGTAGCGCGATAAGAGTCTTACTGCAAGGATGCGAGGATGCCAAACACGAACTGCAACTGCCAATCCGGTCAGAGGGACTCGGCGTGCAGACCCGCCCATACGGAAGTAATAGAAATAATAAAGACAGTGGCAGCATACAATAGCCATTTCTAAGTGGTGCACAATAAGGCGTGACGATGAAATAGATTGCATTAGGCATACATGTCCATACGCGGTGCGCAAAATTAAAGGATAGACACGCTGGATTGAAAAGGAAAAGAAAGTGGGCGGCCACAGGGAATTTGCAATTAGAAGGCGACACAGTCCCCAAAAAGTAAAGAACAGCCATAATGATTGTATAAGGCACAACATGAACCTGAAAGTGAAAATAAAAATAATTAAGCATACTCAATAAGTAAGCAAGCTGCACAAGTCACATTGTTCCTGAAGGTACTGATCCACATTTACTCTTACAACGCAACTCATTTATAGGGCTCTGTAAAAATTATTATATGGCATAAGAAAACTCAATGGAACAACATTACAAATAGAAGTAGGCCCGAAGACTTCCTTTATTTATGCACGAAAATCTAATGAAAAATGCAGAGGTAAATCAAACCATCATTGCATATTGACCAGACAAGAGTATAAGAGAACAGAAAAAATGAATAGTAAACACAAAATTAATAGTGACCAGAAACAAGCAAGTTAAAAACAGCAGGTCAGACACTGAACACTAGTCCAGTGGTGTCAGCATTTAGCTCTGTATACAGGCATGTTATACTATTCAATCACTACACAGGATTTCTACATAGTCTATTAGGTGATAATCAGTGTGTTGCTGTTACAACAGGGATGTCCAGTCCTCCATTTTTTTTCAGTCCGCTGTGGATGCTGTCAGTTTTACGTATCCACCTCAGATCTTCCTTGTTCCTAAGCACCAAACCACAGATTCAAGCTTAGCCATGCAACATTAACCTACACAGCTTCATCCCCCTAGCTAATGTGAAATCATTTGGATTTACACTCAACACAATCTCGCCTTAAAAAAAAAAAAAAAAAAATAAAAATCAACCAAGAAAAAACCAAGAAAGTATACAACCAGTTTGTCCTCCAGAAAAGTGAAACTATTCTTAAATGAAACTGGCTTCAGAACAGTGCAAGCAATGGTCCTCTCCAACTTGGACAATGCCAATGCCCGGACGAACTGCCTGGCTCAATGGCCTCTCCCACACCACACTGCTATGCCTGAAGTGCATGCCACATGCTGCAGCATGTCTTATCAAGGGCTTGAGGTTTGACCACATCACCCCAATACTGAAGGGATTACACCAGCACCCACCCCCCAACCATTTCCACATTGTATTCAAGACCGTTGCATCAACCATAAGGTAATAACAAGCATTGGCATAGCCAATAGGTCTCGCTTTTGGGACCTTATAAGTATTTAGTTATGCAGCACAATATCCTTGGTACAACAACATCAACTGTTGCATGGCGAAACACTTATAAGGCCCCAAAGGCGAGACCTATTGGCTATGCCAATGCTTGTTTTACCTAGTGTGCACGTCAGGCCCGCTTTACCACAGTCATGGGCGTTTGATGGCCAACTCCATTGCTGCAGTATAAATTGGGACAGTTAATTCATTTCGTTGGGAAATGGTTCAGATATATTGTGAACAATCATAGGTTTTCTAGGCAGCTGCTAAGAGAAGCTCATTAAATCTTAAAGTACTTTTGACCAGTAATGAGGAGCAATATTTCTCCGAAGCAGTACATTATATCTCCACTTGTAACTTGTCAGGCTCAGAGGGCTGAATGCAGAGCAGTGTGTCTTAGCCTATCGAACCCTGTGTGTACCCTATGTAAACCGTGCCCGCGGTTCAATCCTGATGCTGTTAATCGGAAATCCAAAACATCTATTTGATCAATGCAGATGAATAAAACGCACTGACATGAGAGAGAGAACATCCCGTAGGAGGGATTATAACAAAACATCACTCCGGGAAAGTAGGCCTTTGTCCCACGTGTCATGTCTTCAAACTGTGCAATGTACACTGTGCGGTTAAGGGGCTCCTTAGCTCCGCAGCTTTCAATTCAGAAAATGAGCCTTGTTTCCCAGGTTCAGGTGTGAGGTTATTAATCAGGTTGGGTAAATGCTGAAATGCAGTTTAAGTTCTCGATGAGTTGACATGGCTAATTGATAGAAAAGTGCTGTACAAAGTTGATTCTATGTAGTACAGCTCCATGTTTCATTTTTGAGTTTTAAAAACATGAAATTGAATTGCCGAAACTGACTGTTCACTGAGTCCACAATCAGTAACTGGGTTTTCATCTCCTACCGGCGGAGCAGGGTGTGACAATAAATAGTGTAGCATGTGCAAGGGTCCTCAACTAGGGCCAGCAGAAGCCCACTTCCCTTGGTTGCATTAGGGCATGTTGCATCCTTGGCTGGCCATGCCTCTTCCCAGCAGATAAAGATTTGGGTTTCAGCCAGGACATTATTGAGAACGCTGTGATTGGTTGAATGAATTTACCGCACACGCGATATACCCACGTTTTGCATGCCACATGTTCGCTTTGTGTATCAGTCAGCATGCAGTCACTGCGAAAGCTCTGGATAAGCACTTATAAGGTCCCAAAGGCGAGACCTATTGGCTATGCCAATGCTTGTCTTAATAGATTACACGTATCCCAAGTACTTGGTTAAGCCGCACCCACACCCGCCTACCTAGCTGACTACTTCCAAACACAGCACACTTCCTTAAACCAAACACGTACTGGATAGCTGATAGCTCGACCTCTGAACTTGCTGAGAAGGGTTAAGATAGGTCCACGAAGGGCATTGACTTACAATCTCTTAAAAGGAGGCAACTTCACCACTACAACAGCATAAAGCAACCCTAGGCCTGTGAGGTGCCACAGTATGACGTGCTACTGTTAACACTCCACAGAGCACCCAAATAAATGCAAAAAGAAATATATATAAACACGCACACATAGCCTGTGATTGAAAGCACTAAGAGAGAAATCAGTTTTTCTTGCTGAGATTGACACTTGTGGTTACACAGAAACCTCTGTAGGCGTCCACACATCCACACAACAGTAGTAAGGCTCCGTTTACCTTTGTGAGCTGAAAATTAAGGGTTAATTTCCAAGACCTTTTAAAAGCACTTTCAGTGTCCAGGTGCATGTAACTTGATCCCTTTGTACGGTGTACTGTTTCCTATCACAGCTGCAAGAAGAAAGTGACACAGCCTTTAAAAAAATTATTAACTCCGCCTCTGGACCAGCCAGCAACTGTCACACAATTTTAGAACTCAGCTTGAGAAAAGAAGACGTCATTTTCGGAGTATCCGAATTCTTGTAAAAAAGAGAAACGTCTGATGCCCCAGGACAATCGACAATCAGAACCTTCTCATTGTCAGCCGAAATAATTCATCTTTCTAGCACAGCAGCTTTGTGTAATTAAAACACCCAGGGCAACGAGATTCAATCAACTCCCCTCCCCCAAAGAGCAGTAACACTGAAGGTCGCATCACAGCCCTTTATTTATAATTCGAACGTAAACTAAGCACTGAAAGTCATCTACAGATGCTCACACATTCAACTTTACGTAAACCCTACAGTCTGTTTAGGAATCAAATCACCAGAGAACACGTTTCTCATCTGGGGCTGAGTGAGCGACCAATTCAAAAGAATAACAAGCTGCTGCAGCGTCGTCAAGGAAAAAAAAAAAGCATGCGAGTGGTGCGCGCGCTTGCAAGCAGCAGGCGTGACCACACGCTCGTGCACCATGGCCTTTTGCTTGCGGGTAACCGCAGGGAAAAGGCCATGACGCACGAGCGTGTGGTCAGCTTTCTGAAACCCCTAACAAAGTCTTGCCAGAGCAGCGCTTGCGCGCTACTCGAGGCTCGACCTAAAAATTTACACTCATTAATACTTAGCGGAGAAATTAGTTACTTCAGGCACACAGCATCAGATCAAGAGACAAGACATTGCTGAACTGGACTATGTAATGTAAGAAAGAAAATAACCAGAAGGCAGGCCTTCACCACCCATGCTCTTAGATCAGAAACAACATTCCCATCAAAATAGCTCCTACACCCCAGAAATCCAAAAAGAAACTCAAGACATCTCTTCAAAGACCACAGTCACCCCGCAGAACAGAAACCACATACAACTGAATCACTGCAAACAATCTTGAATTGTATTCAGTGCTCAAACCCCTGTTCAGCACTCTGGTGCTTCCATCCATGGTTACATATGTACAAAGATGCAGACCTTAATTGCCGCTGAACAAAGCAACTGGGACACGGACACTAAATGCTACAACATGTCAATATAATGGTAGAGGTTTTTATCATGCCAATACCAATTGCACCTTACCCTCAGAACATAACTGGGAAAACCGAAGAAGCAGCAAAAGTTTTTTTTTCTTTAACAATGTTTATCTTTTAGTCACATTTCTAAGTGAACAGTATCCTCCCAACTTCAATAACGAAATGGTTACTTACCAGTAGAAGTAGTTTTGCAGCTTGAAGAAATTTCTGGATTCACATGCTGTGCATTATTCCGCCATCTAGTGGTTGGGTTCGGATTAGTTCTCGTTTTTCTTTATTTTTTTTTGGTTTTGGGCGTTGTCGACCACCATTTGGTGCCAGGTACGTCCTCTGTGTGACGTTAGACGGCGCCCTGGAGGTCGTTGTGCGTGGTAGCCATCTTCGGATTGTAACCATTTCGTTTTGCAGCGTGAATCCTTTTCTGAATTCCCATGCTGTGCATCAGATTATGTAGCGGTTTCTCCCATCCTGGGGAGGCTGTGGTATGAGGAAGACTTTGCGAACAGGTGTTGAAGTACTTTCTGTCCTATTTGTGCTTCCTTATTCATTTGTATGTCCACACAGTAATGTTTGGTAAAAGTGCGTGGTGATGCCTATGAACCTGCTGCACATATTGTGTCAATGGGCACATTGGCCATAAATGCCAGAGTTGCTCCCTCCCTTCTTTCTAGTAGAGTGAGCAGTTGGTTGTGCCGTTAATTTCTTGTTAGCAAAGTTGGGTGGTTTGGACTATCCATCGTGAGATTGTCGCCTTTGTGACAGGCACTCCTGTGTTGGTATGTGAGTAGGCCACAAACAATTGTTTAGATTTGCGGGTTTGTTCCGTTCTCTGTAGGTAATACAGTAGTGCTCTCCTTACATCCAGGGTATGGAGGCTCCTTTCTCCTTTAGTTTTTGGGTCTTTGAAGAAAACCGGGAGGAGATTATTTTGATCTAAGTGATATTTGGATACCACTTTGGGCAGGAACTGTGGATTGGTCTTTAAAATAACCTTGTCCCTGTGGATTTGCATGTATGGTTCGTGTATGGTTAACGCTTGTAACTCACTTACTCTCCTTAAGGATGTAATGGCAATGAGAAATGCTGTTTTTAGGGTGATGTGTTTGAGCCCATGCATAAAGCAGAACTCAAAGGGTTTTGCCATCAGTTGTGTGAGCACTGTCTTTAGACTCCACATGGACACTGGAGCTGCTGTAGGAGGAGCAATTCTTTTAGATCCTACTAGGAATCATTTTATGACCGGTCTTGTGAAGAAGCCTTTGCATGTTTTTCCTCTGGTGTACGCTACCATGGCAGCGAGGTGCACTTTTATGCTTGAGGAGTTGATGTGACTGTCTAGGAGACGAGTTAGATATATGATCACTGTTTCCTGTGTGTTGATTGAGTTCATTTTGATTGTTAGCTGTGCACCAGGTGGTGTATCGCTTCCATTTCTCGGCGTAGCATTTTCTTGTAGTCTGTTTTCTTGCCTCTTTTAGAATTTCCATTGTTCGTTGAGGCAAGTTGAGGTGACCAAACTCTACATATTCAGGTGCCAAGACGCTAGGTGTAGCGAAGTTGGTTCAGGATGAAAGATTTGGCTCTGTTGCATTTTCAATAGGTCTTTGTCCGTCTTGATTTTGATTATTTGTCCCCTGGACAGTTCTAGCAGACTTGAGTACCATGTCGGTCTTGGCCATTGCGGGGCAATGAGAATTAGGTTTGTTCTTGGTGGTCTTGCCTTTTCCAGTACTCTTTGTATTAGGGGTATTGGTGGAAAAGCGAATGCAAATGTCCCTGACCAGTTTAGCGACAGGGCATTCCCCTCCGACAGGTGGTGAGGATACCTCGAGGCACAGAACTAGCATTTCTTGTTCTGTATTGTTGCAAAGAGGTCTATCACTGGTGTTCCCCAGAGTTTAAAGAAGTATTGTACTGTTTTGTGCTTCAATTCCCATTCGTAGGAGCAGTTGCTTTGTCTGCTCAGCTGATCTGCTGTTGTGTTGTATACTCCCGGTAGATGTATTGTTTGCAGACTGATTGCTTGAGATACTGCCCATTGCCAGATTTCCTGTGCTAGTTTGCTCAGTGGGAATAATTTCGTACCTCCCGGTTTGTTAAGGTAGAACATTGTGGTGGTGTTGCCTGTTTGAATCAAGACAGTTCTCCCTAAATGTGTTTCTGGAACGCTTTTAATGCTAGGAAAACAGTTTATTTCCTTAGTTGATGTGTTTTATGGAATCCTGTTCGTTCCATCGACCACGCACCTTGCACTCCTCATCCGTTGAGGGACGCGTCTGTAGTGATTGTCACAGAAGGAGTTGGGCTCTTGAAAGGTCAGCCCTGTATTATGTTGTTGGATGCCCACCATTGTATCTCTGCTTGCAGCCTGTGCGTAACAACCACTAGATCCTCCCAACTCCCTGTGGCTTGAGACCAGTTGTTGGCAAGCCATTCTTGGAATGGGCGCATATGTAGGCGGGCATGAGGGATGAGTGGGATGCATGATGCCATCATGCCCATAAGTTTCATGACTCTCCTCACTGTCAGAGATTGACCCTTCTGGTAGAGGGAGGTTTCTTATTTGATCGCTTGTATCCTTTTTTGCGTCGGGTACGCCTCCGCGCTCTTTGAGTCTAATCTTGCGCCTAGGAAAGTTTTTTCTTTTTCTGGCCTCGTAGAGGATTTTTTGTGATTTGAGAAACCTAGTTCTTGCAGCGTGTGGATTGCTGTCTGAATGAGTGAGGCGTTTTTGTTTTGTGTTTGCCTTTATGAGCCAGTCGTCCAGGTAAGGTAGACGTGCTTTCCCTCCTTTCTCAGGTGTGCCGCGACTGCGGCTAGGCACTTGGTGAAGACACGTGGTGCTGATTTTATTCCGAAAGGGAGTACTTTGAACTGGTAGTGTGTTCCCTTGTGAAAGAACCGTAGATACTTTCTGTGGTTTTTGTTCATAGGAATGTGTAAGTAGACGTCTTTGAGGTCTATTGTTGCGATGTAATCCCCTTTTTGAATTTGTGGGATTATCTCTTGGGAGTGTAGACATCTTCAAGTGTTGTGTTAAGATTAATTTGTTTATGAACCTTAGGTCCAGGATTGGCCTAATGATAGGTCCTGTTTGGGAACTAGGAAATATGGTGAGTAGTTTCCTTTGAAAAAATATTGTTTTGGTACCAATTCTATTGCTTGTTTTTGGAGGAGGTCTTTGATCTCTGAATTTAATTGTATGAGTTCCGATTTTTGGAATTTTCTTAATTTTGGTAGGTTTGCAGGTGGTGTCCTTGTTAGTTCTATGCAATACCCGTATTTTACCAGATTTAATATCCAATTGTCTGTTGTGATTTTTTGTCACTGTTGTAAGAAATGGGATATTCTGCCTCCCACTGGTGTTCGGTGTGGGTCCCTCTCTGTGTGGGAGTCAATTTAAGCCGTTTCCTCTTCCTCTAGAGGGCTGGCCTCTGCCCCTGCCTCTTCCTCGAAAGGGCTGCTTCGGCTGTTGCTGCCAAACTTGGTATCCTGTCTGTTGCCTTGTTTGTTGGACATTTCCTTGGCCTTGTTGTTGGTGTGACATTTGCTGTCCTTGACCAAATGTTCCTCTTCCTGTGGCCTTTCTGTTGTTAAAGCCACCTCTTTTGAAGTTACTCCTTTGTTGCAGGGCTTCCATTGCTCTTGCAGTTTCATTATCTTTCTTGATTTGTCGGAGGGATTCGTATACCTCCTACCAAAATAGTGCCTCTCCTTTGAAAGGCCTGTTGATGATGGAGGTTTGAACCTCCTGCTTGAACCCTGAAATTCTAAGACCGGCATGTCTTCTTAGGGTGGTGCCTGTGCACATTTGTCTGCTGGCAGTGTCTGCTGCATCTAGTGCAGATTTAAGGCATGTGTTTGCGATGTTTCTGCCTTCTTGGACAATAGATTTTGCTCTTTTCTTGTCCTCCTCGGGGAGCTAGTTGATGAGCGCCTCTATATCATCCCATTGCTGGTGTCCGTACCTGTTCAGTAGAGCATTAGAGTTTGCGATGCGCCACTGCGTCGCTGCCTCTTTCTCCATTTTTCTTCCCACCATAATTATTCCTTTTACTTTCTTTCTTTGGTGGTAGTCCAGTCTTAGAGAGTTGCATTAGCTCTTCTCCTGGCCGTGGTGACAATGATGGAGTCAGGCACCGTGTTACCCTGGATATATTTAGGGTCCTTGGAGGAGGCTTTGAACTTCTTCTCGACCCTTGGTGTTACCCCTTTGCTTGCGGCTGGTTCCTTAAAGGCTTCCATGCCCTGGTCTAGGATGTTTGGAAGCATTGCCAGATATTGTGTCCCCTTTTTGGCAGGAGCTAGTGTTTCTAAAAGGAAACATGTGTCTCCCTTTTCCTCTTCGAGATGGACTCCGAAAGTGTCTGCTGCCCTTTTAATTAGCCCGTTGTAGAAGGCTATATCACCTGGTGGTGATGCCTTCGAAGGATAGCAGCATACCTCCTCTTCAGGACTTTCGGCGTCTAGGTCGTTCCATGTGTCCTCGAAATTTTCAGAGGCTCCCTCCTCTTCAGGTGCGTCTATATAGTCCTCGAGATCCTCCTCGCGAAGTTCGGGGGTTGGAGGAGATTCAAAAATATCCTCTTCTTCCACTTGGGCGCCCTCCGCCTCTTCGGCGTCAACGTTGTCCGGTTCGGTGATTGGGACTTTCGTAATCCGGAAATCCTTTAGCGACGCGTCCAACTCCTTCTGGAGGAGTGTCACCATTTTGGCATCGAGTCGTTTCCTCTTTTTTTTCGACTTGGAGGGTTCTCTCGGCGTCGGAGATGGGAGACTTTCTCTTCTTGGTCGCGCTTGCCTCTGGTTTCGACGGCGTAGCACCTCCCTTTGGGGGTTCGTGTTCGACTCTCGTTTTGGGGGTATTATGCGATTTTCCCTCGTCGGTGTCCCTTGGCAGGGCGGCTTGGAGTTCTTTATATCGCAGCTGACCTTCGATCGCCTTTTTCTTCGGCGTCGGGGCTGCCTTAGGTTGCGCATTGCTTTCGTGGCCCTTTGGTTCCGACGGATGTGTATGGTGTCTTACCGTTATCCGTCTTCTTCCCTGTGTCGCTCGCCTTCTTGTGGGCGTGTGGTTTTTCGGAGTCTCCTTCCAGAATTTCGACGTCCGATCCCTCGTGCGTTGATTCTGCTGGCACTCACTGGTCTTCGTCATCACTGGACAGGCCAAGGTCCTTGAGGGAAGTTTTCTTCGAGGTCCGAGACATCGTTGTGTAGTGGGCCTCTCTGTTTTCGGCGAGTCCTGAGTGTTTTCGCCTGGAACGCCGCGCAGGCCTCACAGTCCTTGTCTTTATGGTCCTTGGGCAGGCAGAGGTTGCACACGTCGTGTGGGTCACGTAGTGCGAACTTGTGGTGGCACTTGGGGCAGAACTTGAAGGGGGTATTTTCCATGGCCCCTACCTTGCCAATTGTCGACCGTAGAAGTCTTCTGTAGTGTCGATCCTGGAGTCCTGTTCCTATCTCCGGTTGCGGTGTAGATGATCGCTGGAGTTCACTGGAACGTTCGACCTTTTCCTTTACTTTTCGGGGTTATCCTGAAAATCTTCGGAGCTTTCCGTCTTGCTTCCAGACCCAACAGCGGAAAAAAGAATCTGAAGATGGCTACCATGCACAACGACCTCCAGTCTGACATCACAGAGGGACGTACCTGGCTCCAAATGGTGGTCGACAACGCCTAAAACAAGGGAAACAAGCATTGGCATAGCCAATAGGTCTCGCCTTTGGGGCCTTATAAGTGTTTAGCCAGAGCTATTGACTTTGCCAATGTCTTCAAGCTGTGCTGTAGAGAAGTGTGGCTGCTGTGCAGCATGCTGAAAAGTTATAATAAAAAAGTGTCAGAAGCATTTTTGTTACTTTATATATGACCAAGAAGGCATTATGTAAAACTGAACGACCATATTAAAAAAGTATTTACAATAAAAAATTTCCTCAGTTTTCTTTTGTTGTTGCAATGCTGGCAACTTGTTTCTGCCTATTGCAATGGTTGTTTGTTAAAGCTTTTTTTTGAGGGGGCATAAACAAATCGGAGGGGGAAGGTTGGGAACTAGTACCTGTATTATAACACTAGCAGCGGCCAGACGCTAGGGGAGAATCAACAGATGCCAGATTCCGAGAGCAGGCTGAGGTGGTGCCGAGTGATGCTGAGGTGGTGGTGGTGGTGACTGTTGCGGAGACGATGCTGAGGTGATGCTGAATGATACTCAGGTCTTGCTGAGTGATGCTGCGGTGGTGCTGAGTGATGCTGCGGTGGCCCCGAGTGATGCTGCGGTGGCCCCGAGTGATGCTGCGGTGGCCCCGAGTGATGCTGCGGTGGCCCCGAGTGATGCTGCGGTGGCCCCGAGTGATGCTGCGGTGGCCCCGAGTGATGCTGCGGTGGCCCCGAGTGATGCTGCGGTGGCCCCGAGTGATGCTGCGGTGGCCCCGAGTGATGCTGCGGTGGCCCCGAGTGATGCTGCGGTGGCCCCGAGTGATGCTGCGGTGGCCCCGAGTGATGCTGCGGTGGCCCCGAGTGATGCTGCGGTGGCCCCGAGTGATGCTGCGGTGGCCCCGAGTGATGCTGCGGTGGCCCCGAGTGATGCTGCGGTGGCCCCGAGTGATGCTGCGGTGGCCCCGAGTGATGCTGCGGTGGCCCCGAGTGATGCTGCGGTGGCCCCGAGTGATGCTGCGGTGGCCCCGAGTGATGCTGCGGTGGCCCCGAGTGATGCTGCGGTGGCCCCGAGTGATGCTGCGGTGGCCCCGAGTGATGCTGCGGTGGCCCCGAGTGATGCTGCGGTGGCCCCGAGTGATGCTGCGGTGGCCCCGAGTGATGCTGCGGTGGCCCCGAGTGATGCTGCGGTGGCCCCGAGTGATGCTGCGGTGGCCCCGAGTGATGCTGCGGTGGCCCCGAGTGATGCTGCGGTGGCCCCGAGTGATGCTGCGGTGGCCCCGAGTGATGCTGCGGTGGCCCCGAGTGATGCTGCGGTGGCCCCGAGTGATGCTGCGGTGGCCCCGAGTGATGCTGCGGTGGCCCCGAGTGATGCTGCGGTGGCCCCGAGTGATGCTGCGGTGGCCCCGAGTGATGCTGCGGTGGCCCCGAGTGATGCTGCGGTGGCCCCGAGTGATGCTGCGGTGGCCCCGAGTGATGCTGCGGTGGCCCCGAGTGATGCTGCGGTGGCCCCGAGTGATGCTGCGGTGGCCCCGAGTGATGCTGCGGTGGCCCCGAGTGATGCTGCGGTGGCCCCGAGTGATGCTGCGGTGGCCCCGAGTGATGCTGCGGTGGCCCCGAGTGATGCTGCGGTGGCCCCGAGTGATGCTGCGGTGGCCCCGAGTGATGCTGCGGTGGCCCCGAGTGATGCTGCGGTGGCCCCGAGTGATGCTGCGGTGGCCCCGAGTGATGCTGCGGTGGCCCCGAGTGATGCTGCGGTGGCCCCGAGTGATGCTGCGGTGGCCCCGAGTGATGCTGCGGTGGCCCCGAGTGATGCTGCGGTGGCCCCGAGTGATGCTGCGGTGGCCCCGAGTGATGCTGCGGTGGCCCCGAGTGATGCTGCGGTGGCCCCGAGTGATGCTGCGGTGGCCCCGAGTGATGCTGCGGTGGCCCCGAGTGATGCTGCGGTGGCCCCGAGTGATGCTGCGGTGGCCCCGAGTGATGCTGCGGTGGCCCCGAGTGATGCTGCGGTGGCCCCGAGTGATGCTGCGGTGGCCCCGAGTGATGCTGCGGTGGCCCCGAGTGATGCTGCGGTGGCCCCGAGTGATGCTGCGGTGGCCCCGAGTGATGCTGCGGTGGCCCCGAGTGATGCTGCGGTGGCCCCGAGTGATGCTGCGGTGGCCCCGAGTGATGCTGCGGTGGCCCCGAGTGATGCTGCGGTGGCCCCGAGTGATGCTGCGGTGGCCCCGAGTGATGCTGCGGTGGCCCCGAGTGATGCTGCGGTGGCCCCGAGTGATGCTGCGGTGGCCCCGAGTGATGCTGCGGTGGCCCCGAGTGATGCTGCGGTGGCCCCGAGTGATGCTGCGGTGGCCCCGAGTGATGCTGCGGTGGCCCCGAGTGATGCTGCGGTGGCCCCGAGTGATGCTGCGGTGGCCCCGAGTGATGCTGCGGTGGCCCCGAGTGATGCTGCGGTGGCCCCGAGTGATGCTGCGGTGGCCCCGAGTGATGCTGCGGTGGCCCCGAGTGATGCTGCGGTGGCCCCGAGTGATGCTGCGGTGGCCCTGAGTGATGCTGCGGTGGCCCTGAGTGATGCTGCGGTGGCCCTGAGTGATGCTGCGGTGGCCCTGAACGATGCTGTGGTGGCCCTGAACGATGCTGTGGTGGCGCTGAACGATGCTGTGGTGGCGCTGAACGATGCTGTGGTGGCGCTGAACGATGCTGTGGTGGCGCTGAACGATGCTGTGGTGGCCCTGAGTGATGCTGTGGTGGCCCTGAGTGATGCTGTGGTGGCGCTGAACGATGCTGTGGTGGCGCTGAACGATGCTGTGGTGGCCCTGAGTGATGCTGTGGTGGCCCTGAGTGATGCTGTGGTGGCCCTGAGTGATGCTGTGGTGGCGCTGAACGATGCTGTGGTGGCGCTGAACGCATGCTGTGGTGGCCCTGAGTGATGCTGTGGTGGCCCTGAGTGATGCTGTGGTGGCCCTGAGTGATGCTGTGGTGGCCCTGAGTGATGCTGTGGTGGCCCTGAGTGATGCTGTGGTGGCCCTGAGTGATGCTGTGGTGGCCCTGAGTGATGCTGTGGTGGCCCTGAGTGATGCTGTGGTGGCGCTGAACGATGCTGTGGTGGCGCTGAACGATGCTGCGGCGGCGCCGAGCGATGCTGCGGTGGCGCCGAGCGATGCTGCGGTGGCGCCGAGCGATGCTGCGGTGGCGCCGAGCGATGCTGCGGTGGTGCTGAGCGATGCTGCGGTGCTGCTGAGTCATCCTGTGGTGGTGCTGAGTCATCCTGTGGTGGTGCTGAGTCATCCTGTGGTGGTGCTGAGTCATCCTGTGGTGGTGCTGAGTGATGCAGTGTTGGCCCTGAGTGATGATGTGGTGTCGCTGAGTGAAGCTATGGTGGTGCTGAGTGATGCTGTGGTGGCGCGGAGTGATGCTGTGGTGGCGCGGAGTGATGCTGTGGTGGCGCGGAGTGATGTTGTGGTGCTGCTGAGTGATGCTGTGTGGCGCTGAGTGATGCTGTTGTGGCGCTGAGTGATGCTGTGGTTGCACTGAGTGATGCTGTGGTTGCACTGAGTGATGCTGTGGTTGCACTGAGTGATGCTGTGGTTGCACTGAGTGATGCTGTGGTTGCACTGAGTGATGCTGTGGTTGCACTGAGTGATGCTGTGGTTGCACTGAGTGATGCTGTGGTTGCACTGAGTGATGCTGTGGTTGCACTGAGTGATGCTGTGGTTGCACTGAGTGATGCTGTGGTTGCACTGAGTGATGCTGTGGTTGCACTGAGTGATGCTGTGGTTGCACTGAGTGATGCTGTGGTTGCACTGAGTGATGCTGTGGTTGCACTGAGTGATGCTGTGGTTGCACTGAGTGATGCTGTGGTTGCACTGAGTGATGCTGTGGTTGCACTGAGTGATGCTGTGGTTGCACTGAGTGATGCTGTGATGGCGCTGAGTGATGCTGTGATGGCGCTGAGTGATGCTGTGATGGCGCTGAGTGATGCTGTGATGGCGCTGAGTGATGCTGTGATGGCGCTGAGTGATGCTGTGATGGCGCTGAGTGATGCTGTGATGGCGCTGAGTGATGCTGTGATGGCGTTGAGAGATGTTGTGTTGGTGCTGAGTGATGCTATGCTGGCTCTGATTGATGCTGTGGTTGCGCTGAGTGATGCTGTGGTGATGCTGAGTGATGCT
Organism: Calotriton arnoldi; assembly: GCA_963921515.1. Taxonomy (NCBI): domain Eukaryota; kingdom Metazoa; phylum Chordata; class Amphibia; order Caudata; family Salamandridae; genus Calotriton; species Calotriton arnoldi. Next base: position 2,748,402 of record CAWUFW010001043.1, read on the forward strand.
GTGGTGTTGCCGAGTGAGAGATAGAGTGAAGATATAATGCCCAATTAGAGAGGGTGTACATAGAATAAAGAGTGGAGCGGGATAGAGAGAGAGAAAGAAGGGGAGAGAGAGTGAATGAAGGAGTTTGAAAGAGAAACAGATAAAGGGGTGAGAGAATGAAAGGCTAAAAAAGATAGAGGGGAGAGTTAATTAAGTAGAGAGAGAATTAGAGAGGGGAGAGAGAGAGAGAGAAGGAGAGAAACAATAAGAGGGGGGGTGTGGAGTTTAAATAGAGTGAAGTGACGCGGAAAAAGTAACCTTAAATATAGCTTTTTGCTTTGCGCGAATAAATATAAAATAAAAAAAACAGAGTAAGACAAAAATACTGGTAATTAGGCTGTGACTCCCAATATAAAACAAATAGCGATATAAGGTGAAATCAACCCACCGAAGCAATATTTCTAACTAGACAAAAAAAAGCTTGCATTTCAATGCTAATCGCTGTTGTTTTTCATGTGACTGTAGTCCAGGGCCGTCAGTTGGTAATGTGAGCTGCTGCTGGGATTGAAACATCAGAGTCCAGAGAGTTAGAGCCATGACGAGGAAATGAGGAAGAGATCGGAAACCCAGATGGCAGCTGCGCGTCGCTTGCACGCCATCGTGAACGCAAGCTGGTCGCCAGCCGAAAGCCAGTGGGTTTGCACTTCCAAAACCCGCTTACTAAAACTCTCGGCCAGACCAGCGCAAGCGCTGGTGCAGGCCGAGACCTAAAAAAGAAGAAAAAAAAAAGGACTAATCCGGACGCAACCACTAGATGGCGGAATAATGTACAGCATTTGAATCCAGAAAAGGATTCACCCTGTTCCTTAAAGTTAAGCACAGATCTCTGAAGGTCTAATAGGTTTCTTCATATATATGCAAACAGCTGTGCAAACTTTACAAGAAAATAAGAAGTAGTCTGGTTTGTATCTGGAAATATGACAAATGCGAATACACTACCCCCATACAGAGCAGTTTGAAAAAATTGAGTATTATGCTCACAATGAATAGTTGTGAACATAGGCAAAAATATTTATAAATCAGAGGTCATAAATAAACCTTTACAAAATCCTGATTCAGCAAATCTGGGGGACAGCCAGAAGATGTGCTGAATGGCTGCGCTTTCCTGGGCTCCTGCAACTGAGCAATGAATTGGGCACCATAAATAACAGGCGATAGTCTGCAGTGGTGGGAGCAACAGAGAAACCTACGGACTCACCTTGAGCTGTAACATCCTTATAACGCTGTAGAAGGCAGAATAATAAATAGGGCCCTACAGGGCACATGCTGATAGTCAAATGAGGTGTACGCATTGGTGCCAAATTGAAAGTGAGTTTATTGCTCTCTGAGGGAGACAGGGGAGCGTGGGTATAACCTGGACCAGCGTGTGTAAAGTTAGCCTAACAGGAGCAAGGCGGGGCTGGCAGAGGAGGAGCCCCACAGTTGGAGCAGCTACTTGGATCTCTGCAACTAGATGAAAGCTGTAAGCTGGTAACAGGCCCAACATAACACCAGAACAGGAGGCTAAAAGAGATCAACAGGAGTTTTTCTCTTGTTACCCAAGAAGGCGGAAGGGTCAAGAAGAAGAGAATGGAGAAGTGCTCAACAGCTTGTAAAGGGACAGAGAGATGATGGGAAGGCTAGAGCTGATCACTCTCCGTAGAGGCATGAGATCAGATGCTGGAGGAAGACCTTGATGAAGTGATGTCAAAGCTCCAAGAAAGTGGCAGTATGCCTCCAAAGTGCCCTTAAAGTTGAGATCTCATTGGAAGGGGAGATAGAAGGTTTTGGACAATGCTAGGAGGGCGGCCAACATTATGTGCTGAATTTTCATGTCTTTGCAGATGATGTCAACAACACAGGAGGCTTACTTTTTGGATCACTTTATCTCTCTTGGCTAGGTTGGCTTTCCCTTAGTAGGAAAAACAGACCGATGACCCTTGAGATCCAGATATATGGACTCATCACCTGGCAGTATGATTAAGGTGATGCTACTGAATTCAGAGTGGCACGAACATGTCCTGAATAAGGCTGAGACTTTGAAAAAAGGGACACCAACGTGAAAATAAAAGGATAGTCTTGTTTCCATGTACAAGTGTGCTGACGCAGGAGAAACTGCACAAACTGTCAGAGATTCAGAAGGACTTGCTGGCATTGGGTACTGCAGCTTCTGAGTTGAACCCAGCTAAGCTGAAAATGTTCCATCATAATGAAACACTCCTTTTTACTGAGTCAGAAGTGGTAAGATCCTCTGTGGAGAGACAGAATGGATCTTCTTCAGATGGTTGATATCTTTGTTGCTGGGGATGCTGGTGGCCATGTTACGTAGCCGACCGAGCCTTAGTGAATCTCTACAGTAGTGGTTTATATTGCTGTGGTTAGGGACTCTTTGTTGCTCTCCATCATTGTTGCTATTCTTCCTTTCCCTTCCACAGTCTCTTACCCTATTCCTTTTATTGTTTCACACATGGAGAAATAGCCATTTTTTTTGTGGTCTATGCGAGAGTAATTATATTGAAATGAATGTTACAAATTGTGTTTATGAGCGACTGCGTCTACCAAGTCTTGTTTGTTAAGGTGGTATAATGTTATATTTGTTGATAGACTGCATATATTCTCAATAAGAAATTAAATGAAACAAAAATACTGGGTCAATAAAGGGGCCATTAAAGACAGTCTCAAAAGAGTATAAAGGAAACAGCCAATGAGAAGGGTTCAAATGTAAACTAAAGTTCTCCTACAATTAGGAATATTTTTTAGGTCGAGTCTAGCGGCAGCGCGCATGCACTGCTCGCTATGCGAGGCATGCTGTAATAGAGTATGCAGTGGAGGCCCCGCCCACTCTCCGCCCATATTTGTCATTGGCTTGTGTCATTGTACTTCTTAAATGCTGGCTTCTGATTTGTAAATAGGCTTGTTAGTCCCTCCTTGGTACCGCCTTGTCTGCATTTGTTACCGCCCATAACGACTGGACCTTTTACTTGGCTTGTTACACGGTCTGCATTATAAGTGGGTGAGCACTATTTTGTTTATTGACACTGATGAGGACAATGGCGGCTGCTTTTCTTTGTATTTGCATGCTGAGCGCGGCGCCCGCTTCAGGGACACTGCGTTGTTTATTTATTCTTAAACTTTAATACTGAGTGCGGCGCCCGCTACCGGGACACCGCGCTCGGTTTCATTTTTTTTACTTTAATAATGAGCGCGGCGCCCGCTACAGGGACACCGCGCTCTTTTTTTTTTTACTTTCATAATAAGCGCAGCGCCTGCTTTATGGACACCGCGCTTAACCAGGAGCAGCTGCTGCTATCAACATGCTTCGGCTTCTTCGCTGCCCACTCCCTCAGCCAGTCCGCGCTCGCCTCCTGTATTGGCACCCTCCGTCCCTCACATGAGGGGGCGGGGCTTAGGGGCAATCTTAGAGATTGAAAACAAGCATTTGTAATGCAGTAGGTCTCGCATTTACGCGAGTTTGAGCTATTGGCATTGTAAATGACAATGCCGTTTATTTATGTTTTGGTTTTTAAAACATAAATAAAAGGCATTGTCATTTACAATGCCAATAGCTTAAACTTGCGTAAATGTGAGACCTTTTGCATAGCAAATGCTTGGTTTTTTTTTTTATCTACACAGTTGCATCTCTGACCATAAGATGCCCATTGGAATAAGTTTTTGGTTTTGCGACTAGAAAAACCCTTTTGATCCTATTTTGATATGTGTCAGTGTAAAAAATGAGCTAAAAAAGAAAGCAAGATAATCAAATAGGCTATTGTACAGGCAATCTTTACAGGACAGTCTGAGACCATTCATCCTGGGGCTTCACGGTGAGAGAAATACAAATAGTGCAACGAGGGTAAAGTTTCGGGCTGACAGGCTGTAAATATGCTGAAGGGTTTCAGTCCAATCACTGTGACCAGCTCGATTCTATGTATCGGTGGCCAGTGTCCACCGTATTGTATCTAACCTGTGAAGCCGTTTGATGAGAAGGGGCAGTAACGCCTCGCAACAGCTTTTATATATAATGCTGCCTACTGAAATAGTGCCTCGTTCACCTCTGTAGCGCTTAGGGGAGTGTTAGTTGCTAGCGTAGTTTGAGGGTTGCAGCAAGAGTCGGTTTCCCTCAGTGGGTAAACTAAACCTCTCCAACCCATTCGCCTCGCACCCCTATAGAATGACTCCCCTGCTAGAGAAATACGGAAAGACATTTCAAAAGACGTACTACAGTGTTTTTTGTTCTGCTCGATGTGTGACGCACTCAGCAAAATGATTATGATGGGCATTGAATGGAATATCCTCTCTGCAAACCCCCAGAACCAACATGAGTGTCTCAAACACTGGAAGGAGCAGAAGACACTAAGTGTGACCTCGCATCGGAGTTCATGGTTTGGGTGTTGATTAATTTCGGCATGTAAGGCAAAGACCTCCTTCTAGGCGCTGTTTGTCCCCTTGCAAGCTCTACGGACAAGCCTGCACCCACAGGAGACGGAGGGCACCTGGGGGAAGTGCAACAGATGCTAGTGCGCTGGAGAGAACAAAGCCCTTCCTCACTTTCAATGCGCTAGGTGCAAGGTGCGGAAGAAGCGACAAGGCCGGCTGCTGCAGCTGGGCTTGTTTGAACTAACTCATCAAAGCGCCCTGACCTCAACCCACTTTCCAGGCATAGCATCACCTGTCCCTACAGACGCCGACATGTTCCTGCTGCTCACCAGTGTGTTGGGGTGTCGGGTAGGCAGAGAAGGTGCTCCAAACCAGCAGTTATGCCACTCCACGAGGATGCAAGCAGGATACAGTTTGGCACCCACTGCTCAAGTTACTGGCATCCTCCACCCTGTCACATCGCATATATCTATGCCAGGAAGAAACTGGGAATGGACACCACTAACCTGTCTATATTAATATGACAGAACTACGATACTTTTGATCAGCGTGTCCACAATGACAATTCACATAAGAAGCGTCTTATCTGCCTGCACACTTCGGGTTCACGCAGTTTTATCCAATGTCCACCGCGTGCACAAAAGTACAGAAAAGCATAGCTCCAGTAATTCATTCAAAAAGACTTGGAATACTAGTGCCCGGGCCTCGCGTGTCGACTTTCTGAAAGTGTTTGCGAAATTAGACTGGGCTACAGTGGGCTCAATTAAGATTTACGACACCCTCGAGAAGCATGAAGCATCTTAGACCAGCGGATGACCTAACAGATACAGACAATACGTGGGTTACTTGCTGCTCTTCTTTAGATGTGAACGGTTCTACACAATCCGGAGGTAACTGCATGAGCCATGAGAATGTATGCATAGAAAAGGACCAACCCTACCAACCTCCAGCAGCAGAGTACGTTTTATGGTGGAAAATGTTATGAAGATGCCCAACAAAAAACCACAGTTAAGACAAGTACCAGAGAAACCAACCCAGACTGTAAACTGGCAAAGCCAATGGGACTCGGCTATGCAAGAGCTATTGGATTTGCCAAAGTCTTTTAGCCATGCTGTATCGCTGTGTGGCAGCTGTACAGCCTGGCTTTAAGTTTAAAAATAAAAAAGCACTTGGGGCGGTCAGTACTGCTTATGGTGGGCCGGGTTGGGTAACATGGACAACAGGTGGGAGGGAAGGAGCAACACAGACAACGGGAGGGTGGAAGAGAACAGGCAACTAACTGGATGGTAAACGAAAGTGCTATGCAGCGGCCACTTCAAAGCGCCTTTTTTTTTTTAGGCCTCGCCTAGGCAGCACTTGCGCTGTCTCTGAGACATGCTTTATTCAGGATATGGACATAAAGCTCCGCCCACTTTCCGCCTATCATTTTAATTGGCTCCTGTCACTGTCCTTTGTGAATGGTGGCTTATCATTGGTCAATAGGCTTAGTAGCTACTCCTTAGTACAGTCTTTTCTCTTCTTGTAACCTCCCATGAGGACAATGCCTGTTACTAGTGTTGTTACTCACACGTTTGGATTTCAGCTTCGGAGCACTATTTTCTTACATGGCTTTCTCCTGCCTGCTGTGATATGCTCTCCCACAACGCTTTTTTAAACATTTAATTTAACCACAACAGCACGCCTCGGCTTGAATGGCGGCCACGCCTTTCTTTAGTTGCGATCACAAAAGTATCTGGGGTTAGAGCAGAGCACACATTGCCCCTCGTTTTGATGTACTTGTGCAGCACGCCGCAAAGCTCAGTGTAGCTGCCATACCACTCGAAGGCATCTGTACCTCGGCAATGGAAAAAATGCTCCTAGTATTTGGCTGAGGCGAACTCCTGCGAGCTCTGGGGCAGTAACTCCATAGCAGGAAACACAGAAATGCACAAGGGAGGCCAGCGAGTACATTTAATCAAAAGCACAGAACTCTGACAATACATGGAATACACTGGCAAGGAAACAAAAGAAAAACTGGTCTAATTTTAGTAACAGCCGCAGTTCTGCTGTGAATTCATTTCAGGTGCAGCCATTTTGCATAGATATGCATTTCTCGAAATGGCAAGTACAGGCGGAGAAAAAGGCAGGCAGAAAACGTCATAAAGACATTTATCACAATATGCGTGTTAAGTTGTACTGCGATGTATACTAAAGCTTTTCGTGTGTGAAAGCTACACCATTATTCCAGTTAATCGTAAACTAATGCCCTACCGCGTTCCACTTCATGAAGCTATGGTATTGGTGGATTTATGCCTGAAAATGGTGAACCATGGCTGCAGCGTTGGAGCAGATTTATAGACTGTTCCTTGTTCGACGTTGGCGGGATAAGGTTCAAGATGAGACTTGAGCCGCAGCTGGGATCTACATCTATTGGCTATACAGAGTAGATATGGATGTATTTCCTCGAAAACTGTACCCCACAAGAACCATGGCCCCCTGTGTCAAGAGCACTGTATTCATGGCCGCCAATGCCAAGAAACTTGAAGAGGTGAGCAGGCGGTTATTGAAACACATTAGCACCACTTTACACAATTTGCCAGTGAAGCACTACTTTCGTTTTCTCTTCTTTCTTTGAACGACAGTGTTCACTTCTACTGCGCTGCCCGTCCCCCTCTGTCTTCCTCTTCGTCTTGCTGCTCCTCACTTACTGAAAACCATAACTTCAACACTGAATACAAAAATGCAAAAGTAAAAAACATTCCCATTTTCAACACCAAGAGCTCTAGCTTTTAATAATCTGAGACCTATTGCATTGCAAATGCTTGTTTCTTCTTGTGGCGGGGGCAACACAGACAACGGGAGTATGGGGTGGGAGGCCAAGCACCAGTGCAGACAAGAAGCGGTGGGAGGGGAAGCAGCAACATGGTCAAGGGGCGGGTGGGTGTGAGGGGAAGCAGCAACGCGGTCAAGTCGGGGAAGCAGCAACGCAGTCAAGTGAGGGGTGGGTGGCAGGGGAAGCAGCAAGGCGGTCAAGTGAGGGGTGGGTGGAAGGGGAAGCAGCAACGCTGTCAAGTGAGGGGTGGGTGGGTGGGAGGGGAAGCAGCAAGGCGGTCAAGTGAGGGGTGGGTGCGTGGGAGGGGAAGCAGCAAGGCGGTCAAGTGAGGGGAGGGTGGGTGGTAGGGGAAGCAGTAAGGTGGTCAAGTGAGGGGTGGGGGGGAGGGCTAGAAACAGCAAGGCGGTCAAGTGAGGGGTGGCTGGGTGGGATGGGCTAGAAGCAGCAAGGCAGTCAAGTGACGGGTGGTAGAAGCAGCAAGGCGGTCAAGTGAGGGGTGGTGGAAAACAGCAAGGCGGTCAAGTGAGGGGTGGTAGAAGCAGCAAGGCGGTCAAGTGAGGGGTGGTAGAAGCAGCAAGGCGGTCACATGAGGGGGTGGGAGGGGAAGCAGCAAGGCGGTCAAGTGAGGGGTGGGTGGGAGGGGAAGCAGCAAGGCGGTCAAGTGAGGGGTGGGAGGGGAAGCAGCAAGGCGGTGAGGGGAGGGTGGGTGGTAGGGGAAGCAGCAAGGTGGTCAAGTGAGGGGTGGGTGGGAGGGCTAGAAGCAGCAAGGCGGTCAAGTGAGGGGTGGCTGGGTGGGATGGGCTAGAAGCAGCAAGGCAGTCAAGTGAGGGGTGGTAGAAGCAGCAAGGCGGTCAAGTGAGGGGTGGTGGAAAACAGCAAGGCGGTCAAGTGAGGGGTGGTAGAAGCAGCAAGGCGGTCAAGTGAGGGGTGGTAGAAGCAGCAAGGCGGTCACGTGAGGGGGTGGGAGGGGAAGCAGCAAGGCGGTCACGTGAGGGGTGGGTGGGAGGGGAAGCAGCAAGGCGGTCAAGTGAGGGGTGGGAGGGAAGCAGCAAGGCGGTCAAGTGAGGGGTGGGTGGGAGGTGAAGCAGCAAGGCGGTCAAGTGAGGGGTAAGTGAGGGGGTAAGTGAGGGGTGGGTGAGGGGTGGGTGAGGGGTGGGTGAGGGGTGGGTGCGGGGGTGGGTGCGGGGGTGGGTGCGGGGTGGGTGGGAGGGGAAGCAGCAAGGCGGTCAAGTGAGGGATGGGTGGGAGGGGAAGCAGCAAGGCGGTCAAGTGAGGGGTGGGTGGGAGGGGAAGCAGCAACGCAGACCAAAGAAGAAAGAAAATCTGTACCTCTGTCACAGTGCGAGTAGCAGGACACTAATCAAGTTGAAGCAATCAGTACTTGGTGATTGCTCCACCCGAAAGAAGAGGAAGTGCAGCCAGCACACGCTGGCCAATTAGGAGTTAGCAAATAAGGGTGAAAATGAAGCCAACGAATGGTAAGCAATGGGTGGGTTCCAAGCGTTTTACAGTATACAATATCTGTCGCAAGCGACAGCGCATGTATGCTCTCTTGGGCTAGTCCTAAAAACAGCACCCAGATTAACAGATTACACTAACCAGATACACCTCAAAAAGCTAGAGGAACACACAGGGGCAAAAACTAGCTTCCAAAATAACCAGAGACACCCCAACAAATCGTAGAAACACATACAGATGGGGGTGTGTGTAAAAATCAGCCATGAAACTAGAGTGACCCCCTACAAGCCAGAAAGAAACACAGCGAGGGACGGTTAATTAAAACTAGTTTCCAAACTAACCAGAGAAACACCCAACAAGTCAGAGAAACACACAATGGAGGTAAGAAATAGCTTCCAAACTAACCAGAGACCCCAACAAGTCGGAGAAACAGAAGGGGGTAAAAACTAGTTTCCAAACTAACCAGAGAGACCCCAACAAGTCAGAGAAACACACATGCAGGCTGGGGTTACTGTGCGGCAGCAATTTAAGACAGAAAGTATAATTATTTCATTTCAAAGTAGTGCAAGGGCTCCGAGTGTGCAAAAAACGATTGCTCTGCCTTAGCACTGTAGAAATTAACCGTGTTTTTGCATCTATTTAGAATAAGAGGTGTTTATGATTTAGTGCAAGAAAAAGTGGGAAAATCACCATGTTCAACACGGTTTACAAGAATGTTTACGGCAGGTGTGAAGATGATGACAAAACATCCTGCTAGTCTTTCCAGCGGGTTCTAGACCATCAAACCACAGACAAACGCCCACCTTACATTGTAAAGTCACCAGCAGAGGACATCTGTACAGCGTTAGGCTTTCCACCATAAAGGCAATTTGATTAGATAGTGTTTACAATGCTGCTGTGATGTCAGCAAGCTCTGAAATAAACCAGGTTAACAGTTCGTCGGAAACCATTATTATAAAAGTCTTACCATGTCAGAGTCTTAATCCAGGCAGGATAGCTGTACACCAGAGCAAGCATCCAAAAATCACGCTGAAAGACCAGTCCAGTTATCCAAGTGAAGACAATTTTTAGGAACCAAATGAAGCATGGGAGAGGCTACCAAAGGCACTGGTTCCCTCAATCCACACGGCTAATTTAAAAAGTCACTACTATTCCTTATATGGTTCAATATGTCAAGAAGGATGCAAAGGTAGAGATTCTACCAACATCAGTTTTCGTGCTCATTACCCTTTGGCACATTCTCCAGAATCCAGATTCCAAGATTCACTCTGCCCGCCAAAGAGTTACCATATAAAAAATAGACTATGTTTATGCATACATGCCACGACAGGATAATTCAATTACACATGTGACAGGGTAATGTTCTACATTAGTACCCTAAATTTAGTTACATTTATTTTTAGTACTTGAATTTCGTAAATAGCCTATTTTGGGGCCCATGTTACAGGCAGCAGGTCACTTGAAGTTTTTTTTAAATAACCCCCGTTGCACTCATCACAATCTGTAAGCATTTATTCAATTCTACTTGTTCACTGTTACTTGTCTTTCAGCATGTCTAGATCTATGGAGAATGATGAACAGGCTCCAGGAACTACTAAATGCGAGGTACATATTTTTCTTTTATGCCATTTACATTTTCTTAGCAATTCAAGTCGCTTCACGTTCTAGGGGATAGCACATGTGGTCACAATTCATTCCTGTAAGGGCTAGGCTCCTAGGTTTTTCATGCTCTGCTACTTACAGAGCTTCCACTGCATCACTATAGGTACTTTCTAGCGCCTCGTTGTGTATAATCAGACTGCCCTGGAACAATGAGGCTTAGAAAGATTATGCAAATTTGCTACTCCAGCAGCAGCGCAGCACATGAACCACATGAGAATATTAACAAAGCCAGAATATGTCACTGGAAAACACCACCAATTCCATGAGTAGTCATCGATACTCTGGTTAGCTCTCCACCCATATGCTATCTGGATCCAAAGATTATGTCTATGACTAACTCTCAGTCGATTCACTTACCCTCTGGATCAGGCAACAGCTAGAATATCCTCTACTCAAAATAGTTTACCAATAGTTTCTTTTTACTTCTCCCCTTCCAGGGACTTCATAAATTACTGTTTCACTTGGTTAGTAATCGTGGGGGTGCTCCTTTCTTACTGTCCAGGTTATGTGGCATGATGTCCACCATACTTTGTCATGCGCTCTATACATAGGATTCATTAAATCATGAAAAAGGAAATAATGTCCAATAAACTGGAAACAATTACAAGTTACCATGCCCTCAAAAATCCGTACGAGGAAACCTGAATTTAATACACACATACCTAGAACTAGTTGTCCAGATATTGCTGGGGGAGTTATGGTACAGGTACACTCCATCCCCCCCACCAAAAAAAAAACACAAACAAAAAAACTCTAATATGGTCAACTGTATAGTCTCCACAATCCTCACTTGCCTGTCACTGGAAGCTGTGCTTTTCACCAGTGCTTTTACCTAAACTCACTCAATCAATCTTTATTCAATCTATTTACAAACGGATCATAAAAGCACAATTTCATAAAATGAACCAATCAATACAGGTAATGTTAAATAACCATATAAAAACATTTGAGATATTAAACCTTTGAGTGCTCATGACGGAATGGTTCCGTCATGAGCACCAGTGCTCCTGTGCTCATGACGGAACCATGCAGGCAGCAGAGGGATTTCCCATTTTATTTTTGCCTTGGGTGCTGGGGGAAAAGCCTCCCCAACCTCCCCAGGCCTATTTATGGATTCCCTTGCAATGACGATCGCGCGCATGGTGCACTATCATTGCAACAAAAACGAAACTGAAACTTAGTTTCACAGTTTTGGTGCTTGTGGGGCTATCTCAGCCCCCCGAGCACCGAAACAGATGGGAGAGGTATCGTTGGAAAGGGGAGAATCTCCCCTTTCCAATGGTACCCTTCCCTAGTGGATCCCTGCTTGGGGATCACCCCAGGAGGGCGATCCCCAAGCAGGGATCCACCCACTAGCACCAGGGAGGGGGAGCGGCCTCTTGGGCAAGGGCCTTTGCTCCCCCCATACATTTTGGGCACAGTCTTTCTGCCCCTGGGGAGCAGACGGGGGCAGTAGCCCCCAATCTCCCCCCCCCCGGGGGGGCAGAAAGCACCCTAGACCAGGGATTATTTTTTTATAGGCCAGGGGTGAGGGCTGCCCAGAATGGGCATCCCCATGCCCCCACTCCCCCACCCCCAAAGAAGGCAAAATACTTTCGGCCCCTCCCCGGAGGCAGATGGGGGCAATAGCCCCTGATCTGCCCCCGGGGAGGGGGGGGGCATAGGCAGAAAGCCCACTAGGCAGCAGGCTTTTTTTTGTTTGTTTTTCATACGTAGGGGGAGGGCTGCCCAGAATGGGCATGCCAATACCCCCACCCAAAAAAAAAAATGGTACAGTCTTTCTGCCCCCCCCGGGAGGCAGATGGGGCAATAGCCCCATATCTGCCCACCCCCGGGGGTCATGTGGAAAAGTATGTCTGTTGTCTTGCCATTAGCTCAGCCATTTTGCGCTTCATCCTCCATTGCGACCTCTCTACAGGGGTCACAAATGCTCTGTGGCTTCACATCTTGATTCACCTCACCTCTGCACTGCCACCAACGCCCTGTTCCTGATCTGCCGCCACCTGCCTGAACTCATGCTAAACCAGCCGAGCAGGACTGTCCGTGCCTTTGTTTGCCACAATCTGACTGAACTCTTGCTAACCCCAGTTGAACAGGACTGTTCACCTGCGCTTACTGTCCTCACCCTGCCCTTCGCCCTACAGGGTTTGACAGCTACCATCTTCGGACGTATCAGATTGTCCTCTGCTTGTTGTGTAATTATGAGTTTCACCTACCCCTGCAGGGGCCCAACAGTGACCATCTGCTAACTTATCAAATTGACCTCTGCCTGTATAATTATGGTGTTCATTGTTTTACTGTACACGTCTCCCTTTGTATAATTATGGTGTTCATTGTTTTACTATACACGTCTCCCTTTGTATAATTATGGTGTTCGTTTTCTGTATACATCCCCCCTTTTCATAACCATGGTGTTCTTTCTTTACTATTCACGCCTGGGGTGGGGATGAAGGGTATATAAGACGTGGAACTAAAGTGCTTGGCAGATTGCCTCCTCAGACAAGCTGCGGGTGTCTGTTGCTGATGCTCTCTCTACATCTCATGAGATTGTAATAAATATCCTTTCTCTCGGCGCTCCAGTGTTGGTCTCAGTTTGTATCCCGGACCCGTGGACTAAGGGTGGACCCTGCACCTTTGGGTGGTCTTCCAAGGAGACCCCCAAATCCACAGTCATAAAGCCCACTAGGCACCAGGGATTCTTTTTTCCTAAGTTTGGGGTGGGGGCTGCCCAGAATGGGCATGCCAATGCCCTCACACCCCCAAAAAATGCCACAGGAAAACGTTGGGGGATCCACGCAAGCCATACCTCGCTTGACTCCCCCGGGTGTCTAGTTTTCAGAAATGTGTGGGTTCGGTAGGTTTCCCAAGATGGCCGCCAAGCCCAGGACCAAAAACTCATGTGACCCCCCCTTGCAAAACCAGGTCTTTTTCAGATACATAGGGGGCATCTGCGTTTTTGGTCCCGGGGTCGGCAGCCATCTAGGAAAACCTACCAAACCGACACATTTCTGAAAACTAGAGACCTGGGGGGGAGTCCAGGGAGGTATGGCTTGCGTGGATCCCCTAACGTTTCCCTGCCCAGAATCCCCTGCAAAACTCAAATTTTGTTTCAAGGGATTCTGGGTAACAGAACCTGGTGAGAGCCAGACAAGTCACCCCATCCTGGATTCCCCTGGGTGTCTAGTTTTAAAAAATGTATAGGTTTGCTAGGTTTCCCTAAGTGCCAGCAGAGCTAGGGTTCAAAATCTACAGCTAGGCACTTTGCAAAAAAAAAAAAGGGTCAGTTTTCACTGTGAAATTTGGGTGTGTCCATGTTGCGTTTTGGGCCGTTTCCTGTCGCGGGAACTAGGCCTACACACACAAGTGAGGTACCATTTTTCTCGGAAGACTTTGAGGAATGCAGGGGTGGGTGGAATTTTGTGGATCCACGCAGATTCCAGAACTTTCCACCACAGAAATGTGAGGAAAATTTGTTTTTTTTTGACAAAGTTTGATGTTTGCAAGGGATTTTGGGTAACAGAACCTGGTGAGAGCGAGACAAGTCACCCCATCCTGGATTCCCCAGTGTGTCTAGTTTTCAAAAATGTATCGGTTTGCTAGGTTTCCCTAGGTGCCGGCAGAGCTAGGGTTCAAAATCCACAGCTAGGCACTTTGCAAAAAAAGGGTCAGTTTTCACTGTAAAAATGAAGTGTGTCCACGTTGCGTTTTGAGCAGTTTCCTGTCGCGGGCACTAGGCCTACCCACACAAGTGAGGTACCATTTTTATCGGGAGACTTAGGGTAACACAGAATTGTAGAGCAACTGTTATTACCTATTGACTTTCGATGCTTTTCTGCCTTCCAAATGAAAGACAATGTGTAAAAAAGAAGTCACTTTGAAAAATGTCCTATAATTCTCATGCTAATATGTGTACTCACGATTTCGGAAATGTGCAAATAGCTACAGTTTCTAAACTCTATATTTTGTTCCAATTTCAGAAATACATAGGTGTCTTTCATCCCGATTTTTCACTATATATATTTTCCCAAATGAATTGCTATATACCCGGTACATAATAAAAAACTATTGCAAGACGCTGCTCAGTTATTGGCTCTGGGTTCGTCGGGTTCTTGGTGAACCTACAAGTCCTATATATCCCCACAACCAGAAAGGTCCAGCGGATGTAACGGCATATTGCTTTCAAACATCTGTCATAATTAGAAGAAGTTACAGGTGAAAACGTTGGCACAAATGGCTGTTTTTTCCAACTCATTTTCAATTTTTCCCATTTTCAACTGTTAGTTTCTATAAAGAAACCTTGAGGGATCTACACAAATGACCCCTTGCTGAATTCAGAAATTTGTCTACTTTTCTAAAATGTATAGCTTTCCAGGATCCATTATTGCTTTCATACCCATTTCTACCATTAACTGGAAGAAGGTTGAAAGCACAAAAATTAGCAAAAATAGGCTATGTCCCAGTAAAATGCCAAAACTGTGTAAAAATGTTGGTTTTCTGACAAAAGTCTGTCAGTCCCTGAAAGCTGGGAAAATTGTGATTTCAGCCCCACAAACCCTTTGGTGATACCATTTGCAGGAAAAAAAACAGATGCTTTCATTCGCAGCACTTTTTTCCCATTTTTAAAAAAAAACCACCAAAATTAAGCTGTAGTTTGGCTAATTTTTGGGTCCTCTCCAGAGGAATCCACAAACCCTGGGTACCTTTAGAATCCCCATGATGGTGGAAGAAAAGGACGCAAATTTGGCGTGGATACCTTATGTGGTCAAAAAGTTACAGGAGCCTAAGCAGGAGCTACCCCAAATAGCAAAAAAAAGGCTTAGCATAGGGGGGGGAAAAGGCCTAGCAGCGAAGGGGTTAAAGGGCGTTAGATGTTTCTTAAGCCAAGATCACTTGGTATGTATACCTTATAAACATGATTACAAGGATTTAAAACCGCAAACCCCGCACCTTTCTCTTTCTCAAACAAGCCCACAGAAAAGTTGCTACAGAAAAGCAAACAAAGTGGTCAGAGAGAGCCTTTAAAAAATATAATGCCACCCTACATCGAATAAAATTAAGGCGCCTTAAAATTGGGAGAATAAAAGCTTCCCTTTCGGTTTGATAGAACTTGCAGAACAATACTAGATGTAGATCCGACTGGGGCGAATGATTGTCACAAGGGCAAGGAGTCAAGTCTGAATGTTTGAATTTCCTCTCTGGGAACCTTAACATCAGGGGAATAAGGTTCAGAAGGAAACGCAATAGGATAAATCTATGCTGTGCAATAGTAGTACGGGAGAGATAGGAGTATCCTCCCCTGGTCTTGGCGGAATAAGATCATATGCAAGGGACGCTTTTTGTCGCTGGTTCTTTTCCCTACGGGCACAGTTCGCCCTCTGCATATATAACTCGATTATTTTCTGTTTAGAGACCCTGCTACAGGAGGCAGGATCCCTGAATAAGTGTGTTTGCCCAATTGTGCTCAATTCTGCCTATACCTATCTAAGCCAACCAATCTTGTTGTGGTGTTCCATTCTCTGGAGTTGGTCAATGTGAGCCATCTCCCAGACTCCGCCCCGTAAGTTACTGCAGCCTTCGTTTTTGCATGATAGATGTTTTTAATCATGTCCAGGGGGCTGGCTCCTAGCTTCTTAGCAAAACCCTTAATAGCTTGGAGGCTTCTTTCCATACCTAGGACTCTTGCCCCCACCTGGTTTGTCCAAGAGTGTTTTTTTATCGAATAGGACTCCCAGGTATGAGAAGCACTCTCCCACTTCGATTTTCTTTGAGGCCAGATGGGAATAAGGGGGTTTCACTCCTCTGCCGGCTCCTGCTATAATGATGAAAGATTTTGTTTCATTCACTCTGAGGTCTAATAAGGCCCGGAATGAAGCACATGATGTTATAAGGCTTTGGAGAGCTACCCCTGTCCTAGCAATTAGGACTGCATCGTCAGCATACGCCAGTATTGGAAGAGAAGTGTTTTCAAATCTGGGCACGGCCAGAGGTGAGCCAGTCAGGGCCGCCTCCACCCCGTTTGTATAGATGGAAAAAAGGAACGGGGCCAGGACGCATCCCTGCCCGACTCCTTTCTCGATCTTAAATGAACGTGTACATTCCCCATTTATGCCATACCGCATACAGGCGGTGGCACTGGCATATAGCTGACGGATGATGCAAATGATTAGGGGGTCGATCCCCCATCCCCTCCATCATGGGCCACAACTTCTGATGGGACACACAATCGAAGGCCGCTGACAGGTCCATAAAGGCCATGTAGATCTTCCCGCCTTTTGCGATAATGTATTTGTCTATAACAGAGTGAGAGATTGAGGCATTGATCCACTGTCGCCTTCTCCCTCTGGAAACCATATTGCGCCTGCATCAGGATGTTGTGTTCTTGGGCCCATTCCACCAATCTAGCTAGTAAGAGCCGGCCCATGAGCTTGGTAGTGGTGTCCAGAAGGGAGATGGGTCTGTAGTTCTTCGGACTGCCCCTATCTCCTTCCTTGTAAATTGGGACTATTACACTATGGTTCCAGGATGGTGGAGGACCCTCAGCCACTATGCTATTAAAGACATTTGTTAATAGGGGTACCCACATGTCATAGTTATCCTGGAAGAGGTCGATCGGCACCCCGTCGGGACCAGAGGCTTTCCCTGAGATGCAAGCCTCCAGCCCTCTTCTGACGTCGCATAATGAGAATGTCATACTGCCTTGAAGTAAGGGAATTAGCTCAGGAAGCGGAGGCACAGGGGAGATGTTAGATCCAAAGATACTTTCGAAGTGTCCCACCCATGCGTCCTCGTCTACATGTGTATCAAGGGATGGATCCTTGGGATCTTTGAAGTAAGGAGCCTTTATAACTTTCCAAAACTCCTTTCCTGAGCTAGCAGCTTGCTCAAGGTCATCCCAGGCCTTCTCCCTGATGTCCTTCTCTCTTTTTCTTCTAGCGTGCTTGTAGTCACTACGTAACGATCTGATCAATGCTGGGTCTCTAGGGTGGATTTTTAAAGCATTGACAAGGGCTCTTCTAGCTATGGAGCATGGGGGATCAAACCATCGACTGGATGATGTGCCATTTGTCGGCTTAAGGCGAGTAAGTGCCACTTTTAATTTTGTTATAAGGGCTCTAAACTGGGTGACTAATAGTGAAGGGGAGGACACCTCAGCCAGGCAGTGTAAAATGTAATCCCTTACTTGTGCTATTATTACAGGTGCCAGATTCTGCTTCTCAACCTGTGCCCACTTTAATCGATAACCATTTTTCCTGGTTAGCGAGTTTTCCCTATCTGGCCTGTCTTTATACTGCGAGTTACTCCCAAGTTTCTCATGTATAAGAGTTTATTAAGGCTGACACCATATTCATTATGTGAGAAATGGGGTTGCCCTGAGGGTCATCCAGCCCGCACACCGTAACCTCATTATACTTGCAAAGTTGAGTGTTAAAATCCCCCACCCAGATTATGCTAAGTGGGCCCTTTTTTGTAAGCGAGTTCATTTTTTCTAGCTCACTATTTAGTTCGTCTGCCACTAACCATGTTTCTCCCAAATTCATTATTATAATAGTTAATTCAAATCCAGGCTCCTTCATTTATGAGCTCCAATTGGAGAAAGTGGAAATGATTGTTCGGGGAGCCAACCAGTCTTACTGGGTCTGGTGGCTCAGTGGACTAAAGCAGCCACTGCAGGGGCCTGTGTTCGACCTCATGGTCACAGGTTCAAATCCCGGCAGGTCCACTCAGCCTTTCATCCATCCGAGGTCGATAAAATGAGTACCATTGAGTTGGGTAACAATAAACATCTGTTATTCAGCGCCAGGACACCTAAGGGTAATCGTGCGCTTTACAAATACACCTGTTATGTTATGTTTATGTTATGTTACTTGTAGGGGTAGGGTATTGGAGATTAAAGTTATTAGTCCCCCCTTCGCTCTACCCGACGCGGACGGCATTGCAGCTGTGTGGAAGGTGCAATACCCTGGGAAAAAAACAGGCTCCTTGGCCCATGTTTCCTGAAAGCAGATAATCTCCAGAGATTGTGCCACTGATCGTTGCCTATCTTTGAAACAATTCCTGCCACATTCCAAGATGCTAGGCTAATCTTATTTTTTGTCAGCTATGCTCCGGGGTGAAGAAGTCATAGGGGACTCCTGCATTACAAACACTGGATTGACTGATATGAATGCTCTCCTAACAGGTGGAAGGTTAGGTGGTAGTCAGTCACAGGAATCCAAGTCTGAAAGGGCAGCAAAATCTGTTGTGCAGCCTAACCCCCGGAGTGGTGCTGGGGCCCTCCACATGTGTCGAAAATAATTGGACAGAGGGGCTTATCCTGCCCCTCTGTCCAGTACCTGACGTTGCGCCCTGTTTATAGAAGTGCTCCAGTGATAAAGGAATAATCTTGAGTACTCCTAAGAGAAGTTCTACAAAGATTACTTAGGAGAGAGTTACCCACATATGCATTATTAAAGTTTATCACCACACAGTCTCCAGCAATAGATTTAATAGAGCTACCCAACCAACCCACTCTCCTAGCCATGATAAATTTGTTAACCAGCTGATGAATCCTCAGTCCCGAATTCATAAGATGATGTAAAGCCAATGCAGGCATTTGTCCATTAACTGCGATGTAGATTCAAACTGCTTGTCCCGCAGAGGAGGAACGTTAGCCAGGACCAGTACTAAGGGGGAGGCTGCCGGTGGGAGTTGGAGGACTTGCTGCAAATGGTTGTCTGCGACCGCCATAGGGGTATCTTGTGTTCCTATTGTTTGAAGAACCGTTTTGGTTTCCCCCAGCGCAGATGGCGCCTGGTGTACTGTGCCCCTTATGCCCAGAGATTGTGGATTTGGAGCTTCCAGCTGTGTGTTGGAATGACCGGTAGCTATGGGGAACAGCCCACAAGCCCGAGTGGTGGAGCTAGATGGAATACCCCGAGTCGGTAGAACGGACAAGCCCTGGTCACCACGGGCATGAGATAGAGTTTTGATCATGGCTGAACGTACAGGGTCAACACTCAGGGGCTCCGTCGGGGGTGGGACAGGTGCATTCTGTATCTCCAGACCGGCTAATCGCTCTTCGATCTGTGTTAGTTTAGTTAGAATAGGATCCAGTAGGGTGGACATATTTTTGCTTACTTCTGCCCATAGTGCATCGTCAAGTACTACATGTGGGGATGAAATATTTGCGATTACTGGCATTGATATTGGTGGAATCACTGTGGCCGCCTTGGGGTGAACACCCTTGGGTTTGGGAACGTGAGTAGGTTTGGTTAGCTTGGGCTTTGAGATCCCGCCGCCCCTGCGTCGCTTTGCTGGAGGGTCATTTGCTGGGTCAGTATGGGGTGAAGGCACGGGACACCTCCAATTTGTGGCGGATAGGACTGTAATGGCAGGCGAAAATTCCCGTTGACTAGGTGGGAGGTCGCCGGATGTTACCAATTGTGGCATCTGAGTGTGTGAAGCGTCCTCAGGGGCAAACCCTGTGGGTGACCCCAGGGGGAAAAGAAGGGGTTCTATGGATAAGCACCTCTCAGTTAGTTCGATTTCGTGAGTGAGGACGCTCGCTGCTCTAGACAGGAACGCGTCGAGCGTTGATACAGTCCCACCGCCTGCTTTCTCCATAGGGCCTTCCGCTTCACCTTATTGACAGAAAAATGATAAAAGAGAAATGGGAACAGTACCTTAGGTCAGACACGGGACGTTAGGGGGGGGGGGCCCATCCCAGCCTCCTCCGGGCGTGGACGGGCCCGCCCTTGGCCCGGGATTTGCCCGAGTGCGTCCTTGCTCGCGCCCCGGCGTCACCTTTTTATGCGCGTTCGCGCACAGTGCTGGTCGGGAACTGCAGTCCCAGCAGCTTGTGCGGTGTGTGCCCAGAATCTAGCAAACAGGAAGACAAGAAAGTGGCTACGAATCGCCGCGGGCCGGCGTCACCTTTTTATACGCATTCGCACACAGTGCGGGTCGGGAAATGCAGTCCCAGCAGCTCGTGCGGTGTGTGCCCAGAATCCAGCAAACAGGAATGTGGCTACCTAAACTCAAGTTAGGCCAAAGTGCAGTTTGCGCCAACGAACACATTGCATTGGGGCGCTTAGAACCCCAGGCACCACGCACATTCAATTCTTAAGCTTCACATTATACACAAAGGCCTGCACAGGTCATTCATGCCTGCAACTGAAATTTCCAATAAATACTATTCATTTACACATCGTTGCCGCAGCTGTGCTGGTTATTGATTAACCTATGCGAGCTGACTGGTATAGCAATTTAAAGAGGATAATGGTACTTCTGTAGTCCTTTGCAGAGAACAAAAAATATAACCTTTTACTGCTTTAAGTGCTTGGTTTAACATATTGGAGTTTGTTGACTTTGTTCTACATTACTGGAAACAGAGACGATATGCTTTCTGCATTTAAAGAAATCGATCTTAAATTTTCCTACTCAGAACATCAATGAAACTCATTTCTCCTGTACCATCTTTTTAAATAAGTAGTAAGGGTAAAAGAATTATAACCATCGTGACAAGTTTGATTTCGTGAAATGCCAGTCAGGGATCCAAAGGGTCAAGCTTATTTGGCACCATTTTGTTTTCCGTTATTGTAGTACGATTCATGATTTAAGTTATTTCGACACAGTCAGGGGTGTGGAATCCGTATGTCCCATCCCAGGGCCAATTGTCTTGGGTCAAGGAAAACCGTTTTATTTTTACAAGTTTAAGTTTGTTTTGTCCACTTGACAAGTAGAGCTAACTCCTCCAGCGCTAACCCTTTGACTACTAGTTTATAATACCACAGTATGCATCTGTGAAACAGGATTGTCTTCCACTAAGGCATGTTTGTCTCTGCACGTATAAGTTGCTCACACTTGTATAACTATAAATGATTAAATAATGCAAAGCCATTACTATTACGCTTGTATTACTGAGTGATAATCCAGTCTAGAAATGTATACGTTCGTAAATTAAACAATTTGAAGCTACTTATAATGCTTCCATTATGCTCCCCGATTACATGCAAATTCAAGCATGAAAGCAGGATTGATGATTGTTTTCAAAGTAAAATGAAAAACCTATTGCTAAACTGTTGTTCAACATTAAGTACAGTTTCTCTAAGGCGTCATTTAGTAAAATGTTTTTGATGCACTTCAATAAACAAGCACTGGCAAAAGCCAACAGGTCTGGAATTGGCTGCCATCCTCTTAGCTTTGTCAGTGCTTTTGTTTTGCCATGGTTTATGTTAAACTTTATTAATTGGGGAGGGGAGTCTGCAGGGCCCCACCAACATACATAATAAACACTGGATAAAACCAAAAAGATTTTTGGTTTGGTCTCTAAAAGCATAGATGCTTATAGTAGTTCCTGGTAGTGAAGGAAACTACTCTGGGTGCGTATGTGTTCATTATGCAATAGCAGAATGCCGCCACTCACAGTGAAGTTCACCAATGGCTAAAATGGGCTAACCCACTGCCCCATGCAGTATGCTGCAGTGGGTGAAAGAAATATGTGAATAATACAACAACAGGCCAATGGACGAAGAGGGCTGGCTAAAAGTCCCTACATGCAAGTATATTAAATTTCGTATAATCGAAAACTCTTGGCTGTCAGTTGTAAATAAAATGAATAATGAATTAGCGTAAAGGCATTTTAAAACATTATTGGCAACATGAAACAAATTAGAGGCCAGATTCTTAAACAAAGCCCTAAAAGGGATCCTGCAGATAAATGTCCTTGCACTGGTGCAGATTTAGAACTTTTAGGAATTTACAACAGTTTGCAAAAGTGGGCCTAGAAACCATACTCCTAGTAAATTTTTGTGAATTCCATTTCCACATGAGCAAATATACACGCATATACCTGCTTACATTAAAATATCCTGAGAGATTGCAAATTTACTATCCCTACATCTCTTTTTCGGCACCCTGGAAACAGGTTTACTTCTTCCTTTGTCGTGAGCAAATTTCCTGCCTTTCTTGAGTGTTAAGAGATTGAAGAAAAGTTGGTGAACGCCCTAAAACATGCTAGCTGGTGAGTGTGCACAGACTCAAATGGCATGCCAAACTTGGAACTCATTCCCCCCTGCCCCACCCCCCCAAAAACTTTAGCATACTATTATCCACTGCCTACTGTCTGCTACATGTACTAAATCTCTATTATTCTGGCAATATGTAGGTCTATTTTAAATATTTTAGTTAAAATTTCACTTTATCGCATTGAAATCACTCCTAAATAGTATTATCCTTGGTCTCTTGTATTTATGTATTGTATTTGTGGTCTTTCAGTCAGTGATATCGATTTAAAATCTCCAAATATTCTACAGTTTAGGTACACACTTTTATAGGGATTTTACTCATCCGATTTGTGTGTCCACTCATCTTTCTGCTGTTCCCCCTATGACTTCAGCACTCAAATACATACGGTTTTATGAATCAGGACTAAAACAGTCCTGATTCATAAAACAGAATCCCCGGATGCAACCATCACATTTACTGAACGGAGAGATACACAAATCAGTAAAAGCTCTTCAGGCCCACCTCTACGATGCAAAAACCAAACACCTGCAGCTCAATGAAGAAGACACTGTCACTAAACAAAAAACAGAGCTCAACACCTGAAAGACATCACAAGCCATTTTAGACTCTGGGGAATAAAAACATGAAGAAAGTTTCTCCAGACTACCCAAGCGGTAGTAGGTCATACTAAATGGAGAGAGACCCTGCTCCATGCAACCAACAACATAAGAGCTTGCATAATAGCAAATCAAAATATCTAAAACGAAAGACCCAACACTAAAGCCACCCCCTCTGGACTCTTTAGAAAGGGGATTGTGTGAAGGAGAGCTCAAAATTCTGCAGCAGGGCTCAAAGTATAAAAGAACCTACTACTTGCCTTTCATGTGACACAGAACCTACCAAATTAAGAAAACACTAAAAATGGATGCAATTTTGAGGACTGAAGAGTAACATTTAGTAACGGTTGCCCGCAATCATTAGTACACAGAAAATATAGAGGAACTAGTTCTTGGATACTAGAAGTCTTCAATGTTGATTAAAAAAAAAAGACAAGGTACGAATGAAACAAAGGAATCCATGACCAACCCAAATGGTGTGTGTACTGATTACATCTAACTTTTCTAATAAGATCAGACCTGCATAAAGCAGCACATGATTATATTCTCATCACCGAAAATATTTCATGGAATGGTTTTGTCCGGACCATCCTTCACATTTCACTCTCCAATATCCCACCCATACTTCTGCATGGATATTTCCTAAAGAAGACTTTGACAGTGAGAATCTTAAATGGATACACCACTTCCCCTTTGAGACAGAAGAAACTCAGGGTGGTAGGGTGTGAGAACTGAGAAACAAATATACAGATCAAGAGTTTCATTCAGGTGCAGTAGGTGCCACAATAACAGACATGTCAGGGCATCTCATGTCAACTACAATAATGGAAGAGAAGCCCCATCAGTAGGCTAAAAATGAGCATGGAATGTCAAATTTCCTGTGACACTGATACAACACAGGATGCTAAATTGGAGTGGTAATTAGAAATTTTATATACTTATTGCTCATAAGGACTTCTACGTGGACTGTGGAAAATGTAGCAAGACAAAGTAGTCAATTATATTACCATTTCCAATAGTGATATATATATATATATATATATATATATAGATATAGATATATATATTAATATATATATATCTATATATATATAAAAAGTCAACCTACGCCGCTCATTCCGTTTCCTATTTTGAATAAGACAGACACGGACCCAAGTAACTTGTGCGACGTGTTTATTGCTGTTTAGTCGGCCATAACGCGTTTCGGCCTGGACAGGCCTTGATCACATGAATATATATATTTCGCTCCAAAGTCTGCCCGTACTCCCGCACTCCCTAGCGGGTGCACTGTCACATGAGGGCAGTCTTGTGTCCAATCTCCAAAAGTCAACAAAGAAAGACCAGCACTCGCGGAGGGTTTAAATCCTTATTTGGATTTAAACCACCCGCGAGTGCTGGTCTTTCTTTGTTGACTTTTGGAGATATCTATATAGATATCTATATATATCTATATATATCTATATAGATATAGATAGATATATATATATATATATATATGTCTCACACAAACTGAAAAGTCAACTAGGGGCAGATAGAATGTGTGCTTACCCACCTCCAGGATGCTACATTTATTGACCGATGAAAGGCTGAGCTGGGTTTAGGGGATGTGAACCGCTAACTCACTCATCCTGTTTACTGACACAGGTCAAGTTATTAATTTAAGTTCCAGTGATGTGGTGTTTACTTGGTCCTAGCCTACTAGGAAAACGGGAGCTAAACCCACACCAATGACGCCTGAAAACATTACTTAGATACTAGGTCACGTAAAAAGTAAAAAATAGTATACCTTTCACCTCGAAACATTTACATTAGAAACCAAACTAGAATCTGTACTGCATGGAAATGAAGGTTCAAAAACTGGATGAAGAGTAGAGGAATAGTCAAGTCAACATATTTCTTGCTCATGCAACATTGCAAAATCCTCACACAGTAAAAGTCCCTAGCTTGTAGCCTATTTACAAGAGAAGTGGAAGCATGAAGCTCAAAAAGATCGAACCAGCAGTCAAGGAATAAAATACTGAACAATGGGAGCACAGACCTATAGTTCAGACCAGCCACATTCAACTTCTGGTGCACCGCTCAAGCCCAGAAGTACAATAAGAAGCATGACTCACTCCTAAAAACATTTTTCTTGCACTGGTGGTTGAAACTGAGACTGACTTACACTCTAAAAAAAAAAAAAAAAAAGCAAGTGAAACTGCACACAAAGAGGAGCACATTTGTACTTGATACTAAACTAGAATGTAGAGAAAATAATCCCTTGGCCAAGGATAAAATGAAATTATTAAGTACAAAACTAACTTGTACACAAAGTATTTTTCAGATCACCCATACGTTGCACCAATTATCCACAACTACTACAACCCATATGGTAGATCCAAGTAGTTACATGAACAACATGAAT
This sequence comes from Calotriton arnoldi, assembly GCA_963921515.1. Taxonomy (NCBI): domain Eukaryota; kingdom Metazoa; phylum Chordata; class Amphibia; order Caudata; family Salamandridae; genus Calotriton; species Calotriton arnoldi. The sequence continues at coordinate 2,773,735 of CAWUFW010001043.1, forward strand.
ATATTCAAAATAAAATAATATTTTATTAATATTAAAACATCACATAGATCACTATATCATAAAACAAACCCATACATTTCACAAGGGTACACATTAAAATTCATATACAAAAAAAGATTTATGACAACAAACACGAGAGAAACACAGAGACAATACAATTTGTCATCAAACAGCACATCTAAAAGAAACACTTCTCTCGCTTATCCTGGATACACTGTATTGTCTTTAGTCTGCAGGATAAACTGGTTCCAAAGATTGTGCAAAGACAGCGTCAACGCGTTTCGATGGCTTAATTTATTTTTCCATCTTTATCAAGACAAACTTTCTTTCTCTCTATCGGCACTGAATGGTTGCCATAAAACTAACCCTGTTTAAAACAAAAGCATATATTGGTATATAAAATTCTAAACCGTACTGTGATACTACAGTTCTGTAAACACTCCATTCAATAAAACTCCACTGTATTGTATTTCTTCCACATAAAGGGAATTTCCTCACATAGTAAAAATCATATTCACCTTCAATCAAGAATATATAGTCCTGTTGATATTTAAGATAATTTAATTTCAACTAATATTGCAAAGAAACATATGATAACTACCTCCCCACCCCATTTGTATGGCATTGCCTCTCTACCATTGTTCACATTCCTATGCAAGTCTCATTTAAAAACAATTTTATATACTATACTATTTAAAAAGTAACATTGTTGGCCTAACCAAAAAACATATAAATCAGCTTAAGTCTATCATATGGGCTGATCTTTAGGTGCCACCCACCCTCAAAAGGAACTTATTAACCATAGTCATGAAATCCATTTGTACTCAATGCTACCTCACGCATCCAAAAGTAGCCCAAATAGATCTATATGCCGGTTGTAATAATCTTTTACCTTATTTCATTGAAAACCGACATTTTTTTAGAAGTTTGGACTCATATAGCAAATCGATGCAGTAGGGATTGGTTGATCTTAATAATAGAAACCGCACAAGAAATTATGATCATTGAGAAAAAACAATTAGAAGAAATGGAGAATGCTTTTAAACAAAATACTGTGTTGGAAGAAGCCAAGAAAAAAATCGAGGTATTAGAAAGGGAAACTGATGGATATCGGGAATATCTCATCAATAAAAAAACAATTAAGTTGAGGAAAGACATAGAGAAATTTAGTGCAGAAGTGGCATATCCTTTTTTAGAAAAAGAGTATTACAATACAAAGAGGGAACCAAGATGGGAAAAACCGCAATATCAAAGACAGGTATACTCTAGAGGAGGCAATAAAAGAATAACTTTTTCTGAATCTTCAGGGACAGGGAGTGAAGATGAACAGAGTATAGAGCCACAAGGTAGAGTAGTGCCTAATTATGAGCGGGAGTCTTTTTTAGGTGGGCGCCCGAACCGAGGACAGAGAAATTATCGGACCTATGCCAGGGAAGAACCAATGAGAAACCATCTACCTCAGAACCTCTACCTCAGAACCATCTTGCTCAGGATTATCTCAAGACCAGGAACCAGCGGTATTGGAGATAGAGGAATTTCCGATTATTAACATATCGTCTAGAGTCCTTACGAGTGATGAGCAAGAAGTGTTAAGGAAAGGATTTAGCTTTGCCCCCACTGCCCCACCAAATAAATTGGATTTAGAAAAGGACATGAGGAGTTTCTTTAGAAAAATAAGATTAAATAGGTTCTTTGTTGGTAGAACGTATGAACCAGCTCATAATGTATCAGGGTTGAAACCAAAGTCTACGTTCACCCCTAGTTATAGCCAGATAGATAAGAATGTAGAACTTTTGAAAAGGTAGTGGAGATGGAAATTAAGAGTATTTTTGATAAGAACCACAATCAGAACAACAACCTATCAATTCCACATAGGAAGGCCCTAAAAACACTTCAAGAGTGTGACTCGATTACCATTAAACCCGCCGATAAGGGCGGCGGGGTTGTTGTCTTAGATACTCAAGATTATGAAAGTAGAATGAGGGGACTATTAAATGTTAAAAACCATTACAAAAGAGTATCATTTCAAATCATAGATGAGTTAAAAAAGATGTTGCCCAACTTCTGAAAAATGGAAAGGAAGAATTGTTTATTTGTGAGAATGAATACAGGTTTTTATCAAACAATACCCCTATGATTCCGGCTATTTATGGATTGCCTAAAACCCACAAAGATATTACAAATCCACCAATGAGACCAATTGTGAGCAGCCTGGGCTCACTCTTGGAGCCTCTCAGTAAATATGTGGATGTTTTCCTAAGACCAATTGTCCAGAAACAGAAATCTTATTTAAAGGATACGGCTCATGCCATTTCCATTTTTGAAGGCCAGGGCTTCAACAGGGTGACCCAGCTTTTGGTCACCCTGGATATTGAAGCCTTGTATACTAATATCCCCCAAGATGACACCATCATGGTGATGTCGTCCATTTTAGAGGAAGAAGATCTGAAAGGGGGAAATAAGGAGTTTATTTTGGATTGTATTAGAATGGTTTTGAAGAACAATATCTTCCTTTTTAAGGATGAACTGTATAAACAGACTAAGGGGACCAGCATGGGGGCTACATGTGCCCCAAGTTTGGCATGTCTCTATGTTAGTAGTTTTGAAGGCAAACACATTTACAATGAAATGGCACCATTCTACGAAAATATCACTTGCTGGCATCGTTTCATAGATGATATCATTTTCATCTGGAACGGTGCCAGCAGTGATCTTATGGAGTTCTTGGAATGGTTAAATTTGGGAGACAACAATTTAAAGTTCACGGCCAATTTTAGTGATACCAGTGTAGATTTTTTGGATATTAGAGTTAAGGACTCATTGGGTGTTCTTGAGGTTGAGTTGTTTACTAAACCGACGGATAAAAATACCCTGTTACAGTACGGCAGCAATCATCCGAAATCGCAAAGAGATAATATCCCTTTTGGGGAATTTTTAAGATTGCGCCGTAACTGCACGAATCTCAATGATTTTTACCATCATGCAGGCAAAATGGAAACTAAATTGAAGAACAGGGGATATCCAAAGAAATTAATCAAACACTCTCTGAAACGTGCTAGGTTTTATGATAGGGATCACCTTTTAGATATGAATAAACACAAAGAGAATAAAACCAAGGATAGAATAGTGTTTGTCAGTCAATACTCGGGTATGAGTAATAAGATTAAAAATGTAATTAATCGTAATTGGAAGATTTTAAACAATGGTCTTCCAGAACCAATAACAAAACCCCTTTTTTCATTTTGGCGTAACAAAACTATACGAAATGCATTAGTTCATACTTATAAAAGATCTGATGCCGAAAGTCAAACTACTCTGTTTAATCACAAAGCGGTAGGTAATTACAAGTGTGGGACTTGTTCAATCTGCCCACAGTGTATGGAGACAAAAAACTTGAAGTTCAATGGAAAAACATTAATAGCAAAAACATTTAATAACTGTAGAACCAAAAATGTAGTATACTTGCTAGTCTGCCCGTGTGGAATAGGGTATGTAGGAGAAACGGGCAGGGAACTGCAGATTCGTCTGTTGGAACATAAATCAGCGTTGAGGAATAAAAAAAGAAAATGCTCCTTTGACTGAACATTTTATAAAGAGGAATCATGATTGCAATCAGTTTAGCTGGTTCATATTGGAAAGAGTTAGTATGAGCAGAAGAGGAGGCAATTTAGATACTATAAGGAAAATGCGTGAACAATGGTATATGTGTTACTTGGATACCATCGATAAAGGCCTCAACTCTCGGAAGGATTGGATGAAATTGATTGCGAAACAATAGTACTGATAACAGTGACTGTGCTTGGTATCATGTTGTCGATTGTCCTCTTTGGTTTTTGACCTAGTTTATTAGCGTAGTTATCATTGCTATGGCTCATAGGATGTGGTAAATTGTCTTATCGTGATTTCGATTTAGCTGATAAGTGTAGTCAGTATTGCCGAGTTCCATGTTATTCGTTGAAATATATATATTTCTCCCCATTGGGGTAGGTAGTTGCATTGAAGTGGCTAATAATTTTATTTGTTGCTGTGCGTAGTAAGGTAAGTTCCGGCAATGAGTCAGTGAGGTAGCTGATTGAGTGTTCCTGTGACGATGGAATGCTTCCGCGAGCTTAGATAGTGCTGTGTAGCTTATAAAGTTTTTTGTGAAAAAATGAGGTAGGCAGCCGGTTTAGTGTTCCCGCAATTATTTAAAAAAAAAATTGGGGGGGCTTAGAGAGTGGTGTTAAGCTTCACAGTACTAGCTCGAACATTAAAAACATAAAAGTGTAGTTGGAGCTGACTGACACACTAACAGGGAATATCTGAAGATGTGATGATACGCGTTTCTGAGTAAGGTATTTCCGGGTATATAGCAAGGAGTCAGCCGCTCTAGTGGTTTAGTTACATTACTACCCACTTATAACTTCCGGGGCAATTTGAGCAGAGCTGACGGTTAATACTAGAGGCAATAATATACGCTACCGCATAACACTCTGTAACAGTTATCATAGATACCGTATGGTTTTAGGAGTTAGGCAACTTTAGGTTGTAAATTAGTGCGTTTGACATTCTAGTGCTCCATTGAATTCACGAACTGTTGAAAACTTTAGCATTAAAGTGAGCAGAGCAGATTAGGCATATATGGAGGTAGATTGATATGCAGTTGTTATTATTCGATAATTAGAGGTTGGAACCAATTAAATAAAATGAAACATGCTAAAGTAAGGAGTCAGCCGCTTTAGTGGTTTAGTTACATCACTACCCACGTATAACTTCCGGGGCAATTTGAGCAGAGCTGACGGTTAATATTAGAGGTAAAAATATGTGCAACCGCACAACACTTTGCAATAGTCGTTATATAGACCGTAAGGTTTTAGGAGTTAAGCAACTTCCGGTTGTAAATTAGTGCGATTGACATTTTAGTGCACCATTTAATTCACGAACTGTTGACAACTTCCGGGTCAAAGCGAGCAGAGCAGATCAGGCATATAGGGAAGCAGATCTATATGCAGCTGTTAACAATTGATAATTATTGGTATTAACCAATCGAATAGAAGGAGACATGCTATTTAAATAGGGCGAGGTGTGGTAAGTAGTGCTTATGCAACGCTGAGGTGAGGAGTACTCCCTTGCTACGCTGGCGTGATGAAGTTCTAGTAGTCCCTTAATACTAAATATCAGAAGGTAAGGTATAAGGGAGGTTAAGTTTAACGTGAGTGTTGTCCTTTGGGGCTATGTGTCCCTACAGGTAGCTAGATGCTGCTAATAAGTGACAGAAATCGTTTTGGTTCTCTTACAGCGTTTGCTAAGGCATAGGAGTCTTCAGCTCTTTAGTGCCCACAGCTTTTAAAGATACAATCAAATTATCAAATGGATTCCAGGCCGGCAATATAAAAACAAGTTACAGGTATGAAAGTATGCTAGTTGTAATAATATTTTTATAGGATAGTGCTGAAGCCAAGTTAAAAGGTGGATATTAAACAACAAATTTTTCTATCCTTAGATTGTAACGGCAGTAACCTAGAGGAATTTTTTTTTTTTTTTAGAGAGAACAAGAATCTCGACGCGAAATATCTTCCGATTGTTTACAGGTAACAAACTGACGAGGGATCTGTGTTAAGTAATGAGGCATAGATGCCAGTAGGGCAGTGATACAATACTTTGGTATAAAAATTTTTTTTTCTCAAAATAGATTTGGGGTACTGAGGGTTGTTATCATGCCTTGCAGTCAGACAGAGAAGACACATTTCGTATGAAATAAGGTAAAAGGATTATTACAACCGGCATATAGATCTATTTGGGCTACTTTTGGATGCGTGAGGTAGCATGGAGTACAAATGGATTTCATGACTATGGTTAATAAGTTCCTTTTTGAGGGTGGGTGGCACCTAAAGATCAGCCCATATGATAGACTTAAGCTGATTTATATGTTTTTTGGTTAGGCCAACAATGTTACTTTTTAAATAGTATAGTATATAAAATTGTTTTTAAATGAGACTTGCATAGGAATGTGAACAATGGTAGAGGGGCAATGCCATACAAATGGGGTGGGGGAGGTAGTTATCATATGTTTCTTTGCAATATTAGTTGAAATGAAATTATCTTAAATATCAACAGGACTATATATTCTTGATTGAAGGTGAATATGATTTTTACTATGTGAGGAAATTCCCTTTATGTGGAAGAAATACAATACAGTGGAGTTTTATTGAATGGAGTGTTTACAGAACTGTAGTATCACAGTACGGTTTAGAATTTTATATACCAATATATGCTTTTGTTTTAAACAGGGTTAGTTTTATGGCAACCATTCAGTGCCGATAGAGAGAAAGTTTGTCTTGATAAAGATGGAAAAATAAATTAAGCCATCGAAACGCGTCGACGCTGTCTTTGCACAATCTTTGGAACCAGTTTATCCTGCAGACTAAAGACAATACAGTGTATCCAGGATAAGCGAGAGAAGTGTTTCTTTTAGATGTGCTGTTTGATGACAAATTGTATTGTCTCTGTGTTTCTCTCTTGTGTTTGTTGTCATAAATGTTTTTTGTATATGAATTTTAATGTCTACCCTTGTGAAAAGTATGGGTTTGTTTTATGATATAGTGATCTATGTGATGTTTTAATATTAATAAAATATTATTTTATTTTGAATATATTCATGTTGTTCATGTAACTACTTGGATCTACCATATGGGTTGTAGTAGTTGTGGATAATTGGTGCAACGTATGGGTGATCTGAAAAATACTTTCTGGGTACAAGTTAGTTTTGTACTTAATAATTTCATTTTATCCTTGGCCAAGGGATTATTTTCTCTACTTTCTAGTAGTACCCTATTCCCCTGGTTTTGTAGGGGTCCCTCTCTTTTTCTTATCTTGATACTAAACTAGCATTGGCTTTAGAAACGTAATTGTCTGCATACATTCAAAGAACCGATGAATGTGCCCATACAGAATCATTGGCAGACGGACCCTTTTCTGTAGCAAAAGTATGAAATTCCTCATCAACGATGAGAAGAAAATACTCAAGATCAGTGGAAATTCAAGAAGGAAGCTAAATATCTCTTTTCAAATTATGCAGGATTAAACACACAAATAAACTGATCCAACTGTCCACACAAGACGCATATGGAAATCAGAAGACTCGGAATATACCCATCCAAGTATCAGAACCCAATCTCTCCTTAAGGATGGAAAGCAAGAACACGTGCTACTATATCACTCGAATTCTTTTCACACCAGGCATAATATAGAGCCAATAGAAGGGCAAACTGTTTTTACCCATCAAGCAATATACCAAAACACATTCCACACCATCACATTCCCAACCCACACCCTTCCACTCAGACACAAAACTAGTAATAAAGGTCAAACGTCTTATCCCTCACTCCTCTTCAGCGCATAACTACACACACACACAGCTACAACAGATGAAATGATAACAGCACCACTGCACTGCTAACCAAAATACGTCCTCACATAGGCCCCCCCTTCTATGGACATCCTTCCAACACAAGCTGCGGAGCAGAATGCTACTAGTGCAATAATGTGCCTTGTCAGGATTATTAAGAGATATTTCAATGCAACTACAATATAATTACCGTTAAAAAGCCGACGACATTCAAGCAGATCAATGAAAAGGACAAATGGTCCAAGTTTGCAACAATTTCTCTTATCGCGCTCCCATGCCGTGCAATGTCCCCAAGGGCTGAATTTTAGCATTCATTCTTTTTAATACACACATTGAACCATAGGGTGAACGCTTCAAATATCTTGGGATCTCCTTCACCTAACAAACAGGTGACACCTAAGTTTATCTAAAACTGGACTCCCCTGATTCAATCACCAGGTTAACATCCTTATTTCGGAGCTTCCAAACAAGGATAGAACAAAAGCATTTCAAATGTAATGTGTAAAAGACTCACCCTAACACCTAAACCCGACTCAGCTACCGGTGCCTTCTCAGGCTTCAATCCCTACAATTGGCTACTTCTGCTAAATCCTTGGGTTTCGAAATGGACTCTAATCTTAGGCGTAAAAGTCACATCCAAGCAATGGCCAAGTCAGAGAGGTTCCACCTCCACAAACTCAAGAAGCTACAGCAAGCTCACTACTTATTGGACCTGAAGTTGGCAATGGCAGCTACCGTAATCTCATATCTCGACTATTGCTCCTCCCTTCCTACTGGCTTTCCAGCACACAGAGCTAGGGCCAGGTTCCTTACAAACAGGAAAGGAACACATTATGCCTGTACCCAACTACCTTAAATGGCTTCCAATCAAACTATGAGCACTAACTGCCTCGCGTTCACAACTCTTAACTTAATAAATCCTACATATATTGCTCACAAACTCCTTCTCGAAAGGCTCTAGCTAACTTTGCTACAAAGACAAAATAGATCTTTTCATTCCTCATTTCAGGAGTTTAAAAAAATAACACCTCACAGATCTTTCTCTGGCAACGCTCCAAAAGTTTGGAACACCCTCCCTCTTCATAGTAGAAATGCACCCTCCTTCCAAACCTTCAAATCCCTCTTCAAGAACTCTCTCCTTCAAAACCCCCTGCAGTTTAAAAACATCTCATCCAATTCCTGTGTCTAATGCTGTACTTTATTCCACTAAATTCGCAACTGTGATATTCCACTACTTCAGGTGTGCTACCTCTGCTGAGAAAACTCCTTGAGTGACAGCATTCCACTCTTCCTACACTAGCCGCTGACACATTAATGTACAGACTACTTCTACATAGTCAATATGCTACCTGTTGCTCTGCAATTTATGCATTTATGGTGGATGAAAAAATATTTGATTCTATGTTTGTTGGAAAGCATGTTTTCTCATATACATGTTTACGTCCCTCATTACCTACATGTACATGTAACGGTGTGTATACTTCTACAACCACCTGACAAATTTTTATATTGTATTCATTCTGTTTGACAATGCTTGCCTGACTTTACCTGATGTTCTCACACATCCCAGCATGGCACTCTGAAAAACACAGTTGGGTGGAATTTGCGATAAGGCAACTAAATAAACAAAGCACACCCAAGGAGATGATGGACAGAGCACTGAAACTTTTCAGTCACTCACCCTCAGTCACAGATCTGGGTTGAATCCATCATTCTTTAGCTCAATTCGCCACCCCAGTACAGACCCAGCTCTATGCAAATCAGTCTTGACCCTGTGCCTGATGGGAACAGTCCAGCCAGAACTGCCAAGCCAGGTCCTCCCTGGACTGGAAACAAACATCCTGGGACCGGTTTTGGGGTAACAGCCCCCATCAGCCAGGCTAGCTTGAATCCAGTGGCAAAGTGAGCAAGGGACCCATGTCTGGGCATACCCTGCCAACTTAGGGCAAAGAAAGCAAACACAAGGAGATGATGGACGGAGCGCTGAAACTTTTCAGACACTCACCCCCAGTGAAAGATCTGGGTTGAATCCATCATCATTCTTTAGCTCACTTCGCCACCCCAGTTTAGACCCAGCTCTAGGCAAATCAGTGTTGCATACATAAATAGACTGCAGGGGGAAGTGAACAAGATGGGGTGTACTTTCAATGTGCTAGCTGCAGAAGGCAGCATGAGGGAGAAGACGGCAGGCGAAGTGTGCTAGGACTGCACCAGAGAAGAAAAGGAGATGGGAAACCTGCTTGGGGACGCTGTAGGCACCCCTACTCTAGGCGGTCATCTCCGAGTTCTGTAGAAAGGTGCAAACAGAGCTTCATGAAGAGAGAAGTAATAGAATGAGGAACGTAGAATTAAATGTGATAATCTCTGTGAACCACTGAACGATCAAAGAAACAGGTCACATTAGTGGAATCACCTAACTGGGTCCAACAAAGGTCACTCATGGTGAACTGGTTCCACACAATGGCACCAGCACTGTCCTGCTCTTGCCAATTGTTCTTCACAGCTTTCCCCCAATAGAATGCTCAGCGGGCTATGGTCACAAATAACTCAAACAAAACCTCTCTGAAAAGATAATGGAATGCTGGTTTGTTTGGCGATTGTATTTCTATTTTGAGCGTCAGTTGCTAGGTTTGTGCATTACCAGCATGTCTGCTGCATTCTCCTTTTCTCTGGTAGAATAGGTAACGATCAAATGGACACAAACTATTTAAAACCTCTTGCAGCCATTTCTGTACGTAGAATGGAGCCAGCATGACACGTCAAAACAATGGATGCCAAATCCAACCCAGGAGTCCACAATGATCTAATAGACAAGCCTGCCTACCCGCCAGATTATCAGTTACTTACCAAGTAACTGTGAAAACATTAAACATCTCTGACGAGGAGGAAGGCTGCCGCCAACCATAGTGGGGTACAGTGATGATTCCGTGAATCCTAGCCAGAGGTCTCCAACGCACATCCACGCAAGAAGCAGTGTCACTCAGGGGAACTCCCAAGCCACCATAGCTCGATACTGCTATGGGCTTACACCCTTCCTCTTTGCCAGATTAGGCTGCAGAGCCTGCCCAAGCATGTTTGCAGGTGGTTAAAACCTGCCTTGCACATGACAATTCTTCCGCCAATCCAGGGTTTTATACAAGAGTTCACAACATAATAAACACATCAGAAAAAAAATATATTTTTCTATATCCCGCTAGCAAATGCAAAGTTGAAGACTACTACAATTCAAAATTTAAATCTTGATTAAAAACAAAACGGAGTCCTTGCCTTAGAACGTGATATCCATCTAGATGTACCATGTGTTTGTGTAGGCAACCAAATCACTTGGTTGGTTGGTTGGTGAACAAACTCACATGACATTTTAATGTGTATTAGGTCTACCGTCCAGACATGCACTGACTGGTGATAAGAATTTCAAAGCAATTGCACAATGTAGACTCAAGACACCAGAAAATAGCAGCTTCAAATAAATAATCCATATTTGTAAAGCGCAAACATATCGCCCCTTAATATTTCATGGCGTTGGAGGCCGTCGGGGAGATTAAGTGAGCTATTGCCCAGAGTGACATGGTGCTGAGCTGCCGCCGGGGATTGGACCGTGAACCCTGCGCTCCGGTGTCAGTCGTTCTGGCCGTTGCGCCACACCTCTCTGATTTTAGCATTGTACCTGAAATGATACAGTAACACAATGTTCTGATCTTAATTTTAAGAGATAGCAAAATTTATTTTTGGGTCTAGATTCTGTCTTAGTCTACAGTCTTCCAGCCCTATAATTTTAGTTTATCTTTGCTCACAGTCATTTCTTAACTTACTCAACAGGTCAGAAGGAAAGGAAAATGCTACTTACCAGTATGCATCTGTTCTTGGCATGTAGAGCTGTAGATTCGTATACTTGTGCATGGATCGCCATCTGGTGCTGGGCTCGGATGTTTGAAATTTGTTTTTGTCTTGGAAGAAGTCTTTGTAATCACGAGGTAGGTGACTCCTCCTTAGGACGATAGTGCGCATGGGCATTGACTCCATCTCCAGATTGTTTTGCCATGGTGGGTTATGATGGAGTTAGTAAGAAATCGAAAAGGATGTCCATGTGTCATGTATCTAAGTAAGATAGTACTGGAACAGATGGAGGTATCCGGGGAGGCGGGTGGGCGTATACGAATCTACAGCTCTACATGCCAAGAACAGATGCATACTGGTAAGTAGCATTTTCCATTCGAGGCATATGAGCTGTAGATCGTATACTTGTGCATAGACTATACAGCAGTTACCTCCTTAGCGGTGGCTACCTGTATCTGTTGCAGTGGTTTGAAAAAGTGTTCTTAATACAGCCTGGCCCACACTAGCTTGTTGTTTTGCTTGCACGTCTACACAATAGTGCTTTGTGAACCTGTGTGGTGTAGACCAAGTTGCTGCTTTGCAGATGTCATCTAGGGGAATATTCCCTAAGAATGCCATAGACGCCCCTAGTTTACATGTGGAGTGAGCTCTAGGGGAATGGTTAAGGTGCGTTTGGCTTTAGCATAGCATATTTAGATGCATTTAACAATCCACCTTGCAATCCCTGTTTTTGAGATAGGTTTGCCTTTATGAGGTGGGGAGAAAGCCACAATAAGCTGTTTAGTCTTTCTAAAGGATTTTGTTCTTTCAAGGTAGTAAAGTATTGCTCTTTTTACGTCTATCGTGTGAAGAGCTCGTTCTGCTACTGAGGCTGGTAGAGGGAAAAACACTGGGAGTTCTACAGACTGGTTAAGGTGGAAAGGAGACACGACTTTAGGTAGAAATTTTGGGTTAGTCCTAAGAACCACTTTGTTATGATGAATTTGCAGAAATGGTTCTTGTATGGTTAATGCCTGGAGTTCACGGACTCTTCTGAGAGAGGTAATCGCAACCAGAAAAGCTACTTTCCAGGTGAGAAATTGTAATTCGCATTTATACAGAGGTTCAAATGGGGGACCCATGAGTCTGGTAAGGACCACATTTAAGTTCCATATTGGAGAGGGTGGAACTCTAGGTGGGATTATCCTTTTGAGTCCTTCCATAAATGCTTTGATAGCTGGTACCCTAAACAAAGACAAGTGTTGTCTGTTTTGGAGATAGGCTGCTATTGCAGCGAGATGTAGTCTAATGGATGTATACGCTAGGTTACATTGTTGTAGATGCAAAAGGTAACAGATGTTTTGAATGGAAGCATCTAGTGGGTTGATTTTGTTATTTGTACAGTAAATTACAAATCTTTTCCACTTTGCGGCATAGCAAGCTCTAGTGGTAGGACGTCTAGCCTCTTTAATGATGTTGATGCAGTCTGGCGGGAGATTGAGGTAGCCAAACTCTAAGATTTCAGGTGCCAGATCGCAAGGTTGAGTTGACTGGGATCTGGATGCCATCTCTCCATGGTTCTGAGTGAGAAGCTTGGGTGAGAGACGTAGCTTTTGATGAGGAACTACTGTTAGTTCCAAGAGGGTTGTGAACCATGGCTGTCGGGCCCATGTTGGTGCAACCAGGATCATTGTGAGGGAATGCGGTTTGAGCTTCCGAACCACTAGCGGAATGAGTGGGAGAGGCGGAAAAGCGTAAGCAAATTTGTCTGACCAGTTCATCCATAGCGCATTGCCTTTGGACAATGGGTGGGGATACCTGGATGCGAAGCTTGGGCATTTTGCGTTTTGGTGTGTGGCAAACAGGTCTATTTCTGGGTGGCCCCACATTTGAAAGAATGGAAGCAGAACTTGAGGATGAAGTTCCCATTCGTGGATCTGCTGTTTGTGACGACTGAGCAGATCTGCAATCTGATTGTGTACTCCTGGGAGGTGTTCTGCAAGGAGGTATAAGTTTTGGGGAATGGCCCATCTCCATATAGTTTGAGCTAGGTGTGAAAGCTGCAGAGAGTGAGTCCCTCCCTGTTTTTGTATGTAATACATTGCTGTCCTGTTGTCTGTACGGACCAGGACAGTTTTGCCTACGAGGTGGATTTGAAAGGATTTTAACGCTAGGAAGATCGCCAGCAATTCCAGATAATTTATGTGGAGTTGTTTTTGTTGAGAGGTCCACATGCCCTGAATGGTATGATTTTGAAGATAAGCTCCCCAGCCGGTGAGCGATGCGTCTGTTGTCAGCACTATCTGTGGAACCGGGTCGAGGAACGGCCGCCCTTTGGAAAGGTTTTGAGTATTCCACCACTGCAGAGAGCGATGAGTACGGCCATCTACCAACACCAGATCTGTTAGATGACCTTGAGCCTGGTTCCACTGACGTGCTAAACACTCCTCTAAGGGACGCATCTGGAGTCTTGCGTAAGGGACGATGAAAATGCAAGAGGCCATCATCCCGATCAACTGCATGAACACTCGAGCTGGTAATGAGTGTTGAGGCTGAAAGTTTGATATGAGGGCTTGCATGGTGCTTATTCTGACTGGGTTGGGATATGCTAGAGCTTTTGAAGTGTTTATTGTAGCTCCTAGATATTGTGTTGTGGACGGTTGGAGATGGGATTTTGAGACTGTGAATCCCAAATCGTGAAGCAATTGGATTCTTTTGTATGTGTGTTGAACACAGCTGCTGTGTGACTTGGCTTTTATGAGCCAGTCGTCCAGGTAAGGGAACACGTGAATATGTTGTCTTCGTAAGTGAGCCGCTACTACTGCAAGGCACTTGGTGAAAACTCTGGTTGCTATGGTCACCCCGAATGGGAGGACTTTGAACTGGTAGTGTTGGTTGTCTATCACAAACTTGAGGTATTTTCTGTGAGCGGGGTGAATGGGAATATGAAAGTAGGCGTCCTTTAGATCCAGAGTGGACAGAAGGTCTGACTGAATGTATAGATTTAATGGCCTGAGGTCCAGTATTGGTCTGAGAGAGCTGTCCTTTTTTGGGATTAGAAAGTACAGTGAATACACTCCTGTGCCTTGATGAGGCAAAGGGACAGGTTCTACTGCATGTTTTTGTAACAGGGAGAGAACCTCTTGTTTGAGAAGAGTGAGATGTTCGGAGGACATTGGGCGTTCTCTGGGAGGAATGTTTGGTGGAGTACCACTGAGTTCCAGGCAATAACCATACTGGATAATTTGTTTTACCCACGTGTCTGTTGTAATGGAATTCCAGACAGGTAGGAATTGTGATAGGCGTCCCCCGACAGGAGTGGAATGGTCGGGGGGTAGCGGGGGGAAGTCACTGTTTGGTTGTATGGGAAGTGCGGGTGGAATCATTTTTGCCTCTTCCCCTATTGTTGTTTCCTCTATATCCTCCTCGATAGTATCCTCGGGAGGAGGAAGGTTGATTTTGGTTTTTGTAAGTAGAGGAGGTATTCTCTGATGACATTGTTTTGGAGCCACCCCTATAAAAGGAGCGACAAAAGGAGCCTCTGTTAGAGGGTAGTTGCAGGGCTCCCATAGATTTGGCAGTTTTTGTATCTTTCTTCATTTTTTCTAATGAATTATCTACATTTGGTCCAAAAAGAGGTTGCTGGTCAAAGGGCTGGTTTAGTATAGCTGACTGTACCTCTTGCTTGAATCAGGAGATTCAAAGCCAAGCATGGCGGCGTAGCAAGATGCTAGTGTTGATGCCACGTGCTGCTGTGTCAGCTGCATCTAGTGCACATTTTATAGGTGTTTGTAATTAATTTACCCTCTTAAATGAGGTCGTTGGCTTTACCCTTGTATTGATCTGGTAAATGCTGCATTAGCTTTTCTAGTTCATCATAGTGCGCTGTCATAGCGTGCTAGAAGGGCTTGTGCATTGGCAATACGCCAACTATTAGCGGCCTGGGACGCAATTCGTTTCCCTGAAGCGTCTATAAGCTTTGACTCCTTATCAGGAGGAGGGGCGTCTCCTGTGGCTTGTGAATTGGCTCGCTTGCGGGCATTAGATACAACGAGGGAGTCATGGGGCACTTGACCCTTAATGTGGAAAAATATGTCTGTTGTCTTGCCATTAGCTCAGCCATTTTGCGCTTCATCCTCCATTGCGACCTCTCTACAGGGGTCACGAATGCTCTGTGGCTTCACATCTTGATTCACCTCACCTCTGCACTTCCACCAAGGCCCTGTTCCTGATCTGACCTGACCTACCGCCACCTGCCTGAACTCATGCTAAACCAGCCGACCAGGACTGTCCGTGCCTTTGTTTGCCACAATCTGACTGAACTCTTGCTAACCCCAGTTGAACAGGACTGTTCACCTGCGCTTACTGTCCTCACCCTGCCCTTGGCCCTACAGGGTTTGACAGCTACCATCTTCGGACGTATCAGATTGTCCTCTGCTTGTTGTGTAATTATGAGTTTCACCTACCCCTGCAGGGGCCCAACAGTGACCATCTGCTAACTTATCAGATTGACCTCTGCCTGTATAATTATGGTGTTCATTGTTTTACTGTACACGTCTCCCTTTGTATAATTATGGTGTTCGTTTTCTGTATACATCCCCCCTTTTCATAACCATGGTGTTCTTTCTTTACTATACACGCCTGGGGTGGGGATGAAGGGTATATAAGACGTGGAACCAAAGTGCTTGGCAGATTGCCTCCTCAGACAAGCTGCGGGTGTCTGTTGCGGATGCTCTCTCTACATCTCATGAGATTGTAATAAATATCCTCTCTCTCGGCGCTCCAGTGTTGGTCTCAGTTTGTATCCCGGACCCGTGGACTAAGGGTGGACCCTGCACCTTTGGGTGGTCTTCCAAGGAGACCCCCAAATCCACAATTGGCGCCCAAACGTGAGGCACCATCAGTGACGCAGCTGCCTGGTCGAGGGATCCCTACGAGGAAGTTTGAACGGACGGTGGTGGAGTATACCTACGCGAAAGAGACCCTCGTCTTCGTAGCCACCACCAGACCTTCGCTGCATCTGAAAAGACCCGCAAGTGGCACCGGTCCTGACTGGAGACCCCGATAGACTTGGACGAGCTTTGCAGTAAAGAGACCGCCTGGAGAACGAGACAAAGGATTCTGGTAGGATCGCCGGTGGGCGATACCTTTTGTTTGTTTGGTTTATCTGGTTTTTTTCTTTTTTTCTTCACTCTTTGCAAAAAGTGAAGGTAAACGGGTAATGTGGACTTTTTGTCCGGCTTAGAAACTTGTGGAGACGCTTGGTAAGATAACATAGAAAAGCATGCCCGTGTGTAGTAAATTTGCACGATGGTTTTGTTGTTGCACATCTCGATCAAGGGTGCTGGAGGATAGTCAGCCGGCTCCTCCGGAAGGTACCCCTAGTAAGGACATGTACATAAAGTACGGTATTTCTCCCATAATGTATAACTCATTGTGGCATAAAAACACGTCTAAGGATACAGAGACTCAATGGCCTATGTACGGCTCTTTCGAACCCCAGAAGCTTGAGGCCGTAGAGGCACAACTTCATAGGAGGAGGTCCCAACAATGTTTGATGCCTTGGGTCAGTGGAAAAAGGAAGGGACTGAGAGGGTGAGAAGGGCTCAGGCTAGATTACAGAAAGAGGCTCGGAAAAGTGATAAACAGGCATTAGAGGAATTGCGACGTGAAACGGTTGCTTCAAACATCGCGTGTGCAGATAGGGAATACAGGTTAAATATGTCCGGTCAATACTCTGTACGTTACGCTCCCTTGTCACGAACGGACCCCCAGGAGGAGGAGTTTCTCCTCCAACCATTGCCACCACCGTACCATGTCCCTCCCCATCCTATCCCACAGCCGGACGGTGAGAATGCACCACCCCTAACGCCCAACCTCCACCTCCCGACCACACTGCCCCTCCTGCTCCATCTGAACCCGATTTAGCCCCTCTGTTCGATCACACACACCCCGCATTACACCTACAGAGAAACAGGCTCTGAATGATCTCGTTCGCACCTGCCTGAAGGATCTTTCCACATCAAACCAGATCCGTGCGATCTATGAAGCCTATGCACCACCCTGCAAGGGCTACTTCCTACAGCAATTTGCTCATGAAATACTCTCTCTTTATGAGAAACGCCACGGAGTAACACCAGCAGGCCATATTACAGAATTGTATCGTAAGTTGACAGAGGGACGAGGAAGTGCTGAGGAAAGCCACAGCTTGTTAGCATTTACACTACAAATGATGGAAAATTTGAGGAGAGACCAGGAGGAAGAGGAAAAAGAACCAGTAGTGGAGGGAGCGATGGGAGGTCATATGGCACCGATAAGGGAAGCTGCTCCAGTTTTTGTCCCTGCTCGAGGACAGGGTACTGCTGAGGGATTAGATAGTCCGGATGCAAAGAGCAGGACGTTATATAATTGGGTGTACACTCCGTGGCTTCGAGCTGACATCTTCGCTTTTAATAAGGACTTACCCGACCCCCGGAAGAATCCTATTGGATTCTACGAAGGGTTGGACACGGTTATTACCACCTACACCATGACCTTAACAGACATAGATCAGTTTTTGGGCTAATACTGCCGCCAGACATCTGGAGACCAATAAGGAAAATAGACGATCAGACCGTATTCGGTCACAAGTGGGAAGATTTAGTAACAATGGATAAGGATAGAAAACCAGGGGAAAGGCCAGCGGAAGCTATTTTAGCACTACCAGGTCGCATAGTAACAAAGCTGAAGGCCACCATTCCGGCCAGAAAGGTTGACTGGACAATCATTACTGCGTGTAAGCAAAAGTCTGAGGAAACAACGTCTGACTACTTCTCTCGACTCAGCCAGGTGTTTGTTGACTATAGTGGACAGGACACGACGACTGAGACAGGCCGACACTTACTAGTTCAGACTTTTGTTAAGGGATTGTTGCTACCGATCTCCACTAGGTTACAGAGTAGCGAAAGGACGTGGCCTGCGGCAACACCAGCGCAGATCCTGACAATGGCCCAATATTACGAACATCTGCAAAATAAAATAGAGGAGGAAAAAGACAGAAAAAGAAAAGACCTAAAAGAAAAGGTGATGCTTTCCCAGATAAGCACGGGAGGGGGAGGAAACGGTAGGGGCCAACAGAACAATTATATGCCTGCGGCTGCTAGAACACACCAGCCCCCACGTCAACTGTCCCAGGACCAGTGGGCATATTGTAAAGAAACAGGCCACTGGCGTGCAAATTGTCCACTTTTGCATCGAAATACCATAGGGAGAGGGCGAGGAGCACCTAGAGGAAGAGGGAGAGGGTCCTGCGCCACCCTTTGGCGGACAGCGTCCAAACATCTTTGATAAGTCCAGGCAGGCTGTTACCCAAGATTTTACCACTGATCAATACCCCGACAACGAGTATGCATGAGATAGCCAGGGACAGGGGAAGGAACCAGTAGAACTTCTTGTCGATCAAACAGGTCCCTATGTCACAGCTAAGGTGGTTGGTACGCAGGGCAAATTTTTGGTTGACACCGGGGCCTCTAGAAGTGCCCTATCAAAAGAACTGATTCCTAGGGCACCCCTGTCCGGCTTATCAATCACCTCTGTAGGATTTGACGGCACGCCCTCTACTAACCCCCTTTCTACTAAAGTACCCCTGGACATACAAGGGAACACAGCGATGGCCTCTTTTCTGCTCTCCCCAAATTGCCCAGATAACCTGATGGGCATTGATCTGTTAAAACACTACAGAGCCACCATTCGCTGTTCTCCCCAAAATGTCCGAGTCATATTGTTTGACAATGATTGCCCCATCGGTTATGAATCACGTTTTTATTGTCTCACTGATTCCGAACAGCAGGATTTGTCCCAATTACCAGCTACCCTGTGGGATGTCACGGACACCGATGTGGGGAGATTGTCATGGACCCTGTCCAAATAACAGTAAAACAAAATGCACCTCTTCCCCGCCTACCTCAGTATAAGATTTCTGCAGAAGGAGAAAAGGCCCTCATGACTATAGTACAGGATATGATTACATCAGGGGTAGTTGAGGAAGTCCAGTCCAACATTTGCAATAGTCCTATCCTTCCAGTCCTGAAACACGTCCACCTCTGAGAAAATATACCGTTTCGTCATTGACCTTCGCGCGATCAACAAAATAGTGGTCCCGCAATATCCTGTGGTCTCTGACATAACTATATTAACAATGATCCCTTCAACTGCTACCACCTTTACCGTGATAGACCTCAAGAATGCCTTTTTCTCCATACCAATACATCCTGATTCACGCTACCTTTTTGGTTTCACCATAAGAAACAGATCATACAGATTCTGCCGGGCTCCACAAGGGTACACCGAGAGTCCGAGCATATACAGCCAAGCCCTTAAACAACAGCTCGACCAGATACAGTTACCACCCGGCACTGTCCTCATTCAGTATGTCGATGACATTCTTTTGGCTGCAGACACTCCGTCCCTGGCCCGCACCGCATCACTTACTACTTTACACTTTCTGGCGTCACAGGGCCATAAGGTGTCCAAGAATAAGTTACAGTATTGTAGACAGCAGGTGACCTACCTCGGACATCTGCTGTCTAAGGAGGGACGTACACTCACACCTGACCGCATCCAGACAATACTACGCCTTTCTTCTCCTACTACCCAAAGAGATGTTCGTGCACTAATTGACCTCACTTCTTTTTGTCGTCAATGGATTCCAAATTTTTCCCTCCTAGTTAAGCATCTCCTTGCTTTTCTTACAAAAGACACACCCACACCCCTCCCTTGGACACATGAACACAACCAAGCCTTTGAAGACTTACGCCACGCTCTTTGTCCTGCACCAGTACTGGGCACACCTGACTACTCTAAACCCTTCTGCCTCTACACCCATGAACGCTCAGGATGCGCTCTCTCGGTCTTGACCCAAATTCACGGCACCAAACACCGCCGATGCGCCTACTTTTCGGCCACTCTAGACCCTGTGGCCCGAGGTCTGCCCCCTTGTCTTAAAGCGGTCGCGGCTGCGGCCGTCTCTATTCGACAAAGTGAGGGAATTGTTTTAGGATCTAAACTGACGGTGTTAGTTCCCCACGCAGTCGACATACTACTAAACCAGACAAAGACACAACACCTCACTAGTGCACGACTGACAGGATACGAACTTACGTTGTTAGCACCCCACATCACATTAAAGCTCTGTACGACCTTGAACCCCGCCACACTCCTGCCCACACCAGATTCAGACACCACAGACACTCCACATCACTGCCTCTTCCAAACAGAAGAACAGACTAAGGGGCGGGTAGATTTGAAAGACATCCCTCTGACGGAACAGGATGGGCAATTATGGGTGGACAGGTCCTGTATTAAACTATCAGATGGTACCACATCTGCTGCCTATGCCGTCACTACTACCAACACCATTGTTGAAACTGCACGCATACCTCAGAAATCGGCCCAGGCAGCAGAGCTTATAGCTCTCACCCGCGCTTGTATCCTTAGCCAGAGTCTAGCGTTCACCATTTACACCGACAGCCAATATGCCTTTGGAGTAGCACACAGTTTTGGTATCCTCTGGAAAGAGCGGATTCTTGACGTCACATGGTACGCCCATCCGGCATGGTGACTTAGTGACTGCATTACTCCAAGCCTTGACACTGCCCCGAACACTAGCTATTGTCAAATGCAATGCCCACAAGAAAATCATAGACGAAATAGGACTGGGAAATGCCTTAGCTGATGAGACAGCCCGAGCCACTGCACAAGAAAGAACACATACCGCCATGTACATAATAAAATCCCAAGCAGAGAAGTGGCGTGACGTTAGACAACAGATCAGGGACATCCAGTCTACTGCCACTCCTGGATAACTTCAACAATGGGAAAGGGAGGGCATGCTTGACGAGGAGAATTGTTGGCGGTCCAAGGACACAAAATTATGGAAATTGCCAAATGCCTATCTCCTCCCATTGTTGAACATGACTCATTTACCGGCCCATACCGATGCTACCACCATAACTAAAATCTTACAGGAGGTGTGGGATAACAACCAACTCCGGTCTACCGCCACAAGGCTGGTGCAGCAATGTTTAGTATGCCTCCGTTACAATGTAGGAAAAGGGACCCGGGTACCACGAGCTGGGTTTGCCATCCCTACGGCACCCTTCGAGGTCTTACAGATGGATTATATCCAGATGGAACGGTGCAACAACCTTAAATATGTCGTAGTGGTTGTTTGCGCATTCAGCAAATGGGTGGAAGCCTACCCGGTCAAAGACAACACTGCCCTAACAACCGCCAAGATGTTGTTGAAAGAATTCTTTCCCCGCTATGGCCTTTGCCGGGTACTCTGGAGTGACAGCGGGAGCCACTTCATTGGAGAGGTAGTCAAACACATATTAGCTGGACTAGGGGTCAAGCAAAAATTCCACGCAGTCTTTCACCCCCAGTCAGCAGGCCTGGTGGAAAGATACAATGCCACCATCAAATCAAAACTAGCCAAAATAGTGGAGACTACGGGGCTTAGATGGCCTGACGCATTGCCACTGGCCCTTCTATCAATAAGATCTGTCCCGCATGCTCGCACCTCGTTGACCCCATACGAGGTGGCTTTTGGACGCCCAATGAACATTTGGGGCGCGCCCCCTGCTACCACCTTGTCGGATTCTCCTTGTGAAATGCTGAGCGACTACTTGTCTGTACTTACACGAACTTTGTCTTCTATTAATCAGCAGGTTCAGGAAGCGTTGCCGGACCGATCCACGGGGCCAGGACACACCATCCAGCCAGGCGACTACATCCTGGTGAAGAACTTTGCTCGGAAGCAAACGTTGGAGCCCCGGTGGAAAGGTCCTCTGCTAGTCCTCCTGACGACCCGAACAGCCCTACGAGTGGAAGGCAAGAAATCGTGGGTGCATGCAGTTCATTGCCGGAAGGTCGCCAGTATCACACAGACTGACACAACTCTGTCTGCCTACAAGGAAGTACTGGCACACGACCGCCCAGTGTATGGCCTCCAAGAACCAGAGCTCGAACTGTTCGAAGACCACACTGTGCCAGCCAAAGGAAGATACAACCTCCGTCCTCGCACGACCTCTGGGGCTCCAGCGACTGGACAGGAGGGCTGAGCCAAAAGTCGCAGGGCGGTAGTACAGTCGGGTGGGGTGGACGCGTAGGGCTCAGTCTCCCTCTCTGACAGCTGTAGAGCCCAAAAGAAGATTGACTATGCCTAAAAACGCAGACCAGAAGAAGGCATTTCATAACAGACTGTATAATCGAAGGTCAATAGTGCTAACAGTATTTCTCTGCCTCACGATCATTCTTACCATCATCTTCTGGATTATAGAGGAAAAAGCGCCGGCAAAAGGTACCATATTGCCGACTGATGCCACACCTACTGAACACTCGCAGGTGTCCTTGCCCCCTTATCTCCAACACAGAAGACAAGACTTTTGGAACAACACTTTTATTCAAATGTTGCATCAACATAATATGGTCCTGAACAAAACGAACTGTTGGGTCTGTGGTCTCCTGCCTCAATCCACGGAAAACCCAATATCGCTTTTTCCTTACCCCTATTCTGTACATGCCTCTTGCCTTGCCTGGATGATGCTCATCATGGATGCCCAGCAGACTAGCAACATCGCTGATACCATTCTCCAGCAATTCCGGGACGAGTTATGGTGGAACAAGACGGGCAACACCATCAACCCTTTCTGTCCAACTAACAGTCCCATGAAAATATTGGAAGATGAGCAAGAGGAAATGCTGATCTTCAACACCACTGACCGTCTTCGCTTTTCTAGCTTCAAAAAGAAGGCCCCCGCCAAGCGAACATTGCCCCTATCAGTTGTTCGCATTCCTGGACTTATATGCATCAAAGGCTTAGGTACTGAGTACGTTGGGGACAGCTCTTGTGCCATAACAGCAACTCTGAACATGACATTTCCACCACCGCTTGTTGCTTCCCCAAACACTTATTTTGTGTGTGGGACAAAAGCATACACCTGGCTTCACAAAAACTGGGGAGGCA
This sequence comes from Calotriton arnoldi, assembly GCA_963921515.1. Taxonomy (NCBI): domain Eukaryota; kingdom Metazoa; phylum Chordata; class Amphibia; order Caudata; family Salamandridae; genus Calotriton; species Calotriton arnoldi. The sequence goes on from CAWUFW010001043.1 coordinate 2,796,942, forward strand.
CATGTTATATAGCGTTTCTCCTTCCTCCTGCCTATATTGCTCCTCCTCTTCATCATCGCGTCCGCCGCAGCAACGAAGTGGTCGACCAAGCAGACACTACCTCTCAACTGTTCCTGGATGCCATGAAAGGCATCCTTCCCTTCTGGGGACCGATGGAAAACAGCAGAGACATTCGCCACCTCATCAGGGTCATGGAAGCAACTGTCAACATCACAGCTGGTATTCTGGCCAACAACACAGCGGAGCTCCAAGCAGTACGCCTCGTTGTTTTACAAAACCGCATGGTCCTTGACGTCATCCTTGCTGACCGCGGAGGAGCGTGCCGCATCATCGGTACCAGCTGCTGGGTGTACATCCCAGATCATTCCTCATCTGTCTATGAGGCTATTTCCACGCTTCATCGAATCACCTCTGATCTTCATCAAGATACCGGCTCATGGTCCCTTGGCCTCTGGTTGTGGCAACTTCTACTGACTTGGGGGTGGAAAGTCCTAATGATCGTCCTGATACCTCTTGTATTGATTTTCTTTTGATGTCTTTGCATTCAATGTGGTCCCCCACTTTGCGGCCTCTGCGCAAGTACTATCAAGCCAGTCCCTATAAATACTCATGTCGAGAACAATAAAATAATGATTGAACGGGAGATACAGCTATTGATGGACATTGCAATTGACTAAAAATGATTTCACTTATGGCAAAAGGAGGGACTGTGGAAAAGTATGTCTGTTGTCTTGCCATTAGCTCAGCCATTTTGCGCTTCATCCTCCATTGCGAACTCTCTACAGGGGTCACGAATGCTCTGTGGCTTCACATCTTGATTCACCTCACCTCTGCACTGCCACGAACGCCCTGTTCCTGATCTGACCTGACCTACCGCCACCTGCCTGAACTCATGCTAAACCAGCCGAGCAGGACTGTCCGTGCCTTTGTTTGCCACAATCTGACTGAACTCTTGCTAACCCCAGTTGAACAGGACTGTTCACCTGCGCTTACTGTCCTCACCCTGCCCTTCGCCCTACAGGGTTTGGCAGCTACCATCTTCGGACTTATCAGATTGTCCTCTGCTTGTTGTGTAATTATGAGTTTCACCTACCCCTGCAGGGGCCCAACAGTGACCATCTGCTAACTTATCAGATTGACCTCTGCCTGTATAATTATGGTGTTCATTGTTTTACTGTACACGTCTCCCTTTGTATAATTATGGTGTTCGTTTTCTGTATACATCCCCCCTTTTCATAACCATGGTGTTCTTTCTTTACTATACATGCCTGGGGTGGGCATGAAGGGTATATAAGACGTGGAACCAAAGTACTTGGCAGATTGCCTCCTCAGACAAGCTGCGGGTGTCTGTTGCTGATGCTCTGTCTACATCTCATGAGATTGTAATAAATATCCTTTCTCTCGGCGGTCCAGTGTTGGTCTCAGTTTGTATCCCGGACCCGTGGACTAAGGGTGGACCCTGCACCTTTGGGTGGTCTTCCAAGGAGACCCCCAAATCCACAATATGTAAACTGGGTCAGTAGGAGCAGCATTATATTTTTTTATCAACTCTTGGGGTGAGTATTCTTGCTCTAACTGGGTCTTTGAATACTTCATTAGTGTGCTTTAGCATGCCTTTTAGCAATGGCAATGTATTAGTAGATTTTTGGGATGGAGCGAAGGTTTCCATGAGGAAATCCTCCTCTAGTGGGTCAGTGTGTAATTCCACTCCATGATATAGGGCAGCCCTGTTGATAAGTTGTGCGAATCCAATATTATCATCAGGTGGTGATGGTCTGGAGGGATATAGGTCCGGATCATTACTATTGTCTGGGTCTTTATCATAATCGTCCCATGGATCTGGGTCCTGTGGTATGGTGTGATGGTCATTATCCCCATCTCCATCCCTTTCCCTGTCCCCACCCGTGTCATTTTCCTCCTGTGGTTCAGGGGAGACATGAGGTGGTGGTGAGTTATATGGAGATATTAGTAAGTTGGGATTAATAGGTGGAGGAGAGGGAGGTATCTACTGGTGGATCCCGACAGACACGAGAAGAACAGTCACCCAGGCCCTCGTCAGTAGCAGACTTGACTATGGGAACGGCCTCTACGCGGGAGCCCCGGCCAAGCTCATCAAGCGACTGCAACGCATACAAAACGCCTCCGCACGCCTGATCCTCGATCTACCACGCCACAGCCACATCACCCCCCACCTGAAGAACCTGCACTGGCTCCCCGTCGACAGGAGAATCTCCTTCAAACTCTTCATCCACGCACACAAGGCACTCCACAAGACTGGCCCAGCCTACCTCAAGAGACGACTCCTCTTCTACGTCCCCAACAGATGACTCCTCTTCTTCGTCCCCAACCGCCAACTCCGCTCCGCCGACCTCTCCCTCGCCACCGTCCCTCGCATTCGAAGAACTACCACCGGCGGCAGATCCTTCTCCCACCTCGCCGCCAAGACCTGGAACACCCTTCCACTAAGCCTACGACAGACCCAAGACCTGCTGACCTTCAGGAGGCTACTCAAGACCTGGCTGTTCGACCAGTAGCAGCACCCCCCCCCCTTTTTTTCCCCAGCGCCTTGAGACCCTCGCGGGTAAGTGGTGCGCTTTACAAATTCTGTGATTGATTGATTGATTATGTAAGGGGGAGAGGGGTTAGTACCAATGTCATTGTTCTTTTTGAGAGGTATATGGTTTGCCTCTGAAATGTCCTGTTTCCGTTTTTTAGGAAGGGTTGCTACAAGATGTCCAGTTGTTGGATCAATATGCAGTTTCTTTTGCTTGGGATCCATTGGTTCTTGTAAAGGAAGATCTGTTGGTATTTCCTTTTCTTTAGTTGTTTCAGAGGGTATTTTATGGATAGTCTCTGAAACTTTAAGAGGAGTGGTGTGTTTTTTCGGTTCCGAATCCTTTGGTGCATGTTTTTTATGCTCCGAAGGTTTGTGTAAAGGCTGGTCTTTTGTAATTTTCGGTTCCGAAGGTTTGTCTTTATGTTTTGGATCCGAAGGTTTATCTTTTGGTTTCGGCTCCGAAGATTTGGGCTTAGTTATTGCCAGATCCGAAATTTTTGGTTTGTGAGATTTCGGGTCGGAATCTTTCGGTGCCGAAGATGACTTCGGTGCCGGTATCGAAGCATCAGCTCCATGCTTGGATTTTCTTTTTGGTGCCGGAGATGGTGTTTCGGTACAGTGGGGACGGCTCAATCCCGAGCCGGAGGCTTTGTCTTTCGGTTTCATAGCCGGGCCAGAGGGCGGGGCGTCTGAACCATGTTTTTGGTGTTTCCCTAGGGCGAAGGTACTACTGGAGCCTTCGTAGGTTTTTGGGTGAATTGGGGATTGTTACTCACAGTTCGTTGACCTGGAGGGATGTGGGAGTCTTCCTCCATGTCGGAGTCGTCGGCTTCAGACACGGAGATTTCTTCCTCTTCTTCGGCGCTGTGCTGATGAGACTCACACTGGTCTCCGTAGATGTCAGGCACCGGGCTAGTGCTGCGTCTCATCTCGTGACGTCGAGCCCGACTGTCTCGAATCGTTTTCTTCGATCGGAATGATCGACAGGCATCGCAGCTACTTTCTTCGTGCTCCGGGGATAGGCACAGATTACAGACCTCGTGTAGATCTGTGTGTGGAAATTTAGCACCACACCCGGGGCATTTTTTAAATGGAGTCCGTTCCATCGACTGCTGGCGCGGTTGGCGCAGGTAGGCCTTGCGGCCCGCGTCGAAGCTCCCGATCGAAGTTGTTGGATTTCAACGATGCGCGTCAAAGGGGAAACCCGTGATCGAAACAATACCGTCGAGGGGTAATGATTGCGCATCGAAAAGGTTCGAAGACGATACCGAACCGGAGCGCAGCAATACACATCCGAACCCGATGGCGGAAAAAATCAATCTGGAGATGGAGTCGATGCCCATGCGCACTATCGTCCTAAGGAGGAGTCACCTACCTCGTGACTACAAAGACTTCTTCCATGACAAAAAACAAAGTGCAAACATCCGAGCCGAACACCAGATGGTGATCTATGCACAAGTATACGATCTACAGCTCATATGCCTCGAACGTAAATGCTCTTTATGGTAGCCAAGATATTGAAAACCCATTAAAACTGCAGATCTTCAACCTGGGAATCCCTTCTTACATTAGCAAGATGAAGTAGTAAACAGACCAGAAGAGCCTGGTGACATCAAATGTTAGCAGGTCACACTTCGTACAGAGTTATTTCTAAAATGTGTTCAAGTGGTGGTGATTTTGTCTTGTTTTCAAAAAGCTTTAACCCCGGGATAGGATGCATTTTATCTGGACAAATATAATTTCAAAGTGAATCAATTATTTCAAAAGATTACAGAGTGGCTGTTTTAATGTCACTGTATCAATTTCAAGCCAAAGCATATGGTTCATCCACGCCAATGCAATACTGCTGCAAAGATAGCAAAGCATTTTATGCCTAAGCCAAATTTAAGACAATGCAAAAAAGCATAGCACATGAATCCAACATTTAACAAGCCCCAACTTGTTCTCCTTTGCCCAACTTGTGTCAAGGCCACATCTTTCGTCAGATCTATAATTTTCTATAAGTTTCATTGCACAGAAGTACAGTAGCAGGTGTTACTGTTACAAAATGTAATAGCACGCAATTTACTGACCTCAGAAGGGAAGAAATGTAACTTGGTTGTGTTGGGAAAAGAACACAGCAGGATGTTCGCGGTGAGCACTTAAGTCACTGAGCCAACTTGCTATTTCTCCACTTCGCCACCATTACTACCTTCAGACAGATTTTATTAACTGCTCCATCATTATTTTAAGAGGTGGAGCAGAAGAGTACATTTATATAACAAATGCACAAGAAAGTTTAGATCTCAGACGACTAAACATTTTTAAATATTATGCAGATTTCTTTAAACTGGTTTTAAAAGAAGCTGAATAGGAGATCCTTTTAGGTTCAGCCTACTAGATAGTATAGCCGCCTTGCTGCAAAAGCCATATTGTGGGCTTTAAAATAACAAAAGGGCTTGGAGTCCAGGCATTGCTTACCGTTGGTTGGCTTAACAGTCACTCTAATTTGACAGCTTCTTATTTGATGGCTTGATTGTCCATCATGTGTTTCTCCCTCCCGTGGAGCATCAATTTACTTGCGTTCTTCCACTGTTAACTTTTAGGAAACTTTTTTTTTCTTTTGTTTTAAGCACTCCACGAGACCGCATGTGTTTTCCAGCTGTATTAGTGTGCTTCTCTTCCCATTCTCAATGTTGCTCTCTCTTGCCTGTGAGCGTCTCCAGTCACCTCTGTGATGCTCCTACCCTAGTATGCTTCTCCACCCCCAAGCTACAAGGTGCTCTCCCTCTCATGTCAATTTGCTTTTCTCCCCGATCCACGTTGCTCTCTTGCCTGTTTGCTTTTAATGGTTTTAATATTATGGATATGCAATATTTTTAATAAGTGAGTGAACTGTTGTGAAAATTCAGGTTATTGACCAGCAGTTCGGAATTTACTGCTTTCCCTACATTTGTGGAGAAAAATGCACCGAAGCATAAATTTACGAAAAACTGGCAAATCCTGCTTTTCAATATATTTATGCCCTAATGTAGTATTTCACCACAAACTGGCAATATTTCCTCACCAGTGCAATTTGGATGCCTAGTTTTCTCTTGTTTCCATGCAGCTGTGAAACTGGATGGATGTTTATTTTTTGTGTTCCGTGAAACTAAAAAGGGATGCAAAAGTCTCAATTAAAAAAAATAGAGAAATTGTGAATTAAAGTTAGTAATTGTGGTAAATGCATGAATTACGAGGAATACGAGAGAAAAGTGGAGAGAAATGTTGCAAATTCGTTCACCACACTTCAAAATTATACTTTCGACAACCACCAAGCATACAGGGCAAAATATTTTGTACAGCGACATACAAAACTGAACAACAGGGGGCGCTGCATACCAGCATTCAGGTGCATATACTCTGCTGTAAAGGGATGAACTCCTGCAATAGAGTATTAAGGCGTAAAAATAACAGACTCGCATTTATAGAGACACTAGGAAAGCGGATGTGCGTGTAGCTGTACTAAAAGGAAACAGCATATTAAAACCATGAAAGCAATTCGGGGCCTTAGGAAAGGCAAGAAAGAAGTCTATCCCAGGGTTTACAGAAGATACAATAATGCAAACTGCAGCCATCATACTGTCACCACTTACCTTTGAATTTAACAAAAGATATGCAAAAGTCTCACATCACATGGCTTAATATTAAAAACCAAGTCATACCAGAAACATTCGATCTCGAGTCAAATTAAAGCCTGGGAGACAGTAAAGTAAATGATTCAGACACCCTGTAGTAGTAAATAAGTTGGTGGGGCAGTATTGAATGGATAATATGATGATCCCGTTTCCGGCACAACACACTCTTACTAACATGCAAGTATGGACTGTAGTCTTTTTCAGAAAATCTAAAAACATCCACAAGAAGTTTCTCTGTCCAGGAAAAGAGTTATATTATTCTGGGGGGGGAGCGTTCAATGAGGCAAGAAAAAAGTGGTCTGAAATCCCTGGACTTCGAAAAATGCTATAAACTCTTGCTCATCACACAAGCTTCTGACGATTTGAAAGTACCTACTGATAAGCTCCACTCCCAGTCCAGCGGCTCCATCTAGAACAGGAACAGATCCACCCCTAATCGCATTGCCCTTCTTCCATCGATGAATGCCTCATCTTTTACCATCAGACCCTATAATGTCCACCAGGTCTCCACTCGCTCAGCCATATTTCCCCAAAAAAATAAAGCAGGAAGCAAAATCAAAGACTCGTAATTTTCATAACAAGGATGTTGGGCTAAAAAATCTTGCACTGTGTGGACAGCTGTGCCATAGCACCTCTTGTTTTATAGTCGAATGTGGTTTTTTTTTACCCTCCAGTGGACCTAAACTGGAGGTGCAGCACACTGTTTTTCTGTTGCTTGCTAGAACAGTATAGGGCTCTGGTGTACGAGGGTGGTTCCAAAATGGTACCTCCTCACCCATGGCAGACAGTGGCTACTGAGCCCCTCAACAGATGACTGATGGCTGCAGATGACTGATCTGCCAAGAGCTCAAGTATATACTGACCCTGTTCAGCTCCGAGAAACTAGCGTCCCTTACCTTGAATCTGGTTCTATGTGCTATGCAAGAGCATTGTGTCCTGTGGAAATGGTGCACTCTGCAAGGACACAATTCATTTTGCAAATAGTGGGTCCCAGGATCCCCAATCTGTCCTTAGAGCAGTCCCTCTGCCCTGCACTGAAGAAGTCCCCATATTGTGAATGTATTCAAATACATCCGGTGTCTGGGATGCCATTAATAATCAATCCAGAGACCTCCTCAGGACCAATACCTGGATTAAACTGGTTAGGTTGCTGGGCAGCGCAGTCTCCCAATCTGCAAGGCACCTGAACAAATGATCAACTCCACTTGGGAGGCTTGTCCGAAAACATCATCTCAATAAAGATTTCCCTGAACATTAGCTCACTTTTCCTGCCAGTTTAAAAAATAAAAAATAAACTCTTATAAATGCCTACGCAAGAAGCTCTATGAGCTGGTATGCTGTAATCAAAATCTTGAAGGAGACACCCGATTGGTCCGGAGATTTCAGCCGGTGTCCCTAGGTCTGGAAAAGCAACAACCCTTTACTTTTTAAATCAGATTCTGTATTGTATTCCTGGCCCCATCTGTTCTGGACTTCCAGGCTAGCAATGAACTGCACCTTTCCCCATATGCAAAGCGTTGGAGCTTGCTAACTTTCCATTTATCTAGTGTCCTCTTATCCAGCTGTGCCTGATATTTTGCCTGGAGTCACTCCAGTTCTTTACTAAGCAAGGGTACTCTATCCGATCCTTCCATCGAGGCCCTCTGGAGATCACTTTCTCTAGCCTTAATTTCTCTTATTTGGTTCTCATCTTCCTGCTTTGCCTTACGATTTTTGCCGACCATTATAGACCTTAATATTCCCCTTATATATGCTTTAGCATCCCAGACTATACTACGTTTTGTAGAACCCTCAATCAGGAAGAAGTCGACCATTCTTTCCACTAGGCTAAGTGTCACCTCCTCAGCCAAGAAAGCCAAGTTGACCTGCGGGGTCCCCCAGGGTTCTTCCCTCTCGCCCCTCCTGTTTAATCTGTACATGCTACCTTTGATCTGATCCTTACGCAAAAGAAGAGTTGTAACCTTCAACTATGCTGACGACCTCCAGCTGGTGTTCGAAATTGACTCTTCTAATACCTCAGTATCCAACTTTCAATCCACCATGAGCTTTATTAGCGAATGGATCTACGCTAACCAATTGAAACTTAACCCCGACAAAACTGAGCTGATTCTGACTGGAGGCACCGTCAACCCTTGGAATTCTAATTTTTGGCCCCCTCTCCTGGGCAGTCCCCCTCGCCCAGTAGAATCTGTAATAAGCCTAGGGGTCATAATCAGTAACGATCTGTCTATGAACACCTCAGATCAGTGCGGTGGCCTCTGCCTGCTTTTTCCACCTACGCAGAATCCGGAAGATCTGTAGATTTCTGACCACAGAGGCCTTGACTTTAGTCACCCTGGCCTTGGTTATCTCTCGTATTGATTATGCCAACTCGCTCTATGTCGGTATTCCGGCATACAAACTTCACCGCTTACAACTGATACAAAACCAAGCAGCCAGGCTCATTTTCCATCAACCCAGATACCAACATGTCCGCCCTCTGATGAAGAGCCACCACTGGCTTCCGGTGGCTAAACGCTGTGCGTTCAAATTGGGCTGCACCATCTTCAAAGCCTTTGCCGGACACGGCCCAGCATTCATCTCGTCTAGGATCCACCGCTATGCCCCCTCTCGCGAACTTCGCTCCTCCCATCTGAACCTGCTTACCACCCCCACTTTCAAACGTAAAAAACACGGTGGTCTCAGATACTCTTTCCTGGCCCCTCAATTCTGGAACTCCCTCCCTACCGGACTGAGGTCAGTAACCTCTTACGCCCAATTCAGAACACTTCTTAAGACCCTTCTGTTCTCTCAGGCATATGAGTAAAGCTTCTGTTATCGTACCACTGTCGCCCTCCCGCTCTCAGCGCCATGAAACCGCTTGGTGTAAGTGCGCTTAACAAATATTTTTAACATAACATAACAAGATAGTCCTGTCCAACCCCCACCTTCTTTGACCACTTTTTGATTTAGCCTCAAAGATAGGACTACTGAAGAATGATCTGAAAGCACCGCCGGTGTATGAGATACTGCCTCTACTTCATCGTATAGCTCCTGAGCTACCAAAAAATAATCAATCCGAGAATGGTGGCAGTACTTTTTACTGTAAAAGGTGAAACCCCTTACAGCCCCCATCTTTTTGCGCCAAATATAGACCAAATTGAGCTCAACCATCATGCTTTTCAGCCTTGCAGATGTTTTAGGAGGACTGATATATTTAACTCTCGAGGTCCGTTCCAATTCCTTATTCAAAACTAGATTAAAGTCTCCTCCTAATACTATCGGGGCTGATGTTTCTAATAAACACGATTCTAATTTCATTAAAGCATCCGGATCATCATTATTTGGACCATAGTATACTGCACATACTACCGGCCTACCTTGGAACTCGAGGGAAGCGACCAACCATCTACCGGAAAGATCGGATTCATATTTAATTAATCTTATTCCTGAATCATTTCTAATGATAAGAGCCACTCCTCTGGTATTCCCTCTCTGGTCTGAGCACACTACCTCTTGGACCCATCGTAACTTATTAAAACATAAACCACATTCCCTCCGTTCCAAATGGGTCTCTTGAAGCAGGATAATTTGCGCCTCACTATTTTTAAGATGTTCCACTACCTGAGCCACTTTCCTCCTAGATCTCAATCCATTAACATTCCATGTTAGAAAATTTACCAGGTTTCACCTATCCATTCTTTAAACTCCCAAACTCTACCCCTATTCATCTTCTTCATTATCTTCACCTTCTCGAAGATACATCCTTGATTAAACCTCCCAGACCAGAGGAAACCATACATAACCTTGGCTAAATTTAAGGATAGCAGAAAGAGGACTAATTTTTTTTAACTTTTTTCCCTATGCTCCCCACACCCTGTGACCCTCCACCCCACCCCCTGGAAAACCCCCTTGTTTCTCCCTGGGCAATATAATCCGCCCTTTGTGAGCCACCTTCCCATAGAGTGATACCACATATACTTAAAGGTAGAAAAAGGGAAAAGCACAGCTTCACTGCTTATACTAATTCTATATTAGCACCTGTCCTGTTTGCACTGGACTAAGACCGCTTACAAATATTTAAGCACTATAGACTCATCCCTCCATCTGTGCTATGAAGATATAGACCTCCCCAGGGCTACTTATATTAAACATCTTATTTCTCCACATAATTTTAAGCATCGCTGGGATCTTCATCTGTACCTGGGCACCTTTACTCCGCAGTTCATTCATCCTAGTGCCTAGCTTCCATTGCCTTTGAGCGGTTCTCTTGCCTAGGTCAGACCTCATTTGATAGTTAAAATCCCCATGCTTCAAAAAGCCTTCTTTCAGGGCACGACCCAGTACCAGCTCCTTCACGGCATATGTTAGAAAATTGATCAAAATTTTCCTAGGCGCCTTTCTTGCAGGGTTTAACTTAAAAGGGTCCCTATGGACTCTTTGGATCTCTTTCTCCAGATCGAGGTCCTGCCTGTCGTGGAGAATTCCTTCTTTCAATAACTTGCAGATAAAGGTCTTAATAACCCCATTTTCGGAGCCCTCCGGGATGTTTAAGACTCAGGTTATTTCGTCTGGCCTGTGTTTCAAGCCTCTCCAGGTCTTCCTGTAAAGACTTATTCAGCGCTTTCAGGTCCTTTAGATCTCTAGAGTTCTCCAAGACCGTTGCAGACAGTTCCCTGACCTCCCCTTCCAAAATTCCTGTGCGTTGTACAATGTCATCAAATTTCCCTTCCAGGACCTCACATTTCTCTTGAATGTCTTTGATTGCTTTCTGAGATTTCAAATTTCTTAAAGATATCCTGCCGCAGACTCAAAATCATCTTTTCTAATTGGTTCATAGTCCCCCCTGCGGCTTGACTGCTGTTATCTCTTAGGCTTGGATCCTCCGCAACAAATGCCTCAGCACTGTCCTGGTGGGTGCTCTGACTAGTGCTGGGACCAGGACTTAAATCTAGACTCGGCCTTGAATTTGTACTGAAGTTCGCGCACTCAACTTGAGGGTCCTCAGTCAAGATGGAAAAACGATTTTCCAAAGGAAGTGGTGCGGGCTGAGTCATCAAAGATATTTTATCTCCCACCTTATTCCTTACCCCCTGTGAAGTGGTAACCTGCTCCATTATCTTAATAGGAGCTAAGGGATGGTAAGGGTTTAGCTAGTGATCGTACGTCCTTAGGGCCACAACGCCAAGGTTATAAAGGAAGTCATTCATCCAGATCAAAAAGGATTTATCCCTGGGAGGCAGTTGAATGATCTCACGTTCTTGATGATGGGGGCTATAGATCTGGCTGAGGTCCAAAACCTACCCTTGACCATAGTAGCTGTGGACGCAGCCAAAGCTTTCGATCAAGTGTGTTGGGCGTATCTCTGGAAAGCATTAAGTAGTTTCGGCTTTTCGCAGAATATTGTGAAGACTATACAAATCCTTTACTATCTTCCCAGAGCTAAAGTGCTAATTAATGGAGAGTTGTCAGACTGGTTTACTATCTCAAGGGGCACTAGACAAGGCTGCCCCCTCTCCTTTTTAACTTGTATATAGAGCCCTTTGCTAGTTTGATTAGGCAAGATCATACCATCATACCTTTTAAATCTGGTGGGTTTAAGGCTAAATTGGCCTTATATGCAGATGATTTGATCCTATACACTATTAACCCACATGAAGCAATCCCTAATTTGATGGAGAAGGCAGAGAGGGTTTGGTTTAATTTCCGGATATAAGATAAACGCGGAAAAAACTGAAATAATGGAGTGGAACCAGAGGATGAGGAGCCCGGGGGCTAGATCTCAAATACGGTATTTAGGAATACAGATTACGCAGAAATTAGAAGAGGTTCCTAAAACAAACTGGAAGAAAATCAGTCCGGAGATTGGAAACTTGCTGTTAAAGTGGGCTAACTTACCATTAAACATCTATGGTCGGGTGAACCTTATAAAAATGATTATCCTCCCCAAAGTCACTTTTCTTTTCAATTCAATCCCATTAACCTTTCAGAAAGAGGATATAGTGAAGCTTCAAGGAAAAATCGGGAGTTTTATTTGGGCTTCAAAGGGTCCGAGGATAGCATGGAAAAAGTTAAGGAGGAGGCTAGAGGCAGGAGGTTTGGCGCTACCTTATTTATTGGTGTATTGTTATGCCTTCCATTTTAAGAATTTTCGTATGCTGGCGAATAAGACAGACGGATCATCAATGGGCCTGCTTTTTGAGGCAATGTTGGCCGATGTTACTCAAGGCCAACAACATTTTCTTTTTAAGTATGGAGACCCGAAATTCTTTATAAAAGTGAGGCTGAAGATTCTGAGGTCTGCCATAAGAACGTGGGTCTATCTGCGGAAAAGGCTGGGAGTCCCTTACTATTCAACACGGGCACCAATTTGGGAGTCCCCGGGTACCTCAGAATGCCTGAGAGATCAACTGAGTCAGCCCTTAAAATCTGGGGGGCTATACTATTGGGCAGATCTTAAAGCAGGATCAAGTCTAGTGAGTTGGGAAGTTCTAAGCAACTGCACTAGGGGACAGTTAAACAGATTTAAGTATTATCAACTACGTTCTTGGTGGGCAACACAGGACTGGGCAGATGAAGATGATGACTTGAGACTCGACCAGGTTATGAGAACTGATCGATGGGCAAAGGAAGTCTCATATTGGTATTGGGTTTTCCTGGAGGCGGATGCTAGCATGGAAAGTGAAATCCAAAACTTATGGGCAGATGAGTTTGGGGATAATGACGTGAAGCAACTCTGGCTTGATTCCTTTTCCATTCTACGATCAGTTGTAAAACCTGCTTCGCTTAAACGTAACCATCTTTCTACTACTTACAGGGTGTATTGGTCTCCAGCAAAGTTATCAAAAATTACAGGTAATATCTACTACTGCCCAAGATGTAGGCTTCCTTTAGCAGATGATCTACATTTGTTTTTGTGGTGCCCGAAGATCGCCTCTTACTGGTAAGGTAATACTTTATTGTACAGTTAATTAAAACCATTACAAACCATCATCAATAAAAAACTGTTTCCTGTTTCAAGACAGTCATAACAAATTACGATAGTACTGTGATAAACCATAAGTAAAAACTGCTATTAAAATAATAAAATTAAAACTATTAAAATGTGGATAGAGTATAAGATTGGCCTAAGAACTGGCTCGATTCTCTTCTGCCAATAAAAACATTGTGGGGTTGGCCCTCTGCATAGGTTGGGCTAGCTTGCATTCCCATTCAATCCAGTTAGTTATTGAAGCCCTTGGTGCACCTGGGCCACAAGAGATGATCCACCGCATAGACGTATGCTTACTTAAACCAGCCCAAGAGAAAATTACCATGTGTACTACAGAGAGAGCAAACAATAGAGTAGGAAGAAAAGGAAAAAAAAAATCCCAATAATGCCCTTGAAACAGTACGTAGAATTGGTTGCTTGAGGAACAGAAGGTTTCAGAGAGGCATCTAAGCCGTAATAATTTAGTTCTTAAACTCTAACCGTTAACTCTTCAAGTTTTGAAGTTTTAAAGATTATAGCAGTAAAGCTCAATGAGGACCAAGTTACCGACTAGTCCCTGGTTACCATCTGGTTACTTTGGCTCCTAGGGTAGCAAGATTACGCTGGATTCCGACACTGTCCCTCCTGCTTCTCCGCTTGTGCGAGGCGGAACCTACTCCATGAGGATTTTTAGCGCTAGATTCTGCTCTGCAACCAGACCAATTTGACTTTTTATTCATTCTTTCACTTTATTAAGGTGAGCTTCTACAGCTTCAAGGTATTTTACCAACCGGCAGCTCAGTTGGACTTCATCGCCGGAGAAGCATGCCAGGACTGCTTGCCTGCATGACCTTATCCGGTTTTCATTAAAATTGCGGTCTCAAAAGGGTCCGGCGTTCTTGTAATAGTTCCTTGCAGATGGTGATAAGGTGTACAATATTTTCTTCGCCGTTTGCTAGTGTTGGGGGGGGGGGGGGGGTTTGCAGCCAAGGGGCCAAATGGTTTGCAGAGGGCAACAGCCCTAGGCGAAATTTCAAAAACTTCTCTTTTGTCTCTTACTGGACCGCGGTATGTGACTTCCTTGGTGAGGTGATTGGTAAACAGATCAAGGTAAGCCTGAGCCTTGTATTTTTGGGAATATGTCAAGATGTCGCTGTCCGGACAAACTCACTTACAGCTAAGTTTATCTTCTATGTGTCTCTACTGGCGAGGCGGGAGATCTGTAGGCTTTGGAAAGCCGAAAATCCTCCACCCTTTGCGGAGTGTCTCAGAAGTATTATCTATACGGGCCTGTCTGATATGGCGTGTGACCCTAGGAGTCAGGATAAGATCTGGACAAAATTGATTGATTGGAGAGAGAAAGAGAGCGAGTCCAATGATTAAGCCAAGCATGCTGTGGGTCCCGGCCTCTCCTCAGTTGATGGTCCCCTGTCGTTCCGACGAAGGAGCTGGAGTGGAAACAGCAGTATCCGTGCGTGGAAGGGCTCTTATTTTTCCCTTGGTTTCTATGGGATAAGAGCAATCCTAGTAAGAGAATTGGCAGAATGAAGACAACAATAAAAAAAATTTTTTTTTTTAAACCTTTACTTTTTGTTTGCTGCGACCTCCCCTCTAGAGCACCAACTGAGGGGGGGTTGGCATACTTTGACCAGTACAGCATGGATTTCTGTATCTTCCCTCCACACAGCTGGGAAGAAGGCTCAAAGACCATCACAATGCCTCAAGCTCACTGAACTGCCTCTTGGAAAAATCGAAATCAGTCTACCTAAGAAGCCCGGCACTAAATCTAAGAAGATCTCTCATTCTCAAAGCTACAAACAGTTTCCCCTTTCCAAACCAGTAGCACTGCTTTACTGGGAGTTGGAATTTCAGTTTACGTTTGGGTGGATGGTTTTTGGGTTTTGGCTTGGGCCACTGAGGCACCCTCTTTGAATCCACACCTAAACATATTTTAAACAGATCACATTTAGCAATGCCTTTGGCATCCAGGCAGAGCCATCTGTTTGCCATAAATACTGGAATTGTAATCGGGTACTCTATATACATGAGCAGGGGCGGCTCGCATAGGGCGTGCTGCGGGAGGGGCTGGGTGGGGGAGAAGTAAACTCGGACATACGACGGAACGGAGGAATGTAATAATTACTTTCCTCCGTTACGTTGTATGTCCGAGTTTACTACCCCTCCACCCTGCCCCTCCCCCGCAACGCACCCTATGCGAGCCGCCACTGTACATGAGAGAATTCAGCAACACAGGCAAAATATGGTCAGATGACCAACTACAGATCAGGGGCTTTACATGCCACATAAACTGCCGAAATCATTTTATTTCGTGGGCTGGACATAATATTCCTAACTGAAGATGTGGTTACATCAGTCGCCCGACCCCCTTATAGATGTAGTAACACCCCCTGACTTCACTATCAAACACCTAGATCGCCGGCAGCACCAGGAGGTAGGATTGCATTCATTCACCCAAACGCTCTGCACCGTAACCCTCTACAAGTTAAAAAACTGTCCTCATGTGAATACATGGGAGTTTAAATCTTTACAGCTGGAAGATCTATAGCAAGATTGAATCTCCTATACCACCCCCAGGAGACAACCAATTGTGGGACACTCCCTTCTACACCCCAACGCCATCTCCCTAGGCGATTTCAACATCCACTGGAACGATCATGAAGACTTACAACTGTCCAGTCTATAAAACATTCTTACTGATCACAACCTTGTACAAGCGTGCACTGGACCGTCCCACGTAAAAGGTGCCACGCATGATTTAATAATTTCAACATAAGGAGCTGTTGTCAATGTCTATCAACCCATCTGACTGGTTAGACCATCCCAAATCCAATTCCACATCATCGTACATGATTAAAAAGCTACAGGTCAAAGTATCAAACTTAAGTAGAGCCATCAGGTCCATCAACAGGGATGAACTAGCCTCCCATTCCCAGAGAAATCTATCACTACCAAGGGATCTACAGATCGTACTAGATCTAACGGAGTACTATAATAACAAAATTACAGACATTAAGAAGAGGGTAGCACCGCTCAGTCTCAAAAGACAAAAAAAATAATTCTATTACCACTGGTTTAATTAAAACTTAAATGTAGCCAGGAGAACCAGTCGCGCTAAGAGACCATGGAGATATGAACCTTCCACTTTACAACTAAAGCAGTTAAGGGAGCAAATCAACACTACAAGCAGCTCGGATGCTAAGCCAAGAGTCTTTTTTCAGATCCCAACTATAAAGAGCCAAAAACCAGCCAGGTAAATTCCTTGAAATTGTCAAACGGCAACCAACAATACCACTGTGTTCACCAACACCCTCCACAGAGAACTGTAATGCCTTCTCGACCTTCTTTGTAGAGAGAAAAAATGAAAATTGGAAAATCAATTGCGACCAGCAGTGAATTGTCTCGGAATCGGAGCACCAACAGACACAACTCACAGAAATCTATACCAAATGACATAATTCAAACTTACATCCACTCCACTATTCCCAACAATTAGGCTACAAGGAACAAATTCAGAATTCTAAATGAAGAGGTCAGCAAGATCATAGCATTCATAATACCAACAACACACTTCGATGATCCAATCTCCTCTTCAATCATAAAAGACATCAACCATCTGGTCGCAGCTATATAAACGAAAATCGCAAAGGCATTAACCCAAGGATGATGCCAGACTGCTTAAAAATAGCCCAAGGGTCGTCTGTCCTGAAAAAATCATGCGCGCCAATACGATAGACCAAGATATTTTCTTCCAGAGACTAACATCCTCGCGAAGTTTTGGGAAAAATGTGTCCATAACCAACTATGGCAAGACATTGCTCAGTTCAGCCTCCTAGACAAATTCCAATTTGGTCTAAGACCAAATAGCAGCACTGATCTGCTATCCTACACATTATGGATTATTTTTCTTTTCCAAACCATCTTTATTGAAGTTTTGCATTATCAACAGCAGCCGTCAAGTAATAGTATATGGTTGTACAGATACAGATTCAACGCTGTGCTGCGAATGTGTCAGTACAGGCATATGATATGATGGCATGTTTAAATCTTCTAGGAGCAAATGACGTGAGCCTATAACCTCATTCCACCTAGGACGGTAAACAAGAAACAGAGGCACATTATGGGACACCAGGGCTCTGTCCCATTCCCTCTGTGATAGACCGCGCCCTATGCCGTGTTCTCAGTGTTGTTGCAAGGGCACCAATGGGTCTTGTGCCCTATCAGAGTTCCGGTTCAATTGCGAGGCGTCTATGCATCAGTAGGTGGTCAACCAGGAGCTCCATTTGCTCTGTCAAAAGGTCAAATGGGATTAGCGCTCCATCCTGGAATAAGTCGCATCCTACACATCATGGATGACGCACTCAATACTCTTGACCAGAATGATCCCTGCCTTACCATCCTACTCAACTGGTCACTGACATTCAGCATGGTCAACCAAGTCTGCCTTTTAGAGTTTTACTCTAACACAGAATGAGGTTATCTGGCACCCTTCTCAAGTGGTTCACCTCTTTTCTACAAAAACAGACACACAAAAAAGTCAAACTGGAAAATTTACTATCAAACGCGTCCCTTGTTAGAATAGGATTCCTTAAAGAATGATCATCTCTACACTTTTCAACTTCTACATGGAACAGTTTGCAGAGATCCTTAAACAGTGCACCCATCATACCACATGTATGCAGATGGCACTCAGTTATACTTGAAGGTCTCCACACACGAAGATGTAACCCAACTCAATGAAACACTTGTGATAACCCAAACCTGGCTGCCATGTAACAACCTTAAACTAAATACCTTGAATTCCTACTTTTCACGCCACCGCACAGCTCTCCCAAAACAGGATTGGAGTAAACACCTAGACGCCCTCAATTATAAACCCACAACCATTGAATCAACAAAATCTCTCAGGATCACCCCTTGACAAGAAGTTGAACATGCAAGTACACAAGCTCATCCATGCACAGTGCATTTCTCCAACTCAACATCCTGAAGGCAAAAATCCAAAAACAGTCTAATAAATGAACTCTCAGAGTTTATACCAATATTTCAATTTTATCAAGCAAATGTTAGCCACAAGACCTCAAGATAGCAGTTCAAGCCTTGGTTGTAGCAAGACTAGACTATGGGAGTATGACACTAACAGGATTACCAAAATAAAGCCTGGCACCACTTAAGGCAACCCTGAATGCTATTGCAAGACTGATCACAGAAACCAGAGGCTTTGACCACATCACACCCTCCCTAAAATCTCTCCGTTGGATCCAGGTTGGCTAGGGTACAGCTTAAGATAGTGTTCGACACAAAAGACCTGAACCATGATAAACCTAGTTACCTTACAAATAAGCTTAAGATCTCAGGAGGCAGCCATTCCCTATGAAATCCTAATCCCCTCCTACTAGAACCCCAAGATAAAAAAAAAAAGTAAATGAAAACCTCTGCCGGCACCTTCTCCCGTTACGCATTGAGAATATGGAACTCTCGTCCAGCACAGACTCGGTCCAATCCATAAACAAGCACCTTAAAAAAAAAAAAGTTGAAAATTTTACAACCCAGATATCTGAATCAATGTATAGGGGCTACCTAGTTTCGGCAACCACCCCTACCCTGGACTTCTTGCCGATAATGCAGGCGACAAGCCACATCATCTGTAAGGCGTTCGTGATCAAAGAGCTCTCTGCTCGGCGCTCTATGCTGTAAAATAAAGAATACTATTTGATATGTAATTAGTTGATAAGTCGGTCTTTTGTCCAGAGTACTCTCTGCTGTATGACAGTGAGAGAGGGAGACAGCCATCACAACGCGGTTGTTTCCCCGCATGCCATTACATCGCAAGCGTTACAACGCATGCAATGTAACAACGCGTAGCCATTACTACGCATGTTTTTACATCGCATGCGCTTTTACAACGCATGCGATGTAATGTCGATCCACCTCGTTGTGAGGAAACAGAGGCTCTTCCGTTTCCTCACAACGACGAGCACCGTGCACGGCACCTCACCCGACGTGAAGCAGGAACCAGGAGAGAGGAACCACGAAGAGAGAGAGAGGTAAGGGGGATTGGGCCTGGGTTGGGGGTTACTTTTTAGGTCTCGCCTGAGCCAGCGCATGCGCTGCTCTGGCGAGAGTTTTAGTAAGCGGGTTTTGGAAGTGCAAACAGCAGTTTGCTGGCGACCAGCTTGCGTTCACGCGAGCGTGCACGCGCCATTCCTCGCATTGCTGGCGAGGCGCCATCTGCCTTTTCTCACCCCTCCTCCCCCTCCCTCACCAGAGAGCGCGTTTCTTGGCCGCGCGTCTTGTTCCTTTGGGTGAGGGCTTGTTGACTTTTGTTGTTCAGAGCGAGCGTGCACGCGCCATTCCTCGCATCGCTGGCGAGGCACCATCTGCCTTTTCTCACCCCTCCTCCCCCTCCCTCACCAGAGAGCGCGTTTCTTGGCCGCGCGTTTTGTTCCTTTGGGTGAGGGCTTGTTGACTTTTGTTGTTCAGAGCTTTGTGTGATTAAAGAAAGCGAACCGGTAAAATCATAATACAAATTACGAGCAGAGAGAAGAATGCCAGCACTTTCACATCCCACGAGATGCGCTCACCCACGCAGCTCATCTGATGAATCATTCATTTTCAACTTCTTTCCCGTCTTCAGCTAAGTAAGCGCAACCATTTTGGATTTTTTCTTCGAAAGCGCGGAGCGTGGCGAGTATCTCAGCTCCGAAAAGTAAATGTTTTACCACTTTTTAAGGAGCTGTATTACCGACATATAGTTCGCCAACCACCACATCGCTGTACTGATTTTCGGAGAACAAGGGTTTTGTATGTGCTGAAAGGGCACGCATGCTTCATAGCTATGAGATGGATATGTTGCCGTTTGGGGTCTGTTTACTACACAGGGGTAGAATGCTTGCCCCTGGGTGGGCATCAAGATACACATGGGTTGCAGTTCTGCTGGCCTTTTGCAGGCTGATAGGAGGACAGACGAACTGCTGTTCGAGTTCGTGGGGTCCTAGTCTGGACACTTTAAATATTTGAGCACATTGTTTCTGATCACTGTTGTTGCAAGTACAATAGATCGTGTTTAACCTACTTGGAAACTATTCACTAGTAGTTTGATTGTGACTCTCTTAATCCATCGTGCCCTTTTTCACTTTTGCTATATACTATTTTTTTTTAATCAAAATGAGAAGATTTAATGACTAAAATTACACAAAACAGCACAAAATGTGTTACTTTAGGTCGAGCACTCCACAGGCAGATTTTTTTTCACTTGCCTCCCGTGCATACAATTGAATTTAGTTTGCGTTTTTTATTACGCTAATATTATTCTCTCTGCCTCCAACGGTCCCTCAGGTTAAAATAACAAGCATTGGCATAGCCAATAGGTCTCGCCTTGGGGACCTTATAAGTGTTTAGCCATGCAATGGTTGATGTTGTTGCACCAAGGATATTGTGCTGCATAACTAAATACTTATAAGGTCCCAAAAGCAAGACCTATTGGCTATGCCAATGCTTGTTTAGGGTAGTGTCGGGGGGTTGCGCAGGGTAGTGTTTAAGTGTAGGGACCAGACTGGGGGGTGGGGGTGGTCGTGCTGTGGGTAGTGTTTTAGGCTAGTGTCGTGGTGTTTGTGTAGTGTAGGGTAGTGTCGGGGAGTCGGGCAGGGTAGTGTTTGAGTGTAGGGGCCGGACTGGGGGTCGTGCTGGGGATAGTGTTTTAGGGTAGTGTTGTGGTGTTTGTGTAGGGTAGTGTTTTAGGGTAGTGGCGGGGTGTCGTGATGGGTAGTGAAAATGTAGGGAGCGGACTGGGAGTCAGGGGAGGGTCGTGCAGGGTTACTACATTAGGGTTTAGGGTAGGGCAGGGTACAGTCACTTACCTTTCAAACTTTTACCATTGGTATACCTTTACCACGCATGCCTTTGCGTTGTAATGGCATGCGTGGTAAAGGCATAGTCGTGGTAAAAGTTTGCGATGTAATGGCATGTCGTTGTCATTGACATCGCATAGTAATACCCGCGTTGTAATGGCACACGTGGTATTGGTACGCGATGTAATGAGTCATACTCAGTGAGGTCTATATGTTATGTAACAGGACTCTGTACAGCGCTCCGATTCCTTTGAGTCAAGCTCACACTTTATAAAACACTCTAAATAAAAAATATAATCCACCTGATCCTGGTGGCCCTGTTGATGGCATACTGGAACTGGATTTTGGACTTTTTTTGCCAATGAGAAATCTAGGTTCACTTTATCAGAGTTTGGGATTATTTTTTTACTTGTAAGCAGCTTGGGTTCAAACTCACTGAGTTGACTTCCCATGTGCCAAGTGCCACACAAATAGTAGGACAAAGGGCAGATATAAATATACTACAAATATTCTGTCTGATGAACACTTTCAACATCCGGCCCACAGAACACCAGTGGTGTTCAAATTGTGGGGCTGGCGGCAGTCACAACAAGACAGACACAACCCTAAGGCAAGAAAGAATAGAACTTTCATCATTTGTGGGTCTGACCCAATAGCTATCCGTCTAAATTGTCTATACACATATATTTTTTAACCAACAGGGGGTATGATGCCTAGAAATCATTTAACAGCCATTTGTAGTAGACAGTTTTATTTTTCTTATGTGGCTTTTACTACGGAAAGACAACCTGTTTGGGACCATATTTCGGACTGAAAAAAAGTTTCTGGGACCTTCCGCTTTTTTTCTCTTATGTTACATTTTAACTGTCCTACTTTACCAGCAAAAGGACTCATTTATTTAAATAGTAGCAATAACTGGACGCCTAATTGGAGTACGATCACTGGGTAAACCGTATCCAAGCCCCAAACACGCAAGTGGCGAGTGGTTTCTTGGGTCGGAGGGGGCTGCATCCGTCACCAAACGACCAGATGTGAAACAGTGTGAACGTAAAGTGCTTTTAAAAGGCGAACCCCGGCTGTAAGAGGGATAAAACCAGCGAAGTGCTGCTCTAACGCTGACCATTACCCTAACAAATGAAGAAGAGTCTTCCACTCTGGCTTGCAACCGGGAAAACAAAGCACAGGGATATTTAGAAACTGCTCACAAAATGAACACATCTCGGTAACGCGGTGCTGTTCCCCGTTAAAACACTCGTCGTTGCAACCAAAGCTAAACTACAATAAACAGCGGGTGGTTAACTTCAAGACTGACACCAAAAATAATCCGCGGGCAGCAGAGGGTTGGATTGGGATTAAAAATCGGCCCGGGCACGCTTAAAAAAAGTGGCCCACATTTACCTGGTTGCCTTTCGGCAAAACACTGCTTCGGCAAAAGTTTATTTATAAAAAAAGAGGGGTAAATAAAAATGCACGGATTAGTTTACACTGGTGAAACACACCTAAAAACAAGTGAGGCCACTTTTGCTCAGGCCACCTACCGCCGCTCAATATGCATATTATTAATGGGCCTGCCCAGCGAGAGAAAGGGAATGACACCTCTGCCCGTTGATAAAAGGGAGGTAATGGACGCTCAGCTACCTCCAGAAAGGCCACTCGGGCACCCACTGGGCCGCTCGAACACCGCAGAAACTGCCAATCGCCCCCCCTCACCCCCAGGCTGCTAAAAAAGCAGCCGACAGCTGGAATTCGGATACCGGCCACCTACTTGAAGCGAATAGGTCAAAACAATGTCAGAAACAAAGCATTTTAGGAAACAAACTGAAAGTACGAAGGGATGACCCGTGGCAAATGGTCAAAACTCGTAAACATCCTTACACAGTAAAGCCCCATCACGGAGATTCTCTACGTATGTCAGTGGTAGCGCAGTTAATCACCTGCGAAGAGAAGCACTGCTCTACAGCAGACATACACAAGAAACTGTTTTTAGGGCTCGGCCTGGCGTTTGGAGCGTGCATGCGCTCCTCGCCTGCGAGAGCTATAGTAAAGAGTATGAAGAAGGGGACTTTAATCCACGCCCCTGTGTCTCGACCGTTTGCAATTGGCTTAAGTCATGATTAATGTTTTTTCCGTGCTTTTGGTTTGCTGGCTGTCACTTTTGTTGACGCCCTTGCAGTTTTGTGATGTCGCCCATAGTGACAAGCACATCTGTTTTCACTCAGGCCATGTGACAGCCTGCAAACCAAAAGCACGGAAAAAACATTAATCACGACCTAAGCCAATTCTAACAAGTGGCTGAATGAAAACATATCGCGAGCGTTTTTTTTTCTCTTTGTGCTTCATAGCCCTCGTGAAGAATTTTCTTATCTGCTTGTTAAATAAACAAGCAGATAAGAAAAGTCTTCACAACAGCCATGAAGCAGACGAGCCATGGCGCACAGGCATTCCGAGGGTGCCTGTTCCCAGCACTTCCCCCTCCAAACAAGCATTTGCAATGCAATAGGTCTCCATTTGCGAGAGTTTAAGCTATTGGCACTGTAAATGACAATGCCTTTTATTTATGTTTTAAAAACCAACACGTAAATAAAAGGCATTGCCATTTACAATGCTAATAGCTCAAACTCTCACAACTGCGAGACCTATTGCATTGTTTTAACTTTAGGTGCCTGTTCCTCTGCCCCGCACTCTGTCCTAACACTAATCCTCATGTTCTTCAGTTGCGCTCTGTCTTCCCACCTATACTCATATTCTTGCTTCGCCCTGCCTTTCACTCTGCCCCGCACTCTGTCCTGCCAGAGCAGAGCTGCTTTAGAGCCATAGAACCAGGTCAGCAGAGCTGCTGTAGAGCCAGAGAAACCAGGTCAGCAGAGCTTTAGAGCCAGAGAACCAGGAGCCAGAGAACCAGGTCAGCAGAGCTGCTTTAGAGCCAGAGAACCAGGTCCTCAGAGCTACTGTAGAGCCAGAGGAACCAGGTCAGCAGACCTGCGTTAGAGGGAGAGAACCAGGTCAGCAGACCTGCGTTAGAGCCAGAGAAACCAGGTCAGCAGAGCTGCTCTAAGGCCAGAGAACCAGGTCAGCAGAGCTGCTCTAGAGCCATAGAACCAGGTCAGCAGAGCTGCTTTAGAGCCATAGAACCAGGTCAGCAGAGCTGCTTTAGAGCCATAGAACCAGGTCAGCAGAGCTGCTTTAGAGCCAGAGAACCAGGTCAGCAGAGCTGCTCTAGAGCCAGAGAACCAGGTCAGCAAAAACGTTGTAGAGCCAGAGAAACCAGGTCAACAGAGCTGCTCTAGAGGGAGAGAACCAGGTCAGCAGAGCTGCTCTAGAGCCAGAGAACCAGGTCAGCAGAGCTGCTCTAGAGCCAGAGAACCAGGTCAGCAGAGCTTTTCTAGAGCCAGAGAACCAGGTCAGCAGAGCTTCTCTAGAGCCAGAGAACCAGGTCAGCAGAGCTTCTCTAGAGCCAGAGAACCAGGTCAGCAGAGCTGCTTTAGAGCCATAGAACCAGGTCAGCAGAGCTGGCTGCTTTGGAGCCAGAGAACCAGGTCAGCAGAGCTGCTCTAGAGCCAGAGAACCAGGTCAGCAGAGCTGCTTTAGAGCCATAGAACCATGTCAGCAGAGCTGCTTTAGAGCCATAGAACCATGTCAGCAGAGCTGCTTTAGTGTCAGAGAACCAGGTCAGCAGAGCTGCTTTAGAGCCAGAGAACCAGGTCAGCAGAGCCATTGTAGAGCCAGAGAACCAGGTCAGCAGAGCTGCTCTAGAGCCTAAGAACCAGGTCAGCAGAGCTGCTCTAGAGCCTGAGAACCAGGTCAGCAGAGCTGCTTTAGAGGGAGAGAACCAGGTCAGCAGCGCTGCTTTAGAGCCAGAGAACCAGGTCAGCAGAGCTGCTTTAGAGCCAGAGAACCAGGTCAGCAGAGCTGCTCTAGAGGCAGAGAACCAGGTCAGCAGAGCTGCTGTAGAGCCAGAGAAACCAGGTCAGCAGAGCTGCTTTAGAGGGAGAGAACCAGGTCAGCAGAGCTGCTTTAGAGCCAGAGAACCAGGTCAGCAGAGCTGCTTTAGAGCCAGAGAACCAGGTCAGCAGAGCTGCTTTAGAGCCAGAGAACCAGGTCAGCAGAGCTGCTTTAGAGCCAGAGAACCAGGTCAGCAGAGCTGCTCTAGAGCCAGAGAACAAGGTCAGCAGAGCTGCTTTAGAGCCATAGAACCAAGTCAGCAGAGCTGCTTTAGAGCCAGAGAACAAGGTCAGCAGAGCTGCTCTAGAGCCAGAGAACCAGGTCAGCAGAGCTGCTGTAGAGCCAGAGAACCAGGTCAGCAGAGCTGCTTTAGAGGGAGAGAACCAGGTCAGCAGAGCTGCTTTAGAACCAGGTCAGCAGAGCTGCTTTAGAGCCAGAGAACCAGGTCAGCAGAGCTGCTCTAGAGCCAGAGAACCAGGTCAGCAGAGCTGCTTTAGAGCCATAGAACCAAGTCAGCAGAGCTACTTTAGAGCCAGAGAAAAAGGTCAGCAGAGCTGCTCTAGAGCCAGAGAACCAGGTCAGCAGAGCTGCTTTAGAGCCATAGAACCAGGTCAGTAGAGCTGCTTTAGAGCCATAGAACCAAGTCAGCAGAGCTGCTTTAGAGCCAGAGAACAAGGTCAGCAGAGCTGCTCTAGAGCCAGAGAACCAGGTCAGAAGAGCTGCTGTAGAGCCAGAGAACCAGGTCAGCAGAGCTGCTTTAGAACCAGGTCAGCAGAGCTGCTTTAGAGCCAGAGAACCAGGTCAGCAGAGCTGCTCTAGAGCCAGAGAACCAGGTCAGCAGAGCTGCTTTAGAGCCATAGAACCAAGTCAGCAGAGCTGCTTTAGAGCCAGAGAACAAGGTCAGCAGAGCTGCTCTAGAGCCAGAGAACCCAGGTCAGCAGAGCTGCTTTAGAGCCATAGAACCAGGTCAGTAGAGCTGCTTTAGAGCCAGAGAACCAGGTCAGCAGAAACGTTGTAGAGCCAGAGAACCCAGGTCAGCAGAGCTGCTTTAGAGGGAGAACCAGGTCAGCAGAGCTGCTTTAGAGCCAGAGAACCAGGTCAGCAGAGCTGCTCTAGAGCCAGAGAACCAGGTCAGCAGAGCTGCTCTAGAGCCAGAGAACCAGGTCAGCAGAGCTGCTCTAGAGCCAGAGAACCAGGTCAGCAGAGCTGCTCTAGAGCCAGAGAACCAGGTCAGCAGAGCTGCCCTAGAGCCAGAGAACCAGGTCAGCAGAGCTGCCCTAGAGCCAGAGAACCAGGTCAGCAGAGCTGCCCTAGAGCCAGAGAACCAGATCAGCAGAGCTGCTTTAGAGCCATAGAACCAGGTCAGCAGAGCTGCTTTAGAGCCAGAGAACCAGGTCAGCAGAGCTGCTTTAGAGCCAGAGAACCAGGTCAGCAGAGCTGCTCTAGAGCCAGAGAACCAGGTCAGCAGAGCTGCTTTAGAGCCAGATAACCAGGTCAGAAGAAACGTTATAGAGCCAGAGAAACCAGGTCAGCAGAGCTGCTTTAGAGGGAGAGAACCAGGTCAGCAGAGCTGCTCTAGAGCCAGAGAACCAGGTCAGCAGACCTGCTCTAGAGCCAGAGAACCAGGTCAGCAGAGCTGCTTTAGAGCCATAGAACGAGGTCAGCAGAGCTGGCTGCTTTAGAGCCAGGGAACCAGGTCAGCAGAGCTGCGCTAGAGCCAGAGAACCAGGTCAGCAGAGCTGCTTTAGAGCCAGAGAACCAGGTCAGCAGAGCTGCTCTAGAGGCAGAGAACCAGGTCAGCAGAGCTGCTGTAGAGCCAGAGAAACCAGGTCAGCAGAGCTGCTTTAGAGGGAGATAACCAGGTCAGCAGAGCTGCTTTAGAGCCAGAGAACCAGGTCAGCAGAGCTGCTCTAGAGCCAGAGAACCAGGTCAGCAGAGCTGCTCTAGAGCCAGAGAACAAGGTCAGCAGAGCTGCTTTAGAGCCATAGAACCAAGTCAGCAGAGCTGCTCTAGAGCCAGAGAACAAGGTCAGCAGAGCTGCTCTAGAGCCAGAGAACCAGGTCAGCAGAGCTGCTGTAGAGCCAGAGAACCAGCTCAGCAGAGCTGCTTTAGAGGGAGAGAACCAGGTCAGCAGAGCTGCTTTAGAACCAGGTCAGCAGAGCTGCTTTAGAGCCAGAGAACCAGGTCAGCAGAGCTGCTCTAGAGCCAGAGAACCAGGTCAGCAGAGCTGCTTTAGAGCCATAGAACCAAGTCAGCAGAGCTGCTTTAGAGCCAGAGAACAAGGTCAGCAGAGCTGCTCTAGAGCCAGAGAACCAGGTCAGCAGAGCTGCTTTAGAGCCATAGAACCAGGTCAGTAGAGCTGCTTTAGAGCCAGAGAACCAGGTCAGCAGAAACGTTGTAGAGCCAGAGAACCCAGGTCAGCAGAGCTGCTTTAGAGGGAGAACCAGGTCAGCAGAGCTGCTTTAGAGCCAGAGAACCAGGTCAGCAGAGCTGCTCTAGAGCCAGAGAACCAGGTCAGCAGAGCTGCTCTAGAGCCAGAGAACCAGGTCAGCAGAGCTGCTCTAGAGCCAGAGAACCAGGTCAGCAGAGCTGCTCTAGAGCCAGAGAACCAGATCAGCAGAGCTGCTTTAGAGCCATAGAACCAGGTCAGCAGAGCTGCTTTAGAGCCAGAGAACCAGGTCAGCAGAGCTGCTTTAGAGCCAGAGAACCAGGTCAGCAGAGCTGCTCTAGAGCCAGAGAACCAGGTCAGCAGAGCTGCTTTAGAGCCAGATAACCAGGTCAGCAGAAACGTTATAGAGCCAGAGAAACCAGGTCAGCAGAGCTGCTTTAGAGGGAGAGAACCAGGTCAGCAGAGCTGCTCTAGAGCCAGAGAACCAGGTCAGCAGACCTGCTCTAGAGCCAGAGAACCAGGTCAGCAGAGCTGCTTTTAGAGCGATAGAACGAGGTCAGCAGAGCTGGCTGCTTTAGAGCCAGGGAACCAGGTCAGCAGAGCTGCGCTAGAGCCAGAGAACCAGGTCAGCAGAGCTGCTTTAGAGCCATAGAACCAGGTCAGTAGAGCTGCTTTAGAGCCAGAGAACCAGGTCAGCAGAAACGTTATAGAGCCAGAGAAACCAGGTCAGCAGAGCTGCTCTAGAGCCAGAGAACCAGGTCAGCAGAGCTGCTCTAGAGCCAGAGAACCAGGTCAGCAGAGCTGCTGTAGAGCCAGAGAAACCAGGTCAGCAGAGCTGCTTTAGAGGGAGAACCAGGTCAGCAGAGCTGCTGTAGAGCCAGAGAAACCAGGTCAGCAGAGCTGCTCTAGAGCCAGAGAACCAGGTCAGCAGAGCTGCTCTAGAGCCAGAGAACCAGGTCAGCAGAGCTGCTGTAGAGCCAGAGAAACCAGGTCAGCAGAGCTGCTTTAGAGGGAGAGAACCAGGTCAGCAGCGCTGCTTTAGAGCCAGAGAACCAGGTCAGCAGAGCTGCTTTAGAGCCAGAGAACCAGGTCAGCAGAGCTGCTCTAGAGCCTAAGAACCAGGTCAGCATAGCTGCTCTAGCGGCAGAGAACCAGGTCAGCAGAGCTGCTGTAGAGCCAGAGCAACCAGGTCAGCAGAGCAGCTTTAGAGGGAGAGAACCAGGTCAGCAGAGCTGCTCTAGAGCCAGAGAACTAGGTCAGCAGAGCTGCTTTAGAGCCAGAGAACCAGGTCAGCAGAGCTGCTTTAGAGCCAGAGAACCAGGTCAGCAGAGCTGCTTTAGAGCCAGAGAACCAGGTCAGCAGAGCTGCTCTAGAGCCAGAGAACCAGGTCAGCAGAGCTGCTTTAGAGCCAGAGAACTAGGTCAGCAGTGCTGCTCTAGAGCCAGAGAACCAGGTCAGCAGAGCTGCTCTAGAGGCAGAGAAACCAGGTCAGCAGAGCTGCTTTAGAGGGAGAGAACCAGGTCAGCAGAGCTGCTCTAGAGCCAGAGAACCAGGTCAGCAGAGCTGCTTTAGAGCCAGAGAACCAGGTCAGCAGAGCTGCTTTAGAGCCAGAGAACCAGGTCAGCAGAGCTGCTCTAGAGCCATAGAACCAGGTCAGTAGAGCTGCTTTAGAGCCAGAGAACCAGGTCAGCAGAAACGTTGTAGAGCCAGAGAAACCAGGTCAGCAGAGCTGCTTTAGAGGGAGAGAACCAGGTCAGCAGAGCTGCTCTAGAGCCAGAGAACCAGGTCAGCAGACCTGCTGTAGAGCCAGAGAACCAGGTCAGCAGAGCTGCTTTAGAGCCATAGAACCAGGTCAGCAGAGCTGCTTTAGAGGGAGAGAACCAGGTCAGCAGAGCTGCTTTAGAGCCAGAGAACCAGGTCAGCAGAAACGTTGTAGAGCCAGAGAAACCAGGTCAACAGAGCTGCTTTAGAGGGAGAGAACCAGGTCAGCAGACCTGCTTTAGAGGGAGAGAACCAGGTCAGCAGAGCTGCTTTAGAGGGAGAGAACCAGGTCAGCAGAGCTGCTGTAGAGCCAGAGAAACCAGGTCAGCAGAGCTGCTTTAGAGGGAGAGAACCAGGTCAGCAGCGCTGCTTTAGAGCCAGAGAACCAGGTCAGCAGAGCTGCTTTAGAGCCAGAGAACCAGGTCAGCAGAGCTGCTCTAGAGGCAGATAACCAGGTCAGCAGAGCTGCTCTAGAGGCAGAGAACCAGGTCAGCAGAGCTGCTGTAGAGCCGGAGAAACCAGGTCAGCAGAGCTGCTTTAGAGGGAGAGAACCAGGTCAGCAGAGCTGCTTTAGAGCCAGAGAACCAGGTCAGCAGAGCTGCTCTAGAGCCAGAGAACCAGGTCAGCAAAGCTGCTCTAGAGCCAGAGAACCAGGTCAGCAGAGCTGCTCTAGAGCCAGAGAACCAGGTCAGCAGAGCTGCTTTAGAGCCATAGAACCAGGTCAGCAGAGCTGCTGTAGAGCCAGAGAACCAGGTCAGCAGAGCTGCTGTAGAGACAGAGAACCAGGTCAGCAGAGCCGTTGTAGAGCCAGAGAACCAGGTCAGCAGAGCTGCTCTAGAGCCAGAGAACTAGGTCAGCAGAGCTGCTCTAGAGCCAGAGAACTAGGTCAGCAGAGCTGCTGTAGAGCCAGAGAACCAGGTTAGCAGAGCCGCTCTAGAGCCACAGAACCAGGTCAGCAGAGCTGCTTTAGAGCCAGAGAACCAGGTCAGCAGAGCCGCTGTAGAGCCAGAGAACCAGGTCAGAAGAGCCGTTGTAGAGCCAGAGAACCAGGTCAGCAAAGCTGCTTTAGAGCCAGAGAACCAGGTCAGCAGAGCTGCTTTAGAGGCAGAGAACCAGGTCAGCAGAGCTGCTCTAGAGGCAGAGAACCAGGTCAGCAGAGCTGCTCTAGAGGCAGAGAACCAGGTCAGCAGAGCTGCTCTAGAGGCAGAGAACCAGGTCAGCAGAGCTGCTGTAGAGCCGGAGAAACCAGGTCAGCAGAGCTGCTTTAGAGGGAGAGAACCAGGTCAGCAGCGCTGCTTTAGAGCCAGAGAACCAGGTCAGCAGAGCTGCTTTAGAGCCAGAGAACCAGGTCAGCAGAGCTGCTCTAGAGGCAGAGAACCAGGTCAGCAGAGCTGCTCTAGAGGCAGAGAACCAGGTCAGCACAGCTGCTGTAGAGCCGGAGAAACCAGGTCAGCAGAGCTGCTTTAGAGGGAGAGAACCAGGTCAGCAGAGCTGCTCTAGAGGCAGAGAACCAGGTCAGCAGAGCTGCTGTAGAGCCGGAGAAACCAGGTCAGCAGAGCTGCTTTAGAGGGAGAGAACCAGGTCAGCAGCGCTGCTTTAGAGCCAGAGAACCAGGTCAGCAGAGCTGCTTTAGAGGCAGAGAACCAGGTCAGCAGAGCTGCTCTAGAGGCAGAGAACCAGGTCAGCAGAGCTGCTTTAGGGCCAGAGAACCAGGTCAGCAGAGCTGCTTTAGAGCCAGAGAACCAGGTCAGCAGAGCTGCTCTAGAGCCAGAGAACCAGGTCAGCAGAGCTGCTCTAGAGCCAGAGAACCAGGTCAGCAGAGCTGCTTTAGAGCCATAGAACCAGGTCAGCAGAGCTGCTGTAGAGCCAGAGAACCAGGTCAGCAGAGCTGCTGTAGAGCCAGAGAACCAGGTCAGCAGAGCTGCTCTAGAGCCAGAGAACTAGGTCAGCAGAGCTGCTGTAGAGCCAGAGAACCAGGTTAGCAGAGCCGCTCTAGAGCCACAGAACCAGGTCAGCAGAGCTGCTTTAGAGCCAGAGAACCAGGTCAGCAGAGCCGTTGTAGAGCCAGGTCAGCAAAGCTGCTTTAGAGCCAGAGAAACAGGACATTGGGGCTTATTTACAAGCCCCTTGCGCCGCCGCGTCACTTTATCCCACACAAAAGTGAAGCACCGGTAGTGCAAGGGACTTGAAAATAAGCCCCATTGTGCCCATTCGAACGCAATAAAACAGTTACGTAACCTTCACACCACGGAAAAGGTGAAATAAAGCACCAGTTTCTAAAGCGATTGCTCTTTCCACAGTTATTGGTAACTCAATTCTCCTGCCTGAGGTCTACTACATTTATTGTAATTTAAAACTTCAGGTATCAAAATGCAAAGTTGTGTGAGCTATTAGCCTTACACTGGCTGAACAACTGCCTCCTACCATAGGACTGTTACGAGTGTCTACAAATCTAAGATTGTATTTTGGGAAGTAGATGATGCACCTCATGCCTGCAACATAAAACAAGCATTTGCAATGCAATAGGGC
Source organism: Calotriton arnoldi (assembly GCA_963921515.1). Classification (NCBI taxonomy): domain Eukaryota; kingdom Metazoa; phylum Chordata; class Amphibia; order Caudata; family Salamandridae; genus Calotriton; species Calotriton arnoldi. Next base: position 2,828,593 of record CAWUFW010001043.1, read on the forward strand.
TGGCATTACTAAAAGTTTGAACTATTGGCGTTGCAAATGATAATGTTTGTTAGTTTTTGTATTTTTTTGTTAAAAATATTCCAGCAGTAGCATAAGTAATGAAATAAAATCCACGTAGACCACCGGTACCACCACCGGTACCACCACCACCGGTACCACCACCACTAACACCACCAGTACCACCACCACCAGTACCACCACCACCAGTACCACCACCACCAGTACCAATACCACCAGTACCAATACCACCACCAGTACCAATACCACCACCAGTACCACCACCGCTACAACCACCACAAGTACCATAACCACCACTACAATTATTACTATTACTACTCTGTGGTGATAGTAATAATAATAGTGGTAGTTATGGTACTGGTGGAAAATTACTATTATAAATTACAATACCTGTTAATTTTTCAAAAGGCATTGCCATTTACAATACCAATAGCTCTAAAACTCGCAGTTGCGAGACCTATTGCATTGTAAATGCTTGTTTACTCAATGTGAGAGTAAACCTTGACTCTTCGTCAAGACTCGCATACCAATGAACTGGCTAAAAACAAAACTCCCAGGGGCTTGGAAACCGAGAGCAACAGCACAGAGGGCCTCATTGAAGAAGGATTTCTTTCCAGAGCAGACACACGAGAGAAAGGGCACGCCGTCACTGCTGTGCGCGCACCAGCAGCGCATGCGCAGAAAACGGAAATGCAGCTGTCTGGACGACAAGCCAAACAGTTCAAACAAAAGCAAGGGAAAGTTACTTAGGCAGGGCTAACTGGCGGTACATTATACTTACTCGTGAAGCAGAGACATTGCAACTGAGCTGCTAAGGGATCAGAGAAACTACATCTGTACACAGTCGCAGCTTGAGCAAGCAGACACGTTGCAGCCACAGTACAAATTGACATGAAGCGGCTCGCCATGTGCCCTAATGCGGGAAGAGAAATGGACCCCTTGCAATCTGGTTGGCTATCGTAAGTAGTTCGCTGGGGTGTAGTTGGCCCATTATCCCTTGGGCCTGGTGCCACTGCATTAACGATACCTATGAACCTGGACGCAGACATTGCAACAAAGGTACAACTCAACATGCAGACAACGGAATCCTACTTGAAAACTGGTAAATTTCAAGTACATAGGAAGCAGGGACTTCAGTTAATACATCCAGACCGCAGGAGCAGAGGTACTGGGCAACAACTGCAACAAATGTATTCTTTGTATGAAAGGCTTCATAACACGGTTCTGAAGTCCAAGTGCTGCGAGCAAGATCTGTTACCCAATTTAATGGAACTCTATTTCAGAGCTCCGAAAGGAAGAACTGGTCGTCTCGGGATTCTGATAACCTGCAGGTCACAGCAGATGCAGTCACACATTGAACTACTGTGCAATTTCACATACAGATCCAGTAAGCAGAGGCTAGGTGCATTAAGTAGATTAACGGTTCATCCTCAAAGGCATATTTACTAGGAGAGAGAATGTGTCGCCGGACAATCCTGCAGACACACTGCAACAACTTTGTATCTCTTCACATACAAACTCGCAAAGAAGTCTGTGCAGAAACTGTACAAACTCAGACTCAGGAAGCAGATACACTGCAACAACGATACAAGTCACAAAAAGCACCACGAAGCAGACACACCGGGCAACAAATGCACACATTTGCATTTAAACACAACAGTCAGCTTGATTTACAGAACAGGAAAGGGACTTTACCAACTAAAATGTACAGACTCTAAAGCAAAGGCACACCACCTAAACAACGTACAACTGGATATAAAGCAATATGAAATAAACACGCTGGTCAAAATGCCCAACTTCACTATTCTCAAAAGTAGATATCATGTGTATTAACTGGACAAGTTCACTGACATATTCAGGAAACAGAAGAACTGTGCATCTGTAAAAGCATTTAGAGACGGCAACAAGTGTACAACTTCGCATACAGAAACACGAAGTAGCAACACCAGGCAAAATTGAACAACTTCACATATAGCCACAGGAAGGAGCGACACGTCAAATTCTGGTACATGCTTAGGAAGCTGATCCAGTGAAACTGCACAACTTCACAAAGAAATGCGATAGGTGAATACGGGGGGGTATGTAGATTCCAAATTTACCTACAGGTTCAGAAAACAATTATACATCTTCATATACAGCTAGTAGTTACTTGGCAAAAAAAAAAAATAAGACAACTTCTGATCATACACGTCCAGGAATCAAATACAATTCTCAACAAATGCACATGCCATTTCAAGAGCAGGTTTACAAGCGTAGTACAGGGAATGCAATGCAAAAGGTTTTCTGTACATTTACGCTCATGAGAAATGCAGGCCACTGTGCAACATTCCACCCTCTAAGAGGAGTTAACCTAGACTTTGCAGGAGTAAAATTCAAATGATTGTGGTCATTCAAAACTTTCAAGGCAAACCATGCCTTGATCAACCCACTCCAGACTCTGCGCTTTGATTACAACTGAAGATTTATCAACATCCATGGCAGACAAATTCACAGTAGTAAAACCATTTGTTGATGGCTATAATATTGGGGGAGGGGTGTATTAGATACTGTGGGAAACCATTTGCTTGATTAAACTAATATATGTATACCAAAATTGTGTATTTAAGACAAAAATGTGTGCATTTTCATAACTCAGAAGCTGATGTTTGGAGAAAAATTTATGTATTTTCAAAATATATTAAAAGCTGATTTTGAGTAATAAATCATGCGTGGAGACTTATTACTGAGGTGATTACTTTAGTACTGGGGCATTGCAGCTGTGGTTCGGATGTACTAACTAAACTAGAGGCATTCCAAATAGTCAAAGACTTTCTACATTAGTGCAAGCAGCCCTGCCTAATGCACTGAGGTGATTACTACTGGTAATCTTGCATATGGTGGACAGTAATATACTCTTTTCCGACGTGGTCACTATAACACTAATATTAGTAGCTCACAATGATTTTCACTGTAAATAAGTGGTTCTTATTACACAAAAGGTTGGAGACCCCTGATCTAGCCTGTCTCTATCCAATATAATCCATTACTAAACAAACCAGCTGATGCTAATCCTGCTGCCCACTAGGACTCCCCTCTAAACAATAAGAATCACAATCAAATACAGACAATTAACTCTGGTTAACTTGATTCCCCAAACCTAAAAGTGCACCCTGAAATAGAAAGCAATTGGGAATTATGGTAATGCAGTAAACAAATGCATATACCAAATATCCATCAGTCTCATATGCTAGAAAACAAAAAAATACCAGAATGAAGCAATTATTAGCATAATGTCCTCATCATGAATAAGGGTATGCCCAAACCATATACAAGTGTTGCTCAAATACTGCAGGGTGATGGCAATTACAATTTAGGGTTTTGCTGCAATGTTGCACAGTTCTACTAATAATATGATGGACAATTTCTCAGCCTCTCTAAGAGTCCAGGTACTTTTATTGTAACGTCTGACATTTTCTTAGACCTCGAGGTCCCAAGTTATTTTATTTGCTGTGCATGATTTTAGAACAGTTTTTTGTAGAGGTGTTGTCTACGAGTAATGTGCTTTGGCTGTTTGCTGAGACTTGGAGAATGTGATCCAGGCTGGTCATTGCTACATGTAGAAGAATGTTACACCTGGAGAGGAATGAGAAGAGTGTGTGAGGAATATCTACTTAGGCTGCTGAGGGCCCAATTTGCGAGCTGTCAAGTCTTAATTGCTATTCTGAATTAAAGTTGACAATTGACAATCCTTATTCTCTTTCGCACATCTTCCAAGGCTTGTGTCTATACAGGGAAGAAGCTTCCATCACAGCAGTTTTTGTGGGAGCTTACTTAGGAGTGACAGAAGCCTAAAGCCGTAGTTAAACCATAAAAAAACATGCTGTATGTAATCCATCAAGGAGTGACTACAGCCCAAACTCCAATGGAAAGCCACCAGTAAAATAATTCAGCAGTACACGCAAGAGCGATAGGAGCTTAACCCCTTGATGCAGTGTTGAGTCAAATATAAATTACTATATGGAGACAACCCAGTTCTGATAGGAGCCCAACCTACAGATACAACCAACAATGCATTACTGACATGGCGCAATCAATGGTGAGCACCATAAGGTGTAGATTTATTTGGAATACCGAGAAGTGGATATGGTACAATTAGTTATAATACACAGAACATTATAGTAGAAAGTGTATGCAGTTGACCTAGAAGTAGAGTAGGAGCAGCCCAAAAAACATCAGACACCACATTAGAAGATCTATGGGGACGGCCTGATGCAGGTTACCCCAGATAAACCATAGACACCAAAGTAATAGGTATATGTGTCCACCTAAAAGCGAAAAACGGGAAAGGAACTGATGGGGATGTGGGAGTCATATCTTTTCATCGACAAAAGAAAGGAGTAAAGTGAAGAAAATGAAAATATTTAGTGATACTAGGAGAAGGAACAGAAAAAGGGTAGATGGGGCAGCGTTTCTGGTCCAAGTCCATTATAGGCCCTAAAAGAATTAAGCAGGGAAGACACCCTTAACCTTTCTGCTCTTTATTTACAAAAGTGTTAAATAGATGGGGGAGAGGATATACTGATCAAAGTGAGGGGCAGGTCACATCACAAGCAACAGTGCACCAATCCACTCATCGGAAGCCACAATGGGAGGCGGAACATATTCTTTGAAACAGCCTGTAAAAGAAAGATTCTTGCCACGGTTTAAAGAAATAGCTTTATTGTAGTAACCCCAGACAGCAGGGAGACAGCTCCTACGCCTGCATTCTCCAGCATCTTGACATCATCTGCTCACTTCATCACAGGTTCTACAAAAACAGAACCTGATTATGTCAAGGAACTTCACAAGCAAACACTAAACACATTTCCCTCCATACAAAACAAAGAGTAAGCTATAATTATGAACAACATTCCTAAAATAAAATGCATACAATAAAACATAACTATAAATAAAACAGGAAAAATGTCAGTACATAACTATAAACTATTGATGAGCAAATAGCATATGATTAATTTATTCGCACATATATTCCGTTAGATTTTTGAGTCTGTTAATTACTCTTCCAATTCGGCTTTTTCTTTCTCCATTGCCAAAAGTGCATTCAACTTCAGTATTTGAAGCCTCATCATGAATCTCATCATCACTGGATGTTGCAACACCTTCATTATCACTGAATGCTACAGCACCGGATCTACAATCCTTCTCAACTCAACTCCACTCCACTCCAGTCCTCATCCCACCATCCACTTTACTCCTGCACTTCGCCAACTTTCCATCACTAAATAAAGGAAAATTGCAATGTAGTTTTTCTACATACACAGGTTCAGAAAATTTACAACTTGCTTTCTTCAAGAAACACTTCTCTTAACTCTCACCAATTTCCTACCTTCAAGTCAACTTCTTTCACTTCATGCCTCACATTATACAATTTTATAGACACTTTAGGATTTTACTTTACAATCCTTTACAATAGCAGGACTCCAGTCCTTAGTAAATGGTGTTTTCCCTTGCATTAATAAAAAAACAATGACTAAATCCAATTACATCACTGCACGTAATAATGCAATTCCATAGCACTTTTAGTACCTCTGTTCCCAATCCAGGTTGCTTCTTGCCAATTGTACCACTCCTTTTATAGCTCTATAAAATCTCTTGACATTACCATTTCCAGCAGAATGATAATTTGATATGTTATGCATTATACTATTTCTTGTAAAATACTTTAATAATACATCTGACAAAATGTGTGCCATTATAGCTGATAATCACCTTAGGTAGACATTCCTTCAAAAACACCTCGTCTATGAACTTAACCACCCTTTTGGCATCCACACTCAACAATTGCCAGCCCAGGCCACTTTGGAAAAAATATCAATCAATACCAACACATACACATTTCCTTTTCCTTCATGCCACACTGGCCCCATAATATCAATTTCAACGTTCTCCCATGGCATGTTAGGACATTTGATAGGACACAAGGGAGGTACAAGCTTTACCTGGGACTTGACTTATCTTTCACAAGCCACACAATGCCTCCCAACTCTTTCAATAGCTACATCAATGCCAGGCCACCAATACGTTTTTGACCCTTCTTTCAATTTTCACTACACCCAAATGATCTTCATGGCATATAAATCCAACAAACTTCTTCTCATAATCTCTGGAGGCACAACAATTGTACCTCTGATCACACAATAGTAACTTTAATTAAATTCATTCCTCAATTCCCAGAACTTCTACAGTTTTTTCACCATTCTCCAAACACACCATTCCTCTTTGTATACCTCTGACCGAATCATCCCAAACACTCGCAACCATACATTCTTCCCAAATATTGTCTGGAACCACATTAGTAGCCACAGGCATCCAGCTGAGAAAATAGTCAACTCTGTTTCTAGCACTATGTACATACTCAATAAAATAATTGTAATCCAGTAATCTTACATTCTTGCAATACTTACGGTTACTCTGTCCCTCCCTTTTGAAGAGCACTTTAACAAGAGGTTTATGATCAATTCTCAACGTAATATTCAGACCTCAAACATTGTCTAAATTTCGCCAAATTCCACGTACAAGTTAGGGTTTCTTTATCTATTGCAGAGTAATTTTCTTCTGCTGGGGTCAATGACAGACGCAAAGGCTATATGGACTTCAGATCCATTCATTTCCTTCTGGCTCAAAACTCCCCCCAAATCTCTGTTACTTGCATCAGTGGTTACGAAGGTATGTCAATTAGGATCAAATCCATGCAATGAAGCAGCATTACAGATATCTTTGTTAATGTCAACAAAAGCTTGCTACATTCTCCGCCCCACTCGAATACAGTTTGTTTTTGAGCAACTGCCTCATTACAAAAGTATTTTCTGCAAAATATTTGACAGGTTTAGCATAAAACTCTGCCATCCACAAGACTGCTCTTGGATTATCTTTATTCTTGGGTGCTGGCGCATTTTTTATGTTCTCAATCAATTCTTTCTTTTGGTTTAATTCCTTCAACATCTACCTCATGTCCAAGATATGTTACACTATTTTGTGCAAATTTACATTTCTTCATTTTAGCAGTCAAACCATTTTCCTGCAAAATATGCAACACTCCTTAAAGTATCATCATGGTCTTCTCTGGATGGTCCCATCACTAAAATGCCATCTTGAAAGAACAAATTATTTAAAGATCTAAAAAGACGCTGAAACACAGCTGCAGCCAATCCAAATGGAACCCTCTGAAACTGGAAGCAGTCAAATTGAGTGATGAATGCGGTTAAACTCATGCTTTTTTTGTGTAGATGTACCTGGTGACAAGCCGATGTGAAATCCACAGTAGAAAACAAACTGAGTCCTTTAGTTAATGACATTTCCTGTGTTCAGGATAACGGAGATTGATCTACAAAAACATTCTTATTTAACTCCCTCAAGTCCACACAAACACACTTAGCATTCATCCGTCTTTTAACCACCAAGGGCGAAATCCAATTTGAGGACTGGACAGGTTGAATCACTCCATCATCTTTCAAGCTATTCAACTCTACTTCATCGTTAATGGAGAGGGTAATACTCCTCACTTTATGTACAGAGGGGACACCCGTCTTTCAAAACAATACGATGTGTGAAGCCCTTCAGCTCACCAATTTCCCCAGAAAAAACAAAAAACAATTCCATACAAATGTATGTTTCTACGCTACTTCCATAAATTATTAAAACGGGTTCAGGTCTCAGTCAGTCAGAAAATCTTTATTCGGCTGGCTATCAGCCATAAAAGAATACATCAAAAGATAAATAGGACAAGTTAAAAAGTGAAATACATACAATGAAGAAAATTTTCCGAAACAGTAGCGATTTCAATATCAAAATATCAAAGTTCTAATTGATAATTTCCACAAATAGCATCATAGGTAAAGGGCAGGGTACAAATAAATTCAAGAACATTCCCCTTACCCAGTAACAGCAGAGCCCAAAATTAATCCTTGTTAAAACAAATAGGATAAAATCATTTTCCAACAATGTCCAGTAAACGAACAGCCGAAGAGATATATCTGTAGATCATTAGACAAGTAAATTCATCTTTTAAAAGCTGGAGGTGATGTAATGCTGACCGGCACTTCCTAATATTTAAGAACTTTAAAAGAGGAATAATAAAATCACGCCTTGGTTTGACATAAAGTTTACAAATTAACATAAAATGTAATGTACACTGAACAGACTTCGAGTCACAAGGGCACAGATCTAGTTTGGCATCGCAATAGACTTTAGGGGGGATAAGAAACCAGGAAGTGTGAGATGCCAAACCTGAATCTTATGAGATAAAACAATTTGGCGTGACTGAAGTAAAAAGAGAGATAAGGCTCAATACCTGGTGTGCAAACTAGTAAGGAGTGTTCTAAGACACTCTTTTTTGCCATCTCTAAATTTCCTCTAGTTGAGTATAGGCAAGTTAAGAAATCCCTTTTCAATTTCACTTTCGGTATTGTGGCAATACTACCTGGGTTATAAAAACAGCCCGCCAGCCCCATGATCTCCAACTGTTTTTTTATATAACTGAGCCAAGGTATTTTTGTCATATGGTCCAGTTTAAGGCAGTCTAAAATGATATCGCGATTAAGAGCTGGTTCTTCCTTTGCCCAGATTGAGTGCCACAATAATATTGGTGCTAACTGTATGCGAAAGGACAAAGGTATCAAACCAAGTTCGCTGTGACAGACAGTGGCAGCAAGACTTTAAGGGACTGTCAACAAGCATCTCATAAAATTATTCACTGCTCTTTGTAGGCCCCCTACATTACCAAAGCCCCATACTCCGGCACCATATAAAGTAGCGGAGCAGGAGCGTGCCTTATAAATATTAATAATTGCATTAATTGGTTTAGAGCCTAGCTTTTTCGTAAATCTAAAAATCGCTTCCAGGTTTTGATTAAAACTACTAATCCTTGATTCTACTAAATGATGCCAGGTACTTTTTTGATCAAAAAGAATTCCCAGGTAAGAAAAAGTGGGGACATAAAACAACTTTTCATTTTTTATAAAACAAGATTTTAAAATGGAGGGGGATTTACCCACCACCATGGTATAAGATTTCCCTACATTAGTCTTTAAACCAAGGTCATTCATAAAATCATTTAACCTAGTCAAAAGCCTCTGCAACCCCACCCCAGTTCTAGACATTAAAACACAGTCATCTGCATAAAGTAATGCCGGTAACAACCTACAGCCTAGGTCTATTGGGGTGGATGGACAGAGCTCTTGGTAAGATCTTCGATCCCAACACTGAGGGCCCTGAAGAAGCCAAGTATAATTTAAGTTCCGTAGTCCTACCTTTAAATTCAAAAAGTAATCTCCTAAATCCTACTGAATCAATAGGATCTCCTGAGAAACTTTAAGGTGCAATATCCAGTGGTTTCTTTTTTTAATTTTTATTATATCCAGTGGTTTCTAAATCTTCACTTCAATGCTTCACAAATTTGTCTCTCCACACTTTTTCACTGACAATGGTAAAAGGGGATCGGGAATCAGCTACAATATCCAACCGTTTACCCCAAAACTCATTTCTCACATAGGTTTTTTAAAACAGACAGTACTAACTACACCTCCATTAGTGCCATCCTCCACATATAAAACACATCCATCTTCTTTACCATTATCAGAATCAGATGAATTATTATCCACTGTGACACATTTCACTTTCTCCTTTTCCCACTTCTCATTGCTTTGCCTTCTACATACTCTAGCAAAGAGCGCGACAATGTTAAAGTAAGCGCATTTTTGGTTCAACGCAGGACAGGATTTACAATGAGCATAATGCTCTGAACTCCCACATCTATAATATTTATTCTTCGAATCCCTTCTGTTCTCATCTTTTCTGTTGTCAAAATCCAGATTTACCAGAATCTTGACCACTCTTCATCATCCACCACAGCTTAAGCACACCGCCTCAACTCAGCTTTTTGTAAAATAGCAATAATATCTTTCAAATGTGCATCACCATTTACCCACAGGCGATCCGAATACTTAAAGTCACTAGTATGCATAATAATTTGGTCTCTAATAAGTTCCTCATGTATATTTCAAAATTTACACAACAAAGCAAACTTCTTCCAATAAGCTACATGGTCATCAATGCCGTCCTTTTTTCCTTTGGAAAAATGTGTAACAGTTTATAGCTCCAACGTAGAGGATTTTTTTTGTCAGGTGTCAGGTCTTCATCTTCAATTGTTGATACATGATTGAGAAAATATCCTTCCATTTTACAACTGGATCTGTACCCTTAAATTATAAAGGGTTGAGGTGGAATCAAGTTCCTGTTCAGAGTAGCGCACATTATACTGAGTGAATTATGCAGTTTATCAAACCAAAAGTTGCCCAGAATGTGAAATGGTTTATATAAAAAAAAAATACCCGCTGTAGAATGTATCCATTCCTGACGCTCTTGAAAGGCAGGGAGCCTGACTAGGCCAGCAAAACTAGCTTACTGCTGACCATTGCAGTACTTCAGGAGAACGTCTGCACTCAGGCAAAGGAATGTGATCCCAATGAAAGATGGCACCCATGCAACAGCACATAAGATCACAGTACGTAACATGCGTGCAGACGACATACACCAGCTACGTAATAGACAACCCAGCGGTCGGGCACAGACTAACACTTCAAAGAAAGCTGGCCACGAGATTATTTTCTTTAGTTCAAAAAGGTCTGTTACAAATGTTGAAGGAAATTCTTTTCAGCAGTCGCTCTTTGAGCATAGCGCAGGTCCATAAGCATGGCGGCACAACGAAACACAACTCTAAACGCACAGTAGCTTAAAATTAGCTACTGGTCCACACCAGTACATATCTCTGCTCCCTGCTCATAAAAACAAGCATTGGCTAAGCCAAAAGATCTCGGCAATGCCTGAGGTATTAGCCTTGTCAATGTGAATGTCTTTTAGCCATGTTGTCTAGCAGCACATCTGCTGTTAAGCATGGCTGAAAGTTACTGAAAGCCGAGAATCCTAGTCTGTTGAGCCAATGCCAAGTCTCTTCGCCTCCCATGTTGAATTAATTGCCCTGCCCCTCCTAACACAAAAAAGCGCTATGACGTAGTCTGCGCTGGCTGCATCAAAGCGCTTTTTTCCAGTGACTTTCAGTCATGCTGAACAGCAGATGTGCTGCTAGACAACATGGATAAAAGACAATCATATTGACAAGGCCAATAGCTTGGGCACGGACGAGATCTATTGGCCTGGACAATGCTTGTTCGGTGTTGATGGGTCTTGCTGAAGAAATGTGTAAGTAATAGTGAGAAACAGATGAGGAGCTTTGGAGTGAAGTGAGAATGTGACAGGGGAACCAGGTACAAATCTCGGGGTCGGCTAAACAATTTGTGATTCTGGGCAAATCACTTATGCTTCCCCCGCCGCCTATGACAATTAATTTGTCATTGTGTAATGAAACTGGTTAGCACAAAGTGCTCCAATACCATCAGCTTGTGTTCGTGTGTTGGCAAGATGGACGACGAAGCAAGCACTTCAAAACTATGGGATTGTGTAAAAATAAATGTGTTGTTCGTGTTTCAACAACTTTTTAAGAAATGCATTAGTTTATGTGTACACACATGTATTTTAGTGGTATGTCTTTGTGTGTATGTACAAGGGAGACGGCCTGAAAAACAAGTACTCCTCTGGCGTACTTGAAAACAAAGAAAACAAATAGTTCCGCAAAATGGGAGCAGTGCAAGGAGATATGAACTTTATCCATACGGTATGGGGATGCCAAACACAAGAAGAGGGCACGACGCCTGCATGCCATGACAAATGGCATCAACGAAAATGAGAGCGATGCTGAAGTTAACCAATGGTAGGAGATGGGCGGCCTGTAAGCCCACAGATAGAACACAACAAGTTTCTTCGAGAAAATGCATACTCTGTCTAGCCGAGACCCAATGACCAGCATCTGCATAGAAAGAAGTTTCAACTGGCCATTAGTACACAGTAGGTTCTTTGAATTTGGGGCAAAGTTTGTCGCCACTTCTGTAAGGATGATTCTTGCTAAAGTTGATTGATTCTTCCATCTGTCTATCGGCTTGTGGCCAATGAGGGAGTAAGGCAGGTCACACTACCATCAAAAGTGCTCTAATCTGCTCTTGGAAAATCTGGAAGTAGGTAAAGAGGGAGATGTGCTTTATTTGGCCCAAGATGAATGCGGATTACTCTGGGCCCTTGAAAGCTCCCCCACACTATTTAAAAAAAGCCTTGCTCAAAAACTGGGGGAAACGGAAACCAAATCTGCAAGTGTGCAGATCAAAACTTATCTTCACATTTTCTCAGAGAGTTTGTCAGCCTAAGGGTCCGGTTAAAGAATCTGGTCAGTGTACCAGCAAGTCAGTGGAGATCACCGACTCTCAAAGATGTCCTTACTTCTCATTGTGCAGGTGGGGAGGAAGAGACAGTAGGCTGAGCATGCTTAGGAGACTACGGAAGTTGTTCAGACAGGAGTAGCTCATTTGTTACCCAACCAAATTAATGATTTTATGGGCTCATTTATACCTCTATATGTATATCTCCATTGTTTTGCCACCCAGTCCAGCATGTAATGCACAACAGACATACTAGTTTCTAAACAGCTTTAGTCTGTGGAGCTCCATCGAGATGACTGACCTCATCATTGAGGTTAACTTCAACTACCTCTTGCTCCTTTTACTCTTCAGTTCTATCTTCACATCGCTCTCCCCTTCTTCCTCCTTTTCATTTATCCTGACAGGACAGAGGGGCACCAGAGAGGTGCATGTCTCTAGGCCGGCAGCAACTGAGGGGCAAGCAGGGACTGGTGGACATTTTTTGAATACTCAAATGAGCAGGACCACAGTCTGCACTCTTCCAGAACCAACTAGCCTAAAATTCAAATAAGAGCTACTGGAGGGAAAAGGGATTAATTATTAAAAGAGTGAGTTGGGGAAAGTATCAGCTGAGGTTCGTTATTTAGTTTTCAGAAATCTCCAGCAGACACGGTTCTACTAGTCAGCCTCCATCATTTAAAGAAGCTGAACTGGGGAATAAACATGGGCTGATGCAGATCTAATAGTAAAGGATTTGGCCGGAGGGAAGAAAGCAGAAGCTGCGGTTCCTCAAAACTGGCATTTAAAAATCCACAGCGATACCAAAGGGGATGATGGACGGCGCGTTAGAGCAAATCAAACACTCACCCCCAGTCAACTGATCTGGGTTTAATCCATCATCATTCTTTAGCTCACTCCACCACCCCAGTTCAGACATGGCCATATGCAAATCAGTCTGACCCTGTGCCTCATGGGAACAGTCCAGCCCGAACTGCCAAGCCATGTCTTCCCTGGACCGGAAACAAGCGTCCTGGGACCGGTTTCGGGTTCAAAACCCTCACCAGCCAGGCTATCTTGAATCCAGTGGCAGAGTGAGCAAGGGACCCACGTCTGGGCATACCCTGCCAACTTAGGGCGAACAAAGCGATACCAAAGGGGATGATGGACGGAGCGTTAGAGCAAATCAAACACTCACCCCCAGTCAACTGATCTGGGTTTAATCCATCATCATTCTTTAGCTCACTCCACCACCCCAGTTCAGACATGGCCATATGCAAATCAGTCTGACCCTGTGCCTCATGGGAACAGTCCAGCCCGAACTGCCAAGCCACAAAAATCCACAGCTGCTGTTTTTCTATCTGCTTTCGCAAACAGCACTGCAGTGGGCCCAAGACTGACCACAAATTCCGCAGCCACCATGGGAAATAGCCAGTTGCATGACAGGCCAGTACAGACATGGTACCTTTTTACTAAAGAGAAAAACCTCTGAGCTGTAGAAAGGCAACTGGCTGACCCAATCATTGGCAAAGCCAACAGCCCTCGCCTTTGGAACCTAGTGGCTTTGCCAATGGTTTTTAGCCATGCTCCCTCGCTGCTGTACAGCATGTCTAACGAAAAAAGAAGGCGCTAGGAGGCAGCAGTCGTGCCATTTTGTAGGCGTGCGCACAATTCATTGGCAAGCCTGCAAAATTGAACAAGTTTTTTTTTTTTAATTCACTGAGTTGGATCAGTAAATATATATTTTTTAAACAGCACAGTCTTTTTTTGGGGGAGCGTGTGTGGAGCAATGCGGAATGTGCGGGTGAGGGACAAAACAGACAGCTATAGTTGGGGGGAGCACTGCAGGGGAGGGGGAAATGGAAGCAACACAGAAAGGTGGGGAGGAGAAGCAAAGGGCGAGGATGAATTAAGCAACTCAAACAGCAGGGATGGAGAGGCAAAGGGATAGAAAGGAGGGTGAGGGTGGGGAATGCAACGTGGAGGGCGGGGTGAGAAGGAGAGCAAAGAGAGTTAAATGGAGTGAGCAGGAGAGAAGCCCATGGCTGAGAACGCAACAGGGGGCTGAGTGGAGCAACACATAGAGGGACGGGAGAAGTACACAGACAATAATGAGCAACGCAGAGTGCAACTGGAGAGCAGTACACGAGGGAGGCAGCTGAAAAACATAGTAGTCAATAAAACAGCATTTATACAGCGCACAGTTGCTTTATAATAGGCGTCCCGACGCTAACTGACAGAGACTGACTAGGCAGCAGCACAACAGAGCAATCTAGAGCTTAGAAAAAAGAAAGGCTTTTAATTCTTTTTTAAATATAGGCACAGAAGAAGCCCTCTGGAGACTAACAGGAAGTGGGTTCCACAGTTTGGACATCAGAAACACAAAAGATCTGCCCCCTCGTTTGGCCTTCGAGAACTTTGGGACCGGCAGAAGTCGGAGATTGTTTGACCTAAGCCATTTGCACTGCTTACAAGAGCGAAGTCTTTTCCTCAGATAACTAGGGTCCTGGCCTGAAAAATCCCCAAAAGCAAAAACAAGCATTGGCATAGCCAATAGGTCTCGCCTTTGGGACCTTATAAGTGTTTAGCCAGAGTTATTGACTTTGCCTATGACTTTAAGCTGTGCTGTACAGAAGTCTGCAGCATGCTGAAAAGTTATAATAAAGAAGTGTCAGAAGCATTTTTGTTACCTTATATATAAGCAAGAAAGCATTATGTACAACTGAACGACCATATTAAAAAAGTATTAACAATAAATGTCTTGAGGTTTTTTTTTCTCCTTTCAATGCTGGCAACTTCTGCCTGTCCCAATGGTTGCTTGTTATGGTTTTTTTTGTTATGGAGGTAGGGGGGCATAAATAACAGGAGGGTGAAGGTTGGGAAATAGTACTTGTATAACAGTCAGCGAGAGAGTCAGTTAGTCAGTGAGAGAGAGAGTCAGTTAGTCAGTGAGAGAGAGAGAGTCAGTTAGTCAGTGAGAGAGAGAGAGTCAGTTAGTCAGTGAGAGAGAGAGTCAGTTAGTCAGTGAGAGAGAGAGAGAGTCAGTTAGTTAGTGAGAGAGAGAGAGAGAGTCAGTTAGTCAGAGAGTCAGAGAGACGGTAAGTTAGTCAGTCAGTGAGAGAGAGTGAGTGAGAGAGTCAGTCAGTGAGAGAGAGAGAGTGAGAGAGTCAGTCAGTGAGAGAGAGTGAGAGAGTCAGTCAGTGAGAGAGAGTGAGAGAGTCAGTCAGTGAGAGAGAGTGAGAGAGTCAGTCAGTGAGAGAGAGTGAGAGAGAGTGAGAGAGTCAGTCAGTGAGAGAGAGTGAGAGAGTCAGTCAGTGAGAGAGAGTGAGAGAGTGAGAGAGTCAGTCAGTGAGAGAGAGTGAGAGAGTCAGTCAGTGAGAGAGAGTGAGAGAGAGTGAGAGAGTCAGTCAGTGAGAGAGAGTGAGAGAGTCAGTCAGTGAGAGAGAGTGAGAGAGTCAGTGAGAGAGAGTGAGAGAGTCAGTGAGAGAGTCAGTGAGAGAGTCAGTCAGAGAGAGAGTGAGAGAGTCAGTCAGAGAGAGAGTGAGAGAGTCAGTCAGTGAGAGAGTGAGAGAGTCAGTCAGTGAGAGAGTGAGAGAGAGAGAGTCAGTCAGTCAGTCAGTGAGAGAGAGAGAGAGTCAGTCAGTCAGTCAGTGAGAGAGAGAGAGAGTCAGTCAGTCAGTCAGTGAGAGAGAGAGAGAGTCAGTCAGTCAGTCAGTCAGTGAGAGAGAGAGTCAGTCAGTCAGTCAGTGAGAGAGAGAGAGAGAGTCAGTCAGTCAGTCAGTCAGAGATAGAGAGAGAGAGAGAGTCAGTCAGTCAGTCAGAGATAGAGAGAGAGTGAGAGTCAGTCAGTGAGAGAGAGAGAGAGTGAGAGTCAGTCAGTGAGAGAGAGAGAGTGAGAGTCAGTCAGTGAGAGAGAGAGAGTGAGAGTCAGTCAGTGAGAGAGCGAGAGAGCGAGAGAGAGTCAGTCAGTGAGAGAGCGAGAGAGCGAGAGAGAGTCAGTCAGTGAGAGAGCGAGAGAGCGAGAGAGAGAGTCAGTCAGTCAGTGAGAGAGAGAGAGCGAGTCAATCAGTGAGAGAGAGAGAGCGAGAGAGAGCGAGTCAGTCAGCGAGAGAGCGTCAGTGAGTCAGCGAGAGAGAGAGCGTCAGTGAGTCAGCGAGAGAGAGAGCGTCAGTGAGTCAGCGAGAGAGAGAGCGTCAGTGAGTCAGCGAGAGAGAGAGCGTCAGTGAGTCAGCGAGAGAGCGTCAGCGAGAGAGCGTCAGCGAGAGAGCGTCAGCGCGAGAGCGTCAGCGCGAGAGCGTCAGCGCGAGAGCGTCAGTGCGAGAGTGTCAGCGCGAGAGTGTCAGTGCGAGAGTGTCAGTGCGAGAGTGTCAGTGCGAGAGTGTCAGTGCGAGAGTGTCAGTGAGAGAGTGTCAGTGAGAGAGTGTCAGTGAGAGAGTGTCAGTGAGAGAGTGTCAGTGCGAGAGTGTCAGTGAGAGAGTGTCAGTGCGAGAGTGTCAGTGCGAGAGTGTCAGTGCGAGAGTGTCAGTGCGAGAGTGTCAGTGAGAGAGTGTCAGTGCGAGAGTGTCAGTGAGAGAGTGTCAGTGAGAGAGTGTCAGTGAGAGAGTGTCAGTGAGAGAGTGTCAGTGAGAGAGTCAGTCAGTGCGTGAGTGTCAGTGAGAGTCAGTCAGTGCGTGAGTGTCAGTGAGAGTCAGTCAGAGCGTGAGTGTCAGTGAGAGTCAGTCAGAGCGTGAGTGTCAGTGAGAGAGTCAGTCAGTGCGTGAGTGTCAGTGCGTGAGTGTCAGTGCGTCAGTGTCAGTGCGTCAGTGTCAGTGAGTCAGTGAGTCAGTCAGTGAGTCAGTCAGTGAGTCAGTCAGTGAGTGAGTCAGTGAGTCAGTCAGTGAGTCAGTGAGTCAGTGAGTCAGTGAGTCAGTGAGTCAGTCAGTGAGTCAGTCAGTGTCAGTGAGTCAGTCAGTGAGTCAGTCAGTGTCAGTGAGTCAGTCAGTGTCAGTGAGTCAGTCAGTGTCAGTGAGTCAGTCAGTGTCAGTGAGTCAGTCAGTGTCAGTGAGTCAGTCAGTGTCAGTGAGTCAGTGAGTGTCAGTGAGTCAGTGAGTGAGTCAGTCAGTGAGTGAGTGAGTCAGTGAGTGAGTGAGTGAGTCAGTGAGTGAGTGAGTGAGTCAGTCAGGAACAAACTGGTTTTACTCACATTAATCAACACAATCTGTTGCTGTCAGACCAGTAACAAATCTTTTACTATACGCAACCAAACCTGTACAGCCAATTGATCTGTGGACGTCTCAGAACAGCACAAAAAGAGAGCCTCAATTAAAAATAAGCATTATATTGTCAAACTAATGACAGAGTGCACCATACAACATCTGATAACATGCTCCTTCTTCCTCATCTACAGGCTATCTTCTATTTAGTAACACCTTCAGTAATATTACAATCCTAAAAGAATTTGTTTGATCACTCAAATAAACAAGCCACCCTGCCTGGTGTAGACACAACACTAGACATATACCAGATGGCTGTAGCAGGCACCCACTTACGCAGGACTAATAGTAGACTCAATCTTACCACACAGCCGCATTACAGTTGCAAATTATTTTGTCCTCCCCCTCAGATATCTGTATCTCTCAATTAAAAAAACTCCATTGTCGACAAACTTGACAGTACACCCTGGCATCAACATTTCTGACTTTGCTTCAGCACTAAAACACACGGACCCAACAGACCTTATCTGTGTCACCCTCTTGTTCCTCAAACACTAGATAACCATCACAACTAAGTCTTTACCTCAAAGATTTCCCAATGAGTGACAAAAAATACAAGATAGTTCAACAACTATCTCTGTAAATATACTGCTACCAACCTGCACTTTTCTGTAATTGATCAATGAAATAATTTATATTAGACAACAAAAGCACCATCAGGCAGCTACTTTGAATGCAAAACAAGCATTGGCAAGGCCGTATAGGTCTCGTCTTTATAACGCCAGTGCTGCGCTTTTGACTTAGGCAATGTTGGTCTATAAAGGTATTGTTAAAAAAGTAAAAGAATAGTGGAGATAAAGTAGTCATGTCTTATGCCATCTAAAAAATGACCACTGAATTAAATGTTTTAAATTTTATAAATGGCTTGTTAAATTTTTCAAACACTTTTCACTCAGGGACCTGAAGAGAATTTTAAAAGAATAAGTAAGTGTCAGAATTTAAAGCAAATGCTTGCCAAAGCATAATTTACGTTCTACAGTATTCAGCCATTTGCTATTCTGTAGTAGCTAGCCCAATGAAGAGATTTAATGACAGGAGAAGTGTCATGTCAATTACACTTTCTGCCGGATACTTGCAAATTACTTGAGTGCATCCAATGGTCCTTCCCACAGCACAATAAAAGTCTTGGTGTACCAAAGCTTGTGCTGTCATGCCATATGTGGAATCCATGAGATAAAACAAAAAATCAACTCCTAACGTCTGATCTTCAGCCATGCCCACAACAAGCTGGGTGGGATGGGGAGCAACAGATCAAAAAGGGAAACGCTTGCACAATTACATAAGGCAAAACTGATAGGAGGCATGCCCGTCACCCAACACTGTACCAGTCCACAGTAAATAAACCACCCATCACCAACTGAATAGGCATGAAATAACTAAAATCCTGCGGCATGTGGCAGATCTTTTCAATTTAATCCACCACTGCAGGTTCAAACAAGTTGCATACTATAATCGCTTCTTGACATCTCACAATGACAATGGGATGATATTAAAGTCTATTCCAACAGATCTCTCCACCATTTCTCCCTTTAACCTACGCCTGATCAGGACCAAAACTTTTAAACAAAATATCTCAGAATGGACAAGCAAGTGCAGTAACCAACTAACTGGACTGTGAACATAAGAATTACCATAAAGGGACCTGCAGAGCTGCTCAAAGGTGCCAGCTTACTGAAAAATAAACTGTGCATCTATCTCCCATACTTCTTCCTCCATCACACTGCATTACACGATAATTACATCTCTGTGGTCATCATGCACGACATGGAAACACTTTCCACAGAGGATCAAAACAAATGGAACACACTTCCAGTCACTCACTCGGCACGGCGTAGCAGGTCACCCCTTTAGTCAAGTGCTTGAGCGCCCAACATATGAGTAGAAAGCAGTTAATATATGTTGCAATATAATACAAGTCAGCCAATCGTAAAGAGGCTATGTTACAGGGGAGGAGCAAACAGAAGAGGAAGAGAAACCATTCAATAAAAAGCAGGCAAATGAAAGTGGCAATAAAGGCAATCAATGTTGAGCCATGGGCGGGCTGTAAGCCCACTGCAAGTTCACAATAGGTCTTTTACAATCAGATGGCTTGCTTGACAAAAATAACTAATGACCCAAATATAAACTCCAAGCCAAATGTTCTGGCTACATTAAGGGACAAGACTTTCTTATCCTGAGGAGCAGCAGAGCATGTTGACCTCACAGTACAGCGACAGCACAGACAGCCTCAAATTGGGTCTCTCTTTTTAAACACCAGTTCAGTACTAGCAGGCGCAGCACAGGCTCTCTTTTGCACGCAAACTGTTACAGAAGAAATGGTCGACATTTAACTACATACAAGTCTGATAAGGACACAGAGGGCATACTTACCTCACAGATCCACCTTAGTGCTAACACTGGTATACTGTAGTACTCGAGAAATTAATATTTATTAAAATGGGGAAATATATTGATATAATTACTGTATGGCATAAGCTTTAACTTCTCAAATAATAGCACACAGTTCTTTACAGGGGAACTGGGAACTCCTTGTTGTTATACTAAAAAGAAGCTATTAATTATTTGATGTATGTAATATTGATTATAAAGCAGATTAAGTTTTAATATTCAATATTTGTACACAATATTTTCGTATTCTGTGAGAAGCAGTATAAGACCTCCAGGGCATAGAGGCAGCACCTGGCTTAGACATAGCTGGGCTGTCGAATAATCAGTTTTTAAGTCTGGCTTGGCAGTGCCAGACTTTATGTGACAAAAGAAAAAGAGCGTTAGGCAGCCCCACTGACAGAGGGACTTTGGTTCCACCCACATGTTATTCAGTTCTAACAATCGGATTTCACTGGGCGGAATTTGGGAGATTCCACCGAGATTACACACATTATGTTCAATAGAGTAAGCCTGGCCTGGTTAGGGTGAGAAGTCAAAGAGCAAGGTAGTTCAACTGATTGGTGCACTGGGAAAAGTTATGTCAGATTCAGTGGGTCTAATCTATTTATTATGAAAGGTTATGACAAACATGGTAGGCATGAAATATTTATTATGAAAAGTATATTTTAAAGTTAATTGCGCTGTATGGGTAGATTGTTAAAGCCTGTAGACAAATAGTTCTAAAATTACCTTAGTAGGCAAGGGTTTTGTTTAGCCCCCTCTGACAAACTATGGCGTTGGGGGAATTTCATTGATTTTTAGGCCTGGCTTGACAACACAGCTGTGTGTAAGGGTTTATGTGATCACTAGAAAGAGAGCTGTAAGCAGTACTAAAAGAGAGGCTGCGGCTATGCTCCCACGTTGACCACCTTCTATACAAGCATTTGATTGAAAAATGGTTGTGCTAGCCCGTCTAAGAAATAGTTCTTTGCTCATGACTGATAGAGGACATAGTTAATGCAAACCCCAAGAAAAATCGTTGTAAAGGTCTTTGGGTGGTGTAACCACATGACCAATACAGTAGAAGGGATTCAGATGGTGAACTGAAAATATAGAATAGCTTTTACACTGAACTGCTTGCCAAAAAGCATATAAAGTGGCTTTACGTTGGGAGTTCTCTGACAAATGCAATAGAAGCGACTTTAAGTTGCTAACTCTGACAAATAAAACAGGAAGGGGGTTTTACATTGTGAACTCCATGACAAATACAGGAAGAGGCTTTACATTCTGAAATAAAAACAAATATAATAGAAATAGATTTTATATTGTTAACTAGCAGACAAATGCAATAGGAGATTTCCTACACAAATTCTTTTAAGTTCAAACAAAACAAAAGGTTGTTTATGGAATACGAAACTGTTTTACATTGAGAACCCTTGTGTCGGACACAATCTGAAGAAAGTTGTGTACTTGTTCTCACGTTTTATTCCACTTTTCATGTACTGTTGGCTGTATACCATGTGAGTGCAGGGTGAACGATGTGCCTGTGAGAATACAGGATGGAGAATATTAAAGCCGGAACTATGGGCATAGCCCATGCTTATTTATTTTTCTTAAAATATGCAAGTCAGATAAATGATCCAAGTTACAACAAAACAGGAGAGGATGCTCTGGTTTCTTTAGCAGCATATCAAATTATTGGAAGCTTGGTAGCGGTGGAGCTTCTAGTTTCCAGAGTTAGAGGCCGCTGCATAATTGGCAGATCTCCCATTCTGCTACCTTCAGCTCCAGGGAGGATCCTAATGGATTGTTTACACTATGCTGCAGCAGCGTAGTAGCAAGACTGAACCATTGGATTGTTGTGTGAAAGAGAAGCAAAACACTTATTCAAATTCAAGAGTGTCAACATGTCAGCAAACCAACCGGTGCAATCAAGACTAAAACGCAAGCTGTAGGCAAGGGGTTCAGGCAAAAAGGTTCCATCAAGGCAATCTGCCAAACTGTGTCACCAAGGACAAACACCAAAGGCAGGGGACAAGCAAAGTAATCCGCCAAATGCAAGGTGCCAGCAAGGTAAGCTACCAAAGCCATGGTGGCATTAAGGCAATCACTCAAAAGGTAAGGCGTAAAAAGATAATTACTCAAGCGCACAATGCAAGCAAGACAAATCACCCTAACACAATGTGCGTGGAGTCATTCAATAAGACACCCCACCATACAGTGGAAAGAAAGCAAATCACTCACGTTAGGTGTGAGCAAGACAAATGATCAAATCGCTACGTGCTATCAAGTTAATCTTCCAGATGCAAGAAACAAACCATGCAAATAGGGAAGCACAACACGAGTAAGCCCATCACCTAAATAAACTATAGGGCAATCACCCACAAGCAGAGTGCCTGTAGGACAGAACAAATTGCTGCATAAGCATGATACAAATCAGTCAAAACTAGCATGCAATCTGAACAGACAAATAAAGGAGGCAGGCAAGGCAATCACTTATGGTCAAGAGTGAACACAAGGCAATATTTCCAAAATTCAAAAGACGTTTTCGAGCAAAGAAGTCATCCAAATTATGGATTCAAGCCATTTAAAACAGTGGGTGCCTTCCACACACACAAAAAACCCTGTCCTAGAAATCAGCAAGAGGTTATGAAAAAGCAGGAAAGAGGAAAGTGCAGGACAAAACCCACGGTGGTATTCAAATGGTAAGTGACAACATTTGTATCCACTGAAGAAGAAAAATTCAAACAGAGTAAAGGTGGATTACCCTTTCGAAGGAAAGAGGTATCACTTTGGAAAGTATTTTTTAAACCAATACATCACAAATGTTAAGCATTTAATAAAGGTTGGTTTTTGAACACACAAAACAAGCATTGGTAATGCCAATATGTTTGGCTTTAATGGCATGATGTATGGTAATGTGAAGCATCACAAGTAAATAGATATAATATAGATAATTTAAATATGTATTTGTGAAGCAACTGTAAAATAATACTGTTGTAGGTTAAAAGGTCAGGTGACAGTTGCACTGTCACGCTAGACCTAAAAATTTATGTAGGTTAATGACTGCCCTCACATCTGCGCTGCTGAAAGAAAAAAGCAACTCAAATTATCTAGTTTTCTAAGACACTTTAATAGCATTCCAATGTACTGTGTGCCCCCTCATAGTTCAAGCTGAGGCAGCTGAATAAATAAAATGAACAGTCGCATGGAGGACATGCATTTTCGTGGGATCAAATTGTGCCCAATCGAAACATGTACTCCGGGCTACCAACATGTGGGCGGAGCCAAATCCCCTCGCTAGTAAGGCTCACGTAATTGCCTGGCAACAGCTGTGAGGTCAACCTAGACCATAAAAATGAAGGTGGTTCCTCCCAGGGTGAGGCTCACTCTATTAAGAGGTCTCTGGTAACATCTATGGCCTATACACTTGGTGGGCTAGCAAACAAATGAAGACGTAAAGCTAAGTAAAGTGTCAGGCTTTGCTCAAAGAGCCATAACAAGATCTGAGCTACGAATATATTTAGCATTCAGATTGTCTAGGGTATTTCAAAGTGCTCTCAAATACAGGGAAATAAGGTAACTGCCTAAGATCACACATTTTGGTCAAGGGAAGAAGCTGGTGTTGAGCTTAAGATTCATATTGTTCAATTCCTACTCCTCCTATTTTACTCTCAAGGGTTACTGCTTTGTCTTTAATGCTTTGATAAACAATATCAGTACACTGGGCTGAATAAATACATGTATTACATGTTTGCATAAGGAGGCATTCAAGAAACAAATTATAACAAGGTTAGGCGAGATATTGTATTTTAATATTGACATCACCTGCTTCCCCTGGCTTAAAGAACAATATTAAGAGAGGTTGAACACCTTCAGTGAAATAGAGACCTTATATATTTCCGTGAAAGTACTTTCTACACGGTAGAATAATACACCAAAAGGCCAATAACAATGAGACAACTACTCCGGGGTAGAGGGCAAAAGTCTACTCTATGTATCTATTTAAAGAATTGGTAACATTAAGTTTAGCTGACAACTGTGCTATTCAGCCAGACCCAATTGGTAACAATCGGTAAAAAAAACACATTCAATGTGTATGTAAATGGCCTCTGGCAGCTGGTTGACAGCCTTTGAAAAATTAAGTGCTTCCTGCGGTACAACACAGATTCCCCAAGTCAGCTTTCGATAAGGCTCCGATTTCTGTCTCATTATTGTAAAATTTGGGGGTTTGACAAAAAGGAAACCATATACGCAACTTAACTAAGACTCCTAATTGCCAACACACGCATGCTGCACTGTATTAACATTTATCTCACAAGCAGATAGAGCAGAGGGAGCAAGCTCGTCGGCACCTGAAATGCAATGATGGTTGGCCTACCTAAATGTTGTTTAGCAACCCACAGACCGGTGGTATAGTTTATTTTATGTCTGGAAGAAGTGTGATCATTGTATGGCTTAGGTGAGACCTCCACTGGCTTAATCGAGGCCAGATTACAGTTTAAAACTTCCTGACAAACATTTTTGAGCGAGGTACCTTCGCCTTTCAACCCATGGTGAGAAAACCTATTATACATTTTTGGAGCTTTGAGGTAGTACAGAATCATGCCGTGCATATGCGTATAAACTCCGATCAATCTTTTCAATAACTTGTCTGTCAGTGGAATAATCTATTAAAGCGTGTAACTCAGAAAAATATTAAAATCAAATTATTTTCCTTAAATTGTAAAAGAATCATTCTGTTCTGGTTTGAGGGCTCAACTGTTATTAAAGAGACGCTTCACATTGACAATCAATTCAACTCCACTGTGTTTTGTCTAGGAGCCCAAGTCATCCTTGCACTACTCAAGCCGAAAAGCACAGATACTCTTCTCCTAGGGTTACACCTGGCCATTGGATTAAAAAGAACCCTGTCCTATTTATTAAAATTCTAGACAGACAACAGTACATGCCCGGTGAGCCTCGCTACATTACACTCGTAACACAGACAATGCCCTTTAAACAAGTACTTAACAAGAGGTAGATATCATCTGGATGAAAAATCCTTCACAAATGTTTTTTAAAATCGTCGAAATCTCAACTGATGCTGCAGATGTTACAGAGCTGACCAAAGTACAATATGCTAATTTCATCACTGACTCGTATAATTCCATCTCTGCTCAATATTCATTAATGGAGCCAATACACTTATTATCAGAACAGAATATACCGTTTGCTCTATATGCTATGCATTATAAAATCATTTGTCAATCATGGCACAATCAAGTATTTACAAACTAAAGATGCAGACTGTGTGATTATAAAAGCTGAACAATACTTAACCTTCTATGCTGTAGCCAAGGGGTTAAGTCTGAGAGATATTTTATTAGGCAATGTGTTGTTGCTACTAAAATATCCTGCACAGAAGCATTAAAACATTGCCTTAATACGGGGCATATACCAGCACTATGTTGTGCTGCTAAATACTTTAAAAACTTTTTTACTTCATTATTTGAGTTGTTTTTAATGTTTTATTCCAATTATATAAGAATTGATCAATTATAAAATGTATTTGTTTTTAATATACTTATGCTCTATCAGATTACATATTACTTATGCCTCTCTATCTTAAAAATAATTGCGTTGTTCTACCCATTGTGAAATTTAGATAACTTCTATGTTTTTGTGTTAAAATTATTTTAATTAATCAAACAATAGACTTACTCCTACACAACATACTTGGTGCGTCTCTAGATACAGACATAGAAAAATGCAACACTATAATTGCTGCAGACATAGCTCAGGACCGGCATCCAAAATTCCTTATTTTTCTAAACGCGTCCATCACAAGCATCCTACCAATCTGTTAAGTCTTGCAAATTTGTATTAGTCTCAGATTGTAGAAACACTACCCATACTGTGTTTTACTAGCTTACAAAATACCTTGCAACCAGGACACAGTCTACACTCAAGACAGGCTGCAATTTATTTGAAGTTATATGCTACACAAACTACACCAGGGGGTGTCATAGCACTACAATAACAATGTGACAACTTATGCCAGATGGGAAAAGCAGGAAGAAAAAAAAAGAAAAAAAAAAGAAGAAAAAAAAAAAAGGAGGTTGCACAAATTGTCCGGAAAATACAAAGAAAAAAAACGCTATTCTATTTACAAACAGCTTTGGTGAGTAGAGAAAGTTAACTTGGAATGAGATTTTGGATAAATTGGACCTTAATGCTCTTCTTGAATGATCTGAAAGAAGGATATGTGTGCATCTCCGTATGGATCTAGTTTTAGATTCTGGGAGAACTTATAGACAAAGAATCGAGATATATGTCTTTGTCTCTTGAAACAGAGGGGTTCTAGGATCAAGGATTCTGAACTAAGAAGTGACTGGCTGTCCCAAGACAGTGTTTAACAGCCAGGTAGTTTGATATGCTACAGCGGGAGGTTTAGAGTTTATGTAGGCCAGTATAAAAATGCTTCTGGCTTGTATCAGGAGCCAGATAAGCAGGAAAAGCACTGGAATTATGTGTTCAGAGCTCCTCACTCATGTGATCAACCTTGTTGCAAATTTGGGGCTGCCTTCAGTGGAGCCAGGTGTACCTTAAGGATCTCTGTGAATAGTGCAATCAATCAATCAGGGAATTGTAAGTGCGCTACTCACCCGTGAGGGTCTCAAGGCGCTGGGGAGGGGGGGGCCGCAGATCTGTTTAGCCGAAGAGCCAGGTCTTGAGTCTTCCTGAAGGTGTCCAGGGAGGGGGCGTGTCTGATGTCCGCTGGTAACTCGTTCCAGGTCTTGGCTGCAATGTGAGAGAAGGATCTTCCGCCTGCTCTGGCTCTGTGGATGCGCGGGGTTTCGGCCAGTGCGAGGTTGAAAGATCGGAGGTTTCTTCTGGGTACGTGGAAGTTGATTCTGTCGTTGAGGTATTTGGGTCCGTTGTTGTGTAGGCATTTGTAGGCGTGAGTGAGGATTTTGAAAGTGACTTATCTCCACGGGGAGCCAGTGAAGACGTCGTAGGTGTTGGCTGATGTGTTCGTGTCGGGGGATGCCGAGGACGAGTCTGGCGGCGGTGTTCTGTATTGTCTGGAGTTTGCGGAGTAGGGACTTGTTGATGCCCGCGTAGACTAGTTAGTCTTGAGATGACCAGAACTTGAAACACTGTTTTCAAAAACTTCTGGAATTAATAGTTCCAATGCTGCAGGGGTTGTGGTTTGTAATGTATTTATCATTTTTTCCACCTTGATTCAAAAACATGCTTGTTTAAACAATATGCGTCTCCACAGAAGTATAAAACCCTAAAAACATATGATATAAATGACGAAGCTCAAAGATGGTATAACTCTGCACACATATAATTTAATACATTTGAAATGAAAACTTTACCAGTAGCAACACTTTCCATAGTTCGCCCGATGGCAATTTATACTCCATCAAAGAAACAAGTGTATCAACCACACCTGAATTTGTTCGTAAAACTGCACGAAGCTATTAAGAGATGGACGCTGATGGGGAGCTTAATTTTTTTAATATGGATCAAGTATCCACATCTACTGGCCAGTTCTCTGCGGATACTGGAATATATTCTACCTGGCGCAGTCCCTTGATTTTCGGTTCGCTGCAGTTACATCGGTTCTCCATCAGTCTCCCAAAGGCCATAGGATGACCAGCCTGTCACAATCTTCTTCCAAGAAACAAATAATTCAGTTGATTCCTACACTATGAAGAAGCATCCATCGATAGTCATGGATGTGCCTCCACATGGCCTAAGTGCAGGGACAGATCTTTCTATGACTCCATTACTGCCCGATTTATCTGCAATTTCTAACTGTGGCGAAGCCAAAGTGGCCTCTAAGGCCATGCATGCAATACACTGAATCCTAGTCTCCATCTTGTCCTAGCCGGCGAAAACCATTTCTCTGAATTATGATCTCTCCTCAACTATAACTGAGGTATTGATGGCCCAGATGAGCAAAAATACAAATAGCACAGCTTTCAAATACCCTTGGAGTTTGCACAAAGCAGGCAGCACAAACTGCCAGATCTAACAATGTTTGAGTTCTCAGTCAACTTCAACTGAAACCCTTTACAATGAGAGAAAAGTCAGTCACAACTTCAACCTCATTTCAAACCTCCTCAGATCTCTTTTCACTAATAAAGAATAGTGATAGTAATGAGCTGGTTTACCATAGGTTCAAAGCTTTTAACAGTTACTGCAATGCCAGTTGCAATTAATGCTTGGTGTTGTTGCAATATCAACAAGCAAAACTATACAGTAAAGTTTGGTAAAGCAAAAAAAAAACGGGAAATCCATTTCTAAGGACAGGGTGTACTCGTTAAAAAGCCTGCTTAAGGAACAATTGTGCAATGAACTCCATGAGCCAGAGATTTGCATCACAGCATCTTCCTATAATGTAGGCAATGCATCAACAGGAGCAACAACTACTACCATGTATCCTACATTCACACAAAAAACGATGGAGCGAAACTTTTTGAATCATAAAAAGGGTGTAATAGAAAACACACAAGAAACAGGGGCCACTGTCAAGAGGGTCCACGCAAATATAAACCATTGCCTGAAGCCAATAACGACAACAGCCCTCAGGTATCTATGGGGAAACTTGTACCAACCTTTCACCACTGCAACTACGCAAAAAGGATCTTTAAGTGCTTCTACTCTTAATCCCAATACGGTTCCATGTGTCAATTCACCAATTCCTACTACTGCCAGCAGTGTAATGGTACCCATAACATCGGTTTACACTGAGCAAGGCACTGTTCCACCTATGTATCTGGAGACAAAGTGAGAACATAGCGGATTTGAATGTTGTACCATCAGGGGAGATTAATCATCACAAAAATACATGAACTTTGTATTTGTACTTTATTTTCCAAGTTTCCTAAGTTCACTGCGAAATACCCAATCAACACATCCCACCAACTGGGTACCCTTCCGATGAATCCATGTCTTTGGTATATCAATTTGAAAGACATTGAGTTAATTACATTTGTAAATCTCCCAAACACCTACCAACCGCTCAAGTGTTTCAATACTAAAATCAGCAGTCTATTAGAGATTGTGGTCTCATTTCCGATAATGGGGATAGATGTGATTCCTTCCACGCCACAGGAGACGTCAGCCCTACTAAAGTGTAGTCTATGCCATCCCACAAAGATCGGAGAGGGCCCACAGGCCACACCCCCTAACCAATTTTATGCTCTCAAACAACATCATTCATAGAGTGTGCCATTATATGGTAACTTGCGGGTAAAACTCTAAAATAGTGAAAGAAAGAGGCAAACCAGCTGAAGTGGAAGGCATGCATGGTGATGCGATCAAATAAAATTGTGGATGGCTGGCACCAGCCTTGCACAGCACGAGTACAGTTCTGCATCCTGCAGGCCATATTTATTACAATCCACCTGTGGTCGAATCTAGATGCTAACATTACCTCAATAGTACATCAAACATGCAGTCAGAGCAGTCCTTGCAGACAGTTTACTTCCGCTATTTTAAGCGAATATTGGCGAAGCCCAATAGGTCACGCCTACAAGACAGGAGCTATTCGCTTTGTCAACGTTTTGCCATTTTGTACAGAAGCGTGGCTGCCATGGAGCAGCATGGCGGGAAGCTTTTTTTTTAAAGCAACATTGTAGTGAGTCATAGCGCTTTTTTTATTTAAATGCTATTGAGAGGGAGTGCGCGGAGGCAACACTGCAACAGAGGGTGTTGGGTGGAGCCCTTTGACACAGTCATCAGTATCTGCGCCTTAGCACTTTTTTGTTATAGTAGGAGGGTGGGAGGCAAGCGGCAACAAGGATGAGGGAGAAAGGGGGTGAAGCAAGCAGGAAGACAGAGGGAGTATGGCTGGGAGGAAAGCAGCAAAACGGATAAGAGAGTGTTATCCAATAACAACACATACGATGAAGTGAGGGTGTGTGGCGGGCAAGCAGCAACACGGACAAGGGAGGGAATGAGGGTGGTGGCAAGCAGCAACACTGAGGAGGGATGGAGGGTAAGGGGCAAGCAGCAACACAGACAAGGGAGGGAGAGAATGAGGGCAGGGGCAAGCACCAACATGAACGGGGAGGGAGCGTGGGGGCAAGCACCAACACATTGCCCGGATGATAGAGGGCGAAAAGAACACAGAATGATGAGAAGTACAAGAGGGAATTGGCTGAAAAAGACACACTCTGGTAGTGTGCTTGAACATAGAAAAAATTAGCGCCCAAGAAAATGAGCAGTGGAAGGACACAAGTAATGCTTCCATGCTCCAGGAGAGGGACAACGCATGAAGCCTACAGTAGATGACCAATAAGAAGCGCGGAAATGAAAGTGACAATGAAGCTCAACAATGGTAAGCAATGTGGGCAGCCTCTAAGCCCACTGTTAAAAAAGGGCTCCGAGAGACAGAGCGAGCATGCGATATCTAGACAAAACCTAACAAGATGACGTACAACCAGTGCTTTAAATGGGCCGGTACTCACCGGTACGGAGTACCGGCACTTCTTAAATTTATCACTCTGAGTACCGTCACTTCTCTACTGCCGAGGAGAGTACCGGTACTCATGAAAAGGTACGCTCATTGGACGAGATTGCTAATGAGCAGGAGTGGAACGTGTCAGGCAGCCTAGGCGTCGCTTCTGTAGCCCGATCTGAGCCCCAGCTGAGCTATTCAGCAGGGCTCATTTGAATAATGTCCGGTGCTCACTATCACGCTGTGCTTGACAAAGCAGGGTCGAGATTCATTTTACCGGCTAGTGTGCGCGTGTGATTTTCAAAGCGCAGCACTTCAGGTAGTGAAAAGTCAGTGCAGGGTAATACTTTAAACATAGAAATGTTATCAGGGGTAAGGGCGGCGGATTCTCGTACTTTCTCTCGATCGGAGGGTTAATGCCCAGACAATGAGATCGAAGAGGCCCCTGGAGCACTAATCTAACTGCTTTTTGCACTGAAGCACCTACCTTCCTAACGCCAAATGCCTCAATTACCCGGTCTGTGCATAGAAGGCTTTCTTATATGCCAATGAAGCTCAAAACTAGCGCCGCCAATCCTGCTTGCTGTTACTGTTCCCCGGGTCACGTCAGGTCCCACATGGACACACTGCGGCGGAGGAGCCATGTCCGGTCGGCGCCCATGCTGTGGCAGGATGTTGCATTTCCTGCCTGCCAGCCGGGTCCCAGGGCACCCAGGAATTCCCCTGCTGCATGGATCGATCACCTGCTCACCTCCTTCTGACCTCGACATGATGTGCTATTGCTGTGCCCAGCCCAACAGAGCCCAACTTCTGCCCCAGACTCACCATGCCAGCGTGAGTCTCATAGTGGGAGCAGATGGCACAGGCTGAGACACTGCAGCAGGGCTCGCTGTCTGACTCTCTGAAGAAGTGACAGGCTAGCGATCCACTTGGTGCCACGCCTGCAGCTCCTCTCCGAGGAGCATTCTGACAGCTGTAAAGAGATTCAGGTAAGTCAGATATTAATTTAATAATCTCCTGCTGCTGACATTTAAAATGTTTGTTACGAAAATGATTAAGTGGCTCCAGCAAGGCATAGGGCCTTGCAAATGGGCACACTAGAGTTGTCTGTCTGAGCTGAGTTTTGTCTAGACTAGCAGATTTATTAGTGCAAAGTGTTTAACATCCCTGATTGACAGTGACACTACGAAGCAGCACCTTTTATTTTCTCAGCACAGTTAGACTTGCTAAGTCAGAGATAAGTCATGTGATTATTGTTCCCGCTGGAGAGAGGTCCGAGTTTTCTCTACTGGCAGTTTTCACTCTCACCATTAAGTAGCGTGGATGGTTAATATGCCTCCTTCAAAAAAGCGTATTGTATGTGGATAGCTCAGTGAGTTGCTGTTTTTGTCACAGAGATCCCTTTGTTACATGTGGTTTGGCCGCATCTGAAGCTGAGGTTGGGGTGGAGGGTGCTGATTTTTTTTTATAAATTAAATAATAGCTTCAAAAGCACCTGCTGCAGAGTTTGACTTCCTTGTTGCTCAAATGAGTGTGATTTCTGATATTTGTCTATTTCCATTGACTTCATTCCATGATTTTGGTCACAAGAAAGTGCCACTAAATCTAAAAAAAAAAACTCTAAGTGTTACACATCTAGTTGTTGCCTGACTCTCGTAATTCCACTGAATCTATGAAAATGTCACACATAAGCAATCTGAAATATTAGCAGCTATACTCAAATGGGTGTCATTTCTGATATTTATATGATTCCCTCGTCTTCATTGCTTAATTTTGCTAGCGAGAAAGTGTCACTCAGTCGTTGAAATGTCACTCATAATTACAATGAAAATATGAAAATGTCACACATAGCAATCTGAAACCTTGGCAGCTATGGGGTCCATTCAGGCCCTGTGCTGTCAACCACATTCACACTATCCTCTGCATTTGCGCAAACACAGGAATCATGGCAGTCCCCTGGCAGTGGCAATTAAAAAAGCCATGGTGAAGAGTATAAGATGGCTTTTAACATACCGGAGTCTTTTGTGTGTCTGCTTATGTTTGTGTGTTTGCCTGCATTTGTATGCCTGTTTTTTGTAAGAAAAAAGCGAGAGAGAGAATCAAGACACTCTGGAGGTATTTTAAAGAAAATGGGTGGCACTTTGTGTGTACATGTCTGCTCGGCGACAAAGGTTCATAAATAACGTAGTAGGGAGGGTTGGTGGGTGGGTGAGTGAGTGGATGGATGAGTGAGCAAGGGTGGATGTATAGATGGTTGAATGGATGGAGGAGTGAATGGATGGATGGGTGAAAGAGGGTGGATGATTGGATAAAAGGGCGGATGATGGGTGGATAAGTGACAGATTGGATGGATGAATGAAAGGGTGGATGATGGATGATTGAAAGGAGGGATTGAGTGAAAGGGTGGATGGTATAAAGGAGTGAAAGGGTTGATGGATAGATGAGCGAAAGGATTGATGGATGAGTGAAAGGGTGGATAAAGAAATGGATGAGTGAAAGGATAGGTTTAAGGATGGATGGATAGGTTTGGATATGAAGGGTGGACAGACGGAATGGTGAAAAACTAAATGATGGATGAAAAACTGAATAGATGACAGAATGTAAAGGGTAAATGGTGGACATCAGCAGGTAAATGGTAGGATGAATGGATAGATTGATGGAAGAGACAAGAGATATCTTCTGGGGAGGGTCATGATGATTTGCTTAATTTGCTTGGTGCCATAAGAGCTTTGGTTCGAAGTGGGGGTGTTTTCAGTTTCTTCCTACTCACGTGCTCAAAAATATATAGTATTGTGTCAAACAGCAATTAACAGTATGGCATTAAGAAGGTGCAACTATTGCAAAAAAAGGAAATGTTAACATATCATCGCATTTCTCTTTCATTTTGTGTAATGAGTTAACCTGCTTTGTTTATATAAACACATTTATCATGTGTTTTGGTGTGTGCTGCAACTATTATAGAAGTCGTTAAGTATCATCATGTCTTGCCCTTAGCCCCGCCCACTCACTACACCTCTAGCTCATATTAATGAGTACCTGCACTTATTTTTTCCCATTTAAAGCACTGCGTACAACTTTGTCAAATCCTAACCATTATCTGATAGTGAACGGTCTCGTGGTTCACAGACATTCATCTCACGAGGCAAAGAAAAACCCCTTCTCTCACGAAATAAGACTCAAATTTCAGGCATCATCAGAAGGCAAGGGAAGGATTCCTTCTCTCGATTTTTTGCCTTCATAGCGCATGAAAAAGACTGAACAAATAACTTAAGCAAACATGACCTGGTAAGCCATGAACGGAAGCTGCAGTGCAGAGACACTGCTCTCAGATCGTGGAAAGCAGAAACTCGCAAATGAGCCCTGCACGGGCTTAGTCAAAACAGCCACAGCCCGTGGTGTTGCACAAAAGAATGTGTTTAACGTTTTAAGGGGACACCAGCCTTTCCTCTAACATCCTTTCCATGGCCGGGGATAATGCCCACATACTTCATGACCCCAGCGAGCCAAGAGGCACCATGCAAAGAAGACATTTTCCAGCAGCCAGAATCAGCA
Organism: Calotriton arnoldi; assembly: GCA_963921515.1. Taxonomy (NCBI): domain Eukaryota; kingdom Metazoa; phylum Chordata; class Amphibia; order Caudata; family Salamandridae; genus Calotriton; species Calotriton arnoldi. The sequence goes on from CAWUFW010001043.1 coordinate 2,862,519, forward strand.
GAGATCGGCCATGGGCGGGATGCTGCAGCTGGTGATGTCTGCAGGCGTCAGAATCAGATTTCTGAACAGAATCAGCTGTTTTCTGACAATATGCAATGAGTTTAGGGACCCTGCTGTGGTTGTGTAACGGAATGAGTGTAGCTTCCTGTTCCCGGGCTCTGCTGGCAATGCTATGCTCTATAAACGTACCTTGCTATACGTGCAGCACTGTGGATTACACAACAAAAAGAGGGATGGCCACTAGCAAGTTTCTCGCTGGCTCAGACAGTCTAAAGTGGCCGCCATAACAAAAGCCGGTCGATCCCCGCCATGTTTACCGCCTCGTGAGATGCGCACACAGGCTATAGTGCCATTGACACAACGGTGGGGTTGTGTACTGGGCTACTTTCAAAACACCATCACCAGGCGCTAGAAATTCAGACCAAAATAATCCTAAAGCAACACAAAAAAAGAAGTGACCAACACAGAAAAAAAAAAAAAATCTCAATGATTTTACGATTTAACCACAATCATAGCAAATAACAAATGGGTTTGTTAAGACCACACGTTATACTACAGGCAGAACCTGTAAATATAGAAGAATTACAGACTGGTTTTAGAGGTGGCCCACTAGACTGTTTAAATGTTTGCCCACAGACTGAGATGGGTGAGCTGGCCAAGTTGACACAGACACTAATATCGACAAGAAACTAGGAATTTTGGAGGTGATGATCGAGGCCATCGGCACTTGCTGCACCACACAAGATGTATACTGATCTGAAGTGCCCTTTTGCAAGAAACAAAAGGCCGGGGGTGCCAGTAAGCCGCATTATCTCTCTGGGTGGTACTACACCACAGAGGGAAAGGGGGGCAAAATGTGAAGACCCAAGCATAAGAAGGCATTTCCTAACAATATGCTACTTGGCCTCAAACAGATGAATGGGCTATAGGCAGGGCCACTGGAATTATGGGATTTTGCGGTAGCGGCGATTTTCACATAATTATGGATTTGCTGCATTTTCGACATAATCTATCATCTGCTGAATAATCTGCAGATTTTAACAAAAAAAATTGTTTCTAGGTCAAACGGATCAAAAGTTACAACAAATATGGTGACTCGGGTTCCTGCCACTTGAAGGTTTTGCACAAAGATTGACTGGTCATCTTTCAGTAACTTATTGCTGTATTTGGGTGTTAAATCGGTACTACTAAGGTGATCCTTTTTTTCCAGACACTTACCAGGTGTAAAAATTACAAAATAAACTAATACGGTCACAAAAAGTGCCACATTATTTGCCTTTTCCCGTCGTATAATTTAGTCAATCTTGCTGCATAATTTGATCCTCCTCTGCCGCATAATTCGGTAGCAATGGCTATAGGCACTATGAGCATGGAATAAATGAATGGTCACACATGCAAGCTAAAAAGGATCAAGGCAAATTCAACATAAAAACATCCAAAAGGAAAAAAGTATTGCAATTGTGAGGAAGAAAAGACAAACCACACAAGCCACCAAAATCCACTTAAAATAACAGCTGCAGTCTTCAGTGGACATTCGCACAACATGAACATGGCTTATTCAAAGGCAGACATACCATGGAGAAGAGAGACGAAGTTTAAGCCACCTGTACAGGCAAGATGAAGTATCACCACCATGGAAGACATACTGTATTAAAATAACCACAATATCCAATGCAAGACAAAATGTTGAATTTTAAGACTCCACAGTAAAACAAAAGAACGTAAGTCGAGAACTGAACTGCAAAGCTGAATGAGAAGCAAAGGGGGAAACTTACAAAGGCAGGGAGGTGATGCCTTAAGGTTTAAGGTAATGGCTTTATGTAACTACAGTCTGCTGCTCAGCTCTTTAATGAAAAAAAATGATTCTATTCGAGAACGCCAGGAGTTGCTCATTCTTATTAGCCCTTTATTATTTTAACTAAATACTGCAGTCTTCCGCTTTCTCTCCACTTTTCCTTCTGTACCCCTCGCTGCCCCATTTTGAATTGTGCCCGTATTTGTGTCCGCTTTCTCTCCACTTTTCCTTCTGTACCCCTCGCTGCCCCATTTTGAATTGTGCCCGTATTTGTGTCCGCTTTCTCTCCACTTTTCCTTCTGTACCCCTCGCTGCCCCATTTTGAATTGTGCCCGTATTTGTGTCCGCTTTCTCTCCACTTTTCCTTCTGTACCCCTCGCTGCCTCTCGCCATTCCCGCCGCTGCGTCCCTGCGGCCCCGCCCCCTGACTGCCCATTCGCTGCCCCTGCCTCCCGCCTCCCAGCTGCTCCTCCCTCCCACCTCCCCATAAATGGCGGCCGCTGCGCGGTGAGGTGAGCGACCCTTGACCTTGCCAGGTAGGTCGCTCCCCCACCACACAGATCCGCCTGTGCTGGCCGCCCGCTGCTGCTGCTGGTAAGATCGCCCTTCCGTTTGTGGCCTCGGTGCCCGTATTGCTTGCTTGTCTCCCCTTTTCCCTTTTGTGCCCCCGCTGCCCCCATTTGAATTGTGCCCGTATTTGTGTCCACTTTCTCTCCACTTTTCCTTCTGTACCCCTCGCTGCCCCATTTTGAATTGTGCCCGAATTTGTGTCCGCTTTCTCTCCACTTTTCCTTCTGTACCCCTCGCTGCCCCATTTTGAATTGTGCCCGTATTTGTGTCCGCTTTCTCCACTTTTCCTTCTGTACCCCTCGCTGCCCCATTTTGAATTGTGCCCGTATTTGTGTCCGCTTTCTCTCCACTTTTCCTTCTGTACCCCTCGCTGCCCCATTTTGAATTGTGCCCGTATTTGTGTCCGCTTTCTCTCCACTTTTCCTTCTGTACCCCTCGCTGCCCCATTTTGAATTGTGCCCGTATTTGTGTCCGCTTTCTCTCCACTTTTCCTTCTGTACCCCTCGCTGCCCCATTTTGAATTGTGCCCGTATTTGTGTCCGCTTTCTCTCCACTTTTCCTTCTGTACCCCTCGCTGCCTCTCGCCAATCCCGCCGCTGCGTCCCTGCGGCCCCGCCCCCTGACTGCCCATTCGCTGCCCCTGCCTCCCGCCTCCCAGCTGCTCCTCCCTCCCACCTCCCCATAAATGGCGGCCGCTGCGCGGTGAGGTGAGCGACCCTTGACCTTGCCAGGTAGGTCGCTCCCCACCACACAGATCCGCCTGTGCTGGCCGCCCGCTGCTGCTGCTGGTAAGATCGCCCTTCCGTTTGTGGCCTCGGTGCCCGTATTGCTTGCTTGTCTCCCCTTTTCCCTTTTGTGCCCCCGCTGCCCCCATTTGAATTGTGCCCGTATTTGTGTCCACTTTCTCTCCACTTTTCCTTCTGTACCCCTCGCTGCCCCATTTTGAATTGTGCCCGTATTTGTGTCCGCTTTCCCTTCTGTACCCCTCGCTGCCCCATTTTGAATTGTGCCCGTATTTGTGTCCGCTTTCTCTCCACTTTTCCTTCTGTACCCCTCGCTGCCCCATTTTGAATTGTGCCCGTATTTGTGTCCGCTTTCTCTCCACTTTTCCTTCTGTACCCCTCGCTGCCCCATTTTGAATTGTGCCCGTATTTGTGTCCGCTTTCTCTCCACTTTTCCTTCTGTACCCCTCGCTGCCCCATTTTGAATTGTGCCCATATTTGTGTCCGCTTTCTCTCCACTTTTCCTTCTGTACCCCTCGCTGCCCCATTTTGAATTGTGCCCGTATTTGTGTCCGCTTTCTCTCCACTTTTCCTTCTGTACCCCTCGCTGCCCCATTTTGAATTGTGCCCGTATTTGTGTCCGCTTTCTCTCCACTTTTCCTTCTGTACCCCTCGCTGCCCCATTTTGAATTGTGCCCGTATTTGTGTCCGCTTTCTCTCCACTTTTCCTTCTGTACCCCTCGCTGCCCCATTTTGAATTGTGCCCGTATTTGTGTCCGCTTTCTCTCCACTTTTCCTTCTGTACCCCTCGCTGCCTCTCGCCATTCCCGCCACTGCGTCCCCTGCGGCCCCGCCCCCCTGACTGCCCATTCGCTGCCCCTGCCTCCCGCCTCCCAGCTGCTCCTCCCTCCCACCTCCCGCCACTGGCGCGCCGAAGGCGCGCTTAAGGCAAGCCCGTCTGCGCCCGTCCGCGCCTGGACCGCGCCCAGCCCCAAACCCCCTGGCCCCCGCAGCAGCCAACCCACCCACCGGACTTACGACACCGCCACCCTCCACGCACTCAACACCGGCCGCATCCCCGGCTGCCACCGTGCCACCCCAGGACGCACCCACGGACCCTTCGCCTGCCAATCCTGCAAGTTCTCCTGCCTCCGGACCTGCACCACACCCGCCAAGCCGAGCACCAGCAGCAATCACCTGAAGTGCTTCCTGCTCAACACCCGCTCCGTCCACAGACACGCCGTGGAACTTTGGAACCTGCTCGACTCCACATCACCAGACGTCGCTTTCCTCACGGAAACATGGATGAACGCCTCCTCAGCGCCCGACATCGCCATCGCCATCCCGGACGGATACAAGATCACCCGAAGGGACCGCGCAAACCAGACAGGAGGAGGCATCGCCATCGTCCACAAGAACACCATCCGCATCACGACCAACTCCGACGACACCTTCACAGCCGGCGAACACCTGCACTTCCAGATACACACCGACCCCAAGACCACCCTCAGAGGCACCCTCATCTACAGACCCCCAGGACCACGCACACAATTCAGCGAAGACATCGCCGACCTCATCAGCCCGCACGCCCTCCCCTCGGCTGACTACATCCTCCTTGGGGACCTCAACTTCCACCTAGAGAACAACAACGATCGCAACACCACCACCCTGCTGGACAACCTCGCCAACCTCGGACTCAAGCAACTGGTGACCACCCCCACACACCTCGCCGGCCACACGCTTGACCCCGTCTTCTCCTCCAGCAAGGACATCTCCTTCAGCCACACCACCGGACTCCACTGGACAGACCACAGCTGCGTCCACTTCAGCTTCAGCAGGATCACCACGCACCACCACCCGCAACAGTTTCCGCGCAGAAGCTGGAACAAGATCACCACCGACCAACTCACCACATCCCTGAGCCAGAACCCTCCCGCCAGCTCAACGAACCCCAACCTAGCCGCCAGCAACCTCACAAGATGGATCACCAACTGCGCAGACGACCTCGCCCCATTGAAGACCCCCCCAGTCAGACCCGGCAACAAGAAAGCATCCTGGTTCACCAACGAACTCAAGATATCCAAGAAGAACTGCCGGGCCCTCGAGAAAGCATGGCGCAGAGACCCGACTGCAGACAACATGACCACCCTCAAGCACGCCACCCGAAAACACCACCAGCTGATCCACACCACCAAGAAAACCGCATTCAAGGAACGACTGGACAACAACGCCCACAACAGCAAGGAACTCTTCACCATCGTCAAAGAACTCTCGAACCCCAGCGCCGGAAACAACGACATCACTCCCTCGCAAGACCTCTGCAACTCGCTCGCCTCATTCTTCCACAGCAAGATCGCAGACATACACTACAGTTTCAGCACACAGCCGACGTACCCTACGACCGTTCCAACGCCCCCACCTCCACCCTCCGAGCCTGGACCCCTATCAACACCGAAGACACTATCCGCACGATGAACTCCATCCACTCCGGATCACCAACCGACCCCTGCCCTCACCACGTCTTCAACAAGGCCGACGCCGTCATCGCACCCCACCTCCGGGACATCATCAACACCTCCTTCGCCACCGCCACCTTCCCAGAGAGCTGGAAGCACGCCGAACTCAGCGCCCTACTGAAGAAACCGTCAGCAGACCCCACCGACCTCAAAAACTACCGCCCCATCTCGCTCCTTCCTTTTCCTGCCAAAGTCATCGAGAAGACCGTCAACAGACAACTGGCCGCCTTCCTCGAGACGAATGGATCCTCGACCACTCGCAGTCCGGCTTCCGGGCCAACCACAGCACCGAGACCGCCCTCATCGCAGCTACCGACGACATCCGAGCCCTGCTCGACAACGGGGAAACAGCGGCCCTCATCCTCCTGGACCTCTCCGCAGCGTTCGACACAGTCTGCCACCGCACCCTAGTGCAACGCCTGAACAACGGCGGAATCCAAGAGAAGGCACTGGAGTGGATCATCTCCTTCCTCGCCGGAAGAACCCAGAGAGTCCGCCTCCCCCGTTCAGTTCCGAGGCCACCGAAGTCATCTGCGGCGTACCACAAGGATCATCACTCAGCCCCACCCTCTTCAACGTCTACATGAGCCCCCTCGCAGCCATCGCACGCCAACACAACCTCAACATCATCTCCTACGCCGACGACACCCAGCTGATCCTCTCCCTCACCAACGACCCCACAACCGCCAGAACCAACCTACATGAAGGGATGAAGGACGTAGCCGAGTGGATGAGGAACAGCCGCCTGAAACTGAACTCAGATAAAACGGAAGTCCTCATCCTAGGATCATCACCCTCCGCCTGGGACGACTCCTGGTGGCCCCCTGCCCTGGGCAACGCACCCAAACCAACGGACCACGCACGCAACCTGGGCTTCATCCTGGACTCCTCCCTCTCAATGACCCGACAAATCAACGCCGTCTCCTCGTCTTGCTTCAACATCCTACGCATGCTGCGCAAGATCTTCCGGTGGATCCCCACCGAAACCAGGAAGACGGTCACCCAGGCCCTCGTCACCAGCCGACTGGACTACGGCAACTCCCTCTATGCCGGAACCACAGCCAAACTTCAAAAAGACTCCAACGCATCCAGAACGCCTCAGCTCGACTCATCCTGGACATCCCCCGACACAGCCACATCGCCGGACACCTGAGAGACCTGCACTGGCTCCCCGTCAGCAAGAGAATCACGTTCAGACTCCTCACCCACGCACACAAAGCTCTCCACAACCAAGGCCCCAGATACCTCAACGACCGTCTGACCTTCTACACTCCCACCCGCCAGCTACGATCGACCAACCACGCCCTCGCCGCCGTCCCCCGCATCCGAAGAGCCACAACGGGAGGAAGATCCTTCTCCTACCTGGCTGCCAAGACGTGGAACTCCCTACCCATCCACCTCCGCCTTACCCAAGACCACCTCTCCTTCAGGAAGCAACTCAAGACCTGGCTGTTCGAACAGTAGCGGACCCCCCTCCCCCAAGCGCCTTGAGACCCTACGGGTGAGTAGCGCGCTATACAAATGCTTGATTGATTGATTGATTAAAATGCCTATAACAAATTTCACACAATTTTACAGCACATGCTGCTTCAAAGTGCGTTTCTCAAACTTCTCCTTCACACCAACTGATCCTCAATCAAGGGTTCGTTTTAAGACTGCATGTTTCCAATGTTCTATCTACCTGATGAGTCATCTCACTTCTCTCCCATCAGAATTAATTATAATGCCTACTTGCAATAAGTTAGTCTGGTCTGCGGAGGCGAGCCTTTATCTCATGAGCTACTTTTGAAACACAGCTGGGGCATCTAAACATATTCCACTCTGCATTTAGGAAAAAAAGAAAAACCTGTTTTTTTGAGATTATATATTCCAAATATGATGCAAGCTTTTCAATGAAAAGACAGTTAGGAGGGTCAAAAGCACAGAATCTTAATTTCATTGGCGCTCTCCAGCTAGGCACCCTAGGATGTTGTTTCAAGAGTTAAAGCTTAAACCTGGTCAAACTACACTCGAAAATTGCTAGGGCAAAGCCTTCAGCAGCGTGCAAAGGACTACTCCCACCCCAATATTGCTCCTTCCAGAAGCCAGGGTACCGGTAGAAACAAGATGTCCCGATCTCGATTTTATTAAGCTATGGACAGTAGAGGCCCGATGCGTACCCATTAGGGAAAGAGGGTAGGAGTAAGTCATCTGCACTAATACTACTTGAAGTCTGTCATACCCTGTCCAGATTCCACTTACAGTCTTACGCTTCCTTTTACCCCTTCATGCCTACTGGCAAGTTAAGACACCCATGGTCTTTTAGCTACTTTATTAGTGTCTAATGGATACAAAGGTCCCTAAACACTGAAACGTGTGTTTTTTTTGTGGGAGCGGAGGGAGGGCACTAAATGCACAATAATCATGTTCCTCGTTCTCCTATTTTTTCCCTCACAGTTGTCCATAACTTTTGAATCTATTCCCTCCACTGCATTTTGAAAGCAATAAAAAGTGCCGGAGAATGAACCTAACATGTTGCTTTTTTCTTTTCTTGCATGTTTTATAAGGTAACGGTGTGCCTTGTGACGAATTAACACCTTCCTCTAAAACTTAAGTTCTTTCTTCTTTGTCTTAAGTGAGCCCTGACAGCAAGAGAAAGTTTAACACTTTCTTTATTACAGTTTCAGTACTTACATCGAAATCACTTTACCTACGATTACACCGATCAACAAACAGTTCAAAATTAGATGCAGAAACGTCTTCCCTGCTTAACATTTTATTTGCAGTTTTATATATTGCGAACTCGACCTGAATGTATTGAAGTGCTCTACCTGAGCACCAGGTACATTTACACAAGGTCATATTCATTTTTTTGGTACTTGGGGCACGGGGAGATTAACTGATTTGCCCAAAATAACAGGATGTTGTTTAGCCGATGCCGAGACTGGAACCTGTTTCCCCAGTTCCAAAGTCGTCAGCTCTGGCTCTAACGTCACATCCTCTCCCCGTCAAAGCCAGCCTCAGCAATGTTAGTAAATATAAAAACAAAAATATATATATATATATATATAAAAACAACTCCGTCATTCCACCCAAAGGTCAGATTTGAAGGTTCGCTGAGCTCAGACCCCAGACAAACTTAAGGTAAATAACTGCCACTCCAGTCTGTATATAGTTAAACTATTCGAGCATGTATAGCTGCCTTCTGATAACAAAAGGGCCAGGCCTCCAATCGCAACATAACAGAACTAATTGTCCACTTAGTTCGAGGAGCTTGTGGCTACTTTTCCGGTACAAATCGCACTCAAACTTTCCTCTAATTCCATTAGAAGCCTAGAACTCTCCCCAGACTTCACGCACCTCAACCTCTGTGCATAAATCTTGTTTTATATTATGAGAGTCAGACAAAGGTTAGCAAAAATACGAAAAGTAGACGCCAAATAAACGAGACCTCACACGGGAAGGCTCGCGAGGCATGCCATGGGTGTTTGGAGGCGGGTCAAGGCCAGTGTTAAAGTCTAGTTTGACCAGAACCGTTGTATTCAGTGCTGTAACACTGCATCTCGGTAAAGCTTCGGCGCTCACGCGTTCACTACAGGCGTCAGCTGCTGCTGAGCACAAATAGGAGGAGCCCAGCATGCCGGTCTCTCCCAAGCAGCAACAGAAAGGGCATTTTTGGGGGGAGGGGTGGGTTTCATCGGTGACGAAAGGGAAGACCTCCAAGGAGTGGGCAGGAGACTGACGCGATATACAGCAAATAGAGCATGCGCACGAAGCGGCGACTATTAAAAACACATAAGAAATTATAAACATCTTTGTGCTACAGCAGTAACTGCTCCCCTCTCCCAAGCAGAAGTGGTATGGTCTGGCTATGGCTGCCTTTCGCTGAGACACACATAACAGTCCATGACAAAGGGCAGCAATAATTCCTTTAAATAAGAGACGGTCCCTGTTGCAGAGGCGCAGGCGACCGGACCGCCAAGATGGCGCTCTGAACAGGGCTCTCGCCTGCAACAGAGAAGGCATAATGCTGGAGCTAAAGGTCCATCTACACCGTCAGGCCAACCCCGATGCTCTGCCGGGATGGGGTCGGGGGGGTAGGGTAACTGGGCAAGGGAAACCGTCTCTGTCGCAGTCTGGATTGCTGTAGAGTAGGAACGAGATGGGGAGGCAGGCAGACTTTGCATGCCTCAGAGCGTCACACTGTTTACCACAGCTCTCCGACACCCCGTACAAGACCGTCACACTCCTTGTCTGTTTAACCCTCATATTACCAGCACCCCGCGAGATCTTAAACCTTAGAGAGGGACTGCCTGTGCCTCCGTATCTCACACTGCACCCACACAATTCCACCTGCGGGAGATAGCGGCCCTCGTACCCTTTGCGCACATAGAAATTCTTCGACCCTAGGGGGCAGACCGACACAATACATGCACCGCCCGAACCTTTCGACCAGGATAAACAGTCACAGCAGCAGTGCCGTCTAATCTGCACTTTAACACTTCTCTCAACTGAGCCCCTAGGCTGTACTGCCTGGCCCTTTCATACTCTTATAACAAAGAAACAGTCCCTACTGCTGCCAGCACCTCACAAGCTGCATACAGGGGTAACATCCTTCCCTGCGCGTCTCACATTTTCAATACATTCCAAGGTCACTTCTAAAACGCTAAAGAGTAAAAGGCATTCGAGCTCCGGGCCCTTCCTATGCCCATTCACACGGTCCAATACCCTGTAAGCACATATCTATACCCCACTTCAAGACAGGACACTGGTGCGATAGACATCAAAGTGCCTGCAGTCTCACAGACCTCACACACTTCCCCACAGGTGATTAATAGATTTTGTGTAACATCCGCGACCCTAATGCATTCTGGGCGTCATAGTCTTGTTTTGCTTCAACTGAACTGATTAGACTGAAATCAATGATTTGTGGTTTTCTAAGTTCATGGCTGGTTCAGTGTCCGCACTCCGCTAGAGTGGGTCCACATTCAACTTGTTTCCACTTCCTAATTACTCCCAGTGCTGCATCTACATAGACTACACCCCTCTAGAACTCTCAGCAGTAAGTGCATTTAACTAAACACGTCTTTGCCACAAGCTAGCTCTTTGTCGTGCAACGGACGAAAAAGTATGTAGCACTGCCCAAATATAACAAATAAAGGTGAAATAAAATGCCACTAGTTATTTGCAGATTCCACCAAAACCAATGGTAACAATGAAATGACACGCACGGTCCTTCGTGAAATATGCCGCTTTCGTTTCACCTTAAAAACGTTTTTTTTAATAAATATAATCCTTAATAAATTAGCAGAATGACTCACTGCAACATTCGACAAAACACACCACAAAGGATGTCCGTGACAAGAGCTCTCGAGACAACGGAACTCTTGCTAGCTCAGAGGTTAACATAATTTCGGGGGTTTCAACGCTCAGACACGTGAGAGAGAAAAATAATCTTCACAAACCCAGGTGAATTGAAGCCAAATGACCTGGAAGAAGGTCAAGAGAGGATAATCCTTCCCAACACTGCAAATGTAAGTGGGTCTGAATGTTCTCCCTGCTCTCTGGATGCTTTCACTGCTCTGTCGGTGGCTAGGGTTACCTTGTGCGTCGAGGCCCAATGTCTTTGCCATGACTATTAAGCCTCTGATCTCTCTGGTGCAGAGACCTCAAATCTGTACCATGCTCTGTAAATAGTACTTACCAGCACTGTAGATGGAAAGCCGCCGGGCAGTGGTCACAACAGAGTAGGTCCCCTCCTTCTCTGCAGCTGTCACAGCTATCGTGGTTAGTGGCCCTGCCGCTCCTCCTGCTTTCCTTGTCTGGCTTTCTGCTCCTCTTCTCTCCATCCTCACTTTTGGGGGGAGCCAGGAGGGCCTGGATTTGCTGGGGGCAAACAGACAAAGCTTTAGACATTGGCCACTGGACGTACTCAGGTCTGGGCCATACAATGCCCTCTACATCCTAAATTACTGGTCCGATCAATTAACTACCAGTGTAAGTGTGGGGACAGACATTCAAAAACAGATGTGGGGGGGGGGGGCAAATGCACGTACCGTTCACTCCAGACTATGCTTTTTTGGCAAGGCACTGGGACAAAAGGCAAACCAGAGAACATGAGAAAATATTTCTAGCGGATTTTCAGGGCACAGGTTGCCAGGTTCCAGAGTTAGCCATAGTGTTTTGGTTACAGACTGCACGGGGCTATGGCATGGTTCATGCAGAGACACGGCCTCCTAATAAGCGATTATATATTTTATAGCGCAATCATGGTAAGATTATGATAAACTGATTCAGGAAGAGGATGGCTTGAAAGCAAAGCCACTCAGAGTCGAAGACACAAATACAGGCCTAGGAGTGAAGATTGGAAGCAGTGCTTATTAGGTATGTTAGTAGCCTTTCAATGCCCAATGCCTGGAATTGGCACTACTTCACAAGGCATGGGTCTTCCTTGTGAAATCCTCGGATTACAGGGCGCAGACTGGTGTAGACCACCCAAATTCCATTTTGTGAGTACCAGGTGAAGGTTCTTTCATACAACACAGTCATGCCATAGTGAGGATGGATGGCTTTAGGCAGTACACAGATCCCGTGTAGTTTCCTCTAATGTCTTTGCATATCGTCAATTCCTGCTATCTTACCCACATCGACTCCTCTCATCCGAACCACACCCTGCTCTGAGCTTTCAAGACACCTTAGGGCGGCATAAAGTGAGATACATGTCACCGAACATAAGACCACATGGCCTGACTCTGCTCCAGCCCTACCAGGCTGTCAGAAGTACCACTGTGTGAGGTCATCTCAATTTCACCAGAGGCATACGTCCATGGACACGAGGCGTTTCTCTACTTTGGCATTTTAGTTCTTCATATCAATTAGCATGAAGTGAATGTTTCTTTTTATTCTGACCCCTTCTACCCACCCTTTCCAAATCCAACAGGGATCTACATGTTAACCACCGCATACATGTAGTAGTCTTCTACTAGTGCCACCTTCGCATACATATGCAAGATATTCTCCTTACTCTAAATTGCCATTTACAATGGCAAAGACACCCCTTAAATGCAAATTCCACCCCAACGACTAAAACATTAGCCTCAAGTACCTCTGTCATCACCAGAGGACCCAAGATAAAAACACAGGCACCTGGAGTCAACAGCAGAATAATGCTTGGCCAAATCAAGCAGAGGCGAGATTATAGGAGCGCTCGAGATAAGCAGTACTAAAATTCAAATGCAGCATCGAAGGCTAACCATAAACTTGATCAAATAATCTAAACAAAGTGCAGCGTTATAGGCTGTATTATGACCCCTATGAGACTTGCACACATCATGCCCAAAATCCCAAAAGACAGTGGTTTTTATGTTAATGGGGTGACGTTGAAATGTACAGTATGACTTCTCAAGTATACGGTTTGTGTGCAGGACTAATTCTATACATGCCAAGACTATCCAAAGCTAGCACTTCCCGTAGGATACCGAGATATATATATATATACACACACACACACACACGCCCACACAATACATGCACAAAATATGCACTCCTGATGGGGGGCCTTATTCATAGTAAGCACTCAATGCCCCCCTTCCATAGGCAGCTCCGGGTTTTAGATCGTCCTGGGTACAAGCGGTCTCCGAGTGACCTGCATATTACGACCAAAGTATAAGAATGATGGGGGGCACTTGCACCCCTGCCCAATAGGTCAGCTATATACACTCCTTTACGTACTCCTTCCTTCACAGCAATAGGCTAACGGGTGAACCCCTCAAGCGTTGCTACACTATGCCCCATCCCCCTTAGCTCTCTCTGCGTGTGGGGGAGAAGGTGTGTTTGGCAGAGCACACCGCGGTACGCTGCCTCTTTGTGATTGATAGCTCTGCATATAACAACATCCACACACACTAGGCCAGATCCCTTCTATCGGAGATGATGAGCAAACTACTACTGCGGTGATGGTTTGCAGCGTCCCCATCCCGGAACTTTTCATGCTCACCTCCATGAGTCCCCCAGAGGTGTCCAGATCGTACATTATGGTCTTGGGTTCCATTCTGTCAAGCATTCACCCGGCAAAGGCTCCAGGCCCAGGGTTCCTGCTCCTGCAGTCAGCTGGTGTCCGTGTGGTTCCTAGGCCAGAGACGTTCCTCAATCACTCTCCAAAAGGGTTCACCTTTTCCTTGGGTTGGGATCCGTGTCCAACGAGTGGGGTCCACTAATCCTCGGAGTTGATACTTAAACCAGAGGATAATTACTCTTGCTCTACTCCTCCTCTATTGTCCAGCGGAGGGTGTCTGCCGGAGATGTAGTTGGCTCCTGCTTCCACTCCACGGAGGGGTACCACTGACCACCGCTCGTCGGGTCCTGCCACTGCCCTCGGCCTAGCCCACCCTGAGGGAGCCGTGGCTGGCGGGGAGCCCGGGACCCGCCATTGCCCAGCCCTGGAGGCAGGACGGGCTCTCTTTATAGCCGGAATGGCCCAGCCGGCGGCGAAGATCGCTGCCCCTGTCACTGCCCCTCCTGTCGCCGCTTTCCTTCCCGGTCTCAGGCTCCCGCGTACGTGCCTCCACCGCCAGTAACACGCACTTGGCGCAAAGTGACTGCCCGCCGCCTGCAGTCTGCGCAAGCGCAAAAACAATTAACACAAAAGAAGGACATGCCACAACAAGCCAAACGACAGATCGACCTAAGCTTAGTGAAGGTGCGTTCGTCGCCATTTTAGAATAGAAAATTGAACGTGTATACTACAATATAAACACCGAAAGCATATTGAAACAGAAAAAAACTCTCACTCACTAAGAGTTTCTCTATATATTCAATAGCTACATCGTATTTTTCAGAAACGTAGCACAATAAAAAAGTCCAATGTTGGTTACATTTATAGTAAATTCGTCAATAGGAAAATTATATACATGTGCTAATTTCTCTAAAACATTACATATTTTTTCTCCAGTTACTATATGTGCAAAAGACTGCATACAAATTCATTTCCAATATGTCTTGACTATCAGCGTAGGTTCTGCCAAAACCTATCAACTTAGTCCTCTTTCCGTGTCCATGAATGAGCTGTCCCGCCCAGTGCGCAGAATCCGCGCTTTGTAGCCATACTGATGAAGAAGAGGAGAATGGTGGCGATTCTGTTTGAACCGTAAACGTTTTTTTGTGGAGGAGGCTTTCTTTCCAACACAACTTGTGACAGTGACCTGACAACAAGTCCATCGGTGCAAGGCTGATTTGTAATTCCACCGCGCCCTCTTCTGACGTCACGGGCGGTCCGTGACGTTCTGAGTCCATCTTGGTACAGGGACATGCCATCTTAGTAGGGGAAGGTTGCGTATTTTCTCAATGTATACTACTGCCTATTCCAATGTCAATGATCAGGCTTGCTGACGGCAACGAAATTTCATTTTATAGACAGTGCAGAGTTGACACTGCGCATGCTCCCTCGTTTCCGTGTTCGTCATCTCCCCCCCCTTCGTACTGTAAACACTGACTGCCGGTGCAATGGAAAAGAAAGGCGGACTTCAATTGCGTTGTGAAGGATGTTTGGAAACAAAAGAAATAGAAAGAAGGCGACACAAAATAAGATGTTCGTAATCACTGAAAGACACAAAAGCGGTAGACCTGATTTGACAAAACAACGATCCAACCATTAGGGTGACTACCTGGCATGGAGGCAAGTTCCGGGCAGTGAGTGTAAAAATTCAGGACATAGCGACAATATTCAGGACGAGGGTTCGTTTTACCGACACATCCGAGCAAGTCAAGCAGTGTTCGAATTGGAAAAAAATATTCCAGCAACCCATAAATTGGGTATCAAGGTGTGGCAGAGGAAAATGTGGAGTCATGAGGGGCAGAGTCATAAAAAGTGGAGTTTAAAAGTGAATTTATACATTTTATGTTTGTAAAAAAAAAAATCAGCCGCAAACATGTTGGCAACAAGGGAAAATGACCGGTTTAAGACACCTGCTGTGCAGTGCTTGATAGGTACTCATTGTCCCAGAGTACCATGTAAAGCACTCTTGCTGCAGTGATCTTTGTGTGTCCAGCCATTTTCAGGGCATTATAATAACGGTGAGATAACTCTGGTAGTTAATGCAGACTCAGGGGAGTTCAGTGTTCTATCCAGTCATAGTGTTGACACATAAAGTAGCATAGAGGGTTAATGTGCCTGCTGCAAAGCACATTGTGTAACATACAGATAGCAAATTTGTATTTTATGTAGATGGGTAAGTGGGTTACAGCTTTTGATACAGAGATCCTGTAGTTAAGTCCAGCTCATAGGTTGTAATCCTAATGTAGCACAATGAGCTATAAACCGGCATCAAGGAGTTCCATGCAAACTGCAAGTCATGGGTTTAGATCCTTATTGTTTTTCTATCAATCTGTTGTTAATCTAAGTTTGAAAAGAAGGGTTCCTTTGGGAAGTTATAAAGTCTTGTTTGTACAGACAAACCCAATGCATGCCTTACGTTTTAAATCCTGACTTTGTGTTTATCTCAACCATGCACTCTTAACATATAATGTCTACAAGTATGGACGATATGTGACTCTTACGCCTTATAATCCTCATTGACTTTTGTAACATGTCCTGTATATTGATTTACACACATGTATGATTTATTGTCTCTTTGTGTGTGAAGTAAAGCACTCTGACATTCTACACTGGGATAAGTAGTGTTATAAAAGAATTAAATGGGAAAATAAATTAGTAAGTGCCATTTAAATAATTATTTGTGTGATTACTCATACACTTAGATACAGTTGGTATTTTTACAGTGCATGCACATCTGTTACTTATTTTATTTTTTTATTTAAAAAGTTTTATATAGCGCTAGCTTGACCCTTGGGTATCAGAGCGCTTTACATACACACAGTAAAGACAGAAGAAAATTGCATTACATAGTAGGAAGGCGGTAAGGAAGCAAAACAGAGATAAAAAATACAACATGAAAAATAGGTAAACAGTGCAGGGGAGGGAGAGAAAACAAACGAAGGTGACTAACACAGTCCGGTCACCAACTATCCTTCAATGGCAAGAGAGAGAGGAGTCAACTCGGATATTGAGGTCTAGGTTCGTTGACGTTGGACAGGAAAGTATTTGTTGAGGAAATTGAGTTTCAGGTCCCTTTTGAAACAGGAGAAGGAGGGGTTGCATCTGAGGTCTCTAGGGAGAGCGTTCCACATCCTGGGAGCGTTGCCTGAAAATGATCGGTACTGAGTTGTTTTCTTTTTCAGTTTCGGAGGGATAAGAAGGAGTGAGTTGGAGCTTCTCAGAGTTCTGGATTTTCCTGCTTTTAACAGTTTGTTGTTTAGGTAGTTGGGGGACGGAGAGTGAAGGGTTTTGTGTGTGATGCAGGCCAGTTTGTAAATACACCTCACTTATATGGGAAGCCAGTTGAGGGAGTTGAGAGCTGGTGTGATGTGTTCAAATCTTTTTACCCCAGATATGAGTCAAGTGGCCATGTTCAGCACTGCCCTTAGCGGGGCTAGGTGAGCTTTTGGAGTCCCTGTTAGGATGGCGTTCCCGTAGTCGATTTTAGAGAGAACTAGAGATTGAACTATTGTCTTGAGGTCATCATGGGGAATAAAAGGTTTCAATTTCTTGAGGTGTTTTAGTGAGAAAAGCGCACCTTTTGCAGAGTTTTTGATGTGGACCTCCATTGATAAGTTCTTGTCAAGGGTAATGCCTAGAGACTTAACTGAGTCGGATAGGACGAGGGGGCAGTTTAGGGCATCCATATTCTTGAGCCACTCTTGGATTGGACGGTGGTTACTTTTTGGAGAGAATAGAATTAATTCCGTTTTATCTGGGTTGAGCTTTAAGTGGTTAGCGTTGAACCAAGTTTGGATCTCGGTTAGAGTGACATTGAGGTGTCGGATGTCGCTGGGTGATTTGATTTTGTAATAGATTTGGGTGTCATCTGCGTAAAGGTGGTAATTCACTCCTGCTTTTTTCAAGATGCTTGTGAGGGGCTCCATGAAGAGATTGAAGAGGGAAGGGGAGAGGATCGAGCCTTGCGGGACCCCAAGTGTGACTTTTGTTGGCGTCGAGAGACAGGAGTTGATTTTAATTTGTTGCGAGCGGTGCTGAAGGAAGGAGGTGAACCATTTTAGTACTGTGCCATTAATGCCAGAGCGCCTCTTCAAAGTCTCAAGTAAAGCTGGATGATTTACTGTGTCGAATGCCGCAGATAGGTCAATAAGGATGAGTAGACAGGCTTCACCTTCATCTAAGGCCCTGTGAATATCGTCAGAGATGTTGAGCATAGCTGTTTCAGTGCTACAGCCTTTCCTGAATCCTGATTGAAAGGTGTCGAGGAGGTTGAACTCATCAATGTGTTTGTTGAGTTGGTGGAGAACGCATTTCTCCAATGCTTTTGCAAGGAACGGGAGGTTGGAGATAGGTCTGAGGTTGTTGAGATCGTTAGGGTCGGCCCCTGGTTTCTTGAGTATGGGTGTGATTTGTCCTAGTTGAAGGGAGTCTGGGACACAGCCTGAAATGAGAGAGGAGTTGATGATTTTTGTCCAGAAAGGAGTAATGGTGTGGTTGAGTTCTTTTATAATTGTGGATGGGAGGGGGTCCATAGTGTGGGAAGAAGGTTTTAGGCTTGCAATTATACTGAAGACCTCGTTTTCCGACATTAGTTCGAAGTCGGACCAGTGCGCATTGTTTTTTAGCTGGAGGCAGACCTGATTGTCCTTGGTAAGAACTCTTTCTGATTGGTCAAGGGTGATTAAAGGGGGGCGGGGTACGAGGGAAGGAGGATTTGAGGTTTGGATGAAGGATTGATCAATTTTTGAGACTTTATTAGAAAAGAAGGTGGCAATTTCTTCACATCGCTCTTTGGTGGCTTTGATTTCGTGAGAGGGAGTGGAGTTTGTTTGGCTTTTGACAATGTTGAAGAGTTCTCTCGGTCTGTTTTTCGCCAGATCTAGTTGGCTGCGGAAAAAAGACGCCTTTTCTCTAAAAATGTGTTTTTTGTATGCCAGCCGAGCAGATCTAAGTTGCACTAGGTGCAAGGTCGAAGGGTTTAGTCTCCAAGACCTTTCCGTTTGTCTGAGTTGACGCCTTTCGTTATTAAGATCCACGTTGAACCAGGGTTTAGATTTGATTCGCCTCATTTGTTTGAGTTTGAGTGGAGCTACTTGGTCTAAAACCTCTGTCATTGTTGAATTAAAGTGTGTAGTGAGGTCATCAGCCGTCCAGGTGGAGGGTTGGAGTTGTAGATGGGCATGAATCCTGGAATCAAGTTCGGTTATAGGGACTTCTTTGATGTTTCTGGTCCAGTGCTTAGGTTTGTCATCACGAATAGGTTGGTGGCTGACAAGTGCGTCAAACTTGAACAGAATGAGGTGGTGGTCCGACCAGTCAATGGGAGAAATCGCTCTCAGAGAGACCAGTTCATTTTTGGTAATGATCGCATCCAGCGTTGCACCTTTGATGTGAGTTGGTTCATTGCAGAGTTGTTTGAGGTTGTGTATTTCCAGTAGGTTGGATAGGTTCTGGACAGTGGAGTCTTCTAGGTCGTTCCAGTGGATATTGAGGTCACCCAGGAACACGTCTTTTGTGTCTGTCAGGGAGAAACGTGTTATTAGGTCTGTTAGTTCTTCGGTGAAGAGGGCACGCTCTCCAGGAGGATGGTAGATGGTGTGAAATTTGATGGGTGAGGTGCCCTTGGCAGTGAGTTCGACACCCAGGTATTCAAACGATGGGTATTCTGCAGGTTTAAGTTTGGTAATCTGTATTCCAGCTTTGTGAATGATGGCTAGTCCCCCACCAGTTTTGATCGGCCTGTCTTGTCTGATGATGTTGTACCCTGGAGGGGTGAGAATGTCAAGAATGGGGGTGGAGTGGACATTGAGCCAGGATTCTGTGAGGAAAGCGATGTCTATTTCTTCAGCGAGTAGAGCTTCAGCAATGTCTGTGGCGTGTTGTACTGCTGATCTGCAGTTGAGGAGCATGCAAGAGAGAGGGCGGGAAGCCTCGATGATGGGGGGAGCCGAGTGGATAGAGGTGTATTGAGCAGGAGGTCTAGGCGAGTGGACAGTTTTAGGGATTCTGTTAGTGCCAATAATAACAGGGATGGTGAAAGGGGCAGTATTCTGGCTCAAAGCGAGGTAAGAGTCGTTGATCTCATCAGGTTTCGGTACCGAAAAGGGGTGGCGATCCCGGTTGGGTCGAAGTGCCTGACTCGCCGACGGAATGGAGGGCCAAGGGGTGCTCTGTGGGGCCATGGGAGAGGTATTGAGGGGGTAGGAGCAAATCTACCCGGGGAGTGGGAGCACGGTGGCTTGATCCTGTTGAGAAGGTCTTGTTTTAAATATAGGAAATCGGCAGCAAGGGAGTTAATTTTCCGCTCCATTCTGTTCAGTTGCTGTGTTATTGAGCTGAAAAAGCTTAATGTTTTTGACAGGGGCCGAGAATGGCTTGGGTCTTTGGAAGGAGAGAGAACAGGGGTCAGGGATTGGACGGAATCAGTAGGATTAGGAGAGGGGAGAGGTTGGACGCGGGGAGCTGGGTTAGTAATGCTACCATTCAAGGTGTACGGAGGAGGAGTAGTGGGTCTAATGCCCAAGGGAGGAGGGAGAGAAATTTTAGGTAGGAAGTCAGAATTCCGGGGAATGTCAGTGAGATTAGCGGTGGAGACAGGTTGTGTATGTGGGACGGCGAAGGCGGAGTGGGCAGTGATAGTAGGGAGGAAAGTGTCCGCTGGATTGGTGATGACGGACATGGGGATGTCACGGGTATTGTCAGTGGGATTAGCGGTGGAGACAGGTTGTGCATGTGGATGTGGGACAGCGGAAGGGGAGTGGGCAGTGGTAGTAGGGGGGTGAGTGTCCGCTGGATTGGAGATGACGTTGGACATGGGTGTAGTAAGGGCCGGGGGGAAAGGGTCAGTGTTGGAGGAAGGGGTAGTTTGTGAGGGAGGGTTCAGATTATTGGGGGTCGAGAGGGGAGTGCCTGTGGTGTTTTCAGTCGCGGGAGGGCTGTGGTTAGTGTCCGAGCTGTCTAGATCGAGATCAGCCTTGTGGTGTTTGTTAGTTGTGAGTTTGCTGTTCCTGGTGTGATCAGTAGATGTAATAATGGTGGGTGTTTGGCGACGGAGAGTAATGATAGGGGTAGTGTAATTGTAGTGAGTGATGGTGGATGTCCATGAGTTGAAGAGTGGGTCTTCAGGGAAGGGAGATTGGATCGGTTCCACGTTATTAGTGAGGGTGGGGGGGATAGGGGAGATAGGGTTTGATGGCTCAGTTGAGTTAAAGAGGAGAGTAGTGTGGGGAAGTGGCGGTCAAAAGTGGTGAGGTGCGGGTCAGTGGCCTGTATGAGAATGGTTCCAGTTCTGTAGATGGAAATGGTGAGTTCCCCTTTGAAGGTAGGGGAGATGGTTGTGGAGATTTTTTCACCATAGGGAATGATTACTGACTTGGCGACTTGAAGGTGAAGAAAGAAGGTGTTTTTCCATTTAGTCGGGCGATTAGTGTAAAAGATGAAGTTAGTTTTCGTGTTGCCGTTGGTCGCTGTGTGGTAGTTATCTACTATGAGTGTTTCCGGGTGTTGTTTTAGAGTACTGTACTTGAAGTTCTTTTTAGCATTACTGGTCATTTTGTCTGGGTAGTTAATGGACTAGGAGTTGGGTCCGTAACGCACGAGATTAGAGTTCCGGGTGGGGTTAGGTGGGCGCATGGTTGATGGAAGAGAGATTGGTATATGAGTTGAAGGGAGGAGAGCTTACTTCCTTGAAGGTCAAACCGATTAGCAGTCAGGAGCAGTCAGTTATAGACAATCATAGACCTAACATAGGCGAAAGGCGATACTTTCAGCTGTTGGGTCGTTCGGAATGAGAGCGAGATCAGGGCAATAGAGGCGCCAGACGCGCTCTTATATAAAGCCCAGTCGCAATCAGGAAAGGTGATACTTTCCGCTATTGGGTCGTTTCGGCTTAGAGCGAGATCAGGGCAATAGAAGCGCCAGGCGCGATCCTATAGAAAGCCCAGTCGCAATCAGGAATCGAGCAGCAGACTGGGGTGGTAGTTATAAGACATTTATATGCAGTATATACAGTAAACTCTAAAGAGACATTTATCTGCAGTATAAAAACATTTATATGCAGTGTATACCCTAAACTCTAAAGAGATCAGGGGCCCACCAACCATGCTCTTACAGTAAGCCCAAAAGCATTAAGGAGTCAATCAGCAGACCGGAGAGGCCAGTTTGGTTAGACTTATACAGAGTTATATAGTAGGCCCATACGTTCTGCACTAGCTCCCTTGGTAATTGGGAGCGGCCATTTTAGGCCGTTCAAAATTTTATTGTCATCAGTTCGGAGTTAAGGTGCGGGCTTGGGTAATCGGCCAGATGCAGGCACTTACCCCCAGGGAGATCAGGCCTGCGAATAATCGGTGATGGGAGCGTGCGCTCCGTTGAGACCATCCACGTTCAGGAGGAAGGCTGGGCTGGCAGTGGGCCCGGGCGCAGACAGGCCAGAGTCAATGTAGAGCTGGCTTTCACAGCGTCGGCCGTATACGGGGGCAGGAAGGCTCCGAGTGATTAGCGGGCCGAGGATGTAAGCAACGACGGCTGTGAGCAGGAGCGGGAAGGCTCAGACTATTGACGGGCCGAGAATACCAGTGTCGGCAAACTGGCGGAGGTACATCCATCGGGTTTTGACGAAGGGAGGAGGAGGGCTCATGAAGTAACGAAAGGAGAGGCGGAAGCGTTAGGCGGCACTTCACGTAGCAATAGCAGCAGGTTGTTGGGAGACAAGTAACGCACAGAGCGTAGTCTCGTGTGAGATCCGGTCGGCGAATAGTGTCCGCAGTATAGCTCAGACCATGTTTTGGTCTGGTCGGCGGGCGAGCAGGCTCCGAGTTCACTGGAGCCAGATTAGAAGTACTGTGGGACCGCTCCGGGGGGCTTGTTCTTGGCGCCACCAGGCCGAAGGGGCTCGATCCTGGCCCACAGGCAGGAGAGGCTTTGTGTTGTACAGCGGGCAGTTTATGGTGATGAGCTGCAAGGCCGCCCTGGGGGGCCAGTTTTTTTTGTGTTTCTATTTTTGCGCCACCAGGCCGGAGGGGCTTGATCCTGGCCCACGGGCCGGAGAGGCTTTGGGTTGTACGGCGGGCAGGCTCCGACTCACCGGAGTCATTTGATGATGAAGAAGAGCTGAGCTGCGGGACCACTCCGGGGGGCTAGTTCTTGGCACCACAGAGGGGCTCGATCCTGGCCCACGGGCAGGAGAGTCTTTGGGTTGAACGGCGGGTAGGTTAGGGGGGGTGGGCTGCAGGACCGCTCCGGGGGGCTCGTTCTTGGCGCCACCAGGACGGAGGGGCTCGATCCTGGCCCACGGGCAGGAGAGGCTTTGTGATGCACTGTGGGCAGGCTCCGACTCACGAAGTCAGTAGATGGTACAGAGCTGCGGGACCGCTCCGGGGGGCTAGTTCTTGGCGCCGGAGGGGCTCGATCCTGGCCCATGGGCAGGAGAGGCTATGGTTTGGGCTGCGGGCTGGTTCAGACTCACCAGACCAACACAGGTCTCGAAGTCCTAGTTGGAGGCAGAGTCGATGCGGACTCGGATCTGCTGGGCACGATCCTGGCGATGGGCATCGACGGTGTGAGTCAAGAGGGAGGTCGGAACCATTCATCGGCGCAATCAGGGTAAGAGTTCGGCAAGAAGTGGGGTTGTTGTAGGTCAGTTGCTAGATGCAATGAGGATTTGGGGCGGGTGATCGGGTAAAAGCAGGGATATTAACCATAACCATTAACTATATGACAACAGTGATTTCTTCTCAGCAAAGTTTTTCTCATATTCATTACACTGAAAAGGTTTCTCGTGAGCACGGATTATGTGTTGCTTTACAAGTGTGTCATTCTAAGTGTAGCTGATCCCACATTCTAGACAATTATAGCGCTAATCACCTGTATGGACTCTCTGGTCTCTCAACAGTTTCTTTGGTTCAGTGGAGCTCTTCCCACATTCCGTACACTGGTACGACCTATCCTTAGAAGGAACTATTTGATGCCTGTTCAGCGAAGAACCCTCAGTGCAGGTTTACCCACATTCCATTTACAGCGTGATTTTACATATCTACCTTACTAAAACTCGTGTTACTTGTGATATTAAGCACAACATATATTACTTGTAATCTTAGGCATACTATTTCATATCCTTCACCCCATCTTGCACAAACATTAGTAGCATTCTATGATGGTGGAAAAGGGCTCTCTGTTTTGTGACACTGAATGATTAATGTCATTACATTACCCAATATGGAAGAGAACAGGAGGCTGCTTCCATATGTAAAGGGCTGAGAAGAACATATGCATCCAAACCAACACTTTGTTTTCTTATTCGCCATAGATAGTGGACGATTTCACTATTTATGGAGCAAGAACACTTCCGCATTTAGAGGTGTGGCCAGCAGATGGTGGTATTTATATGTATCCATATCTGTCTCAAAATTATTTGCACATGTACTTTGCCCTCTTCCCAAACTCCAAGTAATATTTCTTGCAGAAATGAGTGAGAGACAGAAGGAGAGAGAGAGAGAGAATGGAAGAGCGAGTCAGCAAACAGAATTAAAATTATGGACAAATTACATCTGTTAAAAGATTAATTATGTATATTGAAGAGTCTCCTGAACTAACAGACGAACCTTGTAAGAAAAGGACTCTTAGTCACCCTATCACCCATGTACACCTTCTAGTACTCCAAACAAAATATCAATTAGTTTATAAACACACTAGCCGATGATGTGAGGCCAAACAGCAGTCTTAAATACGTGTACATCCCGAAGGATGTGAAATTTTGATACTCGAAAAATAAGAGCAGCTGAATGTAAGCTAATGTTAGGTCTGTGATTGAAAAGTGATTACATTTTCCAGAGGGCTGCTAGTATCTCAAGTGTTCTTAACAAAGAATACCAATCCACTAGAATATTGTTATTAAGGGTGTGCAAGTCATTCTAATTGTATTTATATAGCGCGTACTACCCCTGACGAGGCGTCAAAGCTGTTTCGGCAAGAAGCACGCTACTCCGGACCACAAAAGGATTAGTGGTGAATTAGTATAGAAAATTATGAGTTAATTTGAGCGGTGGACATGTGAGTCTGTTACTTGGATTGAAAAGGTTAATGGAGGGATAGAAGAGGGAAGAGTCTAGAAAGGGTTTATTGGGAGATCATAGTAGGAGGAGGAGGTTTGGAATGAGGAAAGGTGAGAAGAGTCTAGAAATGGATTAGGGAGATCATAGTATTAAAATGAGTTTTTGGATGAGTCTAAGTAGGGATACACAAGGGAAGAATTTAGAAATGGTTGTTTGGGAAATCATAGTAGTAAAATGAGGTTTGGGGTGATGGAAGGAGGGATATTAGCTTTGACAAGCAAATGGAGAAGCCCTAATGTGCCTTATGCGCTACTAAAATGAATGACTGCAGAATCTGGTTGCTGCCTTGCGACATGCCTGCAGTGTGGCACATTTGGGGAGGTTAGACATGAAGGCGCTGGCGGACATAGATAAATGAATACTTGTTTGGGCCATAAATAGAGTACAGCTAGCAGTACTCTGAAAGCATTGCCAGCAGTAACTCCACTAAGGAAAGATGTGGTTGGAGACTGGAAGCGCAAATAGGCAAATTGCAGTCACTCACAGTGAAGGACGAAGCCCTCTATGGCCATGCGGGTACTAATGACCACCTGCTATGCCTTCCCAAATGAAGAGTCGATCAGAAAGTAGAGAATGCAAACTTACAGTGTTTATTCATAAATCTCTGCAGAGGAGCCCCGTCAGAACCTCACCCAAAGGAGTGCGTCGAGAGGACTGACGTCCCAACATTTGCTAATAGACGATAAACCTTTCAGGAGACTTCGGCCACGCCCACAGTGTAAAGTTACCGGCCGGAGCCGGACACGAACAAAGGAGGCACAGAGAGATGAGCTAGCACCTGCTAGTGGGATGTGTTGTCAGCTGCCCAAGGCCGCTGTGCCGAATCTCAACGTCTCCCAATGTGGGAACAGAATTAAGTGTGTACAATGGAATGTGAAACAATCTCGTTCTTATTAGTGAGTCGGGCTGAAACCTTGAACATGAACAGAAAATATAGCGAAATGCAATGTTCTCCTGAAGCATGCAATTTCAGTTCTGGACCTAACATAAACGCAAAGCAGACAGTCTAACAAGGATTGCGAAATCCAATATGGAGTTACATTAGCCAACGAGGCCTTTATATTGCAGGCGTAACTTAGCAGGCCAGAGAATGCGAGCATCAGTGCATGTTATTTAGCCACACACTGCTAACCTAAAACAACATGGCGGATGCGTCAAAGGGAAGGGAATTTCAAATCTAACAGACCCTCCTTTTAGCAGTTGTGGCTAAAAGAAAGAGAAGCCTTTATTCGCTATCCGGCATGGTCTTTACAATGCTAAGGGAAGGGGTACATTATCCCACATCAATCAGAGCAAAGCAAAAGCAAAGGCAAGCTTTTTATCAGTAAAAATGTCTTCGTCAATGAGCATTCTGGACTGAACGTCTTGTACCATCATTGTGGATATTTTATTCTCATGTCGTGGGATACTAGGGGTGAGTTTGGTCATACAATAGGTACAACACACTGGAAGGCAATGGATGCAAAGACAACAGGCAAAGATGACAACTGCAATACCTATCAAAACAAGCAGAATCTTCCAACCCCATGATGCCAGTAGGCCCCAGAACCATCCTGTCAATGACCAGGAACCATTGTCCTCATGTATTTCTGACGCAAGTTTATGTAACTTCTGAATTGCTAAGTTGACAGTGGGTGCAGTGTCTGGTATATATACACAGCAGCTGCTCCCAATGACGCGACATGCTCCACCCCTGTCAGCTAAGATAACATCTAAAACCATCCGATTTTGGAGCGAGACGAGTCTCGTAGCCTGGAGCTCAACTGTAATATTCGTTAGTATACCTGCAGTAGTGTTAATGACTCCCTCTACTACTCTAGCAAGGCGACGTATGTTCCGGCTATTAAACATGGGACCCCAGAATGGGACAACACCTTTCATTATATCAGTGAATTGCTGCAAGGATGTATCCGTTTGATCAATATCATCTGCATTGACAACCCTCTTAACCCGGAATGGATGGAGTTCTCTACGGTATAACCTATGGACTTTATGATAATTGGACGGTGCAAGGTAAACCGGGGGCAGTAGGAAAGATAAATAACACCGGCCAGACCACCCTCTAGGAAGCCAAGTGTAAGCATGTTCCCCACAAATAAAATACACATTCAGAGGGGTCAGCAAAGGTGGACTACTAGTAGTATTTAACTGATGGGTATAATTGCAATAACTCTGTCCCACGGAAATGTTTCCTGAACCTTGAACACAAAAATTGGCAGTTGCATTTATCACAGGGACCGGTATGGCTTTATCTTCAGTGATATTGCGTTCTTGGAAGCATTTGAAGTATTCAGTGACATTAAATCCTTGGAAATCTAATACTTCATTTTGTAACCATGTAAAATTTTCATGAACTGTGAAGACATTCATACAAGCATCAGGATGCAGGGTACCCTCCTTTCCATCTGCTCTGGGCGTATATCCCTGATGTACCACTATATAATCTAGGACTGCTTCATAATCCGCCTGTGTCATTTTCATCACCTCCACATGGTAATGCATATAAACCATAGAGAGCAGTTGAAACCAAGCCTCACAACTACCTAGATATGACAAAGGCATTGATATCAGTAGATCGTTTCTATGCATAACTGAGGGGAGTAGACCACACACCCAACACCTCGTGACATTTGTAGTGCTATGCACTTGGTGAAGCATCTGAATGAAGGCATTCTGAGTATAAGTTTGTCTATGTCGTTCTTTATGCGGAGCCAATGTAACAAACAAATGCTCAGTTGGGGCTGGGGTAGTACCTATTAGGGTATGCACAGGGTGTTGCACTTCTAAGAAAAGCAGTACTCCTAATACAAATAGCAAAGAAAGCAATATCATCAGTACAAATACTATTTTAGTCTTGGGGGACCAAGAGGACCAGATGGGACCATGTGGGTTCGGGTGGGGAGCTGCAAAAGGCTGCTCCTCATCAGGAATGGAACGACCAAAGGGGTACATTGCTGAAAAGTACTTGGGGAATTGGAGCCGCTGTACAACCAGCCAGAGGGGTATTCTTCTTCCCTGTGTCCTTCTAGAGCCTCACAGGCAGGCTCCTATTGTTCATCAAATGCTGACTCTCCCACGGTGGGGCTGCACAGCTTGCAACCCAGCGAAACAATCGCGGCCCAAGCTAAAAAAAAAACAATCCTTCTTTCAGGATAGGGTAACCTCCCTCCGGGGCAAATACCCTCAACGATCCTGTCCAGTGTCTCAGGCAGTGCACCAGTATTCTTCACTCTAATCTAACAGGCACCAGAGGCACAGCACCTGTACCCTAAACTCAAGTCCTTCCCTAACTCCTGTGTTGCCCTGCTGGCGCACTGTCCTTTCGTCTGGGCCGCAGACTGTACCTAGTGTGCCCAGGCACCTCCTCATCAGCAAACAAAGGTGCGGGCTCGCATGCAGTTGGGGACCGGGACTCAGGTGCTTGTTGTACTGGAGCTGGAGTATCCGAAGCAACCCTTATCTCAGAGGGGTCACCTTGGGCAAGGCCTCATTACTCTCCTTGCCGGTCTGCGCCCCTCTTAGCTGGGCGTCAGAAAAGGGAAGGAAACGAGGGACCAGCTCTCCTTCCTGATCAGCGATCCCGTCCTTCACCCAGGAATCGTATGGCAGGGGCGCCTTTTTTACATGGGAGGCATGGACCCAATGCTTCCGGCCATCCACCTTTACAGCCGTCCTAGTAGCACTTGGGCAGGGTCCCTCCACCTCGGCTCCAAGCTGGACTTACGCTGAAAGTTTCGAACCAAATGAAATCCCCAGACTGGATCTGATGTCCGGGCCCCTCTGGCAGTGGTTGTAGGGCAGCAGATATCTGTTGTTGAACAAAACGGAGATCTTTAGACAAGGCATACAAGTAGTCAATCAAAAGAGGATATTCAATTTCAGAAAAGCGCCTTGGTCTCGGGACGCCCCACACGTTAGCAGGGCGCCCAAAGACCACTTCATAGGGTGATAAGCCGGTCCTAGAGTGTGCTGTCACCCTTGTGGACAATAGAGCTAAGGGCAACGCATCTGGCCATTTCAGTCCTGTGCTTTCATGAATCTTTGCTAGCTTCAATTTGAGAGTGCCATTGTACTTCTCAACGAGGCCTGCAGATTGGGGGTGGTTTGCTTCATGGAATTTCTGTGTTATCTGTAAACCTTTACATACCAATTCAATGACTTTGGCATTAAAATGGCTCCCATTGTCACTCCAGATCACGCGTGGCAATCCGTAGCGTGGGAAGTACTCCTTTAGAAGTGCCTTCGCTGTTGCTATGGCCGTATTCTCTTTAGTCAGGTAGGCCTCGACCCACTTACTGAATGCACACACTACCACCAGTACATACTTTAAATTATTTACTCGTTCCATCTCGATGAAATCCATCTGGATGACCTCGAAAGGGAAGGAAGGTGGAGCAAAATTACCGGCAGGTGTAGGGGTGCCCTTTCCAGGATTGTGCTTCAAACAAACTATACAGTGTTTCACTAAGTGTGTTGCAACCTTAGGGATATTCTCATTCTGCCATACCGGGTCCAACAGTTTACAGATGCCCTTTGCGCTTATGTGTGCTGGACCATGGGCCATGGTGAGTACAGGGAGAACATACGCATTGGGCACTAGCCACCTGCGCTTGTCCGACAAGTCAGTCCAACAGTCATCCCCATCCAAGCATCCTGTCCCCTCTTCCCATATCGGCAATTCATCTACAGTCGCCTCTCTCTGTATTTCCTTCACGCTTTCCACAGTGTCCTCAAACATCCCATTGTCTGGAACCCACCTAGCAGGACCTGCCACAAACATTTTATTCATCTTCAATCTAGCCGTCTCTTTGGCTGTCTGGTCCACAAACGCATTCCCCCTCCCAACATCGTCCACAACGGCTTTATGTGCACTGCATTTTATTATAGCCAGTTTGTCAGGGAGCGTCAACGCTGATAACAGTCTGATTATCAATGGGCCATGCTGTATCCTTTGTCCATGGGAGGTCAGGAACCCTCTCTCTGCCCAGAGACGCCCAAAATTATGTGCTACACCGAAGGCATACTGGCTGTCAGTATTGATGTTAACAGCCAGTCCCTCACTCGGCTCCAAGCCCGCAGGAGGGCAACCAGCTCTGCCGCCTGCGCTGACTGGTAGGGGACCCGGGATGTCTCAACTACAGTATGTAATGTGGTGATCGCAAAGGCTGCAGTAGTAGTGCCGTCCGGTAGTTTGAAACAAGAGCCATCGACATATAGTTCCCCATGAGGGTCAGATAGGGGAACATCAGTCAGGTCTACCCGTCCCTTCGTTTCCTCCTCTGTCCTAAACAAGCAATTATGGACATCACTGTCCATTTTGTCCGAAGGGAGGGGTAGTAACGTGGCTGGGTTCAGAGTAGCGCATCTTTTTATGGTAATATGTGGGGCAAACAAAGTTAGCTCGTATCCAGTAAGACGTGCACTGAAGAGGTGCTGTGTCTTTGTCTTATTCAATAGTGTGTCCACGGCATGAGGTACCATCACCTGTGAGGTCAGTATCAAGAACGAGCCCTGCCGATTGTCTGATAGACACTGCTGCCGCCTCTGCAGCTCTTAGACAGCTCGGGAGCGCTCTGGCGACGTTATCAAGGATGGCAGAGCAGTAAGCGCAGGGTCTCTGCTTACCACCGAAAACCTGGGTTAGTACAGAGAGCGTGCAACCTTCCGCCTCATGTACGTAAAGCACAAAAGGCTTCTGGTAGTCAGGTGTGCCAAGCACAGGAGCAGAGCAAAGCGCAGTCTTCAGCTGATCAAAAGCCTGTTGGCATGCAGGTGTCCAGGGCAAAGGCTCATGCACATCTTTAGTGGTAAGGTAAAGAAGGGGTTTTGTTAGTAGGGAGAAATTAGGGATCCACTGCCGACAGTATGAAGTTATACCCAGAAACGCGCGTACCTCGCATTGGGTCTTAGGAACAGACATATTAGTGATGGCCGCTATGCGTTCTGGTGTTAGTCTGCGACCCTCCTTCGATAGTAGGTGACCTAAGTAGGAGACCTCCTGTCGACAATACTGGAATTTTTTAAATAGGGACACCTTGTGTCCTTTGTGCGCCAAGTGCATCAGTAATTTAACCGTGGCTTCCTTGCAACCCTGCTCAGTGTCCGAGGCCACCAACAGGTCGTCTACGTACTGTAGCAGCACATTACCAGAGGGAAGCTCCAGTGAATCCAATTGTGTTTTTAAAGCCTGGCTGTAGATACTGGGGCTCTCGGTATAGCCTTGTGGAGCATGACAGAATCTAAAACTCCGGCCAGCAATTGTAAATCCAAAAAGATGGCGGCTGTCGGGGTGTATTGGTATGCTAAAGAAAGCATTCTTCAAGTCAATCACTGAGAAAAACTTCGCTGTCGGGGGAATCATGGTCAGTATTGTTGTGATGTCAGGGACCACAGGATATTGAGGAATCACCACTTTATTGACCTACCTCCGGTCAATCACAAAACGGTAAACATCAGGGTTGGTGTCGGAACAGTCAGAGGGCGCCTTTTTAAGAATGGGGAGAATAGGGCTATTGCACACATTCGCTACTGTCTCCTCAACTACCTCTGACTTTATCAAATCCTGTATTATTTGTAGTAAAGCCTTTTCTCCTGCCTGGGATATCTTGTATTGGGGAGTCCGGGGCAACCTGGCATTGGTCCTAGTCTGTATAGAAACAGGTGGGATCTTGAGTAACCCTACATCTGTGTCACCTCTAGCCCACAACGCACGCGGCACCGCATGGAACTCTGGGGGGGGGGTGAGAGGATCATCTTTTGCGAAGCATTGTTTGGCATGGGCAACTCGCGGACCTACAGTCATATAAGCGCCATCCGGGGAACAGTGTTTTGTCGCATGTAATCTTTTTAACAAGTCCAGACCCATTAGATTCTCTCCACAATTTGACGTCAACTGGAACGGTGAATCAACTTTAAACGGACCAGGTGTCAAAGCAAGGGGCTTGGAAATGGGGCTAACAACCGGTACACCTGAAAAACCCACCGAAATATTGTTCTGGCCAGACAGAGCTGCCCCCCGGGACCAGGGTACGAGAAACAGAGCTATTCATAGCCCCCGTATCAATTAAGAATTTCTCGGTGGAACCTTGTAGATCCGCAGTAACGTACGCTCCACGCTGATCTACAGGCACTGGAACTGGTCCCTTGCTCTGCCCCTGGCTGTACTAGCTGTGTGAGAGTCCTGTCACTTCGTCCATATCATAGTCGTCATGATAGTACTGTCATCCCCTAGGGTCATCAAAATAGTTCCCGCTCTGTCTTTTGCCTGCTGTATTCTCCGAGTGCATTTCTCCACGTCCTCCGCCTCCTCGGCCCCTACCCCCAAAACCTCTACCTCTCGGGGCCTCTCCTTTCTGTAACAGTTCCGGGCACTCATTCTGCCAGTGTCCCTCCTTTTTACAGTACGCGCACTGGTTGGGTCCCACAGGTGTACCCGAGGCACCACCCCTATTGGACCTGAGGCCCCGTGGACCTGAACCTGACCCACGTCCTCTACCACCTCCTCTTGCAACCTGCTGCAGCAACACCCTCGTCTTTAAATCCTTCGACTTCTTCTCTACCCTTTCCTTGTCCTCATTCTCTCTATGCTCGTAATATTGAGCCATACTCAGTATCACTGATGGGGAGGTCGCCGTCCAAGTACTCTCCGCAGCTTGTAATCGGGCTGCAATCTCGGGGAGCAAATTAGTGACAAATCTATTCACAAACAGTCGAACCCCACCTTCCTGTGCCAAATCCTGGCCACTGAAATCTAGAAACACCCCCTCAAACCTGGTAAAGAAACCGACACACTCTCGTCCTTTTTCTGGCGACAAGCAGTCCACTTATCCCAGTCCACTTTCTTCGGCGGGATAAGGGAGTGCATGTAGGCGATAATACGCCCTGGTAAGGCTAACAACTCTGCCTTTGGTTTTTCACCGGGCTTGCGTTCCTTGTCCCATGCCCTAATCTCGACTCATGTGCCACCCAGTTCCGTTGTATGGTCTTGCGTGTGGACCTGTCTCCATATATCTACTGGTACCAACAAACCAAAGAACAACTCTATATTAGCTAACGTCATCACAGTGGAAGAGGCCGCTTCTGTCGATTCCTTGTAATATGCAGTGGGATTTTTCCTCGGGTCCGGTAACTGGCTCTTGAGAGAGAGAACCTCACTCCTTTTCCAAGGAGTATAGATCCATTGCTCTTGGAACCGGGCATCGACTCGCTGCCTAATTACAATGTTTGTAGAGTCGCGCAATTCTGGTATTTCAGGGTGATAGATGGGGTGAACCTCTCTCATGAGGTGCTGGGTCCCTAGCAGTGGAACCTTCTGGAGTAATCGGCCTCTATAACCCACCAAGGTAGTCACATTACTAAAAACTTAATTCGGGGCCATATCTGTAATGTATACTTGATCTCGTATGTCATAAATAATCTGCGGTACCTCACCCTGAAAACACTGTTCCCACAATTGAATCAGAGTAGTCGGCATGTGTTTGAGAGCGTGTTGCTGTATAAATGGCTCATACTCTTTCATCACACTCCATATATCCTCCACACTATAGATCGGGTGCCGAGCCCACTGTGCTGCCTGATTCGCTACGACCTGTTTTTCCTCTGTCCCTACAGCTGAGCGCACTAACACTTTCTTCAGGCGATCCTGTACTGCTGTATATCAATAAAGGGGTATACCCTATCACCCTCCTATACCTGGGTAGGAGAACTATAATACAAAAAAACATTGGTATGGAGGAACCAATATCTCTTCCTTTACTAATCAATAGGGAACATTAAATTACCCTATATTTAGTGCATTGTCCTATTTCAATTTCAATCGAACTCTCAAACATTAACAAAACAGAAAAGCATAAATCTAGTTACCAGTACCCACTTAATTATGCAAAGCATCAGTGTCCACACATTCAATCAAGGTAATCCACTGTGAGATAGCCCTAAAGCCGCATGAGGTAAAAAATGCCTCATCACGGGGGGGGGGAGTTTGCCGCAGCGCAAGATGGCCGCGTAACAGAAGAGCTCTGTGAGCCATCAGCACCACGCGCCATTTATCCTTGCGATCGGCGCCACTGCCTGAACGCATTACACAGATTTGGGCTGCACGGACCACGACCTATCTGCCGACACCTTTCTGGAGACGGTAACCCCACCAGAAGGGGAGAAACATACCTCGGGCCTCTGCTGCGAAGAAGGGCGGCGGCCACGGCCTTGTGATCCCCTGGCCTGTGATCTCGATCCCGGCACCCGCTGCATACTGACACCCACTGGGCCCCCCTTCGGTGACGCCGAGCCCCCGGAAGCCTACACGACCGCTGCGGACGGGGTGGCGGAGGCTCCTCCTGGTGCTCGCTACCTTTCCGCGCCACAGTCGACATCTCCTGCGACCCACAGCACGGGTGGGCCTGCCCAGCGCAGCGAAGAGGGGCGGAGGCGACCCGGAGAGACGGCGTGAAACACGTTCTGGTGGCGGGTGACGCCTGGAGTTTTATGCCGACATAGCCTCCCGGACCCGAGATCCCTCCTGCACATATTGACGCGGTGAGCGGTTGGGGTTGCGTGCGTGGAGTCCGCCTGCTGCCCACACTGGGCCTCCCAAAGAACTGAGCTTTCTGGAGCTCTACTCCAGCGGAGCCCCCGCTTTCCCCACCCACGCTCTGCAGCCGCGGCGACCTGTTTTCTCCATCTGGGGGAGCATACCTCGCCTGTTCATTTACTGAGGCCTACGGGGGGTTGGATGCCCTTCGCCCAGCGGAGCCGGACGCACGCCTTCCACAGTTGCCGCTGCGAGCTGGGTGACACTGACGCCCCCAGAGACCTTGAACCCTATCGCACGGAGGACTACTCCAGCTGAGGCCTGCTGCCCCGGGTGAGGGCGCCCAGTGAATTCGAGGTGGGCCTGAAATGGCCTGAACCGCCGGGGCGGTGCACGCCCGGCCTTTAGATAAGGGCCTAAAACTCCTTGCCTGTGGCGCACCTGAGCCATCCAGCCAAGTGCCCCGTGATCCTGGGCCTTCATCAACACGCGCTCAAGGTGAGACTTCTAAAACACCCCTGCAGAGGCCATTTGTCTAGTGCTCCGGGCCTTCCCAGAGCCCATACTGCTGGTCGACCCCCCCACAGGGGTATATACATCTTCCTCATCCATATACTAACACGGGGAACTCACTGCCCCCCCCCCCCGCTCTGGAGGTGGTTTGCATCCCTGGCCGGAGAGACAGTATCCTGTGCCTAGCGGCTCGCTGGAGGTGCCTCCCCCCGGGGGGGAATAATTGGCACTCCACGCCGGACCCCTGGGTTTGGAGGGGAGGATCGGGCGGCCTCGGCTCTGTTGCATTTCCTTCGCCTGTTACCCAGGGACGCCTACTGAACCAAGCACCTCATGCCAAGATACTACCTGGAGGTGGTTTGCCCATAACGGTATCTGAGGCTGGACGAC
Source organism: Calotriton arnoldi (assembly GCA_963921515.1). Lineage (NCBI taxonomy): Eukaryota > Metazoa > Chordata > Amphibia > Caudata > Salamandridae > Calotriton > Calotriton arnoldi. The sequence continues at coordinate 2,897,697 of CAWUFW010001043.1, forward strand.
CCATAAAGAGGGTACCTTGTCGCTGAAACCAGAGGGCGCACCGGACTACCACACCCCGCCGCTACTGTTCCAAACGCAACGCCAATTTCTCCCGCCCAAACAACCGGCAACATGGGCAAGGTAGATAAAACGCAAACAAAGCTGCTGTTTGACTCCAAAAGGACCAGAACTAGAGAGACAGGGGGGGCCCGATCAATGGACGGACAAGCAGATAAGTCAGAGGAGGAACCTGGGGAGGTTAAACAAATGTTCGCAGCTGTGCAGAAAAGCCTGTTGATGATAGATGGGAAAATTGACTCCCTGGCTTTTCATATGGACAGGATGTCGGAACGCCTAGATAAGCATGCGGAATGGATAGATATGACAGAGCGCAGGGTCACCGAGGTCGAGGAGGCGCAGTCTGAAACGGACTCGATCCAAAAACAAATGGCCATGGCTCTCACGTCGCTACAGGATAAAGCAGAAGACTTAGAGGCTCGTTCCCGAAGGAGCAACATCCGCATCACTGGCCTTCCGGAATCCACTTCAATAGGTAACGCGGAACAATTCATAGAAAAACTCCTAATTACCTTGCTGGGCCGCGACACCTTCTCAGATATATTTGTGGTCGAAAGAGCTCATCGATCTCTGCGACCGCGCCCACCTCCGGGTGCCCCTCCACGCCCGATGATTGCTAAATTACTGAATTACCGGGATAGGGACTCAGCCCTACGACGAGCCAGAGAACTGGGGGAACTTCAATATGAGGGCTCTGCGATCTCTCTCTATCCAGACTTTATGATGAAAGTACAAGAAGCGAGAAGACAATTTAACACCCTTAAACGACAACTCCGGGATCAAAATATCACGTACGCTATGCTCTATCCGGCCAGATTAAGAGATAACCTTGTAGGCTCATCCCGCATATTTACAGATCCGAAAGCGTTGCAGAAGGCACTCAAGGACTTCTCCAAAAAGGCGAAACGAGATGCAGTGGAGGAGAACCTACCCGGTACGGCAGACGGATCTCCAGAGGGCTGCCTAGACGACAATGACTAAACTCTCTGAGCCGGGCCGGCCCTTTCCTGGGCCTTGACCAGCGGTCACTGGGTATTGTATTTCTGATTTACTTGGGCCGGGGGTTGCGGTGTCGCTGTACCTCGACACCCTCCGAATCCGGCGGGACGTCCGCTGAGAGACGCAGCTAACCAGAACTCTCGCAAGTATTTGTAGAATTTATACAATAGGGGGGACGATAACTCTGTTTTTGTAGCTCAAGTAGACACTGCTACCTCTCTGTATACTATTCCGCGCAGGTATCTCTCCTGCTTGCTGATAATTGGTTATATTTTTCATTTCATTGTTTGCAGACGTTGCTAATACCCTAATTAGGTGCGATTGCATTAATATGTTCATAATAGTGTGGATTAATGCTGATGGTTATTCGTAGTGCTTAGGTAACATCCGCCCCGCGTGTTACACACTACATGGCTTATAGCCAACTTTTCCTAAGGGTTGGGGTGGAGGAGGGAGGAGGGGTGGGACACCGACTGTGCTAAGTTTGGGTTTGCATGGCATGGGAGGGGGGAAGGGGAACTGTTTGTGATTTTGTGTTTGTTTTTAACTGTTTGGTTTCTTTGGATCACGGTGACACAACTGCATATAGCACACACACCCGATGGCGTGGGATGACAGTCCTTGATTACAAGCCCTATAGCTAGGGAACAAACTGATACCATAGCTGTGATTTCACTGCTTCTCCCCTATATACATGGAGGATAGACTGAGGCTCTTGTCCTGGAACATCAGGGTTCTCAAAGACCAACGTAAAATCAGGAAGGTTATGACGTATCTCACTAGACACAACATAGATATAGCGCTATTACAGGAAACACACCTCCCAGTGGCAAACCTCCCGCTGACTCGTAGTCGGATCCGCTGCACTTTCCACGCCGCGGGCTTCACCACACATGCTAGGGGGGTCCTCACTTGGCTCAATCCCAAAGCCAGACTTACGCTAGAAGAACTACATACTGATATTGACGGCAGATATGCCGTATCCAAATGTAAGGGGAGAGGTATGGAATGTATAATAATTAATGTATATGGCCCTAATCATGACTGCCCACAGTTTTTTCAAGCCCTTCTGACCCTGGTTCGCCAGCTGTCCGCCTTGCCACAGATATGGGGAGGCGATTTTAACTGTGTACTAAATCCAGATATAGACCGTTCTGGAGGCCCACCACGACGCCGCTCTATGGCTGCTGGGGCATTTATGGACGCCATGATCGAGATGGGGCTAGTGGACGTCTGGCGCTCTCGCTCGCCTGGGATGGGAGGATTCACGCACTACTTTGCCCCATACACTTTACATACTAGAATAGACTATTGGTTTTTGGCGGAGTCACTCAGGCAGAATATCCGGGATTGTGAAGTCTTCCCGCGCACTTACTCCGATCACTCGCCAGTACTCCTCGTCCTGGCATCCCCTACCAAGCGCCCTCCCCCATTTACCTGGCGCTTCCCCCCATATGCATTACTAGACGACGTTTTTAAATCAGCTACTGGAAGCAATTGAGACCTTCTTTGCTACCAACCTGGGTTCCGTTACGCACTTTACCACAATCTGGGAGGCGTTTAAGGCCTATATTCGCGGTATAGCTATCTCTAAACACTCGGGAGTACTGAGATCGATCAGGGGTAGGTTGGCCCTGCTAGAGCAGAACCTGGCGAGGCTAGAAAGAGAAACACAAGACACGAGTGATACCCAATCGTTAGAAGCGCTCAAGACCACTTTGGAGGAATATCACTCAGAGGCTGATAGAGAGGTTAAACTCCTAGGTAAATATGCAGTGGCAAGAACATATGGGGAGGGGAAGCGACCTGGTGCTACCCTGGCAAACCTTATGAAGGTGCGCCGTGCTGCGGCCCAACCTATAGAGCTGGCCTCGGATACTGGCGAGAAGATTACTGACCCTGATAGAGTAGCAGAATGTTTTCGGGCATACTATGCGGAATTATACAAATCCAGATCCCACAACACTGATGCTGACATGCAGACTTATCTAGAGTATATAAAACTACCATGGCTGTCACACGAGCATAGAGCGTACTTGATGAGACCACTGGAGGCGTGGGAGATACACGATGCTTTGACTGCAATGCCCTCTGGCGGAGCACCGGGACAGGATGGGCTAACGGTGGGGTTTTATAAAGAATTCAAAGACTTACTTACCCCTCACCTAATAACATTGTTTGAAGAGATGGCCGAATGCGGCTCCATGCCCCCCACGATGCGGGAAGCCCTCCTAGTTGCACTCCTAAAGCCAGGGAAATCGCCACACGTCTGCTCCTCTTATCGACCATTATCTTTATTAAACGTTGACACAAAACCTTTTGCTAAAATATTGGCGAATCGCTTGGCCCCTCTTGTGCCGTTCCTTGTAGGGCCGGAACAGGCAGGTTTTGTACTAGGACGCACACTTACACACAACCTACGCACTGTATTTGGAGCAATTCAGCACACAAATCCGAACACTAAAGTCACCGCGATCTTCCTTGATGCTGAAAAAGCTTTCGACTCCGTGGAGTGGAATTTCATGTTATTGATCCTTGAGCGCATGGGTTTGGGTAGCCTCTTCCTACGCTTGATAACCACCCTTTATACCGCCCCAGCAGCCCGGGTGCGCGTGGACAACACAGTCACCGCCCCCCTGTCGATTTCTAGGGGTACTCGCCAGGGCTGTCCGCTTTCTCCGCTCCTTTACGCCCTGGTTGCAGAGCCACTGGCATGTGCGCTGAGAGAGTACCATAGCCATAGAGGAATTCGATTCCCTGGGTATAAACTTATAATCTCATCGTATGCGGACGATACTCTCCTATATATTCGAGACCCGGCCGAGAACCTGCCCCAGGTGCTCCGTGAGGTAGTGAAATTTGGAGAATTTTCCGGACTGAAAATCAATTGGGCAGAATCCATAATTTTCCCCCTCACCCCTGCGACGCTTCCGGAAGCCCTAGATTTCCCTTTGACATGGTCCACAGACCCGGTACGTTATTTGGGAATCCAGATACACACAAACTCTGATTTAGTGTTCCAGGAAAACTATGGCAGAGCCGTTGCCAAATTAGAAGATGGCATTACTAGGTGGATTCGCCTCCCCCTTTCCCTCTTAGGTAGACTTTCCATCATGAAAATGGTGGTCCTCCCCAGATTCCTTTTCCTGTTCATTAATATCCCAATTGTTTTACCGGCTCATTTCTTCAAACACCTTCGAACGTTACAAATTAAGCTGGCTTGGGCCGACAAACAGCCGCGAGCCAGTTGGGAACTCCTTACTCTCCCATACTCAATGGGTGGATTGGGCGCCCCAGACCTGGACCTCTACTATCGTGCCGCTCAAGCCTCTCACGCATATTATTGGCTTCACCAACAGTCCCCCCCCACCACCTACACATAGAACGGGTTGCGCTATCTCCTGCCCATTTAACGACGGCATTGTTCCGCGCGCCTCGACGCTACACCGGGACCCTAGACTCGATTAATGCTACTACACACGCCTGGCACAACCTACTGAATCGCCAAGCAATCTCCATTCTATACTCTCCTCTTACCCCCACTACATGGTGTGCGTGGCTACCAGCCCTCACCACACCCGAGATGGTCGCGGCCCTACACAACCTAGGAATAGACACTATCGGCTCCTTCTTTCGAGAAGGGAAGGGAAAAGACTGGAATGAACTGGCGCTGAATGACCCACCACCACCCCCCCTAACACTATTCCACTATTTCAGAGCTAGAAGTGCGTTGCACGAATTGCTTGGAGATGAGCTACTGGAACCACCAGAGGTACTCTCTTTCTCCACCATGATTCGCACTGATTCCCAGAGCGGACTGGTCTCACACATATATACAAGAAGACCCAGGAACTACGCTGTAATCAATATGTCAAAGCTAGATTAGAATGGCAGGCTGACCTGGAACTTGCTCTAGACGATGACATGTGGAAGTATTGCTGTGAGGCTACCAGGTGCATTTCCCTTAATGGCAGACACCGTCTAATACAATTCAAATTCCTTAACCGGACTTATCACACACCTGTCCGATTACATAGATTTGGATTACGAGAATCAGACGCTTGCTAAAGATGCGGAGAGAGTGCAGCTGGCTTTATACATTTAGCATGGCTCTGCCCCACTATTGCGAACTTCTGGATACAAGTGTTTTCTAAATTAAGCAATATTACAAAGGAAACGATAAGCCCCGACCCATTATTAGCCATATTGGGATACTCTAAGAACTGAGGAAAAACATTAGACGCCTAGTTGATATGGGCCTTCTGATCGCAAAACGGGTGGTGGCAATGCATTGGGCACGTGCCCCCTTCCCCCCTCCTTGCCCCAATGGACTAGAGACATGCTAATCTGCAACACGAAAACTGAAGTGTATAGTGAATTGCTCCCCCCTAGAAGCCGCCCGAAAAACTTTTGGAGTTTGTATAACGACTACATTGCAGCCCAGACCTAAGGGGCCCTCTGCACCAGCTACCTACACATACATAACCGAGCGGAAAATGCAGATCCCGCCTGTCTCCGTTTACTATTGCCCCCTGCGGCCTCATGTATGTGCTACTGTGTAAGGGTACATCAGAATCACTGTGATCGTAATTATTTTGTTTTCTGTTTAAGTTTAGATTGGTTTTTGTAGTAGTTATGGTCTGTAACAGCTGGACAATTTAATGAGTATACTTTCATTTGTGATACATATTGTATATTGTATGTAATTTTTTTTCTTTGATTTCTGTTTGGTTTTTTTTCACGATAAAATGGGGAAAAAAAAAAATGCCTCATCACAGCTTGTGATAGGAGAAGCCCGCTCAAATATGAGAATTATTACTTTATTATGTTGCGCACTTGATTAATGTTTTTTGAGGCATGTTAATGTTTGAGAGTTCAATTCAATTTATGTTTTTTGGTGTTACAAATGTTTTGTGATTTTCATGTTAATGTAAATGTTTATATATATATATATATATATATATGTGTGTTTTCTTCTATATAAATGTCAATGTAAATGTTAGTATATGTGTTGTTTTCTGTCCTTTGGTTTACATAACAAATAATTATGATTGAGTTTGTCAAAGAATGCCTTCTTGGTATGTGCTTCATTTTAATGCATTCTTCATAAATTGAAATAGGACAATGCACTAAATACAGGGTAATTTAATGTTCCCTATTGATTAGTAAAGGAAGAGATATTGATCCCGTACTGCTGGCCAACTGGTGTCAGGGAGGCCGCATGTAGGAGTCTCGGTGTGCATCGATGACTGGGGTGTGGCGCTTACATAGGATAGGGCAGATGCAGAAACGGGCACCATCACATAAGGGGTCAGAGTAGGGGGTGTAAGGGGAAGTGTAGCGGACGAGGCAGAACCAAGGGAAGGATCAGGGGAGGGAAAGGATGATACAGAGCAAATGACAAGGAGAAGAACGCGTCACCTGTATAAGTAACGTCCCCCTGGGCACAAGCTAATGACCACAGTATGTGTGGATATAAAACAGCTGTCAGAAATATTGATAACGAACAATGGATGAATCCAAACTGTGAGAAATGAACTATAATCTTTTTAATATATTTGGGTCATTGATATTCCAAAAGTCATATCGGTCCCATCAATGAAAAATATACCATGAAGCTTCAAATAAACATTTCAAAATCCCGATGCATTTCGGGCTGTCAAAGCCCTTCATCAGGGGCAAATGATCTGAAATAAAATCAGCAAAGGATACAATGAAAACAAACAGTCCGTCCAGCCGAAATATACTATACATGCTACAAGAACAAATACCAAACATCAAAGTATGATACCAGTGTCGAGTGCTGTGATAATGAGTGATAAAGTTTTGCGTGACAAAATATTAAAAAAGTGAAGCGAAGTGAATCAATCCTAATCGAAAACTGAGCCAAGTCAAAAGAAATGTGAAGTGGCGACGCTCGCGTGCAATACTAAAAAGTGAGAAGCAAACATATACCGAACAACGAGGATGCCAAAAGTGAAACAACAACGTGAAGACAAAGAACTTAAAAGAACGTCTCATGAGTTGAAAAACTTGTAAAGAGCCCAGTGCATAACAGTAGCAACCGTGTTGATGACACACAAACACCACGAGTGATCGAAAATAGGACGGATAAGGTGCTCACCCCAGACCCAGAATAGGACAGAGAAAACACTCACCGGTGGTCCATGAAGCTACCGCGTAAGAACGCGTTAATCAAAAGTGTAAAAACGACCATGCAACGAGGATGAAATATATATGAAGAAGGACTCACAAATGAGCCAGTGTGTAGTGAAAGTGTGACGGCCATCTTGAAACATCCAAGAGGATGTATATTACAGTGCAAGTACTCATGCGAAACCCAAAATAAAAACGAAAAGAACACACAACGGTGCTCCTAGAAGCTGCCGCGTGAGAGCGCGTTGATCAAGAGTGTTAAACCAACCATGCAACGTGAATATAATGTGTATAAAAAGGACTCTCAAACGAGCCGGTGTGTAATGAAAAAATAGCGGCCATTTTGTAACGTCCAAGAGGACGTATGCTACAATACAAGTGCTCAAGTCTTATGAGAATTGTTGGCGTACTTAAGCAGTGAACAAAAATAGAAAAAGGAAGATTGCGTATAAAATCATATGTCTGAGATGAAAAGTGCAGTGAAAAAATAAAATAAAAAATGAGTGCGAGCAACAAGCAGTGATGAAGTGTGACAGTCGAGGATCAGAATGGAAAGTAATGCGACCAATAAGAATGACATATAACCACGAACAAACGAAAATAATAAGGAAACAAAAAAGATAGTCATGAAGTATGTTAAGAAAACCAAATGTGTATAAAACATAAACAAAAAAATACCGTGAAAGAAACCAAAATAAGGTAACATGTAAAGAGGGTAAGATATTTCTAATCCCAAAGAGACCAGGGGTTAAAGATAACACGAAAACTCCATTCTGTCATTTAAACCAAAAGGTTTCAAAGAGTTCAAAGCCTTGATCCAATAGTTCTCTCTCTGTAGAAGATGGGTGCTGTTATTTCTGCCTTCAACCTTCTCCACGATTTCCAGAATGAGGAATTTTAATTGGCTGATGTTATGATTGTTATCTGAAAAGTGGGTAGCAACTGTAGACTTGATGTTTTTGGTTCTAATGTTGCTTTTGTGCTCATGCAGTCTAGTTTTGATTTTTCTTTCAGTCTTACCTACATACGGCAACCCACATGGACATTTGAGCAAATATACCACGTTGGTGGTGTCACATGTGGCTGTGACTTTGAGGTTGATACGTGTACCTTTCATGGGATGGGTCGTCCATGTGCCTTTGATGACGTTGTTGCAATTGCTGCAGTTTAGACAAGGTAGAGTGCCCTTGTAGGTAGAAATGGGAATAATCTTGGAAGGTTGTGTTAATAAATCCTTCAAATTTCTCCCTCGAGTATAAGCGAATAAAGGTTTGTTGCAAAACAAGCCCTTGAAGTCGGGTTCCATAGCAAGGATGGGCCAATGTTTGTTGATGACGTTTTTATAACGTTGACTCATGGTTGAGAATTTAGATACCACTACCATGCGGTCTTGACTTGGTTTGTTCGTTTTGACTAACAATTCAACTCGTGTTTTTGATGCACAACGTGTCTTGGCTTGTGCTAAAATCTTGGGAGGATAACCCCTGTCAGAAAATCTGTTCAGCATGTTGTCAATTTGTTTCAAGCATGTTTCAGGTTGTGAAACAATGCGCTTCACTCTCAACAATTGAGAATAGGGTAAATGGTTTTTCAGAGGTTGTTGATGAAAGCTGGTGAAGTGCAACAAATTATTCCTGTCTGTATTTTTGCGAAATAAGTCTGTCTCAAGGCTGTTAACTGTTTTCTTAATAAGCACGTCCAAGAATGTCATGGACTCCTGGTTGATTTCAAAGGTGAACTGGATGCGTTCGTTGATATGATTCAACTCATCTAAAGCTCTAAGCAAGTCTTGTTGTGATCCATGCCATAACACAAAAATATCGTCAATATATCTGACAAAAGTCTCGCGTGTTCAATCCACGTATTCTTGTTCAAAATGTGTTCTTCCTCAAATTGTTGCATGAAGATATTCGCGTACGCCGGAGCGGCGCAATTGCCCATTGCAGTGCCCGATAACTGTAAAAACCATTGTTCATCCCATTTAAAGTAACTTTGGTATAACGTGAAGTTGAGCAGTTCCATCAGGAAAAGTTGTAGGTTGAAATCTAAATCTGAGTTAAGGAGCACTTTTTCTATGGCCGCTAAACCCAAGTCATGTGGTATAGAAGTATACAATGATTTGACAATGGGCAATTGCGCCGCTCCGGCGTACGCGAATATCTTCATGCAACAATTTGAGGAAGAACACATTTTGAACAAGAATACGTGGATTGAACACGCGAGACTTTTTGTCAGATATATTGACGATATTTTTGTGTTATGGCATGGATCACAACAAGACTTGCTTAGAGCTTTAGATGAGTTGAATCATATCAACGAACGCATCCAGTTCACCTTTGAAATCAACCAGGAGTCCATGACATTCTTGGACGTGCTTATTAAGAAACAGTTAACAGCCTTGAGACAGACTTATTTCGCAAAAATACAGACAGGAATAATTTGTTGCACTTCACCAGCTTTCATCAACAACCTCTGAAAAACCATTTACCCTATTCTCAATTGTTGAGAGTGAAGCGCATTGTTTCACAACCTGAAACATGCTTGAAACAAATTGACAACATGCTGAACAGATTTTCTGACAGGGGTTATCCTCCCAAGATTTTAGCACAAGCCAAGACACGTTGTGCATCAAAAACACGAGTTGAATTGTTAGTCAAAGCGAACAAACCAAGTCAAGACCGCATGGTAGTGGTATCTAAATTCTCAACCATGAGTCAACGTTATAAAACGTCATCAACAAACATTGGCCCATCCTTGCTATGGAACCCGACTTCAAGGGCTTGTTTTGCAACAAACCTTTATTCGCTTATACTCGAGGGAGAAATTTGAAGGATTTATTAACACAACCTTCCAAGATTATTCCCATTTCTACCTACAAGGGCACTCTACCTTGTCTAAACTGCAGCAATTGCAACAACGTCATCAAAGGCACATGGACGACCCATCCCATGAAAGGTACACGTATCAACCTCAAAGTCACAGCCACATGTGACACCACCAACGTGGTATATTTGCTCAAATGTCCATGTGGGTTGCCGTATGTAGGTAAGACTGAAAGAAAATCAAAACTAGACTGCATGAGCACAAAAGCAACATTAGAACCAAAAACATCAAGTCTACAGTTGCTACCCACTTTTCAGATAACAATCATAACATCAGCCAATTAAAATTCCTCATTCTGGAAATCGTGGAGAAGGTTGAAGGCAGAAATAACAGCACCCATCTTCTACAGAGAGAGAACTATTGGATCAAGGCTTTGAACTCTTTGAAACCTTTGGTTTAAATGACAGAATGGAGTTTTCGTGTTATCTTTAACCCCCTGGTCTCTTTGGGATTAGAAATATCTTACCCTCTTTACATGTTACCTTATTTTGGTTTCTTTCACGGTATTTTTTTGTTTATGTTTTATACACATTTGGTTTTCTTAACATACTTCATGACTATCTTTTTGTTTCCTTATTATTTTCGTTTGTTCGTGGTTATATGTCATTCTTATTGGTCGCATTACTTTCCATTCTGATCCTCGACTGTCACACTTCATCACTGCTTGTTGCTCGCACTCATTTTTTATTTTATTTTTTCACTGCACTTTTCATCTCAGACATATGATTTTATACGCAATCTTCCTTTTTCTATTTTTGTTCACTGCTTAAGTACGCCAACAATTCTCATAAGACTTGAGCACTTGTATTGTAGCATACGTCCTCTTGGACGTTACAAAATGGCCGCTATTTTTTCATTACACACCGGCTCGTTTGAGAGTCCTTTTTATACACATTATATTCACGTTGCATGGTTGGTTTAACACTCTTGATCAACGCGCTCTCACGCGGCAGCTTCTAGGAGCACCGTTGTGTGTTCTTTTCGTTTTTATTTTGGGTTTCGCATGAGTACTTGCACTGTAATATACATCCTCTTGGATGTTTCAAGATGGCCGTCACACTTTCACTACACACTGGCTCATTTGTGAGTCCTTCTTCATATATATTTCATCCTCGTTGCATGGTCGTTTTTACACTTTTGATTAACGCGTTCTTACGCGGTAGCTTCATGGACCACCGGTGAGTGTTTTCTCTGTCCTATTCTGGGTCTGGGGTGAGCACCTTATCAGTCCTATTTTCGATCACTCGTGGTGTTTGTGTGTCATCAACACGGTTGCTACTGTTATTCACTGGGCTCTTTACAAGTTTTTCAACTCATGAGACGTTCTTTTAAGTTCTTTGTCTTCACGTTGTTGTTTCACTTTTGGCATCCTCGTTGTTCGGTATATGTTTGCTTCTCACTTTTAGTATTGCACGCGAGCGTCGCCACTTCACATTTCTTTTGACTTGGCTCAGTTTTCGATTAGGATTGATTCACTTCGCTTCACTTTTTAATATTTTGTCACGCAAAACTTTATCACTCATTATCACAGCACTCGACACTGGTATCATACTTTGATGTTTGGTATTTGTTCTTGTAGCATGTATAGTATATTTCGGCTGGACGGACTGTTTGTTTTCATTGTATCCTTTGCTGATTTTATTTCAGATCATTTGCCCCTGATGAAGGGCTTTGACAGCCCGAAATGCATCGGGATTTTGAAATGTTTATTTGAAGCTTCATGGTATATTTTTCATTGATGGGACCGATATGACTTTTGGAATATCAATGACCCAAATATATTAAAAAGATTATAGTTCATTTCTCACAGTTTGGATTCATCCATTGTTCGTTATCAATATTTCTGACAGCTGTTTTATATCCACACATACTGTGGTCATTAGCTTGTGCCCAGGGGGACGTTACTTATACAGGTGACGCGTTCTTCTCCTTGTCTTTACACCCCTTGACCAGAGGGTGATACCCCAGGAGCACGCTACAACTGTTGAAAAATACACCTTGGTGTGCGCAGTCCTACACCATTTGACAGAGCAAATGACGGCATCAGCTCCTTTTGCAGGATGGGAGGCAAGCGGGCCGGGGCTGACGCAGCGGCACTGTGGGTATCGGAGTGAGCCGTGGCCGGGGCCGGAGAAGCAGGGACCGTAGGGTATATCCGCTGTGGGGCATATGGCGGTGGTGGGCGGGAATCCAAAAGCTCCTCAACTAGTTCATCCCCCTCCTCCCTAACAACATAACTTTTATCGGCCTGCAATCGAAACCTTCTGTTTTCGCGCTCTATATCTTCCTCCATCTTCTCCCTGTCATAGGCTACCGCCTTCTATGTAATCGCCTGTGTCTCTTTCCTCCTAGCCACCTTCTCTGCCTTCAGACGCCGTTGCTTCCCTTCCTTCTGCCACACCCTCAAAGAGTCAAACATAGACTGTCGACACCTTTTGGCAAACAATTTATCTTGCAGGAAATTAATTTTCTGTTCATCAAACGAACCAGTAAGTGGCCATTGCAACTCAGTATTGCCCCTCGTATATTTATTCCACAGCGTGCTAAACATAATAGGGCCAATACCATGCTTGACATAAATGTCAAAATTCGGGGTACCCTCCGGAGGTACGGGCTGGCTCTCTTCCAACCGCGCATCAGTAGAACAGCAGCGACATCCAAAACATCCGAACTTACTAAAGCAAGGCATCTTTATATAAGGCACATACACTGTTCCTAACGGACAAACAATACCCACAATTGCGGTGCAAAAAGGTAAAATAACAAGGGTCGTTCACAAATCAAAACCAACTGTCCGGAAAGCTGAGTCGCTTCTCACACATACACGCATTTCATCTGTGCCTTCGTCAACATTGGTCCACAGACCGCACTACACTCAAACACACAAATACACTACCAAGCAGCCCGGAGACTATAACATACTCGATAACAAAACCTAAAATCATACCTATTCCAGAAGGCAGGCTCTAGCCCCAGACCTTTTCGAGAATACGCAAATTACCAGTCGGTCTGGCAGATTACCTACAAACAGCCCCGGACCTTTTCAAGAAAAAAGCCAAATTACCAGTTGGTCCGGCAGGCTGCTCGCAGACACTCTGTGCCTATCACAAGGGTCCGCAGACCCGCCAAGTACAAGACCAGGACGGTATCCAAACCGTACCAAGACACAGCCCGTCGACTCGTGTCGTTCAAGCAAGGCAGTTCAGAAACTGCAAACGACAGTCCGGAGACTGCATCAGGACACAGCCCAGAAGCTCGTGCCAACCAAGAATGGCGCCATTTTCCAAGACTCAAATCACTCACCTGGTGCACACAGGTCAAGCAAGTTATTCTCCACTGCCGATTCTTCAGACCAAACAATCAACTCCAGGGTTTCGCCTTTAGGACCCCGGTCAAGGGCCACTAGCCGAGGATCCGTCCGATCGGGGGGGCGGAGCAGCTGCAAGAACCAAACTCGGTCTTGTATGTGAGGGCCCTCCGATCCGCCCGACCGACCAGACACCACCCCGGCCCCTACAATCCGGTTACTGGTGAGGGGACCCTTTCGCGGAGTCCCTGTTCGGGCGCCAACTGAAGGACGTAGCCCTCTAGGGCCACGCGGGTACTAATGACCACCTGCTATGCCTTCCCAAATGAAGAGTCGATCAGACAGTAAAGAATGCAAACTTACACTGTTTATTCATAAATCTCTGCAGAGGAGCCCCGTCAGAACCTCACCCAAAGGAGTGCGTCGAGAGGACTGACGTCCCAACATTTGCTAATAGATGATAAACCTTTCAGGAGACTTCGGCCACGCCCACAGTGGAAAGTTACCGGCCGGAGCCAGACACGAACAAAGGAGGCACAGAGAGATGAGCTAGCACCTGCCAGTGGGATGTGTTATCAGCGGCCCAAGGCCGCTGTGCCGAATCTCAATGTCTGCCAATGTGGGAACAGAATTAAGTGTGTACAATGGAATATGAAACAATCTCGTTCTTATTAGCAAGTCGGGCTGCAACCTTGAACATGAACAGAAAATATAACAAAATGCAATGTTCTGCTGAAGCATGCAATTTCAGTTCTGGACCTAACATAAACGCAAAGCAGACAGTCTAACAAGGATTGCGAAATCCAATATGGAGGTACATTAGCCAACAAGGCCTTTATATTGCAGGCGTAACTTAGCAGGCCACAGAATGCGAGCATCAGTGCATGTTATTTAGCCACACACTGCTAACCTAAAACAACATGGCGGATGCGTCAAAGGGAAGGGAATTTCAAATCTAACAACAGTGAGGAGAACCAATAGATGAAGTTGACTGATCTACTGCCCCATGCTGTGTGCTGTGATTGGAAGAAATAAAAAATTTGACTGACACCTGAACAGACCAATGGATGAAAAGGACTAACTGAAAGCCTCTTTATGCATCTTTCTATGTATGTATTTTTATTATGATTTTTTGGGAAACATGAGACTGGTGTGACAGCTAAAGCTGTCTCTTGGCCAGACCTAAAAAGCAGCAACTCCAGTTCTCAAAGCATTGCCAAACAACGACCAAATGAGTGCCCGACCACCTTCCAAAAACAACTGGACGCCACCAAAGACAGAGAAAACACACTATGCCGCACATCATGACAGCAACTGCACGCGTTTCCCACACCACACATTTGACAAATCAATGACAACAACATCACGCCTATGCAGCACCTCACCCAACAGAGCAAGTACACATGCAGTACCAGTGGCGGTTCGCATAGGGCGTGCTGCGGGGCGGGGGAGGGGCAGGGTGGGGGGGTAGTAATCTCGGACATACGACGGAACGGAGGAACGTAATAATTACTTTCCTCCGTTCCGTCGTATGTCTGAGTTTACTACCCCCCACCCAGCCCCTTCACCGTCCCGCAGCACGCCCTATGCGAGCCGCCACTGTGCAGTACGCCCACAGCGCAAACTCCACGCGTGTCAAAGACACAGTGCAGTGCCCCCTAATGGATGGTCACTCGCATCCAAAAGCAAAAATGTAAGCAGTTCACGATACACACCAACCAAACCCCCAAAGTCAAACACGCCCATGACATTTATACAACACAACTGCATGGCTCAAACCACCAGCACACATAATTCAAGCACGACTTTCCGAATTCACACACCCAGCAAAACTAAACAAAATTAAGAAAACAACAAAACACGAATAGAACAAAACATGCTCACGCCAAGTGGCACAATCACTGCACCACATCCCCAGCAAATCTAAGCCCACACCCATGTCTCAATCCGAAGTAATACCCCCAGAGCATCTACGCTCCGCGATCCAGCACCAGTAGCAAGACCAACCACACCGCCCAAGTGGCTCCGGCCTCCAAACCACAAGTGCAATAAGAAAACACGCTGCCGACGGCGTCCATCCAAGCTCCCACCCCAAACCATGAAGACCAAAAAAGAGAAAGTCAATGAGTAGGAGGATCCCACACAAAAACTGGCCGTCCCACTTTTTTGTACTGAAAATCTGGTCACCGCACTCTGTTACCTCCCGGTGTTCATTCTGATCCCCTCCCCACCACGCTCAGAAATTTGATTGGCAGCAGCGAGGCCTAACCAATTGTCAGTCTGGCTTAAAATTCAATGCCAGATCCATTAACAATGACGTGAATTTTGCCAGATGTTTTGCAGGTTACGACACTACAGACACCCAAACTGCAGAATCAGCCAGTGTGATAATAATATCATTACATAGCTAACTAGTGTAGGCTTTAACTTCTTCACGCGCACTTAAAGGAACTGCTCGAACTGTCGTGTAGTTCCTATAAACCTTTATAGGATCTGCGCGTTTAGACTGTGGGATTGGTGTCCAGACTGATTCCAGACACCCCTACCGGGTATGTTCGCCTGTATACCAGCTTTCTCACAGTGCCACTGTAAACTCCTCCTATTAAGGAGAGAATAGTTCTTGGCAACTATGGAACATGACAACTCTGTCCCATCAGGGATCGTGGAAACAGTGCAGTACTTTTCGCTCAGTCACTCGTGCTCACTTTGTCTCAGAGAGATACACAGAATAAACGGTGGGGACGTTTCAATAAGCATTTATTGAACCAGCGTCATTCTAGTGTAAAATAGGTGAATAGGTGTGCTGAAACAACCATAAGACAGAAACAGATATAAATGATTATAAGCACCAACAGAGTAAAAGGATGGTAGATTCCTACCATAGTGCTAAAACAATAAATACAGGCAGGTATATAAAATACATGACAGAAATAATGCGTACTCCTACGATGCGACCCTAACTAGATGTACCTAAGTGTACCTAGCATGTATGTAGGTGTAGAGCCATGAATCCCTCTATGATAAAGTCAACCCCGTTACCTGAAGTGAGAGACTTTCCACAGTTAGAACTAAATTATTATTCTTGGGTGACACCTGTTGTTCTTCGCTTCTAATATTATAGCTTTGTAGCTCTCTGTAGCGGGCTATTCCGGCCATTAAAGGCCTGCTCCAGCGTTAAAGGCCTGAGCCGAAATTGAGGGCCTTTAAATTAATGGCAGGTATTGCCCAGCTACAGCGTGCTATAAAGATATTAGAACATTGCCCCATGAGGGAGGAATGTCCTAATTGGGAAAACAAAGGCATCAGGGACTGAGGAGATTGAGATCCCCCAGGGATCCAAAGCCTTTGTTTCACAGTTCTTGCTGTGAATGTTCAACTTTTAACAGCCACTCTCAGGGTCACAGCTGATAACTGTTGATAATTCACAGCAAGAGCTATGAAAGCAGGCTGTAATAAATCAGCCCCCGGTTCCCCCCAGCTTAGATAAACTGCTTTTTCGTAGTTCAGCCAAACCAGGGAGACCTAAGAGCTGAGCAGCATCCCCCCCTTCCTCCTTCTGAAGCTCCAGTGACACTCTGAGCTTCAGGAGGATGGAAGGCTCCATGTGCCCAGCTGAATGGCCTTCGCCTTTCACTTTCCTCTGCTCAATCATGTATTTTGGAGAAGCATGGGAAAGTGAGAGGCAGTGTATTAGAATATTGCAATGTTGAAACCAGCGGGCCTATACCAGTTTATATTGGCTGCTCCATTGTCTTCAATGGAGCTCTCAACATTCCAAAGTTCTAATACGCATTTTGATCATGCTGTCAACTACAGAGTTCCTACACCCTTTAAAAACATTTCCAGGGGGGGCATGGTCATGATGGCAGCCGTGTAGGATGCACCATAAGCACCTCTGCCACCCGGCACTGAAAATAGCAGCTAAAGTGGGGTCAGAGGCCCGAAACACTTGGTATTGAGGAAGTGATGCCTTGGAGCTACCGAAGCGCTGGCCCAGAGCAAGTGAAACAGAGCCAGGGCTCAAGGAGATCTCCGGAGCGGTGCCAAGCTTAAAATGGTGACCATAACCTGAGGAGTTCAGCCGCAGCCGTCAGGAGTAGTGCACCGACCTCGCAAAGCGGCCCCATGAGGAGTGAGCTCGAACCCCTGTTTTAACCTACAGGACTAGTGGAGCAGAAGGCCCCTTTAAATCCCCCATTGATCGTGCAAGGGGGGTCTGGTGGGCCTTTGAAAGATGGCCAATGGACTTAGCTGTGAAGCACAGATTCTACCCATTGAGGTCGCCCTTGTAAGCAAAAGGCACCACAGTGGCATTCTAACTGGTAACCAACAGGAGCTCCCCCACATAGACAATCACTTTCACCACGGGACCCACAAGCCAAGGCTACACGCGACAACACAGTGCCAGATCGCCACATGCTGAGTACAGCAGTAGCACTCCCACACCGAGGCAAATCACACTGTTGCAATACCGGCCACCTCGAAAATCAAGAAAGATCATAATTTGGGTAATATGCTGACACGCTCTAATAACACCAACTCCAAGGAGGCTACATCATCCCAGCATGTCCCACAAGTGAAGGAGCCCAAACAAGATGCAGCTCTGATCACACTAGCCTTCCTTGAATCTCTCTTTGACTCCCTTAAGGCTGACCTCCAAATAGTAAAGCGTGACCTGTCATCCTGGAATACAACAAAACCTCTCGAGGTGAAAAAACCAAACTGCTTTGGCAGGAAGTACTACGTCTTCAGGAACAGCCGTCAGACTTGCAAATTCATGCAGCGGACACGGAGAATAGGTCACGCCAAAATAATATCAAACTGCATGTGATAAATGGAGCGGAAGGAATGGACATTTGCAGCTACATTCAGGCTCTGTTGCAACATTTCCTTGGCCACGGCGGAGGAGCCACCATTCAGCTCGACAGAACTAACGAATTGGTGCGCCCCAGAGGTAACAATTCCAGACCCCTGGATACCTTTGCATGCATCCATGACTTTGAGCTGAAGGAGGAAATCCTCAAGAAAGGAGACTTGCAACACCCTCCAGTTTCGAGGCCTCAAGCTGTCATTGTTCCAGGATCTTTTGGTTTTCATTGTACAGTGCCGCAGGGACTTCAAGCCTATCACCAAATTCCTGCATACTAAGGAGATCTCTTATGGATAGAGCTACCCATTACTGATCATCTTCTGTTGGGAAGGCGTGTTCCACCAGCCCCAAACACTCACCGAAGCACGAAGAATGTTAGAGGTACAGGCATAGGATACTCCACGTTTGCCCGGATGGTCTAATGGGACATCCTCCAACCATGCATCCTACTGACAAAAGCACTCCAAATTGGCTAGACGATCATGCCCTGGCCCAAGCATGAAAGCCCGGGAACGGAGAGCTGTCTTGGGTAACTTTTGCTAGATAGAGGGCACATTTCAGCCTCACCTTGAGCTGGCATCCTCATGGGTCCTATGTTGGCAGGCTCCAGCGATGTGGCCTTCCTGCCCCTGAACGTGACCAGGGTTGGGGGAGGAGATAAAAGGACTCCTCTCACTTGGATGACTGCCCATCATGCCCCAGCTTGAGCTCAGCTCTATAGACATAACTAAATAAAGTTTCCCATCAAGTATGGACCTGTTAGTGGTAATGTTGCATTTTTTCCTGTTGGGGTTTTGTGTTGTTTTACCACTCTTGTCACTTCCGTTATCTATACTGTTCCATATCTTGCTGCCTTCACCCCTCAAAACAGGTCAGTAGGGTCTGCCTGGGCCTTCCCACTTTGTAACGCTTACATGGGGGTCTAGTCCTCTGCCCCGCCTAATTAGTAAGTACAGAAGTTAAAGTCCTTAGCCTCAATGTTAGAAGCTTTAATCACACGACTAAGAGGACTGCAATACTGTCGCTCCTGGAATGCAACGGATGTGATATATGTTTTCTCCAGGACACCCACCTACTACCAAAAGACGAACTGCAGATTAAATCCCACTGGTTCCCCTGGCAATTCTGGTCAGTGTGGACAAGGAGGAAGGATGGGGTCGCCATACTGTTGTCTGGGGGCTTTAAGGGAAGGTGATTAGCAAATCAGCTGAAATTAAGGGCCATCTATTTTCCTCCCGTGTCCGCCTGCAAAATCTTCCCATTACCATTGCATCAATGAGCATCAGGAATACTTTTATCAGAGAAGCCCTCTCCGAGATCCTAGGATCTCCCAACACAGCGATACTACTATGGGGTGACCTACATTTATTGATGGACACTGATGTAGACAGGTTGGGACATAGGTACGGACACACGGGAGCTTTTTCTAACAGTAGTCTGTCTTGGCTGTGGGACTGTACCTATAGCAATGTTCTTATCCTAATGATAGAGATTATACCTTTTACTCGGCGGCTCACAAAACCTACGCACATATACATTATTTCCTAGGTACCTCAACTATCCAAAGCCTAATTAAAGCGGTTAACATTGAGCCCATGGCACTCTCAGACTACGCTCCTCTCACTTTAGTCTTGCACCAGGATGCACATGAATACCCATTAATACCTGGAGACTGCAAGACCTCATTCAATATACAAATAGCATTGAAGCATTGTGTTCCTCTATCGCCACTTACCTTCAGACAAAAGACACTGGGGAGACATCTGTGGCCACAATGTGGGAAACATTGAAAACAGTTGTGAGAGGAGAGCTTATTGCTATATCAGCCAGAAACAACCGACTCCGCAGAGAGATACAGACACAACTGGAAAGGGCAGTGACAAAAGTAGAAGTCATTCATAAATGGACAGGAGCCCCCAGAGTGTGGCATGAGTTTGACAAGCATACACACAGCTCAAATACCTAGAACTGGACAGGGTGGAATACCCTCTGCTGCATCTCAAACACAAGTTTTATTTGGGGAGTAACAAATGCTGGCAGCTGTTGGTGCACTGCTTGTGCACTAAAACTCAGTGCAACACTATACTTGCTATAAAGGACGAGAGATGGAACTAGGTGACAGGGGACACACAAATAGCAGCCGTGTTAAGATCCTTCTATAAAACCCTAAACCGAAGTCTTCAGCCACACTTCAGTAGGCCTCTGAAGGATTGGGGTGTGTATGGAAGAGAAATAAGGAAATCACCAGTGTCCACCAAAAACTAACACTGTAATCTAGATTGAAGCAGGCGCTGTACCAACAACAAACCAGGAGACAGAATTCTGGTAAGACAAAAGCAGGGTACCTCAGCAACACACAGTGGCTACACAAGAATTCTTCACACATGATAGGATCGCCCCGTACCTTGGACCAGATCGGCATTTTAAAAAAAGAGGACCCATCGAAGCCCTTAGTTGCCACGTGAAACATGCACCTCTTGTATATTAGTCCTTGCACTAAATGAGGGTCCACGGTACATAATATTTAGGAATCACCCACAGACAGGCTGGGAATTCGAACGGGGCAACCTCTTCTAACTTTTCGTGCCAGGTCCACTCACGATGGATCTGTGAACAGTCACTTTCTTCATACTACGTCACCCGTAAGGGCAAAAATACGACACACGAGATTCAGAATTGATTTTATAAAATTAAAGATTGCGCTAAGGATAACACGAAAATCTTACCTCGTTACAACAGCCTTAACAATAATAAGAGAGCAAGCCTTGAAAAAGTTACGCATATGTAACGAAACACGTGTCGACTGTTCGTCAGCCACTACTACTTGGAAGGCCCTAGGACTAGGACCTCCAATTTGGCTTGATAATATTGCTCTTGCCTGTAGTGCTCAATCAAACTGTCATGAAGAAATATTTGATTCAATAATATTAAATTGCACAAGAATAATATCCACTTTTTGATGTTCTCTTTTGTTTTTGTTTGATCTATTTTGAAATGTTTTTCTATCTTTGATATATTATATCGATTAAGCAATCGCTTTTAGGGTTTTTAGCACTGGTCATTTAGCTAAACCTGATGACCAAACTGTAAATTGTTTTAGTTAAATATCAGAGTGCCGAGATACAATCGTTTGCTAAGATTTGAAACGACGGGTAGTATATACCCGTTGAACTGGCATCCTTGGTAGTGGGATGCTCCTGGTATCTTGAAGGGCACCGTAATTTCTGCACATTGACATACTGGAAACAGATTAATAACGGTAAAGCTATCTTGAGAATTTGATGTGCTACTTCTAAACCATCACTACCGTCCTATGATATTGTAGACCTCATTCAATATACAAATAGCATTGAAGCATTGTGTTCCTCTATTGCCACTTACCTTCAGACAAAAGACACTGGGGAGACATCTGTGGCCACATTGTGGGAAACATTGAAAACAGTGGTGAGAGGAGAGCTTATTGCTATATCAGCCAGAAACAACCGACTCCGCAGAGAGATACAGACACAATAGGAAAGGGCAGTGACAAAAGTAGAAGTCATTCATAAATGGACAGGAGCCCCCAGAGTGTGGCATGAGTTTGACAAGCATACACACAGCTCAAATACCTAGAACTGGACAGGGTGGAATACCCTCTGCTGCATCTCAAACACAAGTTTTATTTGGGGAGTAACAAATGCTGGCAGCTGTTGGTGCACTGCTTGTGCACTAAAACTCAGTGCAACACTATACTTGCTATAAAGGACGAGAGATGGAACTAGGTGACAGGGGACACACAAATAGCAGCCGTGTTAAGATCCTTCTATAAAACCCTAAACCGAAGTCTTCAGCCACACTTCAGTAGGCCTCTGAAGGATTGGGGTGTGTATGGAAGAGAAATAAGGAAATCACCAGTGTCCACCAAAAACTAACATTGTAATCTAGATTGAAGCAGGTGCTGTACCAACAACAAACCAGGAGACAGAATTCTGGTAAGACAAAAGCAGGGTACCTCAGCAACACACAGTGGCTACACAAGAATTCTTCTGTCAACCTGTCTACTCCCTTTCCAGTGTGCCAAAGTTTTACATGTGGCCGAAATTGACCTATCAGGTATGAATTCACAATATGACATTTTGGTGCTAGCAGAATGGCCGGTCCCCACCCGTCTGTTGAGCTTAAAGTAGTCATCCCTGCCCATTCGGGTCGACCTGTCAATCACAGTGACCTATTGTGTATCTTATGAGAGAAGGTTCTCACCTCAATCACAGCTCATTCAGGCTAAGTACAGGTTGGTATTTGCTATAGAGTTAAGGCAAATTACCCTCCAGGAACGTCAGACAGCATAAAGTTACATTCCTCAAAGAACCCTTTCCTAAATATGTATACAACATACAACTTCAACATATATTTTGATTTTCAATAAATATTAAAGAGTGGTTGAATTATTATCCTAGCTGGTCCAAAACTCGAGATAGTAGAATCAATGTTTTTATTGGTACCATACCTTTAATAAAGAACAGCCAGGTCCTTCCACAGTGAACACAGCTTTTGGGCTCATGTCACTGCAGGGGCTTGGTAATATTAAATATGTACATGTCCCACACTGAAATACACGCACCATTTGTGGGTTACGGATAAGTAACTTATTAATATTGTAAGGAAAGGCTTTTCCCCAGTCAAAAAGGCAATTTCGACAGGTCAGGTTGCAGGTTAAAACTGCAACAGCCAGGCCACACTGTTGGGCCTGAAGCCATCTTTTTATGGTTTCCCAGTGGATGGCACAGTAAGTGATTCAGTCCACAGGTAACACTTAACTTTCCATGCCATGGGTGTTGTTTATACACCATATGCCGAGAAATTGAAATGCGCCAAACAGGGATTACACTATTTCTAGATGTTTTAGTGGTCAGAGCACATATACTGGACACTGGACAGCAGTGCACCAGTGTGCCATGTCTAGAAACCACCAATACAAATACGTATAAAAAATGGGGAGGCCACGTAAACAAGCATTGGCAAAGCCAATAGATCGCGCCTTTGCAAGAGCTATTGGCTTTGCCATTATGTTTTAGCCATGTTGTACAGAAGAGTTAGGGGGGTAAAGGAGAGTGGCGTGGGGTGCAGTTTTGTAAAGTGTTGTAGAGTGGAGTGTTATGTAGTGGCGTAGAGAGTAGTGGAGTGCCGTAGAGTTGAGTGGCGTGGAGTGGAGGGAAATGGAGTGTCATGGAGGTAGAATGTTATGGAGTGGAACGGAGTAGAGGTGAGTGGCCTCGATTGGAGTATAGTGTCATACAGTGGAGTGGCATAGAATGTCATGTAGTAGTGTAGAACAGAGCGAAGTGGCATAGAGAGTATTGCGTAGAGTGGAGTAGAATGTTGTAGAGTAGATTGACATAGAGTGGAGCAGTGTAGGAGAGTGGAATGGCATAGAGTGGGGTAGAGTGTTGCAGAGTGGAGTGGCGTACATGAAGTGACATAGAGTGTCAGAGTGGAGTGGCATAGAGTGGAGTTGTGGGGTGGAGCAAAGTGGAGGAGTGTGTAGTAGAACAGAGTGCAGTAGAGGGAGTTGCGTAGAGTGTCGTAGAGTGAAGTAGTGTCATAGAGTGGCATAGAGTGGAGTAGAGTGTCGTACAGTGGGGTGGCATAGAGTGGATTAGAGTTGACTGGAGTGAAGCACCATAGAGTGTAGTGTCGTAGAGTGGAGTGTTGCAGAATGGAGTAGAGTGTCCTAGAGTGAAGTGGCTTAAAGTACAGTGGTGAGAGTAGATTGGCATAGATTGCATTGGCATAGAGTTTGATGGCGTAGAATGTAGTGGCGCAGAGTGGAGTAGAGTAGAGTGGCGTAGAACAGATTGTATCAAAGAAGAGTGAAGAGGCGTAGAGTGGAGTGGTGCAGGGTAGAGTGCAGAGGTGTAGAGTAGACGAGTGAAGCGCGCAGTGGCTTAGAGTAGAGTGGTGTAGAGTGCAGTGGCGTGTAGTGCAGTGGTGCAGAATAGATTTGAGTGGCTTAGAGTGTAGTGAAGTAGAATGCATTATGGATTCAGTGCACTGGCGTAGAGTGCAGTACGGTAGAGTGGTGCAGAGTAGAGTGAGGTGGCGTAGAGTGCAGTGGCAAAGAGTGTAGAGTGGTGCATAGTAGAGTGGCGTGGAGTTCAGTGGCAGTGAGTGCAGTGTTGCAGAGTAGAGTGTTGTAGAGTGCAGTAGTTCATCTTGTCATCTGCTGCAGCGCTAGCAAGTCTTTGGTGAGTACATTGTAGTCTTGCACAGAAACTGATGTTGGAGAGAACATTGGTGTGATGTTTTTGTGAATAATATCTGTACACTTCCTCTCAGTCCTGGAATGATGCCAAAATTATGAATTTATTTTAAGGTAACTAACACATGTTGTGTCTGTCTGAAACTATAGATTTGATTCTTGTGTTGTCCATCTGTAGCACACCTGTAGACATTTAGGGCCTGATTTGGCTGTCGGGTGGAAAGCCTCCGACCGAGCGTCAGAGGCTTTCCGACCAACATCCAAGGTTTAAACTCCGACAGCCTCATTACAAAGACAGCGGTCGGAGTTTAAACCTGCTGGTTGATCTGACTGGCTTCTGACGGGCTCAAGGAGCCCGTCGACCAGTCGGAAGCCGCACATAATCCCTAATGGACGGTGTTTCCACCGTCGGGATTATGATGTCAGTTTCCAACATGCTTTCCGACATGAAAAGCCTGTCGGAAAACGACTTTGGGGGCCCCTAGCAGGGCCCCCTTCTCCCCTGGGCCTACCGTGAGGTGCCTGCTACACCGTGAAGGGATTTACAGAAACTCCCATTTCTCTATGGGAGCTTGTGCTGCGGGCGGATTTCGACCGCTGCACAAGCGCCAGTAGAAAAATGGGAGTCTGCGACCCCACCCTGTGCGGCCGTATCAATGTTGCGGTTTCACGACTGCCGACCTGAGGTCGGTCGGTTCCGCAACCGAAGAGATGTCGGTCGGAGCCAACGCCGACTGACATCATAATGAGGCCCTTGATGTATTTTATGAGTGTGTCTTGGCATATTATGTGTGAAAAACATGAGGATGGATCCAAAGTGTGGCTTAAGACTCCCATTGAAGTAGCTAATGTATTAGGAATGTAATAATTACTTATTTCTTCATAAAGGGTGTTTTTGTATTTTAATTTTGTATTGTCCACATTTTTCTTTTTCATTATGCATCCAAACCTTTTGTTACTGGGGCACTTCACTACTGTTGTGTCTTCTCAGCACAGTTTCCATTTTGACAAGTGTTTGTGGATGCAGATGACAGATACTTCTCCCTTGCTGGTGCATTTTGAACCATAAATACTACTATTACATTTGTAAAAATTGATAAATCCATATAGCTGAACTGATTAAAAATAAGAGGTGCATGTCAATTATTGTACTGTTACTAGTGGTGAAATGTGTATTGTGTGTAGCCAATATTGGTGTGTTTCAACTGATAACTTTATTACACATTAGGTATGTGTTAAATATAATTCAACATATAATTTCTTAGCATTAAAATAATGTTCAAACAGACATTACTTTTAGTCTTTCTTTTCTAATATCAAAAAGATAATATTTAACTATTCATCATTTTCAGACAATTAGTTAACAGGTATAATTTATGAGAAATGAAAGAAGAAGTTAATTATAGTCCTTTTCCAAGCAAAAGTCCATTAATGGATGCGAATGTGGGGACAGAATATGGAGAGGCTGAATAGTCCAGGCGCTCACAGAAGGATTTAATTTTTATTTGCTTCTCTTGGTGGAGGGTTGGTGGGTGTTGTCCTCAACCTGGCCAGATGAACAACTCCATTGAAAGGCTACTGAGTGTCATCTGGGGAGGCGGTGACAGGATGCTCCATGGGCAACAGTTTCCCCTTTCCCCAGACCTGCCGGCTGGAGCTGTTTCTGGAATCAAGCTGGCAGAAGAGGTTGCTTGACCACGGAACTAGCCAGATAAATTGGACACTGCTGCAGGTAATAATATAAAGCCACCCTGTGCCACCCAAAATGTAAAGTATAGACACTGATATCCTGCTCCTGTGGATCATTCTGGACCCTCAGGAGATCATTCTGGACCCTCGGGAGATCATTCTGGATCCTTTAAAATTCTATAATCTGGCAGTGCAGCAGCAACCATCCAGTTTTGGCCTGTGGTGGTAACAACTGTAGCTGCACCCTGAGCCTCCCTCATGCAGCAGGTCCTGCCTAAGCCTTGTCAACAGGGTAGCCACAGGTATTGTCTGTGCTGGCTGCACAGCTATTGTAATGGCTGTGATTGTCACAGGAGCCAGGACAAGGGTGGCCACAGTTGATGGTTGACTGGAGCCACAGGGGTCTTGTAAGTGCACAGATGTTTCAAACAGGGACAGGACTCTGCCGCCTGTATTAATTCTAGAGTTTTCATGGAGGAGGGTAGTTGTAAGGCGCTGGCCATACAAACTTGATGAGCCCTTCTGCTGTCCCACATGTTCTTCATTTGCAGTAGTGCTTCTCCCTTTGCAGACTTTGGATATGGTGTTTCTTGAGTTAGAGTGGCCACCAGATTAGAAATTGTTGACTTCGATCTGAATAGTTAACTTAAAAAACAACAACATATTTTATCAAATGATACTCTATTAATTATGAAAATATTTCCTGTGCTTCTGATTCAAATTTGGCAGACATATTAGTCCATCACAAATGAAACATACTGCCACATCTGATCACATTGAGTATCTTTACTGATTCTTTTTTTATTATTATAAAAATGTTTCATATGAAATCACATGGACTGGTTCCAAGTTAAGTGGAGGGTTACTCATTCACAAACATAATAGATATCTGTTGGAAAACGAGGCAGTATCTGTGAGGCCTGCACAAATAACATGACTACATTTGTCCTTCACTGGGAACCAAACACCCAATTGTAGCGCCTGACTCTCAGAGGGTAGCGTTGCAGAGCAGTCTGAGGCTTACTCAAGGGAGGTGGTGTGGGCTAGTAATCGCCATTTGCAGGTGCGCAGAGATAACACTCAATAATTGATTGTCCAGTCTGTACTTTGCTTTATAAAAGTAAGAGTACATTTATTAAATACACACACTACTCAATACTATGCACCAATTTACAAATATACATAAGCTGTTGGAATTACTTTGTGACATTGCATAACATCTCCACCCCTCCCGCAAGGGGGGGGTCTAGTACCACCACTCCCATGTATGCACATCATCTTGCCCCCTAATGCAGTGTGTTGAACATAACCTGGAGCGAGGGCCCTGCGCACTGGCACCATCCCAGTGGCGACCCCCCCCATTATCTCAAAGAGCATTAAAAATAGGTACACCTGCCCTGGTGACACCTAACCCTGACTGAGCATCTCATATTGTCCATACAGTATGCACCCTTACATCTTCAGGGCTAACAATCTGGGTTGTTCTTCACTTAAGCGCAGCAGCAAGAATACATGTTTAAGCATCACTCTAGAATGACAGTGCTTATCACCTTAGTTGATCATTATAATGCATTGCAATTAACGCCCCTAAAAGGCTTCACAGATCAAATCACAGGATTAAGTATATACAGCCAAACGCCCTAGCAGGAATGTCTGGCAACATAACCCCACTTTGCTTATGACATCACCTTACACAGGTACTTCACATTACACATGTGACCTTCAGTCCCTTACACAGGTACTTCACATTATACATGTGAGGCTTCAGTCCCTCTGAACGGAATAACGTTAATAAATGCACAACAAGTGCAATTACACCTCTTCACCTCCAGGGGATGCCCTTCTCCAGACATCCCCAACTCAGCTCTACACTCCTTGATGCACTTCTCCATACACCCTCAGCTGTAGAACAAAAGTTCCAGCCCAGAAGGTGTTAAAATGCTGGCTGAGCCCTTGAGGGGTTATCCTTTTCAAGTCCCAATGAGACTTAGGGAGGGACTTCTCTTCGTGCTGGGGGGAGACTGCGCTTCTCCAGCAGCTCCCCCGGCACCTTGTCACGCACGTGGTGGTGACCCCGTCATCCTGGGGCCACCACAGGTAGAAAAACAAGCAGGCAGTTTCCTGCAGGCCGACCAGCCTGCAAAGCATCATGGGGCGCTTCTTCCAGCCCCGTGCATATTATAGTAGCGGCTCCCCCGCTGCTTCGGAGGGAGCCGCGACCGCGCTGCTGGCAGCTTTGCCGCATCTCCTTCCCTTGATGGGGGGTCCGGTCCCACCCGGACCCCCAGGGGACGTCGCACAGCTCGGGGAGCCCACCCCCGGCTGCTCCTGCCGCGGTGAGTTTTTCCGGCGGCTCGGGGAGCCCACCCCCGGCCGCTCTTCTTCTCAATTGCCAAATCGTTGGAGGGCAGCCCGGGGAGCCCACCCCCTGCTGCCCTCGCCGGCCAGCACCCTCGCGTGCTGCCGCGGGAGCCGGCACCACAGTTCTGTCTGCCCGCTCCGGCGGGCAGACGCGAAGTCCCGCGCTGGTCTCCTGGGCCTCGGGGGAGTGCATCGGCACTCCCCCCTCCTTCTCCCTGACATCGGGGCCCGGGCATGGGGTCCCGGGCCCTCGTCCAGCTTCACGGGGAGCGCGACGGCGCTCCCCGAGTCACTTCTGCGGGGGCCAGGGTGGGCTCCTGGCACCCCGCGCGAGCCCCCTCCTCTTCTTCGGGGCCCGGGGATGGGGTCCCGGGCCCCTTGGGCATATTCACGGTCAGCTTCGCGGGGGGCGGGGGGACGCGACGGCGCTCCCCGGCTTCATGTTCGGCGGGGGCCAGGGTGGGCTCCTGGCACCCCGCGGTGGTAACTTCACAGGGTGCGCGACGGCGCACCACGACTTTACTTCAGGGTCCGGAGTTGGGATCCCGGGCCCCCAAATACTTCTCCCTGGGGGCGCGACGGCGCTCCCTCCTCTTATTTCTTGTTGGGGGCAGCCCCCGGGATCTGACCCACCCCGGGGTCACATCATGGACCGGCGGCGGAGCCCCACGCGCTTCGTCGTCGGTCCTTCCAGAGGTCAAAGGTCGCCTAACTTCTGGGGGACGTATCTCGGCCCCCAGGGGTCCGATCTTCACGATTCTGGCCTCTTCTTGCTCCTGGTGGCGCTCCCCAGCCCCTGGGAGCACTCTCCTTTGCCCTCTTTGTCTCCAAGAGGGTGGGTTCAGCAGGGAGCTGTCTTCACTGGCTCCCTGCACCAGCCTTTCGCCTGGCTCTCCTCCTGGGCCTCTCTTCTCCCTGCGCAGAGGCCCCTGCTTCTGCGCATTGGTCCAGGTCTCCTTTCCTGGCGCTGTTCAGGAACCTGGGACAGTCAGGGGGTTGCTCCTTCCAACTGCCCATTGCGCCAGGCTCCAGCACCTTCTGCCTCAGCAGACCACACCGCAGAGAGAGCTTCTCTTCCTGTGCAAACACTTTTTAAGAGAATGGGGGGGGGGGGGCTGGCAGGAAGTCTCTGTTTGTCCTATCAAACAGCGACACTTCACTTCACTGCCCCTGCTCCCTCCTTCCTGCCCAGGCCTCTGGGTTGGTTCAAGATGGCGTCGTCCAGGGCCTCCTGCCACATGGTCTCTGAAAGCCCCTTCCCCCCAGAGCTGCCTTCCTCTTCGTGCAGCTTGGTGCCTGGCACCCAGTGACAGCTGCTGATGGATTAGCCTGCAGCTCCACCCATCTTCTCTCCTTGGAGGGAAGGTCTTCGCTCTGGGAAGAAAGGTCATTAATCTAACCTGCCAGGGCCAGACCCCAGCCAGGTCCTGGTTATGAGCTGACTCAGAGAAATATGACATTTCTGGATGACCCAAAAGCAGTACAAATATGACTTTGGACTCTGCAGAATACTTCTTCTCACACCCGTTACAGTGGACTTTGGTGCGTGTCTGGAATTTGTAGGCCCTAGGAAAGTAAAACTAGCCCATGTGCTCCCTATCCCCATAAGAGACACTGTAAAGCACACTGACTTTCCCTGGCATGTTTCTTCCCACTGTATAAAGCCAATTCTATGTCACCACCCACTTCTGCATAAGTCCTGCCACACCATTCACTTTGTAGCTGCTCCTGGACTGCGCACGCCAGGACTCTCCCCTGCGCAGCCCGTACACGTGTGCACACGCATGTACACATGTGTCTGCATGTAACCAGCCCGGTGCCCTTTACCCCTGCTGTGGCGCAGCGGCCTGGTAAAGCCAGGGGGACACCAGTAAAATCCCCATGCAGTCTCTTTCATTATGAGTTCACTGTGGGTGAGTCCCAACTTATGAGGCTCCCCCACAGTAAAAGCTCAACAATTAGGTGCTCAAAAAGCGAAAAATCTGGGCGGCCCATAGTGTCAGAACCACGTTCTAACACACGCCGCGCCCAGCTGATTCCTACAGGGAAGAAGTAGCCACTCTACATGGGTACACTTCCTGTAGTCAGCGATAACTAGTTATAAGGGGTTCTGACCAGACCCCCCTTACTCACCAGTTATCCGCTCAGACCACCTACTCCTCCCATCCATGAAATCTCCACCCATGACAGGGATCCCAGACTACCCTAAGAACCCTCCGGGCTCTAGGTTAGATACCTCTAGGTGACTCATGGTCTACATGGACTCAGCCTAACTAGGCCCACCTTTGCCCTTGGGCATGCAACACTATGCCTACCACTTCTCTGGACAAGGGTACAGTGCCTCAGCACCGATGCGGTCTTCTGGGATAGGTCTACATCCCATCCCCGGGGTCACTAGCTGGTCTCCCTTCCGGAGTTTGTTCCAACCAGTACCCTCTCTCCGTTTGGTCCTTGCACCCCAAAGATGCAACCTCTCTGGACCCTCACCCTCAGCCTGCCGCTGGGGTCATTCTGCTGCCACCACCCTTTCGGGATGACTGTCTTCCCTGAAGAAAGCACAGCCACTCATGCTTTTCTCACACAGAAAAGCTCCTCTGGCCACTGGCCTGACTCCCAGAATAGGACCTCAGACCGGCCTCACTACCACACTGGCAGTGCCAGGGAGGAACACTGAGGGTGCCTCGTCAGACATCCTACAGCTCATTCCCCCCGTCAGTAGCTCCACACAGAAACTACCCCGGGAACTTAGACCCCTTCCTTGTTCTCCGCTGCGAAAACAGGGCCTATGCACCCTTCCCTCCGAGAGGTGCGCTCTCCTCCCGGAGTACCCTTAGAGAGCCTGTGAGCCCCGAGCTACACCCAGGCCCACCTCTCATGGCTCTCCCCGGTCTCCCTGCAGCACCTGGGGAGACCGTCCAGGGACCCACATGATCCCTGGATGGCCTGCACCACCCCTTCTGAAGAGCAGGGTCCCTTCACTTAAGATAGGCCCCACCTGCCTTCAGGGTAGTACTACCACACTCAGCCAGGGACCCTAAAGATCCCGGCTAGGCCTGCACCCCCCTGTTGGGAAACACAGGGTCCCTTCACTTAAGATGGGCCCCACCTGTGTTCAGGGCGGTACTACCTCCATCAGCCAGGGACCCTAAAGATCCCGGCTAAGCCTGCACCACCCCTTTGGGAAACACAGGGTCCCTTCACTTAAGATGGGCCCCACCTGTGTTCAGGGTGGTACTACCTTGCAGAAGTCCACCTCCTGCATCGAACTAGGGGAACACCCCCATGCTCCTGGTCCTTGGGTCCAAGCCCCACAGGACCTACCTGACTGGTCACCGGCTAGGCATCGCCCCAGCCACCACTTCAGGTTCACAACCCCAGCTCCAGAATGACATCCGGTTGCTTCCTTGGGTAACCACCTACCCGACCCTGACACCTCAGGGTCCACCACTAACCCTTCACCTGGAATCTACGGAGTACATCACCCCCACTCAGATCTCCACTGGGTCAGTTAGTTAGCCCACCTAGGGTACCTAGGGGCTACCACTACACACCCTCACTCGAGAACTACCCTCCTTTGGGGCCACCCACTACCATGGGCCACCCCTGGGTTGCTCACCTCCCCCCCAGGTAACCTGGGGGGCCGGCCGGACACACAACTATACCACACCCTCCTCCCACCCTGGGAAAAGTTTCTTGGGGTCCCCCACCATGTGAACCCCTGGGGTGTTACTACCTGGGGTAAAGAAACCTCCTGCCCCACCCTTCCAGTGGTTTTGGCCTGCGCCAATGGCAAGAAACTTTCAGCGGGGGAAGGATATCTGGGGCCCCTTCTGTGGAAACCCTCCCTGCCCTTAAAAAGCGCGGGAATCTCCCAGGACCCCTACCTCTCCTGTCCCCCCAAAGATCAATACACCCCTACACCCCCATCTGTGATGTAGGTATCAGTTGCTGTCCCTATCTCTTGAGGAGACATCCTCCTCCTGCAGGTGCAGTGTATGTAGTGTTAGGGTTCAAAGGTGTACAATATGGCTTAGAACTTTTGTATGCAATCATTTCCTGGAAAGCACCATCCCGCTAGCACATGATAATCAACATAACTCAGTCATATCAATACAGTTTACATTTAAACCATAATATCTTCACATGACATATATGTGCGCGGGGCTTTCCTTTCCCATACTTCTAGTTCACATAACCAAAACTTTGAACCCTTCTCAGAGCCTTGCGCTCTTCCATTTGCTCATTACTGCATAGGTAATGTGTGGTAAAACTGGACTTATCAAATGCTATAAATGCGCACCAGAATGGGATACTATGTTTCCCGCCGCTAGACAACAATGTTGGAAAACGAGGCAGTATCTGTGAGGCCTGCACAAATAACATGACTACATTTGTCCTTCACTGGGAACCAAACACCCAATTGTAGCGCCTCACTCTCAGAGGGTAGCGTTGCAGAGCATTCTGAGGCTTACTCAAGGGAGGTGGTGTGGGCTAGTAATCGCCATTTGCAGGTGCGCAGAGATAACACTCAATAATTGATTGTCCAGTCTGTACTTTGCTTTATAAAAGTAAGAGTACATTTATTAAACACACACACTACTCAATACTATGCACCAATTTACAAATATACATAAGCTGTTGGAATTACTTTGTGACATTGCATAACATCTCCACCCCTCCCGCAGGGGGGATGGGGTCTAGTACCACCACTCCCATGTATGCACATCATCTTGCCCCCTAATGCAGTGTGTTGAACATAACCTGGAGCGAGGGCCCTGCGCACTGGCACCATCCCAGTGGCGACCCCCCCATTATCTCAACGAGCATTAAAAATAGGTACACCTGCCCTGGTGACTCCTAACCCTGACTGAGCATCTCATATTGTCCATACAGTATGCACCCTTACATCTTCAGGGCTAACAGTCTGGGTTGTTCTTCACTTAAGCGCAGCAGCAAGAATACATGTTTAAGCATCACTCTAGAATGACAGTGCTTATCACCTTAGTTGATCATTATAATGCATTGCAATTAAAGCCCCTAAAAGGCATCACAGATGAAATCACAGGATTAAGTATAGACAGCCAGACACCCTAGCAGGAATGTCTGGCAACATAACCCCACTTTGCTTATGACATCACCTTACACAGGTACTTCACATTACACATGTGACCTTCAGTCCCTTACAGAGGTACTTCACATTATACATGTGACCTTCAGTCCCTCTGAAAGGAATAACGTTAATAAATGCACAACAAGTGCAATTACACCTCTTCACCTCCAGAGGATGCCCTTCTCCAGACATCCCCAACTCAGCCCTTCACTCCTTGATACACTTCTCCATACACCCTCAGCTGTAGAACAAAAGTTCCAGCCCAGAAGGTGTTAAAATGCTGGCTGAGCCCTTGAGGGGTTATCCTTTTCAAGTCCCCATGAGACTTAGGGAGGGACTTCTCTTCGTGCTGGGGGGAGACTGCGCTTCTCCAGCAGCTCCCCGGCACCTTGTCACGCACGTGGTGGTGACCCCGTCGTCCTGGGGCCACCACAGGCAGAAAAACAAGCAGGCAGTTTCCTGCAGGCCGACCAGCCTGCAAAGCATTATGGGGCGCTTCTTCCAGCCCCGTGCATATTATAGTAGCGGCTCCCCCGCTGCTTCGGAGGGAGCCGCGATCGCGCTGCTGGCGGCTTCGCCGCATCTCCTTCCCTTGATGGGGGGCCCGGTCTCACCCGGACCCCCAGGGGACGTCGCACAGCTCGGGGAGCCCACCCCCGGCTGCTCCTGCCGCGGTGAGTTTTTCCGGCGGCTCGGGGAGCCCACCCCCGGCCGTTCTTCTTCTCGCGGGTCCCGGTCCCACCCGGGCCCCCGCGTTGCCAAATCGTTGGAGGGCAGCCCGGGGAGTCCACCCCCTGCTGCCCTCGCCGGCTCCCCGCCCGGCCAGCACCCTTGCGTGCTGCCGCGGGAGCCGGCACCGCAGTTCTGTTTGCCCGCTCCGGCGGGCAGACGCGAAGTCCCGCGCTGGTCTCCTGGGCCTCGGGGGAGTGCGGCGGCACTGCCCCCTCCTTCTCCCTGACATCGGGGCCCGGGGATGGGGTCCCGGGCCCTCGTCCAGATTCACGGGGAGCGCGACTGCGCTCCCCGAGTCACTTCTGCGGGGGCCAGGGTGGGCTCCTGGCACCCCGCGCGAGCCCCCTCCTCTTCTTCGGGGCCTGGGGTCCCGGGCCCCTTGGGCATATTCACGGGGAGCGCAACGGCGCTCCCCGACGGTCAGCTTCGCGGGGGCGCGATGGCGCTCCCCCGGCTTTCATCTTCGCGGGGGGGTGCGACGGCGCTCCCCCCGCCTCCTTCCTCACACGGGGCCCGGAGTTGGGATCCCGGGCCCCTCCCCCTACACCTCTTCACGGGGAGCGCGACGGCGCTCCCCGGCTTCATGTTCGGCGGGGGCCAGTGTGGGCTCCTGGCACCCCGCAGGGGTAACTTCACGGGGTGCGCGACGGCGCACCCCGACTTTACTTTGGGGCCCAGAGTTGGGATCCCGGGCCCCCAAATACTTCTCCCTGGGGGCACGACGGCGCCCCCTCCTCTTACTTCTTGTTGGGGGCAGCCCCCGGGATCTGACCCACCCCGGGGGCACATCATGGACCGGCGGCGGAGCCCCACGCGCTTCGTCGTCAGTCCTTCCAGAGGTCAAAGGTCGCCTACCTTCTGGGGGGCGTATCTCGGCCCCCAGGGGTCCGATCTTCGTGATTCTGGCCTCTTCTTGCTCCTGGTGGCGCTCCCCAGCCACTGGGAGCACTCTCCTTCGCCCTCTTTGTCTCCAAGAGGGTGGGTTCAGCAGGGAGCTGTCTTCACTGGCTCCCTGCGCCAGCCTTTCGCCTGGCTCTCCTCCTGGGCCTCTCTTCTCCCTGCGCAGAGGCCCCTGCTTCTGCGCACTGGTCCAGGTCTCCTTTCCTGGCGCTGTTCAGGAACCTGGGACAGTCAGGGGGTTGCTCCTTCCATCTGCCCATTGCGCCAGGCTCCAGCACCTTCTGCCTCAGCAGACCACACCCCAGAGAGAGCTTCTCTTCCTGTGCAAACACTTTTTAAGAGAATGGGGAGGGGGCTGGCAGGAAGTCTCTGTTTGTCCTATCAAACAGCGACACATCACTTCACTGCCCCTGCTCCCTCCTTCCTGCCCAGGCCTCTGGGTTGGTTCAAGATGGCGTCGTCCAGGGTCTCCTGCCACATGGTCTCGGAAAGCCCCTTCCCCCCCAGAGCTGCCTTCCTCTTCGTGCAGCTTGGTGCCTGGCACCCAGTGACAGCTGCTGATGGATTACCCTGCAGCTCCACCCATCTTCTCTCCTTGGAGGGAAGGTCTTCGCTCTGGGAAGAAAGGTCATTAATCTAACCTGCCAGGGCCAGACCCCAGCCAGGTCCTGGTTATGAGCTGACTCAGAGAAATATGAAATTTCTGGATGACCCAAAAGCAGTACAAATATGACTTTGGACTCTGCAGAATACTTCTTCTCACACCCGTTACAGTGGACATTGGTGCGTGTCTGGAATTTGTAGGCCCTAGGAAAGTAAAACTAGCCCATGTGCTCCCTATCCCCATAAGAGAATACTGGAATAAACACTGTAAAGCACACTGACTTTCCCTGGCATGTTTCTTCCCACTGTATAAAGCCTATTCCATGTCACCACCCAATTCTGCATAAGTCCAGCCACACCATTCACTTTGTAGCTGCTCCTGGACTGCTCACGCCAGGACTCTCCCCTGCGCAGCCCGTACACGTGTGCACACGCATCTACACATGTCTGCATATAACCAGCCCGGTGCCCTTTACCCCTGCTGTGGCGCAGCGGCCTGGTCAAGCCAGGGGGACACCAGTAAAATCCCCATGCAGTCTCTTTCATTATGAGTTCACTGTGGGTGAGTCCCAACTTATGAGGCTCCCCCACAGTAAAAGCTCAACAATTAGGTGCTCAAAAAGCGAAAAATCCGGGCGGCCCATAGTGTAAGAACCACCTTCTAACAATATCCTATACTCATTTTTTACTACTGACATAGTATAAAATACACTGTTAATAATGCAGAATGGATATACCTCATATTTGCACACACAAAACCACCCAACACACTAAAATCCAGGGCTCAATGTGGGCCATAGTTAGTGTTGTGTTTTGAAATGTGGTTTCACAGTTTGGGGCTGCAAGGGTGTGTGTGAAGTTTAGAAGGCCAGTTTGTTAACTATCCAACCCAGCCTCTATCATAGTATGCCTGAGCAAAAATCTGGGAAATAAAATCCCTAATAAAAGGGATTGAATAAAAATATTTGTAAACCATCCTGGCCTGGATGTGGAGTTTATAAAGGACATTCACCATCA
This sequence comes from Calotriton arnoldi, assembly GCA_963921515.1. Taxonomy (NCBI): domain Eukaryota; kingdom Metazoa; phylum Chordata; class Amphibia; order Caudata; family Salamandridae; genus Calotriton; species Calotriton arnoldi. The sequence continues at coordinate 2,934,619 of CAWUFW010001043.1, forward strand.
AATAGTAAGATTGATGTTTTCTGAAAATGCTCATTAAAAAAGAGTGCTGCACGAATTTGGATTCTTATTTGTAGTGGGAAACTTCCCACCTCCATAAATAATAACAACTCTAGTCAGGGTAAACCCTCAAGGCACTAATTTAACCAGATATGGCACTAAGCAGACAGGCAATGTGTAAAAAAATATGCATACAGTACCAAAAGAGTAATACATTGAAAACTATACTCTACAGAAATAACAATGAACAAAATGAGACCAAAATAAACAAATAAGAATAAGTGGAACCGTAGATATGATTTTTTAAAGATTTAGATAAATATAGCACAGAAATGGGCAAAGTTCCTATTCGAACGGGATCTAGGCACTATTTAGGGTATCTGTGTAGGGCGATGGAGCCCTAGAAAGATAGACTAAGTAGACTAGTCCCTCGCAAGCTCTGGAACTTTTGTGTTTTTTTTGTTGAAAAATGTCCCAACACAGTAAGTGACTTCGTCATTTTTTCAGAGTTGTGGGGACCTTTGAGCCGGACGAATCTGTAAATCAGTCCAATGCCATGGAACTGCCACTCTGACAGCAGGTCCTCCTGAAGCTCTGGAGCTCTTGAGGATTTGTTTCTAAAGTTTTTTTAAGTCCAAACGCAGAAAGGGACTTTGTCACTTTGTTAAGAAAAATGCTGACATTTCTTTCAAGTCCCTATCTACTATATGATTTAGATATTTTTGGGTACTTTTTAGCTTCCAGACTTTCACCAGGACAAATATACTTGGTGTATCTGACTAGGGCTCCATTATAGTCGGCCTCAAACTACGCCTAGCTCCAGTCTGCCAATTCCATAGACTACAATTGGTACTTTAAGCTTTTTGGCACTATTTTAACTTAAATATTTTAAAATTCATATCTGCGGTTCCACTTATTGTACATTTGGTGTCATTTTGCTGATTACATTTTTTAATGTTTTTAAAAATTGAAGTTCGGTTTTAGTGTATTGTGTCTTTTGCTCTTTAACTGATTTGTTACTTCTAAATGTTTTACACATAATCTTTAAGTTAAGCCTGTCTGCTCTGTGCCATAGCTACCAGAGTTTGAGCTCACGTTTAAATTACTGAAACCTTTGACTGCACCTAACAGGTTAGTGACATCATTACTTATGAAGGACTACCATCAATAACCATTAAAAATTCACTTACACACAGTGAATATTTAAGGTATGTATTTAGCAGAGACAGACATCCGAAAAATGTATTAATAGGTTGCCATTAGTGAAGAGATTTGAGTTAGAGAATAGGGGTGCCAGAGTGGAGAGAGGGTGTGAGTTGCTTTAGAGAAGTATTATTTTACCACTTGTCCTGGAATTCCTGCAATGCCTTCAGTGTGGAGTATGGACAACATCTTATTCTCCCAGTACAAGAGGTTGAAGAGCCTGGGAGAGCCATCATCAGTTGCCAGGGCATCTCGATGTGCCCTGATAGTGAGAGAACATACTTTATTGTGCATATTGTTCCAGTGCTCGTGGATGTCCAATGCCCTCCAGTGAGCGCCTGCTGCTAGAAACAGCATTCACCTTATCCACTAATCTGTTCCACATTTGCCTACTGTGATTCATGGTCGTTGTCTCCACCAGGGTGTAAACAACTGTGGCTCAAACCTCACTATTTCATGTACCATAACTGTTATCGTATTTGGTGAATATCTCGGGCACTTCTACAAGTTTGGTAAAAAACAAAAGAAAAACTACTGAAGCGGGTGTGCTGCTGCTAGTTTGGGGCGAGAGTGATTAATGGTTTGTGTGGTTAGAGTGGTAGCTTTTATAGTGTGAGGTGCAAGTGTGATTGATACGTTGATATAGAGCAGCTGTGTATGTGTTGGCGGACACATCCGTCAGTATGATGGGTGTGTCTGCCACCTGAAAACTCATTCATCTGTCGATGCTGAACTGGGAAACCTACGGCGGAAACAGACAGACTAGGACTCCAGGACAAGAATACACATACACATAGACAATGATTCACAGTAGCAAGGGCTTTGGGACTGAAGAACACATACATATTGAGGTAGAAACTCATAGACTGGGACAAAAGGGTTGGGTGCCAAGAGGCACAGACATAGGGAAGAGGGACATGGGAACAGGGAAACACACACAGGACACACACAAACTCTGGAGATGGGAGTACAGAGATGGGCATTGAGGTGGGGGAGGCATAGCCACTGAGGCAGAGAGTTGCTGGGAAGGGATACCTTGGCTCAGTGCGAACCAAGGGATAACAGCAGACATACTAGTTTTGTGTGTTCAAATGTCTCTTTCTGTCCAAGTACGTGTTTCTTCTATTGTTATGTGTAGTACTGTTGCCAAGGTATTGTTTTCAGTTATGTAAATATTGAATCAAAGTAGCCACAAACCAGACACAGCTGTGTGGCTTATCTTGACTTTCTTTTTTATTTTGTTCAAGTTATTGGATTAATCCTCTTTGAGCTAATCGCATCCAGGCTTCTCTCATGCTTCGTTTCCTAGGTACTTGACTGCGTTTCTGTATCTCTTCACAGGTGTAGGCATCGTTGGACTGGAGAACCTCTGGAAAAGAATGCAGTACAGGCAATCAAGCAGTTTCTTCCTGCTAATCTTCCTCCTTTGTCCCATTTGGTTTCCCTCTATCTCTTCCTTCTCTTGGGTTAGACTCTCTCCCGTTCTGGCTCCCCGAGTACCTCTGTTAGATTTGGCCCTCTCTGCAGGGTTACCCACAAACTTTTTGCCTTCCTCTTCCTACTGTTTGCTGAATTTGTTTTTGCTGGCCTTAGGACTCTAAGCGTTTTACCACTGCTATCCAGTGCTAAAGTGCATGTCTTCTCTTCTCTAAGCTTATACCCAATTGGCATATTTAATTTACTTATAAGTCCCTAGTACAGTGCACTAAATGTGCTCAGGGACTGTAAATTAAATGCTTCTAGTGGGCCTGCAGCACTGATTGTGCCACCCACCTAAGTAACCCTTTAAACATGTCTCAGGCCTGCCATTTCAGAGCCTGTGTGTGCAGTTTAAACGGCCATTTTGACCTTGCAAAATAAACTTTTTTGGCAAGCCCAAACCTTCCTTTTTAATACATATAAGTAACCCCTAGGGTTGGCCTTACATAGCACAGGGGGCAGAGTGCAATGTATTTAAAATGTTGGACGTGTACTTTTAAGTTTTGCAAGTCCTAGTAGTGAGAAACTCTTAAATTCATTTGTCACTACTGCAAGGCCTTCTCTCCCATAGGATAACATGGGGGTTACCTTATTACATTTTATAAGTGCCATTTCATATGGGAAGAGATAACTGGTTCATGTTTAGTGTCTCTGGAATCCAAATTTAAAATCCTAATTGACGGTGAAGTCGGATTTAAGTTACAATTCTTAAAAGGCCACTTTTAGAAAGTTTAAATTTTCTTGCCTTAGCCATTTGGTGCATGCAGCCTGTCTCTGGTCACATGACTGAGCGTAGTTGGCAGTTGGACTTTGCGTATTCCTCCTAGATAGCCACACACAATGGTAGCTTAGGTGTGACTGAAGGGGCCATCACTGGCAGGATGGGAGGGAGGAGCTCCGCCCAGCCTCACTTACACCTTAATAGACCGTGTCCTGTCTCCACACAAAGAGCTGCATACCCCCTGCAGTTAGTCTGGAGCCAGGCCAGGGAAAGCAGGGCATCTGTGAACTTCAAAGGCATGCTCTAGAAGCTTCTCCCCACTTCAAAGGCACAACTGTGTATAAAAGAAGAACCTCAGACATCACCACTTCAGTACACTTCTGGGCCTGTGGATGCTCTGCTAGGACAAAAGACTGCAGTGCTGCTGAAGGACTGCCACTCTGCTGCACTGCACTCCGTTAGACTCCTGCTTTGGTGATTTGCTGCCCTCTTGCCTGTGTGAAGGACTGTACCTGTATTTCTTGAACCCAGAACCCAGAGTGACTCCGAGGGATAGTTGGCTGGTCTCCTGATCTGAAGCCTTAGGGGCATAACAGGCTTCCACCCACCTTGCACCTGCACCTAGACTCTGCCATCTGTGAGTCTGCCCTGCCAAGTGGTGCCACCCCAGTCGCGATCCTTGGAAATGAGCCTATGGTGCTTGACAGTGGAACCGATGCATCTTGTCTGCTGAGCGACTCATTCCAGAGCAGACCCAATGCATCTCCTGAGCTAAGTCTCACATCCCTGAGCAGAACCGACGCATCGCCAATGCTGCGTGGATTAGACCCATTGCAAAGACCTGCTTTGCCCACCACAGTCCTCAGAACTGATGCATCCCCCCCGGCGGTGCATCCACAGCTCAGGTCCTCGCATACCTTGTCGATGACGCCGGACTCCACATCTCAGCCTTGCAGCTCCTCAGAACTGACGCATCGCCAGCTGCGCATTGGATACTGACGCCGGACTTCAAATCGCAAACCCTGTCGACGGGATCCTCGACGACGACGCAACAGGACCTCGCATCACAGCCTCACCGCATCTCGGACCCGACGCATCGCTTTGGCCACGGCACATCTCCAACACGTATCAACGCAATGCTCCACAACCAGAATTTAAGGTATTCTGTACAGCAGGCCTAACTGGGTCCCTGTCGTCGTCCAGAACTCCATTGCGGTCTGCCTGAACTTATAACTTTGTCCCGGTGCGGCGCGACCTGATATCCCCAGTTGGTGCTTTGTTCTTTTTGGTACGTGTTCCACTAAAACCTTTAAAATTCAATAACCCCAGTTCTACTAATTGGATGTTTGTCATTTTGGTCTTGTTTTATTTATTAAAAATTACTCTATTTATCTAAATCTGATCTGGGCTCCTTTTGTGTTGAGTTTTCACTGTTTTACTGTTTGAAGTGTTGCACAAACACTTTACACATTGCCTCTAGGTTAAGCCTGACTGCTCTGTGCAAAGCTACTAGGGGGATGAGCATAGGTTAATTTGGGGTTTGCTTGTGCCTTAACCTGACAAGGACTGTGGTTACTGCTTGACCAGGGCGCACACCCCAGTCAACCAACAACCCAATTTCTTACAACCTCTATAACTCTTTTCCCCTCTTTCTTTCTTAAGTCCTTTCAGACCTAATCTTTTTCCTTACAGGACCGACTGTTCTAAATTAAAGTGCAGTTGCTTCTCCCTTTTAAATAGGAGTTTCAGTTTCTTCCCTTAAGGGTTTTCTACCTTCGCCTTTTGTAGTATCTTGTCTTGGATTTCTCATGTTGCCACTTCTGAATTATAACCTTAACTAATGTGTACACCCCACCCCTTTACAAAAATGTGTCCCAAAAGAAAGGGAAGAAAAACAAAAACAAATGACTGTTATTTCTTCAGGCTTCTTTCCAGTAAGCCCCATTTTAGGACTTTTTTAACTTCTTTTGGGGCCTCATTTAGGGTCAAACCTGCATTTCCCTTCCTTTTTACATCTGTCTTTTCCTTCTCTCCAGGTTTTAATTGTAACCTCCTTGTCCTCCCTTCTCCCTACCTCGTCGCCAGCCCCGCAACCGTTCACCCTCCTATGTAAGCCACGCTCCTCCGGGAATGTGGCGGGGACTGGGCTCTTCTCTGGTTTGTTGAGCAGTGAGAAGGAGCGGAAGCTCAGCATGAGGCCTCCTCTTGCTCAGCTGCACCCTCCAATTGTCCTTGCCTGTGGGGTCCAGGCTCCTCCACAAAAGCCTCCTCTCCTGGGAAACACAGTAGGAACCTTCTATCTCGATGCCTTTTTTCCTGGCTCTTCCTCCTCTTCATCTGTTTCGCCTTCTGGGATCTCCTGGAAGAGAAATGGAAGTCGTACTGTTGTTTCTGTATTTTTTCTTAACTCCTTGTATCTAGTCCTTTTTCTGTTTTCATATCTGTTTTTTTTTCTTTTCTAGGTGGCGGTTGAAGCCGGGAAATGAATGGACCATCAGGCAAGTCTTCTACCTGTACCCCCCACCTGCTACAAATATGTAAATATGTTTCCACACTGGCATATTATACAGCAGCATTGCTGGTGTGCAGCATGGCTAAAATTAATAAAAAAAAAAAAAAAAAGCACATTAGCACTGGCAGCTTCATAGCCCTTTTTTGTAGCTGTGTGCCCCCCAAGGCAACACAGAAGGAGGGAGGGTGGGACAGAAGGATGCGAGTAGGTGGAGATGACAGGCGAGAGGGGATGGGGGAGCACTGAACAGTGGAAGGACAGGAGGAGCTGGGGGCAAGCAGATAGACTACAGAGAGTGGATGGAAGGGGTGGGGCAAGCATCCGAACAACGGGGAGGTCCAAAGAGGGGTGGAAACCTGGGGGGTGAGAAGACTAAGTGTCCCAAATGTGGGTGCTACATAGCAGATATTTTACACATGTTAGCCTCCTGCCCTGATTTGCAAGAATTTTGGACAGGGGTGACTCAACGTTTAACTCAGTGCCTTGGATATGATGTACAACTCTCCTGTAAGGAGATCATGCTGGGTTACAAAATGGAATTTGATGTTGGTCTTAGACGGATGTTGTCCATAAGAATTGTCTCGGCTAGACTTTGTATTGCTAGAGCATGGGTCTCCCTTTTAACCTCCAGGGCAGTCGAGTGGTGGGCTGTTATTCGATAAGCAGTTTTTTATAATTCGAGCATGAGGTGTTCCAGCCTATCGTATCTTATGCAATGTTATACTGTGTTATTTATAACTTAAATGGGCCGTAGTTATTGTTCTTGTTTTTTCCAGGTGCACTATCCTCATGTTGGTCATTTTTTCTGCTTACTTTTATCTTTGTGTTTGTAATACAATTGCGTGTTCTAAATCTGAACCCTTTCCTATGGGTTTTATATGTAAAACGTTGCTTTTCGATTTTTTGATCTTCTGACTTAAGAAAATAATAAAAAGAAATTTAAAAGAATGTTGTGTACTCAATTTTGCTTTTACAGGCAGCAACTTCACCTTGAAACGTTCTTTACAAATGTTTTGGTTTAATATTAATGCTTTTCTAAATACTGGTTACCTCATCTACAAGTTTATTAGCTTGATCAACTCTCAAGATCTAATAAATATCTGGTAAGAGGTCATGCAGTGTGTGATATACATATCTCTGTACCCAAGTCTCAGTTAGGCAACAGATGTCAAGATTGTGAGATTCTCTGAAATCAGCAATTTGAAGACGATATTTCACTGCTGATCTCACATTACATAAAATAACCTTCCGATAGTACATGGAAGATGATGTAGAAGAGTTAAGTAGGATGAGATTTTGTACAGAGGATCATTGTTGCATATAGTCTCAGATTTTAGAGAACTATTGGTAGCATCATAAAGAATATCATATGGGGGAACCGCATGAGTGATTCATTGGTGCTAGAGAGGAGGTGAATTTATCCACAATCAAGTTTTCAGTCCCTGGAAAATGTGGTTGGTTGGTGCAGCGTCTCGGGAGGCTGTGGGTGAGAATGGGAAGATTCTGTGCGGCTGGGGGAAACAAGCACATGACCGGCCAGCAGGAAAGGTAACAAGCATTTACAATGCAATAGGTCTCGCAATGACATTGTTGTGAGCTATTGGCATTGAAAATGTTATTGTTTTTTTTTCCCTTCGTGAAGCATTAATCAAATGGTGTAATTGAAAATGGCAATAGCTCACTTTGTTGTAATTGCGAAATCTATTGCATTGCATTTGTACTATAGTACATTCTCTCTCGAAACTCCATATTCTTTTACAACACATCAGCAAATATACCAATATACCTATAGCCGGGGTATCAGTTACACCTGGAGGCAGAATTGTCATGTCTTATTAGGTGTAGCCTTAAAAAACTAGGAATTACTGATGGAATCGATAATTCTGTACCTAATTCCACAAGCTATTTCTCATTTTACTGGGACAATTAAGCTTTCATCAGCGTAAATATCTGGTTAATTGCACAGGGTCCGCGGAGGTCCCCACTCAAGGGTAGATTTCCTCCTCGATGCACATTTGTACGGATGGGTGGTTTGGTGATAAAGCCACCAAGTGACGAAGGTCTGTAGAGGTCAGCGTGAGCGGCTTAATGGCAGATTTAGGGTTGGGGCGGGGTTAAAATGCACGCAGTGACTGGCATTGTCGTTGCATAGACCTTCGTTGCCCCCGTCGAGTGTGTTAGCCCGGGCTAAGACTGCTTCCCGGGTTGGCGACCGTCTTATTGCAGCTGCAACCAAGTACTCAACAGGCCTTCAAAAGACCTTTTACCAGTGACCGGGGCTTTGTTGTGTTTTTCACCCCTCCTTAGAGCCCCTGCATCTCCACTGTGCCTATGTCGGGTAGAATTAGCACCCTCCCGCCGGAATTTTATTAGCCCCCCCCCCAAAGTAGGACGCTAATTGCGCCCCTGCGGGCTCGGCCGACTACCAGGTAACTAACTATGAAAGAGAAAATTAAAGAAGATTTAATGCGAGAATGGCAGTGTAGGCGGCGAGGGGGCACGGGGAGCGGAAGGGAACACTGTACGCGTATAGTATGGGTTGTTTAGTGTCTTTATTCTCTTGTGTAACAAAGATCTTTGGGCTCTCTTGTGTATTAGTCCCATGAGGTCCGTACAGCCAGTCAAAGCAAAACGTGGTCCTTAAGGCAGGTGTAGAACAGTACTCAAAGGGGGGGGAGACAGAGGGGTTTGGAAAAATCAAAGTGTTCCTTTTGGGCGTCCTCCCGGGACTTCTCGGGGCTCACTCCGGGTCCTGGTCTGGTCGTTGTCGTCACGTCTTCCCAGGGCTCTCAGAGGTGATAGGAGGAAAATAAAACAAAGACAGAACTGGTCTTATTATCAGGGCCTTCTTTCGCGTGCACTATGTGCCACCTCCACCAGTCGCCGTGTAGGGTAAGGGTCAAGGTGCGCAGTGAGGAGTTAGGCGAGGTCAATCACACCACCGTGTCCTATCGTCCCGCACCACCCCACCACCCCCACCAGAACGTCCCCCCTAACGGTACTCGCCTTGTGCCACGACCCGTTATCGGGGCCGCGGCGTAGGGACCCGGGGCGTCCTCCCTCCTTTCTGGGCCACCGGGTTTGTTCGCGGTGTCTGCTACTTCCTCAGCCTCGCGCTGTCCGTCTCTCTCTCTCTCGGATTCGTCGGTGGCTCCTCCTCGCTTCGTCTTCGCTGCTCCCGTGTCGGACGTCTCCGCTCCACTCCTTCCATCAGTCGACTCCTTTCCTTCTGGATCCCTCGTCTTTTGTCGGTCCGCCGCTGATGACGTCAGGTGCGCCTCCGCGGTACTCCCCAGTGCCGCTAGACCGCAGAGCACTTCCGGGGATTGATGCGTGTCCCGCTCTGTTTCACCACACTTCCGGTCCGTCGGATCGCCGGACTCCTCACAGGCAGGTGGGGTGTAGGTGGTGGCGGCACGAATTTGGATAAGTGGGTAATGTGGTAAAGTCACACGGCACGTGAAGGGGTGCAGGAAGGTTGGTTTCAGGGGTAAAGATTGTGAAGGGAGACGGTTTCTCGGACGGCTGGAGGCTCACTGGGGAGGTGGCGAGGGTTAGAGGGAGACGTAAGAGCGCCAGGGGGAGCGGTGGGGGTGGGGGGTTAGGGGGCACTAATGTGGCAGCGGGGGAAGGGGTGGCATTGAGGTCTAGTTACATGTTGGGGGGTGAGACGGGGGCGTGGCCGGCCAGGAGAAGGAATTTTTAGATAAGGAGAACACGGGTGGGGGGCTGGCTATCAGCGATTGGGCCGGTTCCTCAATCTGGTCTGTGTTGGGGAGGGGTTGCTCCAACAGGCACTGCGGCGAGTCTGTGGTGTTCCCCGGCCCTCACCTGGCGGGGCAGCACATAGAGGCTCTCTCGGTCTCTCTCTGGGGAGGGTCTCAGCGCGCACCAAGAATAGCACTCTGAAAGACTCCTGTCCTGTGTCCGTCTGTCTCATTAACCTGAAACAATAGCACTTTATTTGCTCTGTCATCCCCCCGAAGGGGCAGCGCTTGCAAAGCCTCGTGGCTTCTATGTGCTAACCCCTTGCACTCACCTGGAAGGGAGGCACTTTGAGGCTGCCACGGCCTCTTTGCGGTGGTGCTGACCTTTGCCATGAAGAGCAGTACTCAGAAGGCCTCTCATCCTGCTTATAGCGGTCCCTGTCTCTGACCTGAAAAAGAAGCGCTTAGAAGGCCTCTCATCCTGCTAATAGTGGTCCCTATCTGTCTTTGACCTGAAAGAGTAGCGCCAAGAAGGCCTCGCGGCTTGCCTGTGTTGTTCACCGCCACTCACCTGGAAGAGCAGCACCTTGAAGGGGCTTCGGTTCATGAGCAGCTCGTGGCGCTCCTCCAGGCGGGTGACCTGGCCGCTGCGCACGACGGCGTGGTGCCTGGCCTCCTTCATGTCGGCGCTGAGGTGCAGGGAGCGGTCCATCAGCTTGCTGACCATGTTGCTGGTGGAGGTGTGCTCCTTGGCGAGCCGGCTCACGTGGCCCTGCACCCTCTTGACCGAGTTCTCCATGCCCGTCTGCCATGGGCCATGCGCAGCTGCTTCTGCTGCACCGAGTCCAGCATGCTGGCCAGCTTCTCCAGCAGGGTCAGCACGGTCAGGGCGTTCCCCTGAGCCCCCTCGGGCTGACTGCTGGGGTTCGCATCGGGCCCCTGGGACGGCGGCTCCACCGGACTGAGACCCGGAGCCGCCAGGTCGGGGGATTCAAAGCTATACCTCGGCTCGGGGTTGATGCTTCTCCAGGAGTCTGGGATGGCGGCTTCTGCCATGGTGGATACACTGTGCTCGCCGAGGCAGGCTTCTGGGAGCTGTCAGACTTGTCCTGGAGCTGAGGGAAGGCACGCACACAGGGATGGGGGGCAGCGCGGATCACGGTGGGTCAGGCCGGTGGAACAAGGGGGGGGAAGGCGTCGGTCCTCTGCCCTCCAGGATTTCCGGTTTTGGTTTAACCCTCATGCTTAGGGAGAGGATGCAGGAAGCTGCTCGAGTCCTGGGTTGGTGTTTGAGGCTCAGTCTTCATGCCCTCAGCCTTTCATCCTTCTGAGGCCGGTTGGATTGGGGCACACAGGCGGGGGTCGGGCGCTGTCTGGGACACTGCCAGCAGGGGGGATATGCGGCGTAGTAAAGGCTGGGCCTCGCGGGGGGAGGGGAGTGAGTGCACCCCTCTACCCGGGCCTCATAGGGCCCGCAACAGCCGGCTGTGTGACCTGGCACCGCGAACGGCACGCACTGATCCCGGCATGGCTTTCAGTGCTGTTTGAGCGAGCCCGGGGTCTGGTTTTCCGTCCGGGAGGGGTGAGGTGACTTTATGAGGAGTGAGCTACAGGATATGTCAGGAGAGGTGGTTGCGATGCGTGCTGCAGCCGTCGGGGTTGACGGGCACGCAGAGATGTGTTGCGGAGTTTTTGCGGGCGAGGAGTGGGGTTGCAGGTGATGTGGATGGTGGGGGTGGCTGCACACAATGTTTGGCCCGGGTGCCACTTTGCGGGCGCAGCGGCGCGCGCATGGGGGATTGCATAGCCCTTGGTTGATGTTCATATGGCGGCGGGTGTGGAGCGATGTGCGGGAGGGTGGGTGGCTGAGTTGTGCTGCTTCTGGGGCGGGCTTGGGGTGGTTGGAGGGTTGCGAGTCGTGGGTGTCGTGCGGGGTGCCGAGGCCGGTCGGGATGGCTAGGTATCGGGGTGGTGAGGCGCGCGTCATGGGGTTGGGGGGCGGCAGGACGGGAGTTGTGGGGCTTGCCGCGGGCATGCTGTGGGGTTGAGCGTGCAGTGGGATCATTCTGAGCACGGTGGGATGGAGTCCGGGGGGGGTGGGTGCGGGTGGCGGTGAAGTGTGGTGGGGTTTGGCATTGGCGAGGCGAAGGGCTCAGCTAAGGACGGGCAAAGACAAGTCTGGTTACAGGGTTCGTCGGGGGGGGGAAGGGAGAGGAGGAGGCCGTCCTCATGTACAGGGTGGGGCTGGCTATTGTCCATTAGGTGGACCCTCACATCTAGTCTGGGGTGGGGCTGGCTATAGTCCTTTAGGTGGCCCCTCACATCTAGTCTGGGCGGTACGGGATTGGCGCCAATCCGAAAAAAAAACATTAAAAAAAAACACGGAGTACAAGGTTACACATATGTAGGTCACATATACAGTACAGCTTAAGACAGGGAAAGAGCCGCCAAGGTTTTGTATTGTTAAATGGGAGTATTTCGTTTTCGGTGGGGTGGCGAGTGACGTTGCAGCCGCTCTGAGTGAACGCTGTCCTGCGGGCAGGGGTCGGGCGGTGAAGGCGAGAAAAAAGGCGGGGTGGGGTGGCTGTCCTTGGACAGGAAAGGGGGGTGGCGAGGCTTGCTGCAGTCTGGGCCTGCAGGTCGTTTGGAAGGTGTTGCGGAATTTTGGGGGGGGGTGCGGCGGCACCCGAGGCTTGGCCCGGGTACCACCTTGCGGAGCGGGCGGCAGCGCGCATGGAGGAGAGAACGAAAAGCAGGAGGGGGGGAGTTAATGGAGGGAAGAAGTGGAAAGAAGAAGGCAGTGATGAGACGGATGGAGAGAGGCCCAAGCAGGGGAGAGAGGCTGCCGAGTGAACCCGAGTGGAGAGGCACCCGGAGGTGGTGGGAGGGTGAGAGGATGCAGACATGGAAGGCAAGGCGAGAAAGACGGAAGGTGGGGGCCGAGGGAGGGTTCTGGAGAAGAGTTAAAGAGAGGGGGCTGGGAGGGGCCCAGTCCATCAGTAACTAGCATATGTTCCTCTAAGACGGCCCCCAACTTCCGGCTGAGCCCCTGGGTCTAGAGGCCAAGCCTGCGCGGATCCCAGATTATGAATATAATATTAATCAGACAGATTATTCCAGCGGCACGCAAGGGGTTAACCCTCCAAGCTGCAGCCTGGCCCTGCCGGATCCAGCTTTAAGGAATATCTGAGGACGCAGCATCAGCCCTGGGAGCCTGGGGTGTGCCACATCCGAGCCTGATCCCGGGGTGGGCACTAATAAAGCAAGCTCTTCAAACAGTGCTTCTTTGTTACCGCCCTGTCTCCTTTTGGGACGGCCCATCCGGACTGGATCCTTTGCTTCACGGCTTGTTTATATAACACGCCTCCTTTAGATAAGAAATTGCTTCACGACAGCCGTGAAGCAAACGATCCAGTCCGGATGGGCCGTCCCAAAAGGAGAAAGGGCAGTAACAAAGAAGCCTCATTTTCAATCGGAGGCCACCGTTTACCATAAACGATGACGCCATCCAATGAAAATGAGGGGCGGGGCTTCAAGCCCCCTTCTGAAATCTCCTCTCTCACAATATGTCTCGCAGAGCGAGCAGCGCATGCGCGCTGCAACGCTAGGCCAGACCTAAAAAGAGACTGAGCGTTTCCCAAAAATAAACTGGAAAAACTAATGGCAAAAAAGGAAAACTAGCCACAAATCACTTTTGAGACCACAAGGCAAGCTGTGTACTCCTAACCACCTAATTCCAGCAGTACCTTACCAATTCAATTTCACAACAGCCACTTGTCTAAATAGATTGTGGCACAACGGTCATGACTAAATAGTCACGCTGACTCGACACGCTAGGGGCCAGAGCGTGATACAATCAGTGCACAGACGTGCACTCAATATAGGGTGACCAGGATGTAGTGACGGTGCCGCCCGTGCACGCACACACACATGCACGCACCCTGAGGGCGGGCTCGCCCGAGGGGTTAAATAAAGGGGCGCAAGACCGCTCTGGGTCTCGGCCCGTCACCCATAACAGAGCGTGTGTGTCCTTCTGTGCTGCGTAGCAAAGCCTGAGGCCTAGCCTCCGCGCAGCGTGTGTCCGCCAGGTCCGGACACCACATTGGCGACGAGGCGGGTCCCACCCACGCCTCTGTCGTGCCTCACCTGCCCAGACTGTCCCTGGTGCCCAGGATCGCGACGGGCTGCCGCCGCGGCAGTCTCTGCGTGGTGAGAGCGGTCCGCCCCGCCGGACCGGCGTGTGCCCTGTCGACGGGTGCACACCATGCTCTGTGTGGCTGCCTGGTGTCCTGCTGTGCAGGGAGCGTCCAGCGGGACCGGCGGGGGACGATCGTGAGCGGTGCTGGGTCAGCGCACTGAAGGTGAGGCCGCATCTCTACCGCACGCGTGTCTGTTCTGGCAGGGCACGCAGCTCCCACCGCTACGCGGTCGGGCCCGCGCCCCGGCTCTGACACGGCCCAGCCGCGCTCCCACAGGTATGTGGTCGAGCCTGCGGCCGGCGGGCGAAGACGGCGATAATCACAAGGGAGAGGCACACAGCGTAGAAGGGCGCCCCGTGGCGGCGCAGTGCAACCACGCGCACGTCCCCAGCACCTGGCCTCAGCAGGGGGGAAAGTGAAGTTCGGCGCCACCAGCGGCGCAGCGCATACACACGCCAGTCCACGAAACCCAGGCTGGCGCTAAGTACACGCGCTGCAATACCCTGCACTCAGTACTCTCGAGAGTGACTGTGCACAGCCCCACCACGCGCTACGGCAATATTTGTCTGGCCCACTGGTTTCACCTAATCAGCGCCCACAGCTCCCAGGCCATCCTCGCTGCAGTGAAGGTCAAGACCAGCCAGTGCACGTGCGTCGCCAGCCTGCTCCTCCCATCCAGCGACGGCAGCATCATCCGTGGCCTTCATCAACCCTGCGCCTAACTGTCTGCACGGCCACACATGCCTGAAGGCGTCAGCGAGCGCGTTTGCGACTGAAGATGAGTGTGCAGAACCCAGATGGAGGGGCTGGTGCCCCTGCGGCGCAGCCGCCGGCCCCATAACACGCGGCCCCGCCTGCTCAACCTCGGCCGGGTCACGCCATGGCTGCCCCCCTACCACCATTCAACGAACTCTCAGATCCCGCCACCGCAGCGGCGCGCTGGAAGTCCTGGATCGGCCGCCTGGACCACTATTTCGTGGGTGTGCGAGAGACCGACGGAAGGGTGAAGAGGTCGCTCCTCATGTGCTACAGAGGGGGTGAGCTATACGACCTGTTCGAGACATTGCCCAACACGGGGGCGGACGACGACTACAACGGTGCGGTAGCGGCCCTAAACAGGCATTTCGACTTCCAAATAAACCCTGACTTCGAGCGGTTCAAGCTCCGCCAAGCAAGGCAAGGGGAGGCCGAGACCATCGATGTTTTCTACGCCCGGCTGAGGAAATTGGCGAGCTCCTGCACACTGCCCGACCAGAGGGAGGAGATCAGGGCGCAAGTCATTCAAGGGTGCCGCTCAGTGACGCTGCGTCGCCTGATACTCCGACAACCGGGCATCAATCTGGATGAGATTCTCGTGCTCGCCAGGTCCCACGAGTTGTCCAACGCTCGTGCGGACGAGATGGAGGCGGCTCTTAACCGGCCCACGCCGCAGCCCGCGGCTGCACGATCCCCTGTGATCATAGAGGAGAGGGTGGACACGATTCAGAGACGACAGGCTCCGTCAAGAGGACCCCCGAGACCGCCCCAGAGGAGTGCATGCGGCAATTGTGGGTTGGATCACCCTCCAGCGGGGAGGTGTTTTGCGAGAGGAAAAACCTGCTCCAAATGCGGAAAACTCAATCACTTCACGAAAGTCTGCAGGAGTGGCGGAGCAAGAGCGAACACCCCGGGACAGCGTGGGCCGGCAGCGGCGGTGAGACACCTGACGCTCGAGGACCCTCTGGAGCAAGTGGACGCTACCCCGCCAGGGTTTGGCCTGGCGGCGGAGGACGATGACGTGTTCTTCGTATCCTTCGTCAGTCGAGAAGGACCGAGACGTTGACCCCCACCCATGTGCACCATCACGGTCGCTGGATCACCCGTGAGTGCCCTCATAGACACGGGGGCTTCAGTGAACGTAATGGACAGCGACCAGTACGAGCAGCTGTCACCGCGTCCGCCGCTCCTACCGTCCAAAGCAAGAATATACACATACGGCGGGACAGAGCCACTTCCCCTACGAGGAGTCATGGAGGTTAAGGTTGCCAATGAGGGTCACTGTCTTAGCACGAGGTTCCATGTCACGGAGGGGAAACGAGGAACACTCCTTAGTTGCCACACAGCGGAGGACCTAGCGCTGGTCTTTTTCGCGAACCAGGTGCACGATCTGCACGCCCGAGAAATCCTCAGAGACTTTCCCACGCTTTTCGTAGGCCTAGGCCGCCTCAAAGGCAAAATGTTCAGACTGCACATCGATCCAACCGTCAAGCCCATGGCCTTGAGGCACAGACGAGTGCCATTTCACCTACACCCTCAAGTGGAGGAGGAGCTGAAGAAGTTGGAACAGTTGGGCGTAATAGAGAAGGTGTCGGGCCCCACCCCATGGGTGTCGCCTTTAGTCGTTGCCCCCAAACCGAAGCAGCCGGGAGCCATTTGACTCTGTGTTGACATGTGCCTTCCGAACAAGGCTGTGAAGAGGGAACGTCATATCACGCACACCATGGACGACATCGTGGCCGACCTCAACGGGGCCAAGTGGTTCACCAAACTCGACCTCAACGCCGGCTACCATCAGCTGGAGCTCCACCCCGACAGCAGGAACATCACAACCTTCTCTACCCACGTGGGACTACGCCGGTATAAGAGACTGAGCTTCGGGGTGTCCTCCGCCGCGGAGGTATTCCAGAACGCGATAAGGGAGACGCTCACAGGGTTGCAAGGTGTCATTAACTTGAGTGATGATATCCTCGTATTCTCCAAGACACTTGAGGAGCACCATGTACACCTCAGAGCCACCCTCCAACGGCTGGCAGAGAGTGGGCTCACCCTGCACCGGGCCAAGTGCTCGTTCTATCAAGAATTAGTGGACTTCTTTGGCTACATTTTCTCCAGAGATGGCCTGCGCGTCGACCCGAAGAAAGCAACGGCCATACGGTCTGCCCCGAGACCTACGTCGTCCACGGAGGTCCGCAGCTTCCTCGGTATGGCCACATATTGTGGCCGGTTCATTCCCAACCTAGCGTCCCCCTCCGAACCGCTTCGCAATCTCACGAAGTGTGATCAGCCGTGGGCCTGAACCGCGAAGGAAGATCTGGCATTCCATGCCGTGAAGGAGGCCCTCATCGATGACAAAGTGATGGCGTATTTTCATCCCCACCGGCGCACAGAGGTGGTAGTGGACGCAAGCCCCGTAGGGCTGGGTGCGGTCCTGATGCAAGAGACAGAGTCCAAGGAATGGGTCCCCACTGCGTATGCCAGCAGGGCGTTGACCGGAACAGAGATGCGCTATGCACAGATAGAGCGCGAGGCCCTAGCCATCAAATGGGCGTTCCAGCATTTTCATCTCTACTTATACGGACATGAATTTCGCATGGTCACGGATCACAAGCCTCTGGTCCCCCTCTTTGCCGGCACATCCCGGCTGGCTCCCCCCCGGATCGAGAGGTGGGCGGTCCA
This sequence comes from Calotriton arnoldi, assembly GCA_963921515.1. Lineage (NCBI taxonomy): Eukaryota > Metazoa > Chordata > Amphibia > Caudata > Salamandridae > Calotriton > Calotriton arnoldi. The sequence goes on from CAWUFW010001043.1 coordinate 2,951,872, forward strand.
ACTACAGGCATATCAGTTCGACGTAATATTCTGACCAGGGGTCAACAACCCTGCTGACTTCCTGTCACGCCACCCTGGCATGCCTGTGTCGTCTGGGCTCCCCTCTGATGAAGACAGCACCGAAGAATATGTTCGGATGGTCTCGCTCGAAGCGTGCCCAGTTGCACTCACGCTGGAAGACATTGGGAGGGCGACGGAGTCTGACGAGTGCCTTGTCGGGGTCAAGGCTACGCTGGCCAATAGGAACTGGCGTCACTTCCTCGACAGAATCAGTGCGCTGACAGCGGATGAGAGATTGTTCCGCCAACAGATGTGGAGAGCTCAGAGCGAGCTCAGGGAAGGTCTTCATGGAGTTGTGTTGCGTGGCACCACCATTGTAGTTCCCAGGAGTCTTCAAGAGAGAGTAGTCGGCCTGGCGCATCAAGGGGTCTCAAAGACCAAAGCCCGGCTACGTAGCAAAGTTTGGTTTCCAGGCATGGATGCCATGGTGGAGGAGGTTATCCGCACCTGCCACTCCTGCAACATTGCTGGAGGTGACCCGGCACCGCATCCGGTGATCACTGAAGCACCCTGTCTGGAGCCCTGGACCCGGGTGAGCCTCGACTTCGGATCCTTCCCTGACGGCCGAAGTACTTTGGTTCTCATCGACTCGCATTCGAAGTTCCCAGTGGTGGAGGTGGTGTCGTCAACCGCTTTTCAGCACGTCCGGACCTCGCTGGAGCGCGTCTTCGCCATGATTGGACTTCCGGAGGAGATCAAATCAGACAATGGCCCACCTTTTCAAGGAAGAGAGTTCCACGAATACTTGGCCTCCCGTGCCATTCGGTACCGCAAAATCACGCCCCAGTGGCCGCAGGCGATTGGCGAGGTAGAAAGGTTCATGTGGACGATGAACCGAGCTCTCAGGATCGGAGTGGAGAAGGGCAAGGATGCCGAGCAGTGCCTGCAACATTTCCTGAGGGCCTATCGTCAGACGCCACATTGCACCACTCAGTGTGCGCCTGCACACCTGATGTTTCGGAGAGAACCTCGGGACAGCATCCCTGCAGAACCCTCCTGGAGTCCCCCGGCGCTGGATAGAGATACTGCCCAGGTCAGAAGGAGAGCTACCAATGATAAGGCCAGTCAAGATCGCAGGGCACAGCAGATGAATATCAAAGTTGGGGACGAGGTCATTGTGAAAGACCGATACCCCGGGTGGAAGTATCGCACTCCGTACGAACCAGAGGTGTGGACAGTAATCAAGGTGCAAGGAACCATGGTGTCGGCCAGGCATGGGACTCGTGTGGTCACCAGGAACGCGTCCTGGTTCAAGAGAGTGGATTTGGGACTTTTGCCGGCTGGTGAAGCCCCGGGAGGATCGGAAGGAGAAGACGAAACAGCACCAACGGGCACTCCGCCCAGTAGCCTGATGCCCGTGTCTCACCAAGAAGGTGGAGAGTTGAGGCCGGAGGGAGCGCAGGGGAGTCCTGGTGCAAGGGCCCCCGAGTCCGAGGAAGGTGCTGGAGGGATGGAAGCGGAGAACAACTCCCGGAGCCAGAAGTATGGTCTCCGGCCGAACCCAGCCCCCAGTCAAAGGCTAAAGGACTTTGCGTGGTGTGTAAAGAAGGACTGAGGATGTGAAGGTGAAGGACTTTGGTATCTGAAAGATTGGAGGGATGTAGTGACGGTGCCACCCGGCCCGTGCACGCACACCAGCACGCACGCACCCTGAGGGCGGGCTCGCCCGAGGAGTTAAATAAAGGGGCGCAAGACCGCTCGGGGTCTTGGCCCGTCACCCATAACAGAGCGTGTGTGTCCTTCTGTGCTGCGTAGCAAAGCCTGAGGCCTAGCCTCCGCGCAGGTCCGGACACCACACAGGCGTCCCGGATTTGCCCGGACAGTCCCGGGTTTTCGCTAGCTGTCCCGGCAGATTTCAGGATATTAAGCTCATGTCCCGGTTTTAGAGAGGGTCGGCTGAAAACGGTGGGAGGCATCTTTTTATGTTTTGCAAAGCAGGGATAGTTAGCAGCTGTTATAAGAAAGCAATTTAATTAACAGCCATGCTACTGGCTTTAAAAATGGCATTTTATGTATGTTCTTACTGCCTCTTCTGTAATTCTCTGCTAAGGAGCACTGTCATTCTGTGTGCTGGGTTGAAGTAGAATTGTAGTCCTTCTATTTTGGGGAAATGTCCCGGTTTTTGGCTTTAAAATTCTGGTCAGACAGGGGAAATTAACACCTGACCAGCCAGCAAGAAAATCGGAAGAGCTGGCATTTTCCCCACTCCCCCATGCTTTTTCATGGCCCATCCATGCCCCTTCATGGCCCCCCAGATACTGAGTCCTGGAACCGGGCCTGTTGACCACGAAGTCAGCCAATGGTAAGTAATATATGCGGGCTCTAAGCACACTATAAAGTAGCAAAAGGTCTTCCAAGATTTAGACGAGACATAATCAGACATAATATGAATGTGTCCTTGAGTAACGTAATTGGTGCTCATGTAAAGCGCTCCAATACCTTCGGGTCAAGTTCGTGCTATATAAATCTGCAAAAAAATAAAATCAGCTTCGGCCATTCTCCACCGCTACATTGACCAGGAACCTTGCAGACACTCCTCCCAGATCCAGACTGGCTTACATAAAGTGGGAGCATGGATGAAAGACAGGTGCCTGTCCGGCACGTATACTGGCTAGTAATTCCTAAATTAAGTTAATGTATCTCTAGTACAGTATTATTTTGGTGTGCCTTTTTAGAATGTTAGTTCTGAAATCTAAGGTGCAGGAGATTCGAGAACGGCGTTGCGTGAGGTCGGGAGCTGAATGAGGACGCGTTGGAGAAGCTTCCTACTTACGCTTAAATAAAGAAAGCTAAATCACGATCCAACTGAAAGCCGCCATTTCCACCCTAAAGTTGACAGTCGGACAAGAACGCAGGCAGAGTGCAGCTGTGCGCACGCGCAAACTCTCGGTAAATAAACTACTAGTACCCCTGGGACCAGAGCGAGTCTACTGCCTGAAAAGTCAGAAACGCCGCTACTGTTTCCATGGCAACGGATGTGAATGTCGAGATCGGAAGGTGCTACCTTATACAGAAATGCGGGAGGTGGCTTCGAACTGAGCTTGCGCACCAGCAACTGAGGGCGTTGTTTGGGGGAAATGAGGGAGGAAAGGGGCGGGAGTTACAATAGCGGTAAAACATCCCCTCAAAGAAGAATGGCAGACATGGTGTAATCTTTTGTTTGTGAGCGGGGGACCATTCGTGTACTCTGAATCTAAGCGCTGTCAATTTGGCTAAATGGAGAAAGTGAGGTAGGTAGAGTGATCACGCACTGTTCATAGCTGCCAAGGTTTGAGATTGCTTATGTGTGACATTTTCATAGTTTCAGTGTACTTATGAGTGACATTCAATGACCAATGTGTGACACTTTCTCGTGAGTAAAATCAAGCAATGAAGTCCATGGAGACAGATAAATATCAGAAGTTACACCCATATGAGCAGCTAGAAACTGTAAGAGGATCTTGAAACTGCTACAAAGCACCTGAAATGGAAGGGCACTAATCGCTCTCTTTCATGTTTTTCATTTATTTTATAGCGCTCCTCGTACTAGTGTAGGCTGTCAGAGCACTTTACATCATGCACACATTATAGAGAGAAAATTAATCACACGTGTGTAAATCAGTCTAAATGATATGTTACATACACATTTCTTCCATACTAGTGTTTGGTCTGGAGAAGCACTAACTCATGATTTAATAGGTACCACAGTGGTTGGTTTTACTTAAAACAATATATTTCTACCCAAACTAAACCTATTAGCAACATTAGGATAATAAAAGTCTGAGGGGAAAAATAGCGCTCGGCTCTAACCTATAACAAGCAGTTTAAATACAGACCCTTCGGTGTAGTTCATAAGTAATTGTGCTATATTAGGATTGTAATTTAGGATTGTAACTTATGAAGTGTGATTAAGAAAATGATCTCTGTGTCAAAATCAGTAACCCACTGAGCTACCCACATAAAATGCACTTTAGCGATCTGCATGCACACTTTCTTTGCAGCAGGCATATTAACCCTCTGTGCTGCTTCAGGATGGGTGAAAACTGCCACTATACAAAACGCCTATCTTGGTCCAGCAGGAACATTATTCACAGAGTTATGTTGGCATGATTTTAATTTGAGGACAGAAAACGCCTGGACACACAAGAGTCGGCAGAAGGTGGTTTTTATTTGTGAAAACACAGCACCTGAGGGGAGAGGCGGCCCCACATCGTCGTAGTTAAAAGGGCCGATTCCCATGGCATTCTCACTGGCAGGCGGAACCAGCAAATCAAAAGTAAGCGGTCCCAGCACTGCCTGCAACTGCTTATAAATACACAGAACACACGGGCCTCTGCACTGCATGGCATAAAGTAAAAGCCAACTGAAAACACCTTCAGGAGAGGGAAACTTGGCCTATAATGCAACGCACGGACCCCTGCACCACAACAGCTGTAACAAACATTACTCTATTATTATTATTTTTTTTAAACGGTTCCTACCATAGAAGTCGAAACAGCACAAAAACTATGGGAAAGGGAGGCCCCTGCACTTTGAGCAGTGCTTGAAATGGAAAAATAGAAATGCAGGTACTCTGTACCAGAGTACCTGCTTGTTTCTGGGAAGTGCCGGTACTCTCCAAGTAAAAGTATTGCATTTCTCTTGAGAAGTGCCGGTACTCTCTCTCTCAAAATAAAAAAGTGCCGGTACTCCGTACTGGACAGTTCCGGCCCATTTAAAGCACTGACTTTGAGGAAAGCCTGCAGCAACCTTCACAGAAAGCCAGGCCCTACAACTCTGTGCTGCAGCGAGCGTCGGGCTGCCCTGAAGTGTACGTCTGTCGAGGTCAGGGAGGACAGTCAAACCCCGACTGGTGGCAGCTATTCCTGGGGGCCTAGGTCCATTGGCAGGAAATTAAAAAAACACATCATGCTGCTGCAACCTGCGCCGAGTCCGGACCCTGCTGCGTAGTCCGACAGAGTCTGTTCACGTGAACAGTGAATCACCTGACAGGCGCTATCGGCCCCACTCTAGCAGAGGGCGCCAATTCGAGATAGAAAGTCTGCCCATTGTGATCCTCTGCACATTATTCGGCAGGCGGCAACGAAAAGGTGTCAGTAGTGGGTGTTGTTTTCCGGCCGCGGGCCCGCCTTAAGCAGCAGTGCCATGCCTTCCTGGCTAGATAGCAAAACAGGGGGTGCTAGTCACGCGCGCCAACGACCTGTAAAGGCTTGTTTACATTAGCACACAGAGTGCGTGCATTTCCAATAATTACGTGCCACGTGGACCTAAGAATGAAAGCCTCACAAACTCTCTCAATCTGCAGTGGAATAAGAAAACATAAACGAAAGTTTAATTTGCCCGCCACTCATTCATTGGCTATACTCCCAAAACTGATGATAGTGCGCAGGGGTGGAGCCAGTTGCCGGAAAGCCAACCACGTACGGCGCCGCCTCCCGATTCATTCAGTGCACGCCTGCTGCAGGGTGATTTTCTCACTGATTGGCTTCGTACACGTCATGTGAGGCTACGCCGCGGCCGTGTTGAGAGTGAAACTCGGCTTATTGAATGCAGCCAGCCCCTAGACTGCAGCGCAGTGAGTTGAGTGGCAACTCTAATAAATGATAAATTCGTTTGCAGTGCTTCCCAGTATGTGTGCAGCAGGCTGTGGTCAGATAGTACACTGCACGCTGCCAGTAGCGCACCAGGCTCATGCTGCTTTACCTAATGGAGCACGGCTGCTACAACCGACCGTGGCAGCGCTTCGCAGTCAGTGACAGCTGCTGAGACACTGCATATGCGTGACAATGCATTTCAGTGCAGTAATGCGGATTACCACACTGAAATGCGTTAGTCTAACGCCTGATGCGTGATACTTGGCAGGACTGACTGTTGGCTGGGGATGGGCATGTGGTGTTTGGACGTATGTCCCGAGTGGTTCGAGGGCTACCATAAACAAAGCATTCACTTTTATTGTATTGTAATTGCATTTATATAGCGCTTACTACCCCTGATGAGGCGTCAAAGCGCGTTTTCGGCGAGTAGCATGCTACTCCGGAACCCAACAGGATTAGTGGTGAATTAGTATAGTGAAATATGAAATTAATTTGAGCAGTGGATATGTTAGTCCGTTATTTGGATTGAGAATGATAGTGGAGGGATAAAAGAGAGAAAGGTTTGCATGTATGTAGAGCTTGCTACCCCTGATGAGGTGTTGATGCGCTTTTTCGGCGTGTGGCACGCTGTTCCAGAACCCAAAAGGATTAGTTGTGAATTAGTATAGTGAAATATGAAATTAATTTGAGCAGTGGACATGTTAGTCTGTTATTTGGATTGAAAGGATAATGAAGGGATGGAAGAGGGAAGGGTTTGGATTTGTATATCGCTTGCTACCCCTGATGAGGTGTTGAAGCACTTTTCGGGGATTAGCACACTACTCTGGAACCTAAGAAGGATTAGTAAGGAATTAGTATAGGGAAATATGAAATTAATTTGAGTGGTGGACATGTTAGTCTGTTATTTGGATTGTAAAAGGATAGTGAAGGGATGGAAGAGGGAAGGGTTTGTATTTATATAGCGCTTGCTATCCCCTGATGAGGTGTTGAAGCACTTTTTGGCGGGTAGCACGCTACTCCGGACCTCAAACAAGGTTAGTGGGGAATTAGTATAGGAAAATATGAAATTAATTTGAACAATGGACATGTTAGTCTGTTACTTGGATTGAAAAGGCATAGTGGGAGGATAGAAGAGGTAAGTGTCTAGGAAGTCCCCCCCCCCTTTTTTTTAAGGGGTGGTGGGAGTTCATAGCAGTAGGAGGGGGTTTGGGATGATTAAAGGGGAGTGGAGGGGGAAGAGTGAGAGAGAAGGGTTTAGAAAGACTTGTTTGGGAGATCTAAATAGTAAAAGAGGTATGAGATGATGCAAGGAGAGGTAGAGGAGGGAAGAGTCTAGAAAGGGTTATTTTGGGGATCATAGTAGTGGTATGGGGTTTGCAATGAATTAGAGTGTGGAGGTAGAGGATATATTGAGAGAGGTATAGGGTGAGAAATAGGGTAGTGCATTGGAAAGAGTAGTAGAATGAGGTTGAGATGAGTCGGAGAGTTGAGGTAGAGGATATATTGAGTGCGGTATAGGGTGAGAAATAGGGTAGTGCATTGGAGAGAGTAGTAGAATGAGGTTTGAAATGAGTCAGAGTGGAGGTAAAGGATATATTACAGAACTCCCCATACGCGCTCATGGAAGTTGGAGGACAGTGAGGGAGAACAAGCCACAGGCAGCCATTTTAGAGAGCACACAATAGCAGAAAACAGACCTGGAGGAAGGAGTATGGAGGATACAAACCTTGCCCATCAGGAGAACTACAACCCAACACAGGGTACACCTGAGCTCTGCACCCCCCGCGCCGGGACTCGCGCACACTAACAGATTAGCTACACTCTGAAAGGCGCAAGCACTAAGGCCACACCAGCAAACACTCCTGTGCACAAACCTAAACCACCATGGAGCTTTCATTTAAAGCCCTATTCACCTAACGCTGCTTTGCACCCTGCAACACTGCTGGCCTGTGTACATTAAGTGACCCCAACACCATCTCTCGTACTATTATCTATAGAACACCTGATCTCAGAAAGTTGCATAACTGCACCAAAAGGCTACAGTTTTGTGGTTGTTTTAAAGAACTAAACCCTAAACTTAACTATGACATAGCAGTATAAACTCCCAAGTATAGTTAGGAGAATACCCTGCCTACCATGTTCTGTGAACACAGGCCTCAGTGCCCTGAACCTGCTCACCATTTGAGTAACAAAAATGCATATTCAGGTTAGTGCATACCAGCCCCAAATAGTTGGTCCCAACATCCACCAGATACCATGTATGCACAAACAATCAACTGACAGCGTGCTTGAAAGACCTGTCCCCTTGATGACCACGACCCCCGTACATACCGGGTAACAGATTTTCAAGATGTTCCTGGATTCTCAACTACTGCCGTCCTTTCGTTAGAATCACGAACTGATGCCAAGAATAGGACCTCTTTCAAGCCTCAATCCCTACCCGATACCGGTGACTTCTTGTCCCATTGTTCCATACCCCCTCCCACTCCTGTTTCCCTCGCCAGCCATACTTTCCCTTGGAGGCGCACAGCTCTATAATCACATTTTCTTTGTAGTTTTGCCCCACTACTCCAGCCCCCTTACCTGCGGAGTCCTGGGCAAGGGCTGCCTGTGTCTGCCAGGACTGGCAGGTCCGTGGTGTCACTTCTGCTGCGCAGCCTCCAGCTTCAGGTGGACCTCCATATTGCGGGGTGGGGGCTCCGTCTGGCCCCGCGCGGGTAGCCGGGGTAGACGCAGGCGGGCGTGGTCAGCAACTGGTTCAGAGTCGGGGTGGCGGTGGGGTAACCCCCTTGGAAGCGCTGGGGGCTTCCAGGGTAGGGCTTGGCATGAGCGTAGGGTGGGCAGGCCGGCCTGGGTAGTGCGGGTAGGCTGGGTTGTATGATTAGGGGTGTTCGCGGTAGGGTGCGCCATAATCACCGGATTGGTAGGCCTCGGGCTCCGGGCGGCTGGTGGGTCCGTTGCTCCCAAGAGCGGCCAGCTCTCCTCCGCCGGTAGGAGAGGCCTCTTTCTCTCTTTCTCGTCTGGGTCTCTCTCCGGCCTACTGTCTGCGGCCATCTCGCCCAGCTCCTCAAGTAACCCGCTTGGCTTTAGCTCTGGGGGCCAGCTGAGCCACGAAGGGGGGGTTTGTGGGCAAGGCCACCTGCGCAGCCAACGCTGTGGAGGCGGGGAGGGCCGCTCAGTGCACAAGAGACCTGCTCCCAGCCCCGGCACACTCCCCCCATTGGAAGGGAGCCCTAGATCCCAGGAGAGGACATACACAACACAGAACATCCACACACCACCACAACAACACGGTGTTACAACCCAAAAAGCAGCCCACCTCAAAAAAGCAACCCAACACTGTGGCACCAAACGGCGGGGGGTATAGCCCCGCGGAGCTCCAGCTTGGACCTCCGATAGCCCGATCCAACCCTGCCGCCCTGGTGCCAATCAGTCCCCCAACTTCACTACACTGTGCCTCCCCACGCCATGGGCATAGATCGGAGCGAGCCCGGTGCCCTACAGACTCTGCTGTGGCCGATCGCCAACCTGCCGCCTGTACAGATCTGCCCTGGGATCACCAAAATGGCGCCCGATGGTGCTGCTGGGAGATGGGTCGAGCAGCGAACCTCTCTCCTGTCTGGCCAATAAAACCCAGAGTGCATGGTCTATCCTTGGGCGCTCTTTGCGGTGATGCCGTCGCAACCATACGTGATGTTGTAGGGTGGAATACCCGGATGCTGTTCCGTACTACTCACCGGGTAACATCTGTCATACTCACCATGGTATTAAGTTCAGCGGGACCCTTCGATCACCTACCAGCACAGGAAGAAGTCCAAAGACTCTCTATAGATCCTGCAGATCTGAAATGATGATAAAGGTTTTTAGAAAGGGCTTAAGAAAAGGGCAGCAGAAAACTGATCAGAGTTGAATCTGCAAATCCTAGTCTGAACTGTGAGTGTTGGGTGGGGAGGTATGTAGATGAAGGAGAGAATGAATGTGACAATGTGCTAATAACATTATGCCAGTAAAACTATTACACCATTGTGCTAAGAATACCTACAGTATGTCAAGAATTAACAGCATTATGCAGGTTTAGAATTGATTTATCGCTCATTTCCCTTAGCGCGTGTCATTTACACTGTTGCTTGTTAAGCCCACCTGTATAAAAAGTGCCACTGTAAGTATCATGCTTAAGGCATGCTGATGTCACACATAGGCACCTTGCTAAACATGAAAATGTCATAAAAGCACTGAAAGCTTGAGACACTGGTGTAATGATCAACATGGAACAAATCTAGATTGTTGGCTAAATTTAAGATTTATTTGTAGCATTGAAGAAGAACAGCGCACAACATTCCTTTATGACTCTTCCAGATCCAGCTAGGCAACTGATTGGAACCTGGAAACCTCATCAAGAGATGGCACTGCAGCATTCTAACAAAAAATTAAACTATTAAAGCAACGTGGCTTGAAATGAACGCCTGAACATGGAAATTGAAACGATGGAACATAACAATTGGCTGGGGCTGTGAAGTAACAGATCATTTTACTTAGTGGAGCATGCTGGCTTGTTAGGGGAGACTGAAGCTTTGGACTGGCGGTCTTCTTGAACCAGTTCCTGATGGTGGGAAAGCTGTGGACGAGTAGGTTATGTGATCTTTGTATGCAGACTGTCTTTTGAGGCAAGACAGAGCCCTTGAGCACTCTGGTTGCCCTTCTTAAACCTGTTCCTAATGACAGGAGAACTATACAAGCTGCAGTTGGCTGCAGCAGTAGAGTAGCAGTAGGTTACGTGACCTCTCTCTATTAGTTTATGGGGTGAGACTGGTCCTGCCTTGCAGCAAGACTGATTTATTGGGCTACTTGAACCTGCTCTTTTTGGTGGGAAAGCTGGATGAGCTGAAGTTAACTAGGGATATGGAGAAGAGTTAGATCATGTGGCCTCTATGATTGTGCTACCTGTGGGGGGAAATTGAAGCCTTAAGCATGTTAGAGGAGCTGCTTGAACCTATTTCTCCTGGCGGAAAAGCTAGGCGGACCACAATTGGCTGGGGCTGTGGTATGCGATAGGTAATACACCTTAATAAGTTCTCTGGCTTATGGGGTGAGCCTGATACCTGGTGCAGACTGATTAGCCTCACTGAATCTGTTTCTGGAGGTAGGAAAGTTGAATGAGCCACGACTGTCTGTGACAGTGGAGTCGCGATAGGTTATGGATTTTCATTAGTGCACTGGCTGAGGCTATGGGCATTCTGGTCGACCTTCTTGAACCTGTCCCTTTGGTGTGAAGTTGGATATGCTATAATGGTCTGGAACTGCAGAGTAGCGATAGGCCAATCGACCGCTGTGAGCATGTAAACTTGTGGAGCGAGACTCCATAGGCGAATTAACACAACTACCAACCAATAAAATGCAGAGTTGCCATTAAGAGATTTGTCAACTAAAAAATTGATCTAAAGTCACTCTCTTTTTACTTTTATTTTTCTTACAAGAGCTTTGCACATAGCTAAAGCTGTCTCTAAGCAAACTTAAAAATAAAGGTACAAAGTCAGAACATTCTCTACGATGAGAGAAAAATAAATAGGGAGCACATAAGCAAAGAACATCCTGTTGCACGAGCATGTTAAGATGACTATGGGATTCTAAGTAGATTTTTCTGTACATAAAATATGATTCCAGGTAAATTGTGAAAGGAACAAACTCTGAAATTCTGGATTTTTCTTAAAAAGTGTTATGATAACAGAGATTTGTGTTGTCTTTGAAAACGCTTGTCTTTAACATGCATGCCTTTACCATGTGTATTTTACTACTCATGCCTTTACCACACTAGTACATAGATTAACGTTAAAACAACCTTTAGAATGCATGCTTTTACAACGGTGTCAGAACTCCATTCAGAGGGCCACGGGGCAAGCAGGAGCTACTGGGCCCCACCGTGGGGGTTGAGGCCTTTTACTCCTGATGTCCTGGGGCCTGACTTACTATGAATCCTGAGCAACGGGACCAAGCACCCCTTCAGCACTTGACTCGCAGGAATAGTGTTGTCCGAGCAGCCCAAACCTCCCTCGGGGATGGGGGAGGTAGATACAGTGGGGGGTGAACACAGGCTCACAACTCAAAATAAGCGCAGCAGCAGAAATAAATTATCGTCCAGCCAAATACTCACTTTTATGAAATAAAAGAAGTATTTTAATTTACTGCTATTAACACAAAAATAAATGCGACATTCACACACACCTACACAGTCGCCATGAGATCGGGTCTCTGGTGTTTCATGGGCAGTTCCTTGTGTCCCACTCCCTCCTCGCTCTAGCGTGCGTGGTTATGCCCCATTCACTTTAGGCAACATCTAGGGTAAGCCCCACTAGGAGTCTACTCCGACTCTATGGTAAAGTCAAAAGTGTTCCAGCACCAAAGCGCTATCTAGCAAGCAAGTTCCACTGGGCCTCACTTGGCCTGAATTCAGTCTTGCACGCACCTGCAGGATGAGAGCATTCGGAGTTCCTGAACGCGCCCCTCTGTGGGTGTGGGAGCGGCAGCGGCTGGTTCAGGTGAGTTCACTGCATTGAACCTAGGCAGGCTGCACTCGGTGGTCTCCGAGTTCCTTACACATGGTCGCGCTCCCGCTGCGACCGGTGGTTCCTTGTGGGTTCTTCTGGCAGGATAAGTTTTTCAGTCGGTCCCTCGATGGAGAGAAGATGATTCGAAGTTCCTGAAGCTGGTCTTGTGTCCTGACCACGTGCTTGGGGATCCCAGAACGGTCTCACTCCTCCGGCCACGTTCCTTGTCAGGTCGTACTTCTTGCTAGTTATGGTGATCCCCTCTGGCATATGGGGTCACCACTCCTTTACTATGCATGGGCACCAACCGGCTCCTTTGTGCGCTAGGGCTACAGCCAACTCCACACACCAATCCATCCATGGCAGCCCCTCCTGGCATCCGTGGTCACTGAATACTCACTGCACACGGGTTCCTGCCCGATCGGCACAGCGATAATCATGGCTCACTTCACGGCAGCCCTCTGTTGGCATCTGAGGGTTGACGACTTTGTGCTGCACATGGACAACGACCTCACTGGTGCATCAGCTGTTCCTCACACCTGGCAAAAGAAATCCATTCGACAGGATTCCCTTCTGATGCTCTCCTCTTCCTCACAGGGCACACTGCACTTGTCATGTAGGCAGGAGCTGGTACTCCAGGCTCCAGAGCAGGTGATCATGGATTCCCTGGGTAATGTCCCCTCACCTAACAGGAAGACTGGCAGGCCTTGACCCCCCCAGTCAGGGTCACAGGCAAAAGTCTTGAAGAGCTTCTCCTCCTCACACAGTCTGACTGCCTGCTGGAGAGTTGACAGTTTTTGGCGTCTCAAGCTCCTCTTCTTTTAGTCCATTTCCAGATTCCAAATGTGATTTAGAGTCTGAATCTTTGAAGTTTATGTTGAAGTGACCACTTCTCTGCCCGCTATCCCCATTAAAAGCAGTCTGTCACAGCAGAAGTGACTCCAAAGCTGATAGCCCCACAACACAGGCCATGGGAGTGACAAGAGTTCATGCATGGATGTCAGCCACAGTGATATGTATATCAAAAGGTTAGCCCAGGGCCTCAGTCATACTCTTTGTGACTCCCTTATCTGCCTCATCTCCTTCCTGAGATATGCCCAGACCCATTAATTGGGACTACTCTCAGAATCGTAGAGCACCTTTTGAAGTGAAGTGTACAGCGGATGCCTGGCTCTCCCCTCAGCTTACAGGAATGAAGCAGTACACAAATCTGTCTGGGGTGATTCCTCTAGTCCTCCTGTTTCATCATGCATGCCCGGGTCTCCTAAAATAGAATCTAGAGTCTGTCATATATTGTGCTATTCACAGGCATACATGCACCCAGTACATGTATTTAATATATACACACCCGCACAGTACTCTATCCTTCCTGTACTGTACCATTCAAAGGCACACCTACACCCAGCACATGCATCTACCATGCACGCACTACACAGTAAAGCTTTATCCCTGTATTGTACCCTTCCCAGGCACACATACACCCAGCAACGAGACTCCACTCATGCGCTGCACAGCACTTCCCAATAGCTCAATGTAGGCCAAGGGGTGAGTTAAGCACACAGCAGTGGAACTTTGAATGAGTAAGACTGTAGGGCTCACAGCAGTGATCCAGCTTAATAAAGACCTATTTACTCCTACTGATCACTACACGGTATATGCCACCACTGTGCTACTTTACTCCTGGTAAAGGCAGTAACCTTTCACCACTATGAGGGGTAGAGCTTTGGGTGCCCCCTCCCAGTCCAACAAGAACGCAGTCTCCAATAGGCGTATGTCATGGCGCACGCACATGATCCCTACTTGCCTATGACAACAAAAATAGGCATTAGAGATCCAGGCATCAGTACATTTGTGGCACTCAACTGTCCATTACCATGCAGAGGACTTTTTTTTATTATATATTAACTAGTGGTGGTCGCCACTGGGTAGTTACAGTTAAGATCGTGTTTCCATAGGTAATCTCTTATTTGTGTTGCTAATAAATTTGGCGTGGTTTGATGAATCTCCATGAAACTTTCCAAAGAGGTGCTACTTTTTGAATAGTTTGCGTATGGAATGTTTTGGGGGGGATCCTCAAGCGGCGGCTGAGAAAAAGGTAGGTCCAAAATGCGTTTTCCCATTCATTTTTCCATAGGAACTTTAGACACAGCTACAGCCCATACCACTGAACAGGTTTACAATAGATGTGGCAGAAACTTAGATCTTGGTACAGAAAGAGTGCTTTTTTGTATTTTGGTGTAAAACCATTCAGTAGTTTTGGATAAATTAAGGTTACAAAATTGTATATATCACGCCACAGAGGATCCGTGGACCCGACAAATCTCAAGCTAAGATCTGACTGTCTGCCGCCACATCAACCAGTACGTCCTGAGTCTTAAGAAAAAAGATTAAAAAAAACATAAGGGGGCAGGGTATGAATACCCTGACTCCCTAGGCCTGCCGGTGAGGTCCCTGAGGGACCCCGCCTTGGACCAAAACGCAGAACTGCTGCAAAAAAAGCACGGGTCTCAAGCTTATTTTGTTTTTTTAAAACCCAGATGTGTCAGGGCTGGGGAGGTGTTGGTAAGTTTATATTTTGGCGAGGGGGGCACGTGGCCCCTCCTCCCCGAGCCTCTGAGAGGCTCCGGGCAGCCCATATCACGGGGTAACATTTTATTAAAAGGGGAGGTCCTCGCAGCCACCTCCTCAAGCCTTAAAAAGGCCCTGGGGAGCCTAACCCCTGGGGTTGTGACAGTAATTAAAAGGGAGGGCGGCAGCGCGACCCCCCACTCTGAGCCTTTAAAGGCCCTGGAGGCCCCTTCCCCTGGAGCTGGCTCAGTTACTGTGTCCTGGGGAGTCCACCCCCTTGGGACACAGTAGTTTCCCTGCCCGCATCAGCACAGGCCGGGAAACATATGTTTGCTCCTGTCTATCGGGAGCATTTTAAAATCTCCCGCCAGATGGGAGCAAATATGCAAGTCTGCTTCCACCCGGCGGTAGATTTAAACATGCTCCCACTGGCTGGGAGCAGACCTGTGTTCTGTTCTGTGCTGGAGGGAGCAACCATAGATAGCTTCTCACTCTGGGCAGGAGCAGTGCCTGCTCCCACACTATGCAGTGAGCCGGCTTGGGCTCCCAGGGATCTGGGTCTCCCCCGCTGCCCCCAACGTGTTATTTGTGGGTGCCTCGGGTGGGCACCCATCTGTGACGCTGGGGGTAGTAGGGTGAACAGACGTCCTGGATTTGCCCAGACAGTCCCAGCTTTTCAAGGATTGTCCTGGCATCCCGACACTTTTTGAGAAAATCAACACATGTTGCAGTTTTTAGAGCGGGTTGGGTGAGCACGCACATTTACCACTGTGCTGAGAAGACTTGCGTTTACACCAACCTTCTCATAACACTTGGGACAGAGTTTACTTCATGAAATATATATATATATACATATTTATATATTGTAGGAAGGTGGAGTATTATGTGGTGATGCTGGTTAGGCTTCATCATGCAATACTCTCACAGACCTCAAATATGGTCCTTAGATTCACAATAATAAATCCTTAGCTCAGTCCTGATAGTGTGGCAAACAGCAGTGGGACTTTACTAGAGGAACATGTGCTAAGCATTTCAGATAACCAACATGGGCGATAAGTAATTGACACGACTCAGGAGAAATCCGACACCAGTTTATAAAAATAAAGGGTATTTTTACCTTAATTTAAACACTGAAATGAATGGAATAGCATACATATAACCAGAGTTATAGATTTTATAATCAATATAAAATCAGTGCAAAATAATTTATTGAGACTTTATTACTGTGGTCAATGGGACAAACCATTAGTGACAATTAGTCACTTGCAGGTCGATTTGCGTGGAACCCTTGAAGGGTAAAGGTGATGCGGGTACTAGGACCAGGCCACAACAGTCAGTTGAGTTTTACCTGGCCCGTGGAGCCCGGATGCAGAGCTGTCCTGGCTGCCCCTGGTGCTGAAGGGAGTCGCAGGAGAATTGTTTTTACCGCATACAAGGTGCTGCGGAGAACAAGATGCAAAAACACAACAATGAGGTGGTTGCTGACATTGGTCGAAGGTCGGATGGAGTTCCCTCTAGGTGCAGCATTGATTGCAGGGGTTGGTTGCTGAACTGGCAACCAACAAGCCTTGGCAGCGGTAATTCTTGGAAAAAGGTACTTCGACATCCAGTGGTTCCGGGGAACACCTTAGCTGCCTGTAGCTTTGTGGAAGGCAGGACTACAATTCCAACAATGCACTAGACCATCTGGATTTGGGTGATCCCATGGAGGGCCCGATGGCCAGCGATTCTTCAGATCAGGAGAGTTGTTTTACCTGCAGTTTGTAGGGGACTAGTGCAACAGTATTCGACCAGGACCTAAAACCCTGTGATGCGTACTCTGAATGGAACAGTGAGTTTTGGTGCATGCTGGTCAATGTATTTTACAGAGAACTCCGAGTACGTTACACTTGCATTTAAATGGCTGGTTATCCTATCATAGCAAACCTCGCCCACATGTGATCAAGGCTCGCACCGGAGACGAAACGCATCAGGGTCAGAATGAGGATTGTATGCTGCCACTTGTGGAAATAAAGCAATTTGAAGCCGTAAAGTTGGGTATGGCGCCCTTTGTTCTTCGTTGGATTATTGACGGGAACCCCATTCTCTGTAGGCCAATGCCACCCTGTAGGGTTAGAGGCATCCATTAATGGAGGACTGCTTGATGTTATATGCTTGGCTTTTTATGGGGGCATGATCCACTTGCTCTGGACAACGTATAGGATTTGCCAGGGATGTTTGGACAAGTGAGGCAAGTAAGAGAGAGGAGAGGTATGACACCGTCTTTTCTTGTTTTTCGGCATCCTTTGTTTTTACCAAAGAACAGTGACAATTGCGCATAATGAATTTTATGAGAAATGCAAGAATTGTTCTTAACAACTCACGAGTATTGCTGTATTTGAATATTTTTAGCATAGCAGTTTTAAAACGGTAATTGACCAGGACTTAAAACACTGCGATGCGTATTCTGAATGGAACAGTGTATTTTAGTGCATGCTGATCAATGTATTTTAAAGAGAACTTCGATTATGTTACACTTGCATTTAAATGGCTGGTTATCCTATCTGAGCACACCTTACCCACCAGTGATCAAGGCTCGCACTGGAGCCAAAACGCGCCAGGGTTAGAATGAGGATTGTAGGCTGTCACTTATGGAAATAAAGCAATTTGGAGCAGGAAAGTTGGCTTGGCGCCTGGTGTTCTTCATTGGATTATTGATGGGGACTCCATTCTCCATATCCCAATGCTGCCCTGTATGGTCAACGGCCCCCATTAATGGAGAACTGCTTGATGATATATGTATACACACACATACATATATATATGTATGTGTATATATATATGTATGTGTGTGTGTATACATATATATATATATGTATACACATGTATATATTCATATTCACTGAAAAGAACAAAGGTTAAAGTAATGTTATAGGTAGGTGAAATGATCAGTAACAACCTAAGTTTTAAACTCTAAAAACCACAGAAATTCCCCGGTTATAGCTCTCTCAAGTAACTATAACTTGTGCCCTAATGCAACTGTAACTCGTGTCCTCGCCATGCACAGTTTTCCCATCAATAATTTTATTGCAAATGTTGCTGTGATATCATTGATGTCATAGAAGATGTCATGAGTATTGTAATATGTGGGGTAATTAGCAGTGCATGATGAGGGCCCAATTCCATTAAAAAGAGGAAGGGACAAGCCTCATGAGGCCCCTGAGAACCCATACCCCAGGGCTAATTTCAAGTAAAAAGGGGGGCCCATGGGCCACTTCCCCGAGCCTTATTTGGCCCGAGGACCTCATGCCCTGGGGCCAAATTCAATTAAAAAAGGGGAAGAGACCATGGGCCCCACTTCCTAAAGCCTCATTAGGCTCGGGGACCACATCCTCTAGGGCCATATTCAGTTAAAGAAGGGGAGGTGGCCGCGGGGCTGCCCTCCCCGAGTCTTCAAAGACCCTTGGGACACCATTCCCTGGGGCTGTATCTATTTAATAGGGGAGGGAAGCTGCGTGGCCCCCCCTCCTGAGCCTACTCAGGCCCCAGGGACCCCATGCCAGGGTCTCTCTTTGTAATAGGTGGGGCGCACAAACCAGCAGGTTGGGGGCAGTGGGGGATCCCCAGTGCCTCTACGGCCCTTGCTGGCTCCCTGCATCATGCGGGAGCCGGCACTGCTCCCGCCCGGAGGAAGTAGCTGCTTTTTGCATGCTCCCTCCAGCCAGGAGCAATATGTGTTTTGTTTCCTACCCACAGGAGTGCGGGCAGGGAAACAGACACAAGTCTGCTCCCAGCTGACAGGAGCATGTTTAAATCTCCGGTTGAAAGCAGACTCGTATGTTTGCTCCTGTTTGGCTGGAGATTTTAAAATGCTCCCGTTAGACGGGAGCAAATATGTTTCCCTACCGCAGTAGTTCGGGCAGGAAAACTACTGCCCAACTGGGGGGTTGGCTCCCCGGGACACAGTCTCCGAGCTGGCCAAGGGGGATGTGGTCCCCGGGGCCTAATTAGGCTCAGTTTCAGGTATCCGTACCCTGCCCCATGTCCTTTTTTGGATTTTTTTCTTACGACTCTTGATTCAGTCCCGAGTCCTAAGATGGCTGCCGCCAATTCCTGGTTGATGTCGTGGCAGACAATCAGATTACAACTTGAAGCCTGTCGGGTCCGCGGATCCTCCGCTGCGTGATATATACAAATTTTTTAACATTTTAATTTCTCCAAAACTACTGAACAGATTTACACCAAAACACAAAAAGCACTCTTTCTGGACAAAGATCTAGCTTTCGGACAAATTTGGGCTAAATCCATTCAACGGTTTGGGCTGTAGCTGTGTCCAAAGCTCCTATGGAAAAATTATTGGCGTAAATGCGTTTTGGGACTTCCTCCCTTTTTCTCAGCCCCGCTTGCCGGATTATTTATTTATTTTATTGCAGATTTATATAGGGCAAACTCGACCCGACGGTATTGGAGCGCTTTACATGAGCACCAGTTACGTTACACAAGGACACATTCATTTTTTGGTAGGCACGGGGAGATTAAGTGATTTAGCCAGAATCACAGGATGCTGAGCCGACACCGAGGCTCGAACCTGGTTCCCCAGCTCCAAAGAAGCAGCTCTCGCGGTGAGGCCACATCCTCTCCCCGATGAACCCGAAAATTTTCATGTGCAAACTAGTCAAAAAGTATCCCTTTTTTGGAAAGTTTTGTTGAGGTTGGTCAATGTCTGTCTTGTTTTTTTGTTTGTATTGAAATTCTGGTCACCCTACCCAGGGATAGAATCCCCTGGACCGAGAAGGCTGGGAAAGGGGGGGGGTCAAGGGGGGTCGGCACGCAGCTTCCTCTCCGCTTTTAAATAAGATATGGCCCTGGGGAATGTGGTCCACGGGGGCCGAGAAGGCTCGGGATAGGGCATCCGCATGGCCCCTCCTTTTTTAGGTCTCGCCTGAGCCAGCGCATGCGCTGCTCTGGCGAGAGTTTTAGTAAGCGGGTTTTGGAAGTGCAAACAGCAGTGGCTTTTGCTGGCGACCAGCTTGCGTTCACGATAGCGTGCACGCGTGCCATCCATTCCTTGCATCGCTTGCGAGGCGCCATCTGCCTTTCCTCCCCCTCCCTCACCCCTCCTCCCCCTCCCTCACCAGAGAGCGCGTTTCTTGGCCGCGCGTCTTGTTAAACAAGATTATTAACCGCTCCAAACGTAGATCCGTCAAAAATCGCAAAGCCTCCTCTGTGCCTATTATTTGTTTTCTTTTTTGTCGTCGACAGTGTCACAGACAGGAGGTGCTCTCTTTATAAAAGCTCGCTTGATCGCACCAATGTGAAGAGCTACCCAGGCAGGGTCTTCTATGAACGTGTTTATTTATAGAAGCTAGGATTATTACTGGAAAGAACGCACAGGCTCTTTAACGCAATGAACGATGTCAGTGGATGGAATATATATGCGGCAGCCACTGGGAACAGAAAGAGAGAATGCTCGCTGTGAATCGCGGTGACCATCCAACCACCAGCCCTCTCTGACCAACAGCCACCTACACACGGGAATTACAACTGAAAGAGAGTTCAGACTGAACCTAACATGTCCGGTTAAGCACATGCACCGGACTGTAGGTAGATGCAGCAATCGGAAATCGACGAACAGAAGAGTAGGCTGACGGGCAGATGGGGCTCTTCAAATCCGAGTTCCTTAAATCCGGAGCACGGTTTCCCTAACAAAGCCTGAGTAAATGATAAGTCTGCAACCCTGCACTCACTCTCCTGCTAGAAGCCCATCTTTAGGAGCGGTAGCGCGATCTGTCTGCTCTTTATTTCTATATATGTAGTGTTTCGTCCCTCCAATATGCTCTTTTATCTTCTCTGCTGCTGCTCCCTCCCCATCTTGCCCAGACTCCACTGTATCCTCCACCTCCTGCAGCTCCACCCTGCCCTGGTGAACTCTTCTCATCTCCAGTGCGGTCCTTCTTTGACTCTTGGATATGCTGGATGGAGAATGCTGTTCCTCTGCCATTCTTAAAGCCATCTGCAAGAGCCACAACTAAGTCATGTTTCTGGCAGCAATGATTTGAATGGGACAAGTACAGCGTGCACAGGGACCGATTTAGGTCTTAGCTAGACAGCGCATGCGCTGTCTCTTCAAAACATGTTTACAATCGAGCTTTTTTTACTGTAAGTGAATATATTGTGCCAAAGCGACAGTGCTTGTTGTAGCTGTGCTTTTCGGACCCCGAGGATTCAACCAAAACCCTCCTACCGCTCCTCCGGTGGTTTCCCACCTCGTGGTATGTGACCACCCCACAGTTTGTTTGTTTTTTCATTCGGGGGATGGGGGGTGGGCAGGCTGTGCCTAGGGCTCTCACTGATCAGGCATATAAGCACAGCCTGCTCACTTCCCAGATCCTTCACAGGCAACCAGCAATTACTGGTTATTTTACTACAACACTGATGGTGCGCCTCAGTGCTGCGCTTGGGATATTTCATTTATGGCACACTCAGCAGCAGGCATTCTACACACTGAGCTACCTTGCTCACTGGTGGTGCAATATATATGTATCTTTATCTTTTTCTAAAGCACACATTTCCTGTGAGATTGTGGGTGTTATGCTCTTGTTTTATTAAGCAGTTTGGGCCCTCTTTACATGTGGCTATGGCCTGCTTACAGCAGCGGGCGCACAACCTTTCAGCTATCTCACTCAGTGGTGGCGCATGTCGTGAGACTTCATAACTTACAAACCTATAAATTAATATTTATCTGTACAACATTGATGGTGTGCATCAGCGCTGCGCTTGGGATATTTTTCATTTATGGCACTTTCTCAGGCAGCAGACGGTTTAGACACTGAGCTACCTCGCTGACTGGTGGTGCAATGTATACTTAGGTATATCTTTTTTTAAGCACACCTAGATCTTGATTGTTATGCTCTCATTTTGTCATGAGTCTCCTGCATGGCTCATTGTAGTTCTCCCTATGTTGTTTAGCCATGCAACAGTTGATGTTGTTGCACCAAGGATATTGTGCTGCATAACTAAATACTTAGAAGGTCCCAAAGGCGAGACCTATTGGCTATGCCAATGCTTGTTTTTTCTTTAATTCGGCCCCGGGGAATGAGATCCGGGGTCTAATAAGGCTGGAGGTGGGGAGGGGGGGCACTGGGGAGGTTAGAGTCTATGAGCTACTGTAAATCTGTCATGGTTTACGACTGTGGAACCAGCTCTTATACTTAATACAGATATCACAGGTTTCACCAGCTATCACAATACACAGGACTGTTGCCACTACGTGCGAAGGCCAGTTTAATCTGCCATTTTGTGTACTGCTTTCTAGCACTGTAATTGGTCTCAAGCCACGACTGACATCTTTGTGACGCTTGTTTAGTCGGGTGAGAGCAAAAGCGGCGTGCATTTTCTTTACATTCGTTAACAACATCAGCAAGACGAGAGACAGAAAAGTGGGATATATTTCATGAAAGGAGTGCACGTTTGGGTCTAGGGAAACCTTAGTAACCCCGTCTGTGCGTCTGGCAGGGAGGAGGGGGCGAGGAGGAAACGGTTGCCAGGGTTTCTATCTTTCTATCTGCTACGGTCCAGGCATTTTCTCAGAGCAGCTGTTTCCCATAATACGGGCGCTCATGCCATCGACAGTGCGTGGTACACTCTACAGAAGTGGGTCTTTGTGTACACTCCCGGGCGGGCAATGGCGGCCTTGCTGTCTCCGCACCCAGTGAAAGACGAGGGGAGTTTTGATTTCCGAGGATGGAAGAAGTCGCTGAAATGAGAGTGCGCACAAGCAAGGCCGGGAGAATCAAGACAGCGAGAAGCAGTGCAGAAAAAGCTCGTAAGAGACACACGGAGAGACAGCTTGAAATAGGAGGCCAGGATGAGACAGAACACGAACGTTTATAAACCATACAGACAGGGCACAAGCCCTAAAAGAAGAAGTGGGGGGACGCTCCAAGTTAGGTGGTGTCACAGGAAGTGACGTCACGACAGGAAGTGACTTCACGAAAGGTAGTCCCCTCTTATTACAGGGAGTCCCGCTTCACTTGGGGGGCCACGTTAACCCACTGTGGAATGTAGCGTCATTCTCTGTGTGTTACCGCCTCTTTAATGCAAATAACTTAAAATTAAACATGTTTCCTTTTACTGGGGATGTACATTTGATGTAGGAATGTAAATGTAATTTTATTTCTGAAAATTTTCTTATGGTTGCAAGCCGATTTTTACATTTTTAAAGACCTTGAGGTGCTGAAATGCCCGTGCTTTTTTACCATCCCGAGCAAGAAAGTTCCTTTTCCCCTGTCTCTGCTAACAATCGAACAGGCAGTGAATGTATTAAATTGCATGGAAGGGCCGTGTATGAGAGTTTCTTCTTAACAGAACACCTTGCGTGTCCCATCCCTTGCTGCAACCCTCCCCCATACTTTTGTGGCCTCTTTTGTCCACCTCTGTTGCATAACAGTGGCTGACGGATTATGTGTCAACGCGCTCCTGCCCAGGTTCAACATAACAAAGGTTACAAGGCAATGGGGGCAGGCAGGTTCAAAGGGCAAAGCAGAATTTTGATAGGTAGCGCATTCGCGCGCTACACAAGATTGACAGCCGGCCCTGTACTTGGGAGATCGACGGGGCAGCCATCATTGAAAGTCCAGCTTTTGGGCAGGGGGGACGGCGTCCACCAGGTAAAATAAGTGGGGGGACGCCGTCCACCCGCGTGGTACCCCGACTCGAGCCCTGAATACAGACGAAGCAGAATTTGAGACAGCAGGACCTAGGAGGAGAAACGAGAAGAGAGGCGTTGCTGGCGGTGGGTTGGAGTTTCCTAGTGTAGGGTCATTTGGTGAGGGAGCTTTGCCTAGAGGTGGGCGAGCCAACACATTAACAGGGAGAGCCGAGCCAAGGGGTTGGCTTGGTTATAAGTGCCCTTGCACGAGCAGAGCCCTGGAAATATTTGTCATGTAAATCATGCAACAAAAATCACGTAAAATATGATGAAGTGACTTCAAAATAAATTTTTAAAAAATTCTTCAACATGCAACAGCTTTGACATTAATAAGTCACATAATAGGTTGATCGAGAGGTTATGAAGAAAAAGAGGCTTTACTGAAACAAAATATTTGCATAAGATCACAGTTTGGATTAATCCCAGGTTTTCTGGTTTCATTTTGTACAAATCGCCCACTAAATGGGTATCTATTTGTCTCTCCTTCTTACCACAAATGGTAATGCTTTGTTTTAAACCAGCGATCTCCAACTTTTTCTGTAGTGAGAGTTACTTCTGCCCAATGAAAGTTCTCTCGAGCAACTTGCAAATTTTATCACTGTGAACTAATGACGATGTGTTAAGATCACACTATGACCACCCTAAGCAGGATTATCGGTAGTGATCACCCACGCATTCCATGCAAGGTTACGAGCAGAAATACCACAAAAAGTTAATATTAAATACCTCCACATGACTAATGCAGTAACATTCAAATCATTACATAATACATTACCACAGCGATAAGTCTTCTCAACTCAGCTTGAATTATCATTCAACTATCAACTTTAAAAGTGTTTCAGGTTTGCAACCTTTTTTGGCCAACATATCAGTTTCTAAAAATACACATATTTTTCTCTCCAATACCACTTTCCATGTTGGGCATACAAACTCAGTTTTCCGGAAGAAAAAGCTTTTCTGAAAAAACATAATATTTGTCTTGAAAATATCAGTTTTTATTTTTAGGATATACACAATTCCCAAACAGCCTGGAATTTTCATCAAGTACTCACATGTACAAATGCCTCACATGGAGAGAGACTGCTTTGAATGGCCAGTTATTACAATGATAGGCCACGGATGCTCTCCAGAACACTAAGGATGCCTGTATTATGTCAATAATGCCCATCATTATACCAGGGCCAACACAGTGCTAAGGCTGGACATCATAAAGGCCACCATGTATCTGTCATGGCCATTATTAAGAGATGAGTGGGCACCATTATGTCAGGGATGGCTAAATGTAGACCACTCAAGCTCTTAATATGTCAGTGATGGTTGCCAGTATGTCACATCTAGACCAAGAATGCCCAAAATAGTCAAATATGACCAATATTATGTCATTGGCACTATTGTGCCATGAACGGAACAAGTTGCGCTAGAAATAAAACCATTATGATGGAGGCTAGCATACAAATTTAGCGGTCCTTGAGGTTCCATGCCAGGCGACTCTATGTGTTAAAGGAGGGACAAGACACATTGTCAGACACAGATACACATTAGTGAATTCAGATGAGGATCTTCATTTACTCTGTACCCTGACATCCTCAGCTCTTGGGCTGATCATGCACCCAACTAACACATTTTCACTCTGGCGACTCCAGTCCCACACTTCGGAGGGTCAGCACTGGTTACTCCTCTAGCTACTGCTGCCACCCTTTGTTTATTATCTTTGTTTATTCACACACATAGTGCGACTGATAGAGCAGGTCCTACAACATGGTCACTCTCCTTGTGCCTTATTTAGACTGAGATTGGATACAGATGGCCATGTACCAGACCCCATAAGCCAACACACTATGGGGCCGATTCTGATCTCGGCCGGAAGCGCACCTAACACTATTCGTCCGGAAAAAAAACAAGCCGAATGCGTGTTTCCCGACCGATTCGAACAGTCGTCCGAACGAGCAAGTACGATGCACATAACAGCACAGATTCCGAGCGAGCCGTACTTACCCATTCCAGCTCCTGTTCCCCGCCCGAGCCGGATCCGTAAACGCCGAATCGAGTCGCACGGAAGCAAATATACAGCACCTTCCGGCCGGACTAGTACGATGCGCCTTCCGTACGCGCCGAACCCGTCGCTACGTCCGGCACGTCAGAGCATCCGGGAGAGCTGTACATAAGCTCCGATTCGCGCCACAAGACGATCCACGGCTACGAGACGAACAAGCCAGCAACGAGTACGAGTCGAAGACACGAGAAACCCGAATGAGACGACCCAACCATGAATCCCATCGCGCAGGTCCTACCAATACTCTACATCTATTACCGGGATCGGTACGGACGCGTACGGCGCAGACGGTAAGTCAAACACCCACAACACAAACAAACGACATGTACCCGACATATGTCACACACACATAGGGATGCAGAAATGACGTACACTAGCAACAGCAGAACCATAGGGGCGGGATGGCCATCACCAATGCCATACACACCCATAGGGGCCTGATGCCTACCACTACCACCACCCCTACTCAGGGGGGCCTGGATGCCTACCACTACCACCACCCCTACTCATGGGGGCCTGGATGCCTACCACTACCACCACCCCTACTCATGGGGGCCTGGATGCCTGTCACTACTACCATCCCCACTCATAGGGGGATGGATGCCCACCACTAACACCACCCCTACTCATGGGGGCCTGGATGCCTACCACTACCACCACCCCTACTCATGGGGGCCTGGATGCCTACCACTACCACCACCCCTACTCATGTGGGCCTGGATGCCTGTCACTACTACCATCCCCACTCATAGGGGGATGGATGCCTACCACTAACACCACCCCTACTCATGGGGGCCTGGATGCCTACCACTACCACCACCCCTACTCATGGGGGCCTGGATGCCTACCACTACCACCACCCCTACTCATGGGGGTGATGGAGCAGGGTAAATGAAATTTTTTTAACCTCCTAATATTTTCTTTAAAAAAATTAATAAACATGTTCGTTTAAGTAAATAACCAACAATGTATGTTATATGTTAAGGGTTAAAGGTAACACGCTATTCCGTGTGCAAATTTATCAACTTATAATTGTTTACGTGTCTAACATAACATAATATTTGCGTACTAATTCAATAATAAACGCATGATCTGTGCTTTTAAATAAAACGTGTGGTTGCAAAATAAAGCGATGGTAAGTAAGGGACAGCTTTATATGTTGCTTTTTGCTAGGTAATACCTAATTGGGGTACGTAGAAAGACGGGAGGGAAACGAAAGGGTTTATATTTCTTTGTTTTAACAATATTTTGTTTATCTTTGAAAATAGTGCGCTTAGGCCTGTCGAGCAGCAATATAAAATGGCCGCCAGTTGCTAGAGTACGCATGAGCGGGAGACCATGTGATAGAGGAGAGAGGCTGTGGAAAAGGGATGATCACGTGCTGATGCTGAGAGGCTAAGATGGAAGTATGGTCAAGGCTGTTGTGACCTTTCTGAGCAGATGTGTGCCAAGATGATCAGCAAGAAGCGTGAGAAGTCCAACTGAATCAATAGACGGAACTGTTTAACACAAAATGTAGCAGAAAAAGATACAATTTGGACTGATCGAAACGGATGAGCAATTGCATGAACTGTGGGAAACGATGCTTGCATGGACATTCCACACGGAACTGGTTAAGACCAGGAAGTTTGATTAAAATGTATATGGGCCTGAGTTTTGACCAATGAGAAAGAATCACGCCATGAAGAAGAAACATTTTATGCTGTAAGCTAGAATTAGGGTATAAGAAGACCTACTCTTGGTGGGAGGGGAGAGAATGCTGCGGGAATCTGCTGCGGGAGTGAGTTGGTGCGGGAGTTGCAGAGGTAGATGCTGGAGAAGTTAGATGCTGTAGATGGGTGAAGTTGCGGTTGCTGATGCTGACGAGCTGATGCTGCTGCTGCTATTTTCCTTTTCCAGTTGAGTATAAAGATGCTGCTTTAGGAGAACTTTTCCTGATAGATTTTTATTTTAGAATTATTAGATTTTCCCCAGATAGATAGATAGATTGATCTTTAGAGTTCTTATTATGATAACCTTATTTTTCCGTCTAATAAATATGCATTGCAATTTCAAATTATTCTTATATTGATGATAAATGTAATGATCTGAATAATAAGCTTAACCTCATTTCCTGCATTCAAAACTTTATATAAACTTTATTATTCTTTAAACAAATGACTCAGTGATTCTTTAGCTCAATGATTAAAAATGAAATGTTAAAGAGTTTATTGTGATTGAGCTGGTCTTAATCACCATCAACTGATTCCTACTAGTTGGTCCATCGACCAATGAGCGGAATACCTTAAAAGCAAATGAGAAATATTATGTCATGATAAAAGAGGTATCCCGTCTCCTTCTAGCGAATCGTTTTTCTCCTAAGGTTCATGACGGAGGAAATCCAGGGAACAAATGAGTAAGTGAATGTATATGCGGTGTTATGGGCCCCACCGTCATATGGATATAGTGTGTGTGTTAGAGGAATAGTTGCACCTGGATGACCAAAGCATAATAGGAGAATTATTTTTATTGTTAGCGCTGGATCAGATTTCTTGGTAGCAGAGTTATGGTTTCTATAGATTAGTTTGGTGATTATTGATTATTGATTATTGATAAGTTCATGTCTAACACTTTTTGTTGAGTCGCGTTATGTTATATGTAAGTTTTCACGCTTCCGGGAAGTAGGAAGTGGAACACGTGTGGCAAGAGAAGTCACATGGAATTGTACACTGTCTGAGTTCATTTTTGGTAATAACACAGGTTGTGTTATAATAGGGACATTTTGCGTATAAAAGGTGTGTAAGTGAAATAGTGATCGGTTTTCTTGTGAAACTCTGGCCTTAATTCTCAGGAGCAGTATAGTCTCCACATGTGCTTTATCCCCAGAGAAACGGGTTTACTGATTGCTTGAAAGAAGGGTAAGGTAGAGGGAAGTGCTACTTTATCGGCGAAACTGAAAATTCTGTGGTAGGGTAGAGGTAAGCGCTGCCTACTGGAAAATACAGAATTCTTGTGTAAATGGTCAAAGCTATCTCTTCGGTTTAGCGAATCAGACAATGGAAATGTGTTTTAAATGTTGTAACTAATGAAGAATTGTTGAAAAAGAAATTGCCGATAAATTTTGTAAAGGAGGGGTCAAGAGCAGAAGTGACGTAGACAAGAGTCGCGCTGAGATTGGACAGTGCGCCAGTCACATGGAAACAGGAGCAGAACTGACGTAGACAAAAGCCGCGCTGGGATTGGACAGTGCGCCGTAGACAGAAATCGCTCTGATTGGAGCTTTGGTGTGAGTCGCACAAGGATTGGTCGAATAGCCTAGTGACGTGGAAGTTTGTGATTGGAGTGTTAGTGTGAGTCGCGCTAGTATTGGTTGAAATAACGCATAGAGAACAGTGTTGAATTGCGGATCATTTAAGGCGAAAAAGGTTGTGAATCATGTCGTACTATGAGTATGGTAGAGAGAAAACGTCATGGATGTCGAAAGTTAAGAACTTCTTTAAGAAAGACAAAAAGGTAGTGACTAGAGAGGGACAAATAATTCCTCCGCCGAAATCACCAGCTTCACATATGATGCTGAAATATGGATATCATACATGCATATGGTTAGAAAATTGGACAAAATACACCAAGAATGATGGAGCATTGGCTTTCCCTGAGAATGGTTCATTTAATGTAGCTGTACTACGGAACTTGAGAGAAAAGATGGTAATGTTAGAACCTAGACCTAGACCAACACAGTTTGAAGCTTTAACGGAATGGGAAGATGAGATGTATGAGCGAGAAAGATTCAGAGGATTAAAGAATCATGAGTTTGTGCCTGGAAGGTTGTGGGGAGTAAATCATGAGGACAGAGTAAAGCGTTGGAGATATGCTAACATGACAGGAGGTTTGTTTCCAGCTTTTACAGTTGAGGAAGAAGCAAAGAGAAAGTGTACAGAGAAAAAGAAACATGTAGTGGTAGAAAAGTATGTGTATGGTGGTAGTGAAACAGATGACGAATTGCTGGAAGATATTTTAAACAGAAACCCACCTCCATACCAACAGACTTCTGCGGTGGTGACACCTAATGCACCGCCAATGGAAACTGGGAGGAATAAAAAACCTGAACGAAGAGATGAGACAAATAGGTCACAAGATCAATTAAAAACTTCACAAAATGAAGAGATAGAAAGTGACAATGCAACTGAATTAGCACAAACGACAAGAGAATTGACTGAGAAAATAAGAGAATTGACAAAGAATATGGAAGCTGTAACTGTACCAGTAACGATAGGTCCAGTAATGCCAATTTTTGAGAATCAGAAAATTGATGAACGCTCTTTAGTGATTCCCATGAATTCACATTTGCAAAGAAAAAGAGAAGGAATGGAGCTGAATAATGAAGGTGCACACAATTTGGCTAGTACCTATAGACCAAGCCCACCTACAAATTTGACGATAAATGAGAATGAAATTAGGAGAATGCCTATGGTGACGGAGTCCGCATCAGGAACACCAGAAAGAAGTAGCAATTGGATAGAATTAAATAGTACGCCTGTAGGTCCGACTCCAGATGAGTTAAATGAATGGATGAAAGCGCTAAAAACAAAAGAACCGGAAGAGAAACCATTAGATGTAATTAGGTTGAAAATAGACATGGAAGAATTGATTTTGGGAACAATTGGAACAGAAAAATTAAAAAATTATCAGGATGATGAGATTATGTTTTTGTGCAAGAGTCTTACTTGGAGAGCTAGAAATTTACATGACAAATTGGAAGAGACAGCAAGTGAACTAGGAGTGGAATTTGTAAAAGTGAGAACATTGCAGAAACCATACAGAGTAGATTTTTGTGAGAAAGACATAGAGAATTTGAACACATCAGGAAGACTGACCCAAATAAAAGAGTTAATTGTTTTATTGAGAAAATGGGGTGATGTGGATAGATGGAGAAATAGATGGTCGAAGAGGAATGAGAAAACAACAGATAAAGCATCTTTGGCTTTTGCAGTGACAGATAAGGAACCAGTTGTTAGGGAGTACCCGATGAGAGAAACTCCAGGTGGTAGTTATGTGCATGTTCCATGGACCAGACAGGATATACTGTCATTTACAAATGACTTCCCAAAATTGAGAGAGAAACCAGTAGAATGGTACAGACAAGTGGAAAGATTTGTTAAGGTGTCAAAAGTGCTGTGGATAGATCTGGATGGATTGTTTGATATAGTAGTGCCAGCTGATTTGTGGACAGAATGTAAGATTACTATTGATTGGCCAACTGTAGAATATCCAAGGGACGCTAAAACAGGAGCGCCAGGACCAGAAGTGATGAGGAAGTACGACCAAGTAGTTACCTTTTTGAAGAATAAAATTCCACCTAAAGAAACAGATTGGGTAAAAATAGACAGAACAACACAGGAAAGTAAAGAATCAGTGCATGCGTACTACGAGAGATTGTTGTTGGTTTTCAAACAGTATAGTGGTTATGAGACACTGAATGAGAAGGATATGAGTCATTTTGTATATAGGTTTGTGTATGGATTAAAACCAGAGATAAGTGAAATGATTAAGCAGCACTTGATTGGTTGGCAGAATAGCACAGTGGATGAGGTTTTGAGATATGCTAAGTATTGCAGTGATGAAATTGAGAGTAGACAGCGTAAATTGAAAGAAAAGGCCATGTGGGCGCAGGTGAAAGTTGCAGAGAAGCAAGAAGCTCAATTGAGTAATACTGGTAGTGAAACAGGACAGGTTAAATCCCGACCTAATATAGGTAAAGGAAAAGGACAAATGAGCATAGATGAGGCAAAGAAAAAGTGGCCATGCCACAACTGCGGAAAGCTAGGACATTGGAGAAACGAGTGTAAATTTCCTCCAAAGCCTAATGTGGAAAATCAATCATTAAATTCACAGGTGCAGAGTGAGGTAGTTACTCAACAAGGTCAGGTGCCACAACCACCACTTCCCAAGAGTGTTAACCAACAGAAATACAGTGCAGAAACAGGATTCTACGGAGGAGAACAGGTAACACAGTTGCCGCGTGCAGCTGCAATTTCTCAATATTGGTTACGACAGGATGAGGATGACACGGATGAAAGTTCCTGACGGTGCCTAGGAGAGGGGGAAGAGTGCGTGCTTGGCGCAACTCTAGAGGTAGATCAGTCTGGTCCATTTGTGGATGGAGAAGTGAATGGTGCAAATGTAACATTCCTTGTTGACACTGGAGCTACCCGTTCTACTGTTAGGTCAGTGGAAATTCCAAACCTTCCTCTCTCAGGTGAACATATCCAAGTAGTTGGAGTTTCCAATCAGCAAATTAAAACGCCTCTTACTAAATTAGTGAAGGTAAGAATTGGTCCATTTAGCGAAATGCACCGATTTGTGGTATGCGATTGTAGTCCCGTGAACCTATTAGGACGCGATTTATTGTGCAAGATGAACTGCACTATCTATTGTACCCCAGACGGAATTGCATTTCAGACTCCGGATGAGGATGTGCTGTATAAAATGACAATGGTGAATTTAGAACCAGAAGTAAATGGTTTGTTTCCTGTATTTGATGCAGAGAAAATCCCAATTGAATTGAAAAAGACAGTGAAAGAAGAAGTGTGGGACTTTACAGGAGAAGATGTAGGATTAATGAAAGGAGTAGATCCCGTTAAAATAACAGTGAAAGAGGGAACGAGTTACCCAAATACGCCCCAGTATAAATTGACTCCAGAAATAATTGAAGGAATAACGCCAGTAATAAATAAAATGATTGAACAAGGGATTCTAAAAGAAATCATGAGCAGTCCATGTAATTCGCCAATAATGGGACTGAAAAAGCCAAACGGAACATATAGAATTGTACAGGATTTGAGGAAGGTAAACAAAATTGTTGTGCCTTGTTGCCCAATAGTACCGAACCCTGCTGTGATTCTATATCAGATTCCACGTGAAGCAGAATGGTACACAGTAATTGATTTATGTCATGCATTTTTCTCTATTCCACTGCATCCAGATAGCCAGCCATTATTTGCGTTTAGGTTTGGAGAGCGTATTTTGGCATGGTGCCGAATTCCTCAAGGGTACACAGAAAGTCCCTCAATCTTTAATCAGATCCTAAAGAAATCATTGGAAGATTTAAGAATGCCAGAAAAGTCAGTAATGGTTCAGTATATTGATGACCTACTGGTGGCATCAAAAACGAAAGAAGCATGTGTCAATGATACAATTGCTTTGCTGAATCATTTAGCAAAAAGAGGACATAAAGTGTCCCCTTCAAAATTGCAGTTTTGTCAACAAGAAGTCCAGTATTTAGGGCATAAAATTGAGAAAGGAGTGCGAAAGGTAACGACTGAAAGAATAAAAATGATTCAAGGAATGAGAGCTCCAATGACACAAAGAGAGGTAAGAATGTTTTTGGGAATGGTTGGATATTGTCGACAATGGATAAGCGGTTTTTCACTGATTGCTAAACCATTGCAGAAACTGACAAAGAAGGATGTTAAAGATCCTTTTGAAATGAATGATGAAGAAATGAAAGCATTCAGAGAGTTGAAAAAGAAATTGTGTGAGGCTCCAGCATTAGGAATGCCTGACTATGAGAAAGATTTTGAGCTGTATTGCAGTGAAAGAGATGGATGTGCATTTTCAGTTTTGGTGCAGAGACATGGAACTATGAAAAGACCAATTGCATATTTTTCAGCTGTTTTAGACCCTGTAGCGAAAGCGTTGCCTGGATGTTTGAAGGCAGTTGCTGCTACTTGTGTGAGTCTGGAACAGAGTGAAGGCATAGTGATGGGGTATCCACTGAGAGTATATGTTCCCCATTCTGTGGAAATTCTCTTGACAAGAACGAAAACCCAATACATGACACATAGTCGGCTGACTAGGTATGAAAAAGTAATTTTGAGTGCAGATAATGTGACCATTGACAGGTGTATGAATGTGAATCCTTCGACATCATTGCCAGATGAAGAGAGTGTGATTGAAATGGATGAAGTAGATCACGATTGTCTGAATGTGCTCGAATACTGTACAAAACCAAGGTCTGACATACGAGATGAGCCTTTGAAAGAATCAGATTATATTCTGTTTGTGGATGGCTCATGTTTGAGAACGAGTGATGGAGTTCTAAGTGCAGCATATGCAGTTTGCACAGTAGCAACTGTACTGGAAGCATCTTGTCTGAAAGGGGTACGGTCTGCCCAAGTCGCAGAATTAGTAGCTCTGATTCAAGCATGCAAGTTGGGAAGAAATGTACGGGTTACGATTGTGACAGATAGCCAGTACGGTTTCGGGGTGGTGCACGATTTCGGTCAGATTTGGTCACAAAGGGGTTTCTTGACGTCTGCCGGAACGCCCATTAGAAATGGAGATTTTGTGAAAAAGCTGCTTGAGGCGATACAGCTGCCTAAACAGATTGCTGTTGTGAAGTGCAATGCACATAAAAATGGGGAAGACTACATAACTGTTGGTAATAAATATGCTGACGAAATGGCACAGTATTGTGCAAAGAATGTGGTTTCTTTAAACAAATGTCGGGAAAGAGAGCATATTTCTTGTCCTTTGCTTTTTACTAACTCTATTGAGACATGGGATGAGGTGAGACAGTTGCAAGAAGCTGCAGAGGATGAGGAAAAAGATACATGGATAAAAGCAGGATGTAGAAAACATGAAGATAATGATGTTTGGGTTTACAGAGATGAGAGACCAGTTATGCCTGATAGCATGATTTCTGACATGGCACGGATGTACCATGGACAAGCCCATATTGGGAGAGATTCAATGATCAGACTTTTTAGACAAACATGGTACAATCCAAAATTCAGAGCCATAGCTGAGAGTCTTTGTCAGAGATGTCTTATTTGTCAACAGTTAAATCCAGGAAGGAAGACAGTAGTGAGTCTAGGAACAATAGGACGAGAAGGGGGTCCTTTCACTAGAATGCAAATGGATTTTATTGAAATGCCACCTTGCAACAGACTAAGGTATGTCCTAGTGGTCGTCTGTTTGTTTTCCCGTTGGGTGGAGGCATACCCAACAAGAAGGAATGATGGTATTACGGTAGCAAAACTTATGCTGCGAGAATTCATTCCGAGGTATGGTTTTCCAGTCACGATTGAAACAGATAGAGGAACGCACTTCCAAAATGAATTAGTTAAACTGATTTGTGAAGCACTTAGTATTAAACAGAAACTGCATTGTGCATACAGACCAGAGGCTTCTGGAATCGTAGAGCAAGTGAATGGAACAATCAAGAACAGGTTAGGAAAAATGTGTCAAGCTACAGGACTCAAATGGCCAGATGCTTTGCCATTAGTTCTAATGACAATCAGAAGTATTCCGGAAAGGAAAACTGGACTCAGTCCCCATGAAATAATTATGGGACGAGCAATGAGACAAGCACAAGTACCTGTCAACAAACTACTGACTATAACTGATGATCTAGTGCTGGATTATTGCAAAGGATTGGCTGATGTGGTGCGTTCTGTGTTTCATCAGGTTGGACCGGATGCGACCACTCTTGAAAGAAAACCAGCTCACGACTTGAATCCAGGAGATTGGGTCCGTATAAAAGTCCACAGGAGAAGAAACTGTTTGGTTCCTCGCTGGGACGAACCACGACAAGTGATCCTGGTGACAACCACTGCAGTCAAGTGTGCAGGAGTGAAACACTGGCTACATGCCAGTCACACCATCAGAGTTCCAGAACCTAAAAATCGACATGTGAGTCGACATCTGGAAGTATTGGATAAC
Organism: Calotriton arnoldi; assembly: GCA_963921515.1. Classification (NCBI taxonomy): domain Eukaryota; kingdom Metazoa; phylum Chordata; class Amphibia; order Caudata; family Salamandridae; genus Calotriton; species Calotriton arnoldi. The sequence continues at coordinate 2,987,059 of CAWUFW010001043.1, forward strand.
AGTTCAGCATCAGAAACAGAGGAAGAAATAAACAGGGTGCCAGAACTTGAAGATCGACCTGTAAGTCGACATCTGGAAGACCCAACTACAAGTGCAACGACAGAAGAAGTAGAAGAAATAGCTGAAGTTCCAGAACTTGAAGATCGACCTGTAAGTCGACATCTCGAAATATCAGACACCAGTTCAGAATCTGATACAGAGCATTCGGATTGTGAAGAAATTCTAAAAAGACATTGGAATTTTGAAAGCATAAGAGAAGAAACTGAGCCAGAAGATAGTGACAGTGAGCAACCAAGTACAAGTTGTGGTAAAAATCCTTCGGAGATAATATTAATAGATGAAGAAGGGAGAGTTTCAAACAAAAAGCTAGAAAAATCGGAAGATCCCCGAGGAGCAATAGGGAAAGATAGTCAAACACGAGAACAGGGAAATTTAGAAGCAGAAAGGAAAACTGACACAAATTCGGAAGAACCTCGAGGAGGGACAGAAATAGGTGAACAAAGGAAGATAAGAAAAGAACCACAAGTAGAAGAAAATGAAATTATAAGTTTCAAAATAAGAGGCAATGACGAAAGAATTGAAACAGAGTCTGAAGAAAGTGGAGAAGAAAGAAACCAAAAACTAGAGTCAAGAAAAAGAAATTGGAAAACAGAAAGAGAGGAAAAAGGAAGTGAAGCAAAAAGGCCAAGAAAAGGAGACAATTGGCCCAACGAAGTAAGAAAATTAAGATACAGAATCATAAGGTTGGATGGAAAAAGTGCTGAACAAGTGAATGAAATAACAAGTCAAAGAGAGCAAGAAAAACAAGGTGGAAAACACTTGCAGAAAACGAAAAGAATAAAGAAGGTAAATCCGAAGTATAGATCGCCTGAATGGTTGTATCTTGCTTTGACTAGTCACAAAGAAGAAAAGAACACTCACGAGAACCCAGAACAAAGAAACCTGATGGGAGAAAGTGAAGTGCAACAGACCTAAAGAAGTTTAAATAGTTTCTACCGGATTTGACAAAACACTGGATCTGACGAATTTACCGGATGTGACAAAGAAAGAATTCTGAGAAAGAATTAAAAGAAAGTACTAAGTAAAGACAAAACATTGGAGTACAGAGTGGCAAATAAGTCATTTCTGAGGTGTAGTGACACAATTTTCTGGAAAACAAATAAATAAGGTTATAAAACAAAATGGAGAATACTAGAGATAGAAAATGTAAATGTGAGTTTTTAAGTAGATGGTGCAAGATGTGCTGTTTTTGTACAGGATTATTAATGACAGTATGGGTGGTTTTAGCAATCACTATTCCAATTAGTTTAGCTGTAGTAGAAACGTCTAATAACACTGAGAAAGAAAAAGGAGCTAACACTCAAGAACCAGTTATTTTAAAGAGTAGTGCAGAATTACACAAGGACAAATCGATAACAGATTTTTCAAAAAATGTTTTTACTAAATTATTATATGAGTATGTAGAAACAATGGATGTAAGAGATTGCTATGTTTGTATGCAGTTGCCTGCATCTGTAGCAGAGGGTGTGACTTATCATCACCTCCCTTTGACGTATGGAATAACATGTAGCGTTTTAGCAAGTCTATTTTATAAAACAGGTAGATTAGAATATTATTACACTGACATAAATAAGATTTTTGCGAAAGTTTCTGTAGTTCCCGAGCTGAACAAAATAAAAGAGGGAAAAACGTTTGGTGAATATTTTTTAGAAGATAAGATTTTAACATTAGATAGTATAATTAGATACAACCTTACCTGTGAGTTAAAGAAGGAAGAAAAGGTATTTTTAGAGATGGTTGAAGAGAGAAGAGTGAAATTTCAAAGAAAAGTGATAGAAGAGACAAAAACACCTCTTTGGGCGTTTGAGGAAGACAATCATGACAAGAAAAAGACAAATGCAGCTATGACTCTGGATTGGCCCCAACAGGGAAGGTTGTGCATTAGAAGAAATAAGACAAGATATGACAATTATTTTGTGGGTTCCAGTATTTGCCATGACAATTATCAAATTTTAGGCGGATGGGGATTCAAAGGGGGAAAAGATCCAATATTTCCAGGGATTTATTATGTTTGCGGAAATAGGGCTTATTATAGGTTGCCGGACCATTGGTATGGGTCATGTTACTTAGGCCTGGTCTTTCCAAAGATTTTTCATATGGATAGAAAAGAAAAAGGAACACACAAAATGATAAATACCTTTACACGTAGAAAAAGGGAAAGTTTTTCAGAAATAGTAGGTGATATTTTTGGAGCATTGATACCAGCAGTGGGAATATCTTTGAATGCATTTAGAATTCGGAAATTATCCACAGTGGTAGATCGTTTATCTACAGATACTGCTGGAGGGTTCTTGATGGTAAATACCGAGATGGTTGCCATGAGAGCTATGGTGATGCAAAATCGACTTGCCCTTGACATTCTTTTGGCAAAAGAGGGCGGAGTCTGTGGAATGCTGAAAGTCCAACATTGTTGCACTTACATTCCAGATAAAAGCGAAAATATACAGAAGTATATAACAAATATTACAAATTTGCACAAAGAACTTGTTCCACTGGAGGTTGAAAGTGCATGGGGAAAACTTGGTAAAGGGTTTTCTTCAGTAATAAATTGGTTAACAAGAATGAGTGGATTAATAATAGGGAAAGTTATAATAATAGCAACCGTGATAATAATAATAATATTAGTACTGAAGCTTGCAATAACATGTATAAAGAGAAGAAGAAGGCAGAATAAAATAGAAAAAGAAAACATGATAAACAAGGAGAGAGAGAGAGAGAAATGGGTGAAATAGAGTTAGAAGAAATAAAAGAGAACATGTACAAGAAAACGAAGAGACAAGTTGAAAGGGATACAGTTGTGTAAAACTAACAAAAGCAAATGGATAAAAGATATATGCTGTCTGTGAAAATTGTATAACTTGGGTTTTGTGGTGATATTAAAAATCACCAAAGGGGGAGTTGATGGAGCAGGGTAAATGAAAATTTTTAACCTCCTAATATTTTCTTTAAAATAATTAATAAACATGTTCGTTTAAGTAAATAACCAACAATGTATGTTATATGTTAAGGGTTAAAGGTAACACGCTATTCCGTGTGCAAATTAATCAACTTATAATTGTTTACGTGTCTAACATAACATAATATTTGCGTACTAATTCAATAATAAACGCATGATCTGTGCTTTTAAATAAAACGTGTGGTTGCAAAATAAAGCGATGGTAAGTAAGGGACAGCTTTATATGTTGCTTTTTGCTAGGTAATACCTAATTGGGGTACGTAGAAAGACGGGAGGGAAACGAAAGGGTTTATATTTCTTTGTTTTAACAATATTTTGTTTATCTTTGAAAATAGTGCGCTTAGGCCTGTCGAGCAGCAATATAAAATGGCCGCCAGTTGCTAGAGTACGCATGAGCGGGAGACCATGTGATAGAGGAGAGAGGCTGTGGAAAAGGGATGATCACGTGCTGATGCTGAGAGGCTAAGATGGAAGTATGGTCAAGGCTGTTGTGACCTTTCTGAGCAGATGTGTGCCAAGATGATCAGCAAGAAGCGTGAGAAGTCCAACTGAATCAATAGACGGAACTGTTTAACACAAAATGTAGCAGAAAAAGATACAATTTGGACTGATCGAAACGGATGAGCAATTGCATGAACTGTGGGAAACGATGCTTGCATGGACATTCCACACGGAACTGGTTAAGACCAGGAAGTTTGATTAAAATGTATATGGGCCTGAGTTTTGACCAATGAGAAAGAATCACGCCATGAAGAAGAAACATTTTATGCTGTAAGCTAGAATTAGGGTATAAGAAGACCTACTCTTGGTGGGAGGGGTTAGAATGCTGCGGGAGTTGCTGCGGGAGTGAGTTGGTGCGGGAGTTGCAGAGGTAGATGCTGGAGAAGTTAGATGCTGTAGATGGGTGAAGTTGCGGTTGCTGATGCTGACGAGCTGATGCTGCTGCTGCTATTTTCCTTTTCCAGTTGAGTATAAAGATGCTGCTTTAGGAGAACTTTTCCTGATAGATTTTTATTTTAGAATTATTAGATTTTCCCCAGATAGATAGATAGATTGATCTTTAGAGTTCTTATTATGATAACCTTATTTTTCCGTCTAATAAATATGCATTGCAATTTCAAATTATTCTTATATTGATGATAAATGTAATGATCTGAATAATAAGCTTAACCTCATTTCCTGCATTCAAAACTTTATATAAACTTTATTATTCTTTAAACAAATGACTCAGTGATTCTTTAGCTCAATGATTAAAAATGAAATGTTAAAGAGTTTATTGTGATTGAGCTGGTCTTAATCACCATCAACTGATTCCTACTAGTTGGTCCATCGACCAATGAGCGGAATACCTTAAAAGCAAATGAGAAATATTATGTCATGATAAAAGAGGTATCCCGTCTCCTTCCAGCGAATCGTTTTTCTCCTAGGTTCATGACGGAGGAAATCCAGGGAACAAATGAGTAAGTGAATGTATATGCGGTGTTATGGGCCCCACCGTCATATGGATATAGTGTGTGTGTTAGAGGAATAGTTGCACCTGGATGACCAAAGCATAATAGGAGAATTATTTTTATTGTTAGCGCTGGATCAGGGGCCTGGATGCCTGTCACTACTACCATCCCCACTCATAGGGGGATGGATGCCTACCACTAACACCACCCCTACTCATGGGGGCCTGGATGCCTGTCACTACTACCATCCCCACTCATAGGGGGATGGATGCCTAACACTACCACCACCCCTACTCATGGGGGCCTGGATGCCTACCACTACCACCACCCCTACTCAGGGGGGCCTGGATGCCTGTCACTACTACCATCCCCACTCATAGGATGGGTAATGCATGACACAACCAGCATACTCCAACATAAGGAATGTCAGCAAAAGACATCCCCCCAACATCATGACAAGCGTGTGTAGTCTGTGTCAAATGCCTACAACACTGAACATGACATTGAACATACAATGTGACCCCCTATCACATGTGTCACACATAAATGTGTGTGGCCTCCACAATGCAAGCAGACCATGACCACTGTGGCAATGGGGTCTAAACCCCCATCATCACAGTGACCAAAATGTAAGTGTGGGGTCCATAGCTGAAGCACATTTTGAACATTGTGGCAATGGGGTCTAAACTCCCATCATCACAGTGACCAACATGGAAGTGTGGGGTCCATAGCTGAAGCACATTTTGAACATTGTGGCAATGGGGTCTAAACCCCCATCATCACAGTGACCAAAAGGTAAGTGTTGTCATAGAAAAAGCTGCAAATGCCAAACAGCATGGATGATTCCTGGTCACACAACAACAAACACATCAGTGGCAAAGTAGTGCTTGTGTCCCATAGCAACATAGATTGGGTGAGGCAAACAGTGCAGTGCAAATAAGACATACCTTTGGCCATGTGCAGACAAACATCACCCATGGGGGCTGACATTGTCAACATTTATCAATTACACAATGACAGAAGTGACCATCATAATGCAGACCCACATATCTGCACCAATGGACACACAAATGTAGATATCCTGTGGAGACTGTAGATGTGAGGTGAACAAATACCATACCATGGCAGCAATGGGACATACAAACCATGATTATTGTGCTGACTGATGACCTAGGAGTCCCAGGGACAGCAGGGGAAATCCACCAAACAACATACAGCCAATGGCACACTAAAGATATGCCAATGCAGTGGTGCAGATGCACAAACAGGCAGCCTCACACTACATATCAAACACAACAGGTGATGGGGAGTGTGCCAGTGTCCCCAGGCAACCACACAACACATGAGGAGGCCTGAATCCCAATTACACAGATGTGTATACAGTGCCACACAAAAGTAACTCATGGATCGGATTCCCCTATGTGGGCAATCAGGCATTGTTAGATGAGAGGGAGCCCAAATTACACATGTCACACAAGCTTGTAGGAACAGCAACTAACACAGCAAGAGACAGACCCACCACAGCACTACTCCCAGGGACACCACATTGTGGTGACACTAGCCTGCATGAAATACCACTGTGATGACAAAGGTAGATGTCGTTCACACAGTGAACCACAGCCATGTGTCCTGAGCAACTAACTACCATCACACCTACACAAGCACAAATCAATCAGCACGGCCTGTCAGCCAAGGCCAATATGGAGGTAGGGGTCTAGCCGTGCAACAACTCACATTTGCACACACTCAACACCACACACCTTGATCTCCACCAATGTGCAGCTGTGAAGCTCACATGGACTGGTGACATTGCACATGCACCCATGACAATCCCAAGGGGGGTGAGGGGAACTAAGGTGTGAAACCCATCACACATGGGCAGTCAACAAGACTCGTGAATGTCTGACACACTGCACAGTACGCCGTACATGGGCATGACGTGAAATACACCCCAATCAATGGGATCCCGGCCACAGTCACACACCAATGAAGAAGCCAAGGTGACCCACAAAGAACACACATAGACAACTTCCAACATTGCAGCTCTGACCCTGAGGAGTGGCAGCAGTCACACACACAAATTGTCACAATCACTGAAAGCTACCACAAACTGTAAATTACATGACTTGTGTAACCAACAAGTGCCAAGGGGAATCCTGACTGTGTACCATCTGCGTTTGCCCACATCCCCAGCCCTGACAACAAAGACAACTAGGGATGACAACCTGATGAACATTAGTTTGCCATGCACCCACATCCCGGAGAAACAAGGTCCAAGATGCTGGATGAACACAGGACAACTCAGCAAGCATCACAAACAGGAACATCCCTAGGGACACAGCCTGTGTAGGAAAAGGGAAGGGAACACACACAGACATGCTCACTGTAGGAGAGTAGGATCTGCCTCTTATGTTGCCCCCACTTTTTTTCTGATGTTTACACTGGTTTCTGGCTATAGTCTGGCTGGGACCCTGCCAATCAGGGCCCCAGCCTCTCTGTTCTCTCTAAACGACTTGGAGTGCACTCTAGGTGCACCAGTGATTGGATACTGTGGTACCTTATGAGTCCCTAGTATATGGTACCTTAGGTACCAAGGGCATAGGTACTTCACAGGCCTACCAGGGGCTGAAGCATGTATTATGCCACCCCTGGGAAGCAGACTAAATCTGACACCACAGGCCTGCTACTGCAGCCTGGGTGAGGTGGTGCTAGCACTCCTCACTGAGATATAGGTTCCCTATATCTCCTCTGCACACACATTTAAACCTATCAGTCACCCCTAAGGCAGGCCCTATCAATCCTGAGGGCAGGGTGCTTGGTTCCTATGTGAGGGGTGCCTCTGCCTGAGCAGGGCCCCTCTGCAGCCCTCAGAGTCCATTCTCTGGGGCTGTTTGTGGATGCAGTTAAACCATATACTCTTAAGTGCATTATATCCTCGCGGTAAATGCTAACTTTGGAATGGCTGCATCAAAACATGTCGTGTTTGGTGTCAAACATCTTGGAATACATACCCCCACACCAGTTACTGGCGTGGGAGTAGCATTCCACCCTTCTAGAGGGATAGACATGTACCTACTGTGGAAACGCGGTAGAATCCTGAAGAGCCCTGGCATCACAAAATGGATGCCACCAGTCACAGACACTGGGCTGCCCTCCTGCTGATGACCGACACTCGCAGTGGAGGAAGCCCAACAATAGGTATCCTGTCCCAGGGGGTGTGACCACCTCCCAGACAGGGTTTAGTGTATTGGGGCTGGGTGGGTGCACTCCTAGAGTGCTTTGAAGTCCTGCACTGGGGAGCAGAAGGCTCCTCTGTGCATATGCCAGTTCAAACCGGCTCAGGGGCTACCTGCCCCTGCTCTGGCGCGAAACTGGACAAAGGGAAGTGGGTGTAGCCACCCACTCCCCTGACCCTCCCATAGGTGGGGTCATAGAGCTAGTCCCTCCCTTCTTTTTAGTATAAGAGGGGGAACCTGTGCATTGCAAACTAGATACCCCTGGACGACGCTCTACAAGAAGAATCCCGGACCTTCGACGTTCCACTACCTTTGGAAGACTGAAGAATCTCCCTTGGAGTCAAGGAGTGACTCCCCTGCTTGGCAGGCACCAAAAACGACAACGACGGTCGCAAACTACGCCGCTCCCGCCGGAGCCCGAAGTCCCTGCAGCCCAGGAAGAGGATTTCCTGACTTCTCCAAGGCCATCGTGAGTCCCCAGCGAAGCTGAGGCAAGTGGACCCCACGAGCAACGAGGAACCGCAGACCCTGGGTACCGTGCACTATTGTCGAGTGCAACCCCTTCACGACGTTCTACGAACTTGTGCTTTGGACCACGTGTGGTCCCAGCCTCCAGCAGAGATCTCTCCCAAAATCAGAGGCCTACACCGTCCCGAGTGACCATGGGCCCCTGTTGAGTGAATCCTCCTGAGGCGTCTTCGCGATCCCTTGCCAGCCGGCTTGTGGGTCCCCAGAAGACTTTCCAAAGAAACCAAAGGGCTCCCCTGGTTGCTCCAGGCCTGCCCTGACCTACCCTCGCTGGGTAAGTTCCTCAGACCTTGCTGGTCTGCCCCATTGACTTTTCCGTTCCACCACGAGACTTGCTGCTACCAAGGCTTGTTGGCTCCAATCGGGTCGCCGACACCGCAGTCAGCTGCAGACTTCGTGGGACACGCTGAATCCAGCTGCTGGCCGTCCTCGACGCCTCCTGGACCTCGTGGTTGAAGAGTCAAGACACCCGTGAACAACCTGAACCTGTCGACGACGGTGGGCATTCATCTTCCTTGCCCCGGGTCACTGCCAAGTGACTTTGAACACTGTCCCCTCTGCCTTCAGGTCTTCCTCCTTCCGAATCCAGGCTTGGATTCCAACGGACATTTCTTCTGTCGCCGCAAGCAGCAAGTCTTCACTGGCTCCCATTGAAAACGACGCCGCGACCCGACACCAAAGGACACCTATGCACCCGGCTCCCTGGGTGAGGTAACTTTAGCATTACGGTGCTCCCGTGGGTGTGGGCCCTAGAACTACTTACCCTGTAAGTGGCTTGCTTGTAGCTACCCTAGAAGTGCCCTAAAACTCTTATTTTCTAAGTGCGACAATTGCGCTGACTCGTACAGGGTTCGCGTCTGTGTTAGACACATCGCGTCCATCTCCCTTGTAACACTATCTATAACCGTGTCCTTCGACTCGTACTGAGTCCGATCGGTGTTCGCCTCGAACACACAAGGGGCCTGTAACATTGAAATCTCCATTGCGCTGACTCGTACAAGGTTCGCGTCTGTGTTAGACACAGCGCGTCCATCTCCTTGCAACTCTATCTGTAACCGCGTCCTTCGACTCGTACAAGGACCGATCGGTGTGTTCGCCTCGAACACGCAAGGGACCTTTAACATTGAAATCTCAATCGCGTCTGTTCGCATAGACTCGTACAGGACTCGCACCGGTGCCAGGACACCGCGTCCGTCCCCTGTGGGTCTCCTACAACTACCTGGGGTGGTTCTTGGGGGTCCCTCGATTCTAGACTGCTCTAGACCTAGGTCTAGCCAAACTAAGATTGTGATATTTGATTGTGCTAACTTATTTTGATAACATTTGATTTGTACATATGTTCCTGACTTCTAATCTCATAAAGAGATTAGTAGAGAGTTGTTTATTAATAAATACATATATATTTGATATATATACCTGTGTGGTGTCTTTTCATTTGGTGATTCAAGAGATTGTGTGGTAAAACAAGCTGCTTTACATTCCTCCAAGACTTAGCCTGAAGGCTGCTCTCCACAGCTACCACTAGGATAGCTTTCTATAAAGGTTGTCTTAAACCTACCAACCATAAGAGTCGAATTGTTCTGGTGCAAGGTGTCCACTTTAATTAGTGAACAGCATATACCAGGCCAACTTCTCACATTGGTGGCAGCGTGTGGGATTCCAGCTTGCTATTGTTTTACCAGAAAATCTCTATTTGAATTACTAACTGAAAACCACTATAGGTACTCAAGGTACATATAAAATCAAGCTTAGTATCAATAAGTTCTACTGAACTTAGAGCTGTGTGCAAAAGGGATAGCACACCCTTTCTACAGCTCAAGCTAGTATCAGTAGGCCACAAACTAGTGTAGGTAGTACAACACTGCACAACACTAGAATGTCCTCAAGGGATGGACCCAGTGGATCCACCCAGCTTCAGTATAAGGACATGACTTTCTGTGACTTGAAAGCCATGTGTGCTGAGAGGCACCTGAAGATAGGACAGAGTCCCTCCACACTACACTTGATAGATCTGCTAACAGCAGATGACCTTAGATTAGCTCTAGGAGCTAAGGGGTCTGGATCAGTGGGTGGGTCAGTTATAGTGTCTGGGTCAGATGATGAACATCAGGATGACCAGGACTCTGTGATTGTAGGGCCAGGCCCAAAGGGGTCTGAACCAGACAGAGGAATTCTCCCTAAGAGAACTGACATAGTGGAAGACAGGCACAGGTCCCTTTCCAGGGAATCTGAGCACTCCTTTCACTCTGGCAGAGAAACTGTCTACCAGAGGAACTCCTTCTTCCCAAGAAGAGAGACCTCCTCTGAAAGGATGTACAAACTGCTGCAGTATGAGGAAGCAAGATTTGCCCTCAAAACCAAGCAGTTGGCATTAGACAAAGAAGCCTTTGAGTTCCAGAAAGCTTCTAGAAGAGAGGGGTTAGAACCCCTTGGTGGCAGCAACAGTGTCCCTAGAGGTAGAGAAAATACTCCAGACCATAGGAACCTGAGCAAGGTTGTTCCTCCCTACCAGAGTGGGGATGATATCCACAAGTGGATAACTGCTATGGAAAGGGCCTGTAGAGTACAACAGGTCCCCCAAAAGCAGTGGGCAGCAATCTTGTGGCTCTCCTTTTCAGATAAAGGTAGAGACAAGCTCCTCACTGTTAGAGAAGAGGATGCTGATGACTATGAAGTCCTGAAGAGTGCACTGATAGATGGGTTTGGCTTAACCACTGAGCAGTACAGGTTGAAGTTCAGAGACACCCAGAAGGCACAGACTCAGGACTGGACTGACTTTGTAGATTGTGCAACCAAGGCTCTGGAGGGTTGGCTGGTTGGCAGTAGGGTTACTGATTTCAAGGGATTGTATAATCTAATGATGAGAGAACAGATCCTTAATAATTGCCAGAACCAGTTGTTGCATCAATACCTGGTGGACTCAGATCTGACCTCTCCCCAAGAATTGGGAAAGAAGGCAGACAAGTGGGTCAGAACCAGGGTGAGGCAGAAAACCCAGAACCAAGGGGGTGACACCAAGAAGCAAGATCCTAAGGGCTCTGAGAAAGGTGGGGATAAGGCAAAAGACCAGAAGTCTTCACAAGGGCCCCAAAAATCTGCATCTGGTGGGGAGTCACAATCCAACAAGGGAAAAGGCCAAAAGAAGCCCTGGTGCAAATTCTGTAAACAGAAAGGGCACTGGACTTCTGATTGTAACAAGTCCAAAGACCAAACCACCACCACTCCTGCCCCTAAGGCAACTGTTCCCCCTAGCTCAGCTACTGGTGGAGGTGGTACTCAGAATAAGGGTGTAGTAGGGTTGACCCTGGGTTCTGAAGTGGACTCTGACCTAGTCAGAGTACCCACTCAGGCAGTGCTGATTTGTGATGGAGACCTTGATATGTCCTTCCTAGTAAGCCCCAGTAACCTGGGCAAATACAAACAGCAGCCTGTAATAAATGGCAAACAGGCTTTGGCATTTAGGGACACAGGTGCTAGTGTCACCATGGTGGCAGAGGATCTTGTGGACCCTGGACAGATCATCCTGGGCGAAATGTACCAGGTGACCAATGCAAGCAATGTCAGGACCAACCATAGTCTGGCAGTTGTGAATTTCTCCTGGGGAGGGGTAACTGGCCTCAAGAAGGTTGTAGTCAGTGCAGACCTCCCTGTAGAATGTCTATTGGGCAATGATCTAGAGACTTCAGCCTGGTCTGAAGTAGAGTTATGGACTCACGCTGAGATGTTGGGCATCCCTGCAGAGGTATTTGCTGTGACCAGGTCACAAGCAAGAATGCATAACACTGAACCAGCTCTGGATCCTGGAACAATGGACCAGATGCTTCCCAAGAGGAGGAGCAGTAGGGTAAAGGCAGTGCCTTCCCCTCTGTCTCAGATCACAGATTCACCTCCAGAGGGAGGTGAAGCAGATCCTGAAGAAGGAACTGCCCCAGAGGGACTTGAGCCTGATCAGGTTGAGTTCTTGGGGGCAGGGGGCCCTTCTAGGGAAGATCTGAGTAAGGAGCAACAGTGCTGCCCCTCTCTTGAACCCCTCAGACAGCAGGCTGCTGCTGAGGCTGCTGGGAGTGCTAGTGGGTCCCATAAAGTTTATTGGGATGAGGGACTCCTATATTCTGAAGGTAGAGATCCAGCCCCTGGAGCCACCAGGAGGTTGGTAATACCTCAGAAGTTTAGGGGGTTCCTCTTGACCCTAGCACATGACATCCCTTTGGCAGGTCACTTGGGCCAAAACAAGACCTGGGACAGGCTTGTTCCACATTTTCATTGGCCACATATGTCAGAGGACACAAAGGAGTTTTGTCGCTCCTGTGTCACCTGCCAAGCCAGTGGCAAGGCAGGTGGCACAACAAAGGCCCCCTGATACCACTACCTGTGGTGGGGGTACCCTTTGAAAGGGTAGGGATTGACATTGTTGGTCCCCTTGACCCTCAAACTGCATCTGGGCACAGATTTATCCTGGTGGTAGTGGATCATGCCACCAGGTACCCAGAGGCAATTCCTCTGAGGACCACCACAGCCCCTGTGGTGGCAAGAGCCCTCATTGGAGTCTTCTCCAGAGTGGGTTTCCCAAAGGAGGTCATTTCTGACAGAGGTACCAACTTCATGTCAGGATATTTGAAGGCAATGTGGAAGGAGTGTGGTGTAACTTATAAGTTCACCACCCCCTATCACCCACAATGCAATGGTTTAGTTGAACGCTTCAACAAAACCCTGAAGGGAATGATTAAAGGACTCCCAGAGAAGCTTAGGCGGAAATGGGACCTTCTTCTTCCCTGCCTGTTGTTTGCATACAGAGAGGTTCCACAGAAGGGGTTGGTTACAGCCCATTTGAGCTTCTGTTTGGGCATCCTGTGAGAGGTCCATTGTGTTTGGTAAAAGAGGGCTGGGAGTTACCTCTCAAGCCCCCAAACAAGATGTGATGGACTATGTACTTGGTCTCCGCTCCCGGATGGCTGAGTACATGAAAAAGGCAACCAAAAACCTGGAGGCCAGCCAAGAATTACAAAAAGCTTGGCATGACCAAAAGGCTGTACTGACTGTATACCAGCCAGGACAGAAAGTGTGGGTGTTGGAGCCTGTGGCCCCAGCAGCCCTCCAAGACAAGTGGAGTGGCCCCCATACAATAGTTGAACAGAAGGGAGAAGTCACCTATCTGGTGAATCTTGGAACTCCCAGGAGCCCCCTGAGGGTGCTCCATGTCAACAGATTAAAACCATATGTTGACAGGGCTGACATGGGCTTGCTCATGGCAACTGATGAGGAACAGGAGGAGGAGAGTGACCCTCTCCCTGACCTGCTCTCGCAGAACCCTGATGATGGGTCAGTAGATGGTGTTGCTTTGGCAAGCAGCCTCACTGACCATCAGCAAACTGAGTGCAGACAGGTTCTGCAACAGTACAGACATATGTTTAGCCTGACCCCTAGTCAGACTTCCTGGTGCACCCATGAGGTGGACACTGGAGACAGTCTGCCTGTCAAGAGTAAAATCTACAGGCAACCTGACCATGTCAGGGACTGTATCAGGACTGAAGTCCAGAAGATGTTGGAGTTAGGTGTGATTGAGCCTTCAGATAGCCCATGGGCTAGCCCAGTAGTCCTAGTACCCAAGCCTCATACCCAGGGTGGTAAGAAAGAAATGAGGTTTTGTGTAGACTACAGAGGCCTCAATGCAGTCACTAGGACTGATGCCTATCCCATACCAAGGGCAGATGAGCTGATTGATACTTTGGCCTCAGCCAAGTATCTAAGTACATTTGACCTAACAGCTGGCTACTGGCAGATCAGGTTAGCTGATGATGCAAAAGCCAAAACAGCATTTTCGACCCCTGGTGGGCACTACCACTTTGTGGTGATGCCCTTTGGATTGAAAAATGCACCTGCCACTTTTCAGAGGTTGGTGAATAAAGTTCTGGCAGGGATGGAAACTTATTGCTCAGCTTATCTAGATGATATTGCTGTCTTTAGTTCCTCCTGGCAGGATCACCTGGTCCACCTCAGAAATGTTTTGGAGGCTCTGCAGAAAGCAGGCCTCACTATCAAGGCCACTAAGTGCCAGATAGGGCAGAGTCAGGTTGTGTACCTGGGCCACCTTGTGGGTGGAGGCCAGGTTCAGCCTTTACAGAGCAAAATCCAAACCATAATGGAATGGGTTGCTCCAACCACCCAGACACAGGTGAGAGCCTTCTTAGGCCTGACTGGGTACTATAGGAGGTTTGTGAAGGGATATGGATCTATAGTGACCCCTTGAATGATCTGACCTCAAAGAAAATGCCAAAAAAGGTTCAGTGGACAGCTAGCTGTCAGAAGGCATTTGAAGACCTAAAGCAGGCCATGTGCACTGCCCCCATCTTACAGAGTCCAGACTACACCAAAAGTTCATTGTCCAAACAGATGCTTCTGAGCTGGGTGTGGGAGCTGTACTGTCTCAACTGAATGATGAAGGTCAAGACCAGCCAGTAGCTTTCATTAGCAGAAGGCTGACCCCTAGAGAGAAACGTTGGTCAGCTATAGAGAGGGAGGCCTTTGCTGTGGTGTGGGCCCTGAAGAAGCTGAGGCCATACTTGTTTGGCACTCACTTCATAGTTCAGACTGACCACAAGCCCCTCCTATGGCTTAAACAGATGAAAGGTGAAAACCCAAAACTTTTGAGGTGGTCCATTTCCCTACAGGGGATGGACTATACAGTGGAACATAGACCTGGGACCCAACATGCCAATGCAGATGGACTCTCAAGGTATTTCCACTTAGAACACGAAGACTCAACTGGTCAAGGTTAGTTTAGTGTCCCTGCGTTTGGGGGGTTGTGTAGGAGAGTAGGATCTGCCTCTTATGTTGCCCCCACTTTTTTCTGATGTTTACACTGGTTTCTGGCTATAGTCTGGCTGGGACCCTGCCAATCAGGGCCCCAGCCTCTCTGTTCTCTCTAAACGACTTGGAGTGCACTCTAGGTGCACTAGTGATTGGATACTGTGGTACCTTATGAGTCCCTAGTATATGGTACCTTAGGTACCAAGGGCATAGGTACTTCACAGGCCTACCAGGGGCTGAAGCATGTATTATGCCACCCCTGGGAAGCAGACTAAATCTGACACCACAGGCCTGCTACTGCAGCCTGGGTGAGGAGGTGCTAGCACTCCTCACTGAGATATAGGTTCCCTATATCTCCCCTGCACACACATTGAGACTTATCAGTCACCCCTACAGGCAGGCCCTATCAATCCTGAGGGCAGGGTGCTTGGTTCCTATGTGAGAGGGTGCCTCTGCCTGAGCAGGGCCCCTCTGCAGCCCTCAGAGTCCATTCTCTGGGGCTGTTTGTGGATGCAGTCAAACCATATACTCTTAAGTGCATTATATCCTCGCGGTAAAATGCTAACTTTGGAATGGCTGCATCAAAACATGTCGTGTTTGGTGTCAAACATCTTGGAATACTACCCCCCACCAGTTCTGGCGGCGGGAGTAGCATTCCACCCTTCTAGAGGGATAGACATGTACCTACTGTGGAAACGCGGTAGAATCCTGAAGAGCCCTGGCATCACAAAATGGATGCCACCAGTCACAGACACTGGGCTGCCCTCCTGCTGATGACCGAAACTCGCAGTGGAGGAAGCCCAACAATAGGTATCCTGTCACAGGGAGGTGTGACCACCTCCCAGACAGGGTTTAGTGTATTGGGGCTGGGTGGGTGCACTCCTAGAGTGCTTTGAAGTCCTGCACTGGGGGAGCAGAAGGCTCCTCTGTGCATATGCCAGTTCAAACCGGCTCAGGGGCTACCTGCCCCTGCTCTGGCGCGAAACTGGACAAAGGGAAGTGGGTGTAGCCACCCACTCCCCTGACCCTCCCATAGGTGGGGTCATAGAGCTAGTCCCTCCCTTCTTTTAGTATAAGAGGGGAACCTGTGCATTGCAACCTAGATACCCCTGGACGACGCTCTACAAGAAGAATCCCGGACCTTCGATGTTCCACTACCTTTGGAAGACGGAAGAATCTCCTTGGAGTCAAGGAGTGACTCCCCTGCTTGGCAGGCACCAAAAACGACAACGACGGTCGCAAACTACGCCGCTCCCGCCGGAGCCCGAAGTCCCTGCAGCCCAGGAAGAGGATTTCCTGACCCCTCCAAGGCCATCGTGAGTCCCCAGCGAAGCTGAGGCAAGTGGACCCCACGAGCGACGAGGAACCGCAGACCCTGGGTACCGTGCACTATTGTCGAGTGCAACCCCTTCACGACGTTCTACGAACTTGTGCTTTGGACCACGTGTGGTCCCAGCCTCCAGCAGAGATCCTCCCAAAATCAGAGGCCTACACCGTCCCGAGTGACCATGGGCCCCTGTTGAGTGAATCCTCCTGAGGCGTCTTCGCGATCCCTTGCCAGCCGGCTTGTGGGTCCCCAGAAGACTTTCCAAAGAAACCAAAGGGCTCCCCTGGTTGCTCCAGGCCTGCCCTGACCTACCCTCGCTGGGTAAGTTCCTCAGACCTTGCTGGTCTGCACCATTGACTTTTCCGTTCCACCACGAGACTTGCTGCTACCAAGGCTTGTTGGCTCCAATCGAGTCGCCGACACCGCAGTCAGCTGCAGACTTCGTGGGACACGCTGAATCCAGCTCCTGGCCGTCCTCGACGCCTCCTGGACCTCGTGGTTGAAGAGTCAAGACACCAGTGAACGACCTGAATCTGTCGACGACGGTGGGCATTCATCTTCCTTGCCCCGGGTCACTGCCAAGTGACTGTGAACACTGTCCCCTCTGCTTTCAGGTCTTCCTCCTTCCGAATCCAGGCTTGGATTCCAACGGACACTTCTTCTGTCGCCGCAAGCAGCAAGTCTTCACTGGCTCCCATTGAAAACGACGCCGCGACCCGACACCAAAGGACACCTATGCACCCGGCTCCCTGGGTGAGGTAACTTCAGCATTACGGTGCTCCCGTGGGTGTGGGCCCTAGAACTACTTACCCTGTAAGTGGCTTGCTTGTAGCTACCCTAGAAGTGCCCTAAAACTCTTATTTTCTAAGTGCGACAATTGCGCTGACTCGTACAGGGTTCGCGTCTGTGTTAGACACATCGCGTCCATCTCCCTTGAAACACTATCTATAACCGTGTCCTGCGGCTCGTACTGAGTCCGATCGGTGTTCGCCTCGAACACACAAGGGGCCTGTAACATTGAAATATCCATTGCGCTGACTCATACAAGGTTCGCGTCTGTGTTAGACACAGCGCGTCCATCTCCCTTGCAACTCTATCTGTAACCGCGTCCTTCGACTCGTACAAGGACCGATCGGTGTGTTCGCCTCGAACACGCAAGGGACCTTTAACATTGAAATCTCAATCGCGTCTGTTCGCATAGACTCGTACAGGACTCGCACCAGTGCCAGGACACCGCGTCCGTCCCCTGTGGGTCTCCTACAACTACCTGGGGTGGTTCTTGGGGGTCCCTCGATTCTAACTGCTCTAGACCTAGGTCTAGCCAAACTAAGATTGTGATATTTGATTGTGCTAACTTATTTTGATAACATTTGATTTGTACATATGTTCCTGACTTCTAATCTCATGAAGAGATTAGTAGAGAGTGTTTATTAATAAATACATATATATTTGATATATATATCTGTGTGGTGTCTTTTCATTTGGTGATTCAAGAGATTGTGTGGTAAAACAAGCTGCTTTACATTCCTCCAAGACTTAGCCTGAAGGCTGCTCTCCACAGCTACCACTAGGATAGCTTTCTATAAAGGTTGTCTTAAACCTACCAACCATAAGAGTCGAATTGTTCTGGTGCAAGGTGTCCACCTTAATTGGTGAACAGCATATACCAGGCCAACTTCTCACATTCACACAACACACAACACGGGCCCAGGCAATGTCACAGGATTACACACTGCCATGAGGGCACTCCACTCCTGTGGAAGGTCCGCTGTGCCAAACCTTGTCTGTGCACGACTCAAACATGTCAGCAGAACAGTCGGTCAGTGAGTCAACAACTACAACACACTGAAGGCTCTGCTCACATCAGCCTGGGTACGGGAGTGTCACGTCAGTCATCTGCATACACCCTAAACACGTGTCAAGCAAGTTGCACTGTATACACAGATGAGTCCATCAACATTGATGTGCTAAACTGCATGTCCAGTGGAGATGGGCACACAGTCAGGGAAATAGAAACAGTGAACAGTGGTAAGCCCACCAG
This sequence comes from Calotriton arnoldi, assembly GCA_963921515.1. Classification (NCBI taxonomy): domain Eukaryota; kingdom Metazoa; phylum Chordata; class Amphibia; order Caudata; family Salamandridae; genus Calotriton; species Calotriton arnoldi. Next base: position 3,005,465 of record CAWUFW010001043.1, read on the forward strand.
ATGTGCATCAGTGTAAGCCAAAGATGTTAATTTACAAATGCAAAACGTACATCCCTGTGTCAAATGCTGAACATCACACCCTCAGACTGCAGCAAAGGATGCTATAGATCCAGACTACATTAGGACACATATCCCATGGACCACATGGAGTCCATCACAGCAACACTTCATTTTCCTGATTTGAACACTATTACAACTGCAAATGCATGATGATACTCATCTACATCATGTACATCCAAAGAAAAACCACAATTAAACAAAAAGAGGCTTTATTCAGCAAATGTTAAATGAAAATTTGAAGTCCAAAAGAAACTAAGGCCAATGGCCAGTCCAAATACACAGTCCCAACAGGGTGATACGTGACAACTTGTCACCCATTGCTTGCCTGCACTGGTACGGACAGGGGACATCCCCCTCGGAGGGGCATACAAGGGGCAGGCCAGGCACCGCAGGGACAGGATCAGGGGATGCCAGAAGGAGGCAGTGAAGGGGTGGTGGGTGCAGGAGTGTCACCGGCAACTGCAGTGGAGGTGTCTGACTCAGTGGGGGCCGGCACCACTGTAGGGCACAACTCAGATGTTGTGGGTGCTGCAACCACTGCAGTGGGCCGGTCAGATGGAGTGGACTGGGTCCCCACTGCAGTGCCCGAGTCAGATGGGGTGGTTGTGGACTCCACTGCAGTGCATAACTCCAAGGGAGTGGAAGGGGGGCAGATGAGGTGGGCAGGACAGAGGGGGGACCCGGTCTCCACACCAGTGGCACAAACAGGCAGAGCGTCTGGTTTGGGGGTGGAAGAGCAAGTGGTAGGGGGAGGGCCTAAGCAGTTTGGGGATGCGGTGTCGGTGTGTGGGGGAACCTGGGGCAGGGTGTGGCGGTGGAACCTGTGCAGTGGTGGCCTGGGGGATGGAGGAGAGAGACTGTGTGGTGGAGCTGCGTGGTGGTGGTGGTGGGGTCTTGCCCTTCCTGGTCCGGGGGGACTTTCGAATGGGGTCCTCTGTCTGCCTGTGCCTGGGGGAGGGTGTCCGGGTGTGAGGGGCACTCCCCTCTGTGTGTGGTGGTCGCCTCTTCCGCCTGGACTTCGTGTCAGGTGCATCTGTGGGGAAGAGGCCAAGCTCACAGAGGAAGAGCTTCTGGGAGGGGGGGTTGCAGGTGAGGCAAGGGAAGGGCTTTGGAGGGAGAGGTATCTGAGGACTGCGCAGTGCTCGTGGATGCGTGTGTGTGTGTCTGGGCCCCATCCCCTGTGAGTGAGGTATCAGTCCCCTGACTGTGCGTGCGTGTGCGTCTGGATATTGGCTTGTGTGTCTGTGTGCTGCTTGTGTCTGTGCTGGTGCGTGCCGGTGTGTGTGTGTGCTTGGGACAGGTAGGGTGCTGGGGATTGTGGATGGGGCAGAGGTAGGAGGGGTGAGGGACTGTTGCAGGAGGGACACTGCTGCCGTCAGTGAGGAGGCCATGGACTGATTGGTCCGATGTAGGGCAGACATGCCAGATGACATGCCCTCCATGAATGACACCAGTTGTGTCAAAAGACCCGTGTGTGCATGGAGGACACTCAGCATTGATGTCTGCCCTACATGGATCTGCTTAAGTAAGTCCACAGACTCCACACTCAGGGCAGCAGGGGGACAGAGGCAGGGGTGCGGTGCCTGGCATGAAGGAGACACGCTCCCCTACACGGGAGCCTCCACGGACATGTGGGATGGGAGCAGATGGGAGGGTGGAGATGGTGGTGGTGGCGGGGACAGACTTGCTTGCCGTGGCCTCTGGTCTGCTGACACCCGCCTCCACAAGGGAGTCCTCACTGGAAGTGCTGTTTTCCCCAGCCGAGGTGGTCGTAGCTGAGGTCTCCTCAGTGTGGCTCCCCTCACCCTCCGTGCCACTGCGTCCCTCGCTCTCCCCTGCAGTGGACCCAGTCTGGCTCTGCCGCTCCTCTTGGACCGTGGAGCTGTCTCCTCCTGTGGCCGTGGATGTATCTGCAAACAATCATGATAAACAGAGCAACATTAGTCACCTGTACTGACCACACACACCACAGTAAGTACAGCACATCACAGAGCAAGCCCTGCCATCATTTGCTAGACATTGCAATTAGTGCTGACACTGATTTGAAGAAGCCCATTGTCTGCCTGACAGTCAGTCATGCCACACATATCCTACCTGTCCATGCACCCATCTGTCTGCTGCCTGTTGGATGCGACTAATCATATGTGCACACATGCACCACATACACAGTTGTTGGACATCCAAGAGTATATATGGAAATGTGTCACTCCAAACACATGCCATCTCCTGCCACTGACTCAGTACATGTGTCAGGAAAAGTGATGGGCAAAGTCTCTGTTGATATGCGGGTTTTGCTTCCATCACCAGACACAATGATGTCCTCATGTCCTGATAGACAATGCAACAATGGTGTGCATGCAGGACATATCACACCACTGCTGGATCACCCTTTGCGATTGGAATGTCATGGCACAGGCCTGTCTGGCAAGTCAGTCATAACTGTCTCCTGTCACAGGGGCAGTGCATACACACAACACCAGTCTGCACTGTGTCACAATCAGGGGAGTTTTAGAAATGTAAGCCCTGTAGCTGACAGGTGCACATGTGCACCCCTGGCCACCCACATCATGAGGACTGAGATGATCCCACGTCAATCAAATGAGACATTTGAGTGACTGCAAACACAAATCCATACACATGAGCACTTCACCGTCTGATGAGAATGAACCAAAGCTGCCTGCACCTCAATGTTTCATACAACATTGTGCACAGTCAAGGGATCAGAGACCTATGCATTGACCTATGTGCAGATCCCATAGTCATAACTCAGATGGCTGGCCACCCCAAATTGTTAAACACTCCAGGAGTCCAAATAGCAAGGCCACACCACGGTGACACAGAGGCATACACCTGAGTGCACTCTTCACAATGCCCAATATGTATGCTGACACACGGGAGTGGGAGAACAGAGTGCCTTCGATGTACGGAGTAGGCATTACAGTCCAGGTCCATGTGCAACATGGTATTACCCTGAACACTAGGCAGGTGGCTATGCATGTGTCACACACATGATGTACATACTTCTGAGGCCCCTACCTTGGTCTCTGCAGCAGCATGGGTGTGTGGCACATACCCCAGACATGTGGTGAGTCAGAGCAGCAATTGGAACACATATTAAAGCCATACCCAGAGTACATGTCAGATCACGGGCAATGTGAGCAATTGTACCACCCATGCAGCCCACCACAAAGTACCTGTAACTGATGCTGTCCCCAACTTGAACCACAGGTAACTGCAAGTACACAGTACCCAAGTGACCTAAGTCACAGACTGTAAGGGCCACACCTGTGTATCAGATGAGGAGGGGGCATGACACAAGTGAGGAACATGAGTCCAGGACGACATGACAGTTGTACTGTGGAAGTGGAACCAGGCTAAAGGAGTGCATAGAGCATGTCAGTCATAGTACACAGTTGAGGCTAGCACTTACCCCTCCTTGCTGCTGTCTGGCCTTCAGCTGCCCATCCAGGTCAGGGAAGACCACCGCCAGGATCCGGAGCATGTGGGGGTCAGGGTCCGGTGTCCGCCCCTCCTGCGAGGAGGCGACAGCTTCAGCTGGACCCTTGCGATCCTCCGGGTCCAGCCACGAAGGTCCTGCCACCTCTTCTGGCAGTTGCGGATCCTGCGCCTGTAGACCCCCACCGATCGTACTGCCCGGACGATGGTCAGCCAGATCTCCTGCTTCTGGTGGGCATCAACCTGTGAGGATGACAAAGTGAAAAGGCCATTACTACACATGCAACTTTTCCGTGCATCACACAGTTGGATATACATGTCTCAATCACAGGGGCATATGATCTACACAGGTAGTGCAACTATGGCTATGAACAGTTTGCCAGCAGTTACTAAATGGTATCATTGCCTGGGAAGTAAAACCTTGTTGGAATGCACTGTTACTGCACTATGCCTGTTCAGTGCATGTGACTACACACTTTGGGGGTGACAACTACTCAGTGAGCATGCTACCCACTGGTGTACACACTGTACGTCTTGCTAGTCAGACAACATGCACAATTAGTAAGGCAGTGGACAGCACACTCACCTGCTCCCCTGGTTTCCCATACAGCTTGCTGTACTGTGGAAGGAGGCTGTCCAGCAGGGCCTGGTTCTCCTCAGTGCTGAAGGCTGGGGCTCTATCCACAGTACGTGCCATTGCAGTAGCCAGAGGATGCAGAGACAGCAGCAGTGGTGGTGGCAGATGTCGTCCTGGAGCATGTAGTGCAGGCAAGTGAGCTCTCAGGGGAACAGCCAGCATTATATGTGTGCTGCAGAGGCAGATACTGTCCCATGTGTCCAAAGTGATAGGTCCAAGTCGTTTGCATCTTCTGAATCTGGCCAATCCATGGAATTGCACCACTTATACACGCCCACAGCATCCTTCAAAAGTTTAACTTCATGACACCCATGAATTTGCAACATTGTTGTGGCTGGCCAACTGAATTCACTGCATCCGACTCGTACAAGCTTCGAAACGCGTCCGTTACCATGTCAGGCCATAGCCAATGCGTGCGCACCGATCGGTCCATTGCTGTACAACGCGTATTTCGAAAAACAACACGCATCCGTCCACATCATATGCAATGGCCAATGCGTGCGCACTGATCGGTCCATTGCTGTACAACGCGTATTTCGAAAAATAACACGCATCCGTCCACATCATATGCAATGGCCAATGCGTGCGCACCGATCGGTCCATTGCTGTACAACGCGTATTTTGAAAACCAACAAGCATCCGTCCACATCATATGCAATGGCCAATGCGTGCGCACCGATGGGTCCATTGCTGTACAACGCGTATTTCGGATGACAACACGCATCCGTCCACATCATATGCAATGGCCAATGCGTGCGCACCGATCGGTCCATTGCTGTACAACGCGTATTTCGAAAAACAACACGCATCCGTCCACATCATATGCAATGGCCAATGCGTGCGCACCGATCGGTCCATTGCTGTACAACGCGTATTTCGGATGACAACACGCATCCGTCCACATCATATGCAATGGCCAATGCGTGCGCACCGATCGGTCCATTGCTGTACAACGCGTATTTCGAAAAACAACACGCATCCGTCCACATCATATGCAATGGCCAATGCGTGCGCACCGATCGGTCCATTGCTGTACGACGCGTCCCTGTACAAGTCACTCGCATATGTCACCGTGGTTGTCACTGGTGAACGTATGCCCGCCACATTTACTTGGCAGGGACTCGGGGGCACACCTACAACACCACAGCCTGTCCACACTGTATCCTAAGGCATGTAAGGCTGCATTACCTGTGTGTGTATGGGGGTCAACATGTCGTTTTTTTGGTGGCACTTGGGGGCAGCCACTCCCAGGCTGTGCACGTGTTCATGGGGACAGAATCCTTTGTGTGTTGTGCACATGACCACTGTGTTGTGCAACTGTTCATTTCCGAGCATGTGGCATGGTCACATTTCCAGGTTGTGTATGTCATGTCACATACCCCCTGAGTCCCATGTGGGAAGGTATGTACGTCACAGGGTGACCCATTGCCACAATAGTGATGGCCCTCCACAGTCTGTGTGCATGTTGTGTTTCCGATGTCTCTGATTCCATGTGCACAATGGGAGACAGTCTCCACATCCACGTTGTTTGTGCATGGACTTTGATGTTGTGCGTGTGTGTTTCACAGACGTCCATGTCTGTCCTTCAGAGGCAACAGGGGCCACTACCTGTGGGAGTCATGGTTGTTTTGCTGACGTGTACATGATACGCCATGTCATGCCAGTGTCCATGTGGCAATACAGGGTCCCTGGGAATCGACCTGTCAATGAGCTGTGATGCCTGTGGCACATCTGTCCTCACATGTCACTGTGGTGTGTGTTTGGAACGTGACAGCAGTACATGGGTACTGTGACACAGCCTAATGATTTCCCATAGCACAACCTGGAACTTGTTGTCAACACATGTTGAACTGTGATGTTAGATGTTGGCCATGTAGGTGCCATATATGTCCATACAGAACGGCACACACATCAGGTACTTGTGTCTCGTAATGATGTATCGTGTGATATTGAGTATGGTCAATGCCACATATGTGGGGTGACTGACAATCTTTCTTTCTTCACCTATGCACTGCAGGGCACCAGCTGTCCATAGACCATTCCCTGACATTGCAACGATGGTTGAACGTGACTGCATCCGACGGTACCGCTTCAACATGGCGCTGATTGAGGAATTGGCGGTGCGGTTGGCCCCACATTTGCAACCTGGCCGGCCATACCCTACAGCGCTGACCCCCAAGGTGAAGGTGATGGCAGCCCTACACTTCTTTGCCACCGGTACCTTTCAACACACTGTGGCGTCTGCTGGTGGGATGTCACAGACCATGTTCAGCCGTGTGCTACGCGATGTTTTGGAGGCAATGTTGAGATACCTGAACCAGTACATCTATTTCCCTAAACGTCAACAACTCACTGACGTCAAGAGTGACCTCTATGCCCTGGGGAGGATGCCACATGTCATTGGCTCCATTGATGGGACACATGTGGCTTTGGTACCACCACAGGCACATGAGCAGGCATACAGGAACAGGAAACATTACCATTCGATCAATGCTCTGGTGGTATATCTTGCAGATATGAGCATCTCACATGTGTGTGCCCGTTTCCCCGGTTTGGCACACGATGCCTACGTGATGAGGAGTAGTCGCATCCCGAGGATGATGTCACAGATGCAGAACCAGCGTGCCTGGCTTGTCGGTGTGTACTGACTTTGTACCATTGTGTGTGTTCTGCAATGTTGTATTCCGCCCTCTTTTCCAACTCAGCTAATGTGCAATTGTCTGTATGTAGGTGACTCCGGATACCCCAACATGCCGTGGTTGCTGACACCCCTCAGGAACCCTGTGACACCAGCCCAGATGCGCTACAATGAGGCACATGGTCGGACCAGGAGAGTGATCGATCGGACATTTGGTCTCCTGAAGAGCCGCTTCCGCTGCCTAGACAAGACAGGAGGGGCCCTCCCATATGCCTCAGCAAAGGTGTGCAAGATTGTCATCGTCTGCTGCATGCTACACAACCTGGCAGTGCGGAAGGAGTTGCCTCTCATCCTGGATGACGATGACCAACATCCGCCACCTGTGGAGGATCCTGGCCTGGGCCACGATGCCAGTGATGATGATGATGATGAGGGTGATGTCCGCACACAGCTCATCACCAACTTCTTCAGCTGAATGTGAGTATCCAGAGATGTCATGTCAATGATGTGAGTTTGCATGATATGTGTGGGTGGTGCTCTGGTGCTGTTTCAGTGTGGCCATGTGCTACTTGACTGGATGCGTGCAGCGATGTGTCCTTACAGGTAGTCTGTACTCCCCAACAGTGTTGACATGCTAACTTGGGTTTGTGTAGGTATCTTGTGACATGTATTGGGCATGAGTATTGCAGTTCTGTCCTGTTCTTCATGGCTTTTGACTGTGTGTCATGTCTGTCCTTCACAGGGTACTTTCAGAGTTGTTTGGTCAACTCGGATCCCCCGACACCATGATTCAGCTTTCAGGGTGGAAGCAGTCGTTTCCCTACAGGTGATGTGCCACACACCCCTGGACTTTATTTCTTCTACACTTGTTGACTGTGTGGCCACTGCCACGTGGGATTACCTTGCATCTGTAGTGGAAACAACATGTTACAAATGTGTAATAAACCTGTGCTTCACTTTGGGATGTGCGTTGTCTGTGGTCACACATCTGACTGACATTTGCTTACTGCACCTGTGTGCTAGTTCACACAGACTCTGAATAGGTGTGGTGTCTGTGCATTCCACTGTATTTCCTGGCAACATCAGTGTAGGCGATGAGTCAGATGGCCCTGGTGTCTATGTGTTGTGTAGCCCTAGTGGTGTGTCGCCCTCATATGTGTCACGTCCACATGACGGTGTTGAACTTGCTGTAGCAGTTAGCCTGCACAGTGTCATTTAGCAGATCATCATCTCCATGACAAAAACAACGTTGGAATCACAACAGAGGCAAGTATGGTGTATTAGTGAGTTTATTTACATACATGTGTGAGGATAGTGCACAGGTTGGTGGGTGCTGTACATTGGTATTGGAATCCAAAGTTCCCAGATGATTTGGAAGTGTTGGTAGCATAAATGTCCTGAGTAAAGTCCACAGTCATCTGATACATTAGTCCAAATTAAACTCCCCATGTCATGTGGGAGAGTTGGGTTGCATTCGACAGGGTGAACAGTTTGCACACAAAGGAGAATTTCCAGAACAGGTGTTGGGTTCCTGGGGGATGTACATGGCCATCGGCCTCTCAGTTGTCCTTCCTCGGACGACCCCTCTTCTTTCTGGGGGACCCTCACGTGCAGGCCGCTGCGGTGCAGAGGACACTCCACCAGAGTCATCCTCCCTCCCTGTGGCAGTTGCAGTTGTTGCGGCACCAGATGTTGTGGGCACACAGGGAGGTGTGGACATGTTGTTGCTAATCTGGCGGAGGCATGTCAATATGTCCCTCTGCACCGCTGTCAGTTCTTCCAATGTGTCCCACTTGGACTCCATGCCAGACATGTGTGTCTCCACACGGGACATGTGTGTCTCCACACGGGACATGTGGGAGTCCAAGCGGGCATGATGGGCAGCCTGCTGCTGTTGAATGTCCTTGAGGATCCCCACTACCTGGCTGACCTCTCCGGTGCTATTCTGGTACGCATCAGCAATGCGTGCCAGTTGTGGGTCATCATGCAGTCCAGACCCCTCTGCAAACAGCGACCTCTGCCTACCATCCCTCCCACCACCCCTGGCCACACGTGCGGGAGCTGCGGTGGCACGCACAGGTGACCCTAGGCCCCCTTGGGGGTTGGTACTGGGGTTGTTGTCCGTTGCTTCACGGTGGGCTGTGGTCCCTGTGCTGTTGTCATTCAGTGTCCTTGGTCTGTCCGTGTCGGCGGGGGTGGTCTGTGTGTTGGCAGATGTTGGAGGAATGGGCGCAGGGGGTTCAGATGGTGGTCCTGCTGGTGCTGCATGATGACTCACACCGGAGGTGCCAGGTTGGTCTTCGCCATCCGATGAGGGCAGAGGCTGTTCCACACCAGAGAGCTCAGGGTCCCCGGAGCCTGGGACAGGGACTCCTCCTCATCTGCTGCTGTGTCCCCATCATCACCTGTTTTTGGAAGAGACACACAATGTATGTTATGTTTCTGCAGGCATCAATGGTTCAAACACATGACAGTTGTGACTGTACCTCTGGATGCGGCCCTGTACATTGCATTGTCCTAAGTTGTCACAGTCAGAGGTTGATATTGGTGTGGCTCATTGTCCTGCCAACCTGATGCATTTCAATGTGGATGTTGAGGTGTGTGCATGACCAGCATTGGTGGTATTTGGTTGACATCCGGACCTCCTTCTCCCCCAGCCCAGTTATCCCACCATGAAGCATGCCACCCTTGCAGTGGGTGCAGGTTGACTCTCAGGATGTCAGTCAGTGGTGTCCTGCTGTTGGTTGGTGCCCAGTTCCCAGCAGGGCCTGGTACTCCCCACAACAGAGCACCATTGTCAGACATCTTTGAAGTGGCTTTTCACTCCCTGTGAGGTGTGCATGCTTCAGTGTGAGCTTGCTGGGCCATGTGGGTGGGGGATGTTGAGCTGTGACTACCACTCACATCATGCTATTGCCTACACCCCCTTCCCAGCATGCACATACTTCCTTCCTTTTGAGTGGACTTCACTGTGTGTGAGTGTGACAGCAATGGCAAGATGGCTGACAGTGTGGTCCTGTTGTTTGTTGGTGCACAGTTCCCAGCAGGGCCTTGTGCTCCCCACAGCTGAGGCCAGTGTCAGACATCTTTGAAGTGGCTTTTCAATCCCTGTGAGGTGTGCATGCTTCAGTGTGAGCTTGCTAGGCCATGTGGGTGGGGGATGTTGAGCTGTGGCTACCACTCCCATCATGCTATTGCCTACACCCCCCTACTCCCAGCATGCACATACTTCCTTCCTTTTGACTCTGCTTCCCTGTGGGGTGGTGTGCCTGTGCTGACAGGATGGCTGACAGTGTTGTCCTGGCGTTTGTTTGGCTACAAGTCCCAAAAGTGTCCCTGTGCTACACACAGCATAACCCAGTGTGGTTGTTCTTTGTGGGATATTTAATTAGAGTGTGAGGCATTGCATTCTCCCAGGTGAGTTGTGTGGAGTTTGTGTTAAGGGGTGTGTGAGAAAAGCTGCTTGTAACTATGGTCAGAGCTGTCAGTCCTCCTTCCCACCCAGCCAGTTATCCCACCATGGAACGTGCTTCCATTGCAGGGAGTGCAAGTTGGCTTTCAGGATGTTAGGCAGTGGTGTCCTGCTGTTGGTTGGTGCACAGTTCCCAGCAGGGCCTGGTACTCCCCACAACAGAGCACCATTGTCAGACATCTTAGAAGTGGCTTTTCACTCCCTGTGAGGTGTGCATGCTTCAGTGTGAGCTTGCTGGGCCATGTGGGTGGGGAATGTTGAGCTGTGACTACCACTCCCATCATGCTATTGCCTACACCCCCCTTCCCAGCATGCACATACTTCCTTCCTTTTGAGTGGACTTCACTGTGTGTGAGTGTGACAGCAATGGCAAGATGGCTGACAGTGTGGTCCTGTTGTTTGTTGGTGAACAGTTCCCAGCAGGGCCTTGTGCTCCCCACAGCTGAGGCCAGTGTCAGACATCTTTGAAGTAGCTTTTCACTCCCTGTGAGGTGTGCATGCTTCAGTGTGAGCTTGCTAGGCCATGTGGGTGGGGGATGTTGAGCTGTGACTACCACTCCCATCATGCTATTGCCTACACCCCCCTTCCCAGCATGCACATACTTCCTTCCTTTTGACTCTGCTTCCCTGTGGGGTGGTGTGCCTGTGCTGACAGGATGGCTGATAGTGTTGTCCTGGAGTTTGTTTGGCTACAAGTCCCAAAAGTGTCCCTGTGCTACACACAGCATAACCCAGTGTGGTTGTTCTTTGTGGGATATTTAATTAGAGTGTGAGGCATTGCATTCTCCTAGGTGAGTTGTGTGGAGTTTGTGTTAAGGGGTGTGTGAGAAAAGCTGCTGGTAACTATGGTCAGAGCTGTCAGTCCTCCTTCCCACCCAGCCAGATATCCCACCATGGAACGTGCTTCCATTGCAGGGAGTGCAAGTTGGCTTTCAGGATGTCAGTCAGTGGTGTCCTGCTGTTGGTTGTTGCACAGTTCCCAGCAGGGCCTTGTGCTCCCCACAGCAGTACCCAGTGTCAGCCATCTTGTCAGTTCTTTTCCACTCCCTGTGATGTGAGCATGGTTCAGAGTGGTGTTGATGGGCAAATTGTGAGGGTGACCAATATCTGTGACTACAACTCCCATCATGCTATTGGCTACACTCACTTCACCAGCATACACAGAATTCCTTCCTTTCAGTGAGCTTCCCTGTGAGGTGGTGTTCTAGTGGTGGCAAAATATCTGACTGTGTTTGTTGGTTAGATTTGTGCCACTGCCTTGCTCTATTTGTTGTTAGGTTTGTACATGTCATGACACAGTTACATATCACTATGAGATGGCATGTATTGTGTTTATCTGACTAACATACACATGATTATCTTTTGGTTGCTGTGGATTTGCTAAGTGTGCATGGTTTGACTATCCCCTTGACAGTGATGTGTGTGTATTGTCACACAATATTGTGTATATTGGTTGTGTACTCACCAGGCTCTGGGATGTTTGATAGTCCATATACGCTCACTGGTGGTAGGATGGCCCCTACCTTCTCCTCCCAGGGCCTGAGGTATAGTGGTTTGGCAGGAGGGCCACTGCCGGTGCGCTGACTCAAGGCGTAATCCTTCTTGAGTAGGTCCTTGACCCTCCAGCGCACATCATACCACCTGTTCTGGATGTCTTCCTTTGTGCGCAAACATGGTGATTGTGCGTTCACCCTGTCGACGATCCTCTCCCACATCTTGGTTTTCTGCGACATGGGGGTCTGTTGGACCAATGTACCAAACAACTGTGGCTCTACCCTGAGGATCTCATCTACCAGGACTTCCAATTCACTGTCTAGGAACTTTGGATTCTTCTTTGGGGGCATGGTGATGGGTGGTGGTGGGGATTGATGTGTGTGTGAGTGTGCAAGTGAGGGTGGGTGAGTGTAGGTTTTGCTGGGTGTATGTGAGGGTGCTATTTGTGAGGTGCTAATGGTGTGTGGCTTGTGTGATGGATGAGTTGTGAGTGTGTCTGTGGTTGCTGTCTGATGGTGTTCTGTGCTGGCAGGTCAGTTGAATTTGCAAAGGATCATGGTAGGGATTTGTGGCCTTTAAATGGGTGGAGTTGGGGGTGTGTCCTTGTTCCATGTTTTTCCCCCATGTATTTATTGACTTTGTCATTGCTTGTTTGGCCCTTTTTTTGTATTTTTTCCTTTGAGTTTTTTAGGCATGTAGGAGACGTTCTACTGACCGAGTAGGACGCTGCAGTTGGCTCGTGCGGGCTTCTCCGAGTCTTTCAAGCTGTGTTCCTGCTGGGTTTCATGTGCGGGGTACGCGTCAGTCGCGGAGTATTGGGTTGCTTAGGCTGGGTTTTGTATGCGTGTCGGTCGTACGGCTTGGTCTCCGTGCGACTCGGTCTGGTTTTCCACGCATTGCATCGTACTGCGCGGGTCAGAGTAAGAGGGTACGTTTCTGTCGGGTTCATTCCTGGTGCGTGTCGGTCGGTTCGATTCGCGTAGTTTCCCGGCCGGATAGCTGGTTTCCGTGCGGTTCGGTCGTTCGGCTTGTGTTCCGTACGAGTCGGTCGTGATTCACATGCATTTCATCGTAGTACGCGGATCGGGCAGCGCCGGTACGTGTCGGTCGGACAACATTCCCGTACCGAGTCGGTCGGTATGATTTCCGGCCCGAATCGGAATCGGCCCCTAAGTGTGTGAATGTTATCATGAGGCCCTCACATTGATTTGGCTGGCTATCACTCTAAGGGTTTTGAGATGAGCATTGATGCCTACTTTAATATGCCCAGACTCTCTGAATAGAGGGGGATTGCAGGAACTTTAATGGAACGAGCCGCGGAAGGCTGTAACTCCTGGCTCACCGTACTAGATGCCCTAGATATGAACATGGGGCTAACAATAATTTGGGAGCAAAGAATGCCATAAGAAGAGGGGGTTCTTGACATACAATGGGCTAGAGATTGAAATAACAAATAACAGTTTTCACGAATGACTGACCCTGGGGAGGTGGCATTCATCCCCGAGAGAGACAAGTCTCGACCCAATGGTCCGAAAAAAGGCCCTAGGATAGTCACGGGGTGTAAATGATAACACGTAACATCTAGGGGTATTAAGATATACCAGGTAGAATGTCTAGAAATGTAACTGTATAACATAAATGGAACTATGAACTAATACTGGATTGTATTATACTATAGAGTGTGACTAAGGGAGATGTTCCCACCAATACCTCAGTTTCAGAACAATGAAATGAAGCTCGGGTAAGAGATTTGGATTAACTGTGATCTGTATGAAACGCACTATGATTAATGAACACACACTTTGTGGGATGCTTAAGGAAGATATTTTGGAAGTGGTCGGACCTGTGAGAGTGTGTGAATAATAAAGGATAAAGAAACATAACAACCATATTTTTAGTTTTCTTTAAAAAAAAAGAGAAGTAGGAAGCTGCAGTAATATGGGAATTAGAGATGACTAAGTAATTTCTTTTCCTTTTAGGATGTTCCCTAGATAAGAGGATAAGCGAAGGAGAAGGGAGAATAAATAACCACTAAATTATCCCCATAGTAATACCTCAAAAATAAGGTACTGTATATAGGGGAGGGCAATTACCAGAAGGAATCCCAATCCTGAGGAAGGCCGGCAGACCCCGGAGGGGCTCAGAGAAGGCCGAAACATGTCAATAAATTAACATGATTTTTTAGGGGGTACGGATACTAAGAAAATCCCCTAGATTTTGATTTTAATCCTGCCGGGGGAAGTTAGGAATAAAGATTTGTTGAACATCCACCTAGGTAGTTTTAGTCACTCTTTTTGTGTTGAGAGGATCCTGATCCCAGTTGGGATAGAGGGTTTGACTCAATCCCCTCAATTGTTGTGTTTTCTGAAAAAGAAATCTTTTTTCTCGCTCCATCAGATGATGTTGGTCTGCGTCCTGATGTTGATGCGGTCCTATGATGAAGCATGACACTAACTTGTGTGTGATGGCAGTATTAAAAACCAGGTGGTTTTCCCATACGAGCAGATAAAGGCAGCATCCAGTGACATACTGGTCCAGCTGATTCCCCTCTCCCTTCCCATTGTGTGTGTGTGTAGGCAGACTCTCTGAATGCCATACTGGGCTTGTCCTCACCTCTGAGAGCTACTTTGAGGGTACTGACGAGCTACCAGTTGGAGATCTCTGTTTTAAACTTTGCGTGCAATAGGTTAGAGTGGTAGACAGAAGGCAAGCAGAAGCCACATGAAAACTCCAGGAATTCGAGCTGAGGCAAAGCCCTGCATCTGGTTTGAGCCTAGCTCAAGCTTTAAGTGGTTCATCCACCTCTAACTTTACCTTTACAGTGCGAAGAGGAAGGGAGAGCAAGTTGCAAGTGCTGAGAGCGAGTGACTAACTGTGCTTCTGAGGGTAAGAGTCAAAAGTAAACAGAAGGTGGGGAATAGAGTGAGAGATCCTCACTGCAGTGTCCTTCTCCGTCACCTGCCTATAGGGGTGTCATCCTCCATTGCCTTATGGTACACTCCAAACAAGCAATATGCATTCTACTGACTTTAATGGGCTCACCAGACCTGAAAACGTTACTCATGCTTCAGTTTGTTTTATTACCATCTATCCTGCCTTGAAGACTGAGTAGCATTGGCAAAGCCAATTGGGACCTATAGGATTTGACAATGGTTTTTAGTGATGCTGTAAACCATGGATACTTACAAACATTTTCCCAGAGGCCAAAAATACTATGGGGTCGATTCCGATTCGGGCCGGAAATTTCTCCGACCGAGCCGGACCCGGAGAGATTTCCGACCGAATCGGACCCGTGCAGTCCGACCGAACGAGTACGATGCGTCCGTATGTTATCGGACTCGAGTCGGTCGGACTCCCACTGAAGTCAATGGGAGCCGGTCGTACAACGCGTACGCGGGCTCCCATTGACTCAATGGGTGCGAGTCGGACAAGGGCGCCCCCTACAGCGGGTACGCGGCGAGCTGATTCGCGCCGTACACGCACAGGTAGGGGGACCCATGGGTCCCCCTGTGTGCGACTCGCGCGGCTACGGCGTACAGGGGGTCCGACACGGACCCCCAAAGTACGGCTTCGACAGCTCTTTCGAGCCGGAGTGCGCGGCTCGGTCGGACTGCTCGCGGCGCGCATCGTACTTACCCGGCCGGGAAGCGTCTCCATTGCGCGGTGCGAGTCGAGTCCGAGCGAGTCGGTCGGAGCGGTTCGAGCCGGGAGCGAGTCGGTCGGGAGCGGTCGGGACGCCCGGACGAGTCGGTCGGCGATTTCGCATCGTACTCGCTCGGCCGGACCCGCTGTACGGTTCGGTGGGAAACAGGGCTCCGAATCGGATCCGGTAAAGCCGAATCCGATTCGGAGCACTACCGGCCGAGATCGGAATCGGCCCCTATGACTTTTGGTGTGGGCAAGGGTCGCATTGATGCCAGTAGGGTGGCGGTCAGGGGCGAGGTGGATGTAAGGTGGGCGTAGGTGGAGCCAAGCATGTACATGGTGGTGACTGTGAGTCGTGGAGTTATTATTATGGTTTTATTCCATACTGCCCTCTAAATTATGCCCCTAGTCTCTAGTCCAGGCACAAATTTGACGATACTGTTTATGCTGTATCTAAGCCACTATCCATCAACTAACCCAGGGGTAAGCCTTCTCTGCCTGCTGTTACTACCTTTAGCAAGTCAAGTGTGCAAAGGAAGTAACTTGATCATTGGTCTGGAATGAAACAGAATCTTAGGCCCCACAATCTCTTTATTCCTTTAGTCTGTTATCTGTAAATATTAGGAATGCTTAGAAGCTCAGTTAAAGTAGAAGGTGCTATAAAATCTCATTGGCCAAGACCCCTCACTTTGTCGAGGCTTGCACTGTACATGTTGCCGGTAAAGAGCATATTGAGGGGTTTTTCTAATTGTTGTTTGTAACTTCTGTACACACACTTCATTCATTATATCACTGTGTAGTTTTAGATTCTTGTGAACATTTCTCTAAATGTGTCCCTGAACTGTTTGCAGCAGGTCCTATTAACATCAGTTCTAGTGTTTTGTTGATATGGGAATTACAGGTGGTAATACATGCTTCATTGATGAAGACTAGTATTTTTTCAGCACTTGTATATTAATTCTATGTCAGGACCGGAGGCTTCAGATTATGCATTACTTTCTCCATTTTATTGCTCAGCAGCCCAACAAAAAACAATATATCATGATACAAACAAGACTACAAATCCCATGAGTCTTTTGTTTGTGAACAGTTTAACCAAATGAACCATAGAGCGCAACATATAAAACTTCCATCCAGGAAAAGCACTTCTTCTTTCTTCGCTGCTCAGCAGCCAGATAAGTGCTTTTTCTTGATGAATGTTTATGGTAATAATGTTTAATAATGTTTAATGATATTTACGAGCGAATTGATTGCTCCTGAGAGCCTCTCCTGGCTTCTTGCGCGGGTGCTCCAATTCAGGACCTCAGTTCGCTCCGTTTGTGACGCAGAGGTTTGAGGCCTCTAGGGCCGTGACCCGATCAATGTGCCTCAGCCACTGGGTTTTGAGCGTGTCCACCGCTCATTGATAATAACCCTTGGACGTTTAGGGCATCTTTTCTCACGGATGCCTTTGTTCGCCCCTGAAGACGCGGGGGCAGAGCGTATCTTCCCTGGGCCGCGTCTCTGCTCGTTGCGGTCGCGGGTGCAGTTGCACGTTGGGTCCACTAGGGGCGCAGTGCACGTAACGCATTCCGGACATTCTTGGAGTGCTTTCTCCGCGCGCCTCATCGGCAACGCTTTCCTCGGAAGGGATTTGCTGTCATTTTATGACGAGCGTGCGGAGATCACACTCCTAAGTAGTCGTTTCAACTTGTAGGGAGCGTTGTGTCCCACAGTGAGTTTCTTGTGCTCCTGCCAAGCGGTTGTTTCCCGCGGAGCAGTTCTCCCGTCAGCCCAGTGTAATTAGAGGGCGCGTGTTGTGCATAAGTGAATCCCTGCCACATTACAGTGCATAGGGTCAGATAACAGGGCCCTTTTTCAGTATTAACAGGTTGTGTCTACCTGCCGGGCACTTGGGAACTTATTCCCCTACAGCACCACCACCTACTCAGTGTAACAATAACTTGCCTGATCTCCATGGCAGGCTCTGGACAGGAATATTGGGGGGTGCAGGACGAGGACCAGCTTCTCCTCCCTATCCACATGGAGCCCGTTGACGCTATTGACGTCTCTCTCCAGAAAGCTATTTCTGCGGCCTTACAACCCCTGAGTAGGCAAATCGTTCAATTGACGGCCTGGCGCAATGTTACACCCCCACAAGGGGAAGAGGGGGGACAGACCCCCAGTGAGGACACTCAGGGTGCCCGCAAGGGTAAACGGAAGGCAAAATCTAGCCTTAGTGGCCAGCACCCCCAGGCAGATGCGTTTGAAAGATTGCGCAACGCCTTTTTAAGAGAGCGCCTCAAAATCCTGCAGGAATCAAATTCCCAGCCTGGACCAACCCCCGATGATGATGATACCTACTCTCCCAGGAGTAGATGATAATACCGGGGAGGACTCCGAAAATCCAGACAAGGGCTCTGGTGAAGAACCAAACCAGAGTAGACATTGGCGACCAGAGGGCGGCGTCAAACGTCCCAGGCTGGAGGACCAGGGGGCAGATACTCACGACGCAGGGGACTGCCAGGATCTTTTGGATCCTGATAAGATCTATCATCCCTGCTCTGCCGACTGGTTCCCCGCCACCAAGGTGGCGAAGTACGTGGCTTCACGGATTCGGAAGCCAATGGACAAAAGGTCAGGGGATGTCTGAGGGCGGAGTGCCCAAGACCGTCTCTGACCGGCAAAGTGTCTTGCACTCCGGATATAGACGGCAGGATGGTAACTTGTGTCACCAAGTTCATCAAGGATCCGAAGAAAGGTTTAGATCGGTCCTGGAGGTCTTACATATTCTAGGACCTGTCACGAAAATTCTTGACATGGCAGAAGCGGCTCGGGAATCAGGCGAGCTGATTGATCCAGTTATTCTCTCTGGCTGGGCTCAACGCGCAGTATGCTTCCTGGGCAACGCAAACTGCGCGTTATCGACGGAGCAACGCCGCTCTCTGTTAATTAAAATAGATCCCAAACTGGGAGAATTGGCCACCACAGAGGCCGGACCAGTGGCAAATGGAGGATGTTTTGGAGATCCGTTTATTAAGGAGCTCACAAAGTTTGTGACAACCTTTTCATCCCTGGATAAAGCTCACCAATCTATTCGGAAAGTTTTTAATCAAAAGGTTTTTGGCAGGGCCGGTAGAGGTAGGGGGCACTTCTCCAGCCGAGGATACAACAACCCCCACAAGTTCCAGACTCGAAGATCCATGCAATGGCAGGATCAGAAAAAGTACGGCGGTTTCTAGCCCACCCAGGGCAACGGTCGTGGCCGTGGAGGCAGAGGCTCTTTCAGAGGAGCAAACAACGCCCCTGGAGGGCCTAGCGGTAAACGATACCCCTTTTTCCCTACCAGAGGTGGGAGGCAGGTTAAGCTGGTTTCACCAGTCGTGGGCCTCGCTCACGGGGGATGCTTGGGTGCTACAGATGGTGGAGGGTTTCCACATAGAATTCTACGGTACCCCCCGACAGAGACAGGAACCACGACCCCTAGTTTTCTCACAAGAAGGGATGCAGGTAGTCGACAGAGAGGTTCAAGACTTGTTACACAAAGGGGCAATCGTACCCACAACCCTTCATCCGCAGCAATATATTTCTGGTGCAGAAAAAAGACAAGTATTTCAGACCGGTTATCAACCTACGAGAATTCAACAGGTGGGTGGTGTATCATCATTTAAAAATGGAGGGGATCCACCTCCTTCGAGACGTCCTCCTCCCGAACGATTGGCTCGTCAGGTTGGATTTAAAGGACGCCTACCTCACCATTTCCATTTTTCCGTCTCATCGAAGGTTTCTACAGTTTGTATGGAGGGAACAGGTCTTCGAATTAACATGCCTCCCCTTCGGTCTCTCATCTGCGCCATGGTGCTTCACAAAGGTGCTGCACCCAGCTATGACATGGCTTCGGACAAGAGGTGTCAGACTCCTAGTTAATCTAGACGACATTCTGATAATGCATCAGGATCGTCAGACACTCAAAACGCACTTACAATTGACAATTTCTCTATTACAGAACCTAGGGTTCATCATCAATTGTCAGAAGTCAGAATTTACTCCTGCACAACAGTTGGTATTTCTGGGTTTCGAGATAGACACAATAGACCAGTCTCTCAGACTACCCCACAAGAAAATAACTCTCATTTGCAGGGAATTACGCAGGTCTTTGGAGAAAGAATGCATCTCTCTTCGACAACTGGCCAGACTGGTGGGCCTTCTCTCATCGTCCATACAAGCAATCTTCCCAGGACCTCTACACTACAGAGCACTTCAACGTCTCAAGGCTCATCATCTCAGGAGGGGCCTGTCTTGCAGTCAGGAGGTCAAACTATCGGCACAAGCATAGATGGAAATTCGTTGGTGGCTCGACCATATGCAGACGTGGAATGGCAGAGCCATTTTTGGTTCGAAGCCAGACCTGATCATAGAATCCGATGCGAGTCAACACGGATGAGATGCCAGATGCGGAGAACTTACCACCGGGGGACCGTGGTCAAACGCAGAAGGGGCTCTACACATAAACTGTTTAGAACTCCTGGCGGGTTCGTTCGCGATTCGGAGTTTAGCTGCCAACAGGGTCTCTTGTTCCATACTTCTCAAGATGGACAACGTGTCGGCAGTACGATATATAAATCGTCTGGGAGGTACTCGCTCCAAGGCGTTGGCGGATCTGGCCAGAGATTTCTGGGATCATTGCCTGGCGAACAATATCTCAGTGACGGCAGAATATCTACCGGGTCGTCTGAACCAAACAGCAGACTGGAACTCCCGTCACCTGAGTGACTACAGGAATCACTGACATAATATCGCAAGACACATTATCGACCTACATTTTTATCGACACAAAAATATCGTTAACAATAATATCGACATTTTATACTTACTTTAAAAAATACACTATTATCGAAACCACAATATCGTCATTATAAATTATCGACATCAAAAATATCGTACACATTTTTATCGTTATCTAAAATATCGAACAATGTTTAAATAAATACATGTCCAAAATATCGATAACAGACATATCGACAGCAAAAATATCGCTTTTTTTATAATTATCGACAATGCTAAAATAGAGAAAATACACAAAATAAAACACAATAAATATAAATAAACACATAAACATACATTGCATATCAAATATAATTAAACACATTTTTTTCAAAGTATTAAAACTAAAATATAAATTAATAAACACACCATAAACAATTATAAATATAAACTTACATCATATAAAATCACTTTTTAACATTTCATATATATTATAATACACAATACAATAAATCTAAACGTAAGGAGAAAAAAAAAATAACTGACTCTTAATTAGCGTTTTCCATATAAGGAAACCAACTTCCAAAACAATTAAAACATTCAAAAATTCGGGGCGTTGCTATGCGGCATAGCAAGATGGCCGCAGGCTAGGGTTGCTCCGTTCAACCCTTCCTCCGCAGCGTTAATCCGGCACATAAATCCGCTCCCCGAGGTGGGAATTGGCTGTCGGAAGAACCGCCGACCATAACGAGCCCAAACTCGAACCAGAAGGGTCAGGGGGGCCGAAGATAGGGACGCGACCAACTGCGGCCTTCTCCGGCGTGAAAGCCGGGACCTAAAGTGACGGCCGCGCCCGGGGGAGTGCAGGCGAACGGCGGCGAGAACCTGTCGCGGACCCGGCGATCGGGTCGACGCTTTCACGGGCGCTACTGCAGGGAGACAAGTGAGATCTCCGGCGAGTGCATCCGCGGCCGGCGGTGCTGCGTTGCGGACGGAGATCGCTGTGGCTGCGACACCGCGACCGGAGGCAGAGCTGATTTGGCGGAGGAGCTGCGGAGGCGCTGAGACCTTGCCGGCGATGCAGTGATGGCGAGGGGGTAAGGGCCGCTGAAAAGGGGAGACCACACCAGTCTAAAGACCTCCTGGGAGGCCGAGGGGACCTCAGGGCCACGCTGCAACCAGAGGGGGCGCCCTGAGTCACACAGCAAGAAGCTGGAGGAACACACTCCCACGAGGGGTCGGAGGCAGTGCTCCCGGAGCACGAGGGGCGGGCAGCTGGAGTGCACGCAACCCAGGGCACAATCGGGGAGAAGAGTATCTGGACATTGGGCGGCAGGCAGACTGCAACACTCCCCCCTATGCCTACCAAACTCCGGTAGTGACGCATTGAAGTGAGCCCTCGTCGCCCACCTTCTCTCCCTCCCTTGCAGACCTGACGAGTGCCAATACCCTGGTGGAACTCGCCAGACCCTGAAGCAGCAACACAGTCAATGGGGGCGGCCGGTACTGGGGAACCAGTGCTATAGAGCGCGCACTCTGGGGGTGCCCCGGCAGTAAAGGAACTACTCTCCGGAGGTCGATTTAAGCTTCGGCGAAAGCATAATCAGCGAAGTCGGCCAAGTAGGATACCAGCATTGAAGACATCGCAAGGGAGGAATTCGTGGCCCAGAGAAGAGGCAGAGACGAACCGGAACTCAAATACCGCCGAACGCTGATCTCCTTTGGCAAAGTGTAGTGGTGGGCCCTGCACTCATTGAAAACTAAATAAACACCCCCCCCCACTCCCAAGTGGAAGACGGACTGCGCCCAGAAACTTTGCTAACAGCCGTGTGGCCTCGGGGTCGAGGCGAAGCCGAACCGGACCAACATGTCGACCACGAGAGGCCCTAAGGTCACCCAGCACAACAAACTGGACCGATATACCTGCCTGAAGGTGGCTCTATCTGAGCAGCAGCAACCTAAAGATAAACCGATAGGGGGAGCAGAGGGTGACGTCCCGGAACTTACATTAAAGGATGTCATGGAGGCAATCACCGGGGTCCGAACATCCATGGAACAAAGAATGGACACAATCTCCTCTGAGGTGATGCTCATCAGGGCGGACCTCGCAACAAACAGGGAAAAAGTCAAGCAATTGGAAATTACCACGACGAGTCTAGTGAGCGATACCACACAGCTGCAAAATGACGTCCAGGAACTACAAGCATTCCGGAAATTCACAGAAGGCAAACTTGACGACTACGAAGGGCGCACAAGGTGCAACAACGTACGCATTTTAGGGGTGCCGGAAAATGCAGAGGGACAGACTACAGACCTCTTTGTGGAGAACCTAATCACCGCTCACCTACAACCAAAAGGTCTATCAAACCTCTTTGTGATCGAAAGGGCCCACAGGGTCCCGGGGGGCCGAACAAGACCTGGGGCCCCCCTACGTCCGATACTGGCCAGGCTATTGAACTACAGAGACAGAGATGTTATCCTGCAAACGGCCAGAGTGACACCGCCGCTCCGGTATGAGAACTCAGAAATCACCTTCTTCCCGGACTTCACGCAGGCGGTGGAAAGACAGAGGCGGTCATTCCTGGTAGTCAAAAAGAGACTTAGAGAAAAAGGCCTGAAATATGCGATGCTGTTCCCGGCCCGGCTCCAAGTGGAGGCCGAGGGAAAAACTAGATTCTTTGACTTCCCAGAGACCGCAGCTGAGTGGCTAGACGGCTGGAGGGACGCGAAGGAGCACAACTCCCATTGACACTGAGTTTGATCGCCCTGAACAATTGCGACTGGAGCCGGGGTTGGCAATTGGGAAAAAACCCACTCGCCATCGAACATTACCTGCCTGAGGCAGGAGCAGGTAGCACGCCGTTAGGGCAGTCACAGACTTGAGGGCTCATGACTAGTAAACTGTAAAAATAATGCGGCCTAACCATACCCGGGGAACTTAATGGACCAGACAACTGGGAAGGGAGGGAGGAACGGGACACCATATTCCCCCCCAGTTTTCTTCTTTTAGTTTTGTCGTTGGGTGACAGGCACTCTGCATTAAGAGAGTTATGGGCAGTTTGAAGCCCAGAGTGCAGGGAAGCAGGGAGGGGGGTAGTTGGGTGGGGTTGTTGAATTGTTGTTTGTTTCTGTTGAATCGACAAGGTATCACTGATCCATCGCAAGGAATGGTTGGGAACACGTAGGTCCTGATGAGTACGCAATGGGATAAGAGCGGTAAATTGATGAGCTGGAACGTTAATGGTCTGGGGGACAAGATTAAAAGGTGTGTGGTATTGCAACATATTAGGCGGCACGCCCCAGACGTGGTATTGCTCCACGAAACACATTTGGTGGGTAACACTTGCAAAGCCCTAAATAGGTGGAGATACAAGTTGATAGCACACTCAGGCTTCACCACGGGCTCGAGGGGAGCTGGGATACTGCTGAGAAACTCCTTCCCACATACACATACCTTTATGTCTGTGTATGTGCCACCCGGCCTCCAGGGGCTCGCATTCAAAGACCTGGGCTCTATACTGCTATCAATCCCAGACGGCCTCCTGATTGTGGGAGGAGATCTTAATTCAGTGGTCTCGGGCACATTGGACCGTTACCCACCCCGAGAACTAGGCCCTTCAAACCGTTGGCTGCCAGACTTCTTAGAGACCCTGGGATTGGTCGATGTCTGGGGGCCTTTCACCCTGACAGTATCCAGCACACCTACCACTCAGGGGCCCATCATAGCCTGTCGCGAATTGATTACTTGCTGATTCCAGCACCCCATGTTACACACGTTCAGGAAATAAGACACATGGCACGGGGCATCTCGGATCACTCCCCGATATGGGCCCAGCTTGTTATTGGTCAACACAGGGTAGGTAGAGTCACCCCCATTAACCCCTGGCACCTCCGTAACCCGGAGGTCCGTAAAGCACTGCACAAGGCCATATAGTTCTATTTCCAGGAAAATGAGGGATCGGTATACTCCCACCAGACAATGTGGGAAGCATTTAAAACTGTAATAAGGGGACAAGCACTCTCCCAGATAGCCGGGGTGCGGAAAGAGAAGTTAAAAGAGGAAGTTGCAGCAGAAGATGAAATCCTCCGGCTGGAGGGAGAGCTCGATGGGGAGATAACACCAGACACACTTCATGTTCTGCAACTTAAGAGAGACAGTTACAAGGTAATAGTTACCGATAGAGCCAAAGCACTGGGAAGGGAGACGCAGGGCAGAATATATGATCTTGGAGACAAGGCGGGGAAGTTACTTGAATGGCTAGATAAGAAAGAACTTGCGAGTAGACTGGTACCTGAGTTGACTGGCAGGGAAGGCCAATCAATCACCGATCCCCAGGAGATAGCAAACACATTCGCGGCTCACTATAGTGAGACATATCGCTCACAGACGGCGTGCACGACAAGTGATTCTCAATGGCTGCTCGAAGACATCACCCTTCCATCCCTCTCGGCCGATGACTTAAAATTGTTAGAAGGTGATCTCACCAACGACGAGATAGCCCAAGCAATTAGAGGCCTCAGATCGGGGAAGGCCTTAGGCCCGAATGGCCTACCGATCGAGCTCTACAAACTTAGACCAGATAGACTTGCCCCGTACATACGTGCGATGTATGAGGAAAGTAAGGAACAGGGTGTGCTTCCGAGAGACCAGAGGATTGCAATGCTGGTCACAATACATTAGGAGGGCAAGCCGAAGACGGACTGTGCCTCTTATAGGCCAATCTCTTTATTGAACGCAGAACCCAAGATCTTAGCCAAACTCCTTGCCAACCGACTAGTTAAAGTGATCAGTGGACTGGTTCATCCAGACCAATCGGGCTTCATGCCTCAGCGTAACACCGCACTAAACCTGCGCAGAGTGCATGGGGGGATGGGAAGGGTGGCCACAATTCAGGAGGCGGCGATAATTGTATCCCTAGATGCCACAATTGCATTCGACACCGTCGAATGGCCATACCTTTTCGCAGTCCTCGCAAAAATGGGATTTGGATTGCGCTTCATCCAATGGATCAAGCTCCTCTACTCGGAGCCCTTAGCCCAAGTGGTCGTTAACAACAAAAAGTCAGAAGTATTCACACTGAGTAGAGGGACTCGTCAGGGCTGCCCACTCTCCCCCCTCCTGTTCGCGCTAGCGTTGGAGCCGTTGGCATCGTGGATTCGTAGGGATCCAGTGATACGAGGACTGCGATGGGCAGAAACCTGGGAAGATCGCATTTCAATGAGTGCGGATGACATTCTCCTATTTTTGGCCTCCCCAAAAGCATCACTCGTAAGGGTGCTAGACATATTTGCAGCCTTTGGCAGGCACTCCGGCTACTCGATCAACTGGAGTAAATCTATATTATACGTCCTCAATGGCCCCCCGCCTGGCCTCCCAAAGGGATGCCCAGTTCAGGTCACAACAGTAGGCTTTTAATACCTGGGCATTTTCATCACAGCAGATCCCACACGCCGATTTGACCAGAACCTCCTCCCACCCCTGCAAAGGCTGAAGCGAGACATGATAAGCTGGAGAGCGTTCCCACTTTCGTTGCTGGGCAGGGCATCGCTTTTTAAAATGATGTCCCTGCCCCGCTTTCTATACGTGTTGCAAAATTTCCCTGACCTAGTTCCCGCAAGCTATTTTAGGGAAATCGAAATCCTGCAAAGAAACTTGTTGTGGAATGGAAAACCCTGCATAGCTCTCGCTAAACTCAACCGCAGCTGGTATGATGGGGGAATTGGCCTTCCTGACCTTAAAAAATAT
Source organism: Calotriton arnoldi (assembly GCA_963921515.1). Classification (NCBI taxonomy): domain Eukaryota; kingdom Metazoa; phylum Chordata; class Amphibia; order Caudata; family Salamandridae; genus Calotriton; species Calotriton arnoldi. The sequence goes on from CAWUFW010001043.1 coordinate 3,031,356, forward strand.
TACTGGGCAGCGCACTTGGCCGCTATCGACCACGGTACCTACCGCCGAGTGGACGACCCGAGCTATGCCATGGATCGGTGGTTGCTGCCAGGAGGAAATTACAACAGAGCGTTATATTCAAAACACGGGTAACCTCACCTGACAGGGCCGACTAAACACTAAGTGCAAGTCTGGCACGCCGCTAATAGAAGCTTGGGTTGGGAGCACTTGGGAACCTGTGGAAGTCGAAGGGTTTCGACAAATGGGACCTAATAGGTATCTCTAAGATAGGGGACCTCTGGGTGAAAGGGGAAGTTAAACCGTTTGCCTCCCTACAGCAAGAATATGACTTGGCCACCACAGAACATTTCAGATACATGCAGGTTCACCATGCACTGCGGACACAACTACAGAAGGGGGTCACTCCTCCGGAATCCTCGCCTCTCGAGGATAGGTTGTTAGACGGCTACCTGCCGTCGAAGGCCATATCACTGACCTACAAAAAACTGATCAATAACTCCAGTGACCCACTCCGACGTACAAGAGAGAAATGGGAAAGAGACTGTATAGTCCTAGATGACGAGGACTGGACAGTGATAGCGGCCTCCCCACGGGAGGTGGCTGACTCAGCTAGGCTACGGCTCGTCCAGCTAAAATTTTTGCATAGAGTATACATAACAGGGCCATGTCTAGTGAAGATGGGGAAAGCGGAAGACGGAGACTGCAGGAGACACTGTGGGCATGAGGGAACCTTCATGCATATATTGTGGGAATGTGAACATATCCAACGGTACTGGCGCAAAATACACGAAGTCCTCAGCGAAGTACTCACACTTACTATTCGCCCAGAAGCCAAGAGATGTCTCCTGAATGTGTGGGAGCCCACAGACCTAAACAACAAGCGCACCATATGGGTAACACTGGGTCTTATGGTAGCAAAGAGGAATATCGCGCAGCTGTGGGGGGCCGTACACACGCCAACAATAGAGGCCTGGAAAAGGGACATGGATTGGTGCATGTTCAGGGAAAAGACAGTATACGTGGCACGGGGGTGCCCCCAAAAATGGTCCCCTATCTGGAATGATTGGAATATATATCGAGGTAATATCTGTACCCCCTCCGAACGTTCCGACTCATGATGACCCACCATCGCCATAAATGGTGTAGCAACTAACAAGTAATAACTCATGTACCGATCTGAATGTAAATGTAATGTACCAAGTATTCATCTGCACTATGATGTACCTTGTGATGTTGATTCTTAAACGTTCAATAAAAAGAATTAAAAAAATAATTTAAAAAACATTAAAAAATTAACCAATAAAAAGACACCATATTAAAACCAACCAATAAAATTAAACAAACAATTAAATAAACCCTATATAAACCAACAAAGCTTACTCTTATTTTACACCTCAAACCAAAAACAACAAAGAAGGCGAAACTCTGCTGGATTGCTGCTAGAAGCAAGAACTTCATCAAACCTAAAACCTGTATCTATTTGCTGAAAGTAAGTAAATTAAAATGTATAAATTAACAGTTAAACTAATATTGTAAAAATATTCACTTTGGTATTCAAATGACTAATTTATATATTTTTCCTATTTATATTCACACTACAGATAAATCCAAATACAACAATAAAATAACAGAGAACATCCTAAAACCATCGACCTAATAAAGTAAGTATTGTTCAAAACGCATTTAAAAAACCTGTAAAACATCCATCCAAACCCAAAATCCATCCCAAACACCCAACCCACCCCATGTACAAAATGTATTAAATAAATATTAATGTCTTTTTAAATTTTTTTACAGGAAAACAAACCACTTAAAAAGCTTAAACAAAGAAAGAATTCAAGCCACCATTTATAAACATCTAAAGGCGAACTTTGTAAGTATATTCTGAAAAATTTATTTATGTAATCATTAACAAATATAATATTATTTTTAATAATTTTTATATGCATTTGTTATAGATTTTAGCACATCACAATGACAGAAGGCGCACAATTTATAACATCTCAAAAAGGAAAAATTTTATTATGTTATATGGGGTATGTCTACAGCCAGGAAAAACAAACTGGCCTGAAAGTCAATTGGAAATGTTCTAAGTATTACTCTAATAAATGTTATGGTCGTGCAACTACCAGAGAAACAACTGTAATGTATACAAGGAACATAATCATCCTCCTAATATTACAGAAATTGAAGTTAGGAATGCACTTGATAACATTAAAGAGGCTAGCACAAGCTCACAATTACCAACCAGTGCAATTCTTAAAGAACTTCTGCCTAGGGTACCCAAAGAAGCAACTGGACAAATGCCGTCCATTGCTTCATTAAAAAGAACAATAGCTCGCACTAAAAAGGCTACAACCCCTACCACACCTACTCCTAAAACGTTTGAAGAGGTGATAATTCCCCCAGAACTAGCTATTACTTACAATGTGGAACCCTTTATTCTTTATGATAATAAAAGCAAAGAAAAGAGAATAATTATGTTTGCTACTGCAAACAATTTAATAAAACTTCAACAAGCTCAAACATGGATGATGGATGGGACCTTCAAAATCTGTCCCAAACCATTCTTCCAACTATATACTATCCATGGCCTACATCACAATACTAACATTCCCTTTATTTACGCCTTGCTGCCCAATAAACAAAATTCAACATATATAGAAATACTAAATAAAATAAAACAAGAGACAAATAATTATTTTCCTGAGAAAATAATTATAGATTTTGGAGAAGCTATGATAAACGCTATACTCAAAACATACCCACATACATCAATCCAAGGATGTTACTACCATTTCAATCAGTGCCTATGGAGACACTTACAAAAATCTACACTAAGGGGGTCATTATGATGGCGGGAGGATCGCCATCACAACACAATTCACCCCCACCATATTACTATGGTGGGGGGTACTAGGGCGGATGGAAAGTCCGTCCGCCGCTGTTCCGCCGGGCGGAACTCAGGCACAATATGGTGGCGGTGCCTGGAAGGCACCGCCATCCATATCATGATGCCTAGCGGTTCCGGCCTTTTCATGGCGGCATCGCCATGAAAGGGCTGGCAGGAATTTCTGTGGGGGCCCGCCGGTGGGGGAATGGGGGGCTGCACTTGGGGGGTACCTATGGTACCCCCCTACATTGCATGGCAATGCACAACATGCCTCTTTGGCATTGCGGCGGGTGCTGCATCCAGCAGCGCCCGCCGCAATGTTGGAGATGCGGGATGCGACCGCCACGGTGGCGGTCGCATCCTAATTGGTGGTGCAGGACCGCCGCACCGCTGGCGGCCAGTCCCAGCACCGCTAAGGTGGCGGGCGGACTGAAGTCCGCCCGCCATCCTAATAGGCCCCTAAGTGTAGAGTATGCAACAAACACTGCATTTGTATACCAGATTAAAAAACTTATCGCATTAGCCTACGTGCCAGTAACTGATGTTGCTGAACATTACAACCTTTTGCTAGAAAGCCCTTTTTACCAACAACATGAGCAAAAATTAATTCCCTTCCTAGGCTACTTTGAAGACAACTGGGTGGGAAGACTTCAAAGATCAGGCCATAGGAGACAACCCAAATTTCAAATTCCCTGGTGGAATGTCTATCTTACTACACTTAACCAAGAAGCCAAAACCAATAACGCTGTTGAAGGATGGCATAATGCCTTCCAATCAACAACAGGACGAAGCACACCTACACTATACAAACTAATAATATCCTTATAAAAAGAACAGAGCTATCAGGAACTCAGAATAGAGCAATCTGTCACACAACTAAAACCTAAACTATCTAAACAAACTAAGCAAGTGTACCAATACCTTCAACAGCAAGTTAAACTATACCCTACTACAAGAGGCCTAGAATACTTAGGAATGATAGCGAGAAGCCTACTCTAAAATCTCCAAATAAAGTAAATGCATAATACTTATCATTTATTTTATAGCAACATAAACAAAACATTTTTATTTCCTCACATAAATTAATTACTTTGTCTAATATTTTTTTATTAATAAATAATAATATATATAGACACATTAATTAAGTCTGCAAGAAAATAAAAAAACAACAAGAAAATATAACATTATTTCCCTCCCACAATTTAAAATATTTTAAAAACTTACCGTTTCCGTTGTTGTAGACTCAAAATTCCACATCTTCTAAATTAATCCATGTAGTAGATAATTCAAAATCCATAAAAAGTTTCCCCCCAAAAAATGTAATAATACAACTGTACCAAAAATAAATCCTCCGTAGTTAATCCACAATCCGGAAACCATCAAAAAACCCGGAAATTAGTTTAAAAAAGAAACGCTCCATGAAACCCGAAAAATTAAGAAAGTATAAATAATTATTAGTTACTAAAACTAATATACACTTCCTTAATTAAAAACGCTATATTCCGGCACCCGCAACTTTTTCAACTAAACCTACAAAACAAAAACACAAACATTCCCACCCACACAAAAGTACACATTATATACCTAATAACATTATTACCAACATTATAAACACAATAGTAACACATATACCAGTCTATGTTAACATTTAAACTAGGCCTCAATAACGTAAAACTAGATAAACAGTAGATACCTAACTAACGCATAAAAAACGTCATAACATCACAAACCTAACTCAGAAAACACTAAATACATTACAACTACCTTCAAAATATATTAAAAACATAGTTAAAATAGCGATAATTAATCTTACCTTGCTCGACGTGAAGCAGCTCCCAACCGTGAGCTTTTCCCCTTCCAAATAACCCAAAACAACAGCGAGCGGCTACAAAATACAAAGCCCAAACAAATATGGCAGCTTTAAACATATAAAATAAAACCAATTTATTTTTTAAATGTTATATTGACTTATAAATGTTTTTTATTGTATTTAATTTAAATACTACAAATTGCAAATGATTTTTTGAAATGCATTATATTATTTTTAAACATTGTAAAACTATAATAATAAATATTATAACACATATATTATTTAATATTATAATTCCATAAAATCACAAGTTACAATAAACAATATATTAACAATTTTACTAATTTTTTTTATGTAATAGAAAATTTATACTTTCTTTCAAAAATGTACAATATGAAAACGATGTAATAATTATTAATATTAATATATAATATATTAATAATTAAAATGTATATTTTTGTATATCAATGAAACTGTTTCTTTTTCTCAACTGTATTAAAAAATGTTTAAACTTTCATTGTATTGAAATGTTACCAATATATGTAACAAACTTAAAAATGTTAATAATACAAAACAATGATTAACAATTTTTAAAAAGTATATTATTATTCCAAATGTATCCAAATATTTTTTTAAACACAGTATCTAATATTACCAAATTATATACAAATATGTAAATAAATTTATTAATGTAATACAATAAAATTGTTTCATTATTGCACAAAAAACTACAAATAAACAAACTGTTTTATTGTTTCTCAAATAAATATTATTTCTTATATTTATATATTTTTTTATATGTAATACAACATTGTCTTTACATTTACATACTACATTTTTTTAAATAAATGTTAAAGAAATAAAAATGTCTAATTTATTGTCTACCATCTCATGTGTATTAAATTCAATGTTTCATAATAAATATATTCATATTAATTATACTGTATTAAATAATATGTTATAATATATATTCAAAATGTATTATCTTCCTAAACAACTATATTTTATTTATATGTTTATTCTACTTTAAACTGTTTTAATATTGTTATACATTTTCTTAAGTAAAAGTTTTTCTAAATTACTTTTACAACTCCACTTTACATAAATACAATATAGATGCTAAACACTAAACTTAATTAACTTACTATTCCCACTCCAGTCAGTATTAAATTAGAGCAGGTGCTGCACACTAAACTTAATTTATTTACTATTCCCACTCCAGTCAGTATTAAATTGGGGTAGGTGCTGGACACTAAACTTAATTAATGTACTATTCCCACTCCAGTCTGTATTAAATTAGGGTAGGTGCTGGACACTAAACTTAAAAGAAAATACTATTCCCACTCCAGTCAGTATTAAATTGAGGTAGTTGCTGGACACTAAACTTAATTAATTTACTATTCCCACTCCAATCAGTATTAAATTAGTGTAGGTGCTGCACACTAAACTTAATTAATTTACTATTCCCACTCCAGTCAATATTAAATTGGGGTAAGTGCTGGACACTAAACTTAATTAATTTACTATTCCCACTCCAGTCAATATAAAATTAGGGTAGGTGCGGGACACTAAGCTTAATTAATTTACTATTCCCACTCCAGTCTGTATTAAATTAGGGTAGGTGCTGGACACTAAACTTAATTAATTTACTATTCCCACTCCAGTCAGTATTAAATTGGGGTAGGTGCTGGACACTAAACTTAATTAATTTACTATTCCCACTCCAGTCAGTATTAAATTGGGGTAGGTGCTGGACACTAAACTTAATTAATTTACTATTCCCACTCCAGTCAATATTAAATTGGGGTAGGTGCTGGACACTAAACTTAATTAATTTACTATTCCCACTCCAGTCAATATTAAATTAGGGTAGGTGCTGGACACTAAACTTAATTAATTTACTATTCCCACTCCAGTCAATATTAAATTGGTGTAGGTGCTGGACACTAAACTTAATTAATTTACTATTCCCACTCCAATCAGTATTAAATTAGGGTAGGTGCTGGACACTAAACTTAATTTACTATTTCCACTCCAGTAAATATTAAATGTGGGTAGGTGCTGGACACTAAACTTAATTAATTTACTATTCCCACTCCAGTCTGTATTAAATTAGTGTAGGTGCTGGACACTACACTTAATTAATTTACTATTCCCACTCCAGTCAATATTAAATGTGGGTAGGTGCTGGACACTAAACTTAATTAATTTACTATTCCCACTCCTGTCAGTATTACATTGGGGTAGGTGCTGGACACTAAACTTAATTAATTTACTATTCCCACTCCAGTCAATATAAAATTAGGGTAGGTGCTGGACACAACTTAATTAATTTACTATTCCCACTCCAGTCTGTATTAAATTAGGGTAGGTGCTGGACACTAAACTTAATTAATTTACTATTCCCACTCCAGTCAATATTAAATTGGGGTAGGTGCTGGACACTAAACTTAATTAATTTACTATTCCCACTCCAGTCAGTATTAAATTGGTGTAGGTGCTGGACACTAAACTTAATTAATTTACTATTCCCACTCCAGTCAATATTAAATTGGGGTAGGTGCTGGACACTAAACTTAATTAATTTACTATTCCCACTCCAGTCAATATTAAATTAGGGTAGGTGCTGGACACTAAACTTAATTAATTTACTATTCCCACTCAGTCTGTATTAAATTAGGGTAGGTGCTGGACACTAAACTTAATTAATTTACTATTCCCACTCCAGTCAGTATTAAATTGGGGTAGGTGCTGGACACTAAACTTAATTAATTTACTATTCCCACTCCAGTCAGTATTAAATTAGAGTAGCTGCTGGACACTAAAGTTAATTAATTTACTATTCAATCAATCAATCAATCAATCACGGCATTTATAGAGCGCGCTACTCACCCGGGAGGGTCTCAAGGCGCTGGGGGAGGGGGTAAGTTACTGCTCGAACAGCCAGGTCTTGAGCTGCTTCCTGAAGGAGAGATGGTCCTGGGTTCGCCGAAGGTGAGTGGGGAGGGAGTTCCAGGTCTTGGCCGCCAGGTAGGAGAAGGATCTTCCTCCGGCGGTGGTTCTGCGGATGCGTGGTACGGTGGCGAGGGCGTGGCTGGTTGATCGTAGCTGGCGTGTGGGCGTGTAGAAGGTCATGCGGTCGTTGAGGTACTTTGGGCCCAGGTCGTGGAGGGCCTTGTGTGCGTGGGTGAGGAGTCTGAACGTGATTCTCTTGCTGACGGGGAGCCAGTGCAGGTCTTTCAGGTGTCCGGTGATGTGGCTGTGTCGGGGATGTCCAGGATGAGTCGTGCGGAGGCGTTCTGGATGCGCTGGAGTCTTTTGAAGTTTGGCTGTGGTTCCGGCGTAGAGGGTGTTCCCATAGTCCAGTCGGCTGGTGACGAGTGCCTGGGTGACGGTCTTCCTGGTTTCAGTGGGGATCCATCTGAAGATCTTGCGGAGCATGCGCAGGAGTGTTGAAGCATGAAGATGAGACGGCGTTGACTTGTCTGGTCATCGACAGGGAGGAGTCCAGGATGAAGCCCAGGTTGCGTGCGTGGTCCGTTGGCTTGGGCGCGGTGCCCAGGGCCGGGGCCACCAGGAGTCGTTCCAGGCGGAGGGTGATGAGCCCAGGATGAGGACTTCCGTCTTGTCTGAGTTCAGTTTAAGGCGGCTGTTCCTCATCCAGTCGGCGACGTCTCTCATCCCGTCGTGTAGGTTGGCTCTGGCGGTGGTGGGGTCGTTGGTGAGGGAGAGGATCAGCTGGGTGTCGTCGGCGTAGGAGATGATGTTGAGGTTGTGTTGGCGTGCGATGGCTGCGAGGGGCTCATGTAGACGTTGAAGAGGGTTGGGCTGAGTGAAGATCCTTGTGGAACGCCGCAGATGACTCGGTGGCTTCGGATCTGAACGGGGGAGGCGGACTCTCTGGGTTCTTCCGGCGAGGAACGAGATGATCCATTCCAGTGCTTTCTCTCGGATTCCGATGTTGCTGAGGCGCTTCACTAGGGTGCGGTGGCAGACGGTGTCGAACGCCGCGGAGAGGTCCAAGAGGATGAGGGCAGCTGTTTCCCGTTGTCGGTTAGGGTTCTGATGTCGTCGGTGGCTGCGATAAGGGCGGTCTCGGTGCTGTGGTTGGCCCGAAACCCGGACTGCGAGGGGTCGAGGATCCATTCGTCTCGAGGAAGGCGGCAAGCTGTCTGTTGACGGTCTTCTCGATGACTTTGGCCGGAAACGGAAGGAGCGAGATGGGACGGTAGTTCTTGAGGTCGGTGGGGTCCGCCGTTGGTTTCTTCAGGAGGGCGGTAAGCTCGGCGTGCTTCCAGCTCTCCGGGAAGGTGGCGGTGTGGAAGGAGGAGTTGATGATGTCCCGGAGATGGGGTGCGATGGTGGCGTCGGCTTTGTTGAAGACGTGGTGTGGGCAGGGGTCGGTTGGTGATCCGGAGTGGATGGAGTTCATCGTGCGGGTGGTGTCTTCGGTGCTGATCGGGGTCCAGTTGCAGAGGGTGGTGGTGGCGGGCGTTGGTTCGGCGGTAGGGTGCGTGGTTTGTGCGTCGAAGCTGTTATGTATGTCGGTGATCTTGCGGTGGAAGAACGCGGAGAGTGAGTTGCAGAGGTCTTGCGAGGGGTGATGTCGTTGTTTCCGGCGCTGGGGTTGGAGAACTCTTTGACGATGCTGAAAAGTTCCTTGCTGTCATGGGCGTTGTTGTCCAGTCGTTCTTTGAGTGACGACTTCTTGGTGGCACGGATCAGCTGGTGGTGTTTGCGGGTGGCGTGCTTGAGGGCGGTCCTGTTGTCTGTGGTCTGGTCGAGTCGCCAGGTTTTCTCGAGAGTGCGGCAGTTCTTCTTGGATTCCTTGAGTTCGTTGGTGAACCAAGGGGTTTTCTTGCTTCCGGGTCTGCTGGGAGGGTTTTTTCCCACTCCAGTCAGTATTAAAATGAGGGTAGGTGTTGGACACTAAAGTTAATTAATTTACTATTCCCACTCCAAACACTATTAAATTATGAAACATGCTGGAGAATAAACATATGTTAGATTATAATTTTTATTTTAAAAACACTCACCTTATTTAACAACTAGAAAATGTACATCCCAATACTAACTAATATTTTATAAAAATTAATTCTTATATTTTCAATAATTGTTTTCCCAATTTATATTTTTTTAAATGTAATTTACATTATTTTTAAACACTCCCCACCATTATCCCCTATAAACACAAAACTACTCTCAAAATAAAATTAATCGAAAATTCGAAATTATATTTTAATGTAGAATATTTTTTTTTAAACTATTATTTTAAATTTTTACAAAAATAAAAAATGTTTTTAAAACACTCCCCACCCTTATCCCCTATTAACCCAACATCCCGCTCCTAAAAATATATTTCAAAATTCGAAATTTAAATTTAAAATTAAAATGTATAATTTAACAATTTTTATTATATTTTTAAACATTATTTTAAAACACTCCCACCCTTATCCCCTATAAACCCAACATCCCGCTCCTAAAAATATATTTCAAAATTCGAAATTTAAATTTGAAATTAAAATTTATAATTTAACAATTTTAATTATATTTTTAAACATTATTTTAAAACACTCCCCACCCTTATCCCCTATAAACCCAACATCCCGCTCCTAAAAATATATTTCAAAATTCGAAATTTACATTTCAATTTAAAATTTGTAATTTATCAATTTATATTATATTTTTAAACATTTTTTTAATACACTCCCCACCCTTATCCCCCTATAAACACAACATCCCGCTCCTAAAAAATATGATACAAATTTTTATTTTTTTTACTTCATTTAAATAATATACTACTACAAACAAACTCTAAAAAAACACAAATATAATACTTTAACGATATTTTTACATAACGATATTTTTACACTCGATATAACATACTTCGATATTTTTGACAATACTTAAAAATGATATTTTTAACATCGATATACAGAACATCGATATTTATTACAATAGATATATTAAACTCGATATTTCTGTATATCGATATTTAAAACTCGATATTTAGACTACTTACCGGACTACAGTGCATGGAAATTGGATCCAATCCTGTTTCAGGCGATCATGCTCAAATGGGGTCTATGTCAAGTGGACCTCTTTGCTTCCAGTCTGAATCATCAACTACCCCGGTTCTTCAGCTGGCGTCCAGATCCATTAGTAGAAGCGACAGACGCCTTCCTGCAGGACTGCAAACCCTTTCGGGGGTATGCGTTCCCGCCTTTCTCAATGATTGCCAGACTCACAGCGTTGGTGAGACGGCAGGAGGCAGAGTTGGTACAAGTGACACCGTTGTGGAAATCTCAAGTCTGGTATCCAGTTCTTCTGGGACTTTCTATGGATTCTCCAATCCCACTTCCCCAGACTCCTCATCTTCTGATGGACGATCACGGCAACTTACACCAGTTGGACCGGAACGGCAGTCTCAGACTGATGGTGTGGAGGATTACTGGGGACGTTGGGGTGTCCCAGGCCTTTCGTCGCAAGCTACGATGCTCATCAAGAGGGCCTGGGCGGACTCTACGATCAAACGGTATAGCTCAGCCTGGCGTAGATGGTCACGCTGGTTTGTGCGACGGGATCTTGATCCCGTGGGGGCAGATGTAATACACATTGTGAATTTCTTATCGGAGCTGGCGGGCGATGGATTAGCATATCGCACAATTAATGCCTGTAGATCCGCCATTTCAGCAGGTCATTTGCTGTTCCATGAGGTACTGCCTGGAGAGCATCCTCTGGTATGCAGGTTATTGAGAGGTATTAGATTGTCTATTCCCCCAAAACCACGCTATTCTTCTTTATGGGATGTCAATGTGGTGCTGAACCTCCTCTTATCCTGGCAAGACAACGATTACTTGTCTCGCAGAGAATTGTCCAGTAAACTGGCGATTCTTTTCTGTCTAATCTCATGCAAAAGGGTGTCTGATTTACGAGCTCTAGATATCACAGCACGTTTTTTTACGCCAAAAGGAGTCTCGTTTACCATTTCTAGGAGAACCAAATCGAACTCCAGAGTAATACACTATCCTGCGTTTCCCTCGCACCCTAAATAGTGTGTGGTCAGATACCTTCGAGCATATGAGGCTATGGCAGAGGAATACCGTCCTCCGGGGACGAAGCAATTACTCATAGCCCTGGAAAAAATGTTCTAACTGGTTTCAGCATCCACTATTGCCAGGTGGGTGAAATGGGTGTTGCAGGAAGCAGGTATTGATACCTCCTCTTTTGGAGCACACTCCACCAGAGGCGCCTTGGCCTCAAAGGCTTTTTCCCTAGGAGGTCGGTTGGAGGATATCTTAAGGGCGGCAGATTGGTCTTCTGATTCCACATTCAAGACCTTCTACTTTAAGCCGGTCCCAGGAATAGCCTCGCTGGTGATCAATCAGCTTTAAACTTGCATAATCTGAAGCCTCCGGTCCTGACATACAATATAAAATTTCCTAGCTATCGTGAAGGAATATTTCAATTCTATTAAGGACGTGGAGGCGAGGATTATCCCTCCCAAACCTTCATTGACAATCAATAACCCTCCCTCCGGCCTCCGGACCGATGGATATAAGGATGAGTAATTCTTTATGGATGCAGAATATTGTACTACAATGTTTGGGTTTATGGATGCCGATTATGTATCATGATGTTGTTGTTTCAATTCCGAAGATAAAGCTTATATTTTGCTTATAAGAACTTTACAAATCTGGTTTGGGTTCTAGACGTTGATATTTATTTGTTTTTTCATAGGAATGGATCAGAAACAAGATGCCTAATTGATAAAGACGGAAGGATCTCTGTCGCACAAAGAAAGAGGAAGTGCTTTTCCTGGATGGATGTTTTATATGTTGGACTCTATGGTTCATTTGGTTAAACTGTTCACAAACAAAAGACTCTTGGGATTTGTAGTCTTGTTTGTATCGGGATATATAGTGTTTTTTTGGGCTGCTGAGCAATAAAATGGAGAAAGTAATGCATAATCCTCGCCTCCGCGTCCTTAATAGAATTGAAACTTTCCTTTACGATAGCTAGGAAATTTTATATTCTTAATACTAAAGTATCAGTACGCTGCTTCCTTCAAGATCTGCGTAAAAACAGGATAGGTGAAAAGAAGTGTACAAATAAGGGCTAATGAGCGAATGACATTTCATGTTTGGCATGCACTAGCGTTGCAAATGAGGAGCATGTTTTTGTACACTCTTTTACAACTGATTGGTCAAAATGTAACCCTTCGGAGGGTAACAATTCTAGCTCTCGCAAGGAGTGACTATCAAAGCAGGAGTAAAGCTGGTACGCCAGTGGTGTAGTCCTGCGCTAGTATTCATTAAACTGAACAGCCTTTATTACGGCATTGTGTTATTTATCAAACAGGCGTGGTGTATTTGTATAACAGATGTGTGAGTCACTGCTGTTGTGCACATTCCGCCCAGGCTGAAGTGCTTATCTTGTCATCAGTTGAGAAGAAAAATGTGAGTCAATTGGGAAATGAACTTGAGTCCTCTGATTTTACAGGTATGCTTGATAATGTATTTCTTAAATTTAGCCCCCGTGGTTACTTATATTTTTAGAGTTACCTGGGTTTATTCTGAGAGGTCGCCAGTCTGTGAAACCTCAGATAGGTATCAGGGTACCAATCTGCATTCCTCGGTAGGATGACGTGATGAGGGAGGCCCTGGAGTAACTAATATTTCAGATGGACTTCCAGGATTCTACCAATTAAGTAGCATTAAGTTCTCAGTGTTATTTCCTTGTTGTGCCTGAAGTAATTTCAGTGTACTAAATGTGACTAAAATAGTTGTGCTGGATGAGTGTAAAGGGATTGGGAACAAAGACCCTGATATCACGTACAGAACAGCCACCGGGGAGTGAATATGGTATTACATTAAAGTAGTTTAAAACACCATCTGGTGAAGGAATATTATTGGATGGCCAATGTGTTCAGAATAAACTCAAAAAAAGTTATTATACTTTCAGAGGAACAGTCCAGAATGACACAAGCTGACTTTATTAAAGTTGCACAGAGGATTATAAAACGAGCGATTCAAATAATGTTTGTTCCAGCAGAGTCTGTGGTCCATATGTTTGAGCTGCCTGTTCAAATTCAACTAAAGAAAATAATATTTTACACCTGAATAAATGATTTATGTAGTGCACTGAGCACCTAATGTTTACCAACGATGTCTTTGCACGCCTTGCATCGAAATGGTGAAAAGTTGGGATAGTTCTGTACTAAGTAAAGCAGAGGTACTATATTGTAAATGTGTTACTCTGTGAAGAAACCATATTATGTGCATAAAAGCACATATTGCGTTGGAGTTTTCAAAAGGTTCAGTCGATCTATCCTGAGCTATGCCGCAGAGAGAATGAGAGCCCCATCTTCTATTAATGACCTTACAATGAGAAAGGTCTTATTCCCTGGCCTAATATGCAAAACACTAACATAGCAAATGCATGGTTTTGTGAGTTAGAAACACAAAAGAAGACACCAGTTGAAACACAAGATATATTTTGACATAGTTATTGTCTGCAATGGAGGTCCCAAATGACAATGTTCTAATAAGGGTTAGCACAAAGTCATGACGTGCTCAGCAATACAATGAAAAACTCTATGGTTCATTGATGACTTTCCATCCGTGTGCGTGTCCAACAACCATCTCCAATATGCATAATACAGACTTGATTTCATAGGATTCCAACAGATGTCATAGCTTAATGTTGCCCTACTCTGCCAACCAGAGTGGAGACCTGGAATGGGAAGGGAGGAGGATTACGATCATAGATGGAGGAAGCCAGGCCCTTCCCAGTGAAGTAGCATGTACATGCTAAAGGACGACCTTAGAAGTCAAATAAAGTATGAGAAAGTATCAAGCAAGCCAAGGGCATGTACATAAGATATGTGTACAAGATAGCCGTGACATCTCATTAATGCCCCAATACAGACTTCGAGATAAAAAAAAAATTAAAATGGGGCTTAAAATAAATCACACACAAACATATTACAGCTTGTCACAAGGTTGTGATGGGGTAAGCCATAAAGGTAACGAATGTTATTAACAAAAGCAAAAACAAAAAAATTCTGGTCTGCTTAATTGATCAAAGCAGGTTAAATTTAAAATGCTATTGTTAAGGTAGTGTAATTAAGGGATATCCCACAAACTGTTAAAAGAGGCTACATGATGCTTTTTAAAGGAGTGTTTGGACACATCTAAGGTTCTAACTATATAATATGTTGCAATATATTATTGGAAGGGGTAGGAGTTCCCAGGCACATTTGTTTTTAGCAAAAAATGGTACATTTAAGGGACCTTTCAATTAGTGAACTATTGAAAAATGCCCTTACAACAGCTCATGATACCACACATTAGCAAGAATCCCCTACACATAACACTCTAATTACCCCATTAATGACCATGCAGTCTTTTCCAAGCAACTGTAATTTTCTAATATTCAGCATTAAATTGTCCTACAATGCCCTTTGATTCTCCTCAGAAAATGTCTCTACTGAGACAAGCACGGATCTTTGTTACTAGTATACCATTTAGTGATTATTAAATATATCTACATAACTATGTAATTACAAATACATGACTGTGAATTGCCGTATAATCAAGATGTTATGAATGAATTCACAACCCTTTTTATAGCCCAGTTCAGTAACCTCAAAGAGGTATCCTTGCGGCATGGAAACAGAGAATCTGGCAGCCTGACCACTCCCCCTAAAGTAGAGCATTGAAGAACAAGACCATTAAGGTCTTTCAGTAATTCTGAAATGCACGAGGATAAAGAGGCAAGAAATTCCAGATCTTGGCAGATTTGTAAAAAAAGACTCAAACCTTCTATCTGACCCTTAAATGCAGGAGGGTCAGATGTTTGGCAGATGCTGAGCTTAACGTTTGGAAAGTACTTTTTGAAGTGAGTGTGAAGAGACCTAAGTCCTACTCCAATGAAGGGTTTGTTGCAGATGCACAGTATGTGGTTCCTCACTAGGAACCAGTGAAGACTACTGAGTGTCCTGGGACATGTTCTCAGTATGAGAATCCAAGAACAAGGCAAGTAGCTAAATTCTGAATAATCTGTAACAGCTGGATCATATATTGGGTAAACACTGAATCAGGCACATGCTCATAATCACAGCTTTAAGTAAAAACTGCCCCAGTTCTAGTTTTTTCATCAAGTCTGAGATAACAGGGATCATTTTTCAGAAGAACCTTCAGGGCTAGGAAGCAATAAGATGTAAGGTTACCTCCGTGTGGTTTACAAGACGCTACTGGTCAAAGAGGATCTTGAGATTGTGCGCCTGATTTACTGGGATGAGTGAGTTCCGCACATGAAGATGACCATGTATCTGACGAGAGAGATGTAGACCCTCCAAAGACAATGACCTTGATCTTGCCTGTGTTACTTTTTAAGTAGTTGACCTTCATGCAGTTCTAGGGATGGACAAAACGGCTCCTAAATTGGGACTAAATATGAGACAATTCAGGTTAAAGGCCAAAATGCAGCATAAGATGCGTGTCATGTACACACTGAAAAGGGTTGGACCCAGGGATGCGTTCTGGGGAACTCCACAAGCAGCTGTCTGAAATGAAGAGTAGTGCAGAGCTAAAGAAACTTCCTTATGCTTATTGGACCAAAAAGAGGCAAAGAAGTCCAATACAGAGGCAATCACCCCAATCTCTGATAGCTCTGATAGAAGAATGCGGTAAGAACATTTACAAGTGGGTGTTTGGGGCTCTATTCCACCACAAATGAATTCATGGCGCTGTAGTTAAAATTAACCTCTTAAAACAGCCTAACAAGATTTGCAGAAGATATATCATGCAGGATAGAGAAACGTTTAAAGCATTTTAAGTGACTTCTCAAAAAAGAAATGACATCTAGGGCATGAATACTAAGCATCAGTTCCTTCCAGGACAAACTGCCTGGAAAGAAATTGACTTTAGAAATGACTCCTCCTCGATACTTGCTTTTGTTATTTTAACCTAGGGATGGATATGAAGCAGGAAGAAGAGGAGTGCAGGTTTTAGGGACACGATAATGATGGGATTCCTGCAAAAGAAAGGTAGCCTTAGTGCATGAAGGCGCGATGGACTATTGACTTTGCCTTCGATGTCGTTCGCTGTCACACCAAGAACCAATGGAGACACCGAAGGAGTGAGTAAACAGGTGCTATGTAGTGAAGCTGTAGAAGATTCCCAGATGCTTCATTTTGTACACGCTGGAGTCACTTTAATAAGTAACAAGGTAGGCCTAAGTAGAACTTATTGTCATAGTCAAGTGGGCACATGACCTGCCTAAGCTGGTATTTCTAGAACCTTAGGGGGAAAGCTAATCGTGCAAATAATTTTTTCATAATGTCACAGACCAATAGCCAATTTTTAAAACCTGAAACAACTTGGCGGATAGGGAGAGACTGGTACCTGTGTGAACCCCTTGATATTTTACTGACTGTATGGGGAGCGGACAGAAGACCTGATAGCATGTGAGATGAGTCTCCCCAGGCTGTGCGTATTTTGAGGCCCCTACAGTATCGCCATTTTAAACACATTCAGGGGCATATTTACAAGCCCCTAACACCACAGGAATGTCACTTTTTCAGATGGTCCTGTGACGATAGGGGTTTTGCCTTATTCACAAGGCGGCGTTAAGCCACTTAATGTGGCTTAATGCTGCCTTGTAAATAAGGCACCCTTTCATGCTACACTTAGCATGAAAGGGGTGGGCAATGGGTGTTGCGGTGGGCATTCCACCGCAACACCCATTGATTTTGACGCTGACCCATATTTACAAGGGTGGCGTAAATATGGGGCAGCGCCAAAATTAAGACCAGGGAAAACCTGGTGGCATATTTACAAGGAAAGTGACCGAGCACGGCGTTAGCCTTCTGGGCTTTACACAGTGCTCCTCCACTTTTGAAACGCAGGGCTGCACCGTATTTACAACAATACGGCGCAGCCCTGCTTTCCTCCTGCTCTGGCGCTAATTACAGCTGCCTAGCGCCAACGCAGGTACCCTTGCACCATAGTGCAAGGGTGCCTGGGTTGTGGGAATGATTGTTTATGTGCAGGAAGGTGTCCCTTCCTGCACATAAACAATCTTAAAAGGCGATTTGTAACTTCTATCTGTGCTTCTTTGTGCAGCACACATAGAAGTTGCAACTTGTCATTTTTAAAAGGATTGTTCATGTGCAGGAAGGGACACCTTCCTGCACATAAACAATCATGCATGGTGTTTTGCTGTTTTTAAGTGTGCTGCACAATGGAGCACACATAGTAACAGCAAAAACGGGGAGAAATAAAGCACTTCTCCTCGTTGCGCCATGTTAATACCAGGTTTTTTTTGGTCTTAATTTTGGCGCTGCCCCATATTTACCTCACCCTTGTAAATATGGGGCAGCGTCAAAATTAATGGGTGTTGCGGTGGAACGCCCACCGCAACACCCATTGCCCACCCCTTTCAAGCTAAGTATAGCGTAAAAGGGTTCCTTATTTACAAAGCAGCATTAAATAACGTTAAGTGGCTTAATGCTGCCTTGTAAGTAAGGTAAAGTCCGTATCGCCACAGGAACGTCAAAAAAGTGACAGGGTTTTTAAATATGCCTCCTGGTCTTAACATGGCGAAATTAGGAGAAATGCTTTATTTCTCCTCGTTTTTGCTGTATCTTGTGCAGCACACATAGGAACAGCAAAACACCATTCTGCGGCACACATAGAAGTTACAAATCGCCATTACTGATTGTTTATGTGCAGGAAGGGGCACCTTCCTGCACATAAACAATCTTTCCCTGCAACGCAGGCAAGCTTGCACAATGGCGCAAGAGTGCCTGTGTTGGCGCTAGGCAACTACATTTAGCGCCAGCGCTAAGGGATTCTTGTGAATACGGTGCATCCCTGCGTTTTCGAAACTGTCAGCGCAGCGTTAGCCTTCTTGGCTTAACGCCATGCTCCAACAGTTTCCTAGTAAATATGCCCCTCATTTTCTGCTGAAGTGCTATCCAGTGATCAAAAGTACGTCGGTGATGTAGCAAAGACCTTTAAACAAACTGTATATCATCAGCACGATGCAATGCACATGTCAAATGAATGGATGATTCTGATAAGTGAAAGAAGGTAAATGCTAGGGAATAAAGGGGCAACGATAGACCCTTGACGCTGGGTGACCCCACATGCGACATCTGCAAGAATGGGTCTGCAAGGAGACATAATCACAGTTTGCATCCTGATGGTTTAAACGGCATTCAATCCAAACGAGAGCTTGGTTAAATAATAGTTCATTTCAGCCACTTCAGTGATATGTGCCACATAACTTGAACAGAATGTGTATAGTACTGAAGCTTGAAAAGAGCCTCAAAGCACTTACAGGAAGCAAGAGTTCACTTGTAACTCTCGTTATTTCAAGAACTAAATCTATGCCTACTTATGTAAGGAAACGTCATCTAGTATCAGAGAATATGTACGATTCTGTCAAAACAAATCCATTTTGTGAACCGGAATTTTGCCACCGACTTAGTACAGTTTTGCCAAGAACTTAGTCAAATTGTAATACTAAATATGTGATTGTCTCAGAGAAATAACGAGCACCTATGCAAGCAATACATGCGTGCAGTTGAACCATGGCATATTCGTATGTGTGGCAGTACCAGTGCTTAATTTGGACTAGTGGTTGTAGGTGGTGGGCACCAACACTTATTTCTGGCACCAAGACTTTGACACAGAGCAAGAGAGAGAGAAAGGCAGAAAAGAGAACAAGCATTGACAAAGTCAATAGGTATCACCTATGCAAGAACTTTGCCAATGTGTTTTAGCCATGTTGTACGCTAGCATGGCTGCTGTTTATTGTTTTTTTTATGGAGTTTTATATAGCGCGAACTTGACCCGAAGGTATCGGGTATCAGAGCGCTTTACATAGCACCAGTTGCGTTACATGAGGACACATTAATTTTTGTTAGGCACGGGAAGATTAAGTGATTTGCCCAGAATCACAGGATGTTCAGCGTCATTGCCGAGACTCGAGCCCAGTTCCCCAGATTCGAGGTCGACTGCCCTAGCCGTTAGGCCAACTCCTCTCCCTGTTTAGCATGGCTAAAGGTTTGTAGCGTAGAGGAGAGTGGAACGGAGTGGAGTAGAGTGTCATGGAGTGGCATATAGTGGAGTGTTGTGTAGTGGCATAGAGTGTCGTGGAGCGTTGTGGAGTACAGTGGAGTGTCATGGATTAGAGTGGAGTGGTGTACAGTGGAATGATGGAGAGGGCATAGAATGGAGGGGCATAGAGTGGAGGACCACTGAGTAGAGTAGAGGGGCTTAGAGTGTTGTGGCATAGAGTAGAGTATTGTAGAGTGGAGGGGCGTAGAGTGGAGGAGCATAGAGTGACGTACCATTGAGTGCAGTAAAGTGTCTTAGAGTGGAATAAAGTGTCGTAGAGTGGACTAGAGTTTTCTAGAGTGTAGGGGTATAGAGTGGAGCAATCAACAGTGGAGTGGCGTAGAGTGGAGTGTCAGAGGGTGGAGTGGTGTATAGTGGAGTGGCGTAGAGTGTCGTGGAGGGTCATAGAGTAGAGGGTTGTTGAGTGTCATAGAGTGGACTAGAATGGCATTGAGTAGTGTTTTAGAGTGGAGTGGCGTAGATTGGAGTAGAGTATTGTGTCGTAGAAAGAGGGGCATAGAGTGGAGTAGAGCCGTGCTTAATTTGAGCCAGTGGTTTCCGGTGTTCAGCACCGGCACTTAATTGTCAATACAGGAACTTGTGACAGTCTGCCACAAGGTGGCGCTGTCTATCTAATGTAGAGATAACCACAACAACAGTTCATTATGAATTCAATATTCATTAAAAATGACTATTACGTGCCATCCAAGCCATTCTTATAGCTTTGGGGGCCTGAAATAGTCTGAACTGTCACACTTGTAAGAGTGTGATGGTTAGTAGTTGTGATGTTACTATCATTGGCAGCATCGCAGGGGCAATGTGTAGTGCAAGCTGCAGTGGCCTCCTGAAGAGACCCCTGGCACTTATTTTTTTTTTACAAATTAAGCACTGGAGTAGAGTGGAGTGGGGTGGCGTAGAGTGGAGTAGAGGGCCATTGAATGGAGTGGCGTAGAGTGGAGGGTCATACAGTGGCATAGCATAAAGTGGAGTAAAGTATCGTAGAGTGGAGTGCCGTAGAGTGGTGTGGAGTGCCGCAGAGCGGAGTAGGTTGGAGTGGCATAGAGTAGAGTGGAGTAAAGTGTCATAGAGAGGAGTGACATAGTGCAGAGTGGCACAGAGTGGTGTAAAGTGGTGTATAGTGTTGTAGATTGGAGTGGCATAGAGTGTTGTGGAGTGTCGTAGAGTGAAGTGACATAGTGCCATGAAGTGTCGTAGAGGAGACTGTCATAGAATGGAGTAGAATATTGTAGAGTGTCGTGAAGGGTCTTAGAGTGGTTGTAGAGTGTCGTGAAGTGGCCTAGAGTGAAGTGGCGTAGAGTGTCGTAGAGAGGAGTGGAGTAGAGTGGAATGGAGTACAGTGTCATAGAGTGGATTATCGTGGAGTTGAGTGTCGTAGAGTGGAGTGTCATAGAGTGGCATATAATGAATTGTCGAAGAGTGGCATAGAGTGGAGTATAGTGTTGCTTAGTGAAGTGGAGTAGAGTGTCGTATCGTAGAGTGGAGTGGCATAGAGTGGAGTACAGTGTCACAAAATGTCATGTCGTAGAGTGGAGAAGCGTTGGGTGGAGGGGCGTGGAGTAGAGTGGAGTGGTGTAGAGGGTCTTGGAGTGGAGTGACATCGTTTGGAGGGGTGTAGAGTGGTGTAGTATAGAGTGGAGTAAACTATCATAGAGTGGAGTAGAGTGGAGTGTCATAGAATGGAATAGAGTGGAGTGTCATAGAATGGAGTGTCGTAGAGTGGAGTGTCGTAGAGTGGAGTGTCGTAGAGTGGAGTGTCATACAGTGGAGTGGCGTAGAGTGGAGTGTCATACAGTGGAGTGTCATACAGTGGAGTGGCGCAGAGTAGAGTGGCCTACAGTGAAGTGTCATAGAGTGTCGTAGAGTGTTGTACAGTGGAGTGGCACAGAATGGAGTAGAGTGCCGTAGAGTGGAGTGGAGAATCATGAAGTGGAGTGTCGTGGAGTGAAGTGTCATAGAGTGGAGTGGCATAGAATGGAGTAGAGTGGCCTAGAGTGTCATATAGTGGCACAGAGTGGAGTGGCACAGAGTGGAGTAGAGTTGCACGGAGTAGAGTGGTGTAGAGCAGAGTGGAGTGGAGTAGAGTGGCGGGCATAGCATACAGGGAGTAGAGTGTTGTAGTGTGTCATGGAGTAGATTGTTGTAGAGTGGACTGGCTTAGAGTGGAGTCGAGATGTTTAGAGTGGAGTATGCATGGTGGGGTAGTGAACTGCCATTACAGACAACATATTTTCAATTGAAATTACCATTACATTTGCACAACGTAGTTTTACTGAAAAAACTATATTGCCCACAAACGATAATATGTGGACATGGCATCACCAAGTGTATTGATTTGTTTTGATCGTATTAAATATTTGTTTCCTCCACAATTAAGAATTACAAAACATGTGCCTCATTTGTGCTTTCCTAATTCTGATATATTCTGAAATATTTGCACAGTTTACAGACATTTACATTTTATTGCGTGCTAGAAAAAATAACAACCCAAAGCCTTTCCTCTTACATGGGTTTCCAGCAGGATTGCCACATAAATCCTCTCACTTTGAAATCAGAGAAAGAAAGGTAAACACCAAACTCCCTGGAAGACAGAGCCTGATATTTGATCTCGGCTTCTGAATGCACAGCAAATGTGACAAGATAAGAACATAATTTAAAGGCCTGTTTACAGAAAGTGAGCTCTCATAAAAGAATATAAGAAGCGGTGGTGAAGCATTGGTAAGCAATGGGTAAAAGGCATTCCCAGGGAAAGCTTTCAGAATTTTCCCATGATATCTTTGCACACCAAACAGCTGCGCAGTCTGGTAAGCTTTGGCCTAAAAAAAACAGCCAGATAGGAAAACACTGACAAAGGGCTAAAACAGGGATGGAAAAGAACCCTCGAGAGTGAGATAAAGAGACAGGACATGACGAAGAAATAGACATGAGTTGGAATGAAGACTAGAAAGCCCTGGTCTTCAGTAGGGCTATGCTCTTAGGAAAAACCTTTGGCCGCTACATATATTTATTTTCACAAATAAGCAATGGCAGGATATATGTGGAGGGAGTTGCTGTGATGGGCCTAGCGATGTCAGCATGTGGTGCAGCACAAATACAAATGCAACCCACACGTCGCCCCTGGAACTGCCGCTGGAGAGCCTGGTCATCCTAGTTATTATTTTTACACATTTCACAGGGCAAAATATGATAACATCATGATGGAGGAACACTATTTGCCTATAACTCTATTATTATGCATGCACATCACTACATTCCTCCCAAAATGTCAACAACCAAAAATAAATATATAATAAGCAAGATTACTACAGTAAGTCTCTTTAAAACGCTGAGAAAGTTGAGGATCATTTCGAAGGTGGTATCTTGGATGGCTTGACCTTCCAGTTGACTTGAGTAATGGCTGTTGTAGGCAGTGGGCCTGCCAGTCTTGCTTCATGCTGACCGTCAGGTTTGATGACTCAGGCATAGATTAAAAAAGTCCCTGCCTCTCTCCATGCTGGTGGGGCCTTCATCAATAAGTAATCTTGATTCACTTAGAAATTACCTATCATCCCCATCTGGTGCATCATAAGTTAATTTGAATTTTCTGGAAAATTAAACATTATGTGTCGAAGCTTCATTGCCCCTTTTTTCAATTGCTTGAGTTCTTTTCACTCTTACTTTAGTCCATAGAGAGGTCTCAAACTTCTCATTTCTGAGATGGATGTTGGGGCTGGTGCTGTTTTTTAAATTTTATTTATTTATTTATGAACCGTTGGCATTTAACAGAAAGTTAGCTTGAGGATAACATGAAAGACATTTCATATATATGTAGGACACACATCTGGGCACATATCACATGCTATTAAACAGCCAAGTTTCCAGGGAGATCTCTCCCTCCCCCTCCCGTACAGCAGCACAATACAAACGATTCCTTGCAGTTACATTTGTAAAAAAAAAACCGAAGTGTACATCCACTCTGTCAAGTGTGCTCCGCTGAGTTCACGCAGAGGGGGCTGGTGTGGTTCGAAACCCCAGAGTATGTGGGGGGACTATCATTGTTACCATCTGAGCCACTGGCGTAACGAAACTTGAGGGGGCCTCCCTGCAAGGCACGTGGAGGGGCCCCCTCCGGGCTCAATCAGGAGCTCTGCAGCAAGAGTGCTGTGCTGAAGGGGCCCCCTGGAGCTTGTGGGCCCCCCGCACTGCGGGGGCTGTGGGGGCCTGTGTTACGCCCCTGAGCCCGTGGGAGGGCTGTCTATTTGGCGAAGGTAAGTGGTGAAGGGTTCCCAGATGTCCCGGGAACAAGTTTTTGGAGGCATCAGGTCCCAATAGTTGGATAATTGTTCATGGCAGTATATAATGTCTGTGATCCAATCTTGGGCTCGTGGCGCCCGTGCTCTTTCCCAATGCATCGCAATTCTTCGCTTTGCAAGGAGAAGCATCAAAGCGATCAGTTTACAGGAGATGCGCGGCATATCCCTAACATAGCCCCGTAAACACAGCAGTGGAGATGGGGACACCAGATATTCAAAACTTTCCCTTTTGTGCAAAATATTTAAACCCAGTATGCAGCAATTGCGGCACAGTGCCAAGCAAGGTGAATGAAATCTGCCTGCGATGTGTGGCAGCGTAGGCAGGGAGAGTCCAGAGATAGCCCCATCCGGTGTAGTTGTATTGGAGTTCGGTATAGCAGTGCAGAAATTTTAAATGGATGAGGCGTAGTTTGTAATTGGGAGAAAACATCTCATGCTGGCCCCAACAGAAAGCCCAATGAGCGTCAGTTAGGGGATGGGCGAGGTCTATCCCCCAAGCTGCTCAAGCTGGTGTGGCCGCTGCCGGTGTAGTTCGCTGCATATGATTGTATAGGGACGTTATCAACTTGCGAGATGAGGGTGTCGTGTATATACGGTCTAGCGCTGGAAGTGTCTGTGGGGGAGCTGGGAATGTATCGTGGAGTTCCCGGCATGTTGCGCGCAGTTGATAATAAAGAAAGGCGTCTAAGGGTGTGCATGCGGTGGTGGATATCATTGGAGGGGCAAGGAACTGGCCGTCGGGGTAGAGGTCTGCAAAAGTATGAATGTTCAGTTTGCTAGCTCGGCCGATTGTACCTTTGTCGTGCAGAGGGAGTAACAGGGGGTGCTTCGCCACTGAGACGGATGGGGCATAAAATTATATAGTTCACACACGTCTCACCAACCCGGACCATGCCCAGCACATGCACTGTGGGGTCTCAATCTCCACAGTGGGCGGTTTGTATGGAAAAAACAGTGCTGTGGATATTGGCCATGGGGAGGTCTTGTCTATCTCGACCGCGACGTGTGGTTGAAAGGGTGTGGGGTGGGTCCAATAGTGTAAAAAGTGTGCCTGGGCACACAACGCATAGAGCTGTAGGTCTTGTGCCCCCATTCCTCCCTGTGACTGTGGCAGTGTTAGTAGTAGTAGTTCATATGTTACACGGGGTTGTTGGCCCGTCCAAACTAGTGTAATTAGGTTGGAGCGGAGGCGTTTAAAAAAGGCCCTGGTGATTGGGATCGGGAAGTTCACGAGTAGGTAAAGAAATTTAGATAATACAATCATTTTTGCAATAGCGATACTTCCCGCCATGGACAGAGGGAGCGTAGACCACAATGGAACTAGGTTCTCCAACGAGGGCATGGCTCTGCCGAAGTTGGCTTGCCATAGTTCTTCAACATTTCTGCTAATTAGGATGCCAATGTATTTAACTGGGCCGGTGGCCCATTGGAGCGGATAGTCCATCAGGATTGGAGTAGTAGCATCTGTTAAGGGGAATAGCATGGACTTGGCCCGGTTAATCTGTGCTCTGGACAAACCCCGAATCTTATGACACCGCGAATTAGTGGAGAAAGGTTGTTTTCAGGTTGACTGACTAAAGAGTGATGTCGTCAGCATATAAGGATATAACAAGGCCACGGGTTGTAAAACCCAGCCCTCTATTTGCGTGGTGTTGACAGATTTGTGCCGCTAGGGGTTCCATCCCGATAGCGAAGAGTAGCGAGGAGCCCTTACCGCGTGCCCCTACTGAACAGAAAAGGGTCTGATATTTGTCTGTTGAGTCGCACACGTGCGGTCGGCAGAGTATAGAGAAGTCGTATTTGCGCAATGAAGTTGGAACCGAGGCCTAGTCTACGCAGCAATGGGAACAGGTAATCCCACTCCAGCGTGTCAAAGGCCTTTGTAGCGTCAAGCAGGGCGCTCACTGCTGGGGTTTGAGGATGTAAATAGTGCATTACTGCGAATATCCTTCTACGGTTGTGAGCTGTGGATCGGCCCGGAATAAAACCGGATTGATCGGGTCTGATCATCACTGGAAGCAGAAGTTGGAGTCTGTTTGCCAGTACCTTGGCAAATATTTTATTGTCAATATTGATAAGGGACAGGGGGCGATAGGAGTCGCATTGGTTAGCTGGCTTGTCTGGTTTAAGGAGCGTGAATATAACAGCCTCCCGCATCTATGGGGGGAGTGAGCCCACCTTCAGAGCGTCTTGGTACATAGCTGCCAAGGTTTCAGATTGCCATGTGTGACATTTTCATAATTTCAGTGTAGTTATGAGTGACATTTCAAGGACTATGAGTGACAATTTCTCGTGAGCAAAATCAAGCAATAAAGACAAGGGAAACATATAAATATTAGAAATTACACCGGAGAGTGAGGCTGAGGCACGCACAGGCTACAGCTAGGCTGTACTTCATTATTTAAAGACTAGTTTAGGAGCCTCGATCCTAATAAAAATCATTACCCGGAGCTGAGTGGTCCGCCCCAGTCGGTGAGTGGTGCCCCTACCTGCCCAGCCCGGCCGCAGGCACCAGATCACAGCAGCTGCTGCAGGCAGCCTGTCACAGAGCTACAGGCTCTTCTGACAGTGACCTCTGGCTCAGCGCTGAAAGTAATGTAGTTGCTGTTGGACCCAGGCCGACACTGCAGGCAAAGATGATGGTGAGGGACCCAGCACCAGCACGAGGACCTCAGACTCCAGATCCTGCCCTCCCAGTACCATATTTGTGTTAACACTGACAAAAACTCAGGGGTGGCAACTGGTAAAAAACTGTCTACTTACTCGGATCATCTTCAGCCAGGAAGTGTGTGACTGGTGCGTCAGCGACTCACACTGCAACAAGGCAGCTGTGTGCTCAGGCCACAAGCGAGCCACCCCGCGGAAATCTGACTTCTTAGACTTCGATCCAGGTTTCTGGCTGTCCTCACTAAGTCCAGGCAGCCGACAGTGACGGTCAGTCATGACTCTCCATGACCGACCAACCCTTCTACTGCACTAACTCCCTCGGCCGGCACGGAAATTATAATTGAATGCGGCGGCCTTGATCATAATAGCCCAGAGCACAGCGCCGGCAGCCCGGCCGGTCATGTGGGAGCAGTAGCGTTGTAGACCGAGCTGCAGCATGATTCTGGATGGCCTTGCTCGCAACCAAACTCCCCGCTCTGGCAGCGTTAGCCAGCAGAACGTGACGTACCCTTGCGGCTCTCTCGGTAAAAGCTATTGGGATGTGCACTACCTGGCCAAAATGACGTCAGGCAGGCTGCAAGAACAACTCGGTGGGGGGGGGGCACGCGGTGGCGCGGGTACTATCTAATGATACATTGTAGCAGAGCCTGGCCTTAGCTCAGCTGGGAGCACCGCCCCAAGCCCACGGGAGCAGCGGACAACGCAGGCAGACCACAGGCAGCGCGCTGCATCTAGCTGCCACACGCAAGTTTTACAGGCTTCAGTGAATGTGCACCTGAGACTGACATATGCATTATGCGTGACAATGTATTTCAGTGCGGTGATGCGGATCACCACACTGAAATGCGTTAGTCTAAAGCCTGATGCGTGGTACTTGGAAGGACTGTTGGTAGACGTCCAGAAGCTTGGGAGTTAAAATGTGTGAGTATTCCTTATAAAAGGCAGCTGTTAATCCATCTAGGCCAGGAGCCTTATGTGGGGGGAGACTGGCAATTGCCTGTTGTATCTCCTCTGTGGAGACGGGGGAGTCCAGGAATTCCAGATGCGCATCTGACAACCATACCAGTTCTATGGCGTCTAAATAGGCCTGTAAATCGTCAGGTTCTGCTATTTGAGAGGTGGAGTAAAGACGGGCGTAGAAGTCAACCATGATTTGTAGAAGCTCTGGGATGGAGGAACAATTCCGGCCCTCTGCATCGAGAAGGTCAGAAATGTAGGATGAGGCATGAGGCCTCTGGAGCGGCCTGGCCAGGGTTTTGCCAGGTCGGTCTCCCTCACCGTATCTGCGGGCCTGGGTTTCTTTTCCCAGGTAGAGGGTTTCCCTTAGCGCCTCTTCTTTGTACGCCGACATCTTGTCGCGTATGCTGGCTAAGGTACTGGGGTCATTTGAGTGGTAAAAGTGGGCTTCAAGTGTGGAAATGTTGCTTTCGAGTTTCGAGATCGTCTCTCGAATGGATTTAAGGATGCCGTGTTGTTTGGCTATGCATGCTCCGTGTACGACGGTTTTGAATGCATCCCAGAGCATGGCAGGTGAATCTACAGAGCCAGTGTTCTGGTTAAAGTATTCTTGAATGGCTGTGCGTATCTCCTCTTTGAAGACCGTGTCCCTGAGGGCTCCCTGTGGCAATCTCCACGAGAATGCGCTGGGGAGAGCGTGGGGGGGCTTGAGAATCAATTGTACTGAGGCCTGGTCTGAGAGAGTGTGCAGCAAATGGGTGACTGATGGTAGCCATGACAGTATGTCCCTAGTTGCTGGCCAGTAGTCAATTCTAGACCATGCTTTGTGTTGCAGTGAAAAGCACGTGCCTTCGCGTGTGTCGCGGTGTGTATCTCGCCAAATATCAGTGAGGTGGTTATCAATGATGATCGTGCTGAGTCTGCTTGAGGGTGGGGGCGCCTGGAGCTGCCGGCTCTGTAGAGCGCGTCGTCCGGCGTGACATTGAAATCGCCACACCAGAGTACTGTCTGTGGGCCAGCGCCGTCAATGAGGTGCCAGACCTTAACGAAGAAGTCAGGGTCATCAGCATTAGGTCCGTACACAGTGGCAAAAGTTATGGGGTGATTGTAGAATGTGCCCGCTAGTATGACATAGCGGCCTTCAGTGTCGCTGATGCAGTGGGTGATTTGCCAGGCCCCTACGTATAAGGACGCAGATCCCTCTTGCTTAATTGGAGTATGTTGACAAGTAGGATAACCCAAGCCCCTGGTAATTAAGGTAGGTAGAGTGTTACTGACTAGTTGAGTTTCTTGGAGGAGGCAGATATCGATTTTGTATCTGTTCAGGTAAGCGTGTAGTAGACTAATCTTCCTGCCGTCGTTGAGACCCCTGATGTTCCATGTGATGAGCTTAACTGTGGCTGCACTATCCAGCCTTACAGTGGGGGGGGGGGGCAGGGACTATATCTTGAGGAGTTTGCCGTGTTGTGTATGTAGTGATATGTGCTACGCCCCGTTCGTGTGTGCAGCAATAGAGATGGTGGTTGTACATGCCTTTTTGCCAACAACTTTTAATATGCATTAAACAGTACCCCCTTGATTTCCCCGCAACATTACTACCACCCTCAACCCTCCTCCACCCATCCCCCAAATAGGTTGTGTTGCCCTTACCCATAACATTTTACAACTGGGAATTATCCCTTGGGTCAGTGGACTTTCCGAACTAACTCCCCGCCATAACGGCTGGGTGGCCGAGCATCAGCTATGGAGAGGGACCCTCGGCCGCTAGAGTAGCCGCGGTATGCCCCGCAAACACAGGCAAAGAAAAAGGAAAAACATCTCTGCAAACAGAGCCTTAGCATAGTTATCTGGCAGCGTTACATGATAATAGAACAGGGCACCAGATCTGAAGAGGCAGGGCGCTTATTTACGCCCACAACAGCAATGCTCCTAATCTACAGTACATCTTTGGGGGATAGTGCAGTGCTAATCGTTATCGCTCATTTGCACCTCCGGTGAGGGACAGGGGGAGCCCGCCTGCGATCGGGATGACTTGACTTTTTGTTTAGCAAACTTGAAGGCTTGTTTCGCATCAGTGAAATGGCGTGTTTTACCTTCGTGGGTGATTCTGAGTTTGGCTGGGTATAACATGGCATATTTAATATTGGCCTGCAGCAGCAGACGTTTGGTAGGTTGGAATTCTGGCGGGCCGCCTGCACTGTCAGGGTGAAGTCGGGGTAGAATGGAAGGTTATCTCCCTCATATTGGATTTGACCCCTTTCTCTGGCCAGTCTGAGGACCGTGTTGCGGTCTTTATAGTTCAGTAGCCATGCCACAATCAGACGGGGGAGCTCCTGGCAGAGGCCTTGGGCCCAGCGACCTGTGGGCCCTTTAACAATGAAGACTGGGGACAGGGCTGCGCCAAAGAGGTCTCTTAACATGGTATCTACAAAGTCCTCCGTCTTAGCGATCCTGGCGGACTCCGGCACTCCCACGACACGAAGGTTGTTCCGCCTCGACCGGGTTGCCAGATCTTAATTTTTAAGTTTGATAAGTTCCAATAGTTTGTCCATGCGCAGCAGTTGTTCAGATGTGGCAGCTTGGCTGTCGTCGGATTACGATATGCAGGACTCCATGTTGTCGAGCCTGGTATCGTGGGCATCTACTCGGTTCTTCACCTTATCGAGACGGGAGGTTAGTATATCTAGTTTGGTGTCTATGTTTTATAGACTCGATTTGACCTCCAGCAGGATTTCTTTGAGGTCCAGATCCTGTTCGTCAATATCGTCTGTTTGATGGGAGGCGGCACCCTTGTATACATCATGATCAGCCTGCCTGGCGCTACGCTTTCTCTCAAAGGAGAGCTTGGTTTGCCGGCCCTCTTGCTTGCCCATAGCTGTGTTTAGACGGGGATTCACAGCGCTATTCGCTAACCTGGGGCCGGAACAGTGGCGGAGGGTGTTCCGCAACGCGGTGTTTCCTAGAGCGTGATTCTGGCAGTGCGCTCCACCGCTGACTCCTCAGGGCCGAACGCGGGAGACGGCTGCTTCTGGACTGTCTCAGATTAACAGATTCTGCTCTCTAGGAATGTCGGTGGACAACCATGACCGAGCCATCGCTCTCTGTATGTGTGAATAGACAGCTCCAGCTGCCCCCCACCCTGGGCCAAAAGGAACACCAAAAGCGCGTTGGTATCGGCACGGCCCACGAAGCCATTTGATGATCTGAGGTTTCCTGGAATAGGCCACTGGGTGCCAATTTCTAGATCCCCCCCCACAGGGTCCGCGGTCCACCATCCCCGGGAGCCATTGACTACGGGTGCCACAATCGGCTCCCGACGGTGAGGGGGGGCACAGCACACCCAAGCCCAGTAGGGAGCGGTGCGGGCACCGGCCACAGCACTTGGTGCAGGCGAAGCAAGGCCGCAGGCCGTAGCAGTCGGTCCGGTCGGGCCCCCAGTAATGGTGGATATCAAGCACTACTGTACTCCCGGGGGGGGGGGGGGGGAACAGCACAGTTCTGTGGGCAGCGGTGCAGATGAATTTCTCTCTGCATGCTCCGGGGCGTGACTTACCGCGCCGCTCCCGCGGTGCCTTCCTCCCCTCGCAGCGCGGCTCAGCTTCTTACCCCGAGCCCCAGAATGGGAGCTGACGAGTCCTGAGGTATCGCCTCGGGGCGCGAGCCAAGCTGCAGCAGTTCTTCGCCATTTCACTCCCAAATGCAGGCGCAGCTGCCCGGTCCCCACAGGGCCGATGTTGCCATATTACTCAGCAGGGCC
This sequence comes from Calotriton arnoldi, assembly GCA_963921515.1. Taxonomy (NCBI): domain Eukaryota; kingdom Metazoa; phylum Chordata; class Amphibia; order Caudata; family Salamandridae; genus Calotriton; species Calotriton arnoldi. The sequence goes on from CAWUFW010001043.1 coordinate 3,062,881, forward strand.
CTGGCAGGCCGCAGTTGCCGTCTGGTTTCCGGGGACCCGGCGGACACCAGATACGGGACTAATGCCGGTTCACCGCGGTGCTCACGATGTCGCCGGTGTCCATGGGAGTGCCTGACCGTGGCGTTGCGGCCAGATGGGTCCCTGAGCGTCTGGTTACTTTAGGATTGTTGGCTCGGCCGGCAGAACTCATCTACAGTGCGGCCATTTTGCAACTCGGCCAGACCACGCCCCGGGGCTGGTGCTGTTCTAATGTCTACTACTGTGAATGGGTCAGGTTCAGGGGTGACCGCTTGGGTGGAGAATTTGTAGCCCAAAAACTAATGTCTGGCTGCAGAAACTTGGGGCCTCATTTATGAGGCCTAACTGGCAACTTTGCTCCCCTGGAACGTCACTTTTTTGACGTTCCGGTGGCGCAATGTGCCACTGCATATTTATAAGGCCACGTAAAGCCACTTTACTTGACTTTTCATGGCCTTGTAAATATGTGCCCTTTTCATGCAGAAAACTGCGTAAAAAGGGCATTCAATGGGTGTTGCTGTGGGTGTTCCCACGCAACACCCATGGACCCTGACACATTCCCAGATTTACAAGCAATCGTAAACCTGGAAATTCGTCAGAACCTAACGCCACCCCAGGGGTAGCATTAGGGAGGCGCAACGAAGAGAAATGAAAACATTTCTCCTTGTGCTTTCATTTTTCTATGTGTGCTGCATTCTGCAGCTCACATAGAAAAAGAAAAGCGACTGACTGGATTGATTTTGTGCAGGAAGGTTTCCCTTCCTGCACAAAATCAATCAGCCCCGCAATGCAGGCACCCTTGCACCATGGTGCAGAGGTGCCTGCGTTGGCGCACGGCAGCCTATTGTGCGCCGGCGCAGGGGAAAAGGACAGGAATGCGCCGTATCACATAGATACATGCAAGTCCGGAAACAAGCATCCTGGGACCGGTTTCAGGGCATCACCCTTCTTCAGCCAGGCTAGCTTGAATCCAGTGGTGTAGTGAGCACGGGACCCACGTCTGGGCATACCCTTCCCACTTAGGGCAACAAATGCAAAAGAAACAAGGAACAGGGTCAAGACTGATTTGCATATGGCTGGGTCCAAACTGGGCTGGTGTGGTGAGCAAAAGAATGATGGATTTAACCCAGATCCTTGTGACTGGGGGTGAATGTTTGCATTGTCCAGCATTCCGTCCATCAATTGTTTCTTTTGCATTTGTTGCCCTAAGTGGGAAGGGTATGCCCAGACGTGGGTCCCGGGCTCACTACACCACTGGATTCAAGCTAGCCTGGCTGAAGAAGGGTGATGCCCTGAAACCGGTCCCAGGATGCTTGTTTCCGGTCCAGGGAGGACCTGGCTTGGCAGTTCGGGCTGGACTGTTCCCACAAGGAACAGGGTCAAGACTGATTTGCATATGGCTGGGTCCAAACTGGGGTGGCAAGCCAAGCAGGGCATTTATTTTAATCAAGTTTCGGGCGCGCCACCTACAGGGCTGACGGCGGGCCCAGGGGGCATTTATTTTTATCAAGTTTCTGGCCTGTTGCTGGCCTCATGAGCGGCTGGCCTAAACTTGATAAAAAATAAATGCCCCCTGGGCACGCCGCATACCCGGTGGGCGGTGGATGCAAAACTTGTTAAAAAGTCATGTCCCCTGGGCCAGCTGCATACTTTGTGGGCGGCAGGCCCAGGGGGGCATTTTTCTAATCAAATTTTGGGCCCGCTTCTGGCCTTGTTGGCGGCGGGCCCTAAACTTGATGAACATATATATGCCCCCCTGGGCCCGCTGCATGCCCTGTGGATGTGTCCAAGAACACACTGTTGCAGGAGGCTGATAGAGCGATAGCCTACCTGTTGATGTCCCCCCCGTACTCCAAGGAGCAGCAGGCTCCTCCTCTCATCGTCATAGGTGGCCCACCAACAATGAAGAATGAACAGCAGGCAGGTGAGGAGTAAATAAACAAACAACACTCGCTGGCACTTTTGAAAAAAGCACGGGCTTTTTACAAAACTGCAGATTTCGCGATTTTTTAGCAAATTGCGAAATCCTGGTAGGTCTGTCTATCTATCTATCTATCTATCTATCTATCTATCTATCTATCTATCTATCTATCTATCTATCTATCTATCTATCTATCTATCTATCTATCTATCTATCTATCCATCCATCTATCCATCTATCCATCTATCCATCCATCTATCCATCTATCTATCCATCTATCTATCCATCTATCTATCTATCCATCTATCTATCCATCTATCTATCCATCTATCTATCCATCCATCTATCCATCTATCCATCTATCCATCTATCCATCCATCTATCCATCTATCCATCTATCCATCTATCCATCTATCCATCCATCTATCCATCTATCCATCCATCCATCCATCTATCCATCTATCCATCTATCTATCTATCTATCTTCACTGAAAAAACAAAGGTTAAAGTGACGTTATAGTTAGGTAAAAATGTCAGTTAAAACCTATCATTTTCAACAACAAAAAACAATGAAATTCACCAGTTCTAGTTAACTGAAGTAATTATAATTCGTGCCTCAGATGTTATCAATGATGTCATAGAACACGTCATGAGTGATTTAATATGTGAGGTATAAGTAGTGAAGTTCGTTATAGTTGAGTTTAAAACGTTACGTTTTAACTGGCATTTACATCTAACTATGATGTCACTTGAACCTTTGGTTTTTTCAGTGAATGTCTGGGTTTTTTAAATGTTTTTTGCTGTATCACAGAAAATGTGTTTTGAGACGCCCTTTATTCAGCCCCTGTTTCATGGATCACCCAGAAAGTTTCCAGGAAAGAGTTGATTTGGATTAACGTTATTTTGTGGAATGTTATGTGAAGATTAGTCAAATGGAGCCAAAGTTATTAGCAAACCTACAAATCTGTTTTCCTATGGAAACCCAGTCCTAACTATGCCACTGTGTAATATGCATATATATATATTCACTGAAAAAAACAAAGGATAGAGTAACGTTATAGTTAGGTGCATATGCCACTTAGAACATTCAAAAACTACTGAAATTCCCCAGTTATAGTTATCTCAAGTAACTATAACTTGTACCCTAAAGCAACTATGACTCGCGCTCCCACCATACACATTGTTGTTATCAATGATTTCATTTCAGATGCCATTATGGATATTATCAATGCAGTCATTGAACATGCATGAGTGATGTAATATGTGAGGGTATCAGCAGTGCATGGCAAGGGTGCGAGTTATAGTTACTTTAGGGCACGAGTTATAGTTAATTGAGAACTATAATTGATAAATTTCTGTGTTTGTTTTAGTTTCAAATTGATTTTTTTAGCCGACATATTCACATAACTATAACGTCACTTTAACCTTTGGGCTTTTCAGTGGATTTCTAAGATTTTTTTCATTTAAAATAAGATATTATTACAATTCCTAACTATAACATCACTTTACATTTGTTTATTTTCAGTGAATTTCTATGTTTTGTTAATGGAAAGTAAGATGTCTATCGCCGTGCTGCTAGGCCCCCCACTAGCACTCAACCCCCACCACAGCCAGGCCCCACACCTGATCCACAGTCGGCCATTCGGAGCCTGGGGTTGGGCGCCCAAACCACCACCACGCACAACTAGCCAATGAAAGGATGTCATTTTAAATAATGAAAGTCTACTCGCTTTCGCAAGAGGTCACCACATCAATGTATAAATGGAAAGCCTAATGGATTTGTCAAAAGGTGACCATATTAACATACAAGGCACATCTATCAGCTTTGTCAAATGGACAACACATCATTATTTGAAGACAAGCTTATTCGGTTTGTCAAGTGATCATCACATCATTATACAAAACAAGCTGATTGGTTTTGTTAAAGGGTAAGCACATAAATATACAAACTAGCCTATTGGCTTTGTCAAGGGTTCACCATATCAATAAATGAATGCAAACCATTGCTTTTGTCAACCACAATAAACACTTTCAGAGTTTTTCTTTTACACTCTTCAGGCCACATAATTCAGTCATAACCACAAGAGGACACTGCAATCCTCAGTTAAAAAGCAAAAGCTCGATCTAAAGGACAACTTAAATGCATTATTAACTTTCCCTGGGGTCTCATTCTATAGACCCCAGGAAACATAGGGTTGGTTTTTAAAAAGTTTTCTGGGGGGCTGCTGCACAACCGGCAGCACCCAATACACTTTTTTTTAATGTTGGTGGTGCCCCCGGCCAGATTGGGGCACCACAAAGCATGGAAAACTGTGCAAGCTGCCCCATGAAGAGTATTATGGGACGTATAAGAAAAAAGTGGCTGTTGTCGCTCATTTATTATTTTTTCTTGCCCATTTTTAATTTTGTTTTATTTGGGTGCCCGGTCCCAACAGGGACACCCACTACTTGCTTTATTTTTGGGGGTGGCGGAGGAGCCCCAAGGTCTCCGTGGCCCCTATGGCCTCTTCGGATTCCTGCATGCAGCCCATGTCATACTGGGCCGCGCAGGAGCCGGCAACATCTAGTGCTCAGCGGGCGGAAGCAGCGCTTTTTCTTGACTCCTGCCTGGCAACGCACAGCATGGATTCCCTTCCCGCTTCAAATGTGAGCAGTGTCCATCACTCTGTCGCAGGAGATGGGGTCCCCGGGACAACATTTTCGTCTGGCCATGGAGTGTGGTCCCACGCCCCTCTCCCCTTCTAAAAATATACCTGGGTCCAGTGGATGGGGTCCCTGGGGCTGAAATCAACTCAAGGAGTGGGACCCTATTCCCACCTCCCCTTCTAAGAAAGAAATGGGCCCTAGGAAATGGGGTCCCCCGGGACAAAATCGGCTGAGGGAGGTGGGTCCCCAGCACACCCCCAATTCCCATAACGTTAAATAACAAATTTGATTGGACCACGATCCCACTGGAGAACTCCAGCCAAAAAAACTTTCTTTTATAACTTTCAGCCCCAGAGTTGGGTCTTTAGGATCCCCTAACAATGGCTACGAGGGGCTGTATTCCTACCCTGCTCCCTTACATTCTTTTCAAAAAACCTTTTCAGGACAGGGGACATGGTGCCCGGGTCTTGTAATGGAGTTGCAATATTTCTTTTCATGTTGAGGCCAGCCAAACAGAGTGTTCACTCTGAAAAAAGCCCCCCCTCACCCAATCAGAAGGATTAAATTGTTCAGCCCAATAGTCCAGATATACATAAATTTGGAACCTCTATGTCTCAAAACCTACTGACGGGAATTACACCAAATCACAAAAAGCACGCTATGGGTAAAGATCTAGCTTTCTGCCAAATTTGATGTCATTCCTTTTAGTTGTTTAAGCTATAGTGTTGTTAAAAAAACTGCATGGAGAAATTGCGTTTTTGGACCCCCCCCTTTTTTCTTGCCCGCTGCTTTATAGATCACACAAAAACATTCAAAGAAAGGAGCTGAGGTGGATGAACTTTGTTTTAGGAACGTTTCGTGAAAATTCGGCAAAAGTTTTGAAAGTTATTAGCAAAACAAAAACCACTTTTCCTATGGTAACTAGGTCCTAACTATAACTACACAGTGGTGACTGCTACTGTATAATATATAAATATATATGTGTGTGTGTGAAGTCCATAATGCACCACTGTGCCTTGTTTTAACACAAACATGGATATTAAGCCATATACCATATTCTGCTGCAGAAGGAGTTTCTCAAATATACTAAAATCCCCGGTATCAACACCATTATTTTTCAATAGCCTTGTGATTTAGTGAATGGTTGCCACAGGCCAGCACCCCACTCTGAAAAGTGTTCCAGCTCTAGACTACTCCATTGTAGTTCACCATCAGGCCACATTTATGGGCTGATCAATATCTTGGCCACAGTCTGATACTGAAGGGAGTGGTCAAGATTGTGATGTTTAAAATCAATTGCTGTTATTACATTAAAATTTTCCCCCCACCTCATGTCCATTAAAGAAAGGAGGGCACAAAAGTCTGTCATTCTAAACATTTGGTTGTGGTTCTAAAATGTTTGGGAAGCACTATCCCATACTGAAAGCCCAGACTGTCAACTTAGGCCCGTATCGCTCGGCACCTATGGAACTGTCCAAGGGAGTACCTCAGGGCTCCTGTTTGAGCCCCACATTGTTTAACATCTATGTTGCTCCCTTGGCCAATCTCCTGAGGACTTATGGGTTCACCCCCATATCCTATGCAGACGATACTCAGCTGCTCTTTCCATTTGATAAATTCACTCCATCCGTACAGTCGGCCTTCTCTTCTGGTATGAGAGCCATCTCACACTGGATGAAGAGTAATTTCCTCCAGTGTAATGTGGGGAAAATGGAGATTCTGCTCTTCGGAGAGGCCCCTTCTCTGTGGACGCCGGAGTGGTGGCCGGTCGATTTGGGTGCCTATCCTGCCCCCAAATCTATTGTGAAGAACTTGGGCATCCGATTGGATCAAGCCCTTACTCTGAAGGAGCATACTGCTCAAACAGCTGGCTCCTGTTTCCACACAATGGGCCTGCTCCTCGAGTCTTTCCTCTGCTTCCCGATTCAACTCGGAAAACTCTGACGCAGGCACTTGTATTAAGCCGTCTGGACTACTGCAATGGGCTGCTGATCTCCGCCAATGAGGCCTCGCTCAGCAGACTACAGGTAGTCCAGAACACGGCGGCGCGACTGGTCCTTAATGCCCCTCCTAGGACTCCCTCCTGCCCTCTTCTCTTGCAACTTCATTGGCTTCCTATTCGCCAACGGGTAAGATTTAAAGTCTGCTGCACCATTCATAAGGCGTTGTTTGATCTAGGCCCTACTTACCTCTCAGAGAAATACCCACCGTACCTACCTCCCAGACCCCTTCGTTCAGGTTCTAAACATCTTCTTGTGGTTCCCCGAGTTAGGAAGGCTAGATTAGGAGGAAAGGCCCTTTCTCATCTTGGCCCCCGTTACTGGAACAAACTCCCTATACTCTTGAGACAATGCCCTGATCATTTGCATTTCAAGAAGCTGCTCAAGACTACCCTTTTCTGTTCTTGATCCAGCTGTAGTTGCACTTTATCCATGCTGCCCGTTCAAAGCGCAGAGATACCCCTTCGGGGGTCGATTCAGGCGCTATATAAATAAATAAATAGTATCAGTTGATGGTAACCAGTAGTGAGGTCTATCTTTGAAAACAATCTAGAACTGTTTACCTTAATTACCAGGTCGTCCACTGTGGATGTCAGAGGACGTTCTTGTTTAATGGTGACAGTCAGGAGACACATGTCCATTCAGATATTCACTTTGACAGGTTGTCATGGCTTGCTTGAGATGACAATCGTCAAGACCCAGTGGGTGAGCCCTTCCACGTGTTCAATGATGTCTACCCTTTCTCGTTTTCACAGTTCAGTTTCTACCTTGGGCCTGAGGTGAAAGGCCATGTAACAGTGGGGAAGGGCAACAGGCTGAACTGATTTATCAATATGTAGTGTAACTATCTTGTCTTTCTGGCAACCAATGCCCTCAAATAGACTTCTGAATTCCGCCAGAAGGGTAGCGATGTTGTTATTGTGGATGCTGTTGGCAAACTGTAGGAAACTGGATTATTAATTGAGGTCAGTGACTACCCACGTTAAAGAAGAATCACAGCCCTTGGCAGGGTGAACTCTTACAATCACTAGATTAACCTGAGCTCAACCCCCTAGTAGTTAAGGCACAGAGCAGACAGGCTTAACTTAGGGAAATGTGTAAAGTATTTATGTAGTACCAAAACAATATTAAAGTCGAAATGCAATTGAAATCCAAAATTGAATTATAAAAAAGAGTAAAATGTGTTAAGCAAAATGACATAAAAAATTACAAAAATCCAATAAGGGAATCCGGAGAGATGATTTTTAAAGTTTTAATTAGAAATATCTCCAAAAAGCACATAGGCCAATGATGGTCAATGGTCGCAGTAGACCGGGATTTAGACGCAATTTGAGTCTGACTGCGATGGAGCACAGGTTGGATACACCAATCAGGTTTGTCCAGGTCTAAGATTTTATCTTCTGACTTAGTCCTTTAAATCTAAATTAACCACAGGAGTACACTTCTAAAGCCCCCCAGGATGGACCTTAGGGGAGGCACTCAGAGACTCCCATAGTGTCAGGCAGAAGCCAAACAGCAGGGTCCAGTCCAGGTGCCTCTGCTCAATTGTAAGAAAAGGTAACTTGTAGCATGTTGTGTCCCTGCAGCTTTAACAAGAAGTTAGCCTTATAACTCTTGGAGTCTACTTCTTTGTCCTGGGTACACGAGAGAGCAGGTTCGGTCCTTTAGGGCTTTTCTCAGGTCGCAGACAGCAGGTTCAGTCCTCTTCTGAACTTCCTCAGCTCAAGGAGTGTTCTGAACTGGGTGCATATAGATATGCCACATTTAAGCTTGACACGAGTTAGTAGGTGGGAAAAAATCCTGGGCACGACATAACCAATGAGGTAAAAGTTCCAGAGGTCAACCCTACCCACTTTTGGGCATTTCCAAGATGGCAAACATCTTTGGCCACACTAAACTTGGGCTCTCAGGGCTGGGGGTATGTGTTAATCAATCAATCAATTAGGGAATTGTAAGCACGCTACTCACCCGTGAGGGTCTCAAGGCGCTGGGGGGGAAGCAGCTCCGTTTAGTCGAAGAGCTAGGTCTTGAATGTCTTCCTGAAAATGTTCAGAGAGGGGGCACGTCTGATGTCGATCGGGAGCTCGTTTCATGTCTTGGCCGCGATATAGGAGAAGGCCCTTCCACCCGTTCTGGCTCTGCGGATGCGCGGGGTTTCGACGAGGGCGAGGTCTGCGGATCGGAGGTTTCTTTTGGGTACGTGGAAGGAGATTCTCTCGTTGCGGTATTGGGGTCCGGTGTTGTGGAGGCATTTGAAGGCGTGGGTGAGTATCTTGAAGGTTACTCTCTTCTCAACGGGGAGCCAGTGGAGGTCTTGCAGGTGTTGGGTGATTGTTCTTGTCGAGGGATGCTGAGGACTAGTCTGGCTGCGGTGTTCTGTATGGCCTGGAGTTTACGGAGCAGAGACTTGTTGATTCCAGCATAGAGGGCGTTTCCGTAGTCCAGTCTGCTGGTTATGAGTGCGTGGGTGACGGTTTTTGTTGATTCGGGGGGGATCCATTTGAAGGTCTTGCGAAGGATGCAGAGGGTGTTGAAGCAGGTGGAGGCGACGGCGTTGACCTGTCGGGTCATGGAGAGGGAGGAGTCGAGTACGATGCCGAGGTTCCGGGCTTGGTTGGTGGGGGTGGGCGGGCTGCCGAGGGCAGTGGGCCACCAAGTGGTGTCCCATGCGGTGGGGGAGGGTCCGAGGACGAGGACCTCTGTCTTCTCCGAGTTAAGCTTCAGGCAGCTGCTGCTCATCTAGTATGCAACGTCCTTCATTCCTTCCTGAATGCTGAGTCTGGTGGTGACGGGGACCTTGGTGAGGGAGAGGATGAGCTGGGTGTCGTCGGCGTAGGAGACTATGTTGAGTCTGTGCTATCTGACGATGGCGGCGATGGGGGCCATGTAGATGTTGAAGAGCGTAGTGCTGAGTGACGATCCTTGAGGCACTCCGCAGTTGATCTCTGTGGGTTCGGAGAGGAAGGGTGGCAGTCTGATTCTTTGGGTCCTGCCGGTGAGGAAGGAACGGAGCCATTCAAGGGTGGTTCCCCGTATGCCGGCATCGTGGAGTCTGACGGCGAGTGTGCGGTGGGAGACGGTGTCGAAGGCTGTGGAGAGGTCGAGTAGGATCAGGGCCGCGGTGTGGCCTTGGTCGAGGAGGGTGCGGATGTCGTCTGTGGCGGCGAGTAGGGCGGTCTCGTGCTCTGGTTGCTGCGGAATCCGGATTGGGAGGGATCGAGGATGGAGTTCTCTTCAATGAATTTCGTTAGTTGGGCATTGACGGTCTTCTTGGTGACTTTGGCCACGAAGGGAAGGAGGGAGATGGGTCGGTAGTTCTTGAGGTCCGAAGGGTCTGCCGAGGGCTTCTTGAGCAGAGGCTTGACTTCTGCGCGTTTCCAGTCATCGGGGTAGGTGCCGGTTTCGAAGGTGGTGATGATGGTGCGTCGTAGTTCCGGTGCGATGGCTGCAGCGGCTCTGTGGAAGATGTGCGTATGGCAGGGGTCTGTGGGTGCTCCTGAGTGGATGCCTTTCATGGTCGATTCGGTGTCTTCGGTGGTGGCTGGGGTCCAGGTGGAGATGGTGGGTTGGCTGGCGTTGTTTGAGGGGGGAGTGGTTTCGGAGTCCGGAGTTCGTTCGTTGAAATTGTCGTAGAGGGACTTAATTTTCAGATGGAAGTAGGAGCTGAGCTTGTTGCAGAGGTCCTGGGAAGGGGTGATATATGTGGCCTCGCTGGGGGGTTTGGTGAATTCTTGGATGATGTTGAAGAGTTCCTTCGAGTTGCCGGCGTTGGCGGAGATCCTGTTCTGGATGAAGGTTCGTTTGGTTGAACTGATGAGATGGTGGTATTCTGTTGTGGCGTTCTTGTATGTGGTGCGGTCTTCCGGTGTTTTGCTGTTTCGCCAGATCTTTTTGAGACATCAGCAGGTTTGCCTGGATTCTTGGAGATCGGCGGTGAACCAGGTGGCCTTCCTGGGGCGTTGTCTGTTGGGGTTGCGGAGGGGTGCGAGTTCGTCTGCGCAGTTGGAGATCCATCTGCGTAGTTCTTTGGCTGCGAGGTTGGCATTGGTTGAAGAGGAGGGGGCATCGCGGTTGAGGGTGGAGTTGAGGTGCTCCTCGGTGACCTTGCTCCAGTTCCTTCGCGGTGAGCGGGGTGCAGGTTTGGGGGCGGTTGGTTTGTTGACGTGGAAGTGTACGAAGTGGTGGTCCATCCAGGGGGGTTGCGTGGTGTGGGTGAAGTGGATGTTGTTCCCTCCTGCGAAGATGGGGTCGAGGGTGTGTCCTGCCTTGTGGGTGGTGATGAGCTGTTTCAGTTTGAGGTTGGCGAGGTTGTCCAGGAGGGTGGAGGAGTTGGAGTTGTTGAGGTTGTCGAGGTGGAAGTTGAGGCCACCGATGAGTATGTAGTCCGTGGAGGCGATGCCGTGGGGTGCGACGAGGTCGGCGATGGCGGTGGCAAGCGCGGTACGCGGTCCAGGGGGCCTGAGGGCGAGCGTGCCACGTAGTGTGGATCTGAGGCTGGTCTGTATCTGGAAATGGAGGTGCTCGGTGGTAGACGGGGAGTCGCTCGTAGAGGAGGTGGGGTAGTGCACTATCATAGTCGTAGTGTCCTTCCACATCTAACACTAAAATCCTGTTTGGGGATCCTGTTTGGGCAGCCACTCTACCCACCTCACCTCAAAACCATCTCATACAAGAAAAAAACCATAGGTAGTATATTTTTCTCTGTTCAAGCAGCCAAACTATGGAATTCACTACCCCCAAACATATGATCCACGCATAACTATCTTATCTTCAGGAGACTACTCATGAGTTGGCTCTTTCCTACATAACCACCATACCCAAACACTAATATACAGCATATCCCTGTGTATGTACACACTTATAACCTGATTATTTGTATGTGTCTAGATATGTGTATTTCTTTGTACAAATATGTATAATAACTATGGTTTTTAAAACTTATAGATATTTGCTATTCTGCACATCCAGAGGGGTACACAGCTAAATTTTGAAAAGCTCGTTGATTGATGATCCTTGAATAAGAACTCCTTCCAGGCTCAGAGGAGTTAATAGATTTAATCTTGTGAATTCCCAACCACCAAGGGCTGTCGCACTTCCTTCTTTTGTCCTGAAGAAGACTCTACTTGATGTATCTACAAACACATATATAAAGGGTCGAAACATCTACGTAAAACCATCTCATACCCAGGCTCACTATAGCAATTAAAAATAGAGAAACAAAACAAATAATTTAATATATATATTTTTGATAAAAACTTACAGAGGTGTGGTACATTTATAAAAGTCTAGTACAAAATCACTATTGATTGTGAAAGAAATAATCAGGTTCTGAACCAGTACCCCGTGATACTTACCCAACGGAACCACTTGTAGCTTTATAAATATTAACCCAGGTTCTGAGGGATACAGGGTGACCCCATTGATCTTAATGGTAATGTTACACATTATATGCACTGCTAGCTCCTCTTATGTGCACGGAGGAGCAGCCTGCATCTCTGAACCGTGTTTTAATGTGTTCAATTACCAAGCTGCCAGTGGAAGTGTGTGAGCTGGGCACCAGCAATGAGGGGACTTGTTGCTGTGCTCCGTCTGGGCCCAGCTAATTTGTTTACTTTACTTGGTTACAGCCCTTGTATCCTCTGTTCTGTTCTGGATGGCCTCCTGTGCTTATGGGGTCCCCATGAGCCCGTCTTAATACTGAAGTATGATAAACTGACATAAGGCCCTCTCCTCTTTTTGCGCCTTTATCCCTTCTGTGCCCTTGCCGCTGCTCGTCCCTCATGGCCCGCCCCCTCTGGCCCCCATGGCCCGCTTTTCGCCTCCCAACTGTCCAGCCCTCCCCAACACTACTTAATGGCGCCCGCTGCGCGGTGAAGGAGCGATCTTACTGACCTTGTCAGTAAATTACTTCCCTCCCCGCACAGCTCTGCCTGGTAGCTGTTGCCCACTGACCCTTCCAGGTCCTGTGGTCGAGCCCCCTGATCCCTGGTGGTCCAGTCGGGAGCATCTCTGCTCTGCTGCTGCTCTCTGCCCTGTTCTCTGCTTTCTGACTTTTTGCTCTTCTGCTCTTTTATCCTTTTTATCTTTTATTGCTTTTCTAATTTATTTTTATTTTTTTAACTACTCTTATTTCTCCTCTTTCTGTGCCGTTTTCGCTTCCGTGCCCTTGCCGCTGCTCGTCCCCCAGAATCCCGCCCCCCTCCAGCACCATTTTCCTGCTTCCCGCCTCCCAGCTGTCCAGCCTCCCCAACGCTACTTAGTGGCGGCCGTGTGCAGCGGGGGCACCACTGGCGCGCCAAAGGCAAGCCCGTCTGCGCCCGTCAGCGCCACGGACCCTGGTCCTCGGACCATCTACCGGTACGACTCCAGCGCCCTCAACGCCCTCAACACCGGACGTTCCACCACCTGCCACCTCGTGTCGCCGAAGAACACCCAAGCCCCATTCACCTGCCGCAACTGCACTTTCGCATGCCTCCGCACACCAGACCCACCAACCGCACAACCCTCAAGAACCGGACCCAACCACCTCAGGTGCATCCTACTCAACACCTGCTCCCTCAAAAGAAACGCTGTGGAGATATGGGACCTGCTCGACTCCATCTCCCCCGACGTCGCCTTCTTTACGGAAACCTGGACGAACCCCACCTCAGCCCCGGATATCGCAACCGCCATCCCCGACGGCTACAAAATCATCCACAAGGACTGTGTCAATCGACCGGAAGGAAGCGTCGCCATCGTACACAAAAACACCCTCCGCCCCACAACCAGCTCAGACGACCACTCATCTGACATGGAGCACCTCCACTTCCACTTCCAGACCAACCCGAACACCACCCTCGGCGGCACCATCGTCTACAGACCTCCCGGACCCTGCCCCCTTTCAGCAAAGCCATAATCGACTTCATCGCTCATCACGCTCTCCCCTCAACGGACTACATTCTCCTCGGCGTCCTCAATTTCTACCTGGACAACCTTGACGACCACAAGACCACATCCCTACAGGAGAACCTTGCCACCATCGGACTCAAACAACTGGTCACAATGCCATCCCACTCAGCAGGACACATGATCGACCCCATCTTCTACGCATGCAGCAACATCTCCATCAGCCACACCTCTGAGCCACACTGGACCAACCACCACTGTGCCCACTTCTCCTTCACCAAACCCACCGTACGCCACCACGCCCACTGCGATCCTCGCAGAAGCTGGAACAAGGTCACCGAACACCAGCTCCGACATGCACAGACGTCAACAACTCAGCTCCACCGCTGGATCTCCGACTGCGCCAACATACTGGCTCCCCTCAGGAAACCCTCAAGGAAGCAGCCATCCAAGAAAGCCAGCTGGTTCTCCCCCGCCCTCCAAAAGTCCAGGCACCCCTGCAGATGGCTAGAGAAAAAAATGGAGGAGCAGCAAGATCGTGGCAGACCATGCAGCCTTCAAAACCGCCGTCACCGCACACCACCACCTCATCAGAACAACAAAGAAAGCAGCCATCCAGGAACGCATCAACGCACACAACAGCAAAGAACTCTTTGCCATGGTCAAAGAATTTGCCAAACCCAGCACAGAGACAGCAGACATTCCCCCATCTCAAGACCCCTGCAACAACCTCCCCACCTTCTTCCACTGCAAGTTCAAGGAGATTTATGACAACTTGGCAACCCAAGACCCACCCACCCGCTACCACCGCACCCAATGGCTCCATACCCCAGCAGACCTTTCCCACCTGGACCACCCTCACCTCTGACGACACCCTCAGAATCATGAAGAGCATCCACTCCGGAGCCACCTCGGACCCCTGCCCTCACCACATCTTCAAAAGAGCTGGCACCTCCATAACACACAAACTCTGCTGCACCATCAACTGCTCCATCGAGTCTGCCACCTTCCTGGAAGCCTGGAAGCATACTGAAATCCACCCCCTGCTGAAGAAACCCTCTGCCGACCTGACGGACCCTCTGACGACCCGACGGACCTCAAGAACTACAGACCCATCTCTCTTCTCCCCTTCCCAGCCAAAGTCATTGAGAAAGCCATCAACGCCCAATTCTCCGGGTTCATCAAAACAAACAACATCCTGGACCGCTCCCAATCGGGCTTCAGAAGCAACCACAGCACCGAGACCGCTCTCCTCACCACTACAGATGACATCCGCACCCCCCTCCACCGAAGCGAGACCGCTGCCCTCTATTTACCTCTCAGCCGCCTACGACACCATCTCCCACTACACCCTCTGTGCTAGACTCCACGACGCCGGCATCATAGCTGCCAAGGTTTCAGATTGCCATGTGTGACATTTTCATAATTTCAGTGTAGTTATGAGTGACATTTCAAGGACTATGAGTGACAATTTCTCGTGAGCAAAAGCAAGCAATGAAGACAAGGGAAAAATATAAATATTAGAAATTACACCAGAGAGTGAGGCTGAGGCACGCACAGGCTACAGCTAGGCTGTACTTCATTATGTAAAGACTAGTTTAGGAGCCTCAATCCTAATAAAAATCATTACCTGGAGCTGAGTGGTCCGCCCCAGTCGGTGAGTGGTGCCCTTACCTGCCCAGCCCGGCAGCAGGCACCAGATCACAGCAGCTGCTGCAGGCTGCCTGTCACAGAGCTACAGGCTCTCTGACAGTGACCTCTGGCTCAGCGCTGAAAGTAATGTAGTTGCTGTTGGACCCAGGCCGACACTGCAGGCAAAGATGATGGTGAGGGACCCAGCACCAGCACGAGGACCTCAGACTCCAGATCCTGCCCTCCCAGTACCATATTTGTGTTAACACTGACAAAAACTCTGGGGTGGCAACTGGTAAAAAACTGTCTACTTACTCGGATCATCTTCAGCCAGGAAGTGTGTGACTGGCGCATCAGTGACTCACACTGCAACAAGGCAGCTGGGTGCTCAGGCCACAAGCGAACCACCCCGCGGAAATCTGACTTCTTGGACTTCGATCCAGTTTGCTGGCTGTCCTCACTGAGTCCAGGCAGCCGACAGTGACGGTCAGTCATGACTCTCCATGACCGACCAACCCGTCTACTGCACTAACTCCCTCGGCCGGCATGGAAATTATAATTGAATGCGGCGGCCTTGATCATAATATCCCAGAGCAGAGCGCCGGCGGCCCGGCCGGTCACGTGGGAGCAGTAGCGTTGTAGACCGAGCTGCAGCATGATTCTATTACAGGACCGGAGGCTTCGGATTATGCTTCTCTTTCTTTTATTTGCTACTCACAGCAGCCAATGAAAATCGTTTAGTATGCAAATAAAACTACATTTCCCATGATGCTCGTCCATACATCACATCCTGTATAGCCCTATAAGAGCCACTGTATCCTGTTTCTCCTCCTCTTTCTTTGCTGCTCACGCAGAAAGTTAAGTGCTCAAGAATTATACTATAATTACTGTCTAATATTGACTGTTTAATTGGTTTATAGTCATTATTGTAGGTAGTGCTTGCGCGTTATCGCGCTGAGTTTGACTGTTTTACATATATGTGTGCGATATTGCGCTGGGTGCCGCGCGTGCTTTGCACTGGGTTGCGGAGTGCTCTGACACTAGCGCTTGTATCGCGCTGTGATTACCGAGCCTCCGGCAGTGTTGAAAGGCTCCTGCTGGGAGCGGTTAGAAATGTGGTGCGCTCCCCGCTGGGAGCAGTGAATCATTAACGCGGGCGGCCCGATCGGGCTTAATTTTACTTCCCGCTGGCTTCAAAGTACCGCGCTGCCCTCGGCAGCGTTACATTGACAGTTTTATATACGCTACAGGCTTCCCCTCATAGCCGGTGCGCATGTGGTATGAGAGCTTCCTCAATAACGCGTTTAATTGGTTACAATGAGTCACTGTGGCCTAGTGGTTAAGGTCTCTGACTCCTATTCCAAAGGTTCAGTGTTCGAATCCTAGTTGTGCTTTCCGAGTTAAAAAATTATATTTAACTTTATATTTAAATTTGGATTTATATTGAATTTTAGGCTTGGTATTTTTCTGATGAATGTTTGTCAATATTAAATACTGCACTGTTGCTTGTGTGTGCGTGATAGCGCTAATAAGTTTAGCCCACGCGGGCCCAGAATAAGGTCACTCCCGCGGGAGCGGAGATGACGCGCTGATAATTGCTTGCTGCATAACTAATTGGGCATGTGCGCGATCATCATAAAAAAGACTTGGCCCGGCCGAGCACAGAATCAAAATGCTCCCACAAGAGCGGAGATACCACGCTGTCGTTTGCAGCGTTCCAAGTGAGTCACTGTGGCCCAGTGGTTAAGGTATGTGACTATTACTCAAAAGGTTATGTGTTCAAATCCTGGTGTTTCAATGGATGTGATTTCTGTAGTAATTTTAACTGACTCCTGCTCGTAAGGTTATGTGTTCAAATCCTGGTATTTCTATGAATGTGGTTTCTGAATTAACATTACTCCTGGCATTTCCATATGGTTGTTTCTGTTCACTGCGCGGTATCGCGCTTACCTGCCACAGGCTTTCCCTAGTTGCCGAGTGCGGTTATGGAGCCATAACGCTCCGATGTGCGTAGCCCAATTGGGCTACATTTGGACATTTTTGGCCTACGCACATCGCACGCGTCCCCTGTTTGCTCCGAGGTTCATAGTGCCTCGTATTTTACATGGAGCAGTTTTTCCTTGTACGCCTACCCGGCTGCAACAATAGGCTGGCCCTTGGAGTGCGCACACGCTCCCAATATTTCAATATGGCTCTGACGCCCTTAGGGCTGGAATAATTTAGACTACAGCATTGCTGAGGAGCTGATACATTATTATTTTTCAATTCTCGTGTGCACAGGGTTGGCTCCCCCTCTAATCCTCCATTATGCTGTGCTTTGCACTACAATATTGAATACAGACACCCTTAGGCACTGCATGGGTGAGATATAAGGAGGATGTGATTTATTCTGAAAGGAGCGCACAAGTCTCCTAGAATAACTTTGTTGACGCTCGGGTTCTTCCCGTCCTAGAGTCGATCAACAGGGCCTCAGAAATGACAGTCCCTAGCTCGGGGTAGCAAGCCTTGATTGACGCCCATCATCATTATTAAGTGACAAAATCCTTGGGCATGATGTTTTTCTCCCTACCTCATTCAACCCGACGGATATTGGGGCACCCGCGCGCGTTCGACGGGGCTTCGACAAGGGCACAATAGATTACAATTAGGGCGCTGCGGCCGGATATTCCAGTTACGGTGGAGGAGTTGCCTGACATCGACGCCAGCCTCCTTCTTTTCTTACTAGTCGTAGAGAATCACAGAAAGGGTTTACCCGGACCTGGCAGGGATGCCAGGACAAACTCCTAGTCATAGCCGGACACAAACAGCGATAGGCATTGTATAATGCCATCTGCGCCATCTCTTCCGAGAGACGCAAATCCTTTCATAAGGATGGACAACCTTGACGTCATGGCTGCGCTGGCCCTTAGCGACGGATCCCCTTGGGGACAGATTAGTTACTGGACGTCTCTATAATATGTGGGCATGTTTAGCTTTTTGGTCACACCTCTGGAATTATGAGGGTCTTTCACGATGCCCGTCCTTTACGGACCGTTTAGGGATTCCTACTAGAATTATCAATTCCTTTCCCAACATATTCAACAAATTTCTAGCATATAGCGTTCAGGAGGGCGTCCAGTTTTCGCCATTTTTTCCTTCCCGTCGTTCGCTGCTGTTCCGATGACGGAACAGATGGTTGGAGTACTTGATGATTTTTTCTTCCGGGCTCCCTTCAGCTCTCTAGTGCTTCACCAAGTTAATGAAATAGGTGATTGTTCCCTCAAGGGAACAGGGCGTCCTCCAAATCGTGTTTAGCGGGATATATATGTATATATTCATCTTAACACAGACATAGACCTGAGCCTCACAACTTTCCTGACGCCAGATCTCCTCTTCAGATTCTGATTTCCTTCGGGGATACAATATGTAATGGCCTATTCCGGCTATAAATTCGATATACTTGTGTCTCTTGGATTAGAACTTTCCAGGATTATCTCGGTTCCATTTCGGGCGATTGTCAGAGTAGTGGTGCGATTAGCAACATCTATCAAACAGTCTTCCCTGCCCCTCCATTCTTTTCGGGTCTTTTTTCCCACACAGGTCTCTTGACACATCCTACTCATCATGCGCAATATCTTAGCAGTGAGAGCTATCAACAAGTTAGAGGGTACGAGGTCATCTTACTAGTGGAGTTAGTGAAGGACTTCTGGCATTCTGCCGGAGTTATCAGATTTAAGTCATTGCAAAATACATTCCATAACAAAAGAACACAGTGGCGGACTGGTACTTCTGGTATCTCCAAGATGGCAACGGGTGGCAGCTTCACCCGAAGGACATTCAGTGGTTGTAAGCCTTTTAGAGTTCTTGTTCAACAGACCTTTTAGCGGCAGGACTGATTCGTCAGTTGCTGACGTTTCAGCTGGAGACCGGATCCATTGGGAAAATGATGTATGTCTTGTCCCACGACTGTCGGTGGGACTGAACTATGCTTCCCTCCGTTCAATCCAATTTTCGGAGAAGGGGACGCAAATATCACGTCAATTAGCGGAAGCGATCTTAGCAACTCTCGTATGGAAATCTCCATCTTGTTTTCCAGTACTCCTTGAGACGGGCGGCGACCTGCTCAGAGTGCTCCGTGACCCTTTACAATACTCCAGGGTCCTCATGCAGAAGCGCTCGCTGGTAAATTGGGGCAGTTGTCTTTTATGATATACCAAGGAGCTATAGTTCAAAGGTAAGTCGTGTACCTTTGGTGGCACAGGGCCAGGGTTTGAAACCTGCCAATGCTGTAATAAAGTATCCCCAGGTGGTAAATTTGCAAACAGTTGTCTTTTATGATTGTTAGAAATGGGATCTCTAGTTGGCAAGGGCTTGCACCTTTGTCCAAGTAGGGACCCTTCTTCCTAGTCAGGGTAAGGGAGTTACACTCCTAAAATAACCCCTGCTCACCCCTTGGTAGCTTGGCACGAGCAGTCAGGCTTATTCTAGAGGCAGTGTGTAAAGCATTTGCACATAACCAACAGTAATACAGTGTAAGCACTACAAACTGACACCACACCAGTTTAGAAAAATATCCAATATTTTTATATACTCAAGACAAGACCAAATACGATAAAAATCCACAATACAAATACTTTAAAAATGAATACGTTGCAAGATAACTTCTTCTTTGCAGGAATAGTTCAAAAACAAAGTTCGTACGAGTCGGTAGCCCCGTCCGGGTCTACCGCAATGCTGAAATACACAGAGTCTAACAGTTCCAGTCGACCGCGTCACTACGGGCCAGCAGAGTCGTGAACAGACTCGGTCACAGTACCTTTCTCGTTGTGGCTGGTACGGAGTGTACGAGCCGGTCGGCGTTCGTCGCGGTTGCGGTGCAAGACGGAGCGATGCAAGGTGCGGTGTCCTCTCGATGCGGTGCAGGCAGCGGCTCGATGACAGTCGTGCAGACGGAGTCGGTGAGACCAAGGCGTGCGATGCAGGGTGAGATGGTGCTCGATGCGGTGCTGGCAGGTTGCGATGCAGGCGACCAAGCCGGAGTGCGGGAGCTGGCGTCGGACAGCGGTGCGAGTCGGAGCGGTGCGTCGCGAAGCGTGCGAGCGGTGCCCCAACTGTGATGCGGTCACGATGGTTGAGCCAGATGCAGCGACAGCGTCGGTCTGGTCCGGCCGGTACAGTGAAGCGATGCAATGCGAACTGCGGTGCCCACAGGTCACGATGCAAACAGCGGCTCGATGTTGACGGCGTCGGACGTCGTCGTCGTTGAGACCAGGGTTGCGGTGCGAAGCGGGGCGATGCGGTCTGCGGTGCAAACAGGACACCGGGCCAGCGATGGAGTCAGTTGACGGAGTCGGTTGCGGTTCCCTTCCTCTGTGGCAACTGAAACAGCGGTTCCAGAAGCGGTACCCAGAGGCTTGTGAAGTCTTTGCAGTCCCTGAGACTTCTTAACAAGAGGCCAGCTCGGTTTCAGGCCCTTGGAGATACTCAGCACAAGTTTGTAGAAAGTTCAGTCCAGTCCTTTCACTGCCCAAGACAGAAGCAGCAACTGCAGGCCAACCCAACAAAGCAGTCACTCAGCAAAGGGGCAGTACTCCTCCTAGCAGCTCTCCAGCTCTTCTTCTTGATAGGTTCCTTGATTCCAGCGAGATCTAAATTCATGGGGTCAGGGCCCCAATATTTATATCCCAAATTTCTTTGTTCTCTGAAGGCAGAGAGGCCTTTGCCTAGTCCAAACCAGTTCTGGAGCACTTTGTTGACAAGTCTCCGTCCTTTCTTTCAGAGAGTAGGCCAGGGACATCAGACGCACCACAGGAGGTGGAGCCAGCATTGTGGAGGGAAGGCACTGTCCTATTCAGGGCCCAGGTGCAACTCCTCCCACCCATCTACATGTAGATCTTGCTATTCAGCCCTGTGCTGACTCACCCTGTCTCCTGGCATCCCCCAGCCCCTGTCACTCACACTCCAGACAAGGAATACACAACCTCGCAGAGGCAGGCTTGGATGGTTAGACAAGAAAATACCCACTTTCTAAAAGTGGTATTTTCAAACACAGAAATGTTAAAACCAACTTCACTAAAAGATGCATTTTATCATTCTGAGTCCAGGCATACTAAACTCGAATTTCCACTATGTTCCCTGGGTCAGTTAGGATTATAAGCTGTAATAATCAGAACTGCCCGTTCTGGCCTATGGGGAACAGGTAGCCTTGCAATAGTGAAAAACGAACTAGGCTGTAATTCACTATCAGGACATGCCACACACACCAGGGCATGTCCTACCTTTCGCATACAACGCACCCGGCCCACAGGGGTACCTTGGGCCTACCTTAGGGGTGACTAACATGTAGAAAAGGGAAGGTTTAGGGACTTGCAAGTGTGCGCACTTGCCAAGTCGACATGGCAGCCCCATGCTGCGCACAGGCTCTGCAATGGCAGGCCAGAGTTACACTTTACGGGCTGTTTGCGTGGGTGGCACAATCCAGTGCTGCAGCCCACCAACAGCATTTGATCTATAGGCCCTGGCACTCTCAATGCACTTTACAAGGGACTGACACATAAACCAAATAGGCCAATCATGGAAACACCAATCCATAACACATTTTATACAGGAGCACTTGCACTTTCCCACTGGACAGCAGTGAGGAAAGTGCGCAGAATCATTACACCAGCAAAAACAGAGTCAAAACCAGGAGGTCAGAAAGCAAAAAGTCAGGGGAAACACGCCAAAAGATGCCAAGTCTAACAATGATATAAAGGTTTTCCGGCAATAACGGGAACTTGCCGGGTTTTCGGACACGCTGCTGGCGTTCATTTAACAAACCTGGGTCCTTCCACTCAAACACGATATTTTTCGACATAGGAAGGCCGGGTTCGTTGGTAAGTACACAACGCGTCATTTCTGTGGGGGCTGACTTTCCGCACATTGTGAACCTTTTATGAGAAATAATGTCATAGGGATTTGTGTAGCGTTCGCTTCACACCGGCCATTCGGCCGTTTCTGCAGGCCATTCTCAGATAGAGGCAAATTGGTGGGCTTGCGCCGGTATTCTGGTAGTTATTGAAAGGTAATAGGGTAGCGAAAACCCCCAGACCAGAATATTCCTCTCTGTGGGATGTTCTCTCGTTTTTTCCTTATTTCATAAATGGCCAAATAAGAATATGTTGACAAGGAATCCATTATCGTCAAGCCTGTGTTACGAGGCCTTTCTACCTGTCGGTGTTCCTACGACATGTAAAGCCCCCGACTTTACAGGTACAGTATCTACTCCAGGAAGTTTCATTTACAATTAATGTCAGGACTACAGCTTGTCAAGACCTGTTACATATTAAACTTTCCAACTAATGCAATTTATGTGTGGTTCAATGCCTTAAGGCTTACAAGGGAGGTTCTCGGCCTTTACGACCTGAGGTTTGATATAGTTGATTACATTACAAAAAAATTTTAAACATTTGTCTGCGGCTACGATAGCCAGGTGGTTGACGGCAGTTATGCCAGAAGACGAGATTCATACCCAAATGTTTGGGGCACCGTCTGTTCGTGGTGCCATGGCTCTCAATATTGTATGATGATTTCTAATGTTCAGGACATTTCAAGATCTTCTGTTTGATTTTCTCAGTCTCCATTTAAACAGTTCATTATAAACCGGTGGTGATATGACTGTAGTTTTGTTTGATAAGCGTTAAACTAGCATAATCCGAAGCCTCAGGTCCTGTAATAGAATAAAAAATTAGCTAGCATTCGCGCCAAGAATTTTCAATTCTATTAAGGACACGGAGGCGAGGATTATCCCACCCGGTTTAATTACAATGTTGGTAATAATTACCCACCCACATGTATTTGTTATTCTGTATAAGCAGAAGTTACGGGTTTTTCCCTGTCTCATTCCTTTCAGGTTCTGAAAAAGAAGACGGAGCAGAAGTACTTCTGGCTTAGAAGACGTAAATTTTCCAGTTTGGTTATGGTTCTTCCACGTTGGAGGATGATTGTTGGGACTCATGTTCCTTATTTTGGACTGAAATTGTTAATGTTTTTTCACCGTCAAGGTTCGAGCAAAGAAAGAGGAGGAGAAACAGGATACAGTGGCTCTTATAGGGCTATACAGGATGTGATGTATGGACGAGCATCATGGGAAATGTAGTTTTATTTGCATACAAAACGATTTTCATTGGCTGCTGTGAGTAGCAAATAAAAGAAAGAGAAGCATAATCCTCGCCTCAGTGTCCTTAATAGAATTGATAATTCTTGGCGCGAATGCTAGCTAATTTTTTATTCTGGATGGCCTTGCTCGCAACCAAACTCCCCGCTCTGGCAGCGTCAGCCAGCAGAACGTGACGTACCCTTGCGGCTCTCTCGGTAAAAGCTATTGGGATGTGCACTACCTGGCCATGATGACGTCAGGCAGGCTGCAAGAACAACTCGGGGAGGAGGGGGGCACGCGGTTGCGCGGGTACTATCTAATGATACATTGTAGCAGAGCCTGGCCTTAGCTCAGCTGGGAGCACCGCCCCAAGCCCACGGGAGCAGCGGACAACGCAGGCAGACCAGAGGCAGCGCGCTGCATCTAGCTGCCACACGCACGTTTTACAGGCTTCAGTGAATGTGCACCTGAGACTGACATATGCATTATGCGTGACAATGCATTTCAGTGCGGTGATGCGAATCACCACACTGAAATGCGTTAGTCTAACGCCTGATGCGTGGTACTTGGCAGGACTGCGGCATTCGTGACAAAGCCCTAGAATGGATTTGCTCCTTCCTCACCGACCGAACACAGAGAGTCAGACTCCCACAGTTCAACTCAGAACCCACAAAAATCAGCTACGGAGTGCCTCAAGGATCCTCCCTGAGCCCCTCCCTCCTCAACATCTACATGGCCCCACTGGCAGCTGTTGTCGGAAGCCACGGACTAAACATCGTCTCCTACCCCGACGACACCCAGCTGATCCTCTCCCATATACCTCAACCACCGCCTCTCCTTCTACACTCCCACCGGACATCTCCGCTCCGCCTAACTGGCCCTGGCCACCATCCCACGGATCCGAAAGACCACGGCTGGAGGAAGATCCTTCTCTTACCTCACTGCAAAGACCTGGAACTCTCTGCCTCTGCACCTCAGCCAATCACCATCACTGCCACAATTCAGGAAGGACCTATGAACCTGGCTCTTCGAACCGCAGATCCACCCCATTCCCCCCTCCACTCAGCGCCTTGAGACCCCTACGGGTGAGTAGTCGCGCTTTATAAGAATCCTGATTGATTGATTGAAGGCCCTGTGAATAGAGGAGGGGCTGGATCCCAAGTCTGGCGTGTGACATAGGCCACAGCATGTCACAGGGTGCCACGTTTTTTGGACATTCATGTATAATTGTATTAGAAACCCCCCAGAAGTGCCAGTGGGTCATTCTAAAGATCAGTCTGATGCATATTTTGGGGGAGAGAAGATTAGTGACGTGGAAAAGTGTTTCATGTTTCAAGGAAGTCTCATTTATGTATTTCTTTTAGGGGTTTTGAAAAGAGCTGACTAATGATGGATTGCCACATTGTAGTGGTGAAAACACTGAAAGGGGATGTATTTTTGTGTTTATGTAATACGCTGTCTCGTGCACCTATGGCAAAAGGCCTGGTGTATGCATAGTGAAAGCACTGACACAAATATTATCAAAGACCTGCTGCGCATTAGGGGAATGCTCTGTGTCATATATGGGACAAATAATTAAGTACTTTTCAGGGGGACTGCAGATATGAGGTGCTGTGTGGTACATTTTTGGGTGGCAGTCTCGATATTTCAGGAACAGCTTCACCCGTATATTCGAGTCAAGTCTGAATATTTCAGGACATTGTGATGCATGTTTGAGGTTCAGATTGGTGTATTTTAAGGGTGTCTAATGTATGTTTGAGATTCTGTCTAAAGCACATTTGTTGTACAGTCTGAGGCCTATTGTAGGGATAGTCTCATATGTTAAGGGACAATTCATATGTCGGGGCAATGCACATGTTTTTCCACATGTTCATCATGGCGGCCATTTGATATGAAGATCTGTACTACTGGAGGTAAATTTCATGTGTAGTATTTTGACATGCATAGATCGTTCACAGTCTCATGTATTTTGTCATGAAACTCTAAAAGCATTTGAACGATTTCAGGGTTGGAATGTGTGTCACTTAAGGGAAAATCTGCAATTTACAGCAACTTCAATTGCATGCCCAGGCTGGGTAGCTCATACATTTATTAGGAAACCAGAACTATGTGAACCAGCACGCTAAGAGTTTTTGACAGAAAAAGGCAGGAATGCTTTTGTGTGGAACATATGAGTCACCTGAAGGGGAAGTGGCAAGCCCATGACATAATTGCCAAGAAGTCCTGTTTCTTGTGTTGCCTGATGACCTTTACCAGGCATTACTTTTTAGCTGAGATCACTTCAAATTGTAGACAAAGTAAGTTATAATATTAATTTTATTACATAGACTTAAAAGGTTGGTTTACTCGCCATAAAGTGTCACTCATAAGGCATTAAAATGTCACACATAAGCACACCGAAAACATGGAAATGTCACATACAGGATACTTGGCAGCTATGATAGGTTTTTTTTTTACTTAGCGCAAACTTGACCCGCAGGTATCAGAGCACTTTACATGAGCACCAGTTGCATTACAGACGGACACATTCATTTTAAGCACGGGGAGATTAAGCGATTTGCCCAGAACCACAGGTGGCTTGAGCCTCCCGCCATACTCCAACCTGGGTTCTCCAGCGTCAAAGTCGGCCACTCTAACCGTTAAGACACATCCTCTATAATATTTGCGCTAAAAGTATGTATAGATATGGGTAAAAAATACCGGCTTCAGGTGATTTTGGTTGTTTTTGTACCGTATGGGAAATTAAAATACCGATGGTGCTGTTGGCAAACTGGCCAGGTGGCAACCCTATTCACTAATAGCATTGTCATCAAGGCAGGAGCATGAATGTTTCTAAATTCCTGCTCAAAAACTCTCAATTTCAAGAAATACTTCTCAACGCAGAGATATAATTCGGACTAAACGCTTCTCTGTGATGAAAAAACAAACACAATGGGCTGCCCTCCTCTACAGCACGTCAGCGGAATCCAGTGCGCCCTCATTTGTGTGCTCCAAGGAAAGGAAACTGGATTTATTTTATTACCCGAGAGACTACAGTAGACTAAAGAAGGGAGACATAATAAAGAATGTATTCATTCGTGGATCCTTCTGAAAGGGCCCCAGAAGTAGTCGCCTCATTGGTGGAACTGTATGACGCAACATGAGGGACAAACTACGTAGGAGAAGAGGAAACTAGAAGGAGTTAACTTCAGACAGGAGGTGGGCAGATACAATCATTGTATTGGTAGGACTTGAAGAGGACGGAAACAGGCACAATCATCTCATTGGCAGAGCTCAGGTGTAGAACTCAGAAAGACGACAGACCGAAACAATCATCGCACGATCGCGTAACAGGCGTTGAGGATAACTTCATTGGACGTGCTTCGGAAGAAGGGGCGGGAGGATTGACAGGTCTCAACTTTGATGACTGAAACAACAATAATTTCAAGCTCAGAAATAAAGGGACAGTAACGACCAGCTCATTGGTAGAGTTCCGATAAGAGGGAGGCTTTTCTAAAATTACACCATTGGTTAGCGCTAAAAACTATGTCGACAATAACAATCCCCTCATTGGTGGATTCCAGAAATGGACTGGTCAGTTACAGTCACCTCATTGGTGGGACCCGAAAGGCAGGTGGTAGTAACAATCACCTCATTGGCGGAATTTCTTAGAAGATGATAGCGGTATAAGGGGGATATTAACCAGAAGTAATACGCAGATATCGGATGCTATTTGACCTTTTGTCTCGGAGATCGCGTATCTTTCAAAAATGTGTAACATATTAAGGTTTCCATAGGTTTCCTTGACAGCTGGGCATTTTCTTACTGTGGACCCACACCTTTAATCTACATTTTCGAAACCATTTTCTCTTGTATTGAATTCTTTTGCGCGAGTAGACATTTTCTCTGCAACGACCATATATACCTCTGTTACAAAAATACCTTTACTTACTTTTACGTTTGCAGAAGAAATGACTAAGACTGCGTTAATGGGGACGTACTGCCACCCTGTGGACAAACAACGCAAATTTTGTTGCCTCGTACACCCAGGAATGTGGAAGGTCTGTCAATGAACCAACCAATTATCATTCATGCACAGGGCCTGCAAATTATGGGCTTTAATTAGGTCCTTTGTGTAAGAAACCAGGGCCGTAGCCAGGGTGGTATAATTTTTGAGGGCCTAGCCCAGTGATCGAAGTAGGCAGGGCAAGGACGTTCCCAAACTTTATCAGTTTGATCAAAACAGTTCCAATACTTAAGCTACGCTGGCGGAGTTTTGTCGCTCTGCTTGGAGTGTGGAGTTTGGCAAAAACTCTGCCACCCGTTTCTTAGCGGAGTTTACCAGCGCCAGTCACAGGCAGTGAGTTTATAGCTGCGGTTACTGTACTCTAATGTAGTCCTGCCAAGTACCACCCATCAGGCATTAGACTAATGCATTTCAGTGTGGCGGTCTGCATGACTGCACTGAAATGGAAAGTCACGCATTATAGCGCCTCCTCAGCTGTCAAAGGGGGAGCGCTGCTCATGCACCATAAGCTGGTGTGGAGGCGCGCAGTAACTGTGCGCGCAGCTGAGTGCTCCGGCAGGCTTGGGTGCTGGCTCAGCTGCTGCTACAAAGTAACACGCACCCGGCACGGTTCTCTGTGGGATTTCTCATACAACTTTATTAAAGCCAGGTCCTCCTGCCACCCGAGGCGCAGGCAGCACAGTTCCTGAGAAAGGTTTGGGCTCGCACCGCAGCGGGAAATTTAATTATGAATCCTTCTACCTGACCAGAGTTGACCCCACACGGGCAGCTGAGTGAACCTGGCCGGTAGAGTGGTTCCTCAGCTGCAGCCTGCCCAGAGCACACTGGCAGTACAATCAAATAAATGGTCGCGGTAGCAACTCTTATAACACAACAAAAAATATATAATATAGCAATCACCACTCTTATTTTACTTTAAACGTATATATCCGTTTAATTCATAAA
Source organism: Calotriton arnoldi (assembly GCA_963921515.1). Classification (NCBI taxonomy): domain Eukaryota; kingdom Metazoa; phylum Chordata; class Amphibia; order Caudata; family Salamandridae; genus Calotriton; species Calotriton arnoldi. Next base: position 3,091,050 of record CAWUFW010001043.1, read on the forward strand.
TTCTGAACATTAAATGCAATTTTAGTCAAAGCATTAAGTGATGGCAACCTAATTGCTCAATCAAACTAATAGTACAATACATATTTACAGTGTTCTTGGTGTGGGAACGGAAGTGTAGGATTGAGGGATGGGTAGTGAACATGTGAGTGAAGGACAAGGAAAAGGTATAGTGACATATATACATCAGCCGTATTTCAATATAAGACCTCTTCAGCCTAACAAAGGTCAGTTGTTCCTAAATGTACACATGACTCTGGGTAAACCTCCACTGTAAGATTAATTCTGTATCAGAGCCTGTGAAGGACGTTTATGTTGTCAACGTTTCGACCCCTGAGAAGGAGGGTAAATTAGGTCCTCAAGGTGGGGTCTTCATCAGGACCGGGCTAAAAGAGCACTTAGGGACACAGCAGGAATTATCCGCTGTTCACTCGGCCCAAAGGGCTCGGGAAAACTCGTAGAAGCTGGAAGAAACACAATAGGCTCCCAAAAGAGTCTAATTCAACAATGAATGCAGACGCACTGCTGAGGTTATCCAATCTCTCGCAGTGGGAACTAATCCAAACAATCTAGTCGCAACAACTGAGCCGGATGGCCAGCGACTAGATTGTTTGGATTAGTTCCCACTGCGAGAGATTGGATAACCTCAGCAGTGCGTCTGCATTCATTGTTGAATTAGACTCTTTTGGGAGCCTATGTGTTTCTTCCAGCTTCTACGAGTTTTCCGAGCCCTTTGGGCCGAGTGAACAGCGGATAATTCCTGCAGTGTCCCTAAGTGCTCTTTTAGCCCGGTCCTGATGAAGACCCCACCTTGAGGACCTAATTTACCCTCCTTCTCAGGGGTCGAAACGTTGACAACATAAACGTCCTTCACAGGCTCTGATACAGAATTAATCTTACATTGGAGGTTTACCCAGAGTCATGTGTACATTTAGGAACAACTGACCTTGTTAGGCTGAAGAGGTCTTATATTGAAATACGGTGATGTATATATGTCACTATACCTTTCCTTGTCCTTCACTAACATGTTCACTACCCATCCCTCAATCCTACACTTCCGTTCCCACACCAAGAGCACTGTAAATATGTATTGTACTATTAATTTGATTGAGCAATTAGGTTGCCATCACTTAATGCTTTGACTAAAATTGCATTTAATGTTCAGAATTTATGAATTAAACGGATATATACGTTTAAAGTAAAATAAGAGTGGTGATTGCTATATTATATATTTTTTGTTGTGTTATAAGAGTTGCTACTGCGACCATTTATTTGATTGTACTGCAATACTTACCCAGGTCGGGTGGTTTTTTGTGGGTTACCCCGTTGATACTTAACACAGAGCACACTGGCAGCAGCCCTCAGATTCAATCATGCTTGGCAGCGGTGTTGCTGTGGGCGAGGCCGCCCAGGAGAGTCCGAGTCGCGGACACTGGCTACCAGCAGGCGTGTTACCGCTGCAAAGAAGTAAGGGCCTGGAGTGAGGTGTGTTACTAACTCCAGTGCTTATGCTGCTTTAGGATAGAAATAACAAGCAACACAGGATATCGTCCTTTTAGCTCTAAAGCACGCTGTTTCTATCTGGTTTGACCGAGGGGTGGTTTCTGTGGCCACACTCAGGCTCGCCCTGTTCAGTGAGGAGTAGAGGAATTTAGGGGCATATCAGCAACAGCCAGCGATAATTATCGCTAAGCGCGCTTAGCGCAAGGATAATTATAGCCGGCTATCGCTGGATTATATCGCCGAGATAGTGCGCTATCAGCAACGCGTATCTCCAATGCGATACAAAATCCAGCGATAGCTGCAAAATGTGCGATTATCGCTGGAAATCCAGCGATAAGAGCACAGCGATAGGAGAATCCTTGTTAATAGGGCGGGGAGGGCTTATCCTCACAATCCACCTTCCATAGGATACAATGGCTAAGTAAGATTAAATGCAGGCGTAATGAAACCTGCGATAAGCGCGGTTAGCGCTACTATTATCATCGCGACGCAGGTTAGCGAGCAGATTGATAATAGGAGAAAGGTTCGTTAGCGACATTTCTCACGTTATTTTAGTCAGGTACGCCCACTTTGCATCTCATTAGCGTTGCAAAGCTGGGCGTCAAGGAAACTGGCGAAGAAGCATAGGAACACGCGCTAGCGTGTCCTTGCTGATAGTGCGATAAAATTATCGCCGCTTTTCGCCCGAAAACGGACGCTAAAGCGGCGATAATTTTATCGCGTGGCCTTGATAATATGACCCCAAGTGACTTGTGTGATCACAAGGTTCCGAAACAAGGAAATGTTTATTATCTGGGAGGCTTGCAAATGTCTTCTCTCTGCCCTGGTTTTGCAAGGTAAGCTGAAACTGCTGTTGCACCGCTCTCTCTGAAAGGTTCTGTTTCTATACAAATGTCATTTTTTCTCCTCGTAATAGGATGCATCAAGTAAAGTTGATATGGGGCAGGAGAGGGAAGCTCAGAACGAACGTCCGCCCACCCTAGTAAACATTTACCAGCAAACTCTAGCACTCTTACATTCAACAGGTTGTTCAAATGAAATCTACTTAGAAACGCCTGGGAGCCCTTCAGAATCCCTTATGCTGTAACTGCGCCCTGCCGGACCGCCATCTCTGCCCTTCTTCCCTCTCACACACGTGCCGGCCCTGCACTTTTCATTTACAAATCAGCATTGTTGCTGTGTTTCTTTAGTTGGACCAACTAAATCCGGACCCGGTCCACACTACAGCTCCCAGAATACAACACGTAGTTAATGAAAATGAGCCGAGCAGCACTGGTTACACGGAGTCACCTGGCAGGAAATATTCAAATGTTTCTTGTTAAGGTCTAAATATAGTGCTTCGGTTTATGTAGCCTCAGCGTATTGTGCAGTGCACTAGCCACCCGAGTGCATGTGTCAATTAGCAAATTCCTTTTTGGCAGCGCGCGATCAGGCAGCTGCCTGCAGTCAGTGGGTGCCCGTCGTACAGTGTGTCACAACACAACACATACAGTTACTCACTGTCCTAAGGTGACACAGGTCAGACCTCCGTTATGTTGTCCCGGTGCAGGAAGAGAGTGTAAGTCATGATTTCCTACTGTTGCACTGACTTGGTATGCTATGAAAATTTTCTTTTGCTGGTACAGTCACATTGCTCAAATGAGTGTAAATTCTAATATTTATATGTTTCCCTCGTCTTCATTGCCTGTTTTTGCTCGCGAGAAAGTGTCACTCTTAGTCGTTGAAATGTCACTCATAGTTACATTGAAATTATGAAAATGTCACACATAGCAATCCGAAACCTTGGCAGCTGTGCTAAACAAGTTTATACAGGGGTCTTCAGCAAAAACATACACCCTTAAACTTCAGTGATGGCAATGCATGCATCCAAGAGGAAAAATCCTGCAGTACATTGTATCGAAAAGAGAGGCGTTTCTGAAACCTTTATTGTTGCTGTGAGAAAAAATATGGAATACACAGTAGCGTTCCGACAAACGCAAAGTTGACTAAAGTCCTGTATTGCCGGTGGGAAGTATTTGTTCTTAACTTAAACATCGAAACCTGCCACATTAACCAGAGGCAGTTATAAATCAGTGCAGGGGACCGTGACACTGATCACCAAGGACTCTCTGTAACGTCCATATAACAAATAGACAACAATAACAATTCCTCTACGGTGCCTAATCTATAAAATATTATACTGGGACTCCTGGTGTCTGCTGCGCTTGAATGGGCGCAGTTTCTCAGTGGAGTTAACCTGTTACTGTCTATTAATCCCTGGTGTACAGGGAAATGTGCATCGTGCCTTAATGTACAACTGAAGTGTTGCCGGTGAACCCCTATATTCCAAAAGCACAGTTTACTACAAACGGGAAGCAGCTCGCCCTCCTATTAATCTGTAGGTAGATCTCACACATCCAGAGTTGAAGGCACAGGATTTATTCCACAACTTTGACAGCGGTGTGTGCAACACTTTAATTCCAAGTCTACCCCACACTGGTTGTCAACCATAAAAAAACACTATCCAGAATAATATGAAACAGACCACGAGCAATTAAGAAAATTAAAATGCAGAATACTAATACGGCTGACCTGGGGCGGACACTTTAGACTACAGCAACGATGTAGAAAAACACACTTAGATGCGAACTAGTTTCCAAGAAAGGTACACATCTGCAGTGCAGCCGCTAGTAATATTAACAATAGTAATATTATAGCGGACAAATAAATGAAAAGAACCTCTTTATAAATGTCCTGACCAGAGGCTAGTTGTGACAAACCAACTGCGCTGCAAAACACATTGCTTCAAACACCTGCCAAATAAAATGTGTTAAAGCCCATGGTAATGAGTCACCTTAAATGTCCACATACAAAGACCAACCAGCCAGCTACCCTCTGCTACAGTATCCCGACATTCACCCCCACCTCGGCTCCACGGCGTGAGACACTTCCGATTAAAATATGAACAACACCAAAATAATAATAATACTAGAAATGCTGTGCTGCTGCCATGCTAGGGTCAGACAAATACTGAAGACGTGGCATGACACGGTGTAGTGTTACACTTTGTCCCTCTTTTATGTTCATCTCACATTTCAGTTACAACATCTCTGTTAAGTGTGTTGACCTCTCTGTTGCTTATATTTGTACTTGTTTGCTATCATGCTGGCTCACGCTCTGCATTCCTTCTCCATGGTATCCAGCTGCAGTTAAACCACTTACAGCTGCGATTCCTTGGAGGCAGGACTTGTGGGTCGTGGGCTCCTGTATTTGTAACAATAAACTCACGTTTGGTACTTTCTGGAGGCTCCTGATTTAATCTGTTTGCCTCACGACATATTTGGCGATGAGCGGAGGTCGTTTCAGGAGCCCACTCTCATTTTGGCTCTTTTACCTCGTTTTGCCATTCTTTCCTGCCTATCTTTGCACTGCCTCTCTTGAAATTGTGGTGTCTGCCTGCATCTTTCCATTGGATAGAAAATTTTCTAGCATATGTAACAAGAATTTTAGATTCTATTAAGGACACGGAGGCGAGGATTATGCTTCTCAATCTTTACTGGCAATAAAAACAGCAGCCAATAAAAAAACAGTAAACATTCAAAATACTACATGTCTCATGAGGCTTTGAACCACGCCTGTTAGACTTGGCATCTTTTGGCGTGTTTCCCCTGAGTTTTTGCTTTCTGACCTCCCGGTTTTGACTCTGTTTGTGCTGGCTTAGTGTTTCTGCGCACTTTTCTCACTGCTGATCAGTGGTAAAGTGCAAGTGCTCCTATGGTAAAATGTGTTATGGATTGGTGTTTCCATGATTGGCCTATTTGATTTACGTGTCAGTCCCTAGTAAAGTGCACTGCGTGTGCCAGGGCCTGTAAATCAAATGCTGTTGGTGGGCTGCAGCACTGGATTGTGCCACCCACAGAAACAGCCCAAAAAGGTAACTCAGACCTGCCATTGCAGAGTCTGCGCGCAGTTTGTAACTGCCATGTCGACTTGGCCAGAGCTGACTTCCAGGAAGCAGCCCAAGAAGGTGATCTGGACTGAGTCCTGCCAGAAGGCTTTTGATGCCCTGAAGGCCGCCATGTGCACGGCACTCGTGCTCAAGGCACCCGACTTCTCCAAGGAATTCGTCGTGCAGACTGACGCTTCAGAGCATGGAGTGGGAGCGGTGCTCTCACAACTGAACGAAGAGGGCCTAGACCAGCCTGTAGTCTTCCTTAGCCGGAGACTACTCCCCAGGGAACAGAGGTGGAGTGCCATAGAAAGGGAAGCTTTCGCTGTGGTCTGGGCACTGAAGAAGCTGAGGCCCTACCTGTTTGGGACTCACTTCCGGGTTCAGACAGACCACAGGCCCCTCAGATGGTTGATGCAAATGAGGGGTGAGAATCCAAAACTGCTGAGGTGGTCCATCTCCCTACAGGGAATGGACTTTACGGTGGAACACCACCCTGGCACAGAACACGCCAATGCAGATGGTCTGTCCAGGTTCTTCTGCCTTAGTGAAGAGAACTCCCAGGAGGTTGGGTAGTTCTCCCTACTTTCAGCTGGAGGGGACATGTGTTAGACGTGGCATCTTTTGGCGTGTTTCCCCTGAGTTTTTGCTTTCTGACCTCCCGGTTTTGACTCTGTTTGTGCTGGCTTAGTGTTTCTGCGCACTTTTCTCACTGCTGATCAGTGGTAAAGTGCAAGTGCTCCTATGGTAAAATGTGTTATGGATTGGTGTTTCCATGATTGGCCTATTTGATTTACGTGTCAGTCCCTAGTAAATTGCACTGCGTGTGCCAGGGCCTGTAAATCAAATGCTGTTGGTGGGCTGCAGGACTGGATTGTGCCTCCCACACAAACAGCCCGAAAAGGTAACTCAGACCTGCAATTGCAGAGTCTGCGCGCAGTTTGTAACTGCCATGTCGACTTGGCCAGTGCACACACTTGCCAGTCCCTAACCTTCCCTTTTCTTACATGTCAGCCACCCCTAAGGTAGGCCCAAGGTACCCCTGTGGGCAGGGTGTAGTGTATGTGAAAGGTAGGACATGCCCTGGTGTGTGTGGCATGTCCTGATAGTGAATTACTGCCAATTTCGTTTTTCACTATTGCAAGGCTACCTGTTCCCCATAGGACAGAATGGGAAGTTTGTTTATAACATCTTATAAACATAACTGGCCCTGGGAACTAGGTAGGAAAATAAATTTTAGTATGCCTGAACTCAGAATCTAAAGATGCATCGTTTAGTGAAGGTGATTTTTACATTCTGTGTTTGAAAATACCACTGTTAGAAAGTAGGTATTTTCTTGCTCAGTCATCCCGTGTGCCTCTTCTGGAATGTGGATTGCCTGTCTGGGTTTTGGATGACAGAAGGCTGGGGAGCAGGAGTGGCTCCAGATAGTCTAGGTGGGTCAGGAAAGGGCTGATTAGACCTGGGCTGCAATTGGGGAAGGGGGAGGAGATTTCCTTGCACCTCAAAGGGCCTGGTCTGCCTCTGACAATGCCGTCTCCACCTCCTGCCAGGAAGTCACACCAGAGAAGGCAGAACTGGTTCTGGCTGGGCACAGACACTCTCTGCCTAAGAGATCAAAGAAGTTTGGGATATAAGTAGTGGGGCCCAGACCCCTGAACTTTAGAACTCTTTTGGACCAAGAAGAATGCCAAGAAGAAGAGCTGGAGAAGCTGTGAGGAGGAACTACCACTTTGCTGTGTGCTTTGCTGTATTGGCCTGCAGTGGCTGCTTCTGTCTTGGGCAGTGAAAGGACTGGACTGGACTTTCTGCAATCTACTTTTGCGAGTTTCTCCAAGGGCTTGAGGTAGAGCTTGCCCCCTGTTCAAGAAGTCTCAGGAACAGCAAAGACTTCAAGTTCTTCTGCCCTCAGCACTGGGGACTGTGTGTTTTGTGCTGCAACAGAAGAAAAAGCAACCCGACGCCGTCTACGACGCCGCTGCCGACTCCGTGTCCTGAAGGCACCGCAGAGGGCACCGCCGCAACGCCGCACCGCGACCCTGGTCTCACCGACGACGCCTGCTGACGCCGCCACCGAGCCGCTGCTCGCACCTCGACCTGTGGGCACGCACTCCGCATCGCCTCGCTTCACGATGATGCCTTGGTATCCCCGATGACGCCGCTCCACGCCGAAATCTATGCCGCTGCTTGCACCGTGGTTCGAGGGCGCCGCTCGTAAAGTTACACGATGCACCTCCCTCATCCCGCACCGCAGCCTTGGCCTGCCGGTGCCATTGACTCCAGTTCGTCAGCCGACGACAGCGCTTCAGCAACGACGACGACGCTGCTTGCACGCGACCTGCCAGCACCGCGACGAGCACGGCCTTCACTTCGCACCACGTCCCTGGTCTCACTGACGACGCCACCTGATGCCGCCACCGAGCCGCTGCTCGCACCGCAACCTGAAGGCACCGCACGCCGCACCGCTGCACTTCGCACCGCAGCACCCGACGCCTGCCGACGCCAGCGCTCCTAACTTCAACAGAGAGGAGTTCGATCTGCAAGGTGTGTGACTTCGAGGGCCCCGATGACCCCTGCACCGACCTCCGGAACAGACGCCTGCAGACGCCGTGCTTTCGGAAGCTCAACGAGAGGTCGCCGACGCCCTGCATTTCTAAAAGGTACTGTTTGCGGGTCTTCCCGACACCGTAGCTGGCCCGCGACGCCGCGGTCAGACAGAACTGTTTGGATTTGTTTGTTCACGACGCCGTGATAGTCCCGGACGGAGCTATCGACATTAAGGAACTGTTTTTCAAGCATATTTTGATAACTGAAGATTTTTAAGTACTGTATTGTGGATTTTTATCGTTTTTGGTCTTGTCTTAAGTATATTAAAAATATTGGATATTTTTCTAAACTGGTGTGGTGTCCTTTTGTAGTGCTTACACTGTATTACTGTTGGTTATGTGCAAATGCTTTACACACTGCCTCTAAGATAAGCCTGACTGCTCGTGCCAAGCTACCAAGGGGGTGAGCAGGGGTTATTTTAGGAGTGTAACTCCCTTATCCTGACTAGAGTGGTGGTTTCTGCCTGGCTTGGGCACATGCCCTAGCCTACCAAAAATCCCATTTCTAACAACGCCTCTTAAAACCCACCAAAAGCCAGGCATTAACCAGTACAAAATAGAGAGGCACCATCTTCCTGCCTCTTTCTTTCCGAACAAGCAGTCCACCATAACAAACATTGTCCAAAAAGAATAATCACACAGTTCCACAGACTCTCAATGGAGAGTTAATCCAGACCAACAGGGCCCATCCGAACGATGAATTCCAAGCAGAGCTACTGGAACAGAAAACACCAACCCCTGGAACAGCCCAGCCATGGTCTTAATTTTGTTTCGAATCCGAACCTAAAAGGAAACAAGCATTGGCATAGCCAATAGGTCTCGCCTTTGGGACCTTATAAGTGTTTAGCCATGCAACAGTTGATGTTGTTGCACCAAGGAAATTGTGCTACATAACTAAATATTTATAAGGGTCCCAAAGGCGAGACCTATTGGCTATGCCAATGCTTGTTTTAGTTGTGACTGACAAGCACCTTTCTTTTATTTACAATTGGATTAATCAACGCGTTTAAATGTCCTTGGAATAGTTGCACAGATGAGAACACTGGCAATGGCGTTTGAACGTTGCTAGAATTTCGTTCCTTTTGTTCATTATTTATTATCATTCGTATATATTATGTTCGTTTTTTCGTGTTCACCTTTTTTTAATTAGCACACTGTTTCAGTTCTAGGCACATTAGCAGCGTTAATGTATAAAACTTTCTTTCTCCTGCTTTTTAGCCTTTTAAAAGGCGATGAGAAGCTAGATTAATTATGGTGAGAAGAGCAGGAGTGTTTCATCATAGAGAGGCTTAAAGGTGTTAATTACTCATTTGTATCGGGTTCAATGAATCTCCTTAAGAACTGCATGCCCCACAGTATACCATTTGGCTGTTAGCTGCACTTTTAAAAAGCATATTGTTTATAATATCTCATTAACCTATGATGAATTGAGAGCCATATTATGGTCAGGGTTGCATACTGAACTGTAAAACTTCAAGTCAGTTAGCATGAGAAAATGATCAACATAATGTTTTATGTTTGCTTGTTATCTGAGTACACCATGCCCGAATTTGCAGTAATGTGCAGGCAATCAAATGTTCGGTTCTGTTCTGCCGCAGTAGATTATATTTCCTCTGCCAAGTATTGACTGCTTTCGGTTGCCGTATGTACTGCCCTTGGCGGAGCTGGCATCGCACCAAGGTGTCTCGCGCACTACTGAAACCGACAAGAATGTTTGTACATTTTCAGTGGTGTACAATGGATCACTGTATAAATGTGTTGTCACTCTCAACATCTAAATACTGAAGATTCAATCTACTTTATCCTTCCGCCGTTCATGCTGGTGCAAAGAAGGGACACACGTCTCTTGTTTTTCGTGCTGTGATGATGTTGACATATACCACCCTCATCATTCAAAGTTGTATTACAATCCACACCTGAGCACGTACTCCACTCCTGTCACATGATCACACACTCAACGTACGTTCGTCGAACGTTCGACAGATCGGCAGCAGCCAGGTCCGCTGCCGGCATTTGTTCCCGCTCCAGCTCCACATTTTCTCAGTCCATCTTCCATCCACCAGACCTCGGGACCGGGTTGGGGGCCGGGTGGTGGTTCCTGTGTACGGGTGCTCCCGGGGCTCCGGGGGAGAGTCGCAGAGGAGCTTACAGTGCTATGGAGTAGCTCAGTGAGCCCCGGGGGGGGGGGCACGTCTAGAGTGAGGAGAAGCAGGGACAAGCGGCAGTGTAGTGAAAGAACGCAGCAGTGGCGAGAGGCGTACCACAAGAGGTACGGCTCAGAGCCGCGTGGGTCATATGGGTAGAGCGGAAGCGGCCAGCGGTAGGCTGGTGCGGCTTGCTCGCCCTTGGTGGCCATGCATTGCTTTCAGTGACTTCAGTGATCTTGGTGACTGTTGCCTCTGTTATGCCACATGCTGCACACCCCTGTTTTTTATTAAATTAAATATTGCGGACCTGGACCGGATCTTACCGGCTACCAGCAGAAGTAGCCATCCTCCAGTTATTAGGTAATTACCTGCCTCTTCCCCCCCCAACCCCCGCTCCAGCGCATGGGAGAATCAGGAGAGTTTAAGGGGTAAAGGGAGCAAGGGCAAAGTGAGTGAAAAGAAAGTGTGTAAAAGGAAAATAAACAAGAGAGGAGCGGGGGCGAGCGAGCGCGGCAGCCTGCAGAGCTGACCAGACGCTCGTGCGTCATGGCCTTTTGCCTGCGATTACGCGCAGGGCAGACATCTGTTTCCAATTACGATAATTGGAAACAGATGTCGGCCCTGCGCGCATAACCGCCCGAAAAAGGCCACGACGCACGAGCGTGTGGTCAGCTTTCGAAACCCCTTACTTAAAGTCTCGCCAGAGCAGCGCTTGCGTGCTACTCGAGGCTCGACCTAAAAAGAACTTGAATCCCATCTTTACAAGAATTTCAATACAAGGGTGGGAGAAAATCGAATATGTGTCACACATTACAACGACAGCATGAGATCATGAACCTTACCTGTCCCAACGGGTGGGAGACTCCTCGCCTCCATGTCCTTAATAGAATCTAAAGTTCTTGTCGCATATACTAGAACATTTTCTATTCTATGGCAGGACCAGAGGCTTTGATTATGCTGGTTCAAAGCTCACCAACAACAACAGAAGAGACATGCACAACAGGTTTATAATAAAATATCTTGAACATATAATCTGATGACCAGTCAGCAGCACAAATAATATCTTCCAATCCAGCCCCCAGAGCAAACGCTTTAGATGCCATAGCACCTCTAGCAGAATGAACTCCATACACAGAAATATCGATACCAGCCTCCGACATGACCCAACAAACCCAACGGGCCAATGTTGCTGCTGACGCTGAGCAAAAAGGCTTTTGAATAGCCAATAATAAAGGAACAAGAGGATCATTTCAATGAGCCAAAGTACGTTCTTTATGAACCTTCAAACATTTCACTACACATAATTTAGCATTGTGAGGAAAAGCAGGATAACCAATGGACCGTGACATGGTTTTCGTTCTCTTCGAAATAAGAAAAGAAACACCAGCAGGAGAAAACAACCTACCTGCAAGGTCCAGGCTCGTACATAAAAGCATAAAATCATAGTCAATTTAGCGGAAAGTTGTTTCAAAGTCAAATCATGATTATGAGGCCATGACTCTAATAAAGACAAAACATTTGTAACATCTCATAACTGAGTATATTTAGGTTTCAGAGGATGAGCCACCCTGATACCTTTCATTAATTTACATATCATGGGAGGGACACCGACAGGTTTACCATCAATCGGGTTATGTCCAGTGGACATTGCTGATCTCAAATTATTTACTGACCTGTAACACAAACCAGATTCAGCACACTCCGAAAGGAAATCAGACCACTTTCCCACAGGATCCACCTCCTTTTGAAGGCACCAACCCACCCAATGTTTCCATGCAGAAGAGTATTGTTTACAGGTGGAAGGAGCCCAAGCTTGGTGTATAAATTTCACAGCTGCTGCCGTAAGGCCTGTAATCTGGTCATGTCTCCTGAAATCTTCCAGACCCTGAGAGTTAACTGGTCTTGAAAAATAAGAGGATGTGGCAAACCCACTGGGCCCAGGAGTAGCTGAGGGAAAACAGGAAGAAGAATGGGAAGAGCTACAGATAATTCCAGAAGTGTCGGAACCCACGATTGAGTCTTCCACAGTGGGGTGACCAGAACCAGGATCGCCAATTGCCATCAGCATAATTCACCTGATCCTTCCATGATTGAAGGAAGGCATCCTAACCCATCGCCATCGGATCCGGCCTCCAACTGTAGAACCGTTTTAGTTGAGCATAAAGCCTGGAAGCAACCAGGTCCACTTGACACTGACCCCGAGCAGACATTATCTCCTGAAAGATGTGAGGGTGGAGTTTCCAATTGCAGTAGTCCATCATGAATCTGGAATTCCAATCCGCCACCAGATTGTCCTTGCTGGGAAGGAATTCCGCCAGAACTGTTATCTTCTGGGAAAGGCAGAAGTACCAGAACTCCCATGCAATGTTGGCCAGCAGGCGTGATCTCGTAACCCCCAAGCGATTGATTTAACAAACCGCAGAGACGTTGTCCATCTGCAGGAGGATGCAGCAGTTGCCCTTGATGGGAGAGATTGATTTTATGGCAAAAGAGCCGACCAGAAGTTCCAGGCAATTGATATGAAGTCGTAATTCTTTGGCTGACCAACGACCGCCAGTAGAAAATTCTCCGCATTGTGCATCCTATCCCCAGTGACTGGCATCTGACTCGATGACCACGTCGGGGGAGACTCAGAAAATGGCCCTGCCGTTCCACGCCTCCATATGGAGGAGCCACCACTGAAGTTCTTCTTGGGCTTCGGCAGACAGAGAAATTAGATGGTTGTAACTGAAAGCCTGTTGCAGATAGTGAATCTTCAAACGTTGAAGAGCCCTGTAATGCAACGGGCCTGGAAAAATCACCTGAATTGAGATGCTAGCAAGCCCACAATCCGGGCCGGGGATCTCAAAGATACCATCTGTTTCGACAGAATCGACCTCAACTCCCTCTTGATGGACTTTATTTTCAATGAAGGAAGAAGCAATTGCTTCTTGAGGGAATCCACCTGAAAACCCCGGAATCCCACCTGCTGGGATGGAATAATCATGGACTTTTTGGAATTTATCACAAAACCTAGGTCTTGGAGAAGAGACATCATCCAAGACAAATGAGTTGACAGAAGGGACTGATCTTGAGCTAGTAGAAGCATGTCGTCCAGGTAGATGATCTTGCTGACCCCCAACTCCCTTAAGCGGACAACCACTGGTTTCAGAAGTATGGTAAACACCCACGGGGCCGAGGATAGGCCGAACGGGAGAGAGTGATACTCGAACCATTGGCCCTTCCAGCAGAACTACAGGTACAGACGATGAGAGGGGCAAATGGGAACTGATAGATTAGCATCCTTGAGATCTAGACGAACGATCCAATCATGTTACTGAAGAAGGTCTCTTAGTAGATGGAAGCCCTCCATCTTGAAGTGTCAGTAAATCACAAAGGGGTTGAAATTTCAGCAATTCAGAACCAACCTTTTACCCCCACCTTTCTTTTGTACCAGAAATACATTGCTGCAGAAGCCTCTTGGGTGAGGGGACGTCAGTGCAATCGCTTGTTTTGACAAAAGTCCCTGCAGTTCAGAATCTATAAAAGACTTGTCTTGTTGGGAAAAAAGGAGAGTGGTGGGAAAGAATCTTGATAGGGGGTGTGAGAAAATTCTATTTGATAACCCCGAACAGTGTCCAGAAGACAAGAATCGGCAGTGATCTTTGCCCAATTGTGCACAAAGTACCTTAGTCTGCCCCCAGAGGAAACTGGGAAGGGAAAGAGGGGACCCTTGCCTGCAGATTTGTTGTCAGAGTTACGGAAACCCCTGTTGACTCCTCAATTGAAGCGGCCTCGGAATCCTCTAGACCGAGAAGGGTCTAGTACGCCTGGGATTGAACCCATGGGGAGGACCTTGCAGGTTGAAGCGGCCGGTTGAGCGTCCTCTGCCATGACCAGCCCTGCCAGAAAGGGGGTTGAAAACTCGTTTGAGCGAAGTTTGGGATTTGTCAAGAGAGGTGTATGTATTGACGAACTTGGCAATATCCTTAACAAAGCAGTCACCAAACAACTGGCCTTCTGCCAGGGGACCCAGTTCTGCAGTAGCCTGTTCCACCAACTGCGGTTCAATTCGAAGAAGCATGGACTTGCGTCGTTCTGAGGCCAGCGCGCAATTAGCGTTGCCCAAGATGCAAATTGCCCTCTGAGTCCAGCCACCAACCACCTCTGAATGAATAGGAGCCCATGTCTCCTGGGCTTGGAGGGCCAATTCTAAGATCTTGGCCAGGGGGCCAGAAACATCAAGGAGTTTGTCTTGGCATGCACATAGTGCCCTATCAGTGCCCTTCTTTGGTGTCTTTGTTGTGCTTCTTAAGAAAGGTCTGCATGGATGTATCGATATCGGGTGAGGGCAGTCTTGTGAGGAAGTCTGGCCGAGGGCATTCTGAACGTAAACGGGACCTCACTTCCTTATCAAAAGTTTTATGCAGATTCAATTGCATATATTTGGCTGCTGTGGAAGCAGGGGACCAGCCGGAGGACCTGGGATTCACAATGTCCAAAGGGTCAAAGTTGAAGGGGGAAACAATAGAAGTAGAAATGGAGCGCTTGCGTTTTTTAGGATGTTTGCGAACTTGAGTTCCCTGAGAATAAGATGCTTCAGTATCTGTGTCAGTGGTCAGGGCAGGGTCCGAGGAAAAAGGGGGTAGCGGGTGGAGGCAGGGAGCCTGCGCTGTAAGCATGATCAAGCAAAGTCCATTCAGTCACCTTAGCAATCACCTTCACATGCGGCCATGACGGGCAGAAGGGGAAGAAGAGGGGGGGAACGCCATGGGGGGTGCGGTGGAAGAGCACCCAGCAAGCTCGTCTAAGAGTTGAGAAATGAGAAGAAGTGCTGAGCTGAGGGCTTTATCTAGTGATTTCTGGACCGATTTATCAATAATCGCCTCCATGCCTTCATCATAGCAATAATGTTTGTCTTTGTCAGGGCCATAGGCAGCTAGACCCTGGTCAAAAGTCTTGTAATCAGACATTTTCACAAGAGGGGGGAGAAACACCTCACTCAAAATCCTCAGAGGGAAGCAATGATCGCGAAGCGGTCTTGCGATGCAATCGGGCGCGGAGCGCTGACCTGAAAGGCGAAGTGATTGCACGCGAAGATAACAAGTGGCGAAGCCGCCAGCACACCTTAATACATAACGTAAGAAGCACATTATAAACGTGAAGCCTATAAAGCATCAAAATAAAGAGCCACTTATCTTGACTTCAGAGCAGCAAAGATAGAGTCAGGTAGATGGTGCCTCTCTATTTAGTACTGGTTAATGCCTGTCTATTGGTGGGTTTTAAGAGGCGTGGATAAAAGCCTCATGGGACATGCAGTATTTTGAATGTTTACTGTTTTGATTGCCTGCTGTTTTTATTGGCAGTAAAGATTGAGAAGCATATTCGGAGCCTCTGGTGCTGCCATAGAATCTGGTTCGCCGTGGCGGTGATTGCTGGCATTCCTTGAATTTGAGGTTTTCCTGGATTAGAACTCGGTGTTGCCTTTGCGTGCTGTCGGGCATGTGCACTGTTTGTGATGTGCAGTCACGACATGCTACCAAGAAGATCGCGCTTGTGGAAATTAGCAGTGTTGTTGATGTGCGGTCATGACGCGTTGTCATGAAGACACGCGCATACACTATTGACACGCATTGCTTCGGTTGACGTGATGCGTCCTTTCCTCTGGCGGCCATCTTTGGTCTGGGCTTCCCCAATACATTTACTGTAGAATCTGCATCATATTAGCCTCATATTGAAATTTTCTCAGCATTTGAGCTAATGTTACCATTTGTATTCATTGTTTCGGCTGGAAACTTTGGGGATTATTTGACCATTATATTTACAAGGTATTTTTGCTTTTACTCAAGGTATTTCTTTGTTTTACCTGCAAAACTAATTTCTATAACTTTAATATACTGCTGGGATCCTTCTATGTTTTTACAATGTCCTCCAATATATAACAGTTTGTACAGAGTCAACCTTTTCTTTAGGCACCTGTGAAACCTCCTGCTATATGGGAAAACGTGTTCAACTATTTTGAAAAAAATTTGGATGCTGTTGATGCAGAAAAAAAATTCTGCAAAGAGGAAAAAAGCCATTCTTTACAGCAATGTGGGGCTTGAAGGGCAAGAAGTATTTTATGATCTTCCTTTTTTTAACAGCACCTGGAGATGGTGATGCTTGGAATGAGTATTTGTAGGTGACTACTAGGCTAAGGAACAAATTCACTGAACAACCCAGTGTTCTACTTGAAAGATTTAATTTCAAAAATAGGAAGCAATCTTAAGTAGAGTCTATTGAGGAATTTGCCTCTGCTCTCAGGATTCTTGCTTCAAAGTGCAATTTTGGAGCTACCTTAGAAACAGTCATCAGGGATCAATTTGTTTTTGGTTGTAATTCAAGAAAAATTCAGGAACATTTGCGCAGTTTCCACAATCCCACCTTAGTTGAAGTTTTGAATATGGCTAAAGCTGTAGAATGCTCAGTCATTCCCAGCAAATGTATTGTACCTGAACCTGTTGTGCATGCTTTGAATTGTGTACAAAATTCTAAAGTGGTTAATGCTTTGTCATATAGAGATAAGATTCACAAAAATCCAAAAAAGACCAGGACATATTGTTTTTGATGTGGTTCCAAAACACATCTTAGCAATTATGCATCATGTCCAGCTTCAGGTAAAACAAGCATTTGCAACGCAATATGTCTCGCATTATTGAAAGTTTAACCTGTTGGCGTTGCTAATATTAATGCAACGCCAATAGCTCAAACTTTCAGTAATGCGAGAACTATTGCATTGCAAATGGATTGCGGCACACAGGCTTTAGCTTTACACATCTTAAGCTAAAGCGTGTGTGCCATGATTGGTTCAAAAGTAAAGAAATAGAAAAAAATATTTTTTTTCTATTTCTTAACTTTTGAAGCAATTGCAGCACCTGCGCTTTAGCTTAAGATGTTTAAAGCTAAAGCGCGGGTGCTGCGATTGTAACAAAGTACACAAATAGGAAAAAAATGTTGGGCAAGTGCTTTTTTCTCCTATTTGTTTACTTTTGTTACTATGGCAGCACCCGCGCTTTAGCGTTAAACATCTTAAGCTAAAGCACGGATGCCGTGATTGCTTTAAAAGTAAAGAAATAGAAAAAAAGTGATTTTTTTTCTATTTCTTTACTTTTGAAGCAATCACGGCACCCGTGCTTTAGCTTAAGATGTTGAAAGCTAAAGCGCGGGTCCTGCCATTTTAACAAAAGTTAATAAATAAAAAAAAAACATGCGGACTCGTTCGGAGCTGCAAATAACAAAAGAAAGGCGCAGCCGCATTATATCAGCTGAGGCGTGCCGCACTGGTTACATAAAAAAATAAAAAAGCGTTGTGGGAAACTGTTCTGCCTGCAGCAGGCAGGAAAAAGACATTTAACAAAATAGTGCTCAGAGGCTGTATTTACAAAGTACCAAGAAACAACACATGTAACAGGGGGTGTCCTCATGGGAGGTTACAAGCAGAGAAAAGGTGGTACTAAGGAGGGACTACTAAGCCTATTGACCAATTAAAAGCCAACATTTACAAAGGACAGTGACAGGATCCAATTAAAAAAGTGGGCGGAGCTTCAAGTCCATACCTGAATACAGCATGTCTCGAAGAGACAGCGCAAGCGCTACTTAGGCAAGACCTATAAAATACAATAAATTTCATAAAATAGGACATTTTCAAGGGGGATGCAGAAGCGCTGGGAACATTTCTAGAGTGAGTTCTGTGGATATTTCTACAGTGATGGATGAATGTTCACAAGATCTGTCAAGGGTTGTTCTCACACTCGTTGATTTTCTATATGTGAAGCCGGTGAAGAGTCCATTCTGATGATCCTATAAAACTCAACATGATGGCTGATTCAGGGGCACCTATCACTATTGTGTCAGGCACCTTCTATGAACATACATGGTCTGAAACTAAATCTTTAAGTGCCCCTGATGTTTCTCCTAAGGCATATGGAGATCAAGTTATAAACATGATTGGTTTCTTTGTGGATGATTTGGAATGTTTAGGCAGACAGACACACTAAAATATATGTCGCCGAAAAAAGGAAACATATCTTTGGTTGGCAGGATTTATCTAAGTTGGGTCTGATGCTGGTTCCTGGTGCTCCCAGTCCAGTTATGGTGAACAGCATGTGCATGGCCCCAGTCACTGAAAATAGTGATAGTGTTTTGTCTGAGGTTATACAAACATTTCCAGAAGTTTTTACAAATAGTATTGAAAAAATTCACAAATTTGAGCATAGAACAAAGCTTAAGAAGAACTCTACCAGTGGCCCACAAATTTAGACCAGTACCTTTATAAGGTTGGAGCTAAAGAACCTGCTTGATAAGCTACCTGCACACCTTCAGGAAGAGCCTAAAGACCTGGCTTTTCAGCTAATCCCGGAGCTGCACCCACCTCCTCCCTCAGCGCCTTGAGACCCTCATGGGTGAATAGTGCACTTTAAAATTCCCTGATTGATTGATTGAGTTGGGGAAGATGTGATTGCACACACAGACTCCTCAGAATGGGTAAGTACCATTGTTGTTGTTCGAAAAAAAGATGGGGACATGAAACTTTGTGTGGACTTATGCACCCTTAATAAGAACCTGGTTGTAGACTGCCACCCATTACCCAAAATTCACGACTTGATAGTAAATATAATTTCTGCCAAATATATTACAATTTTAGACTTGCGCTCTGTGTACCATCAGATCCCGCTTGCCTCAGAATCGCAAGACCTCACCACATTTGTTACTTTTTTGGAGCTTACAAATTTTACGCTTACCATTTCGTCTTGGGTCTGCAGCGAGCGTATTCCAGAAGTAAATGGATACTGTTTTATCCGGCATACCAGGCACTCAAGCCTACCAGGACAATGTCCTACTCTTTTCTAACGCAGTCACAGAACACAAGATCATACTTAACAAAGTATTAGAAGTCTTTAAAGATCTGGGCATAACTCTCAAACCTAAAAAATGTTGCGTGTTAGAGCAGGATTTAGACTATTTGAGTCATCACATTTCTGGAGATGGCATAAGACCAAAACTTCCCATGGTACAAGCAATTCAAGATGTGAATCCACCCACAGACAAAGACACTTCGAGATAGTTTCTTGGGATGAGTAAGTATTACTCAAGATTCATTCAAGGCTATGCTGTAGTAGTACAACCACTTAGGAAGTTGTTGCAAAAGGAATACATTACACTTGGGACGAAGCAGCCAGTGAAGCCTTCTATAGAATCAAAAATCTGAATATTAATGCACCTGCTTTGTTTTCCTTTAATCCCGGAAGTATACTTACAGTAGGTGCAAGTTTAATTGATATTGGGGCTGTTCTCTCATAGTTTTATGATGGCAGAGAAAATAATGTGGCCTTCGCCTCCCGCTTGTTGAAATCTTCAGAATCTCACTTTAGTACCATTGAGAGTGAGGCGTTGGCTTGCTCATGGACCATGGAGAAATTCAAAACATTTCTATGGGGCATGAGATTTGATTTATTCACTGATCATAAACCTCTAATTAATTTATAGAATGGCAATGGGTCAGAAAAAGCCTCGGTTTTGGTCATACTACTTTCTCTTTTGGTGGAGTAAAATTTCAAAATCGATTACATTCCTGTTGGCAGAAATTCACGAGCTGATTTCCTGTTGAGGATGCCAATTCAGGTTGATGACCAATCTGAAGATTGTTAGGAAGTTGAATCTGTGGTAGCTACTTTGGATGACATAGTGAGCTCTTCAGGTGTGATCTCTCATGAGGAATGACAGTCTGCTTTGAAAAATGAAAACATTTTAACTACTGTTATGGACTTTGTAAAAAAAAGGCTGGCCCAGGGAAAGATCATTGCAAGTTCCACTCAGATCCTTTGCACAAGTAGAAAATGAACTGTCTATTGTTCATGGCATTTTTTTACGCAATGATGTATCAATTCCTCCATCCAATATTAGAATCAAACTCATTGAAGCTGCTTATCAAGGACATTTGGGGTGAGAACCACCTGTAAGAATTTGAAACAATTCTTTTGGTGGCCTTCATTAGACTTACAGGTGGCTCATTGGATATCTGCTTGCAGCACCTGTTTGCTTTCAGATATCTCATAATCAAAAATGAGGGAGAGAGAAGCTACAATTAATTCGGCTTCCGGCCAGTAGAGGTATAATCATAGGGGAATGAATCACTTGTCCTGTATGTTACCAGGGTCAGAGGCTCTAGTCGCCTTAAAAAAACCCTCATTCACGAAATAACCGTGGGTGCGGTATATCTTGTTTCTCCGCAGAAATGGTTACGTGAAAAGCATCATCATCGGGTCTTGGTTGTGCTTTCCTCCACCCGGAGGAGGACCAACTGGTATTTACAGTAGTGATTAGAGAACGTGAGGGTGAGAGTGCAGTATCATTAAAATTACCTCCATCTATCAATCTTGGTTTTAGTATGTCGAAGATGGGGTAATGGTTAAAAACAAAGTGGTAGTGCAGTGATAGAAGGGCAACTGTTCTATCGCACCTGTTTGAAAACGTGGCTGGTCAACATGTTTCAGCCCAGGTATGCCCGGTAGGGTCTGGGGGCTTTCTTCAGGACCAATGGGGAGCACGTTATTTAGTCGTAACATGCATAGGTAAGTTGTGCACTTACCCTTATTCTTGGGTGTGCCTGTTTGCACGCTTATGTGTTGTAGATGTATTTGTGTCTACAACTGAAATAGAAAAAGACCATCAAGGCAAAAAGATAGCAGTACATAACAGCATCATTAGGGCTATTGTGTTAGAAATCTTTTAGTCAAAAGTGATGCTAGAGGTTCAGATTATGAACCTTAACATTGTTACTGGGAGAGAAACAACAACATTATGGCAAATACAGACAATAATTCAGGATCCGGTGGACAGGTTTGTCTGTGACCTGCGCTTATAAGTAAAGGTAAACCATAGTAGAAAGATTTAAGAATGACAAATATGCGCGCATTATGAACTTTAACATTGTTACTGGGAGAGAAACAATAACATTGTGGCGAATACACTCAATAATTCAAGGTCTGGTGGACAGGTTTGTCTGTGACCTGCGCTTATAAGTAAAGGTAGACCACAGTAGAATGATTTAAGAACGACTAATATGCGTGCATTAACATAGCCAATAGTCAAGCTTTACCCTGCAGTTCGTGCGGCAGGAGTAATGTGGTGTCTGCTTCGGGCCTGAGATTGTAAAGCTGCCTCGTGGTACGTGATTGAGAGCGCTTGAAGGTTTTGTGTCAGCGCGTTAGTAAGTATTAACAAAATAAATGAGACATAGTGGTATCTGAATTGGTTAAATGCTATTCACACATCGTGGTAGTTCGTAGTATCAAGCCATGCATGTTGCTCCTAGGCCGTGAAGTATCTAAGGTGGCTAGGTAATTAAGAGAAAAGTGGTCATTGCTTAACTGACACGATCGGGACGGTCACTGTAAGTCTGCGGCACGTGTCGAGTGTCTTGGGGCCAAGTCTGTATTATGAGGTAAGCGATCTTCAATTTTGGTTACAAGCAGTGCGGCGCATGTAACACATACGTGCTGGCACGGACTGGTATGAGGATGTTTGTTTTTTACCTTATTGTAGGGTAGCTGGCCTCCGTCGGGGGACGGGCGGTCGGGCTCTCTGGAAAACTGAGAGTGTGAGAAAAGTTATTCTATTTCCTGGTGGTTTTTGCGCATAAAGGGGCTGCACGGTGTAACCTACCTTTGGGTCCTGTATAGCAACTTGTGCTGGCGCCGTCTACCGTGCCCCGCTGATGGGGGCTGGTGGGAAGGCGTTTTTTTATGCTGAGCAGGGGATAGTTTGCATGGTTGAAAGACTATCCGTTTCTACGGATGATTTGCATAACAATTCTGTGTGGTGATATATATATTTATTATGATCTACTGGGTGGTTGTCCATCATTAGTTGCACATAGAAATATATGTATATGTACCAAGACCATTATGTCGAGCAGAGGATAGTTTGCATAGTTGAAAGACTATCCGTTTCTTCAGTAGATTTACATATTGATTCTGTGTGGTAATATGTATCTAATAATCTACTGGCTGGTGTGTATCTCATATTTAACATACATATGTAAATATAGACCAAATTAGTTCCGTGTTGATGTGTGACCCATTGGTGTATTTCACCATATTGATATGGGATGTGTTTGTTTACGAAAGGCCATGTTCCATCGTATTGAGTTCCCCATTGATCCATATGAGCGTCTTTGTGCACGGGCATGTTCAAGTGATTAAGTCCATACGGTGCACATCTTTAGCGCACTGCTGGCTGGTTTGGTTCTGTTTACAATGCCAGTGGATGAGATCTTCCTCAGCATTGTGGCCGAGGGACTGTGTTCCATATTGTTTATTCAGTGGGCAGCGGTGGAATCTGTGTGTGCCCCTGTGGGTATGCATACCTCAGGTAGTCAGTAGATCTTTTGCTTTTCAGATCATTTACGTCGTCATACCTTCCTGCTCATTCTGGTGGCATTCATGATTTGCTGGTTGTGTAGTTTCACTTCCTTCAGGAGGGTTTTGAGCAATTAATGTCTGAAGTCAGCGTAACATCGAGTGCCATGGTATATTGTCATTTAACCCCTCTTCGTACGTTTTGAGGCGGTGGACCTACCTTTGCTCCTTCTCGTAAAGGATGCGTTCTGCGTTTTCATTTTTTGTGTTGAGTGTTTCTATGACAACCCAGTTGTTTATTTGATGGTGTGTTTGAAGTTGACGTAATGGGTGCTCATTTTGGTTGTTGTTTTGTTGCACTTGATATTACTTCGATGTTCACAAATTCTTTGTTTTACCTTCCGACAAGTCATACCTATGTATTTCAGGTTGCACGGACAAGTGATCATGTAGATCACATGAGTCGTGTTACAGTTCGTGTGGTTCCTCAAGGTTCACTTCATGACCGCTTTAAGTTGTAGAGTCTTTGTGGTTATGGTAAGTTTGCAGACAGAGCAGGACCCGCAGGAGTAGTGTCCAGTTATTGGTGCCAGGTTCCATGTGTTGGTTATTGATTCTATTCTTGACTTGTTAGGGGATGGTCTGGTGTGTACCAGTAAGTCACGGATATTTCTGGTTCTCTTATTGGTGAATCTTGGTTTTGGCCACTTGAGATTTCGGGATGTGAGGATCCGTCAGTTTTTATTAACAATTTTTCTGACTGCGTTAGATGCTGAATTGTATGTTGTCACGCACGTGATTATGTTTACGTCTTGTTCTTTTGTAGAGGTCTCTAGAAGGTTGTCCCTGTGTTGGTTTCTGGCTCTCTTCTGGCATTTGTGTATTATGTTGTTGGGATAGTTTCTGGCTTGTAGTTTGTGCCTCAGGTCTTGTGCTTGTGTTTTGTAATCTTGTAATTTGTTGCAATTCCGTCTAAGCCTAAGAAATTGGCTGTATGGCAAGTTCTCTCTGAGTGAGCATGGATGAAAACTGTTGAAAGACAGAAGACTTTTCTTCGCGGTTGGTTTATAAAATGTTTTAGTGTTGATCTCATTGTTCTCAATGTAAATTGTGATGTCCAAGAAGTCAAGTTTCTGTTTGTCTGCTGTATATGTGAACTTGAGGAATTCATCTCTGGTGTTGATCCATCTGTGGAAATCAGGTAGGTTGTCTGGCGTCTCGTCTCAGATCATGATGACGTCGTCAATGTAATGCTTCCAGAAAAGTATCTTTGTTTTGTAGGGAATTGGTGTCATATAAGATGTTTTTGTTTTTGTTCTCGAAATCGCTCACGTAGAGACCTGCTATACTGGGGGCAAATGTGCTGCCCATCAATGTTCCGTGGGTCTGTAGGAACATTGTGCCGTTGTATTAGAAGAAGTTCTCTGTGAGTGCTAGTCGGCAGCATTCTAAGACGAAATGTCTGGGGGTGTTGTGCTCCCACTGTTCTGCGAACAGGATGTCTTCGATTGTCTGTAGGGTTGCTTGTTGTGGCAGGCTCGTATATAGACTCTCTACGTCGAGTCCTACAAGACACATTGACCCCTCGCGGAATGTCAATCCTCTTAATTGGTTAAGGAGGTCTCGGTGTCTTTTAGGTAAGTCGGAGTTTTCTGGACCAACGGTCTTAAGTAGTGGTCAGCAAATTGAGATAGCGGTTCCAGAATCGAACCTATTCCGGAGACGATTGGTCGTCCTGGTGGCGCGGTCTTATTTTTGTTTGTCTTGGGTAGCGAGTAGAAGTACGGGGTTCTGGGAGATTTTGTTCTCAAGAAATCTGCTTCATTTTTGGAAATCCTTTGGTTGACCTCAGCTTCTTCTACCATCAATTCGATGGTCCGTTGAAGTCTGGGTGTCGATCCACAGATAGTGATTTGTAGAATTTTCCATCAGAAAGGAGATCCGTTCAGATAAACACTGGAGTACTCACCAGACACCCTTACACACTGTTCCCCTTCCTGATGAGGTTTGGTCCAAAGTCGCCTTAGACTTTGCTGGTCCATTTGCAATGTTGCCTTTAGACAAACAATTTTTAATTGTTTTAATTGAGTATTTCTCCAAATAGTTAATTCCCAACACCAGTACTTCCATTGTCCTCACTTTAAGTAACATTTTTGAAGCATAGGGGCCACCAATTATTTGGTAACCGATAATGGAACACATTTTGTTTCTTCACAGATGAAGGAGTTTGTTCATAGTCATCATATCAGACATTTGAGAGTGGCCTTATACTTACCAATCTCGAATGGTCTGGTTAAGAGGATGAACAGATTTCATAAAGAAGGTATTCAATCTGCTTCTCCAGCAGGGCCCCTGTGGAGGAATTTCTAAAGAAAAAGATATGGGCTTATCATCATACTCTGCACTCTACCACTGGGGTTTCTCCTTTTTAGGTCTCGCGTGGCGTTGCAGCGCAAAGCGCTGCTCGCCTCGGCGAGAGATTTTGTGAGAGAGGGATTTCAGAAGGGGGCTTGAAGCCCTGCCCCTCATTTCCATTGGCTGGCGTCACTGTTTATGCTAAACGGTGGCCTGCCATTGGAAATGAGGGTTTTTCGTTGACGCCCTTTGGCCTCCGATCCGGACTGGGTCGCCTGCTTTGCTGCTGTCGCAAAGCACTTTCTTATCTTTATGGGGCCATGTGTTCCACGCTAATTAGAAATACATGGCCCCATAAAGCTAAGAGATCGATGCTTGTTTTTTTACTTGTTAAATAATGGCGGCCGCAAGTCTTATCCCACGCGACTCGGCCAACTCGTTTTTTTATTTTATTTACATAATAAATATTGACGCCGCACATCTTGTTATCAGTGTTGGAAATCACTTATGTCACTTGAGTCTTTATCGTCTTTGTGTCTAAATAACTAGCATTTTAATGACGTTTGCGTGATCACAATATAGCTGAGTGGATTACAGTTGAAAATGACTTGTGTGTATTAAAATTGCCTTACCTTCATCTTTTTAGCTGCTTACGGCCACCCGGTGAATTCATTAAAGTTCAGTGATAAGTCACTGGCGCATGGAGTTAATACTTCACTCCTGCTGCTCAAAGGCCGCCAAATGGTGACCACGAAAAACAGCACATCGCTCCCCATGATACGATCTCGCTGTGCGCAACCGGGGCAGAACTGGCCTCGGCCGGTGCGTCACGGTCCGAACGTCCTGCTCAGTTGGTTCATGACCTGAGCTCTGTGCTGTGTGCTTCCAACTGGCAGAATATTTCAAGTACCACGCTGTGCTTTAATGGAGAAGAAGTGAATTCTTAAGCTGAATGCGAGTCTTCCATCGGACATGCCATGTCTATTACCACGGCGCTGCTAACAGTACATCTTGTAATAAGTAAAGCACACACGTGTTGACAATTGTTGTTTGGAGAGGGCTCGCCTTCCAGCGCCGTGCAGCAGTTGGGCTGTTTATCCCGCAAGGCCTGGCTGATGCCGGCATGCACTTTCTACCTGAGATGCCAGCCAGCTGACGTGGTTAGCCTTCGGTCAGATCCCTTAGTGCTTTTCTGCGTGGAGTGTAAATGTACACACCGAATACTACTCAACTGCAAGAGCTTTGTAAACGACCTTAGTTTGGCTTTCTCGGTCTGTAATTGTAGTTTAACGCTTTGTTGAAGCGCTGCAGGTCATAGGTCACTTTTTGTTTGCTGCTTTGCTTTTTTTGGTGTCAAAAACTTTAATTTTCAAACGTGCACGTGGCAGTGGCTTGAATAGCCTTTGTCACTGCTGATAGTTCAGCTTTCTAGCTCCTGCACTCATTGGAGTGGCGCTTCAGATGCTGAATCGCGGCTGTTAGTCATGTCCTCGGCGGAAGGAGAGACAGCAATAGAGTTACCTCTGATGCCGCCTCTTTACTGTCCTGTTCACTGAGCTGCGGCCTTGACGGTACATTCTTTTGTGCAGTTGTCATGCGGACATCACCAGCACTTGCGACTGTTTAATTGACAAATTCGTTTATTGGTTGCGTACACCTCCGAATAGCTACATTTTTCGTGCTTAACTTGTCTGCCCGATAAACACAGGAACTGTTGGGTTCTTGTTCTCTCCCAGTATGTGTTTGAAAGCTTTCACCACACACAACAGGACCAAACATGGATATATTCATGTGTGTATCTATAGCGCTGTGGGCAGGGCTTTAAGTGGGATGAATTAACTGGGGGGTCTCTCAAAGGGGCATGGCCAATGTAATTAAGGGCGTGGCTTAAAAACATGTAAGCTAAAAATCTGTGCTTAGCATAGTGTGCTGCCCGACTTGTATTTGGCTGTTTGTCATTGCATCCAGATATGATACAACAAGCAACATCATACCTACAAGAAGTCAGGACTATTGGCTTTGTCAATGGTTGTTAGTTGATTAAGATAAATAAGCAGCAACAATGGCTTGTATATAATATTGAAAAAGCTTTCACTTAAAGCCCTGGTGACACCACAACAATGTTGCTGCTCCTGAGTTTCAAAAAGAGAAGGGAAACCCAGAGAGAAAATTACTCTCTTTAAAGGATTTCCCTTCCCCCTACAACGCTCACCTGACATGAGATCATGCCATAACTTCTCCTCTAGTGAGAAGTGAGCAGTGTGAGCGTGCACATGATGTGCCTGCTGTCACTGCAGTCCAGAAACAAGCATTAAAAATGCAATAGGTCTCGCCTTTCATTAAGTTAAAGCCATTTGCTTTGCCATACAATACCATTAGCAAAGCAAATGGCTTTAACTTAATAAAAGGCGAGACCTATTGCATTTTCAATGCTTGTTCTTAATTGAGAAAAAGGAAACCCATTGTCCTGATTGGGTTAACGATCTTATTCCCAATTGCAAAGATTGTCAGTGTAGGATGGCTGAAATGGTTAAAGAAAGAGTGTCAACAGCCGAGTCAGCTCTTAAAGGCACTATGATAAAACTCATGCTGTTAAAACTATTGACCTTAAGGTTTCTGATTGGGTGTTGATCAAACACTGTACCAGAGTAAAACAAGCAATGGCATAGCCAATAAGTCTTGCCTTTGGGACCTTAAAAGTGTTTAGCCATGCAGTACATTTCTTGCCAGTTTCCCCTGTGCTGGCTGTCAAATCCAATGCTGAACTGATAAAAAGGCAATTTATGGAACCTATGTACAAGAGCGGGCGGCGAATGAATGGAATAGTGAATGGATACACCTGTATTACTCAACTTTGCAAACTGCATCACCCCGAGGCATACGCTCTTTGAAAGAGTGAAATGAATGAATTATGTATTGTGTAACTCTGCAAACTGACTCACCTACAGGCATGCGCTCTATGAAAGAGTGAAATGATGAATGGATGAATAAACTTGTATTTTGTAACGACAAACTGAATCGCGTGGAGGTGTACATTCTTTGAAAGAGTAATATGAATGAATAAACCTGTATTGTGCAACTTTGCCCACCGAATTAATCATGTAGAGGCATGCGTTTGTCAAAAAGAATGGGTGCACAGACTGCTCTTAAAAAGATGCATATTGAGTGTTTTCTCCAGAGAAGAATTTTTGAATGACTGCACGCAATGGGCACAGCGGGATGTCGTGCATTCTTTGACGTGCAGGGAGAGCACATTTTGAACCGTCTGCACTTTAGAAATAAGACAGTCTGGCACACAAAGGTGCATTAGGGTAACGCGTGACCTAAATAGGCAAAAAGGCTTGTTTGCAAAAAGCAAGACTGCAGGGTAACATGTTTCATTTGTAGGCCACCCTTCTCCACCCTGACTCATAGGGCCTTCTGGAAGAAGGGCCCAGTCTCAATCCAGTCCATGATCACTCCTTATCAGCCTCCCAGAGATCTCCGCTCTATGTCTTCCTTCCTAGTCACCTCACACAGAATAAGGAAGGCTAGATGGGGCGGGCGTTCCTTCTCCCATAACCCTGCCAACTCATGGAACTCCCTCCCACTCCATCTGCGAAAGGAACGAAACCTGCTCTCCTTTCGAAAGCTTCTAAAAACCGTTCTTTTCAATGAATGCATCTAATTCACTCCTCTCCTGTTAGTCGGAGTTAGTCCACAAGCGCTAGGAGGCCTGAGGGTAGCTATTGCGCTATATAAATTTTATTTTCATTTCATTTCTTTTGATTTAAAACTGTGTGAAAGGCTCCATGATCTAAGCTGTAATGCCCACAGTTACATAGCCAAGAGAAGCTTGCAGGCAGCTTTGTAAAAATGTTTTATTAGATTTCGTGCATCATGTGCAGTCTGTGGTCCATCTGGTGCAGTGCATCCAGGCCCTGCTCTGGAGTGCTGGGGGCTGACACAGATGGATGCTGCCTCTGCTGCATTCCCTGCGTGGGATGGACATTGTTGGAAACACCGAGGTGCGAGATCAGAAGGGCAGCTGTACCGCAGCATCGCAGGGTTCAGAGTCCAGTTCAGAAAGCATCCAGTGTGCATAGGGGAAGAGAGTGAGATGTGTGTTTCCCTGGGGCCTGACCTATAGAGATTGGTGAAGAGCCACAGTACGTGCTTGCTGAAGTGAGGATGGCCGTTGCCTGCACAGAGCTGCTGTAAAATGAAACTGCTGAGCTGGTGTCTCGTCGGAAGAGGTCCAGGGTAGGAGGAGAGAACCGACTAGCTATCCCCAGGGAGGGAGGCGGGGGTGTTTGAGGTAGAAGGAAGTGTGGCAAAAGTCTTGTATTTTTCAAAGACCACCTTCACACGCATTGGCCATCGGTGTCCCACCTTTTGCAGGACTTCCCCAAAGTTGAACATTCGCAGTGCAGTGTTAATAATTGGAACAAAGGGTTTCATAGGTCGGAGCAGAGATTGCAGTGTCTTTAGGTTCCCTCGCAGACCATGCAGTTTAATTAAAATATAAACTTGGCGACTGCTGGACATGGATATCATTTGATTTATATTTGTTGTAAGGAGGTTGACTGGTATTTTCCTTACATCCGAGTACAATACAGCCTCAATGGAAATGGTGCCACGTGTTATCTTTACGAACGTGACGTTTTTTGCAGAGTGGCCGACGCAGTCTTTAGTTATGACTCGTTATGTAACACCACAGCTCTGGTTTGCGGCATCGTTTAGCACTGTACATTAAAGTACCTTAAATTTAACGTTTTTCACCAACCTGCTCAATGTCATGTGGTAAACCAAGACCTCCGAAGCTGCGGCACTCTAGGTCCTATGCGCTTAGCTTAGGCGATTTAATTTGTGTGAGACGGTGAAACAGTGGGAAGCCCAGAGGCAAGGGTTTGGCACCAGCAGTCAGACAAAAAAACGAAACTGACTCTGGAGGCAGCGCTGTGCACCCACGAGTGGCGAGGAAATGGCATAAAGAACAAGCATTTGCAATGCAATAGGTCTCGCATTATTAAAGTTTGAGCTATTGGCATTGCTAAATAATGCAACACCAATAGCTCAAACTTTAATAATGTTATGTGGTATAGACTGGTAGTATGTTGGGTGTATTTATGTGGTAGTGAGCAGTGTTATTATTTGTTGAATGAAGTTGTGCTCAGTGGTATTATGTGTAGTGTAATTGTGATGGGTGGTTTTGAATTGTGTGGTGTGGAATTGTGTCTTTAGCGTTGAAGCTGGAGCCTTAAACACAAAAGCACACATTAATGCAAGCACAGTGTAAGAGCTTAAATAGGGAACTGGGTGGAGTATGCCTGTTTTTGAAGGAAGCCTCAAGTGACCAGTATAATATACTGGATAAAGCCAAAGGTGTTTGCCTGAATCATTAAAATGAGAGCTGGGAACATTCCATACACAGGAAAACATTATGCACTGACACAGCCAATCGTTGGCGAGTGGTTATAGTGAAGAACACGTTACCACAAACGAGAATATATGAGGAAGGGGAAGAGAGCAGAGAGGGATGCAGTTTTAAAATCTGAAGAGGGTCCAGAAGAGGAGGGACCGGAAGAGGGAAGACTGGGTTTGACCTGATGGAGGAGAAGAAGGTGCTGGCACAGGACCCACAGCAGACAGAGGTAAACAAACTGGGAAGGGCACCTAGCCTGGAATCCATAAAGCTGATAAAGCGGGAATGGCAACGGGTTTAATTAACTTAAGTAGCATCCACTGCACAGAGATGACAGAATCTCTGGTCCCTGACGGTTACCAACAAAAAGCTGCACCAAACGAGCATCGTATTTCACAAATGTCATTATTTCAATGCTGGCTGCAGAATAATGAAATAGTTAGATCATGCAAGGAGATTTCTCTGGAATGTCGGTGGTGCTCGGTCAGTCAGTCACAGGTGCAGTTCGTATAATATAGATGGGCCTTAGAATTTAACCTTCCTCTCTGTGTTATGGAGCAAGGCTTTTTTAGGGTTCTGGCTGCAGAGGTTTAAAATGCAGGTTGCCATAGTAAAACACGGCGCAGCTATCTAAAATCCTGCATTTTGAAGCTTCATTGCAGTGTTTCATTAAATCCATCGCGCAGCAAATGAAGCACCGTTTTCATTTGGGAGAAACATATATATTTAGAAAACTATCCCCCGTGGCCCAATTAGCAAAAGGTTCAGAGCTCACACCGGTGTTTTTGTCTTCTTTAGCGACTGGTGTGTGCGTGAGAGCAAAGGGTCTTTAGTAAGTAACTAGCAGGAAACCAACCTGTGAAAAGTGAGCTGCTGGTCAGCTGCGGCGCCAGGGGATTACTGCAGGGAGGAGTGCCAGCCTCGGAGATCGACCGGTCCTTGAGAGGGTGCATGGTGGCCTAAGAATTCCCTGACACCCTGAGACCAAATGTGCCTCAATCACACAATCTCTGGGGGCATATTTTTGTCACTTTGAAGAGGCACACAGTCTCTAGCAGCACTCATGCTGAATAATAACTTTTCTCTCTGGGATCTCAGCCTCATTACAAACAACAAATGACCATGCTTCCTAAAAGGGAACAAGGCATGGCTTAGATTAGAACAAGGTGGGGGTGGGGGGGGATGGGGATGGATATATATATCTATATATATCTATATCTCTCTCTCTCTCTCTCTCTCTCTCTCTCTCTCTCTCTCTCTCTCTCTCTCTCTCTCCATATATATATCTGAAGGCTGCACAACTGCCTGGCCTGCACCCCCACCCCCCCCCCAGAAACCAAATAATTAGGGAAAACACCCACCCGGTAAAAAGTCAAGCAAGAGCTTCTTGTGACTGCGACTTCACTTCCTGTGAGACAGCTTTCTGCAATGCCATCGCACACTGCCTATGCTAATTTGTCCCCCAGTGGTATGCCCACACATCGTCTTAAATCATCGTCCTGCCATCAGCCCTCTCCCATCCTCACACCCGGGAAACAACAGCTTTCTAAGTCTCTAGGGAATATATATATATATATATATATATATATATATATATATATATATATATATAAAAAATCTGCTTATATGGAAAGAAAGCGAAACAGCATACAAATAGAAAACGGAAGTGACTGATGTGAGCATTCTAAATCAAGAACGAACTTAGACATGCGGTGATTATAAATAATCAAACTTGGCAGCTATGTGGTCGTGCGCGGAGTAGAGATTAAACGAACAAAGGGATAGGCTGGGAGACGAGGGAGGTCGGAAGTTTGAACTTATCTCCACACTGTAACGCTGGTAGGAAAAGTTACAGTAAAACTACTATTTGGCAATATGCAAACATTTACAAACATACGACGCTGCGTGTAACAAGAGAGACTTCCTAAACCAGTTTCTTGGGGGTGGAGCAGGTTTTGGGCGGGCAACGACGTAATATCAACAGCAAAAGAGCCCGTCTGGCACTCAGGAATTAATTCCAAAAAATACTGGACGTCCCAACATTCTGAAAGGTGCTGAACATGCCGCGCCGCACGGACTGCGATTATTCGTGTCTGTGCCCAAGAGCTCGCGCTACCTACCGGATGGAAGACAGGCGGCTGCAGGAGGAAGCTGGCCGGGACAGGCTACATGGCTCCCTTGACAGTCGCCCACAAAGCCCTCGGCTAGTGCCACGGACTGTTCCTCGCGCGCGCACCAGGATGACCTGATGCGCGGCTCAAGTGAACAGCAGCAGCTGCTGCAAGTCACATGAGCGGGTCACGTTGCCTCGAAGAGCATAAATGGCGGCCGCGCGGTTTAAAAAAATAAAAATAAACAGTGGTGCGCGCGCACCACAGAGGGGCAGGGGGAGGGAGCGCGGCAGCAAAAGCGAGACGAACGCGCGCTGCTGCGCGTTCTGGCCACTGTCGGGAATGGGCGCGGCAATCGCGTGCCGTCTCCATAAAAAAAACGTACGCTCCAGCCAATGTGGGCTTCCGAAAACAAAACCACACGCACGAGCGTGTGGGTCGTTTTCAGAAGCCCTTTCTAAAGGTCTCGCGCTGCCCGAGCAGTGTTACGCACTGCAACGCTAGGCGCAAGACCTAAAAAGAAGTGCAATCAAAGAAAAAATATGCTCTTTATTACTGGAAGGATCCTTGTAGCAGGGGCGGCCGCCAGGGGGGGAACAAAACAGACACAAGGCGGGACAAATGTCCACTGTTCACCAACAAAAGCAAAGGACTATTTAAGGGCAGACCAAGCAACCAATCAAAAAGAGCTGGGCGTGTTCAATGCCCACAAAAGGATTACATCATGCCTCGCAGAGCAGCGCTGCCTCTAGGCTCGACCTAAAAACGGAACCATGCGGAAAGAGCATTGCGATTCTTAAAGTGCCACAGAACTAAGAACCGGTAGAAATGTGCTCTGTGAATTCAGGTAACAGCATAACATAAAGTGACTCACACATTTTATTATTCTGTGACTTTCATCTGTTATTTCGAGGTTTGGCATGGGCAAAATGCCAGATACGTTTTGCCTGGAGTGTTGTTTGAGGTATCCATGGGTAGACATAGATGACTAATGTGATTTATAGCTTCTGCTGGACCATGGTGAGCCTTAGCGACAGGCTTGTGCACAGTTTCTTTGACCTTTAATACATGCAGAGAGAGAAATGAAGGTTATTTCACACTGGGGCGTGAGGACAGGAATCAAGTTACAGTCATCTCTGTGGAGCTGAAGAACAGGATCTGACCTCTGGCTCAGGAGCAGGGACATCAAGTGCTGAGGCCTGAACCTTGGACACCTCGGTAGAAGGATGCCGACTCCCGGTTACAGTGCTCTGGTTCCACAGCACACAAGGTGCACACAGGTAGACTCACTGAGAAGTGTGAGGGAGACAGTTCGTACTGCAGCAGTGCATGCGTTTAACAGGGATAGAGAGAACATGTCTAAGTACATTGCATCAGTACAGCCCTGGGCAGTCACAGCTGGACAGTTTCAGGGTACTCTGTTGCACTGCAGCAGTAGGCAGTGAGAGAGTGTCATGGTGCATGAAGCACTACCACCCTCAGAGTTCCTGGTGTTCACCCTACTATGCCAAGTGCGTCTGTGCTCTAGGATATGATTAACCCCAAAGCATCAGCTTTTGATGCTCACATCGATGGAAACTGTAAACTGCAAGAATGGAGGTTCCAGCTCATGAATGCCTGCCCTGAAGGAGCTTGAAAATATAGGGCAAAGGCAGCACATCACTACTGGAGACTGAGCGTCACTGTGTGTCTGTTCTATGTAACTGTATCTTTGTGTAACCGTGTCGGATGTGTGTGTTTGTGGCTGGCACTTACACTGCAGTGCAGATCAGGTCTGTTGCTCCGCTGCAAGGTGCATGGGTCTTTGATAACGCCCAGAAATTGTTTAGACAAATGGCACATTCTTGGCCTTTGGTGCACAGTCAGGGCGCCAATGGACATCAAGAATGGGACAGTGCCTGTGCGTGTCAGCAGTGGTGGGCCAGCACTGCCCACACTGAGAACTGACAGAGAGTTAGCGGCTGGGCCTACTGCAACAATGTGTAAGTAGTGTCCAGAATAAAATGCAGCAGTGGATCGTCGCAGCTGGTCCGTGCCGGGGTACATTGCAGCAAGAGGCAGTTAAGAGAGTCAGTGTCATTATATATTGCTGTGGGGCATGTAGGGGGCTAGAGTGGTGCAGGATCATATGAAACTGCATGCAGCAAGTATGGAAATTGAAGGTAGATGAAGTATACTCTGAATCAGTTCATGCACTCAGCAGTGATAACGAAACAGCACAATAGTACACTGCAGCACTGCCTGCACTGTGTAGGGAGAGCAAGGAAATGCATAGCACAGTGCATATACAAGGCAATGTCAGTGTACACGAGCTCTGCATATACTGGGCAGCGAGCAATGCAGTGCCAGCACACTATTCAGTGCAAGGCACAGAGAACCAGCTGTGCCAGTCTACGCTGCAAGAGTGTATTGCACTGAGCATACATACCACATAACTGCATATGGTAGGTTGTGAGAGTGAGGCAGTGCAAAGACACTGCAGCAGTGGGCGGTTAGAAAAGCAGTCAGTGCCAGGGCACGCGATAGCACTGGACAGTGACAGCGACAAAGTACCACAATATTCTGCAGCCCTAGAGGCTCCTAACTGCGAGATTTGGGCTCCATTCATGCACAGTGTAGCTTGGCCTTCAGAAGTCCTGCTTCTAAGTATCAGGCCTCTAGTGAAGTGATGGCGGCTGCCAGCATTCTCCTGGTTCAAGCAGTGCATAAGCAAGTGTGCTTTTGATGCTCCCCTCTTTCATTGGTTGAAGAGCAGTGAATGCCCTTTACTCATTCTATTTGACTCCTGCGTCTGTTTGTTGCCGACTGGCTCCAGAGTCCAGTGCTGCTTGTAAAAATCCTGCTGCATATGAAACACATCCTTAAAGGTGCTTCTTGTTAAACTCGCCACTGCAGGTTTGTGCTTTCTTTGAAGCATCCCACCAGAAGCTAACCTTAAAGCAGGGGGTGGGAGGTAACCATCTCCCTTCAGGCCCATAGTTTATCACGTAGCTTGATTCCTCTTGTTGGTTCATCGCTGTCTTGGCTCTGTGATGCCCTGTCTCTCACTCTAGCCAATTGACAAATTTTGGGTGTTCGACGTCTCGACACTTTCTTTGCCGTTGCATTATTGCTGGTTCTGACATGCTTTATCAAAGGAGTACTGGCGTTGACCCATCCTGCTCACCTGCATATCTGTCAACAAGTTCCTGGCAAAATCCAAACATCCAGCACAAGGGAGTACAAGATGGCCCGACAGCTAGCCTACAACGGTCTTTTTGGGCCCAGGTCCATTTCCTCTAACACCCTTTCCCAGAAGCAGGAAAACCTGTGAGATTCCCTCATTTTGTCTAGGTCACACCATCAGATGTAACGGAAGGCAACAGAACTCCATTGATCCAAAAATGAGGAATAACAGGCAAAACTGAGGAGGAGGTGATCTTTTAGTACTGATGGCCCTGAAGAGAAAAGTGATTCCTTGTAATAATGTTCGCTACACCTCTTGTGACTCATACAACCCGAATCTGTTATGGATTCACAAGTTAAGCACACTATTGCCATCTGGTGGTTGGGTCGGGAATAGCAAGTTGTTTTTGTTAGTAAAATGAAACTGGGGGTTTGATTTGTGGACTTTTTTGCTATGAGACACTCCCATGATGTGGCCGCCGCAGTCTTTAGTTATGACTCGTTATGTAACACCACACCTCTGGTTTGCGGCATCGTTTAGCACTATACATTAAAGTATCTTAAATTTAACATTTTTCACGAACCTGCTCGACGTCATGTGGTAAACCGAGATCTCCGAAGCTGCGGCACCAGGGCTCGAGTCGGGGTACCACGCGGGTGGACGGCGTCCCCCCACTTATTTTACCGGGAGCTCGATAACTGGAGCAAATGGAGCCACACATTCACTCTTTGGCCTCTCTGGGGCGAGATCGGAGCTCATTCAGAACGCTGCTCACGCGCTGGCTTCTCTGATGCAATCGCATCTAAGGGGTGAGCGAGGGGAGGCAATGAGTCTGATGTTGCAAGCCACCTTTCGTGACGTCACTTCCTGTCATGACGTCAGCGTCCCTCCACTTCTTTTTTTAGGACTTGTGCCCCGTGCGGCACTCTACATCCTATGTGCATAGCTTAGGCGATTTAATTTGTGTGAGACGGTGAAACAGTGGGAAGCCCAGAGGCAAGGGTTTGGCACGAGCCGAGTAAGACAAAAAAACTAAAGTGGCTCTGAAGCAGCACTGTGCACCCATGAGTGGCGAGGAATCGGCGTAAAGAAAAAGAAGTGCATTAAAAGAAAACATATGCCCAGGGCCGGATTGGGAACTGAAAGCAGTCCTGGCAAATTTTGCCAGAGCAGCCCCCATCCGGCGCGTAGTGAGCGAGCGCAGCGAGCGAGCCCGACCACTACTAGGGAGGTATGGGGGGTTCTCCCCCCCCCCCCAAGAACATTTTGGAAAAAGACAGACCAAAATGGTGCATTTTACAGCACATTTTTCATTACAAATTTAATTGTATTAACTTTTAAAGCACAGTAAATAGTACATGATGACCTTAAAGAGCACCAGGTTATCCAGTCATTATGCCTACAATTAAGGCAGGTCAGGTGCCTCAGTGCCTGCCTGGTCACGAGGGGTGGTGGTGGTAGACAGTGGGTGTGGCGCCGAAAGGAAGTGTACGTGGGCCGCGGCCTGCACGCACCGGCCGCATGGCACCCTGTCCCTGCGCACGCACAGTGCAGTAGCTGGGTGGACTGGTATGGTAACTTGGGTTGAATTTAGTAGTGTGTGTGTGAGGCACACGCACTACTAAATTCAACCCAATTACTGCACCGCAGCACCTCTGTCTGTCTGTGCGGGTAAAAAGCACCACTGCCATTTGTGAGTGAGAGGTCACCTCACCAATGGCAGTTGTGCTTTTTCTCCGCAGAGCAGAGGCAGGAGTGCACACTGCACTGTGCATAGCTGCCAAGGTTTCATATTGCTGTGTGTGACATTTTCATAAATTCAGTGTAATTATGAGTGATATTCAATGACTATGAGTGACACTTTCTCACGAGCAAAAATCAAGCAAGGAACATGAGGGAAACATATACATATCAGAAATTACAGTACCCCTCGATGAACACAGTTTTCAAAGTCACCGTCAGTACCTGCCCTCAGTACTCCACAGTGAACACAGTCTTCAGGGTCACTTCATCAGTAGCTGTCCTCTGTACCCCTCACTCAACAGTGTCTTCAATGCTCAATTGGTCCGTATCAGTCCTGAGAGACCCTCGGTGAGTACCAATTCTCAGTGCCAGTCCTTAATACCCCTCCCTATTGTGCCAATCCTCAGTGCTCCTCGCTCAATGCCAGTCTCAGTTACTCTCAGTGCCAGTCCTCAATGACCTTCACAAATACTAGTCTTCGGACTCCCTACCTCCTCCCCTCGTTAATAGTACTCTTCAGTACTTCTTGTTCAGGGTCATTCCTCTTTAAGCACCAGTCCTCAGTACTGCTCACTCAGTAACAGTCCTCAGTGGCCTTGCGTGAGTACCAATCCTCAGTGCCCTTCGTTCAGTGCCAGTCCGCATAATCCCTCTCCAGTGACAGTCCTCAGTGTCCCTCTGTTAGTAGCAGTCCTCAGCGCCAGTCTTCGGTACACCTCGCAAAGTACCAGTCCTCAGTGCCCCTCTGTGAGTACCAATCCTCAAGACAGTCTGTGAGTACCAATCCTCGGTGCCAGTCCTTAGTGCTCTTCACTATCATTCAATCAGTGCCAGTCCTCAGTGCCTCTCCCTGGGTAGCACCCCTCAGCACCTCTCGGTCAGTGACAGTCCTCAGTACCGCTCGCTCAGTGACAGCCCTCAGTACCTGTCCCTCAGTGCCATTTCCTAGTCAGTGTGCCTGGGTCACTGCGCCCTATACTCACTGTTTCTCCGCCCAGGGCTTGCTCCTCAGTGGACTCCGCAGTGGCTCCCGTATCCTGCTCCCTGGTGCCCGTGCTCCTCTGTCAGTCTCCCGGCTCGAACCCCCAGATCTCCGGGCTCATGGTCCTTTATTTTGGGGCTCCCGGCTCTCCTGGTCTTTGCCTGTGCTCCTGGGCAGTGCCGGCTCGCGGGGTGTCCTTGCTCTCGTGTCACCGGCGGTGGGCTCCCCTTCCCTCTTGCATGGATCATTGAACTCTCTGTCCTCGTGCCCTTCTCATCGCACATGCCGGCACTCCCACCTTCACCCGGCAGCTCTCGCTTCTCCCACGGCGCCTTCCGCTTACCCTGGAGCGCTCCCTGCTTCCTCCTTCTACCTTTCACTTCTTCTCCTGCGCTCCCTTCTTATCCCCGCAGCCTCGGTGTTCGGCGCCTCTCTTCCAGGAGGCCTCCTTTCGGATCCCAAACTGCCCCTTGTGCATGGCTCCTCCCTCTGACCCTCACATGTCACCCCGTGCGCCTCTCCTCCCGGCAAGTACATATTATTTATACTGCGTGTGTATTTTTGCATTTGGACACTCCAGGGTCGGATTCCTGCTGAGAACCCATGCTGCCACAGGCCTGGAAGCAGGACGGTCTTCTGATTTTGTTGCTGGGGGCCAATTTTTCAAAAATCGGCTGCCCCAGTAACAAATCCGGCCCCCTGTAAAAAAAAACGGCCCCCACCCCTTCCGGCCTCCTGGGGGATTGTCCGGTGTCCGGTATTACCAGTCCGGCCCTGCATATGCCTACTACTGGAAGGATCCTTGTAGCAGGGGTGGTCACCAGGGCGGGAGCAAAACAGACACAAGGCGGGACAAATGTCCATTGTTCACCAACGAAAGCAATGGACTTTTTAAGGGCAGACCAAGCAACCAATCAAAAAGAGCAGGGCGTGTTCAATGCCCACAGAAGGACATCATGCCTCGCAGAGCAATGCATGCGCGCTGCCTCTAGGCTCGACCTAAAAAGGGCTTTCAGTTTTCTCTGACTCTGTACAAATTATCAGAGTTGCAAGTGGTTCATTTCTGCTGGATGGACGGGGTTGGTGGAGCAAAAAGGCACTTGTGAGGGTGACACCTGAGCAAGTGTGCAAAAATTCTGACACACAAAGGCATTAAGCAGGAAGGAGGACAAAACAATGTTTGGTTTACTTTGGAGGGAAGCAATGTTGATATAAATCCTACTGAAGTTCCTTCCTCTGCAATGTCGAATTCTACAAATGCCACTCAAGTTCCTACCTCTGCAATATCTAATTCTTCTACTACTTTGGATCACACTGAACCTACGTTGACAGGTAATGTGAAAGAAAGTTCTGACCGTGACCTTTGTGAGTATGCTAATGCTGCTGACTCAGTGGGCAGTGGTAGAACTGCACACAATGTGTCCATGCCAGTAAAGTACAGAGATTTTTATGTTCATTAAAATGTCTCTTATTTTATTTTTATTTTTAAGGGGGAAGATGATGTAGTGTTTGACTTTGTCCCTCTTTTATGTCCATCTCACATTTCAGTTACAACATCTCTGTTAAGTGTGTTTTCACGCTCTGTTGATTATATTTGTATTTGTTTACTTTCATGCTGGCTCACGCTCTGCATTCCTTCTCCATGGTTTCCAGCTGCAGTTAAACCACTTACAGCTGCGATTTCTTGGAGGCTGGACATGGGCTCCTGCATTCGTAACAATAAACTCACGTTTGGCACTTTCTGGAGACTCCTGATTTCATCTATTTGTCTCACAACACACGGACTGCATTCCGCGGAGTAGAACTCCTCGAGTTCCTCCCACCCCATGTTTTTATTTGAAAAACTAGAGTTCCTGGAGGGTTGAGTTCCAGCGGGATGAAAGCGGAGAAGAAGCGTATTCTCTACTGTGAAGTGAGAGACAGGAGAGCTAGCTAAAGAAGAAACAAGCCTTCTCTTCTCTCCTGAAAGAAATGTAAATATATGCAATCGGTTAATCAGCAAATTGAAAGACTACTTGGGAGCCAGTATAGGCTTTAATTGATAGAATTTGGAATTTGTCCTTTTAATGGATACCTATAAAAATGTTTGCACTAGGTACAATCAGCATATTACTAAAACACAACTTCTCAAAGCAATGTAAATATTTAAACAAAAGCTTTTTGCTCATTATGCAACAGCCTATATACACTGTGCAGCCTATCTTATATTGTGCTGTCTGTCACAGACGTAGAGCACTATAAATACACATCACTGTTTCCCCAGTGTACCAACTAGGATTCAGATCGGTGACCATCCGGTTACAGCCACAGACATCTGAAGTGAATTCATTAACCAGCAGAGCTGTCCTACCAGAGAAATGCATTTACCCTATATAAATGTCAGTTGCATTTATTTTTCATTTAAGGGATGTGCTTTATATTTTATATGGTCTTACCGGTAGGTGAAAGGCCAACAAAATAGTTGGATTTTGGTTTTGTTATTTTTAGCCTTATATCTAACCCCCACCCTCTCTAACCACGCCACATTGTACCCTGGAGTGTCAGGGACTGTCTGGGACTATGTCGGGAACACAGTCAGGGACTTGGGCAAGGGCTGGGAACTGGATAGAAAACGTACACAGAAAGAGTAGTACAGCGCTGCCCAGGATCACACAGGAAGTCAGAGGAGAAAAAAGGATCCAAAGGGGAAGCCTGTACAAGTGAACAAGATGGGTGAGACTCAGAAAGGACAGGCACTCATGAGGCGGCTCAGCATTCAGAATCACTACACTCAGGACGGATGTGCAATACACTTATATATAAAACAACATTAACAATAAAGGGGATGTGGGGTAAAGCACTCAGGAGCTCCACACGGCAAGACTGAAGCTCAGTGAGTTCCTCACCCACAATTGCTGTTACAGATACTGACTGAAAATACCCACATATAGGATATGTATGCAAAGGCAGGGTCTGTTGAGCTTATAACTATGGTGATGTTATAACAGTAACTCAAAGACAATACTCACAGTGAACAAGAAACATCACCTAGGTAGTCAGCTGTGCCCACGGATCCTGGCGATCAAACAGGAACACGCAAGGCAGTAACAGCAAAGGGGTAGAACTAAACACAAGCACAATAGACTAGGAGCTAGCAAGGAGGAGTGCTTAACAGGAAAGGAAGGAAATCACAGGGCACACTTGGCAGAAAGCAGGTAGCAAACATACAAGGTAACCGAAGCAAGACAGCAGAAATAGAAAGACAGCAAACTAGACCTGGAACCAAGGAAATGGGAAGAGAGGCAGGGACTGGAAAAGGATATACAGAAGGGGAGGCTACAAGGGTATACTAGAATAGTGCAGGTTCAGGAATCAAGAAAACAAAGTAGCATAGAAGGCAGTGCTGGGGCAGGAACAAGAATTGAGCTAAGGCTCAGGAGTCAAAGTAGCCCTGCAGGTAGTGCTAGTTCAGGAGAAGGGAAACTGCTGCAGGTCAGGAACAAGGAATGCTAAGGCTCAGGAGTCAAGGTAGCACTGCAGGCAGTGCTAGTTCAGGAGAAGGGAAACTGCTGCAGGTCAGGAACAAGGAATGCTAAGGCTCAGGAATCAAGGTAGCACTGCAGGCAATGCTAGTTCAGGAACAGGGAATTACTAAGGCTTCAGGAGTCAAGGTAGCACTGCAGGCAGTGCTAGTTCAGGAACAGGGAATTACTAAAGCTTCAGGAGTCAAGGTAGCACCCTCAGGCAGTGCTGGTTCAGGAAACAGGAAATAGCTACAGCTCAGGAAACAAGGAGTCAAGAGAGCACTGCAAGCAGTGCAAATCAGGCACAAGAAATAGCTGAAGCCCAGGAACAGGAACAAATAACTATAGCTCAGGAAAGAAGGTAGCACTGCAGGCAGTGCTAATTCAGGTACAAGGAATAGCTATAGCTCAGGAACTCAGGAAACAAGGTAGCACTGCAGGCAGTGCTAATTCAGGCACAAGGAATAGCTATAGCTCAGGAATCAAGGAAACCAAACAGTTCAGGCAACAAGGATCGGTCTCACCGATATACAGCTACAATGACCAACACTGGGCTGAAGGGAGCTGGGGCTTTTAAAGAGCTCACAGTAATCACATGCATCAGGTGTGAGCAGGCTAGCAGCAGCCAGCCACAGGTGAACTGAATTCCTCCACCCATCCTTGGCCTGCAGGGGTGGAGACAAAGCAGTGAGCAGGGGATTATAGGTAATGGAGTTTCCAGCATGAGCAGACTGGCTTCCACAAAACCCGGCATGGATTGGGAATGGATGTCAATTTCTAAATGATGTCCAAATGCCTGGAAGTCAGAATATGCATACAGGGGAGTGTCTGGAAGCATATTAGAATACTGGAAAGCCCCACAATTCGGCCCCCTGGTGGTGGGAACGAGAGCACAGGGAGTGAATCGTGACAAGGAGTACAGTTCCCATAATTTTCTGTATGCACTTGACCACTGGCCTAGCCCCAGTTATGATAAGTACATATGATAAGGAGACCTCGGGGGGTAAGAGTGTACAGTCACAAATTGTTTGGAAAATGGCTGCAATATAGTGACATGAAAAAGCAGACAATTAATTTTCTTTTGTATTCTGGAGGATTTTTTTTCAAAGTTTTCATTTTATATATGATAAATGTGGCATTTAAAGAAAAATGGACCAGTAACAGTGGCCAAAAATGATAATAATTGATTGACAATGTTCAGCTCTCCCAAAATAATTATTGCGAAAAAGAGAGTCATGTGCTGCATAAAGCAGAAATAATAACATTAACCAAAATTGGTTCTACACTGAAGACCGTTTTTTCTCAGGGTTCTTCCCCCTGGGAACGTTTGTCTAGTGGTGTGGCAAATGGTGCATTTAAAGCACATAGGATAGGTAACATTAACTATGTTTAAATAAAACTTTGCAGAGGATTTTGGGATTCTCTGGTAACCAGTAGCATAGAATGGAATGGCATAGAGTAGAGTAAAGTTGCATAGAGTTACGTAGAGTGGTGTGAAGTGGCGTAGAGGGGAGGTGTATAGAGAGGCGCAGAGTGGAGCAGTGTAGAGTGGAGTGGCGTAGAGCAGAGTGGAGTGTCATAGAGTAGAGTG
The DNA here is from genome assembly GCA_963921515.1 of Calotriton arnoldi. NCBI lineage: Eukaryota > Metazoa > Chordata > Amphibia > Caudata > Salamandridae > Calotriton > Calotriton arnoldi. The sequence goes on from CAWUFW010001043.1 coordinate 3,134,463, forward strand.
GTGCAGAGTGACTTGGTGTTGCGTAGACTGGAATGGAGGGTCATAGAGTGGATCGCTGTAGAGTGGAATGGCATAAAGTGGCGTAGAGTGGCGTAGAGTGGTGTGGAGTGGCGTAGAGTGGTGTTGAGAGGAGTGGCATAGAGTGGAGTGGTGTTGTGTGGCGTTGAGTGGAGTGGTATAGAGTGGAGTTGCTTTGAGTAGAGTGGTATAGAGTAGAGTGGAGTGGCATAGAGTGGAATGAAGTGGCATAGAGTAGAGTGACGTGGCATAGACTGGAGTGGTGTACAGTGTAGTGGCATCGAGTGGAGTGGCGCATGGTAGAGTGGAGTGGCATAGAGTAGAGTGGCGTAAAATACAGTGGAGTGGCATAGAGTAGAGTGGAGTGGCGTGAAGTAGGGTGGGGTAGAGTAGTACAGTTGTGGGTGTAAGTAACTTAAACAAGGAACCAAACATGAATTGAACTCAAAGGTATGAGCCATAAAGAATGATTGGTTGAAAGGCAAGGAAAATCGGAATGTAGCGGCAAGCTTCATGAAGGTGTAAATGTGTTGTTAGTGTGGCATTTATACATTATAACAGCATAATCCAACCCACGTAAAACGTAATTATATTTTAGTTGTACGAGTAAGCCAAAAGATGCAGGCGTAGATAAACAATATCCAAAAATGTGTTTGAAATTAAAACAAATGGAGAAAGCAGTACGAGAACTGGAAACAGAGGAAGGGCCCTGAAATGCATACCTCAATTACAGCACGCTCAGCTGACAGACACTAATTGAGTTGAATCAATCTGTGCTTGGTCCATACTCCACAGAAAGTAAAGGAAGTGATACCTGGCATGTGCTGGCCAATTAGGAGGCAGCAAAGAAGAGTGACAATGAAGCCAATGAATGGTAATCAATGGAAGGGCTCCAAGCCCTTTATTGTAAACAATATCCTTCTCAAGCTAGAGGGCATCCACGGCATGCGCTGTTGCAGATGAGACCTAAAAATGACTCTTGTTAATTTGGGCTCTTTAATTGTGGACTGTAATTGTGGAATGTAGTGGCAGGGGTTTTTTGAAGTATGGTGAGAAAACAAATGAATACACATTTATTTTACCTTTGTGTGCATACATAGCTTAAACCACTCTGATTTATTAACAGTCTCTTGTAGACACAGCTGCCAAATTTCCCAGATCCAGCCATGAATAACCAAGTCCTAGGATTCAAAGAGAAACCCTATGCTGGAGCAGTACATGATGATTCGACCCAGGAAACTTGGCAAGGCTGTGTAGGCATCTCCCTTTTTTGTGGATATCTATAAATATTGAATCATAATGCACCATTAAACCAAATTTTTGCAAAAATTACCTGGGACTACCATCTCATCCACCTTCTTCACTTCCACTAACACACTCACTTCCACTAACACACACACTTCCACTAACACTTAAAGTGTTTTTCTCATTTGCTTCATGTACTGGTTCAGTAACAACAGAATATTTCCAGCACCTCCAGTCTGAAAATCGTTCCAGCACCACTGGAATCTTGAGATGTAAACAGAGCAATGACGTGCAGAAAGGGGGAGAGGTTGAGAGAAAGTTGAGGTTGAGAGACTGGGTGGAGAGGTAGGTAGAGATGTACAGGTTGTCACAGAGTGATAGAGAAAAATGAGGTTGTGAAGGAGGTAGAGAGTGGTGTTATGAGAGAGGAGATGTAAGGTAGAGGCAGTTGAGACAGAAGGGTAGGTACAAAGACAGGGCCTACTTTAGCACTGGTGGCGCCCTGTGCGGCAATGTTTGTTGGCGCCCCCCCAGTGACCACCTCCGCCACAGATTCCCACACTACCACCATTTGACAGTGCTCCTCAAGTCTCAATAACCACTGTCTCTTAGATTAATTTAGTTTTATAGCGCCACTCATACCAGTTTAAGGTGTCAGAACACTTTACATCACCACACATTGCACAGAGACAATCATACATGTGTAAATGAGTGTATAGGAAATGTTACATAAGACAAAGGCCTACAAGGTGTAGGAGTAAAATGTCATCCATTCTGGTAGGCAGTATAGTTTAAGAGTCCTTGGTCTGGAAAAACACAAATTCAGAATTTAAAATGTTACACCAAAGTTAGGGTTTTCTTTAATAATAAGAATTGATTTCTACATAAATGAACCCTTTTTGCAATATAAGAATAACAAAAGACTGGCAAAAACACACATAGCTCTAACACATGCCTTGCAGTTTGCATGCAGCTCTTTGATGGCAGTTAATATATTAGGATTTTAACTTCTACAAGTAACAACAGGATCTCTCTGACAAAAGCGGTAACCCATTGACAAATTTATATTTTATGCACTTTGAGATATGAATGGGATACGTTATTTGCAGCAGACATATTAACCCTTTGCACTACGAGTCAACATTTCTTAGACAAAGCTCCGGTCTCTCCCCAGGAAGAACATTAATCAGATGAGTTATCTTGACATTTTTATTGCTGGAACTTGGAACGCGGCACCAGCTGCTTCTAAAACAATAAACATGGCGTCCCCACCCCAAGTCAGCGCCCGGTGCGATGGCACCGATCGCACCGCCCTAGAGCCGGCCCGTAACAAAGATATGTAGAGTTAGGCACAGAGAGAAGGGTACGAGGTAGAAGAAGTGAGGTGAAGTAAGGCGAGATACATGAGACAAAATGATTATGAGCATGCATGCCCAGGTCTGAAATTATATAAAGGATTTGTTTTTATGCACACCTGCGAGACTTCTGACAGTCCCTATCACTTTTCAAGGGAGCCCTTGAAAGGTGTGGGCGCTTCACAATTGCCCAGTTGGCCCATGCTTTAATCAACTGTGAACTTGTGGTGTTAATGGGCAGGAGCGACAGCTGCTAGACTACTGAGATGTTTACCACTTGATGATGTCCAGGAGAGTGCCACTGTATTTTTCTGGCACAGCTCAGGGTATGTGTTGTACCTACATTGTGGGGGAGGGGACACTGAAGTTTGGATTTTGGAAATGTAGAAGACTTGCTTGGCTATGCAAGTTGGGGTACTTGTGCTGTTGGTGCAAACATGATAGACAGTGGGACCTACCTCTTTGCAAGCCAAATGTTGTCAGATAGATTGGTGAAAAAATGCGTGCAATAAAGTAAGTGTGGGCTGAAAATGTATTTCAACATAGTTACTTTATAGGAGTTGACCTCCTATTCATAAGTGATAAGATAGCAATTGTTGAATGAAAATGTACTCTAAAAAGGGTGGGTAGATCGTCAAACTGTAATTTTCAATGTTTGTAAAAGTGCTTTTATGTATATACCTGCCAACTCACACGGTGCCACCGCGTGACACACGATATTGGCTCCCATCACACGGTCTCCCGGTGAGAAGCCGATATGACACGGTGGCAGGGAAAAAGAGCTGGACACCACTGTAAATAGTGGTTTTCCAGCTCATTTTCCAAGGCTTTGAACTGCCAATGTCCATTAAGGGGGTGAAAATACCCCAGGACATCTGCTCCAGCCTCAGCAAGCTTTTTTTTTTTTGGGGGGGGGGGGTGTTCAAATGTGCCTCATAGGTACTTCTTGGCATGAGGCCCGCTCCCTTCAAGGCTTGCCCCCTCCTCACAGTGAGATTGTTCTTCAAACTGGCAGGTGTGTATACACAACAATTTACCTGTGGCATTTTTGCATGCAATTACTATTTTTATCCATTTTAAACCAGTCCTCATCTCGTTGACTTTGGAAGGATAAAAGACAGGGGGGCATATTAGCTAGAAGAGGCGATAATCATCGCTAACCCTGCTTAGCGTGATTTTTTATATCGCCGGCTATCGCTGGAATATATCGCCACGCTAACGCTGTATTAGCCACGATTAGCGCTATGGCGATGAATATTCCAGCGATAGCGGGGGAAATGGGCCAACATCGCTGAAAAACCAGCGATGTTGCAGTACAAACGGTGTTGGCCTTGCTGATACGACCCTGTGGTCGTATCACAATAATCCACCCCCCCATGTAATGAATACATAAGTCAGGAATTTAGCAGTTCTTAAATTCCTGCGTTAATGGGGGCTTAGCGTGCGTTATTATTGTCGCTACGCGGGTCCGGGGCATCCTTGTTAATAGCCCGGAGCCGCGTTAGCGATGATTTCCCTGGAGTTATGTCAGGAACGCCTACTTCGCATCTCATTAGCGATGCGAAGCAAGGCGTTAGTAAACAGGCGCTATCACCAGGGAACACGCGCTAAGGCCTGTTAGCGTGTCCTTGGTGGTACCGCGATATAATTATCGCCGCTTTTCGGCCGAAAACGGCTGCAAAAGCGGCGATAAGGGGCTTGCTAATATGCCCCAGAGTTTAATAGGTCAGTCTATGGAACTCTGACCACCAGATCACATACGCAGATTTCATGAGTGGGAGCTTAACTCAAAGAAATTTATTACAATATGGGGCAATTAGGAAAACCAGTATTTGATGTTAACAGACATGTTGTTATTTAGATGACCAGAAACCAGACAGAATGAGCTACAGATGGATACAAAGAATAGTACGGTCATAGGCTGTAAAAGAGAAAACTCAGTCTTATTAAAGACAGGGAATGATATAGCTCTGGTGCTATTTCCTCTGACTTCACTCCTCACGATAACACCATACAGTGTCTATGCTAATTGGCTCCCACCCCTTTATTTATTTTAGGACATGTGCACTGATGAACACCATGCAGTAATTGAGCTCTTGAAAGAAAAATACACACAAAGCTTTAAGCTTGTCTGTGAAAGTAAAATTGGGGAGGGGTTACATAGAGTGCCCGCACACACTGGGTTAAATGGAGTCCCTGCATAGTAGATGGTGTCCCGGACCCCTTTGCTTGAGTAACTTCTTCTCCAGTTGACTAAGTCACAAAGTATTCCTGACGCTGGAGGGAGGAGACCTAGACACTGAAGTGGAGACAGGACTGCTTTGGAAATTAATTTAGACCTTTTGCTAAGAGGAGCTGCTGATTAGTCTTCCTCTAGCACTGGCAGGGGTGAAGGTGGGATGGCAGTCTCTTGTTTTAAATGAATCTCTTTGATTGAAACCAGCCCTTTGTATCTCCCTTGATCACTGTTTGCTCTGGATATTGAAAGGCAGGTGCAGAAAGCTCACACATTCATATCTCCATTTTGGATGAGGACCATTATTTTACACAAATGATGTGTCTGGAAAACCGCGTGGAAAGAGCACTTGAAAGAACAACATCTCAAACAGGTTCTGATAGAGAATCCACATCGCCTGCCTGCTCTGACTATATAGAAGTGGGAGCCGCTGACTCACTTGTGGTTCCAGAAGTTCTCTTTGACCAGGAAGGGGGCAGTGCTTAATTTGTAAATAAAATAAGTGCCAGGGCACTCTTCAGGAGGCCACTGAAGCTTGCACAACCCATTGCCGCTGCCAACTCTTCCACTGACAGTACCATCAGAACTAAGCATTACACTCCTGCAAGTGTGACAATTCAGACTTTAAATATACATTAAAAATGACTAATACCTGCTGCCCAAGCTATTCTTATAGCTTTGAGTGGAAGGCACCAGTCATTTAAATGTATATTGATTTATTAAACAACTGTTGTGTCCCTCAACAAATATGACAAACCCCGCCACTATGTGGCAAGCTGTCATAAGTGCCGGTTTTGACAAAAAAAGTGCTGGTGCCACGCACTGGCTCCAATTAAGCAGTGGAAGGGGGTGCTCCACAGTGTACTCAGAGGATTACTGTGCAACCAGAGCTGGTGTCAGCCTGACAGCCAGTCTCCAAGAAGTGAGGGGACATCACCTGAAATATTGCCTGGATGGACAAAGCTGTTCTTCTGACCTAAAGTGCCCAGAGGCCATCCTGCTCGCTGAGATAAGATAGAAGCTTGCCAGCCCTGCAGGAGGTGTGACTGTTCAGGCAGAGCCAGAAGAAGCTTGACCCTTGGTGGTGTGTGCATCCGTCAGAACAGGGGAAAGTGATCTGCATGCCATGAGAAAAGTGGGTGCAGTCTCTATGACAATCTGTGCTAGTGCATTGAAGAATGGTACCTGAGGGGATTGTGCCACTGTATCGAAGAACTGTGCCTGAGTGGACTGTGCTATTGCATTGCGTAACTGTGCCCGAGGTGGATAGCACTATGCCATATACTGCAGCTGAGACCATGCCGCTGCTGACCGTTGGGACAGCAGCTGTGTCATCATCGCAGGCCCATGCACATTCAAGCACCTCAGCTTCTACCTGCTGCAGCCTCTGCCCAAATGTGGAGAGAACCTACAGCTGGCATGTCTCCTCCTGGAAGAGAGAAGTACACGGCTGCCCGAGGAGAACTGAAACAACTCCACTGTGGCGAGAACTTTAATACGGGGACAATTTGAGATAACTGAGTACACAAACTACTCAAAGGGATAATCTGCACCTTCGCCTTCATATCTGACCTAGAGAGCATGAACCCATAATGGGTGACCTGCTTACTTATACGAAGGAGGGAAACCCAGGTGAGGGATACGGGGCACCAGCACACAAGGTACAGTAGTACAAGCACCAGTAAAGTAATGTAACCTGAAGCCAGTTCTGTGAAATATTACATTTTGCACATGTTACATGTGCATTAAGGTACTTTTCTATAACAATGTAAAGCACTGGGTTGAACAATCAGTTATTGTGCTGCTGGGTGTCTTTTGAGTTCTGAACTTGGCACGCTACACTACGGCCCTGAGAAGCCGGACACTGCTTGCCGTCGCTACCATTGACAGTCAGTTGCTTAAGGGAATGTACTTGACCCATTGTAGAACCAGAGTAGGAAAGACCCTGGCACATCAGAGGAAAAAATTCCCAGACCCCACGGTTGAAGCTCAGTAGCCCCTGCTTGCCTTGTGGCCCCTTGAATGGTGTCTAACACCCACAGACGCACCTGTATAAGAGTAGCAGCAAGAGATCTTAAGTTAGCAGTTGCACTAAGCACAATGTACAATGTTTCCTGCCTTTCTGCTGTCATCCGTCTACTCAATGTTGCTTTTCTGTTTATTCCCTTTTCCTCTCTCAATCCTTCTTTGTGTAATTTGCCCCTTGTGGTCTTAAAGAGAGGTTGTTATCCTTTGCTGTGCTTTGGTGGTAGCTGGCATCTACGGGGAGGGGGGAGGGTTGGGCAGCATGAGAGCAGAACCTTGATTGGAGGGAGTGGCCTCGTTCGGTGCTCCACAGCGCTCTGGAGGCCTGCACTTGCTCTAACCCTGCTGTCTTAAGACAGCTGGGTTAGAGATGTTTAAAGTGTGCTTGTGTGGCTGGCCGGGCCGGCCAAAAAGACATGCGCACTTTAAACAGTGCATAACAGCCCACACTCCTCCCTGGATGTCACTCAGCAGGCCCCGCCCCATCCTGACACTCTGTTCGGGATGGGGGATAAAAACTAAAATGGTAATAAATTACAATTTTATTTTTCATCTCTGGGGCTTGGGGTTAATTTTAGTGGGGTGACGCTCCTCCGCTCTAATGGAGGAGCTGCCCCTGCTGTGCTTTCTGAATACTATAGTAAGTTTGAAAACATTTTTGTGGAAGTTATAGAATTTTTTGGGAAGTTACTGTGCAAAGTAGAAAGCTTTGCATGTGAAGAGGGGCAACAGAAAGCTTTGGTTTTGTTCTCAGCTCCAACTTCGAAACCCTAATGCATAAATAAACTGAATTATTTCTGTCGCTAATGGTGCCTATGGTTTGAGAGCTGCCCAGTCTCAGGATGAGGAAAGCATGAATGGAAAGTGGCTTTTGTCTCCAAACCCTTAGTCAAACTGGGCATAAGTTTGCTCTCATCAAAAGGTAGCTTTTGGTCTATGTGTGGGCAATATATAATTTTAGACATTGTAGGGCAGTGCTTTCCAAACGGTGTGTCGCGACACGTTAGTGTGTCGGCTGCCGTCTGTAGGTGTGCCACACAACATGGTCTAGGCAATGCGGTCTAGGCATCATGCAGGACGGTACTGCGCATGCTACTGATGCATTACCTGTTCCTACGAAAGAGGAGGAGTCTCCTGTGGCGGGGCAGCGAGCCATGATTGGAGTCGGAGCATCGTTGCTGCTCGCTGCCACTCTCCTGCAGACCCGTTGAAGCATCTGGCAGCGGCAGTGGGGGTGAGTAGACTGCCGGTGGCTCCTGCAGTGCAGTGCTCGGCGCCAACCCTCGCAGTCCCGTTCAATCTAGGTCAGGGGGAGGGCAGCAGCACCATCGCCAGCGGCCATCCGGCGCTCATTGCTGCTGCCCTCCCGCAGACCCGTGGAACCTCCAGCGGTGAGTAAAGACTGCGGCGGCTCTCGCTGCTGCCACCCCCGCAGACTCCTGCCCCCGCAGACCCTTCCAAGCTTACACAGCGGGGGGCGAAAGCAGCATCATCAGTGACGCAGCTTCACATGCTTGAGGCTCCTGCAGCGCTCGCTACTGCTGCCCCCCACAGACCTATTCAAGCTTACACAGGGGGGAGGTGACAGCCGCATCACCAGTGACGTGGCTCCTGCAGCTCCACTTGCTCGTTATCAACCTCATACATCTTATTAAAATAGTGAGTGTAGCTGGTTATATTCAAATTGTTTTAATTCTTGCACATATTTACATATTGTTACTCCTAAATGACAGCAGTCTTGGAAATGTATGTATGTTATTATTTTACAAATCATATATTTTGCTAGTAAAACAATTACCGTGTCGCGAAATGATGCATGTCTAAAAAGTGTGTCACCAACATGAAAAGTTTGGAAAGCACTGTTGTAGGGGGTAGAATATTCATGTTAACGACCTACCACATACCATTGGTTAGTATATTATCACCAAGTGGTTGTTTCAACACCACTGTTAAATTGCAAGATCAAATTCAAAGTTACAGAAATATTGTTCTGAAGTGTCATTTGTTTTTGGGAATAAAATATTGTACAGCTGATTCATATAGCTGGCCTGTTCGGAAGCCTTACCTCACAGGAGCAGATCACCCTTCTCTTAATTGACTACTATTCTAAATGGCCAGATATAAAAATATATATATATATATTGAAAGGGCCACTAATGAGTTTGTCATTGCTTTTGGAAGATTTTCGGGAAACCTTAGTCCCTGTCAAGGGTGTCCAATTGTCTTTTGAAATGAGGACTGATTTCCTGAACAAGGATCGTATCTTGCACAACACCCCAGCAATGTATGACCCACTGTCTAATGGACAGGACGAGTGTTTCAATTGATATTTGGAAGAAAGTATTTGTGTTTTTAGTTGTAGTAATTTCCCTAGGCTAGTGTTTGCTAGAGGCAGACTGTGGTCTACTTCTTATTCTTAACCGGCATAATAAGCCTTTTCCAGTTGTTCAGGGGCACGTTACCATCATCATGCCTGTGTCCTTGATGGCTACTGAAACAACTTTTGAATGATCAGAGTCAGTCAGGGGATAATAAAATGGACATAGGTAGCACAGCGTTCTCTAAACAACTTGAAACCAGAGGTCTGATGGCAGGAACTTTGTCAAGGAGTTGTGTTTTAAAAATGGAGACTGTGTTAATAATGGACTTCCTGTGCGCCCCGAGAAATATAGTTCCCATTACAGTAAAGGAGTAAAGCTGCGCAAAGTTATTAAAGGGAGCGTTGTAACATAGAGTGTTGGTCCTGGAACTGTAGGAGGGTGGAGAAATATAGTGACTCTTTGTCCCAAAGTGCCATAATGTTCCAGGGTCTGACACGCATGATTTGAGTTTTGTAGCCGTATCTTCCCAACCCACCAGTAATGAGCGGATTCCACACAAGCGTGATGCTCCAGACGGACTGCCCCTAACCAGGCCCGAGTCAAATCTGGATGATTGCTCAAGGATACCATTGTCTAACTGCGAGACCCTAGATGATAGGGTAAAGAGTTATGCAAGACTGCCGAGAAGATCCCGGACATCCGAGAAGATTACTCAAGAATTAGTGTGTACATTACTATGTGATGCCTGCTTGAATTCTTCTACACTTCACATTATAGCGAATTTGTCTTTTTTTATGTTTTGCAAAGAGAGGATGATGTGTTCTATATTTCCATCCATTTTTATTCGCCCACATTGCTGCTTTTCTGTCTCTCTCATCCATTGTTTGTTTCTCTTTCCCCTACTGACCCTATCATTGTTTTTGTTTCCTAGGCTTGTGCTGCCTGCCCAAGAGCCAAGGTTTAGAATTGAGGGCCTCATCTACAAGAAAATGACACAGCCAGGCACCACAAGCCGTTTAGCTGCGCCATGCTGCTTCATTTTCAAAGCACAGGGATGCATCATATTAACAACAATAGGACACATCCCTGTGCTCTCCCCAGCGCTGGCACACAATCGTTTAGCTGCGCCATGCTGCTTCATTTTCAAAGCACAGGGATGCATCATATTAACAACAATAGGACACATCCCTGTGCTCTCCCCAGCGCTGGCACACAATCGTTTAGCTGCGCCATGCTGCTTCATTTTCAAAGCACAGGGATGCATCATATTAACAACAATAGGACACATCCCTGTGCTTTCCCCTGCGCTGGCACACAATCGTTTAGCTGCGCCATGCTGCTTCATTTTCAAAGCACAGGGATGCATCATATTAACAACAATAGGACACATCCCTGTGCTCTCCCTTGAGCTGGCACACAATTGACTGCCATGCGCCAGTGCAGGCACCCTTGCGTCATTTTGCAAGGGTGCCTGCGCTGCGGAGATGATTGTTTTTGTGCAGGAAGGGACACCTTCCTGCACAAAAACAATCATTAATGCCATTTCCCTCTTTCTATGCGTGTTACACATAGAAAAAGGAAAAAACGAGGAGAAATAAAAGTATTTCTCCTTGTTGCACCATTCCTACGTCTCCCCTGGAGAGGCGTAGGTTTCTGACGCATTCCCAGTTTTATAGAATGTTCTAAATCTGGGAATGCGTCATGGATGTTGCGTGGGAACACCCACAGCAATGCCCATGGAACGCCCCTTTCACACACAGTAGTGCGTTAAACGGGCCCATATTTACAAGGCCATGAAGAGCCATGGAGGGTGACTTTATGTGACATTGTAAATCTGGGCAAGCACATTGCGTTGCCAGTGCGTCAAAAAAAGTGACGCACTGGTGGCGCAATGGGCATGTAAATAAGCCCCTGTGTATATAGCGTTCCAGGAGAGCTGCTGGGTCAGGTCTTGTGGAGATCCCGGCCCCATCAGTTGTGTAAGACTTTGTTTGCTGTTCCAGATAAGTTACCATTATACTACCTTTTAAATCAATCAAGGATTTATTGAGTGCAGGAAATTACTGCTTAGTGGTGATCTGCTCATTCAAACAGCTAGGCCTTGAGTCCTTTCCTGAATTGCCAAAGAACGATGAGGTGGTCCTGAGGTGCAGGAGCAGGTCTTTCCAAGTTTTGGCCGCTTGGTGTGAGAAGGAGCATCCTCTGCTGTTACTTTGGCGGATCTGGGGGGTGTCTGTGAGGGAGAGGGTGGCGGGTCATAGGTGTCTGGTCAGTTGGTGGAAGGTTATGCATTTGTTGATGTATTCTGGTCCTTCATTGTGCAGGGCTTTGTATGCGTGGGTCAACAGCTTGAATCTTTTTGAGGCCCTCCAGGACTCTTGGATGTCTACATTGCGATATAAGGTATTTTATAAAAGTTTCCTTTAAAATAATAAATATGCGAATTGAGGGTTTTGTGGGCAGGTGCTACTTTTTTCTTTTTGCTTAAGCACTCCATGAGAGTACATGTGTTTTCCAGTTGTCTCCTTCGTATACCTCTTCCCTCTGCTGCGTCCCAGTGTTCCCCTCTCTCACCCATGTGCGTTTCCCATTTGCTTTCTCACCATTGTGCTTCTTCCAGTCAGCTCCATGTTGCTCTTTGTTCGCCAGTTTGCTCTCTCTCCCTAGCGCTCCACTTTGCTCTCTCTCCATTTCCTTCTCCCCCTCCTGTGCCCCCAGGTAGCTTCTGCACCCCACCCTTCCACCCCCCCGTTCCCTGTGCCCTTACAGCCCCCAAACCACCATGATGTTTCAGCTCTTTCCTGTTGCTTTCTCCCCCTGCGTTGTTTTCCCACATGCCTAGAAAATGATGAGGCCGTTTTTTTAAATACAAAAAAAACATTTAACCAGACTGTGCAAAAACCAGTGGCAAAGCCAGTAAGTTCCAAATGTGAGACCTGTTGGCTCTGCCAAAGCTTGCTTTGTTTTACGCTGTGATTTCCCTAATTCCTATTGGCTTTTTAAGTGTGATTGGTGCCACTAACGCATGTTATCGGCCCATAGGAATTATGAGATCCACGGCAACTCTGCGTAGCACAAATCCTTCACTTTAAGACTCCGTCTGCTGAAATATCTGAATGAATAGAGGAATAACCATGGAAATTGTGACTGAAATTACTGAGACCTTTGGTATTTCCTTATTTTTAAGGGAAACGCTAGGTCCCACTTCTAATCGGCCGGTATCCGCACTGATAAAATACCCCTTTGTGTGTCTGTCCAATACATCTACCATCGATCTGCTAATTATGCTGGATAAAAGCCGTGTAAGTCTTTTTCATTTTTATCTTATTGATGTTGACATAAGATGTTTACAAATTGATCTCATTCTTCAAAGAAAAAACAACCTACCGTGATGTCATATATTTTTTTTATCTCAGTAACAATCTGTCTCTAGTCCTGTATAAATAAAATAAATATTTTGTCCCCCTAATTCATATTACTTTATTTGTAGAAAATGTTTTCTTCTTTGGATCGATGTTTTCACTATGCTTAGGCTACCATGCAAAAGCTTTCTTGAAATTTTGCTTTAAAACCGGCAACTGAGACTTAAAATTGGGTCGGTTGCAGTAGTGCCACTATAATTTTCACAGCGGGGGTGCTGCCATCAATGTTACATCGCTGAACTATTGGGACAGTGAAAAATCCAAGTGCCACATAAAGAAAATGTATAGCAAATGAGAGACTCCAGTTCAGCAGCAGAGTGGTAGGGGTGTGGTATGTAACCGGTGGTGCATTTTGCACTGTTGCAAATCTATTACTAAAGCATGGGGTAATAGTGCACTGTCATTTACAGATGGTGCATTTTCCACTGTAATGCCCATATAAATTTGCACAGACATGCAGTTTAACTGATAAATTTATATAGGGCAAAACAATACATAATATTGGGGTTTCAGCGAATATTTATCATTTGCGCTTCACCAAGTAAATGGTTTTTATTGTATAAAAATCTTTGGCTCTATCACACATGGAAATTACAATATATTTTGAAATATTTGTACTGTTCATTTCGAGGTATTTAAATATTGTTGTGTGTTAGAAAAAAAAGAGACAGCCTATAGCCTTTCCTTTCATATTGCTTGCATGGCAGCCAGATTGTCACATAGTTTACATAGCTCATTTTGCCCAATCTTCTCACTTTGCAGTCAGAGAAAGAAAACTAAACAACAGTCTCAATGTTAAAAGAATAAGCAACAGTTTGCCAGAATACATTGCCTGACGTATGTCTTTGAACGCACAGCAAATGTGGCAAAAGAAACACAAAATTTAAGTGCATCTTTATTGCTCATTCGCCTTCAGAACTCCAGCATGGTTAATTTTGCACTCCTACTTCCAGCGACTATGGCTCGTTGCGCAACTGATGTACCAGGCGTACCAGTCCCAGGCAAGAAAAATGCCCATTCATTAGGAGACAATGTCTAGCATGTTGGGGACAGGCTTGGCACACAGCAGGCTCGGGCACTTAGGGGCACATGCATCAAGGGATTTTGCGATCGCAAACAGTGCGATTCGCAAAAATCGGCCGTTTGTGATCGCAAAATGGCCTCTTGCAATGCATGAAAGTCTTTGGGATGCGCAATTTAGGTAATCGCAATTTTTTGCGATTTCCTAAATTGCGATTGCATTTAAGGAATAGGCCCATAGGAATGAATGGGAAGCCATTCCTTAATTGCGAGTCGAAATTTGCGAGTCGCAATTAAGGAATGTTAAGGAATCGCTATTTTTATAGCGATTCCTACATGCATAGGCTTTTGCGATTCCTTAATTGCGATTCCTTAAGAATCGCAATTAAGGAATCGCAAAAGCCTACCTTGATTCATGTGCCCCATAATGTTTAAATGATGTGGACACTTGGACGTGCATGTTTAAGCTTCCTGCCCCAGATATGGAGCTCTGAATGTAATTTTTCTTTCTACAGCTTACATCCTCAAATTGCTGGCAATCTCAGATCGCCTCCCACAATACTGTTAAAACTGTGCACGAAAAATTGCCTGGACTTCCTTCAGCTTGATTCCTTGCCCTTCTTTCTTCAAAGTGCCCCTCTTCCTGACTTCCATTCTATGCATGCCTTCTATCTCTGAGTATAGCCTCCTCCCAGTCTCATGCCTGTCTGCCTTAATCTCTCTTATTGTAATTCTGCAATTGTCTGATTCCTCTTTTTATAGATCACAACCTCTCCTCTTTAAAACCCTGGGGCATATTTACAAGGAAATGTTAGAGCACGCAGCTGTGCCAAATTTAGCAGCGCCGTGCTCCAACATTTCCAAAATGCAGGGATGCGCTGTACTTACAACAATATGGCGCACCCCTGTGTTTTCCCTAGCGCTGGTGCTAAAATTAGCTGCTTAGCGCCAACGCAGGCACCTTTGCACCATCGTGCCTGCGTTGCAGTTAAAGGTCGTTTATGTGCAGGAAGGTGTCCCTTCCTGCACATAAACAATAATGGCGATTTGTTTGTTCTATGTGTGCTGCATTCTACAGCACACCTAGAAGTAGCAAATCAGTATTATTTAATCATTGTTTATGTGCAGAATGGGACACCTTCCTGCCCATAAACAATCATTAACGGTGTTTTGCTCTTTCTATGTAGGCTGCAAAATGCACGTTGGCCCCCCCGTTGTGCAAGCCAGCCGAGGGTCCGGGCGCTGGGGACGGGGGGTGCATTGGGGTCTCTGGGAAAGCAGGCTCCCTACCTAATCCAGATGCTGCTCTCATGCTAGGAGAGCAGCGCCAGGATTGGTCTGAGCGGCCTGGTCTGCCTGCAGCTTTTCTCCAACCTGGCTGTGAACAATCAATCAATCAATCAATCATGTCACTTATAAAGCGCACTACATACCCGCGAGGGTCTCAAGGCGCTGGGGGAAGAGGGGGGTGGTGCTGCTACTGATCGAAGAGCCAGGTCTTGAGGAGTCTTCTGAAGGCCAGTAGGTCTTGGGTCTGTCGGAGGTTGGTGGGGAGGGTGTTCCAGGTCTTGGCGGCGAGGTGGGAGAAGGATCTGCCGCCGGCGGTCGTTTTCGGATGCGGGGGACTGTGGCGAGGGCGAGGCTGGTCGAGCGGAGCTGGCGGGTGGGGGTGTAGAAGCTGAGTCGTCTGTTGAGGTAGGCTGGTCCGGAGTTGTGGAGTGCTTTGTGTGCGTAGGTGAGGAGCTTGAAGGTTATCCTCTTGTTGACAGGGAGCCAGTGCAGGTCTCTCAGGTGGGGTGTGATGTGGCTGCGTCGGGGGATGTCGAGGATAAGACGTGCAGAGGCGTTCTGGATGCGTTGCAGCCGTCTCAGGAGCTTAGCCGTCGTTCCTGCGTAGAGGGCGTTTCCGTAGTCCAGCCTGCTGGTGACGAGGGCCTGGGTGACTGTTTTTCTTGTTTCGGTGGGGATCCACTTGAAGATCCTGCGGAGCATTTGGAGGATGTTGAAGCAGGATGAGGAAATGGCGTTGACCTGCTTAGTCATGGAGAGGGTGGGGTCGAGGATGACCCCTAGGTTGCGTACGTGGTCGGTGGGTGGCGGGGCTGTTCCCAGTGATGTTGGCCACCAGGAGTCGACCCAGGCTGAAGGGTTGGAACCAAGGATGAGGACCTCCGTCTTGTCCGAGTTCAGCTTCAGGCGGCTGGTCCTCATCCATTCGGCGACGGCCTTCATTCCTTCGTGGAGGTGGGCTTTGGCGGTGTGAGGATAGAACCATTAAGGATAAATGCAGTTTCCTGGAGCTTGCATGTGAGTTTGCAACCCTGTAACTGAACCACCTTTGGATTGTGCAGTATTTTGTTTTGTTGTAAGATAAAAGTACTTTCTTTTCAGTAAAGATAATCACAGGGCTGGACAATGCATTATTGTGTCTATTATTTGTTGAGTTCTGAGCTCATGTCCCCCACGCTACCTCCTTGAGAAGCTTTTGACTGCTCTCCTTCGCTACCCTGAGAGTCAAGTGCAGACACAGTGTACTTGGTCCAGCTTGGAGAGTCATAGAAGGATGGACACAGGTGGCACATGACCTCAACCACAATGGTTGGGGTTGCCCTTGTCTGTCCTGTGGCCTCCCAAACAGGGTCTGACAGTAACTGCATGCTGAGAGTGAGTCAGTGTTGGTAAATGTACAAAATCCTTGCATTGAACTTCTCTTTGGTTTTGCTTTAGCATATATGTCACACTTACTATTGCAACGTATAATATGGGCTTTCTGTAGTGGCCACCAAGTTCGACAGTCCTCCAACTAAACTTATGTCCTGCCAGATGATTGTCATGACAATATTTTAGTGCCTCTGACTGCAATTTGCGTGCAGTTAAGAAAGAGAGACTCCATCTATTACAGGTTGATTCTTTTCTTGTTGCTCTCAAGTTGCTAAGTCTATGGACACTGTTGTCTTTCTTACTTCATCAGAATATTTTACATGCTCAACCATTCACACAAAACAAGAACAGGGCAGATTAGAGATGTCTTGTACTGGTTCAAATTTATTTTCTACCTTTTCTCCTGACAAAGTGCCAGATTAGGCATAATTATTTTCAGGATGGTACGTATTTACAAAATTGCAACCTGGAAAAAATAGATAAATAACTAGCGTAACTGCTTTGGAATATGTCTCATTTACACTTATTAGTGAAAGGCTATGTGAAAAAAGCCTTTGGTGTTGTAACAGCATTGCACCTATTGCCTGGTTTGAAGTATCAGCTGCCACATAAACTGAGACAGATAGATCCAGGTGGAGCAATATTGATGCTAATGTAAAAGCTGCTTTCGTGCTTATTCGTTCACTGCAAAGTGGTCCCCTTTCTCAGGAGTGTAGTGATTAGGATTCCTGAAACCCCCAGAATGAAACAACAGTAAAAAAAAAAATCAAATTCAGGAAGCCCTGTATCTCTCGTGCACCAGAAGGATGTGTCCAATCTGGTACTGCCTGCACTTTACGCAGGTCCATAGACACCCTTAACCCCTTCGATGCTCGTGACGAGCTCAGCTCGTCATGCTGCGCGGTCGCGCTGTGCGCATGACGAGCTCCGCTCGTCACGACCACACCCGCGATCGTAATGTCCAGCACACGAGCGGAATTCCGATCGCGGTCAAGGGGTTAATGTAGAAAGATTAAATCCCAAGATCTTTACTGTGGTGGCATCAAAAAAGTGTTTCCCAGCTTAGCAGATAGAGGGTGTTTTCTTAATTTTACCAATACTTGACTAACATGCATCTCCTCCTTTAGTGAATAAATCAGTATATAATCTATATATAAAATATATAATTTGTCAATATACACAAAGTATTTAATGAATAAATGAAATAAGCTATGGGTCTGCTGCAAAGACAACATGCTACAATTTGATATTTATTCAAATCATACTTGGTACAGAAAACGATCTTCCATTTCTCTTTTGCTGGAACCAGAACCAGCTGGTGAGCCCCTTGCAATTCTAACTTGGCATAAATTCGCAACTCCTTTAAATGAATGGTATCTGAAGTAACAGATGTCTACTATTGTTAGTTATTGTAATCACTGTGCGATAATCAATGCACACATGTACTACCCCTCACTTTTTAGGTACAAAAAAGAGAGGAGACAAAACTGGTGATGGCAAAAGCCTATGTGTACGTGATAAATTAAGACGATTGTGGCCTTGTGCTCCTTAAACACTGACTGCAAAAGAGAAAAAAATCTGTGCCGTGCAGTGTCACTGAAATAACTAAATGTTTCTGAAGGTCCTACGTAGCAAGGACCTTTAAATGATTTTTCCACTAGAGAGACTTGTAGGAATCCCTTTGCAAGCCTTGAGAAAAACACAATTCTGAGATATTGTTTTAGTGTGCTCAGGAGCCAGAATCCAGCAGCAGGTACATCAACCCAATGAACTAAGAAGGCTATAGCTCTAATTAACAGAACAATTCAGAGCTGTGCTGACTACAAATGATACAGAAAATCAAGAAAAAGGACCTGATTGTGAAGGACATAATCCAACATTGTATATGGAACTGGTAGAGGGGGGCTACTACCTCAACCCAAATGCTGGTTTTATTCAATAGCCAGTCTTGACCAGTCCTAAATGTCAGAATAGAGTGAGATTTAATGCTCGGACCAGATCCAACTAAGACCTAGGAGCCTTGTTGAGGTCTTTTTTAGGACAGAACCAGAGAGGCAACAGAGGGGGAGGACAGAGAGGAAGAGGCCGGGCACGCCAAAACCAAGATCAGTCATGGCAAACGTACTCACCACGGATTACTCGCAGTCGGGGCAGGACCCCCGTGTAAGTGATATAGTAGTTAACCTGTCTGATCATGCGCTTACATCTAGTGAATTGCGGGTCTTGAATAAAGGCTTGAGATATGTACCCACTCCTAGACATGACTCATTCAAGTTCAGGATGGAATTTCATGAAGTAATGAGAAAGATCAAACTTAAGAAATTCTTTTCAGATAAGAATCCTGATCCCCCCCTTCGTTGTTTTCAACGAATTTACATTGTCCTTCTCAGTTCTGCCCCCTAAATTCATCTGTGGGACCAGAAGTTCTGGTATTTGAGCAACGGGTGCTCCAAGATATCACTGCATTGGAGCAATCCGAGAAACAGCATACCTTTAACAACATGAGTCGTGACAACTGGCAGGCAATCAAATCTCTGCAAGACAATGAGGCAATCACTATAAAATCCGCCGATAAAGGGCGGGGCGGTGGTTGTGATGAATACCAGTGATTATGAGACTGAAGTTTTGAGGCTCCTTGGGGTACGTGAAAACTATCAACCGCTCCCCAGGGACCCTGTTGGTGAACTCCAAGATCTCATTAAGACATTTGTAGGACAGGCAAGAGCGAGAAAGTGGATCACCAGTAAAGAGGCCGAATTTTTAGTGAATCCCAGACCTAGGACACCGGCATTTTATATACTGCCAAAGATTCACAAGGCACAGCGACCACCACCGGGACGCCCAATAGTTTCGGGGATTCAATCAGTCCTCGAACCACTTTCTCAGTTTGCAGATTTCTTCTTGAGAGAGTCAGTGCTGAACCAACGTTCTTATGTCTTACTATGACAATGCCCCACGGGCTGAAACTATAACTATTTGTACTTACCGCGGAGCCCGAGTACCCTTGGCCGATGCCCGGTGGAGCTGTCCTATGCAGCTGTAGAGGAGTCTGGCTCTGGGACACCCCCTCGGCCGTCACCTACCCAGCCGGACATCGGACATTGTTTTTCACGGTTCTTCACGGTTTTATCTGTCTCTCTCTTCGACTGCTTTGACTACTTTATTCCCCCTGGAGTAATTTCCCACTTCAGGTCTACCTGACTCTGTCTGCTCTCCCCTCTCCTGTTTTCCTTTCCCCTCACTACCTTCCACTCCCCATAAGAAGTGTGTCTTGGATATGCTATGCGCTAATATCTTATATTATTGTGTAAGCTCACGTTTTTCTCCTAAGCATGTACTGGTATCTGCAACTGGAACTGATATAACTATGTAACAATGTACTGAAACAATGTCCTATCTTATGTAAAGCGCTCTGATACCTCCGGGTTCAGCCAGCGCTATATAAAACTTTTCAAATAAAAATAAATAAAATAAAATGTCCAAGATACGACCGACATCTTAAATATAAGAAGTAGAGTTCGATCCTGCAAACCAGATCTTGGTAACCATAGACATCAAGTCTCTTTATACTAGCATTCCCCAAGATGCCATGCTGGTGGCTCAAGACTGGTTTTATGATACCCCCCAGTCGTTTGTCCTGCAATGTATAGAGTTGGACTTGACAAGAAATTATTTCAGCTACAAGAACCAGCTGTTTTTACAAGTGTCCGGAACATCAATGGGGGCAACCTTTGCGCCAAGTCTAGCCTGCATTTATGTGGGTCTATTTGAGAAAAATTACATCTACCACACATCAAACCCCTTCCAGAGGAATATTTGCCTCTGGAAGAGGTATATTGATGATGTGCTGTGTGTTTGGTCTGGATCTGAGAGCAGCCTTAATGAATTCTTGAAATGGCTAAATGAATTGGATGATTGTCTAAAGTTTACTTGGACAATGAGTAACCAAATGGCAGTATACTTGGACTTGGGTATCTCGGTGGTTAATAACAAATTGTGTACCACCGTCCATCAAAAGCCGACAGACAGAAACTCGTTGCTCCATTACCAATCGTTTCACCCGAGGGCCCTATGGGATAATCTTCCCGTGGGTCAGTTTCTGCGTTACCGCAGGAACTGTTCGTCCACAGAAGTGTATATGGAGCAATCTGAAAGTCTGGCTGATAAACTGGTGCAGAGGGCTTACCCTACAAAGGTGGTAAAAAGAGCTCGTAAGAGAGCTTTAAATACACCTCGGGATGCTCTGCTTGAAAGAAATGTGAGGCAGGGTGGTGAGTGTCTGCCGGTGGTCATGACTTTTGAGCCCTCGTCAAGCTATCAGAAAACATTGGTCGTTGCTATCCACAACTGAATTTAGGATGCCACCACCTAGATTTGCGTTTTAGAGAGCTGGTAATTTAAAAGACAAACTGGTACATACCCGCCAGGTCCCCCGCAGTAAGGACTCAACCATCCCGCCCGGACACTGCCCTTGTGGTGGTTGTTCGGTCTGTGACTTGACTGAGAGGACTGTGAGTGTGCAGTTGCTGAATGGCAGGACTTGGCACCTTGCGAAGTTCAGCAACTGCAACACTACTAATGTCATCTACAGACTTACTTGTGAATGTGGCCTACACTACATCGGCCTTACCACACGAAAGGTCAAAATACTTATTCAAGAACATCTGAGTACTATAAAAGCCGGAAAATTGACTACACGACTGGTACGACACTTTCAGGATCAACATCACAATTTTAGGGCAATAAAATGGACAGTGTTTGAAAAAGTAGTGTGTGAGGCTTGCAATGTTGAAGGGACACTAGCAAGAAAAGAGGCTCGCTGGATTTTTTCGGAGCAGGCAGACCAGTTTGGTCTTAATGATTCCATTGAGTGGAATAAGATTAGAAGATAAGCATTTTGCTTTTCAGTATGGTTTCCAGGTGGAATTTGTAGTCCCCCTGTGGGACATGGAGACTGCTACCTTGGTGTCAGTAAAGGTGATTGATTAAACAGCGGCCAATGTATGATATGAGCAGTAGCATTGGCGTGTTACACAGAACATAGCCCTCTGATCTAGAACTGTGTGGGATCCCGTATGAATATTGGGTCCGTGTTGTAACCCCCAACCTTTTTCTGTTAAAAAACCGTAACATGAATGGGGTGCCCATGATGTAGATAGTCTTTTCATGTCGGATATGATGGTCACTAATGATGGCGATTATTCATGATCCCCCACATGAGAATGGTTTGGATTTTACAATGTGATTGCGGAAATTGACTTTAAACACTTCCGCATATGAAGAGTAAAGTGTTCCCCCTGTTGAGGGCTGGGTGGTTTGTAGGCAGTGGAAAATTTTTCCAATGAGTTTGGAGTCCTCAATGTTTCCTCCTCATGATTAAACAGATGTAACCATCACTGTTTGGGCATTTTACTTTTGAATAACACCATTATAAAATGGCGCCGCCCTTGGGGTCATCACATGATGTGATTAGCGCCACAGTCACGTGCATATGTGCCTTTCCGGTACGCGCATTTGAAATACAGCGCGACTATAGCAGGGAGACGCCGGGACGAGACAAAGCTGAGTGGGCGTACGTACGCGGTAAGAGTGTGGTTGCGATTTATATAGGTGGGGAGAGAGCTAAGAGGCAGGACTCATGAATGGAATATGCTCCTGGGGGCACTATATATGTTTGGTGTGGTACTTGTACGGTATGATACATAAATAATACTATGGGGGGAGTGACTAGCCGGTAATATCTTAATCACCTCACCCGTGTGTGTAAACTGAGCAGTCGGGGACCCGGGTGCCGTTATGTTCATCGAATCGAATTGAAGTGGCAGAAGAGTGATTACCATTGGGATTGAATATTCATTGTACACGTTTGCAGGTACATTTACGGCAACGGAAGGTGCAGGCGGGGGACTTACAGTTGAAAGCTACCCCCCCGATACGGTGGTCAGCTGGTACGACTGTTGTGGGCTACCACCTGGTAAATATACGCCCGAATTTGGGGGATAGATTTCAATATTGCGTGTTGCATGTGTAGTGGAGGATTCCTTAATTGGCAGGCAGTTTTAATCTTTGTTCTGTTTGTGTTCATCAGTCAACCCGTGTCTAAAGTCAGAAGTCCAGTGAGGTGAACCTTGACCTCGAGCCCTGACGAAATTGCCGCAACTGACGACAGGCAATGAAACAAGTTGGCCCATCTTCAAGTGGTCTGCAACATGCAGTTTGTTTTTAAATCTTGAGTAGGATCACAACTTCGAATAAAATTGGAATTTTGTGCATGTGAGTCCTAAACTCAATTCTAGGTGGAGAAATATTTGGTTCTCTTTTATACAACTGGGTCTTTGTTGATACACACATACTTTTTGTCTTCACCTCTAATTTCTACACTGGACACTTATTTTCTTTCTTTTTTCTCACTGGTGAGAGAGTTACCGATGATGAGAAACATGGGCAAACTGGTGAGAACCTACCAGCAGCTCCGCTTGTGACGCTTACGTGAGGGACTCTCTCACCTTCACACAATTTTTTGTGGTTATATACACTTTTCAGTTGGGGTGTATTGATATGGGGTTGACTGAGACACGTTTTTATATTCAAGAATAATTTTCTAGGACATTTAGGACTGGTCAAGACTGGCTATTGAATAAAACCAGCATTTGGGTTGAGGTAGTAGCCCCCCTCTACCAGTTCCATATTCTTTTTTTTTTTTTAATTCTTTTTATTAACATTGCTCATGTTCAAGTACAGTACACAGCGGCAGTTCATGATACATTCACAGGGATCACAGTTCGTCATATATTTTGCATGCATGGAAATGCAGATGAGTAATTGCAACAATCTTCTATCCCAACCCATCTTGTACGGCTCGAAACCTTTGCCAGGGACCCCACACCTTCCTCCATTTGTTCACACCTCCCCGGGACCTATAGACCGTTTCCTCCGCTCCTCTGACACCAATCCAAGTCACAGAGCCACTGATCCCACGAGGGGGCGCCTGTGCCCCCAGCACCTGGCAATATTGCGTTTAGCCACCCCTGCTGCCAGCCCCAACCAAATCTCGTTATGGCGTGTCCAGTCTGTGGCTCCTTTGATCATGAGCAAGAGCCACTTGGGCTCCAGTGGGACCGGGGACCTCACTACCCCCTCCATCGTTTGCGTCACCCTGGTCCAAAACGGAATTATGAGTGGGCAATCCCATAGAATGTGATAGAATGAGCCCTCCCTTGACAGCCCCTCACACACAAGGGCTGATAGAGTCCTACCCCAGGAGAATAGGTGGGTGCGGGGATAATAGACCCTGTGAAGTATTTTTAACTGCACAAGGCGGAATCGCGGCCGGATCGCAGCCTCGCGAGGGCTCTGCAGGGCGTCCTGCCAGTCGTCGTCATCTAGTGTCCCAATGTCTCCCTCCCATCTCGCCCCGCAGGGGACCAAGGGGTCCGGCATATTATTAATGAGTTTTCGGTAGATCGTTGACGTGGGTTTCGTTAGAATGGGGTCGAGAAGGAGCCTGTCCTCCATAGGGGAGTACTCCGGGATGGAAGTGCCAGCACGGATGTGGGCTCGCAATGCATGTATAAGGCGCAGGTAGTGGTAGTGTTGGGAATCATTAAGTTGGAATTCTTTTTTCAGAGCCGCAAAGGGGACCGGGGGCCCCCCCTTCCACACATCACCAAGATACTCAATGCCGATCAGTTTCCACCCCCTATAGCCTGATAGTCCCGCCACCTCCTTTAGCTGATCACCCGTCCAAAGCGGGGTCCGTCCCGTTAGGGTGTTCGTCCAGCCCAAGAATTTGTTGGCCTCCCTCCAACAGTGGAGCACCACCTCGGTGTGCGCGGGCAGATCCCGACCCCGCCTGCGGGGAGTAGAGATATGACTCGCAGGTTCCCCCAATCATAGCGTGCCTATCCATTCTATAAGCCGGCTCCGAGGTCGGCGCGTAAACCCAGTCGTTGACCACCTGCAACTGTGCTGCCCAGTAGTAGAGTTGAACGTCCGGGAGGGCCAGCCCCCGTCGTACACCCCCTCGTAAGCTTCTGCAACGCAATCCTCGGGTTGCCGCCGTCCCAAAGTAACGTCCGCAACTCCCGGGAGATCCGCTTGAATGTCACCGTCGGGACCAGGTACGGTGTGTTTTGGAGGATATATAGAAGTCTTGGCAGCGCCAGCATTTTAAAGAGCGCCACGCGCCCCGACAAGGGCAGGGACCTCCAATGTCCAATGTCCACCCCCAGCCTCATCAGTTGAGGCTCCAGATTGCGGGCGAAGAACTCCCCTGTGTCTCTGGTGACGTACACTCCCAAGTACCGGAATCCAGCGGTCTCTAGCGATGCTGGGCAGTCCCGCGGGATGCGAGGGAGGTGGACCCGACAGAGGATAAACCACCGACTTGGTCCAATTAATCGAGTAGCCAGAGTAGCTACCGAAAAGGGCGAAGAGGTGGAGAGCCCGCGCCATGGAATGGTAGGGTCTGGCCATATACAGGACAATATGTCAGCGTATAAAGAAATACGCTCCTCCCATTCATCCGTGAGTGCCAGGCCCCAAAAGGCCCTATCTCTTCTGATCCAATGAGCGAGCGGCTCCAGGGCGAGGGCAAACAGGAGCGGTGACAGGGGGCAGCCCTGCCTAGTGCCCCTATACAGGGCGAAAGCCCGGGACGTCACCCCATTGACCCTCACCCTTGCCATCGGCTGCGTGTATAGGAGTCTCACCCAGCTACCGAACACGGGGCCCAAGCCCAGTCTATTCAGTACCTTAAATAGGTACGCCCACCTCCCGTGCCTCAAGGAACATCCGTCGCATGGGCTCCAGTACCACACTCGCCTGTTTCTTAAAGATTTCGACCGGGAGTCCGTTGGGTCCCTGCGCCTTGCCGGCCTGGAGGACATTGAGGGCTTCTCCCAGCTCCGCTCTTGTGAGGTCTGCATCCAGACACTCAGTTTGTTCCTGAGATAGCATAGGCAACGCAAAGTCTCGCAGGAATTCCTCACAGTCTCTCTCGGTTCTAGTGCACACTGGGGTATATACTCCTTCATAGTAGGACGCAAAAGCCTCCGCAATGGCCGCGCCTCGTGGAAGCCAGGGCCCCGAACCATCCCGCACCTCCGTAACCCAGGAACGCTCCCTGTCACGACGCTCCAGCCACGCAAGAAGCTTCATACTCTTGTCCCCTGCGTCATATATCCGATGCTGCGTGGCGAGGGAGTAGGCACGTGCCTTACCCTGCGCTAACGAGCGAAGTTCCCTGTGTTTCATGGCCAAACATGATTGCGCTCCGGCGAGGGCGACGCACTGGCCTCTCGCTCCAGAGACTCGATTTCGCGCTCCAACTGTTGAATCTGCAGCGATTCCTCTTTCTTCTGGGCACCGATCAAAGCCTGGGCCTGTCCCCTCAGGACCGCCTTATATGCCTCCCACAACGTTAGCTGGGAGGTAACCGACCCTGATTGTCGGAGAAATACCTCGGAGCCCTCCCGAGCTTATATCAGTAATCGAAGTGTCTTTTAACCGCCATGGATCTATCTCGCGGGAATGCGGCCCTGTCTACCACCGTCCCCCGAAGGAGAACACCCACCGGAGAGTGGTCCGATATGCCTCGCGCCATAATACACGGGTCTACAAAATCTCCCAACTGATCCCCCCGCGTGAAAATATAGTCCAACCTCGAGAAGGAGCCATGTCTGGCCGAATAAAAGGTGTAGAGTCTACGAGCTGGGAACCGTGTTCGCCATATATCGCAGAGACCCATTGCGTCCGTGAAGCCCCGCAGGCCCGTCTCCCCTCCGCCTGGCCCGTCTGTCGCCAGACCGGTCCAGTTCGACGTTCATTACCGCGTTAGTGTCACCCCCAGGACCAGAGTGCCGTTGGGGAGGTTCGCCAAGTGTGTCCCCAGTTTCTTGCAGAGTGTGGCATGCAGGCCGAGGCGGGATATAACATGAGCACAGGAGCACCGTACGTCCTTCCCATCTCACCGCCACCGCCGCGAAGCACCCAGCGTCCTCTGTCCAGGAATTTAATACGAGTTACTGGCAGACTCCTACGGACCAATATTCCCACCCCTCGAGCCGGACGTGAATCCGGGGTGGGCTACCATCTTGTACCCGAACCTATCTAAGGCCCTGCAATTATTACCCCGGAGGTGGGTTTCCTGCAAGAGCACCACATCTGGGGAATGGCGTTTCAGGTGCTGTAGTACCAAAGTTCTCTTGATCTTGTTGCCCATCCCATTGACATTCCATGTCCATATTTTTATCTTAGCCTGATCCCCCATCCCCACTGTGAGTCCACAACCTCGACGGATTTCCACTACCAGTTCCATATTCAATGTTGGATTATGTCCTTCACAATCGGGTCCTTTTTCTTGATGTCGCTTGTGAGTGGAGAGCGACCTGATTGGTAGTTTCCCTCTGAAGCTCCTTTTTGTGGGTGACAGAAAATCAAGAGCCTGTGAAAATAATAAGAATCTCACAGACAACTAAAACTCAGAGTAAAGACATAACAACTGAACAAGATCAAAAAGCTAATGTCAGATTTAAGAACAAGTCATTTGTTTTTAGGGCCGTAGTAAACTACATGCTAATACACAGAAAAGAAGCTGGATCAGATGCTGTGCATACCCCTGTTCAAGCAGGGGTTGGAGTTCAAAGTTGTGTGTTATTAGCCACCCCCGATAATTACCAGGTGCATGAAACACCCTCTGTTAAATTTCAGCATGTCAAACGTGCTGGAATTTAATGCAAAAACCACAACATTGGACTTTGGTGAATCGAGCATCAAAATCTGCATCTAATTCCCTCAGAATATGTGCTATTTATTACACTCAATAAATTCTCAATTTATGGGCACTCAACCACACACCAAGGACAGCAAAAAGATCATAATCCTGTATGTGGCAAGAGAGCTCCTCTTCTTCACAACTCCACCCAGCACGATTCCTTTGATCAAGTGACAAGCTCACAATCTTCCTCTGCTTGTCCAAATAAACGGTTCAATAGAGTTTATTTACTCAGCTTTGACTTCATCTCCATAGCCTTGGCCATTCATAAATTTCATTAATTTACTTTACACAAGGCCTTACCTCATCTTCAAAAACAAGCTCTATCACCGACAAACAAAAGGTCTCCTTTCCAAAACAAAGCCTCTTGCCCACATAAATAAGCCCTACTATTCAAAGAAGAAGAAAAAGTAATGCCTAACACCTTGCAAAACAAGACACATCACGTCTATTAATGATCTGCTTCGCATCATACAGGGAAGATGACGAGCTTTTGCTAGATCCTGACTAAGCACTCCAATCAGTTTATTCCAGAGTTTGCAGAGTGTGGGGCATGATTGGAAGCCTACCCACCTGAGGAAAGCTAGTCATGAACCGCGCAATGATAGCTGGGCCCATGCACTGCAGGCCACTTTAGGATGATGTCGTCTGCCAATCTGGATGAGAAGGAAGGAAGGATAGGGAAAGGGTTGATACTGGCCAACACTGTCAGATACCATGGTCTGACATAATTTCCTATGCAGACGACACCAAACTCATCCTCTCACTCACTGACGACCCTACCCCCACCAGAACCAACTTCCACAGATGCATGACAAGCGTCGCTGACTGGATGAAGAACAACTGCCTGCAGCTGTACACAGACAAGATGGAAGTACTGATCTTCCGCAACCGCAGCAACACATGGAACGACTCCTGGTGGCCATCTGACCTAGGACCCACACCCACTCCTTCCAACCACACGAGAAACATTGGAATCATCATTGACAACAAGGTCACCATGAAATCACAGATCAACACCATTTCCTCCGCCTGCTTCCTCACTCTGCGCATGCTATGCAAGATCATCAAGTGGTTACCCCTACACACAAGATGCACTGTGACACAGGCCCTCATCACCAGCTGACTGGACTATGGCAATGCCCTCTACGTATGAATCGCCGCACACCTCCTACAGAGACTTCAGACCATATAGAACTCAGCAACCAGGCTCATCCTCAACATTCTCTAATAAACCCACATCACACCCCACCTCACTCCAGGCAACTCTACTGGCTCCCTGTACCGAAGAGATGCCAATTCAAGCTGCTAACCCACGCACACAAGGCTCTACACAACCAAGGACCCGCCTACATTAACCACCATCTGAACTTCCACCATCCATCGAGAAGACTACGCTCCACCTCCCTCTCACTTGCCCAAACTCTCTGCATCTACCAAAGCAGAGGTAAAGGACCCATTTCTTCCACATCACAGCAAAGGCCTGGAATTGCCTCCCCACGCAACTCCGGACCATCACCTCACTTCCGGAATTCCAAATGGCCCTCAAGACCTGTCTGTTCGAATAAGCCTCCGGGACCTGCAAGCGCCTGGATACCCTATTGGGTGATTAAACGCGCTTTATAAATCCTGATTGATTGATTGAAGAGCAGCATAATGTGGGAATGCTGGTGGTGAGAATATGCTATGTTGGACCCTGCTGTTGCAGTCTGTTCACAACATTTTAGGGTGGAATAAGGCACTACATAGGTACTATCCGGTGAGCAGTCAAAATATCGAAAATTAAATATCGACCTACACTAATATCGATGTGACAATATCGAAGGGACAGAATATCGATGTTAAGAATATCGATGGACAGAATATCGACCCTAAGGTAAGTAATATCGAATTTTTTATATCGATGTAAGTAATATCGAAGTTAGTAATATCGACATTAAATATATCGATGTTACTAATATCGATATTTATATTATTGTTATGTATTTTGTTATGTATTTAATATGTATGTGTTATGTGTTTTTGTTAAGTGTTCTACTTGTCTAAAAATATATGTATACAATTTTTATATGTTAATAATGTTTTTATAAGTTATTTTTGTTTTTTAGTACTGTAGCGGGTTGTGTGTTTATAGGGGAATAGGGTGGGAAGTAATTTAATTATACTAAATTAATTATTAATTTTTAGGAATTATAGATTAATTTTAATTATTTTTTGTGTTTAAGTTTTGTAGCGGGTTGTGGGTTTATAGGGGAATAGGGTGGGAAGTAATTTAATTGTAATTAAGTAATAATTTATTTTAATTAATTGGTATTGATAATGCTATTATTGTTAATTAATTAATAATTGGTAATTCATTTTTATTAATTGGTTATTAATTTATTAATTGATCATTATGTTAAGTGTATTATTTTATTATTGGAGTGTGTTGTGCGTTTATAGGGGAATAGTGTTGGAAGTAATTGAAATCTAATTAAGTAATTATAACATTTATTGTTGGGTATTGATAATTAATTTATTGGACATTAATTATTAATTGGTAATTTTTGTAAATTATAATTCTTTTGTTATGAAAATTAATTTATTGTTGTTTTATCATTAATTGGTAATTAAATACTATTAAATTATTTATTGATAAATGTAATTAATATATTAATAAGTAATTATTAATTGGTAATTAATGTTTAGTAATTATTATTATTATTGGTATAAAAAAGCATTTAATTGTTCAATATTTGTTAATTGGTAATTAAGTTTTAATAATTAATATTTTTTTGCTTTTAAAAATATTTTATTGTTCAATATTTATTATTTGGTAATTAATATTTATTAATTATTATTTATTGGTATTTATTATTAATTTATTGTTAATAAAGTTTTCATTGGTAATTATGTTTTTAATAATTATTTATTGGTATTTGTAGATAGTTTAGAGTTATTTAATAATTAATTCATTAATTATTTAAAAAAATTATTTTGTTTATAAGTATGTTATTTTTAACTTCTACGCTATCCAACACTTTCCCTACTGTTGCACTCTCTGGAGTTGGAATAGTAATTTTTACCCCTAAGCTATCCAACGCTTTCCCTACTGTTGCACTCACTGGAGTGGGAATAGTAATTTTTACCCTTACGCTATCCAACGCTTTCCCTACTGTTGCACTCACTGGAGTGGGAATAATAATTTTTACCCTCCCGCTATCCAATGCTTTCCCTACTGTTGTACTCCCTGGAGTGGGAATAGTAATTTTTAACCCTTCGCTATCCAACATTTTTCTTACTGTTGTTTTTCTTGAAGTTGGAATAGTAGTTTTAATCCCTC
The DNA here is from genome assembly GCA_963921515.1 of Calotriton arnoldi. NCBI lineage: Eukaryota > Metazoa > Chordata > Amphibia > Caudata > Salamandridae > Calotriton > Calotriton arnoldi. The sequence continues at coordinate 3,164,862 of CAWUFW010001043.1, forward strand.
CGCTATTTAATATTTTTTGTATTATTTTATTTAATGTAGTATATAATTATTTTAAAAATATTAAAAGTATTTTTTAAAATTTGTTATACATAATTATTTAATTTTTATTTGTTATTGTTTTATGTGTATAGATGTATTTGTAATTTATAATTTTTAATAATTTATAATTTATTAAAACAATTATTAAAACTGATTATTAAGTAAGTATATAGATTATATATTAGATGTATATGTTTAATTAATGTTTTATTAAATTATATATATTACTTATTAATTTTAAACATTATAAAATATTTTTAACTATCTTTATTTTATTTATAAGTATTATTTAGTTTATTTTACATATTTTTTTTAACAAAAAAACCCCGATATTTTTAATAACGATATTTTTGACATCGATATTTTTGTACTTACCATTTTGTAGATAGGATATCGATATTCTTGACATCGATATTCTTGCTCCGATATTTTTGTAGGTCGATTTTTTGACCTTCGATATTTTGTCAGTGATCCGTACTATCCCAGGCCCACAGTATTCCTGCTAAGCCAACGATGAAGCTTTCTCCTTTCAACCTGCAGAAACCCCTTCCAACTACTCTTGCGTGGCAGACGGTACCTAGTCAGAGGAGCAGGAGCGGGAAGCCCAACCAGCGCCTTATTGTGAAAAGGTAGATATCATGGTTCAGTGACACCTGGAACATTGACATCGGCTCCTTCCCTAAAAAGGTCAACAACAACATTATGACCCCTGGCTCCCAGGGAGACAGTAGTACTGCAACAAATGAATACAATAAGTGGATGAAAAACCTGATTCATTAATCTGCTCCACTGAAAAGCAAGAAGACAAAACCTAAACCTGTGCTCTCCTGGTTCTGGAAGGATCTGTACTCCGTAAGAAGTTCTTGAGACAGCTTGAAAAAACTGGAGATGAGCACCTTTTCTATGTAATCTGGCTAGCCTCTGGGCTGCCGGAAGAAACTACAAATTTGCTTGATATCTCCAAAAATTCCTCAAAGGTTCTCTTTAACATCATACAAGCCAAACGCCAGTCTTCAACTTGAGGAGTCTACACACCACCATCCAAATGGTAAGAATTTGTAAATGTCTTCTCACAGATAGTAGACTCAATTGAACTTTCACTTCCGCCAAGATCTGCCAATCCTGATGACTGTGTACAGAACTGCAAGACCCAATGGACCTGGTCGCACTTTGATGCAGTCTCCGAGGTAGAGCTTCTTGAAATCATAAGTAAGGTCAAACCTTATAACTACCTTTCTGGTACACTTCCTGGTACCCTAAGCAAGGAAATAGCCAAGCTGTAGATACCATACTGGACATCCCTGGTGAATCACTCACTGCAGGAAGGTGTTTTCCTTGTTTGAAAATTAGCCAGGTATCCCCATCCTTATGAAGCCCACAGCCCTTAACAACATCCGCTCAAAATCAACACTTCCCTACTTAGGTAAGGTGTTAGAAAACTGTGTTGCCTCACAGCTATCCCTTCATCTACAGGCAAGCAACCTTCGTAATGTCAGGTTTCAGGTAAGGCCACGCACTGAAACGGCTCTTCTGCAATATGTGTATAATTCTCTCTGCTTCCTTGATTCAGGTAATTCCTGCCTACATGTGCTTTTCGAGCTCTTGTTGCTTGGGACACATTCAGCCACTGTGCTCCGATTAACATCCTAAAGAAACCAATGGGCATCAATGGTGCAGCCCCAAACTCATTTGAATCCTATTTGTCTAACTGATCACAAATAGCTAAAATATGAAATTCTATTACAAGCAAAACTGACCCAAAACAAGGGGTTCCACATGGTTCGATCCTATTTCCAGCCTTGTTTAATCTCTTTCTTGAATGACATGGAGAGAGTCTGAGTAACCCTGGAATTATCTTTCACCAATATGCAGATGATACCCACATTTACCTGAAGATTTCTTGCCCACCTGACATCCTTGTACTTTCCAATTCACTCAACAGGATTCAAACGTGTATGGCTAACCACCATTTAAAACTCAACCCAACAAAAACGGAATTTCTTCTAATCTCACTCAAAAAAATCCAACCTCCCTGCCCAAGAGTGGTTCACTTCCTTCTCTCTACTGAACTCTAAATCCGCCATCATGGAGAATACTAAATCATTGGGATTTATCCTCAGAAATCCTTGACAATTGCCTTAAAGTGGATATGTTTCAAGCAGCAGCCCTTTTGTGACAGGTCCAAAAAGTTGATCACATTTCTCCTATTCTTCGCACCCTACAATGGTTTCCCAGTGAAGCAAGAACCCAATTTAAGATTGCCTGCACAAATCCCTTCCCAATGCCACACCGTCCTATGTGGTTGGAAAACTGATCATCTCTGGCACTCGACTAGGATGGAGACATGCTGAAACACTGCTGCTGGAAGCTCCAACATTCAGGCAGGAACATTTTATGAAACAAGCATTCTCTGGCAGTGCAATTAGGATGTGGAACTCCCTCACACCAGCTCTTTGCACAACCTCAAGTCTTGCTCCATTTATAAAGAATCTCAAAAACCTCCTATTTGAGAGACACTTTGGATGAAGCTGTGATACCTTCTCCACTTCCCCTGTTGACATTCTATGCAGATATCTGCCTGACCTTTCTCCCCTGATTCTAACTGCTGCGCCTATAGGTTTTCTTTGTTGCTTATCTGTTATTTTTAGGTTGATTGGTATCCTCCTTCTTTTTCTTGTTCTTTTGTTAAGTGCTTTAATGCTCTTGGGCCTAGTTCACTTTATATAAAGCTGCAAAAATAAATTAAATATGTAAATACATAAAATAAACAAATACAAACATAATTCCCATTCACCTACATAGTGACTTTGTGCCATCTGACCAGTCTTGCAATACACAGGAAAGAAAGATTCTTTATTCTCTTACAATTTCAGTTTATGCCATGTTAACAATATCATGAAACAAAAGTGTTCCTGAAAAATAACATCCTTGTTTTTTAAAAATATCCTATTTGGTCTCTTGGTCGATCTCCTGAGTTTTCCTCCTGCTTAAAGCATGCGTAAGACCTTCGGGAGAGATTCGCTGATGAGTTTACAAACAGTTAAGAGTTCAACAATAATATTTCTTTTTATGGTGTTGTAGGGAAAACTATTAACCGCGTGATCTGCTCTCGAATGGGTTAGGATACCTAATAAAGTTAACTTGGACATTCTAACCTTAACAGTATTTTATCTGCCCGGTTCACTGAAATCTTTTAAATCAACTTTTTTTCGGTCAAAACTTTCTTTATTGAGTTTTTCAGGGTCTACACCAACATTTTGTTTATAATGGTTTCTTGTGAGGATCTCACGGTATCCAAATCCTGGGACTTTATGTGTCATGTGGCCAGCACTGTCCTTCTAAATGGGAAACCTTTTAGATGGAGTACATTTTAGATTTGATAATACAGCATTGGCAGAGTCTGAGAGGAGATGTCATATTGAAAGTGAAAGGATTGGCTCCATGACCTGGGATAAATATTTGTCAATTTTGGTACAGGAGTAGGCAAGGCAAATTTCCCCCCCCAAATTTAATTTCTCAGTTCCAGAAGCCATGTGGGTTATTTGTGCTGTGAGTAAGAATATATGGAAAAGCCGCATATGCAGATTTTAGTCTAGAATAAAGAGCCTTTCTTCCCATTAGTGGGATCTTCTGTGGATGAATAGTGTACCTCTAGACACTACATCCAATGGCTTCTCCATGTAAAGATACTTATTTCACATTTAGTGTACCCTTGAGGGCCGCAACATTCAGAACTCATACTGCCTTCCTGCAACGAAGTGGGAGAGGAGAAAAGGGATTTTACTATCATCCATTTATGCTGTCAGAGGTTGTTTTCTGCTTTTGTGTTGGTTGGTTGTGTGGTCAGGTAGGGAGTCTATAAAGCCAAAGGAAAGTTCAGCACTGTGCAGCTCGTGCAAGTGATCGGTGAATCACAGATCCATTATTTTCCTCCATGACGGAACGTGTATCAGTGGAATACTGGTTGGAAGAGACTGGTGTCCCGTTGTTACTCTAGAATGTTAAAGCTTGGAAATTGATGGATGTATTTTGCAAATTTACCCAACGAACCCAAGACCTTTCTCCTTGGACACCGCACTGCAGTCTTTGATCTCTTCTGCATGTGTGTGGCACAAACGCTAACTGAAGGGAGTATTGCAGTATAACACACCTCGCTGCGTGTAATTGCTTCCATACCTCCCCCCATGGGCTCACACATCGTGTAGGGATGTACCTTGTAATGGTTTCCTATCTAGCCTTCTCTCTTCATTTATTTGTGCATCCAGGTGCCAAATCTTCCAATACCCAGAATCCCCAACCTTGTACCCTGTACACACTTCATTGGAATCCAAAAGGGAACATCCAATGTGGTTTGGGGAAGTGGGGGAAAGAGATTTGTCCATGTTAGGCGCAGCTTTTTTCTGGTATGACCAGAAGTGGTGGGAAGGAATACACCACCATAGGCAGGATACTAAGTACATGGCTGATGGCTGCCATAACAGGAAAGGAATAGTTCCAAAGTCATCATACAGTGCCAACCGCCACACTACGCGAAGGAGCTGCAGCAAGAAGAGTCTTGTCCTGGGGTAGTATTTACAGTGCAGTCCTGCTGGTGAGACTCATTGTGTCAAGAGAGAAGGGTGCGTGGCCACAATAGACAGGAGAGTCTGCTTGAGCGTGCAAGATCGTTTTGCCTCCTTCCCTCCCTACACTACCACATCTTGATGGGATCGTACAAGGCCTCCTGGCAACATCGATGTCTAAATGGACACTTCATACTCTCTGGTCTCCTAGAAAAAACAACACAACGTTAGTTACTGGAATGCTGTTGTTGGTGTATATCATAAAAAGCTGCACCATTTGTACATCATGCAGCAATGCACCCTTCTCCCATCAGCTGAATTTTTGGAGCTCCTTGTCGCAATTTCCCTTGGCCTATGCATATTCTGATAACGATCACATTCCATCCCCTTCCTTTCCCTCACCCAATTTCCAACTGTCTCCCCTTTTCCCAATAACAACCTGCTGTCTTCTGAATTTGTCCCCCACCACTCTAACCTTGCTTATGGCTGAAGCAAGAAGATGAAGATGACGGGGTTGGTGAGAGTCATGCAGGGTTTACTTTGATGATGAAGGTGGTAGCAGTAGTTGCTGCTGATGATCAAACAGTGCTAAGAATGAGGTTAGATAGGCTAGTCATAGTGGTACTGCAAGTTTACTTCTCACCGTTGACAAGTCTGAGAGAAGCTCATAGTGATGATGGGTACTGTGATGGCATTTGCGATAGTGATGGATGTATTGATGGAATTGTTTTTTTGATGATGGTGGCATTGATGACAGCACTGTTAATACTAGTCTTGGGAAATATGTCAGTGGTGATGGAAGCACTAATGAAAATGAACTTGGTGAAGGTGACATTAGTAGTGGTTGCCCTGATGCCCATCTTGGAGGAGGTGACAGCATTGAGGACAATGTTCGTGAACAATCTGACATTGGTGATGCGAGCAATGACGAGAATGGTCTTCAAGTAGCTTGTATCAATGATGGCATTACTGATTACAGTAATCCTGGAGAAGATGGCAGCACCAATAACAATGGTGTTCGAGAACCTGACACTGGTGATGGAAGCAAAGTTGTCGCCGGTTTGAAAAAAAATCATGCTGGGGATGAAATTACTGAAGACAATGTTTTTTATGAAGATGGCAATGGTGATTGCAACACTGGTATGAATGGTTCTAAAGAAGTTGGTGTTGAAGATGGTGGCACTTATGACATTGGTCCTGTTGAAGCTGGTGATAAGGATGATGATACTGGTCTTTGAAAAGATGACAAATGTCCTGTAAGCATTGATGCCAATGGTTGTGATGAAGTAGATGCTGATGATGGTAGCACTCATGAAAATGGTTATTTGGGGAGCTAAAGAGATGAAGGTGTCACCAGTGAGATTATTTGTGGAGAAGCAGATGTTGGCATTTGTGAAACCAATGACATGCCCATTAGGGAAGCAGATGTTGAACATGGTGGAACTGAAGAATGATCCTACAGAACCCGGTCACGTCAATGAGAATGGGGATCACATTGCTGTTTAGTAAACTGATGAGGAGAAAATAATGCACATCCCTGTGATTGTTACGATGAGTACATATGATGCAGAGAGCTTTATGTTCACAATACGTCTTATGGTTGGGGTCACCCCAGTGGTGAGCATGGAGATGTGAGCATGTATGCCGCCTACATTATGGATCATCCAGTATCAGGTAGAAACTGCTAAAATGACAGGGTCCAAGTCCTGCAGCTCGAGGGGGTCATTACTTACTCCGGACTCAAACGTTGGATTATCAAAAGCCGATTCCACAGTGATCTGGTCATAAGGTTGAGAAGCAGTGAGAGGCATTCGGAGCGATGTCTTGCCCTGTAGTCTTAGAGAGACATTGAAGAAGGATGTGGTGAATTATTACAGACCCTTACAACTTCTAAACATTAAACAAAAGTCTAGAGCTAAGAAAAGCGGATGATGAACAAAGGTTGTCTCTCTATCTGGACATGTTTTAGTGTAGCTGATAATTGATTCGAGTCCTCTAGCACTAAGAAGATGGCACTGTCTATGGAGGCATGTTATGATTAAGGACTATCCGTAAAGCCTCAACATTTGGTATCAAAACCTTGGCCTATATAGTTCTACTTCGTGAATCATGAAGTTGTGAAAAGGGAGGCAATATGGCCTAGTTCGCTCACAGGGTGTATCTTGGACAGTGACTTGTCAGATTCTGAAGTAGTGGATGTGATAACATGGTTACAAGTCAGTGGTTGGGGGTATTCCACTGAGGTAATTCCTCAAATGTGGAGCTCCAGAAAACATAGGAGGATACAATGCAGGCAAATAATAAAACTGAGATGACTCCTCCAGATCCTATAGCGCTGCCAAGTTTGTGTGCCCTAAGAACCTGACTGAGTGAAGTTAGCCATCGCTACCGACGTTGAGGACCTAAGAAACCTATCTGAGACTACTGCAGCACCTACTAGGCAAACCTTTACAAGGCACAGGGTGAGTGTGTCACAGTTGAGGGCTTGCAGATTGAGGAAACAGCTCAATATATATTAGAGGTCTCCGTTATGAAAGGTCTTTTGAAATGATGCTGATAATCTGGGTCAACTAATGTATCAACCTTTCTACCTTCTGAAGTCAATAAAATGGGTACCATTGATTTGGGGATTAATAAATACCCAGCGATGAGACAGTTTGTGACTCTCAGAAGGACTTCTACCAAGAAAACCTTACATTGGTGCTCTTCTGTCTACCACAGACCTCAGATCGGTAGTCAGTAAAGGGGACCCATCTGCTCTCCGGGATTCTGCAATGTTATTGGTCCAGCTAAGGGAGACCCTTCCTGAAGCTGTCTGTTGCATTATCGGAGTGGGCTGTCATCTGAATGAATCAGGATATTTAACTCTACCCAAGGGCTGACCTGCTTTAACCTGCAGCCATCCTGCTGAATGTTCTTCTACAGGTCTGCAGTCGACTGCCCGGCCTCATCTCCTGAAATAGCTGAGAGCTCTCTCATGAAGTACTTGCGATCTCTCTCACAATGTGTCTGCACCATTGACTTCCTCAATGACCTTCATTCTCCACTAGCCTGACCACAGCCTGGCTAAGCTGACCAGCTGCCTCTGTTCTTGTTAGGTGAGCTGTATCATCCTCTAACATTTTTTCCATATCTTTTGTGTTGCATCAAATCTGGTATCTGCATGTGAATGGTGATTGTTGGTGACAAAGTGGATAAGGAACCAGGCCTAAAGCCTCACCTTCTGCTCAGGTTCCAACTCTTCTTCGTCCGCTCACCACATGATCATTCTCATATCTAATATGTAATATGTCATTTATAAATTAGATTTCAAGAATAAAAATACTCTGAAGGATTCAACTTCATGATACAAAGCCAGATTACTGGAAAGATTGCATATGAATTTTAGTGTGTGGACAGTATAATAAAGGAGATTGGTGAATGACGTACGTATGCTTCAAAGTTGGACAACATAAGTATAACACAGGGCAAAATATAATTGTTTAATTTAGGGGACCAGGGATAACTTCATGGAGAGGACGCTGCATTAGTGCATTTATAAAATAGAGACTTGAGATGGAACACACAATTATTTGAGTAGATCATGCGTGTCATTCCGTGTTTAGGGTCGCAACCATGCTCTGTGCCAACATGACAGCAAGCTCCCAGCCATAGGCTTTATTTGACAAACTAAGGCATTCAGAGAGTTATAGTCTTGGTGTGTGTCAACTAATGATATGCTAAATAAAAGTATGGAGACTTACTTCGAAAAGTACATGTAGATGCCACCTATGATGAGGGCAACGATGACTACTGGGATGAAGATAGCGATTAAAATGTTGACTCCTTCCAGCATATTCTGTGAGGTGATGGACCTTGCTACAGCTGAACCAGAGAGAGGGAGAAAAGTGTCAATGATGTGTGAAGAAGATAAAAAACAAAGTAAATGGTAAACAAATACATTGGTAAGGAAATAATAAAGAAAAGAATTCAACTGAGACAAAACTAGAATAATACATGCCAGAATTCTATCTGCAGACTAACTTTCAGACATGTATTATGTTTGCCTTTTTGTATAAATTGCGGCAGACTTTCTGCAACTTGAATAATGTGACCACCAGTTATAACACAGATAATGCAATGATGGGGCTCGACCCTATTCAGGGAAATGAGGGTAGAGGTACTAGTCAGAATAATAGTGACCCTCATTTAGCATGGATTACACTATTTAGTTTGTATTGTTACATGCAGACCTTTTCGAGTATATCCCAGCTCATTTCTGTACTAAAGAAATTCTACAATCACCAATATGTAAGCCAGGCTTTTTGCTAACAAAGTGAATAGACAATTGAACACTCATCGGTATACATAACAATCACATTATGCGCATATTATGCAAAAACACCCTTAAATTCTTTTTCTATATGTTCAGATAAGTCCAATGCCGCAATCACCGATTCAAGAGCCCTACTGGCGAAGATTGAGAAGGAGATAGGGGCATTCAAGGTAAATACAGATGTGCACACCATATCAATCCTATTTATCAAAAGAGGGGGACTCTAGGAGCTATTCTAAAAGGTCCGGTGACCCGTGCTCCTGAAATTAAACTTATACCAAAGGGAGTCACCGTTCCTGAGTGGAGATGGAGAGGAGGGAAGTAGGGGGTACTCTTGTCGTGTGCTACTCTGCTTGTGGGAGGCAGGGTGTCCTCATCTTGATGCCCTCACACACCCCGAAGGATGTCATACTTCATCATTGGGCTTTTCCTCCTCGTCGGGCCGGCGCTGCAATGCCCTACGGGTCCCCCGAAGGGTCTCTTTTTCGGAGATCTTTTGATGAAGCCGTATGGGTGCGTGGGTGTAAGTGGCAGTGAAGTCCTAGAAAGTGTATTAAAAAATGGCTGGAGGGAGAGTGATTAATTTTTAATAAAGTGATCCCTCTGTCATTATTAAAACAAAGTGTATGGAGCTGCTTGTAAGGGTATTATGTCCCTGGTAGCTGGATGATTATATGTCCCTAGTGGGCATATGTTATGAGTCAACATGTTTCGCGCTTCAGTGGTCTCAGGGGAGATCCAGGGCGCTTCGTCAGGACCGAATAAGAAATTTATATCTACAGTGGCCCGAAAATTTCGGTGCCCCGGATAAATGAAAGGAGTAGAGATTCTGAAACGACAAGAGTCAAAAACAAAGATACAATTTGCCATTAGGGTATTAATACCAATGGAAATTATGCTCAGGTCTGGGTTCTCCATTGGAGGGCCAGGTGCTTGTAGTTCATAGCGTGATCATTGCTGTTAATGGTCGCAGTATGTATACGTGAGCTAAAAGGTGCTGTGATATTTCTAAAAGTTGTTAAAAAGGAGGTTATAACTAGGTGACAGACAGACAGACGTATAAGATCAATGATTAGTGCTCAGAGAATGGTGTCAGGGTTGTTCTCTGTATCAGTATTTTTATTTTTTTATTTGTGAACATACCCTGGTTATATCGAGTAGGCGTGAATCGTATAAATAGAGTCAAAAATTCAAAAGTGAAAAGGTTCTATTATCCAGTAAGCTTGTGAACCTTTTAAATCTAGGTAAGTAATACCGTTAGGCCCTACCATTGATGGCAAACCTCGAGACGCTGTGTTATTATGTGTAAGCATTTAGATAATATATCTCACCCCTTAGTAGGTAGGGTAAGATCCCATGACATCAGGGAGGGTCACTTGAGAGCTATAATGGGAAGGAAGAAAAAACAGAAAACCACATGTGTCATTTTTACAGGGCTTCCTAAGGCTCTAAGTTATAACTCACAGTTGGTTTTTAGAAATTGAAGGGAGAGGATGCTGCCATGTGCAGGATCTGTCCTGATCTTGCCCCTTAGTTACTCACGGTTCTCTCGGTGCATCTGGGCTGTGTCACCTGTGTGCCTCTCGCTGTCTCCGCCGGTGGGGAAGTGAAAATTCTGTCTCCTTTATAGAGTGGCCTGCTTCCGGGTGGGCGTTAATTGTTTAATCACTGCATTAATTGGCAAGTTTTGGTTGTTACTATGGGTGCCATTTTGGAGTGGTGTTTTCTATGATAAGTTCATATGGGAAGGTTTTGGTTGTTACTATGGGTGCCATTTTGGAGTGGTGTTTTCTATGATAAGTTCATATGGGAAGGTTTTGGTTGTTACTATGGGTGCCATCTTGGAGCGGTATCTACTATGACAAGCTCGTATGAGAAGTTTTGGTTGTTACTATGGGTGCCATCTTGGAGTGATATCTTCTATGAAATGCTCATATGAGAGTATTCACGGGCTGTTGAATCTGTGTGCTGATAATTGTTATGGGTCGCTGGTACGGTGATCTTACTTAAAGGGGGCGATGCATGTCTTGTGTATGAAGTTATATATCTAATGTATTGGTGCTGCGCGCAACAGGCAGAATCTCGGTCGCCATCTTGTAGTGGGTTCTTGTGGTAGATGTGATAAATGAAGTATCCCTAGTGCGCTGATGAATCACAATAAAGGGTCACCGTATTTGTTGGTGTTATTTGCGGTGCACTAGTGCCCCTTGGTCAGTTTTTATAGTTGGTGTATCATTTTGTGGTGGGTGGTGCATCTCAGAGGTCTGCTGACATAGTCTTCACTATAGTGTTTATGAATGTCACACTTGTGAGATCGATGTCAAGGGTTGAATTCTATAGTACTTCAATCCACAGGTATTTCATCGTTAAGACCCTGGGTGTTCGTTTGAGGCGGTGCACCCATCTTTGCTCTTTTGGAAGAGGGTTTTGTTGTCCAGAGAGGATTGGACTCAATGATGGTCCAATTGACTTGGTTTGGTGTATGTCCCTTTCGATGTAATGCCTGCTCATTTTGGTGGTGTTCCTACCGCACCGGATGTTGTTCCTGTGCTCATTCACCCTTGTTTTTACAATCTCTAGAGGTCATCCCTATGTATAGTAGGTTGCAAGGTCATTTCACCATGTAGACGCAATTTTTGTGTTGCAATTGGTGTGTCTCTTTGTGTCCACTCTTGGTTCTTTAATTGGAGTGTTTTGGTATGTGCTGTGAGAGGGCAGACATTGCAAGTCCCGCATGGGTAGTGTCCCTGAGCGTCGGCAGGTCCCATAATGTCCTCTGGCTGTCCCCTTGTTTTTCTGTGGTCTCGTGTGGACAACGATGTCTTTTATGTTTTGTGTACGTCTGAATGCGAATCTTGGGTGTTGTAGTTGCATTTCGCCTGTGTTCAAGATGTTCCAATGTCTTAATAGGACATTTTGACTTGATTAGATTGAGTGTGTGGTTGTGACACATGTAATTGTTTCATCTTTTCGCTTTCTTGTGTTTCAGAAGCGCTCCTCGATGGTTGTTCCGTGCGCGTTTCTTGGCAGACTTTATGATTTTTGAGGGTAGTTTCTTTTTCCAGATTTTTGCTAAGTTCTGCTGCCTGTCTTTCATAATCCTGGGTAGTGCTGCAATTTCTCCTCAGCCTGAGGAATTGGCCGAAGGGGAGATTTTGTCTCAAGGCTTTGGTATGGTGGCTGTCGTAGGGCAATAAGCTGTTGCGATCTGTGGGCTTCCTATATGTCGTGGTCGACAGCTTTCCATCTTTGAAGAGAATTAGTAAGTCCAGCAATGGTATTTCTTCACCTGAGGTTGATAGTGTGAATTTGAGGAAGGGGTCCTGTTGGTTGATCCAGAGTGGAATTCTTTACATCGATCCTCTGTCCCCGTCCATAGCATAAGTACATCATCTATGTACCAGTTTCCACTCTTTATTTCCGATTTGAAAGGATTAGTTTCTGGTAGGATATGTTGGGCCTCAAAATGGGCCATGTATAGACATGCTAGGCTTGGCGCAAATGTACTGCCCATACAAGTTCCATGGATTTGTTGATAGTGTTGGTCGTGGAACTTGAAGAAGTTGTTCTTCATGGCGAGTTCTGTGCATTCAAGTTCCACGACCAACACTATCAACAAATCCATGGCACTTGTATGGGCAGTACATTTGCGCCAAGCCTAGCATGTCTATACATGGCCCATTTTGAGGACCAACATATCCTACCAGAAACTAATCCTTTCAAATCGGAAATAAAAGAGTGGAAACGGTACATAGATGATGTACTTATGCTATGGACGGGGACAGAGGATCGATGTAAAGAATTCCACTCCTGGATCAACCAACAGGACCCCTTCCTCAAATTCACACTATCAACCTCAAGTGAAGAAATACCATTCCTGGACTTACTAATTCTTTTCAAAGATGGAAAACTGTCGATCACTTACATATAGGAAGCCCACAGATCGCAACAGCTTGATTGCCCTACGACAGCCACCATTCCAAAGCCTTGAGACAAAATCTCCCTTTGGCCAATTCCTCAGGCTGAGGAGAAATTGCAGCACTACCCAGGATTATGAAATACAGGCAGCAGAACTTAGCAAAAATCTGGAAAAAGAAACTACCCACAAAAATCATAAAGTCTGCCAAGAAACGCACACGGAACAACCATCGAGAGCGCTTCTGAAACACAAGAAAAGCGAAAAGATGAAACAATTACATGTGTCACAACTTACACACCTCAATCCAATCAAGTCAAAAATGTCCTATTAAAACATTGGAACTTCTTGAACACACGCGAAATGCAACTACAACACCCAAGATTCGCATTCAGACGTATATAAGACATCGTTGTCCACACAAGACCACAGAAAAACAAGGGGACAGCCAGAGGACATTATGGGACCTGCCGACGCTCAAGGGACACTACCCATGCGGGACTTGCAATGTCTGCCCTCTCACAGCACATACCAAAACACTCCAATTAAAGAACCAAGAGTGGACACAAAAGAGACACACCAATTGCAACACAAAAATTGACGTCTACATGGTGAAATGTCCTTGCAACCTACTTACATAGGGATGACCTCTAGAGTTGTAAAAACAAGGGTGAATGAGCACAGGAGCAACATCCGGTGCGGTAGGAACACCACCAAAATGAGCAGGCATTACATCGAAAAGGACATACACCAGACCAAGTCAATTGGACCATCATTGAGTCCAATCTCTCTGGACAACAAAACCTCTTCCAAAGAGCAAAGATGGGTGCACCGCCTCCAAACGAACACCCAGGGTCTTAACGATGAAATACCTTGGATTGAAGTACTATAGGAATTCAACCCTGACATCGATCTCACAAGTGTGACATTCATAAACACTATAGTGAAGACTATGTCAGCAGACCTCTGAGATGCACCACCCACCGCAAAATGATACACCAACTATAAAAACTGACCAAGGGGCACTAGTGCACCGCAAATAACACCAACAAATACGGTGACCCTTATTGTGATTCACCAGCGCACTAGGGATACTTCATTTATCACATCTACCACAAGAACCCACTACAAGATGGCGACCGAGATTCTGCCTATTGCGCGCAGCACCAATACATTAGATATATAACTTCAGACACAAGACATGCATCGCCCCTTTAAGTAAGATCACCGTACCAGCGACCCATAACAATTATCAGCACACAGAGATTCAACAGCCCGTGAATATCTCTCATATGAGCATTTCATAGAAGATATCACTCCAAGATGGCACCCATAGTAACAACCAAAACTTCCTCATACGAGCTTGTCATAGTAGATACCACTCCAAGATGGCACCCATAGTAACAACCAAAACCTTCCCATATGAACTTATCATAGAAAACACCACTCCAAAATGGCACCCATAGTAACAACCAAAACCTTCCCATATGAACTTATCATAGAAAACACCACTCCAAAATGGCACCCATAGTAACAACCAAAACTTGCCAATTAATGCAGTGATTAAACAATTAACGCCCCACCCGGAAGCAGGCCACTCCTATAAAAGGAGACAGAATTTTCACTTCCCCACCGGCGGAGACAGTGAGAGGCACACAGGTGACACAGCCCAGATGCACCGAGAGAACCGTGAGTAACTAAGGGGCAAGATCAGGACAGATCCTGCACATGGCAGCATCCTCTCCCTTCAATTTCTAAAAACCAACTGTGAGTTATAACTTAGAGCCTTAGGAAGCCCTGTAAAAATGACACATGTGGTTTACTGTTTTTTCTTCCTTCCCATTATAGCTCTCAAGTGACCCTCCCTGATGTCATGGGATCTTACCCTACCTACTAAGGGGTGAGATATATTATCTAAATGCTTACACATAATAACACAGCGTCTCGAGGTTTGCCATCAATGGTAGGGCCTAACGGTATTACTTACCTAGATTTAAAAGGTTCACAAGCTTACTGGATAATAGAACCTTTTCACTTTTGAATTTTTGACTCTTTATACGATTCACGCCTACTCGATATAACCAGGGTATGTTCACAAATAAAAAATAAAAATACTGATACAGAGAACAACCCTGACACCTTTCTCTGAGCACTAATCATTGATCTTATACGTCTGTCTGTCTGTCACCTAGTTATAACCTCCTTTTAACAACTTTTAGAAAGATCACAGCACCTTTTAGCTCACGTATAGATACCGCGACCATTAACAGCAATGATCACGCTATGAACTACAAGCACCTGGCCCTCCAATGGAGAACCCAGACCTGAGCATAATTTCCATTGGTATTAATACCCTAATGGCAAATTGTATCTTTGTTTTTTGACTCTTGTCGTTTCAGAATCTCTACTCCTTCATTTATCCGGGGGCACCGAAATTTTCGGCCACTGTAGATATAAATTTCTTATTCGGTCCTGACGAAGCGCCCTGGATCTCCCCTGAGACCACTGAAGCGCGAAACATGTTGACTATAACATATGCCCACTAGGGACATATAATCACCCAGCTACCAAGGGACATAATACCCCTTAAAGCAGCTCCATACACTTTGTTTTAATAATGACAGAGGGATCACTTTATTAAAAATTAATCACTCTCCCTCCAGCCATTTTTTAATACACTTTCTAGGACTTCACTGCCATTTACACCCACGCACCCATACAGCTTCATCAAAAGATCTCTGAAAAGAGACCCTTCGGGGACCCGTAGGGCATTGCAGCGCCGGCCCGACGAGGAGCAAAAGCCCAATGATGAAGCATGACATCCTTCGGGGTTTGTGAGGGCATAAAGATGAGGACACCCTGCCTCCCACAAGCAGAGTAGCACACGACAAGAGTACCCCCTACTTCCCCCCTCTCCATCTCCACTCAGGAACGGAAACACACCATATCAATATCAGTATGTTAACCAAGAGACAGAAACAATAAAATCAGTTGTTGTATTTTTTTGTAATTGGGATTTGCACATGTTCAGTTAACAAACACTAAACAAAGCTGACACGTGTTTCGTCCTTGCGGAGAATTCTTTTAAGGCTCTCCTACGGTTACTGTGGGTCATGAATACAAATATAATGAGTCTCATGTATCAGTTACATAATTTCCGTTGCATTATAAAGAGACAACATGACATGAAGATTTGGTATTAAGTACAGAATTTTGAAGGAGCACTGGTTCCTAAGAGTCCAAGGGGCCGATGTACGACCGTTTTTAGCGGTCTCAAACTGGAATTCAGCCCGTTTGCGACCGCAAACTTGGGTCTGCCCCATGCACAAACCATATTTTGAGACTCGGTAACCTATTACCGACTCGCAAAATATGGTTTGCGACTCGTTATTAGGAAGGGGCGTGCCAAGAGCGTCCCTTCGTAATAGCGAGTCTTAATGCAATGTATGATTGTTTTGCGACCCCATTTGCAGCCGCAAAAGACTTGCAGTTTACCACCTACTTCAAGTAGGTGGTAAACCACTCGAAAATGGGAAGGGGTCCCCAGAGGAC
Source organism: Calotriton arnoldi (assembly GCA_963921515.1). Classification (NCBI taxonomy): domain Eukaryota; kingdom Metazoa; phylum Chordata; class Amphibia; order Caudata; family Salamandridae; genus Calotriton; species Calotriton arnoldi. The sequence goes on from CAWUFW010001043.1 coordinate 3,181,246, forward strand.
TCCTTTGTATTTCTGAAAATATTTTTAAAGAGCAGGCAGTGGTCCTAAGGACCACTGCCTGCCCTTAAAAAATGAAACTGAAAAGTTTCATTTTTCTTTTTTAAATGCAGCCCGTTTTCTTTTAAGGAAAACGGGCTGCATTTAAAAAAAAACTGCTTTATTTAAAAAGCAGTCACAGACATGGTGGTTTGCTCACCCCAGCAGGCCACCATCCCTGGGAGTGCTAGCCATTTCCAATGGGGTCGCAAATTGCTCTTGCCTCATTAATATTGTTGAGGCATGCAATTTGCGACCCCATTGGGAATCGCAAACAGTGTCTGAGACACTGTTGTACATTCACTATAGCGAGTCGCAATTCAACGCAATTTGCGACTCGCTTAAGTGAATGATCGTACATCTGACCCAAGTTTGATCTCAGCCATAAATTAAACGAGTACACTAGCATAAATATATCAAAACATAAACAAGCAATCGAAACTTCGGACTCTTAAACACAGTAATTCTCTGTGATCCGATGGCTCAGTGCTCTAGCATCAACTCACAGAAAGTCCATAGTAAGAAGTAAGTCCAGTGCCAGAATTCAGATATTCGTGTAGGTTGGTTCGCTTGCAGAGCAGGTACGACTGGATTTTGGACCCCATCGTTAGCAGTCCAACATCTGCTGAATGAGATGCATAGGATCTATACTCCAAGTAAATCTGGTCATGAGTAAGATTTGCTTTTCACATATTCATTAGTGAAAAGGCAAAGATTACGGTCTATATGCTTTTTCATCTTAAAGTACCTGTTGGTAGTATATTTTAGGTGCATTTTATGACAAGAAAATACATAGTTAACAAGCCATCAAAGATGGGACTATTGACATCAATGCTTATTTTTATTTTGGTGTTTTGTTATTAATAAGTATTATGTGCTCTTGGTTGGTTTTGGCAAAGTTAGTCTTTGCTTTATGTGGCTTTAGATGTGCAGCCATTTAAAATGGTCAGGTTTTTTCAGTCCGTCCATTACGCCACTAATTAGGTCTGGATTGACAGTGCAATTGTCCATCAACCCTACTGTTTCCAGTTAACCAAAATATACATAGATGGGTCTTTGATTTGACCCAGAGAAGTATTTATTTCTAACCTAATGCTATTGGCTGGTTGGTGTATCAATCTATCTCCTATGGAGTGTTTCCACTGTAATGCATGAGGGACTACTTATTGTTAGCAGTTCTCTAAAAATGTGCTTAGTGAAAAGGCTTACAAGCCTTCTCCTCACCAGAGAAGGCAATCCTAGCTTCTAAGTGTAAACCATGCATACTGCTGATGTTTGTTCGCTGACTGTGGGTGACGGCAGCACATCTCATTTTCTCCATTATCCCATTGTGGTGATGGTGGTGCTCTATGGTCAAGCCTCACCATCTTCTGATGGCACTATTACTCAGGAACTCCGAAGTAGGCTATTAAGAGCCTGGTGGCAATCTACTTCTGTTGCCCTGAGATCCTTTTCCAAGTGTAGGGCTAGCAATAGTAGAATGGCCTAGAAATACAGCAAGTGAGTGAATGTAGGAAATGGCACCATGGGTGGTTACAGAGTTAGTAAATCTCAGCTGTCATTGCTTGTAGGTACTGTCCCAAACCCCACTGAAATTAATGTCAAATGGATACTTCTAATCGCAGATTCCTAGCCTTGTGAATACCCCCAGGCATCAGACTGGATCCAGAGATTTTTCTCAGCATTGCTCCTGAGCACCAAAAGATGATTTTGTGAGGCTCTGTGCCTGCTTTGTCTTGCCCCAGAAATAATGCCAGAGCCACATATACATGCCACCCCAGCACGCTGATGTCCGTTCCTTTCTTTCTGCGCCTTCGGAAGCAGATCCAAAGTTTGCTTCCTCGATCTTTTCTTGTCCTTTTGACAAGTTTTTATCTTGTCAACTGTTTTATTTCAGTGTACATGGGAATATGCCCCCTCCAAAGACTACCAGTTTTAAGACTTGTAGTAACCATCACATGCAGATATCTGTGACAGATCCCCACGAGATGTCTCTGGTGCCTTGGGTCTTCGTACAACAAGTGTTGTGGGCACATCACCCACAGGAACCTCAAGGTAATCCAGGACTGTGAAACCAGGCTCTACATTGCCGAACACCTTTGGAAGGTGCGGAAGATGCATCACCGGCCCAAGTCAAGGAGTTGGACCCATTCCTGTTCTTGGGGTCATTCCCGCATAAGGTCCATTTTCACACTTCAAGTCATAAGGTAAAACTTCAAAGCATAACTTTCCCTCGTTCCACCACTCTTGTTAGAAGTCGCGAGGTTGTAAAGGTACCTCCTGGTATGAGTCGTGGTCTCCTATTGAGGAACTGATTCCACAGCTCATACCGATGCAACCCACATTTCTGGGTCCATCAGTGACAAGAAACAAGTAGAGAGTTTCAAGGAAGCCATGTTGGGCATCTTCGGCACCCTTCCGGCTCCCTTTGATGTGCCTTTGGGCCCCAAGGAACTGAGGAGGCTTCCAGGTGGGCTGCTGTTGGCAGATCTGTCTACGATACTGTCTGCAACTCTTGACTCCTTTGCGGGGTCCGCCCTGATGACCAATGTGTCTTCAAATCCGGCACCACAATCCTCATCAGTCCTTCACGCGTCGATGCCATAGCTGGAGTAAGAACCTATTGTCCTATCTGACTCAGAAGCGAATCTGGCATGACCTCGACTGAAGTTGCGCCCTCCACAACCTTTGGCGCAGTCAGTCCAACCTCATTTTCAAGGCCGGACTGGCCATAGTGGGCACCCGGCGTTTCCGCGGTGGGCCGGAGAGTGGGGGCCGATTTTTAACCATTGGGGGCCAGTTTTGTTACTTGGGGCCGGTTTTGCACCAGTGCTGCAATATCGGCCCCCTGTAACAAAATCTGCAGCAATGCTAAAGTGGAAGCAGTGCTGCTTCTCGCTAGCACCTGCCCCTCCCCCCACCCTCCCAGGGCCAGTCCGGCAGAATTGCCAGGGCTGGTTTGTGTTCCCAGTCCGGCCCTGCTCATTTTGACTCAGATAGATCTCTGCCTTTACCTAGAATGCCTCACATACCTTTTACTTCAGACTTAGAACACTGTCAAAACGGAGATGATGGAGATTATGCGTTCAGTTATTATAATGAGGACAATCTTTGCATGGACCTTTAAGACAACAGTGGGCTAGACACTTCCCTGGAAACTGGGTTGAACTCTCCCTTGGCCCCTTCACAGAAGAATCAGTTTCTTTTGCCCTCAGGGTCAGTGCACTGCACAGCCCCCCACCCCTCCCGATACTGTCTCGAAAACTGCTTTTGCTTGCCCTCTGCAGCACATGACAACCCTGTTGGAGGCAAGATAAAGTATTAACTCCACTGATGGCAGAATATCACACCCGACAGATGGGTGCTTCAAATAGTCATGCAAGTTTATGCCCAATCATTCCTTTCAAATCTACTGCATATTCCACCTACATCAGAGCAGCTGTCAGAAGACCATTTGCCCATTTTGCAGCAGGAGGTTAAGACTCTTTTGGACAAAGGAGCCATAGAGAGGGTCCCAGCATTGGACATAGAGACTGGATGTAACTTCTGTTATTTCCTGCTGCTAAAGAAGGACTGAGCCATTTGTCCCTTTTTAGACCTTGGCTCTCTCAATTTCACCCTGAAAAGGGACAAATTCAAGATGCTCACATTGGCCCAATTTCTATCTGCCCTGGAATCAGAAGAATGGATGGAAGCCCTGGACCTGCAGGATGCCTATTTTCACATTCAGGTTCTGCAGTCCCACAGGGGTTACCTGAGGTCGGCCAAGAGCATTTTCAGTTTTCTGGGCCCCCCTTCGGCCTCACCAGTGTCCCTTGGGGTGCTCTCGAAAGTGAAGGTGGTGGTTGCAGTGCACCTCTGGAGGTTCGACATATAAGTCTTCTACCTCACCGCAGTCATAGACCGCCTACAGGCAATGGCAGATCTCTTGACATCTTTGGGGTCTTTGATGACCATGTTGAAATTACACTTGACTGCCATCCTTGATTCAGTGCGGTTTCGAGCCTTCCCTCTAGTTCGAGTCCTGGATATTCGGGGTATGATCCCAATGTTTTGACCTCGGGTCTTAATGAAGGTGGCTTTCAGACCTCTTGGCCTCCTGCATCCTGCTTCTCGACTACACCAGATGGCACATGGGCTCTGCAGTTGGTCTTAAGTTTCAGTGGGCTCACCATCCAGGGAATTTGTTAGATTCCATCCAGATTTCAAAAGAGACTCCAAAAGAACGGCAGTGGTGGCTGCTCAACAGCAATTGAACCAGTGCAGACCCCTGTCCCTATCCACCCAGAACTGATGATGGTGACAGATGTGCCACTGTTAGGTTGGGGAGGTCATCTGGGAAAGGTGGAGATTAGATGACTCTAGTCACTGGTGGAGGCTCACTTCCACACCAACTTGTTTAAGTTGCAAGCGATTCACTTCGATCTATCAACAGGAGGCTGATCCAGGGCCTAAGGGACAACACCACTGCCCCTGATACTGCAACACACAGGGCGAAGTAGGGCACAGGTCATGTTTCGGGAGGCTCTGCCTCTGTCGAACTGGCTGAGTTGATAAGGCATCTGTCTGGGTATGAACCACCTGGCAGGATCTTTGAATGCCAGGGCGGACAAACTCAGCTGCCACCTCCTAGGGGATCACGAATGGGAGCTAAATCCAGAGGTGGTGCAGGACATCTTACAGCAATGGGTAGAACCCTGGCTCAATCTCTTCATCACCACTGAGAATGTACAATGTCAGCAATTTTGAGTGCTGTAGTTCCCAAAAAGGCTGTCTCTCTGAGACACATTCTGCCTATTGTGGAGAAAGGGACTCTTGTATGCTACCCAGATGCTACCTCTCCTGCCCAAACTCTCAAGAAGACCACGAACAAATGGGCCTAAGTGATTCGAGTGGCCTCTGATTGGGACAGGAGTGTATGGTATGCAGAAATTCTGCCCCCCCCGATCAGGCTGCAGCTTCTTAGGGGATCTTCTGTCACAGAGGCAGGGCAGGGTCCTCCACCCAGGCCGGCACAATCTACACCTCCATGCGTGGAGATTGAGTGGCGGCAGTTGACTGCCTCCGATCTCCCGCCTAAAGTACAGGATGTAATTCTAGCAGCCAGGAGTTCATCTACGAAACTGGTTTACGACTGATGCTGGGATAGGTTTGTGGACTGGCGTAATTCATGCCATACAGATCCATTACAGACAAAACTGTTGGATATTTTGCGTTTTTCTGCTGTCTTCAGCCCAGCCAGGACTTGCTGTAGGCACTATTAAAGGTGATTTGTCACCGCTTTTAGTCTTTTTGAGATTACCTGACCAATGGCCCTTATTTAAATCACCTGTTGTGATGCATTTTCTTAAACATCTGGGGGCTTATTTATAAGCCTCTTGCGCCACTTTTGCGTCACTTTCCCCATGTTAAAAGTGACGCAAAAGTGGCGCAAGGGGCTTGTAAATCTGCCCCCTGGTTTATATGTTTCCATCCTATTCTTTTGTGTTGCCACAAAGGGTCTTTAATTTGATCCTCACTTTACTGATGGGTATTCCATTAGGCTCAGTCCATACCCAAATATTATTATGCTGTACAATATAGCTTCGGAAAATACTTTACGCTATATTCATCATCAAGGTTATCTGCTGAAATCCTGCTGTTCTTTACTGAGTCTTTGCATCCTAAGTCATGCCATTTAAATCTTCTGACCTCTGTGCATGTGGAGTGATATTGAAGACTGATAGTTGATGTTCAGTAGAGAGTATTTTGAAATGCTGTCTGGCTGTATTTTAATGTAGGGTCAGGAAACGTTAGCAGATCCTGCAAGGCTCTGCACTGTGATGTTCCCTAGTTCTTTTTTTTATTTGTGACAATGACTCCAGTGGTTAGAATACTACTCTTGGTAACACCCAGACAAACTCACCAATGCTTCCATGAGAACTAGGCAGGTTCACACAGACCACTGCTCTCTATAATACCTGGAGTTACTGACATCTCTGTATTAAAAATGCACCGCTTCATTCAGACGTATGTTCCAAGAACCCAGGGTCACCAAGAGCTAGGATCCTGAAGATATCAAAAATACTAAACTCCAGTACTGATAATATTGTGACTCAATTGAAACTCTTCTCTTGATCGCACAAAGACATACTCTGGGTCCCTACTTATAATATCCAAAAAATTAATCTAATCATTGTTCTCCTCAAGATAACACACAGATTCTTTCGCACAGAGCTTTGTTCTTGGTAGCAGCCAAAATAAATTGGAAGCCTATTTTTGATCATGCCTAGACACACCCAGCATCTTCTCTTTGTATACCCAGACGCACAAGCTCTGCTTTTGATAATACTAAGAATCCCTGCAAGTTGGAACTCAAATACTATTCAGTTCTTTTTTTTTTTCCAGAGGGATATTTTAGTCCATAGCTTTGCTCACCTTGGGATTTGTTGGACGTAAGTGCCAGATGATTTGTGGTCTTGTTAGTTGTATTTATTGTAAAAGGTCTTCGCAAAGCTTTAAATGTAAATGATAACAGCAACACTGTGCTTGTTGAAGGAAAGGAGTATAATCAAACAACAGTTTTGATCAGAAGTGGTCAAAGGTGGTGCTACTTGCATGGGATTGCCAGGCAGAATAAACATTGAATCTTGGTAGGCTGGAGCCATCCTGAAGGTTAATGGGTATTTGATCTCCGTGAGAGAGGATATCCATGTTTGTTCTGAGGTCCCTGATGTCTCATTCAGGGATTTTACTTCCAATCAGGGACTGTCGGGATGAGTAGCTTGGACCTAACCTGGTATTGGGAGTAAACTTGAGAACAATGAATGGTGTACACTTATTCAAAGCTTTCTGATTGTTTACCTACAAGAAACTTGGCAAACTGTATTTTTGTGGTAGGCTTTAGTACGCTCTTTCCCCTGCCATCAAATAAGGGTAGGCCGAAAGGAGGCTGGACCATTCTCTTAGCCAGCAATATGTAAGGTAGTGTGGGACACAGAAGTTTGAGTTCTCCTTATTATCAGATGGTTTGTTACCAATGGAAGGGTTAATCAGTTTTATAATAATATCTTTGACAATTTTGTGGTGGACCTCATTTCTGCTTTTGACAATTAACTGAAAGCCTTTTTGAATTTATGTTGGGCGATTTGTATATTGTGTGGGTGGGGGATTTTAATATTCAATGCTGTAGTTTTACTCCCGCAGGTCTTGTAGTCTGTTAAGTGATGAGGATGAACAAATTACACACTCTGTACATTCTAGATGTGGGGAGGCCCTAACTAATATGTTAACCAAGTATAATTTATTGTTTGCCTAGGATTTTTCAAGCTCACTTGTGATGAGATGGCCATCCTGTGTAGGCTATGATACTCCCAGCACTATTGATTTTCTACTAGTGTTGGGTAAAATTAACCTCCCTCCGTGTCTGGGATTTCCACATACCTTCTTCTTGTTTTAGTGCTCCTAATCCCCTAATTGTAATGTTTGATATCTCTTTTGTATCTATTGGTCACTCCTATTTTTAAACGTAAGAAACACGGAGGGTCCAGATTTATGGTCTTAGCCCCTCTGTTCTGGAACTCGCTCCCTATGGAGATGAGGTCTCTGACCTCTCTCACTCTATTCAGAAAACAGCTAAAGACCTGGTTGTTCGCACAGGCGTATGGAACCTAAGCCATCCATTCCTGATGCCACCTTTTCACTCCCCCAGCGCCAAGAAACCTTTGGTGAACGTGCGCTTGATAAATGCTTTTAACATAACATAACATTTTGTAGAAGATGAGAAACCTATTTTAGGAAAGGAGCTGAGAGTTATTAGACAGAATGGGTTGGCATTGAAATGGGGTTTAATCAACAAAGAGATTTTTTTAAGTGAGCTGCTCAACACATGTGGAGCATCACTAGAGCTGTGCCTAAATGAAAATACCCCGAGGGAAACCATAGAACAGATGTATGCCTGTCTGTCTTTGCATATTAAATCTCAGTTAACACGTCCTCCGAGAGTATTAAAAATAAAAAGGCTGGTTTGACAATAAATGTAGAGAGGCATATAAGGCCCTCATGTCAGCCCTAAAGATCAACCCACGGGACAGAGAGGTCCTCACCAAGTGTAGGTCATTCTATAAGAGAACCCTGACCGAAAGGAAGCGAAGGTTAACAGATGAAGCTTGGGAGGATCTCATGGAAGCTAGTAAGTCAAGTGATAACGTGGGATTCTGGAGACTAGTTAACAATTCATTTTTATGGGACGACACAGGCCCCACATTAGAGTCCAACATTTCTCCAGATGACTGGATTTCATATTTCTCTGGTATGTTATCAAGGGAGGCAGGCCCTTGTATACAGGATTCATCTAACCTCAACAGGGCCAGGATCAGCGGACAGTTTAGTCTTTGATTTTAGGGATGTTACCGCAGCACTCAAAGGATGTGGCAAGGGCAAGGCCCCAGATGGTGTCCCACTGGATCTATTTATTGGGTTATTGAGTTGTGGGTTCCACTTCTTACCAATGTCCTGAATGCCGTTTTTACGGCCGGCCCTTCTCGTTCATGGAGGAAGTCTGTTATAGTCCCGATCTTCAAGATGGGTAACAAAGCTGATCCGTCCTGCTACGGATCTGTTTCACTCTTGGATTCCTCCATGAAGGTGGCAGGGAGGATACTCTTGGACAAACCTGACGGGTGGACACAGGATCACAAAGCTATTTGCGCTATTCAATATGGTTTTTGAAAGAGCATCGGTACATGCGAAGAATGCCTCCATTTGGCTCTTATTATTGATAACTATACAGCTGGCAAGCACGAGACTCTGTAACTCTCATTTATGGATCTTTCATCCGCTTTTGATTTAGTTAACCACTTCTTTCTTTGGGACCTTTTACTCTTTCCTGAGGTGGACCTATGTATTATCCAATTGATTCGACAGTTTTACATTGATACTACAACATCGGTACGCTATGGCTGTAATGGTGAGTCTACTGATTATTTTAGAGTGGGCAGGGGCGTAAGACAGGGATGCATATTAGCTTCCTTTCTTTTTACCTTATACATTAATGGCACAGACAACTTCTTGTCTGCTAAAGTGTTAGGTGTGTCATATATTAGTTCCTGCCAAACCCCTATCCTAGTATATGCGGACGATTCTGTGTTAATACCCCGCGCTGGCAATGCATTACAGTGTCTTTTGGATAGTTTTGTCTCTTTTATGGAGGGCCTAGGTCTTGAAGTTAATAGGGGCAAAACATATGTTATGATAGTGGGGCCGGGCATATGCTGCCCTGAGACCTCATTCGACACCTGTACCCAAGACTCCATGAACACCCCCCCAGTTTTTTCCACCCCAGTTATGTTCAGAAATTCTCTGTAGAAAGACCTCAATAGTGACAGGAAACTTGACTAATAACTGTGTGAATAACAATGCATTATGATATAACTGCAAGGAAATGTGATCCGATGAATCGCTACATGATGCAAAATGTCACTGTAAATGCAAAATGTCAATAAAAATATGTTTAAAAAAAAATGATAGTGGGGCCAGGCAAGAAAAAGGCACGGGCATTTTCTATCCAAGTGGAAAAATTTGGTTCATGAAAATTTCTCTCATTTGGGGATGACCTTTACTTCCTCTAACTCCTGGCCCAAGCATGTGATTAACAAGAAATTGTATTTTGAGAGAACATTAAACGCTGTGGATAGATTTGCTAGCAGACTGGGAAGGAAGCAGTTTAAGGAAAGTTTAACCCTTTTTAAAAGTAAAGAGGTTTCAGGTGTTTACAATGGGGCGGAGGTTTGGGATCACACCTGTGCAGCTCTGCTCCAGTTGTTGAAAATAAATATTTAAAGGAGATTTAAGCTATCCCGCCTATTAGCGCAAACTACATATGCAATAAGGAGTTAGGTATGCTATTTATTGAGGATTCTATCTAAATTGCACCCCTTTTATTATGGCACGCTGTCTGGTCAACCCTGAAGCTGAACTAAATCAGGACCTGATCAGAGACTTGCTAGCTTTGGATGGGTATACAAGAATTTCCTGGTTTCAGCATGTTTATTCGCTTTGTTTCAAGTTGGGTGAAAATAAAACTACTTTACGTATCCCCAGGGATTATGTAGGGCCGGTAGGAAAGACCGGAGGACCTCCTTCCTTGATGTGAGGAATAATGAGACTACTACAGCCAACACGTGCAAACAATCTGTTCTGGTTTCATATTGTTTCAGGCTGGTATTCAACCATACTTATGGTGGGTGAATAATAGGTCTCACCATTTTTGTTTACTAGATTTTGACTAAATGCAATTCTTATGTACGTCGCTATTTAAGATGGGGCAAGGGATCTGTTCAATCTTCAACCTTGTACCTGTAACCATTTCTCTGAACTATCAGTTTTACATCTTATCATTTTTGTGGTTTTTACCATGAACCAAGAAAGAAGTACATTCTACCTTTGCTGAAGGCTTTAGATTTTGTTCAATGTGGACAAGCTCTATTATATCTACAGCAATTTCACATGCACTTTATCTGTATATCTGTGGCAACTTTTTTATCATCAGTGGTGAGATTAAGGAAGACCATCTAGACTTTGTACTTTACTGTTTTCTCCCCTTCTCCAGAGAGAAAAAAATATATTAATAACTTATTTTAAATGCACTTATCTTTGATCTGTTTTATTTATGTGGCGTAGTATATTTTATTTGAACTTCTCTATGTATCTTTTATGGAGTAATGCTTGCTCCGAATAAACATTGATTGATTGATTGATTGACCTCGCTTAGACCTTGGACTGACCAGATATGAGGGATGATAGATTAAGGTGAAAATGACTGAGAGTTTGAGAGAACTCATTTAGAGTAGAGAGACCTATTAATTATAAGTTAAAAGGGAACCTATGTAAGTTCCTTCTGAGTCTCAGATCAGCGGGGATTGTATTCCAGGGTGGTAAATACTAGCTTGGAAGCAATTCTTCCTACCATTATGGGTAGATGGTAGGTTGCAGTTGCTAACTTCACCGTTAGCCCGCTTTCTGACTTTTTCCTACATCGCTGCTATCAGCTGCATCTTACAGAGGGTGGCTCTCCTAAGCAGCTGGTGGAATCCAAATAATATTTTACATTATAAGGTATTTAATGAGTTAATGCGCCTTCTGCACACACCATAAAGCCTCAGTCAAAATACTCATAACACAGTTGAAAGTGTGTTGAAAATTCTTAACAAGCCTAATTAACAAAGACTTTTAGCATAATGTTTTGAATTTGACTGTCATAAATCGTGATTTGAGAGGTTTTTTAATCATTTGGTGTGTGAAGGAGCTATGCACGGTAAGGTGCACTCCTCCCGTTTTATTAAAATTAATGAGGCAAAAATTGACTCTGCATCTCATTATGCACATTGGTGAATGCTAGGATAGAGACCTTCGAAGCACAGGAGAACTCCATCTCAGTATGCAATGTGACAGCATTGCAACCCTTGTCCTTAAAGGAACAAGAATGCAATTCTTTTGTGAAAGGACACTGTGGCAGCAGCAAGCTGTGCTCCTTGAGACTTGTGCCTACTCCTAACGGTGCCCATAATCTGGAGATGCGGAGTGTAGGTTGTCAGACATTGACTGTTTGTCCTCTGTGAATGGTTGCCCCTTCTGCTGGTAAACTGTTACCATTCCAAGCTTTTCAACTACAGGAGCAGGATCATGTTTTACCTAGTGAGTCGCAAGCAAGGAGGGCTCCTTGGGACGTGCAAGGTGTCCTTTGCGACTTGCAAAGTCAATTGTGAATTGAAGTGCACATCTGTAAATTGTGCATCTCTACTTTGCATGTGCAAAGCTGCCTGCACTGACTTTGCTATAGTAAAGTATCTTTGTGAAGCTGGCCTTAGGTAGCATAACCTATAAGGCCTTATTTTGAGTCCTGAGGAAAATATCAAATTAGGCACAAATGGAAATGTGCTCCTGTCTGGCATTCCACGCTCTGAGAAACTAGTATTTGGGTTTTTCCTCTGTGTGTTTTTTGCACGTGGAATAAAGATTCAGGGAACAACATGAGATATCACTGTGTGGTAAAACTGCAAGTTCTCTCATTCTGAACTGCAAAACTCACTCTAGAAGAGTAAATTCGGCCAGGGGAAGACCCACCAGATGTGGTACCTGTTTTTCTCTGCAGTGACTTTACCGCCTAATATTTTCAAGCTACTCGAAATGAGGGCCATAATTTATACCAGTGCAAAGCACAAATTGTAACATGCAGATCTCAGATTTGTATCTATATAGATAGCTCAGAGGGTTACTGTTTTTGTAACTGAGATCCTTTTGTTATTTGGAGTCCATACGTTACAAGGCTTCTAGTATAGCACATTGAGCTGTGAACTGGCATCAAAGCACTGCATGTAAATTGCAAGCACAGGTCTAGAACCTTGTTGTTTTTGCCTCAAACGTTTGTTATGCTAAGACTGTTAAAAGGGGTTCCTTTGTGTAGTAATACAATTGTATTAGTAAGACACCCCCAATCATTGTATTACATTCCAAATCCTGAGTTAATGGGGTGGATTTACTAAAACTTTGAGCCTGGTTTGCATCACAAAAGTGACCTAAACCTGGTGCAGATTGTTTTGGGGTTTACTTTCCAGCACAAATCCTGAATTGTGTTGGAAAGTATCCCTAAAGTAACACAAAGTAGCACTATGGACTACTTTACGCCAGTCCATGGGTCCTAATGGCGAGTACTGTGTTCAAGCAGTTCCCAATACGTGTTGTATTTTACTGTTTGTTGCATCAACCTGCTTACGGTGTCTCTATAGGCCTTGATGATTCTTAACTAATCTTTATCCAATGCATACCAAGTTCGCTGTTTTGTATTTGTGCTTCCCGTTATGCATGCACTGAGCCCTCACATAAAGAACACAATACTTTGCAGTTGCTTATAGATAAATCATACTGCTCATTTCTATATACAGCACTGAAGAGGACTTCTAGAATGCTCCTGACACAGCAAATAATACCATATCAAAGTGCTGGAAATGCATGCATTGCTTTACAATGTTAATAACAAAAACTCAATACAGAAAAGGGAAAGAAGGAGGCCTACGATGGGTGGTACCAAAACTCAATAAAGAAACGTTAAATAAAAAAGGGGAAGGGACGTACCATCGGTAGTACATGGACATACCCGCGCACCCACCCATGGACTTTGACGCTAATTTCTATTTACTAACTTTGGTAGAAAAGAATACACATTAGAAAATTACACCTCCTTGAAGCAGGTGTAAAGTTGGAGAAAAGATTTATTTTCTCTAAACCTTTTCAACTTTGCATGTGTGCTGTGCCGAACAGCACACATGCAAGCGTTATCCTTCGCCAAAGAATACAATTTTGTGCCTGAAAGGTACACTTCTAGTATAAAACCCATGTTTGACATTACGCACACACCCTTGAACTATGGTGAAAAGGTGTGTGCATTGGCACAAGGCAGCCCAAGGTATGCCAACACCAGAGGGGAGAGCATTTCAGCATCATCTCTTGTTAGATATGGTGCTGTTGTGCTCTTTCCTTTGCACACAAGGCAGCTCAGCAACTTTGATTACTATAGTACCTGAAAACTTACAAAATCTGCCCCTTTGTTTCACCAGACCAAGCACCCCTAATATATAATGCCTACCAGTAAGGATGACATGCGACTCCTACACCTCATATTCCTCATTGTCTTAAGTAGCATTACCTATACATTGACTTACACACTTGTATGATGCATTATCTCTGTATAATGTTTGCGATTTAAAGCGCTCTGACACTCTACATTGGGATGAGTAGCGCTATAAAATAAATACATTTTAAAGTGGGGCTATGGAGAGATGAAGGGTACCACTGGAGGGCGGTAGTGAGGGAATCCTTTGAACAAGAAGGTAATTGCTGGTGGAGTGGGCGAAATCAATTCAATTCCGGCCCAAAGTATGAGGACTGGTCTTACAAAATTTGGCAGAGCTGCATTTGGTTCCCAGTCCAGTCCTAATAAAAGAACGCCATGGCGTGTGGACTATAGGGTCTCGTCGCAGGGTAGGTGTGGTAGATGGGGAGTCTGAACCCCAAACAATGCACTGTCTAAAGCTTCACTGTTTTGTATGCCAATGAAGGAGTGGGCACCCTCTGCTCGACTTGTTTGGGTCTTTGAAATATTGTATGCCTCCTGAATCCTGTTATTTGGAGAGTGGTGAAAGGAAGGACAAAATTCGTCATGGTGCAGAGTAAAGCAAAATGACGGGGTCCCCCTGCAGAAGATGCTGCGGGACCCCAGAGACTCGCACATATCACCACTATCCAGAGATTTTATGTTGGATGGTGGCCATCGTCGGATTGACAGGGCGGGCAATCAGCCATTGCCTGAGGGGCCTGTGCCAAAGGCCAGCTGGTCGGCCGGTTTTTTCAGCTGTAAATATAATCACATTTTCCTGGGCTAGCTTGGCCGCTGGCGCTAGACCTTAAAGGCCGCTGTAGCCTTAGAGCGAAGATCGGAGCTCATTAAAACCAAGTACAGAGAATGGCTGGCTCATTGTCTTGTGTAGTAGGACAATGGGCCAAACTGAGCGGGCACAGCATATGGTGGGTCTCCTCCTGCCCGAGTCTCTCAGCGTCAGAGTGAGGCCACCAGGAGTGGCTCTGCTCTTTTCGAGCGCTGCAGCCAGCACTAATGTTACCTGGGGTTGGGATGAAATGGGTCTGTGCATGGAGACATATTGCATGTAGTGGCCATCTAAGAGGTTCTACTTTTGTCTCCAGCAGGAGACAGACGAGTCACAGGTGCCCGCTGCCACCTTGTCATCTTAAAAACTCGGAGGGGACGCAAACAACCAAAATGAGCAAAAAGAAAATGTTTTTGACAACAAAGGACATTTTTTTTTTAAACATTACTATAAAAAATGTTAATTTGGAGTCAAAATGACAAAGGGAATGGAAAATAGACGTGGAAGGACAGTAACAAAATGGATTGAGCGAGGAGGGGAATGTGGAGAGAGACAAAGGGAGAAATGAGACAGCAGAGTGTAAAAGAATGACAAAAACATGGGAAGAGGAAAAGGAAATCAAGTGAGGAGGAAAGGTAGAGGAAAGAGGATAAGGGTGCTAGAGATGCAGACAGATGGAGGGAGTGAGAGAGGAAGAGATTAAGGAGCAGAAATGATGGAAGACAGTGGAGAGAAGGGCAGAAATTGTTAAAGATTGAGAGAAAGCTGGAAAGCGAAAGTCGAGAAGAGGGAGACAGGAAAGTGGTAGAGGATGTGGTGTAACGATCAGAGCTGCCGACATTGGAACTTGGGAACCAGGTTTGAGTCTCAGCGTTGGCTCAACATCCTGTGATTCTATGCAAATTACCTAATTTCCCTGGGCCTAAAAAAATAAATGCTTCCATGTAAAGCACTCCAATACCTCTGGGTAGAGTTTGCGCTATATAAAACTACAAAAAAAAGTGAATTATGAAGGAAATGATGGAGAGGAGAGGAAGGCAGAAGAGGGTGTCAAACACTTCCTGGCCTATGAGAAAGAGGAAGGATGATTGCTTCCTCACATGCACTATCCTTATTGTCTCCCTGAGTCTAGGGCAGGTGTCTCCAACCTATTCTGTAATAGGAGCTACTTATTTTCAATGAAACTTGAGAGCTGCTAATATTATTAGTGTAATACTGGCCACATCAGACATGTTTACATTAGTGGCCACTGTATGTAAGATTACTACTAATAAGATTACTGCCAGTAAGACTACTACCAGTGATCACCTCAATACATCATCCGCAAGATCTTCAGATGGATCCCCACTGAAACCAGGAAGACCGTCACCCAGGCACTCGTCACCAGCCGACTGGACTATGGGAACACCCTCTACGCCGGAACCACAGCCAAACTTCAAAAGAGACTCCAGCGCATCCAGAACGCCTCCGCACGACTCATCCTGGACATCCCCCGACACAGCCACATCACCGTGCACCTGAAAGACCTGCACTGGCTCCCCGTCAGCAAGAGAATCACGTTCAGACTCCTCACCCACGCACACAAGGCCCTCCACGACCTGGGCCCAAAGTACCTCAACGACCGCATGACCTTCTACACGCCCACACGCCAGCTACGATCAACCAGCCACGCCCTCGCCACCGTACCACGCATCCGCAGAACCACCGCCGGAGGAAGAACCTTCTCCTACCTGGCAGCCAAGACCTGGAACTCCCTCCCCACTCACCTTCGGCGAACCCAGGACCATCTCTCCTTCAGGAAGCAGCTCAAGACCTGGCTGTTCGAGCAGTAACTTACCCCCTCCCCCAGCGCCTTGAGACCCTCCCGGGTGAGTAGCGCGCTCTATAAATGCCGTGATTGATTGATTGATCATGTTGCCTGCAGTAATGTAAAAAAGGCTTTATAAATTTGGAATGCCTCTACATGGGTAATACATATTAGCCATAGCTGTAATGCCTCTGGCACTAGGTTAACATTTGAAAAAACGTCTCCCCAACGCTACATGA
Source organism: Calotriton arnoldi (assembly GCA_963921515.1). Taxonomy (NCBI): domain Eukaryota; kingdom Metazoa; phylum Chordata; class Amphibia; order Caudata; family Salamandridae; genus Calotriton; species Calotriton arnoldi. The sequence goes on from CAWUFW010001043.1 coordinate 3,197,748, forward strand.
TGTATCACTCAAATATCAGCTTTAAATATAATTTAGAAGCCACCATTTTTCTCCAAATATCAATCAGTTTATGAGTTCCTAGAATAAAAACCCTATTTTCATCTTAAATATGCATTCTCAATTTTGGTATAGGTATATTAAATTCAACCAATCAAAAGCTTCTAATTTAGTAGACTGCACACTGGCGAGCTACTAACAGGTGGCTGGAGAGCTACCAGTAGCTCACGAGCTACTCGTTGGAAAAGCCTGGTCTAGGGCTTAGTTTAGAGGTTGTTGGATTTCCAGGACAAGTGCTAAATGTAGATCACAATCCACAGGTATAATTTCCTTAATTAAAGGGAATGGTAAAGGAAATTCCACCTTTGCATTCTCCTTTGGTTTAAACGCTGCCTCCAGGCACAGGAGGACTTTCCGTTACAGTCTGCAGCAAAGTAATAAAAGGGACACATAAAAATATAACATCAGGTTCAGTACAAAGAAATTCAAGGGGCAGAGGGACGTGAAAAAGGCTGACAGGAGAGAACAAGACAGGACAAAAAGGGAAGGTTTGCAAGACAGAGTAATGAAATTAATCTTCAGGGAGAGATACAAAATGACAGGCGGAATAAGGGCATGAGAGATATGCAAATAATTGAAGAAAGAGCCCACAGAGGAGACAGGAGTGAGAGAGCGAGAGAGAAGGGGATTTGTACACAGAGAGGAAATGTGAGAGACTGAGTGATGCACATAGAATGAGAGACACCAAGGAGAGGAAAAGACGTAGAGAATATGGGAGAAAAGGGAAGAACTAGAGAGAGGGGCAAAAGGTGATAGGGAGAACGAGAGAGGTACACACAGGAAGTGAAAAAGGGGTATAGCGACAGAGAGAAAGAAAAGCATTTGGAGTGAATTCCTAGAGGTTTTCCGGATTCAAATCAAGTCTCTACCCACAATACAAAAGACATCAAGTACGAAGCTATATGCAATCCCATAGACATCGCTTGCAGAGAGGCTCCTAAGTGGCAACCAAAAGAGAAGGACCCCTGGTTCCCTGAGGGTGAACAGAAGCCTCCAGACATGACGGATGCGCATGGTTCTCTGACTCATGGCCTGATATAAAACAGGATATTCAGGGATATTGGGGAGGGGAGCACAGACTAGGGGACAAATAGGTGACTACACATTCAAGCACCCAAAGCAGAGAAATGTATAGGCCTGAAGATCTGCTGAAGAGACCTGTGGGTAGTTGCAGTGGAATAATGGCGCGTCCAGTGGGGCGTCCAGTGGGGCGTCCAGTGGCGCGTCTAGTCTTGGCCAATGCCACTGACCCCACGAGCTTAGATTAATTTATGAGAGATTTTTCCCAAAATTACTCCCGATACTAAGCAACGTTTCATGAAAGGTCATTATCCACAAACGTGGGCCACTTTTTCTTTCGGTGCCGAACCTAATTTTATTCTCAATCCGACCCTCGTGGTGGCCTCATGAAGGGGGCGGGAGGGATGCACGCCCGCCCGCAGGAGCCTGCATTACGCCTCGAGAGGAGTAGATACCTGCGCCAAACGCTGCTGAGCAGTGCATCCTGGCTAGATAGATAGCGTTTTGTTGCCCTCTAGTGGATTGAGAGGGAATTACAGACACTGTTAAACCTCTATTTCACCTTCCGTTTTTGAAACCGTGTCGTCAATGACTGAAAAGAACAAGATATTACTACCTGAGGGGCCCATTGATCGGGATTTAAAAGAGAAAGGCTGAGTGTTGCCCAGACGTGCCCCAGGAGCTGAGCAGAAATCAACTAAGATTCCGAGGGCGATATTGTTGAACAAAAAATCCATACGAAAAAGCAAAGGCTAAAAATAATCTCACAGACAGAAATGTTCGACTCCCAGGCGAAATGTCTGCGTGAAGGATTATGTTCCTCGAAAGGATTCTGTGAAGATTACCGCTAGCGAGTACTAACTCGACAGGTTGAGGTAGGTAGAGGTTGTCGCCTTACGGCCAGGGCTGTCGACTTTGGAGCTGGGGAACCAAGTTCGAGCCTCGGCGTGGGCTCAGCTTCATGTGATAAAAGTGACTGTCAGAGCGACCTGGGGGACAAAAAGGCAGATCTTTAGACCCCGCAAGGAAGAAAAAGAGGCCAAGAAAAAGAGGCCTTGTGAACAGACTCTGGGAGCCACAGGGCCAATGTCACCTACCTGCGTCCATTTTACTAGTATTCAGTTTAGGACGGTACAGCTGCCTGCTTTGACTTATCGCGAACAAGCAGTTCACCAGTCTCACGGCGAGTGACCTTCAACGTCCCTTGAGGAAGAGCATTGTCTCAGAGGTGTAGCTCGAAAGACTATTTAAAACTCTGGGCAGCCAGCCTGGACCGCTCTTTATACAGTAGGTTACTCAAGCAGCAGTTAAACCGAATGAGGATTACAGAAACTCTTGCAGTTTGAATGGGCTAAAAATGAACAACAGAAATGGTCATCTTTCGAGGGTAGAGGACATGGTAAACCTACTCCGGTATTACAGATTACTGCAGTTGAGACAATGCAGCCCTTCTAAAAATACTCGATATAGTCAGAAATCTGTCACTTCCACTTAAATGGCAACATTTGGAAGCCGGGGTTAAAGAGTTTATGGAGTGCGAGGTGTTGGTTAAAACTAAAGCCTAAAAAACTTTGTGCACCATGTGTCATACTAAAATTCTAGGTTGTAACCATTAAGTATTTACGGTCCCATTTTAAAGAAATTTGCAACATTATTTCTTTAAACCTATGTGTGTCAAATTGAAAGCTTGAAAGATAAGAGAGCCTTTGATTATGTTTTTCAAAGAGAAACAAATAAGAATTCTCAGGCTGAAATATATGTTTTTAAACATTTGTTTAAATTGATTTTAAAACTGCAATGCAGGGATTAACTGAACTATTAAACCCATCACTTTTCACCTGATCTATAAACCACGAGGCAACAACACATCCTTTATCACGGAATTTGTTGAATTCACATCCACAGAGACCATCACAAAGCCCGGCAGAACTGATTCCGGGACTTCAGTCTTGCAGGAGACTCAGTCATGAAGTACAAGAAAGACCTCCCTAGATGTTATCACCCCACTACAACTCACATTACAGCACATAACAGCACCCACCCACTTAAAGACAACACTCTGCACCTTGTTACCTCCGCACTGCCCACTTACCAGTCAAGAATGCATCATTAATGACGGGAATACCTACCAAACCATCCCATTCAAGTAAACTTCTCCCAAGCCCCCACAAAGAGCCCAACCAAACTGAAACAATGAATGCGTATTAATTCAATAACTTTCCCATCGAGACACTTGCAGAGGTTCGGATCTCATTTCAACTGAGAAAAACACCAAAGCACTCCTCACCACCCTCAACACTACACTGCAGTCCTTAACACACGTATACACAGCCTCATGGACAAAACAAATGAACAATAAACCCACCATACCGTGTTACACCAAAATAGTCAACACTAACAAAAGATGCACCTTCAAATTTAAAAAGACATGGAGCACATCACATTCATCTCAAGGCTCATAACACACAATGCAGCTTGATAAACATCCAAATGGAGCATGACCAAAGCCACGTCTGTCTCTTTCGTGTACAATAAAACATGTTATTTACATATTGCGTTTCACCACCCTTTTGCAGTTTCTAGTTACTGTATTAGTCTTCACTGTAGCCCGATCTGGAACACTCGGTTTGCCAATCGAGGTCGAATGTGAGGTGAAACTGACATGCCAGTCACAGCAGATATAAGAGGCAGACATTCACCTCCCTGAGCCATCTTGCCATGAGTCACTCCCAGCAGATATAAGAGGTAGATATTCACCTCCCTGAACCATCTTGCCATGAGTCACTCACAGCAGATATGAGGCAGACATTCACCTCCCTGAACCATCTTGCCATGAGTCACTCACAGCAGATATAAGAGGCAGACATTCACCTCCCTGAACCATCTTGCCATGAGTCACTCACAGCAGATATGAGGCAGACATTCACCTCCCTGAACCATCTTGCCATGAGTCACTCACAGCAGATATAAGAGGCAGACATTCACCTCCCTGAACCATCTTGCCTTGAGTCACTCACAGCAGATATAAGAGGCAGGCATTCACCTCCCTGAACCATCTTGCATTGAGTCACTCACAGCAGTTATAAGAGGCAGACATTCACCTCCCTGAACCATCTTGCCTTGAGTCACTCACAGCAGATATAAGAGGCAGACATTCACCTCCCTGAACCATCTTGCCTTGAGTCACTCACAGCAGATATAAGAGGCAGACATTCACCTCCCTGAACCATCTTGCCATGAGTCACTCACAGCAGATATAAGAGGCAGACATTCACCTCCCTGAACCATCTTGCCTTGAGTTACTCCCAGCAGATATGAGGCAGACATTCACGTCCCTGGACCATCTTGCCTTGAGTTACTCCCAGCAGATATGAGGCAGACATTCACCTCCCTGAACCATCTTTCCTTGAGTCACTCACAGCAGATATAAGAGGTAGACATTCACCTCCCTGAACCATCTTGCCTTGACTTACTCACATCACATATAAGAGGCAGACATTCACCTCCCTGAACCATCTTGCCTTATTCACTCACAGCAGATATTAGAGGCAGACATTCACCTCCCTGAACCATCTTGCCTTGACTCACTCACAGCAGATATAAGAGGCAGACATTCACCTCCCTGAACCATCTTGCCTTGAGTTAATCCCAGCAGATATGAGGCAGACATTCACCTCCCTGAACCATCTTGCATGAGTCACTCACAGCAGATATAAGAGGCAGACATTCACCTCCCTGAACCATCTTGCCTTGAGTTACTCCCAGCAGATATGAGGCAGACATTCACCTCCCTGAACCATCTTGCCATGAGTCACTCACAGCAGATATAAGAGGCAGACATTCACCTCCCTGAACCATCTTGCCTTGACTTACTCACAGCACATATAAGAGGCAGACATTCACCTCCCTGAACCATCTTGCCTTATTCACTCACAGCAGATATTAGAGGCAGACATTCACCTCCCTGAACCATCTTGCCTTGAGTTACTCCCAGCAGATATAAGAGGCAGACATTCACCTCCCTGAACCATCTTGCCTTGAGTCACTCACAGCAGATATAAGAGGCAGACATTCACCTCCCTGAACCATCTTGCCTTGAGTCACTTACAGCAGATATAAGAGGCAGACATTCACCTCCCTGAACCATCTTGCCTTGAGCTCATAACAAGGGACGAAATGCTGTTCAAGGCTGTCAGACTCTCCATTAACCTTTTCCCTCCTCAGATACAGACTTAAATTACTATTTCATTAACAAATCAAAACAATAACACAACATCGATATCAGGATCAATGCAACAACAGGCAGAGGCAGGCAAATCAGGAAAGTAATAACACCAAGTTGTAGAAAACGACCACTCAGATGCAGAAAGAGACCGGTCAGTGGAAGGTGTGGAAGACTGGCCTCTGGTGACTTGGCGGCAGTGGGCATTGACGGGCCACCAGGACACAGACAAGTGGGGGCCTCAGTCACTGGGTAGAACACTTTTTGGGCAGTTCAGGTAGAGGCAGCAGGGAGAAACAGATGCCATGCAACTTTATATGTTTCTATGGTTCCCGCTGCCATGAGTGGTTACCTCACGGTGTGGCGTCATGCGCACTTTTATTTTTGACAATTTCCTGGTTTCCGTTTCCTTTTCTCTCCTACTGAAATCTACCTACCTTGTGCTTAAGCTCTTGGTGTTGGCAGTCCTTGTGCTCAGCGAGACGCTGTGTAGTTCCTTGATATTTAACTTGTCAACAGTCCCTTCTGTTGTGACCAAACTGATACATACAAAGTTTTCAGTTATTGTGTTTTTTTTTTTTTTAGCTTTATATACGGGAACTAGACCCGAAGGTATCAGAGCGCATTATATGAGCACCAGTTGTGTTACAGATGAACACATTCTTTTTTTTTGTTGTTGTTAGGAACGGGGAGATTCAGTGATTTGCCCAGAATCACAGGATGTTGAGCGACCCTGCCGAGACTCGAACCCGTTTCCCTAGTTTAGATGTCGACCGCCCTAGCCCTGAGGCCACAGCCTCTCTCCAGTGGTTGCTTATCATACTTTTTACATTCTGGTTTCATAAGATATTTGATTACCTATATACATGCCTATGCAGAGGAATCAACGAGTCACTGCTGTCCTGTTTCATGTGTCCATTACCATCACACCTTTGTTTTCTGTTCTGAGGATAAATGCTGAAAGCCTCCGTAAATGTACGAAGACGCCCGAAGGGAGTCGTATGTATGAGGCTGCTAGAGCCAAGCAGAGTCCATACCCCTATTCTCCCCAGTGGAAATTATGACCTGCCAGTAGCTCGTTTTGTGGTTTATGTAGATTCCACAAGGAAGAGGATTGGTGGACTCACATCTGAACGCCTGCCTCACATTCTTGCTATCGTGATAATCCTGAGAATTGATGTCTCAAACATCCACATTGAAAAATCACACATAGGGCAGCACTCATCTTAGACCATCTGACTACCACCTCAAAGCAACCGCATCCCATTCAAATTAAGAGCATCCTTTCTTCCATGGTCAGAACGCTCTCTTCTGTGACCTCTCTGGAGTGATGCCGATGCATAAAAGACACCATGAACACAGGGCTTGATGGTTTTTGTAGTTTATTTGTAAGTAGAGCTGCTGCACAACAGAACAGCGTTGTTTCTCCACCGCCCAGTCAGCACAATTGACTCCCGCTTTAAACCAACATTCCAGGGCTCACATATGAGCATTCCAACAGTGCCTGGGCCAATCACCTACCACAGAATACTACACTCTCCCACATCCTTGTCAAAGACGCCTCTTTTTTCCTAACTTTCACCTTCCCTTTCTCTCCAAAAAGAGTCAAAACCTGATCCCTCAAGGACCATCACTGTGACACATGAGTACTTTAACAACCACCTCATCCACAAACTCCCACTTCTAGGGAGAATTCTTGAAAGAGGTCTAGTATCTATCAGCAACAGCACGTCTACCACCACCAAGTGCTTCATGCCTACCATTGGGGTTTTGCTTCACTATAATACTGAAACAGCAACCACAGATAGTTGATGATGCCCTAAACGTTTCTGACAGTGAAGATTCCTGCTTCTTGCTCCTCAGAGATTCATCACTGGTCTTGCATGCTCTTGAACCTCAGTCTGTAATTTCAACCTTCTCATCCCGTACGCGTATCACTCATCAACATCATCCTGGAATGACTCCACTCTCTTCTTGCAGTCATCTGACTCCTACACACCTCTTCCTCCCCCCCCTTGTCACCAGTGTCCTCCAGGGCTACACACTTTTGATGTTCAGCATATACGTATAGACACCCACAAAATCATCAACACTAAAGACAAACTCACATAAATACACTCACCAGCTACCGTGATCTCTGCACACCTCACAACTCTTCCCTTGCAAGATTTGAGATCCACGAGGCATTAACATTAAAATAAGCCTAGTCTTCATCAGCTTGACGCGCACTATTGATTTTGGAGAGGCTTTCTGCAATGTTTTTTTGATCTTTTCTCTTCTACGGTACTAACATCCTTTGCCTTCTTTTCATCTATTGGTACAAAGTCTTGCCTTGGTGCTTTGCCTACTGTCTTCCATCATCCTCTCAGACACGCTGATGGACAGCAGTGTGGTAGCCGGGGAAGTTCGCCCTAGTCATCCTTCCTCCAACAAGAAGCAGAAGGTTTGAGATGTGCAACAAGCTATCAACAGGCTTTCTCCAGATGCTGCTGGTGGCCCAGGAGAGATCAGACAAGGAGTCCACGCTCGGGTTACGAGTCAAGGGAATGTTTCATGACACAAAGGTCTGGATCGGTTGCATAGCTCCACACTCGAAGAGCAGTAGGTTAGATATTTTGTAGTAGTTAGCCGTATGAATGGGATCCAATGATGATTTCTTCAACACAAGGGTTACAACTGTTCTTTTTACATCTCTTGTATGTCCCCAAAACCGAGAGCAGTTGATAAATAGAAAAGAAAGGGCAGATAGTCAACTCACGTTTCGTCGGTTGGTAGATCGCGAGGTTAAGAAACTCTTCTGATGAAAAGTACTAGATAGGGGAAGGATTTTTTAACAATATATTGCTGGTTCCTAGGAAAGAAGTCCTGCTCTGCACAAAACACATCCAAATTGTGGATTGTACAGAGACAATTACACGGGATGGGGCAGGGGTGGGTAAGGTTATTCCCCTGATATGAATCCTTCTCCCCAGGAATGATCGAAGTTAAGGCTGGTGGCGGCTAGCATGTCCCGAGGGTGGTGGGGGGTAGGTAGCACAAAACAAATACATTAAATTAAATAAAAATCACCTACCTGTAACAAGCGCAACGTCCTTAATCGTCTTCTCTACTCCGGGCAAGCTCCCAAGCCAATCCTGGCCTGCTCTCATGTTGTTAAGCAGCATGAGAGCAGCGCCCTGATTAGAGGGAGCGGCCTGTCTCAGCACTCCACATTGCACTGGAGACCTACACTTTAAACAAGTGCAAAGGCAGCCCACCCTCCTCCCTGCTGCTGCCATTCAGCAGGCCCCGCCCCGTCCTGACACTCCGTTCGGGACGGGGTGACGTGATGAAAAATAAAATGGTAATGAATTAACTTCATTACCATTTTATTTTTCGTCTCTGGGGACATTTCAGTTGGGCGATGCTCCTCCGCTATAAGGGTGGAGCCGCGCCAAGGCTTGAATTAATAGATGTAAATCTGACAGTTCAGATTTGCAAATTTATGCACAGGAAACTATTCTGATTTTAAGGAGAGGATATCATGGATAGCATGAGATATCAAGGTCTGATCGTCCAGAAGTGGCAGAAGGAATGAAATGGCAAACCACTTACAGCCTTCGATTGAGTCCTTGATCAGTGTGCACCCGAAACCATAGTCCACGACAACAGAATGTATTTGAGATGTCACTAGAGGGAAGGCAGCACTCGTACAGCTGGACCTAGATACATTCAGATTGTAAGTCTTAAGAGGCAATGCCGCTGCTCAACCAACACTGTTGCGCAAGAACGGTGGGGGACGTAGACCGAGCACAATAGAGAATGCAAGGTTGGGGCATACGGAAGAAGAACTTACCCTTTTCTTGATGGCTGCTGTAAAACACATCATGAGATGCTGAAAAATAATAATGGCATGGAAATATTTAGGAAAGAGCAGGACTTTAAGACCTGGTCCTTTACAAACAAAATGATATTTCACACATGCTAAAGATACACAAACACACCATATGGCTATATGAACCCATGACCCTGCAAGCATACAAACACAATCATGTTTCAAGCATCATATCCACCTCAGTCCAAGAGGGCATCCTCACACAGTATGGAAATGAAATAAAACAGCATTTGATGTTACTCTTGAAGGCTCTATTGCTTTCTAGCTAGTTTTATACACACATCAATGCTGAACAACTGGGGCAACATTCATCAAAGTCAAACAAGATGGAACAAGTGGATCTTGGAGAGCTTTCTGGACAGGTGAACACTAGGTGCAGCTGAAGATGTGTGAGAAGAAGCTTACTATGCTGGTCACTATACTGATATACACAATCATTGACACAGAAACCTGCAGTCACATCACAGACATTTCAGACACCCACAGAACTGGAACACCTTCATGGCTACAAAGAGACATGCATACAACCCACACAATCACAGTGGGGAACCGGATTCCAATGCAAACCTGTACTACAGAGAAATTGTCATATTCAAACATGGCACAACAGGAGGTAAAAATTCATGCACAAATATGTACACACAGACACATCAAAAGAAATATGGCATACATTACACAGAGACATATTTATAAAGATATGACCTGCAGACGTCTCGAGAAGAACTGGAGAAACAGCAAATTCTTGGAAGACCGCACCACCTACAAGAACGCCATGACAGAAAACCACCAACGCATCAGATCCACCAAAAAGACCTTCATCCAGAACAAAATCCTCGCCAACTCCAGCAACTCCAAGGAACTCTTCATCGTCATCCAAGAATTCACCAAACCAAATAAGTCATCGACCATGGAGCAACACGAAAGAGCGCATCACTGCTACCATAGACACCATACCTCCTATGCCTTATAGCATAGAAGCGTGACTAGTACTTTATGCCATCCTGCCGTTTGAATTCCTACTGGCATGTCTTGGCAGACTTGTACATCTACACACACGATAATGGTAACATACCAGGGTAAACGGAACATCTCTATCCCCATCTTCAGAATAGGATCATGCACTAATACCAACGAGTGCAGAACCACTAACATCCATTGTAATATCCCTTATAACGGTGATAATGGCGGAAACTACACACACCTAGCGCTCTCTCGCCCCTCAGTCTGCAATTAATAAGACACTCAGAGGTAGTACACTCATTTTCCAGATCATCAGAAATACAACCTACAATCCACAGGTTGTACACCAATTTATTTAATTTTCCAACAAATGCAAATCCGTAGTTTTTTAATTCCAACACCGATTGTTTAAGTCAGATTTCTTCTCTTTTTCACAAAAACCCAGCTCTTCCACGTAACAAAGAGGACACGCCTCCTCTTACGTGCACAAACAGCCCTGCGTGCTCACTGCGAGGGCCCTGCAGTCTGTCCTCTATGTTTATCTCTCCCAACAGACGCTACTCGCGCTCACCAGAATCATATCCACCTGAGAAAAACGATAGACTTGGATGGTACTTAAATCTCGAGCCGATCGAGGGCTCACAACGACGGACATCCGACGCAACCAAGTAGGTTTGACGAGGGGCCTGAGCTTTGATGAAGTAAGTGGGGACTAGGGGGATGCCAAACCCCGAGACCAAGGGGGAATTTTCGACGAACCTTAAAGCTGACAATTTCACAACTTACCCGTGTCTCTTTTGTATACCAGAGTGTGACTACAAGCCAGACCCCCTTGTCGGATACTCATGAGGTTTTCTCTGTTAATCACAAGAGTAAGAACCTCGCCTTTTCTTGACGCATTTGCCAATTCAAGCATGTCACGTTTCCGCTATTGAATTTCTGCACATAATAGCGTATACCTCGGCCATTTAAGCTACCCCGTCACTCCCGTACCGCCGTTACTTTTACGGTTACAGCACGGACACGACGGCATAGAAGCACATAAGTCATATGTGCATTTATTGAAGCTAATTGTACAAATTTGTGTGTTTGTTCGTTTTGTGTTGGTTTCTTTTTCCTCATTACAGGTAACGAACCGTAGAGGGAACTCCCCTCTTACCTATAGTGCACCTTAGCGAGTGCAGCACATATCCAGTCACTTATACTTTTATTTGACCTCACTCTTTACACATACAAGGTCCTGAAGAAAGCCAGATCATAGTCAAGGCCTGGCTGAAACATGTTGACCACAGTGGATGTGGGAGACCATAACTAACTCCGTACACATCCACCGCCTTGCTTTTAATGCTGCCAAAGGCCCATTTATTAAAACAACCCTTGTGGGTAGTGGGACCCGAGGACAGTTTTTAATTCACACTCGCACACTATCACTGCACACTCAAGCACCAAAAAGCCAGCTTTCTTTCTTCTACAAACATACACTTCTTGATGCTTCATTCGCATTTGCTAGTTCTTTTTGATTGTATATACATTACATAGAGACATATTTATAAAGATATGACCTGCAGACGTCTCGAGAAGAACTGCAGAAACAGCAAATCCTTGGAAGACCACACCACCTACAAGAACGCCATGACAGAAAACCACCAACGAATCAGATCCACCAAAAAGACCTTCATCCAGAACAAAATCCTCGCCAACTCCAGCAACTCCAAGGAACTATTCATCGTCATCCAAGAATTCACCAAACCCCCCAGCGAAACCACGGACATCACCCCCTCCCAGGACCTCTGCAACAAGCTCGGCTCCCACTTCCATCTGAAAATCAAGGGCCTCTACGATAACTTCCCCGAACAGATACCCGACTCCGAAACCACTCCCTCTTCCAGCAAGGCCAGCCAGCCCACCATCTCCTCCTGGACCCCAGTCAACATCTAAGACACCGCATCGACCATGAAAGGCATCCACTCAGGAGCTCCCACGGACCCCTGCCCCCACGCATCTTCCACAGAGCCGCCGCCGCCAACGCTCCGGAACTATGACTCACCATCAACGCCACCTTCGAAACCGGCATCTTTCCCGACGACTGGAAACGAGCAGAAGTCAGACCCCTACTCAAGAAGCCCTCAGCAGATCCCACGGACCTCAAGAACTACCAACCCATCTCCCTCCTCCCCTTCGCGGCCAAAGAAGATCGTCAACGTCCAACTAACTTAATTCATCGAAGAAAACTCCATCCTCGACCCCCTCCCAATCCGGATTCCGCAGCAACCACAGCACCGAGACTGCTCTACTCGCCACCACAGATGACATCCACACCCTCTTTGGCCAGGGTACACCGCAGCCCTGATCCTATTCGACCTCTCTGTAGCCTTCAACACCGTCTCCCACCGCACTCTCACCGCCAGACTCCATGACGCCGGCATACAAGGAACCGCCCTCGACTGGCTCTGCTACTTCCTCACAGGCAGAACCCAAAGAATCAGGCTGCCACCCTTCCTCTCCGAACTCACGGAAATCAACTGCGGAGTACCCCAAGGATCGTCGCTCAGCCCCACGGTCTTCAACATCTACATGGCCCACCTCGCCGCCATCGTCAGACAGCAAGGACTCAGCATAGTATCCTACGCCGACGACACCCAGCTCATCCTCTCCCTCACCAAGGACCCCATCACCACCAGACTCAACTTCCAGGAAGGAATGAAGAACGTCGCATCCTGGATGAGCAGCAGCTGCCTGAAGCTCAACTCGGAGAAGACAGAGGTCATCGTCCTCGGACCCTCCCCCTCTGCATGGGACAACACCTGGTGGCCCACCGCCCTCGGCAACCCCCCCACCCCCACGAACCACGCCCGGAACCTCAGCATTGTACTTGACTCCTCCATCTCCATGACCCGACAGATCAACGCCGTTGCCTCCGCCTGCTTCAACACCCTCTGCATCCTCCGAAAGACCTTCAAATGGATCCCCCTGAATCAAGAGACCGTTACCCACGCACTCATAACCAGCAGACTGGACTACGGAAACGCCCTCTTTGCCAGGATCAACAAGTCTCTGCTCCGCAAACTCCAGACCATACAGTACACCGCAGCCAGACTTGTCCTCGGAATCCCTCGACACGAACACATCACCCAACACCTGCGCAGCCTCCACAGGCTCCCCATTGACAAGAGAGTAACTTTCAAGATACTCTCCCACGCCTACAAATGCCTCCACAACACCGGACCCCAATATCTCAACGATAGATTCTCCTTCCACGTACCCAAGAGGAACCTCCGATCCGCCAACCTCGCCGAACCCCCGCGCATCCGCAGAGCAAGAACGGGTGGAAGAACCTTCTCCTACATCGCGGCCAAGACCTGGAACTAGCTCCCGATCGACATCAGACACGCCCCCACCCTGCACATTTTCAGGAGGGCCCTCAAGACCCGGCTCTTTGACTGACCGGAGCTGTTCCCCCACCCCTGAGTGCCTTGAGACCCTCACGGGTGAGTAGTGTGCTTAAAATTCCCTAATTGATTGATTGATAAACATTAACACATATTGTGCCATACATAAGCAAAAGCATGTACAAACAGAGCACGCAAATACCCTTATATAAACATTAGAGATAATTAATGTACAAACAAAGCACATAGTCAAAACCCCTTTCATGTTAAGATACGCGTACAGAGGTGCCTGCTCATAAAATAACATGATACGGAAACATTTGTAAATATGCAACACAAAATGGATCATATTCATGGCATTCATATGCAAACATGCATGAAGAGAGGCCCACTCAAGTGCCCACTGGTATCAGACAACAACAGCCCACTGATGTTAAATCACCACCAAACCTCCTAAACATATGACTGCAAGGGTCATTCTTTGGTCTGTGATGGAAAATATGACTTGACATGGGTGGAAATCGAGGCATCAGCTGCCCTGCAAATCACAACTAATGGCAGACTGTGTGCTAATCAAATTGCAGCAACAACATATGCAATACGTACACAACCATTAATAACGCTTGTGTTTGTTATGTAAGATGCAGGTCTGCCACTGATGTGGCCTCTCAGCACTTTGTGCAGTCTGGAACCTGCACTGCCACGCGGCTCCAACACACACACAGAGATGAGGTCTGTGGACAGATGCCTTATTGTGGTAGGAGTACGGCATGTTATGTTAGTGCGTCAGCACTTTAATGGAAACGTTCTACTAAGGGTGTGCGTGAGAAATTCATGTAAATTGTTTTCGCGCAATCACTGGAAGCTTCTGGAAAATTACGCGTAATTGTGCAAAATGCAAATCTGGAATTTGGAGCTATATTTTAGTATGAAATGCAGCCTTGCATCTGAAAAAGACATGAAGACTCATTTCGCACTACAAAAATACCGCCACAAACACAGTAGCCGGAAAAATAGCCACTGGCGTTCTGGCTGTTCACGCACTCCCGCAGTATAATTTTGCAGCAAACACAGCATGATTATGTGTCGCAGCGGAATGGCTTTATTTCAGGAATTTCATGTAACAAGCATGACATGAAATCACCTGGATTACGCCAGCATCATCTAAATTTCGCCTAGGCCTACTTACTACACACAAAGTGCTGGGATGTCCCACTTGGGTTTTAGTCATTCATAAATGATCCTTACACTGCACAGGATAATGCAATGAATGAAGTCAATAATATCAAAGCCCAATATAATGTAACCAAGACTAATAGAAAACGACCTTACAGAACATAATTTCCAGATCATGACATCATTGAACATAACATAACTAAACACAGCATGCACAACACGGCATAACTCAATATAACAACATAAGATAACTCAGCATTATGTATGCAGAGCAGAACACACACAACATGACAATTTAATTTAGCTCAACATAACCTAAAATAACTTTTCAAAGCATAATATACACGACAAAGCTGAACTAAACTCAGCATAGCATACCTCAATATAACTTAACTCAGCTTACCAGGGCACAACAAATATGACTTAACTGAACTAACATTACTAAAAATAACATAACTCAACGTAACATACAGAGCATATTGTTCACAACAGAAGTCAACAGAACATATGTGTAAAATGCACAGCATAACACAACTGGACATAACATAAATCAGCAACATGTACTCAACATAATACAATCAAATGAGTGTAGCAAACATTCACAACGCTATACTAACAACAAACAGAAATGCTTACATATCAACGAACAACTAGAGGCATTTTTGAAAGCAGCAATCACCTTTACAGCCTGGCGGAGAGCTGCTCCACACGGAGGGGTGGCCGGGCACACATTTGATGCCACTTTGCCCGCTCAGGGCAAAGCCTGCGAGACAGGAGAACTGCACGGACTCCCCGGGCTGGTACAGTCGCTTCTCGGGGGTGAGGATTGCATTCTGGGGCAGGCCTGGGTGATGGCACGGCTCGTACATCTCCGCTGCAAGTGGAGGCAGAAGGGAGAAGCCAAGAATGAGGGCATCATTATCAGAACTACTACACTCACCGTTACACTATTGCATTGCACTGTGGAAGGCACACAAGGCAATCTCAGAGGATTATATCTCCATTTCAACCCAATTCCAACCGCTATCAATACATTGCCCACACCTGAGACAGGAGGAACCCTGCACAAGAGCACTGAATACGCATACCGCCCTCTAACGCATCAGGGACATCTGCATAGACGCTGAATACAACTACCACCACCCAACACACAAGGCACACATTCTGCAAGGAACATCAAGGCACCTACCACCACCGACACACCAAGGACACCTTAGAAGAGGTCGATCAAGCCAAGAACCACCACCTGGCACACTGTGAACACATTCTACAGAGACAGCAGGGCATCTAGCACCATCCAACACACCAGGGACACCTTCTACAAGGGCAATTGATGCACAATCCAAAACACCAAGGACACAGCCTACAATTATTGTTGATGCATGCACCACTACCCAACACACCAGAGGCACCTTTTAAAAGGACCATTGATGCACAATCCAACACACCAAGAACACAGCCTACAATTACTGTTGATGTATGCACCACTACCCAACACACCAGAGGCACCATCTACAAGGGCCATTGATGCACAATCCAACACACCAAGGACACAGCCTACAATGGCTGTTGATGCATGCACCACTGCCCAACACACCAGAGGCACCTTCTAAAAGGACTATTAATTCATCTACTACCCTCTAAGACCTAGGTGACACCTTCTACATGGAACGTTCATGCGCATACCGCACAAAGCACTGCTTCCTACAGCACCTGAATACATCTACCACCATCCGACACACCAATGACACCTTCTGCAAGGAGCATCACTGCACATGCCATATTCTGAAGCATAGGGACACCTGAAAGGGAAGTTTGTGCACATATCAGGATCAGGAAACATCTATGTAGCACCTCAATAGACCTACCACCACCAGACACAATAAAGACATGTTCCACAAGGGTCATTAATGCACCCATCACAACCTGACATACCAAGGATACCGCCTATAAGGGCCATGAATGCACCTTTCACCCTCTGAGGCTTGGAGACACCTACCTAGGTTTTTCATGTGCACACCACCCCTGAGGCAAAATGTAACGTATGTCACAATGTTTTTCCTTGGCTCCACCTTTTGTCTTTCAGTCTATTAATGTTCTTCTATTGTCAGGTCTATGCATCTGTCTCTGGTGTTTTCCATTCTGCTCTCTTCTCGCCCATGTTCTCCACTCTCTAATTAATGTCCCTGGTGCCTCTTCTATCATCCCTCTCTAACACTTCTCCCTGACACTTGATATCTGAGACTCTCTAGACTTCATCTTTGCTGGTTAGGCCACATTTTGTTCTCCTCTGTCCTTCACTACTATTGCTGCTGCTACTATTAATACTGCTGTAACAACATAACTACTACCATAAACTCTACTACTACTGCTACTACTGTTACTAAAATTACTATTACTTCTAATATTACAGCTACTACTATTATTACTGCTACTACTACCATTACTACAACTACTCTTGTTACTACGACCACTATTACTACTGCTATTTCTACTACTATTACTATTTTGAATACATTTTACTAATAGCACTGTATACCAGGATAGTTAGAAGATGCTAGTCATCCAATAGACTGCTGACCACAGGGTGTGGAGCAGAGTGGTGAAAAAGAAGAGCGGAAGCCAGTCTAGAATACAAAATACTTGAACTGTCACCTACGTAGGCCCAGAGACGGGTGGTTGTCATGTAGGGGAAGGGTCTTTCAAGCTTTAGTAGCCAGTCTGAAAACTGGTGACCACCTTTAGACATGAGTTTGGAAGGGTGGGCGGACTGTAGATTTTGACTGGATATCCTGAGACTCGAAGAAGGTACACAAGGTGGAACACCATTGACTAGATGAATTGGAGCTTGGTATGTGAGCATTTGAAGGCTAGATAGCAAACTTCAAATGGAAATTATTTTTAGTGGGGGCCGATTAAGTAATTAACTCGCCTGGACATACAGTCCCATCATTTTAATCTGAAATCATGGATGGATGTAGCACATTATACAAGCAGCAGTCTGTAAATAGGAATACTGGACCTGAGAGCCGCGCTGGAGAATAGGACCTTATGATTATTGGATAAGATGGGTGAGTCGAGTTACTCATTGAGCTGACGACCATGCTACTTTCACACCATGAATGTTTGCATACTATGATCGTAAAACATTTAAACTTTTCCACCATAATGCGGCAAGGAACAAAGCGTGGTGTGGCTAACCCTGGTATCAGAGTAGAACCCTGAGAGTCTCTACAAGTAAGATAAGTCCAACTGAGAAAAAAGGTCCAGTTTTCACACGCTGAAAGTAGTCAACAAAAGATTTGAAAAATAGCTTTGGGATGGGGGGGATTTGGGACAGCAGACAGTTGGTCCAGCTGGCCTACTAGGATCTTGTATTTTCAGTGTCAAAGGATGGAGAAAGGTCAAGGGAGACTAAAAAAAACTCCCTTTCTTCACCAATCCATTGTACAACCTTGTTTCGGAAACCCAGCAAAAGAGCTTCTCCTAAGCCTGGATAACTCCCTGATTGCTTGTGTGAAAGGCTATTGTTCTGGCCTAGGAAACCTCGTGGATGTCCCTCATGAACTTTTTCCATTACCCTGGGCAAGATTAGAGAGTACTTGGTGATGTTTACCTATGTGGCTTTATTTATATTGTACAAACCATGCTTGGAAGCAATGGAGCGCTGCATTACGGGTGACAGCCCATGGGTACAAGTGAGATTGTCTGAAAGGGGCATACAACTTTAGTTTGCCATGTTTGGGGGCAGTGCTAATGGTCTACGATTTCCAAAGCTTGGCAGTGGAGGAATACAGGGAAGAATGCCGTCCTTGTGGGTCGACTCTGAATAAAAGATTTGTTGATGAAAGCATAAACTAAGTGGGCAAAGATGTGTAATCTTTTAGTACTCAATCTAGGCTGCAGTAGGGTTGAGTTTCCTAAAAAACAAGGGCCTTTAAGGCAACTTTCACAAATGTTTGTTACATCTGCACCAATGACCATTTGAAGCATTGGCCTCACATCAATATATATTAGAGAATAACCAAAATCAAGGCAGATTACATACTGGTAATCCTTATTACTCTTAGTCCTACTCATCATCGTCACAGTTATTACACCTAGAGGTGACTTCACCTTCGGAAAGAAAAAACGCAGAAGAATGCTTGGTAAGCCCTACCGACCCGCCTGTGTGCTATATAATGGTAGCCTACCAGAATCCTGCTGAAATATCTAAACTTAACCAAGGACAAGAATTTTATAATGACTGTGATAAGGACGAGGGACGAGTAGCACTGAGAGCAATAACGATTACCTGTAACTAATTGGGGAAGTACCTCCTCCCTTGTCCCTGTCATTATACCTTGAGGTATACCCAATCATATGCCTTTGATCCAAAAACAATATTGTATCACCAGTATGCATACACCATGATCTTTAATGCACACCAACATGAAAAATTGGAAATACATTATTGAAAAACTGACTTGAGCACCACTGCAATAAAATGTAAACTATAGTCAAGCACACTGTTAAATCTGTAATGTCTGCCAAAAGTCAAGTCCGAGGAATATGTAGCGTCCCTACAAATCTTTTGAACAGAGGATCCCTGGAACTCAGCCTAGGAGGAAGCCATGCCTCTAGTGGATTTTCCTTGAACTGATCCCCCCTCAGAGGACCCTTGATCCAATGGCAAAACAGTGGCTTTCAGCCATCTGCTCAGAGGTGTATTTGTCACTTTCCTTCCTCGTCCTGCTTGATTGAAAGTCACAAACAGGTGATCTGACTTCCAGAAAGGTTGCGATCTTTTGAGAGGAATAGAAAGAGCTCTCTTAAATTCCAAAAGAGTAAAAAAAGTTCCTCCTGAGTACAAGGAGAGGGAATGCATAAAGGAAGAATCACCTACTGTGACCTGTGAAATGCAGAATTAACCTTGGGTGGAAAGGAAGGGTAAGTCTCAAAATAACCCTATCCTCATAAAACCTTAACAGTTTCCTGATTTTACGAGTAGAGGTGATAACAACCAAAAAGACCTCTTTGTAAGAGAGAAATTTCAAGTTTACCTCTTCCAAAGGCTCAAAAGGAGGAAATTTAAGACATTTAAGAACTGCAGGAAGATCCCAAAAAGGACATGAATATTTCAGGGAAGGCCTCAATAGAGAAAAACTTCTGAAAACTCTGTTCGTTAATATATCGATCTCCCTCTGAGGTTTACGACAATTCTCAAAAAGCGTTTACAGCGTACCATGGAAAGAGTAAGTTTTAAGTGAAACCTCTCCACCTAGATTTGTAATACTTTGGAAAAGGGACAGGACGGAGCCGACAAGTCATGTAAGGAACACCACCTGTCAAAGTTTTCCCAATGCCTAGAGAAGGATTTTAAAATAGGTCTCCTCAACTTCTGGATTGCCTCAATTAGACTAGGAAGAAGACCATTCATTAATAAATTCATCCTTTCAAACTCCAAACTGACAGATCGAGATTTTGAGGAGGAAGGAATGATGGCTTGATGGAGGAAGGTTCCAGAGGAAGCATCCATGGAGGACAAATTGCTAGAGTCTTCAGGGTTGGAAATCACAACCATCTCAGCCAATATGGACTATTGGAATCATTTTTGCCTTTTCCTGCTGGATCTTTGACAAAGTTCTTGGTATTAGAAGAAAAAGCGAGAAAGCACACAAAAGTCTACGGGGCGAGTTCAGCATCAGAGCATCCAATCCCCAGGCTTCCTTCTACAAAAACCTCGAGTAGTAGTGTAGAACGACTGATTTAGCCTTGGATGTGAAGAGATTAAGGAACGGAACCCAGAACCTCTTGCAAATCTGTTTGAAGTTCCTCTGGGATATGGTGAGGTTCATTGAAGAAGGAAAGGAGCTGCTCAGGTGATCTCCCTGGAAATTGTCCTTCCCCCTGAAGTGGACTGCTGATATCCTCAGCAGGTTGACCTCTGCCGAAAGACCTATGTCTGTCGCTACTTGATTCAAAGAATTGAACTTGCTGCTTCCCTGGTGGTTTATGTATGCTATGTAGAGCGTGTAGTCTGTTCTTACTCACACATCCTTCTGAAGAATGAGACCCTTGAATCTCAGGACCACCTCCTCTGATATGATTGGTCGAGAATGGTTGCTCGAGATCCCACTATGCTGGCATCAGTGGTGAGAACTATTGGCTGCTGAGGATACATCCGTAAAACTTTGTGAAGATTATCTGTGTTTAACCACCACATCAAATTTAGTTTAACCTAGGGGTACAAGAGAACAGGAAGGCCCAATGAGTGGACTTTTGGAGAGTAAAAAGTGTGCAGATGCCAAAGGAAGGGGGGTAAATGAAGGTGAGCCCAAGGACCTGTGAAGACATAAGCTGCCATATGCCCCTTGGATCTCCATGGACAGCCTGGCTAGAACTTCTGAGAGTGGGAGAAGAATCATGTTCTGCAGATGTGTGATCTGCTCTATGGGAAGGAAAATCCTGCCTAAATTTGTCCTGAAGATGACTCTGATGAACTTGATTTCCCTTAACAGAGTTAACTGAAACTTTGAGATGCTGAGGAGAAGACCCAGCTTGGTGATCAATTCCATTGTGGTTCTCATAACCCTGAGCGTTTCTGAGATGGAAGAAGCATGAAGAAACCAGTCATCAAAGTATGGGAAGACTGTAAGTGAAGATTCACAATTACAGGAGCTGTTATCTTTGTAAAGACTCTGGGAGCCAACTTGATCCCAAATGGGAGGACCATGAATTGCCAATGTTGACCCCACACTGCGAACCTTAGAAACTTCCGGTCCTTCATTGCTATTTGAATGTGTAGATAAGCGTCCATAAAGTCTAAAGTAATCATGAAACTTTGAAATGTGATCAAAGGAGAGATTCTCTGTAAAGTTTCCTTTTAGATTTTGAAGTTTGGAATAAATTTGTTAAGATCCTTTAGATCTATCACCAATCGGTAACTGCCGGTTTCTTTTTTCACCAGGAAAACTAATGAGTAGACACACAGACCCCTCTCCTCTGTTTAAACAGGACAGATTGCTCTCTTCTTCAAAAGGGAGGCGATCCCCCCTTTCAAGGCCTGTTTCTTGTCTGGATTCCCGGGAATTAGTGTCTGGATAGTTCCTGATGGAACAGGGGGAGATCGAAACTCAATGTGATAACCTGATCTGACTATGTTGAGAACTGATCTGCCAGACGTGATCTTTTCCCATTCGGAGAAAAGCTTCTTTATCCAGCCCGCTACTGGTAATGGAGGGCTGGAATCAGCATAGTCAGGAATTCTGAGGCTTGGATCCTGAATCCTGTCTCGGTCTCAGAAATGAATGAAATGAGGATAAAGAAGTCTTGCATGAAATCTCTTTGATTGAGTGAATGATTGTTGTCGAGAAAGCGGATGGAAAGGCTTCCACTTCGAAGATCTAGAAAACTTTGTACTGTCATGAAAGCAGAAAAATGCTTTCTCTCTTTGAACAATTTATAGAGTTTATCCTCCAATTCTGCTCCGAACAGCTTGGATTCTTCAAATGGCATCCTGAGGGCAGTGGATCTCGGTGCTGACTCAGTATTCCAATCCTTCAAGCATAAGTTCCATAAGATGCAATTGGGGCACCACTGTCTAAAGCGGAGGCTCAGGCAACATCAAAAGAAATATCTGATAAGTACCTATTTCACATTCCATAGTTACCAGCAACAGAAAACATTCAGTTCCATCTTGGATACAATGTAAGAAAGCCTCGAAATCAGAAATTAAAGATTGCGTTGTGTAAGCACCATAGATGAGTGCTCTTAAGGCAACATGAAAGCCAGAGAAGACTTTCTTCAAGAAAGGAGTCCACCTTCTTATCCGTGCAATCCTGCGTCCTTTAAAATATTTTCTTCAGCTTTTGACAGTCTCCCAACTGGAACTATGCTGTCCACTATTGAATCCACATATCCACATGAATGTTGTCTGGCATATCAAATCCATCTCCTTCAACGGATAAAAGCTTTGACATAAAGCTGGACAGGGAAATCCTCTTTGTGTCTTTTCATTCCTGCTTTATTACTTCCAACACATGCTGGTGTATAGGCAAGCCTGGGTTGAATGTTTTCTGAAACTGACGTAATATAGAATCCCGTGAGGAGAAAGGTCTTTCTATTTGAGCGAAACCTATGTTCTCCCTGACATGGGGCAGAATCTTTTGTAGCAACTCCTTGTAGATATATTTGCCCTTACGATCTTGGGAGGACAGAGATCGTCCCTGTCCGATGAAATATTTGACGTAGAAAGAGACTCCCCACTTGTTTTCTTGTCATAAGACTTCTTAGGAGTGTCCTTGAATGCTTTCAGGGTTTCTAAAACAATTCTGCATTTTCTTTCCTCCTTCTCCTCTTCGCGCCCTCTCCTACGCCTTTAAGAGAGGCAGAGGAGTCCCCAAACGAATGAAAAGATGATGGAGACCTGGAAGGAGAAATAGGACTCCTCTTAACAGAGTGCTTGTCCATGTCGCCTTTAGGGGTTCCTTGAGACTGTAAGGTCAGAATCTTTAAGCTTCACAATAAGAGGCTGAGATCTTCACCGCCGGGTCCTGAGCACCCAGCAGCAAAGCGACAACCAATCAGCAACAGCTAGACCTAAATAAAGAAATGCCAAAATAGGAAACTGCCTTCAGAACGCTTGCCTTTGGTCAGTTCTGCCCTTTTAACCTGCCAGAAGGAGCTCTCTGCCTCCTTCGGTGAAAGGAACACCAACGCATGTGCAGAGTCGACAGTCCTTCACACGCATGTTCTCTTGACAGTGCGCCCAGGGTCCCAGCCGAGACAAAAAATCCCTAGAACTGGTCCTGGGATGGAAGTCTGAAGTTTTTCCCAATTATATCTACTTGGGTGCTCCCCGTGATTCCAAAAGCCCCAGGAGGGGAGGCAGAGAGTAGGACCAGCATCACTGCCCAGCGTGGTAAGTCCCTCCAGATTCTTCCCTCGGCGAAGTAGTGGGGAGACCACCACGCTCAGCCAGTTTCCCCTCCCCCCCCAAACTACTCAGTGTCCCGCGTCTCGTCCAGAACAGGCAGAAAAAAACAAACAGGAGGGTTCTAGGTAATTCTGCCATTATATAGCACTCAGGAGGGAGGGTAGGGTTTACCAAGAAGTCTCCTGCGTGTTTTCAGGTCGAGCCTGTTGTTCTTTAGTCTGTAAGCACTATTTTCTTTAATGAGTTTCTCTTACTGCAGGAGGGCGCAGTTGTGACCACTGGCTTGTTTATTTAACTTGTAACAAACGGGGAGCTCTTCAGGCGCCATAGGAGACAGAAGGGGCAACTCAGTGATGCCTTCAAGCATTTGCAATGCAATAGGTCTCGCATTCGCGGGAGTTTGAGCTATTGGCATTGTAAATGACCATGCCTTTTATTTATGTTTTAAAAACCAAAACACCGATAAAAGGCATTGTCCTTTACAATGCCAATAGCTCAAATTCCCGCAAATGCGAGACCTATTGCATTACAGATGCTTGTTCTGTCTGGAGGTGGAATCACCTCAAAGGGTAATGACAGAGACGAGGACTAGGGACCTAGAAGTGATGTAAGTCCAAGCTACCGAATAAGGTACATTTAGTTTCAGATCAGTATAATTCTCTTTTTTGGTGGAATAGTTGTAGCCTCATCAACATGCATAATGCAAAGTTCCAAGTATATTGAATATCATTTGAACTTCTAAAGGTAAAACTGCACAATTTAATGCTGTTTGCACCCAAAAGGTCACCATAGTTTCAAATGTAGGCAATTTCACATTTTATCGAATTGAATTTCATGTAGCATACTTTCCTTCACATACACTTGTCGAGGTATTTTTTTCTTCGGTAATTACACAGGAAGATATAAATGTTTTTTAAAAATATAAGTGGGTGAAACGCTCAGCTATTCCGAATGGGGTATTCATATCTCACCCCCCTCTCCACCCCCCGCCCCGCCCCCCGGCCCTTCCCATGTTCACAAGTCGATCCCATCCAGAAACTATAACTATATGAGTTGTAAAATTTCTAGCTGACCTTTATAATTGACAAAACTTTCCCATTTTATCAATATATGTTTGTCACGTGAGACCTCTTCCACTTTTAAAATAACAATTGTAACTTTTTCCAAGCCTCTGAAGAGCTTAAACAATGTTGGAACCTTCAAGCCGCTGAGGCTTCGGGCAGACCACTCAGAAGGACGATGACCACTCCGTCAGGGTCCAGTGACCACGTCATGACAGGCCCTCAGTATACAAGGAGCCCCCCTTCAGTCGTCACAGAGACCTCTCTGTTAATATGGAATCCACCCTCTAACTTTCAAGGTCCCAGTGGAGTCTGGTGGCTCAGGGCACTAATGAATCCCCTGCAGGGATCTCTGTTTGACCTCATGACCCTAGGTTCTAATTCCAGTAAGTAAACTCAACCTATTGACCTCTCGAGGTCAATAAAATGAGTACCATTGAGTTGGGTATCAATACAACTTCTGTTTCTTCATTGCCAAAATATCCTTCTGGACAAATTTGCGCTTTACAAATGCACGTGTTACACTCAGGGCGGACTAGCCGTAGCGGGCACTGGGCGTTTCCCCAGTGGGCCGCCAGGGTGGGGGCCAGTTTTAGACCTCTGGGGGGCAGTTTTTGCTACCGCGGGCCAGTTTTGCAGCATAGCTGCAATATCGGCCCCCAGCAACAAAAGCGGCACAACGTTTTCCACTAGCACCTCCCCCTCGGCCGGAAAGCTCTTTGCCAGGGCCGGTTTCAGTTCCCAGTCCGGCCCTGAATACACTGACCACTGGGTCTGCCTTTTGAATAACTGACCAAATATCAAAGGTCAGCCAATCACTTACGGATGCATTTTGGGGTTCGGTCGCTCCACTTTGGCTTCCCCGCTTGCCGATTGTAGCAGGTTAGTGTGCTGCTCCCAGTCAGAATATACCCCTTGTCGCACAGGAAGCGGACGGTGGACCCCACAGGGAACTTGGAATTAGAGATCACTCTCCGGCTGTGGTCGACGTCACCGGGGTCCGGGCACGTGGTCACTGCAATTGAGAACGATAGGAGAAAAGATTGGTGAAATAGCATATCAGGACAGCCCTTGGTTCCACAGCAGGTGTACTTCTGATTAGATGTCATCAGCTAAAGCTAACACATTTCATCTAGCCAATGAAAACTCGACAGGCATGTGTGGTGTCAGCCAATGAACACTGTGAAGACTTGCTGTGACTGCTCCCAGCCAATGAACACTGGGGCTTGCTGTTCCCACTACACACTGCTACTAGCCTCTGAACATCTGTGCAGATCAGCCATTGAACTCGGTGCAAATTTTTCCATACTGTTCATAGCCATAGTGCTTCCAGCCATGATTACTGTGCAGCCTTATGGTCAGTGCTTCCAGCCAATGAATACTGCCCTAACCTGTTCTTACTGTTCCCAGCCAAGGTACCTTGTCGGATCTGTCCTGACGGTTACCAACCAATGAATGCTGGGCCGGCCTGTCCTCACTGAACACTACTCCTAGTTAGTGAACACTGGAGAAAGCTCTTGTCACGGTTCACTGCTCCTGGACAATGGACGCTGGGCAGATTTGCCCTCAGTGCTTCCATCCAATGAACACTGAGCCGACCTATACTTACCAGCCAATGACTGGGCTGGCCTGTCCTCACTGTTTCCAACCAGTGATAGCTAGCCTATCCTGCCTGCACACTGCTTCCTACGAATGCACAGTGGGCAGTCCTATCCTCAATGAACACTGGGCAGCCTTGTCCTCTGTGCTGACAGCCTACGGACACTGGGCAGACTTGTGCAAACTGCTGACTGTAAAAGCACACTGAATGGTCTCAGCGACACGTCTGACCCAAGTAACATTAAGCAGGGACTACCCACACTACTTTTTTTCTTCTCACTGAAGCATGAGGGGGGCTCTTTCACACTGCTGTCAACTAATTACACATGACACATTTCACACGGATCACTGACTCAGTATCGTTGTAAGGAATACTGTTGCCAAAAATATCCCCAAAAATATTGTTTACCATAACATTGTGATCCTATACTTATAATAGTAAGTACAAAAATATCGGAAAAAAATATAGTTCACACCAATATCGTCGAAAAATAGACAAAAATATCGATTTTTTACTATAAATAGAGTTTAAAGTAGTGAATGTTAAATATTTTATTTAAAAAAAAAAAAAAAAAACAATTATAATTCTTTGTATTAACCTCAGCTCAGCCAGTATTATCATCAGGAGATAGTTACATCACATTACAGTACGTCTTATTGCAAACACATGAACACAGTTAACTTTACATTGGCAACACAGTCTCTGCCTACACTGTCCCTCTCCCACCCCCCTTACAGGCCTCTGGAATGTTAAATATTTTATTGCATAATTTTAATATAATGTAAATTAAATATATTCCACAAATATGTTATATAAAGCCGAATGGATTAGGAGATGTGACCTGTTTTTATTCTACTAGCTTGCCATTAGTACCTCCCCTCAGATATTACTGATTTATTTATTGATGAAATTAATGGCTTTATATGATGAATTTACACTATTGATATTTTGTAATGATATATTCCTCAGTATTTATGCCCCAGGAAGAAACCCCCTTTTTTACGGTATAGATTATAATATATTGAAGAAATTAATTTTAGTATATATTGATTGTTTGTTGGAAGTGGTTTTACCAGGAGGCATTGTATAGGATATATATACACATATATATATATATATATATATATATATATATATATATATATATATATATATATATGTATTTATCTATAGATGTCGTGAACATTCTTATTTATTTCATCTTTAGTATATTTTTAGTATTATTATGAGGGAATGACTATCAGCAATTGATCAGACAGGAGATGGTTTCCTTAAAATCACAGAGTATCGAAAAACTTTAGGCACTGGGGGTGGGTTGGGTGGGTGGGGGAGGGACAGAGGATAGTAGCTGGCCGTCATTGGTCAAACTTTCTGAGCAGCAATTGGGGGGGCAGGGAGGGGGGGTTTAAGTAGCCATAGCTTAGTTAAGGTAGCACTGGTAGAGCACAAGGGAAAGAGACATGTAACGAGGGGGGAGTTATTGGAATGGCTTTACAAATGTAGATTAAATGTTGGACCTTAAGTATATGTGTTGGAATGTATCTGGGCTCAGTTATGCTGGAAAGCGCCGCCTTGTAATGGAGGAACTTCGGGCTTTCAAACCTCATATACTTGGGCTCTCCGAAACACATTTGGCTTTTAAAGATAGAGCATACTTAAAGCAGCTTGGATACGATACGCTTGTTAGTACTTCGCAATCAATTTCTATTCGAGGGGTGGCTATTTTCAAATCTAAGAATTGTCTGGCCACCGTGCTTCGTACATTGGCTGATTCTAAAGGGAGATGGGAAAATGCTCAGCTATTGATTTATGGGCGTAAGGTTACGGTTTGTACGGTATATGGTCATAATACTGATTGTCCAGACGTTTTTTTATATCTATGTTCTGAACTATTGGAATGGGCAGGGGAGCTGATTGTCATGGGAGATTTTAATTGTATTCTAGATAACAAAATAGACACTACTAATACTTCAACTCGTGCCAGAATGGGCAGGACCAGGGCAGCTATTTTGGAACTTCTCCACATACACCAATTGGAGGATGTCTGGAGAAGATTAAATCCTACGGTGCTGGGATACACTTTCTTTTCGCATCCACACAAAACATATTCAAGAATAGATATGATTTTTACTCATAATACGATTTTAGAGAGCGCATTTATTGAGGTATGTCCTAAAATTACCTCCGACCATAATCCTGTGATGCTGACAGTTCGGCTTCAGCCGGGGGATAAGCGGTCAGGGAGGGAATTTTCTTTTCCTAGACACCTTCTTAGCAATCCAGATTATGTGAAATTTATGCAAGGAACACTGGGGGAGTATATCGAGAAAAATAGGGGTACGGCATCTACTGCAATTGTTTGGGATTGTATGAAGGCGTTTGTAAGAGGGGCCACACTACAATATATTATAAAACAGAACCGGCAGGGGGTACATCTGATGGAACAGGAGCATAAGCTCTACTTAGATTTGGAGCAAAAGCACGCTAGAGCCATTGTTACAAAGGACCCCTGTGAACATCAGGTCTATCAGCAGGTCATTGAAGCAAGAGCCAAACTTAAGAGAAGGCTAAGGGACAAGGTAGCTAATAACTATCATAAGTTTAAATCAAAACAGTATGAGTGTGGGGAAAGGGTTGGGTGACTGTTGGCTAATCAGATTGCTGATTTAAGGGCTAGATCTAGTGTTAAATTAATTAAAGGGGCAGGCGGTCTAGCATATACCGGATCTGAAGATATAGTGGATCAATGTAAGTTATTTTATGCTGATTTGTATGGCAATACAACTTTTTTTAGTCAGCAAGCTGCTATGGATTATATTCAGGAGAGTGCAATGCCCGCTCTGAATCCACTTCTTTCTGAGCCTCTACAAAGAGATGTTGATATTGAGGGGAAATTGAGGAGGCGATTAATGCTTTGCCTATTGGCAAAGCTGTTGGAGAAGACACAATTTCATTGAAATTTTACAAGATTTTTAAAGAACTGCTAGTGCCGGTCCTTTTTGTACTATGTAACAAAATTATGCAGGGGGAGGATCCTCCGCCCTCCTGGAATATTACCAATATCATAGTGTTTCCAAAAAAGGGGAAATCGGTAAAGGAGATGAGCTCATATCGGCCAATATCATTGATTAATGCCGATGCTAAAATCTTCTCTAAAATTCTTGCTTCCCGCTTGGCTCCAGTCATTCATGTTTTAGCTTCTGAGCAACAGCATGGTTTTGTCCCTGGGAGAGACACGGCGGCTCACATAAATACAGCTATTGCCGCATTCGATGTTTCCGGCCAACTAAATCAGCGTGTTGGGATGCTGATGCTGGATGCCGAGAAGGCCTTCGACCGGGTGGTTTGGGGATCTTTATGGTCAACAGTGACTGCACTCGGTCTCGGTCGGAGGTTTATATCGGCAGTCCAGAAACAGTACACTAATCCGACAGCGTCTGCTAAGCTTAATGGCCTCTCCTCACCTTATTTTTCAGTTACCTGACATATTCCATGACTTTTTGGGGAGAGGGTGGCAAAGTAAGGGTATAGTACAGCTTGGCCAGCTGTATGATGGACAAGGGTTCCGGTCATTTGTTGTTTTAAAAGAAGAGTATGGGTTGTCGCAGAACTCATTCTTCAAGTATCTGCAAATTAGGGACTACTTTACTCGTGGTTTGGGTTTATTACAGATGCCTAGTCCATCAGTGGTGTTATCTGCATTTTTCCAGATTTCAGGTCGAGGGCTAATTGGTAAAGTATATCAGAAACTCTTAGCTTCTGCTAGTGACGATGGCATACAGATTGCAGTAAAATTAAGTCGAACTTTTAATATTGCTTTAACTAAAGAGGAAGTACAGGAATCTTTGGAAATCATAGATTCAGCAGTAGCATCAGTGAATTTGAAACTACAGCAGCACAGGGTCATATTTATGCTGTACTATACTCCTGAGTCCATTTCTAAATGTGCTGAGAATCAACCGCCATCATCTAGATCATACTGCCCAAAATGCCAAGAGTATGCCGCTGATTTAAGACATATGCTAATCATGTGTCCAAGGCTGAGCTTATTTTGGTCCGATGTTAATTATGCCCTCTCAGTGCTGGCCGGATATGATATTCGGATGACAAAGAAGGAAATTTTGGGGGCAATACAAGATCGGGGTTGTCTTATGAGACTATTTGTCTCAATTGCAATTGTATGTGCCCGTCTCTGTATTGCTCGAACTTGGATCCAAAAGACAAGTCCTAGCATTAAAGAATTTTGGGTCCTTCTTAGAGAAATTTATGAAATGGAGTTGGCACTTTCCAAAGTTAGAGGCCCACGCTCTTGGTTAAAATTTAAACGGGTGTGGTCCAGTGTTCAGTGGGATTAGAACTTGTGTCATGCATGAATTTCGATTGTATTAGTTATTGCTACTTAGTATAGTTTACAAAGGTATTTTTTATATCCATTTTCGATTGTACAATGTAAGCTCTTTCCTCTGTGACTTTGTGCTCTTTTTTGGATTTGACTAATGGTATTTACCTAAGTGCATGCCTGTGGTGTATTGTATCATACTTATGGCTAACAAAATGATAAAATTAAATTTAAAAAAAAAGAAAAAATTTAAGTCGGATGACATTAAATTAAGGGCACTGGCCCAAGATACAATTGGATCCATCTAGACCTCATGGTTCCCAAGTCAAAATCCTGTACACTGTGAACAATGTGTGAATAAGTGTGAAGACACCTTTTTTCTGTTAATGAATTATATTGAAAAAAGAGGAAAAAAGGAAAAGAGAGAAAAAAAGAAAAAAGACTAAATAAACACGTGTTCCATATCTATGATGGGCTTTACATTTAAAAAGAAATGGGCCCATGGCTAGTGTAACTTTGAAAAAGGCTGGGATCAGCCGAAATGCATCAGCGAACTGAAACGCTGTAAATAATAAATTAATGATTTGATTCTTACCTCGCCTGGAGTGCCCACTTTTTCTCGTGTGTCGAGAGACTTATAATGGATATATATATATATATATATATATATATTATGTACTGGCGGTCGCCAGTAGATAGTTTTAGTTAGGACCTATTTTCCATAGGAAATCCGCAACATTCTATTTGAAATAACTTTGGCGCCGGTTGACGAATCTTCGCGAAATTTTCAAAACTTGTGGGGCGCTCCGGTCCGCTCCTATCCTGAAAGTCTCGGGGTGATTCGTCAAGTGGGGGCCGAGAAAAAAGGGGGGTCCCAAAACGTGTTTTCCCCATGCAATTTTCCATAGGAACCTTTCATCGCAGCTACAGCCCGAACTACTGAACGGAATTACACCAAATTTGGCAAAAAGGTAGCCCTTGGTTCAGAGTCGTGCCTTTTGGTTAAATGGTGTAAATCCGTTCAGTAGTTCCTGAGAAATTTGAAAAAGAAAACACATATATATCTGGGCGGAGTCTACCCACACATGTCATCGTGAGATCTGATTGGCTGTCACCACTTCATCCTGGAACTGCTGGCAGCCATCTTGGGACCAATATAAATGATAGTACCCCATTGAAATGCATTGTAGTGAATCGAAGATCTTGAGGGTTACCAAAAGGAGAACTATAAAGGGTGATAAATGACTTTAGTTACATTAGAATTCATTTGTTGATGGTACCATACTAATTTCAGGAATTGTGGTGTGTTCTAAGGTGATTTTACCCTGTGAAAAACCTTCTGCTGGGATATCATGAATCATGTTTGAGAGAGAACTATTTTCACATGCTTGTCCCATACAGTTTTGGAAGGTGCTCCAGAAGCTAAAATGAGAGCATATTTTCTGTAAATTCACACTATCTTTCTCAGTCATGTGAGAATGAAGTCTGACATTCTCAGTAAAACATGTACATCCAACAAGGGCAGAGACTGTCAGTTGATTCCTTTGTGTTCTACTGCAGCTTCCCAGAGTGTTCTAAAGAACAACTAGAGTGCTAACAGCCTTACTTATGACAAAAGTAAGGCACACCTGAAGCCATCTTGATTGGAATAAACTGGTAACACTTAAAACATTTAATTTAAAAAGGAACAAAATGATGAGGTTCATTTTGTCATAGAAATTATGGTTAGTGCTGTAGAAAGAAAAATTAGGACATGTTTCAAGTGTGATCTCAAATATCTTCCTGTTATATTTCAACAGGAGCAGCCTGTTAGTGATGCCTTTGTGTTCTACTGCAGCTTCCCAGAGTGTTCTAAAGAACAACTAGAGCGCTAACAGTCTTACTTATGACAAAAGTATAGCACACCTGAAGCCATCTTGATTGGAATAAACTGGTAACTCTTAAAACATTTAATTTAAAAAGGAACAAAATGAGGGGGTTCATTTTGCCATAGAAATTATGGTTAGTGCTGTAGAAAGAAAAATTAGGACATATTTTAAGTGAGATCTCAAATCCTCTTCTATTTCATTAGAAAATTCTGACATGCAGACTGAAACAATCACTTTCAATACCAGCAGTAGACTTCCAGTTAACTCCCTGGTGAGCAGTAGCTTTACTACAGTGATCTAATGAACAACTAGAGTGCTAACATTCTGAATTTATGGCAAATGTGTGGCACATCTGAATGCCTTCTTGATGGAATCAAAGTAAAAAACTGAAAGCATTTCCTACTGAGGAGACTGCAGTAAATGACGAAATTAGGAAACTTCATAACAAATAAGTCTCCCAAGATGGCCACCAGAGAAAAAAGAGCCCAAATGTAGCACAAATATCACCCAGATGTAGCCCACATATAGCCCAATGACAGAAGTGTGCAAAACACTTTTTATTTTTATTTTTTCTGCAGTTTTATATAGTGCAAACTGGTCAGGTATTGGAGCGTTACATCTTACTTGGACCCCTTATTGCGTATTTTGCACGAAGTACATGAGATTGATCTTGCGAAACATTGAACTTTACGATTCTGTTAACCTGAAGTTGCTCTGAACCGGGCTTTGTAACACCCGTTTTTACCTAATGGTTTTAATTAATTCTCACTGTCTTGTATTAGGAAAGAGGATTTACTGTTTTTATGTACACTTTTATGAATTATGTTTCTAAATCAGATCAAATAAAGTTTAATGAATTCTATGGCAGGACTGAGGCGAGGATTATGCATATCTTTCCTCACTTTATTTGCATAGCAGTTCAAACAAAACGTAACACAACAATCATTAAACAAAAGACTACACAACCCATGAACCATTAGGGGTAGTCTCCAAGGCAACTATAGTCCAATCATATCACAGTCCATCGTATATAATATCGTGACGTCCCTTCCGCTTCCTCTTTCTTCACTGCTCGTCAGTTAAGTGCATTCCTTACATTCTTGGCTTAATCTGACGTTGTTGCTGTTTGTATAGCGGTTTCTTGTGCACGTTATTAGCATTATTGCCTTGGTATTGTTTCATATTCCCTGCGCAGCAGGCTCTTGCCCGAGCGCGTTCTCCCCCTCGCAGTTTCTCCCGCTGTGTGCTCTGCGCGCCGTGAGATCCTGTCAGGCGCGTCTTGTGCTCCCGCTGGTCTTTACGCGCGTTTGGGAATCCGGTCACTCCTTTAGTGTCCGCTTGATTCCTGACCAACCCTCGCCTAATTTTGACACCGCTACGCGGTGATTTCCCCACACGGCCACGTTAGTGACCAGCGCCACCTCGTGGTGGTGATTGGTATTGCGCCTCAGTCTATTCTTATAACAGCTTCGGGGAAAGCCCAGCTGTTGGAGCACCGGCGAGGGGGCTGTCTTAAGGATTTTAAGGGCATTTGTTCTGTGCTCACACCCTCTGCTATCATGTCTTCTCCAGAAGACCATTTTTACTCCTCCTACCAGGAAGTGGAGGAGGAATGGCCCCCCAACTTCTCCCTCCAGCAGTGGACCAAGCCCTCTCTCTGGCTATTTCTAGGGCGCTGGCTCCTCTTAGGGATCAGGTTTATAAGCTGGCGAAAAGCATCCCTGGGGTGTTCAGTGACCCAAATCTGGTGGTGGCGGGTCCAAGTAGCTCCCAGATGGGGAATAAAAGGGCCGTTAAGCATAACGCGGGGCACTTGGAAGGATTTGCTAAACTTACGGAGACCTTCCTCAAGAGTGTGCGAATGCTAAAACATGCACCCTGCCGGGAGGAGGAGGGGCCCGGAGAAAATTGCGACACTGTCACCACTATTGTAGACCCCGACGGCGGGTTTCCCTTAGAGGGAGAGGGTGTATCGGAGGACGATTTCTCCTCCGATGAGGATAAGGACTCGGGCGTCCCTGGCGTCCAGAGTCCCACTCCTCTCAGTCCCCGGTTGGGGACGGGGTCCACTCGGACATGTTCGAGCCTACCCAAATTTACCATCCTAGGTCGGCAGAGTGGACACCTGACGCCAAAGTGGCAGAGTATGTGGTGGGGAAAATCCATCAACCCCTTGAAAGGGAGGTCAGGAATAGGATGAGGGAGAATGCCCCAGGCCCTCACTGAAGGGGAAGGTGGCACACACGCCTGAAATTGATGAGAAACTATGTACCTTTTTCTCCAAGTATATGAGGGATCCCAAGAAAGGAATTGATAGGTCTTGGACGTGGTAGGGCCATTGACCCAAATTATTCAATTGACGGAGCGTTCCAAAGAGTCAGGATCCCCTTTGTCCACGGATATTGTGGCTGGTTGGGCGCACTACCCTAAACCCTAAAACACTACCCCCTCCACTACCCAAACACCACTGTACTACCCTAAACCCTAAAACACTACCCCCAGCACGACACCCTACACTACCCAAACATAACTGCACTACCCTAAACCCTAAAACACTACCACCAGCACGACTCCCTACACTACCCAAACACCACTGCACTACCCTAAACCCTAAACCACTACCCCCAGCACGACTCCCTACACTACCCAAACACCACTGCACTACACTAAACCCTAAATATACCCCCAGCATGACCTCCCACACTACACAAACACCACTGCACTACCCTAAACCCTAAAACACTACCCCCAGCACGACCCCCTACACTACCCAAACACCACTGCACTACCCTAAACCCTAAAACACTAACCCCAGCATGACCCCCGCACTACCCTATACCCTAAAACACGACCCCCTACACTACACAAACACGACTGCACTACCCTAAACCCTAA
Source organism: Calotriton arnoldi (assembly GCA_963921515.1). Taxonomy (NCBI): domain Eukaryota; kingdom Metazoa; phylum Chordata; class Amphibia; order Caudata; family Salamandridae; genus Calotriton; species Calotriton arnoldi. Next base: position 3,233,126 of record CAWUFW010001043.1, read on the forward strand.
AACACTACCCACAGCATGACCCCCTTCACTACACAAACACCACTGCACTGCCCTAAATCCTAAAACACTACCCCAGCACTACCCCCTACACTACCCAAACACCACTGCACTAACATAAACCCTAAAACACTACCCCCAGCACAACCCCCTACACTACACAAACACCACTGCACTACCCTAAACCCTAAAACACTACCCCAGCACGACTCCCTACACTACCCAAACACCACTGCACTACCCTAAATCTACCCCCAGCACGACCCCCTACACTACCCAAACACCACTGCACTACCCTAAACCATAAAACACTACCCCCAGCATGACCCCTACACTACACAAACACCACTGCACTACCCTAAACCCTAAAGCACTATCACCAGCATGACCCCCTACACTACTCAAACACCACTGCACTACCCTAAACCCTAAAACACTACCCCCGGCACGACCCCCTACACTACTGCACTACCCTAAATCCTAAAACACTACCCCCAGCACGACCCCCTACACTACCCAAACACCACTGCACTACCCTAAACCCTAAAACACTACCCCCAGCACGACCCCCTACACCACCCAAACACCACTGCACTACCCTAAACCCTAGAAAAGAAACCCCCACCCCATGCCTAATCCCCCTTACCTCTCACTCCTCATGGTTCCTCTCTCCTCGTGGTTCCTGCTTCACGTCATCTCTGAGGGGTGGTGTACGTCGTTGTGAGGAAACGGAACAGCCTCTGTTTCCTTACAACGACATGGATCGTCTACATGTTTTTAGAACGCATGGTCATTTACCATACATACCTTTACAACAAAATTCGTTGTAAAGGCATGCGTGGTAAATGACCATGCGTTTTAAAAACATGCGTAGTAATGACTTCGTGATGTACAACGCATGCGTGGTAATGCATGCGTTGTAATGGTATCGCAAAGTAAAAAGTCGTTGTAACGGCTGTTTACCGATCGAAGCTGGCCCCTGTTCTTCAGTGAGACGTTTATTTGATTAATTAGGAGGAAGGAATGTGGTTTTTTACCGAAAAGTGCATTCCCGGCTGTTGTATTGTGAAAGTTTCCGCGTGGCCTGGTTTCACTTCCGGTGAGAGAGTGGAAGAGTCTGTTTGGATCTAAAGGAGTTCTGTTGTTGGACGGGGCCGGCGCGACATGTCATCAGAAAACATAGCTAATGGAAAGCGTCCTCCCTGAAGTGTGGAGCAGTGCCATGAGAGGTCAACGAGTGTGCGTCCCACCGCAGTATGACCGTACCGCGTGACCCATGTGCCGCCTCCAGGGTACGGGAGGCAGAAGCGGCATCGCAGGTCCTCTTGAAGACCGTTGTAGCACTAATTCTACATTTTGGTACTAGGGCATTTTAACTTCGTTGTTCCTGCCAGATACAAAGAGAAGATCCTGTGTTATTCAGTGCCCTCGTTACCTTTTTTGTGGGTTGTGGTGCTTGTCACTTCGCTGCCCCGCTGGTGCACACGACTGGGCACCCCACCTCATGTGCCATCTGCAGGGCCTCTGCCCTCGGATCACTGGTTTCGGTTTCTGGAGTGGCAACATAAACAGTTGCTCCCAAAGGACTAGCCTGAACACTTAAGTGAATATCCCCTGCACCAGCATTCCACGGAAATTCTTTCCTAGCTCTCCCACGTCAACGAGCACGGCTCCGCTCGCGACACCGTATGACGTCATCGGAGCCATAAGAGGACCTCGTCGGTGTGCTGACGTCAGTTCCACCCATTTTTTCCGTGCCACCGAGGCAAACAGGGGACCGAGACATTTTCACATGTATACATAGTATAATAAATATATATATATATTCACTGAAAAAACCATAGGTGTCAGGCACGTTATAGTTAGAAATTAGCATTTAAATACCTTAGAAATTCACTGAAAAAACCATAGGTTTCAGGCACGTTATAGTTAGAAATTAGCATTTAAAAAACCTTAGAAATTCACTGAAAAACCATAGGTTTCAGGGCGTTATAGTTAGTTGGACATTTCACTCGTACAAAACCATAGAAATTCCCCCGTTATAGTTAGTTCAGCTAACTATAACTCGCGCGCCCGCAATGCACTGCTGATGACGTCACATATTACATCACTCATGACATGGTCAGTGACATCACTGATGACATCACTGATGACATCTCAAATGACATCACTGATGACATCACTGATGACATCATCCAGTGAATGTGTGTTTTTCTGAACATTAAATATGTTTTATATATGTATATCTCAAGGTCGATGGAAGAATAAATAGGCATATAAGTGTCTAAATGGATGATTTTGTTTTGTAAAATTGATTGTATAACTGACTAAGTGTATCTTAGTGAATACATGGGTTAGTGAGTAATGTTTAAATATGAAAATATCTGTATCAGTCTCTCACTTTGTGTATAAGTGACTGCATGGGTTGGTGAGTAGCTACATGAGTGTCTATATGGGTTATTAGTTGGTTTTTTGAGTATCAGTATGAGTGTCTGAGTGTCTGTATGGTTCGGTGGGGGTATTACTTAGTGCATAGATACATGAATGAGTGACTCACTGTTTGTATGTGTTGAAGACAGCATGTGTGCAGGACTGTATAGGTGGATGTGTATGGGTGTGTTAGTGAGTGAATGACTGACTCAATAGTGTCTTTATGAGTAACTACATATGTTTTAAACTAGTATATGTGAGTATTGGTGTATATAAGTGAGTATATGTGAGAGTGAGAGATTGGAAGAGTTCCTGTACAAATAAGTAGGTGTTTCTATAAGTGATTGTTTAAGAGAGTAAGTATGTGTAAGTTTCTGTAGAAGTAAGTGTGGTAGTGTGTGTATAACTGTATATGCAAGTAAATGGATGTTTGATACTTTGTTTGCATGTGTGACTATGTGTGTGAGTAACTCTATGGATGAGTGGCGGTGTGTAACAGGATGTATAGGTGTATGAGTACATATGATGAGTGAGTACATGTATGAGTGACTGTATAGGGACTGTTGGTGAATGAGTGGATGTGTGTGTAGATCTTGGAATTACTGAATAGGTGTGTTGTAACTGGTATTGGTATGTCCATTGTTTTGAAAATGTTAGTTTGTATTTTTGAGTGTGTGTATCAAAGGTTATATTAGGGTGAGAGGAGGTCTGCCACTCTATCACAAGGATGATGTCATCAGTGATGTCATTTGAGATGTCATCAGTGATGTCATGAGTGATGTCACTGACCATGTCATGAGTGATGTAATATGTGACGTCATCAGCAGTACATTGCGGGCGCGCGAGTTATAGTTAGCTGAACTAACTAGAACGGGGAATTTCTATGGTTTTGTATGAGTGAAATGTCCAACTAACTATAACGCCCCTGAAACCTATGGTTTTTTCAGTGAATTTCTAAGGTTTTTAAATGCTAATTTCTAACTATAACGTGCCTGAAACCTATGGTTTTTTCAGTGAATATATAATATATATATATATATATATATACATACATATGTACATGTGTGTATATATATATATATATATATATATATTCACTGAAAAACCATAGGTTTCAGACATGTTATAGTTAGAAATTAGCATTTAAAACCTTAGAAATTCACTGAAAAAACCATAGGTTTTAGGGGTGTTATAGTTAGTTGGACATTTCACTCGTACAAAACCCGTGAAATTCCCCCGTTATAGTTAGTTCAGCTAACTATAACTCGCGCCCCGCAATGCACTGCTGATGACGTCACATATTACATCACTCATGACATGGTCAGTGACATCACTGATGACATCACTGATGACATCTCAAATGACATCACTGATGACGTCATCCATGTGATAATTTCATGCATCTTCTCACACCCTAATATAACTTTTGATACACCCACTCTAAATTACAGACTGCCATTGTCAAAACCATAGACACTCCAACACCAATAACTACATACCCACTCACTGATTCTTAGGTCTACACACACATCCACTCACTCACCTGTACAGTCACTCATACTTACGGTCACTCAGTACAGGACTATCATATACACTCATACACCTACATAGACACTCACACACCGCCACTCATCCATAGAGGTACTCACACACCTAGTCAGTCATGCAAATAATTAATCACACTGCCATTTACTAACCTATACAGTTATACACACACCAGCTCACTTACTCATACAAATACTAGCGCATTCTTACGCTCTTATACAATCACTGATACAAGTACACACTCATCCATACAGCCACTCTCACAATCACACACTCTCACTTATAGCCATTTATATACTCCAACACACATATATACTGCCTTTAACATATGTAGTTACTCACACATGTATCACTGAGATATACATTCACTCACTAACACACCCATACACACACTCACCCACCCATACAGTCCATCACAGATGCACTCTTGAAACCATGCACCCAGTGAATCACCCACTCACACATCTATGCACAGAGTCACACACACCCCACCCACACAAACACTCAGGCACCCATACAGATACTCAGACAACCAATCAATAACCCATGTAGACACTCATGTAGCTATTCAGAAAGCCATGCAGCCGCTTACACACCAACAGACAGACGGATACAGACATTCACACAGTTTAGTCACTAACCCATGCATTCAGTAAGATACGTTTAATCACTAACTTATGGAGTCAGTCACGCACCTACTAAATCATCCATTCAGACAATTATACACCCACTCATTCTACAATACGCCTTTCCCTATATATATTAAACATATTTAAACTTTACAGAAACACAGAGTCACTGGATGATGTCATCAGTGATGTCATTTGAGATGTCATCAGTGATGTCACTGACCATGTCATGAGTGATGTAATATGTGACGTCATCAGCAGTGCATTGCGGGGGCGCGAGTTATAGTTAGCTGAACTAACTATAACGGGGGAATTTCACGGGTTTTGTACGAGTGAAATGTCCAACTAACTATAACACCCCTGAAACCTATGGTTTTTTCAGTGAATTTCAATGGTTTTTTAAATGCTAATTCCTAACTATAACATGTCTGAAACCTATGGTTTTTTCAGTGAATTTCAAAGGTTTTTTAAATGCTAATTCCTAACTATAACATGTCTGAAACCTATGGTTTTTTCAGTGAATTTCAAAGGTTTTGTAAATGACAATTTTTAAATGTATTAATTGTTATATTTATTTTTTTGATACTGATTTACTACATTTTTTTAAACTTTATTTTAGATATTTTATTTTTAAATTACATTATAATTACATTATACATTACATTACAAAATATACTTTCTCAGAATGAATTACTTTAGTTTTAAATACTTTGCAAATAGGCAATAGACTTTTAAGTACAGTAGTTACAGTTGTTGCAATGGGCAACACAATTTCAAACACAATGCAACATTGACGATTCCGATTCCGGGCAGGCTTACCACGACCGACTCGGATCCGGAAAAATACCGACCGACCACGTACCCGTGGCGCTGCGACACGCCAAATGTCACGATGCAAGGCGCGAAAAATCCGACCGCGCGATACGAAACCGAAGTCGACCGACCAGGCCGCACGGAAAACAGCAATCCGGCGGAAAAACCACGCGAATCCAACCGACCGACCGCATCCCGGAACAAATCCGACCCGAAGCATTACACGCGAACTCCAAACCGCAAAGATGCGATGCAAGGCGCGAAAACCACGGACGAGTCGGACGGAGGACAAGCCGTCACGACCGACAACGCATACAAAACCGAGGCGAAGCAACACAATACACGCGACCCGGCAGCGTCGCGCAGCATGAAAACTGCACAAACACAGCGTGAGCGAAGCGGAGAACACCGTACGAGACCAATGCAGGAGTCCGACTTCGGTCACGAGAGCGTTTCCAACATACACAACAGCACAAAGGAAAAATCACCCAAAAAAGGCCAAACAAGCAATTACCAAGCCAATAAATACTGGGGGGGTGGGGACAGAGAACAAAGACACACCCACAACTCCACCTATATAAAGGACACAAATCACTACCATGAGCCTTTGCAAATGCCATTCCACTGCCAGCACCCAGAGAAAGCAACCACACACCCACAGCTCATCCCTCACACAGCCACACACCATCAGCACACCAACAAATACCTACCTCACATACACCCAGCAAAACACACACTCACACACCTCACCTGCACACCAACACACATCACCCACCATCACCACCCATCACCATGCCCCCAAGAAGAATCCCAAGTTCCTAGATTAGTGAATTGGAAGTCATGGTAGACAGAGATCCTCAGGGTGGAGCCACAGCTGTTTGGCACACTGGTCCAACAGACCCCCATGTGCATGAAAACCAAGATGTGGGAGAGGATCATCAA